>OY770131.1:13027293-14393440 GCA_963669345.1 Gortyna flavago | reverse complement strand
ATACAATGTCAAAATCTTGATCTTTGTTATCAAGTAATTAAATATAGTTTTCCATTTAATAGTCTGCTTAGAGCCGTAGTTTCAAAAGGTAAGGTAAAGGTAAGGTCTTGACATAAATGGAAAGAATTTAAAGATTGGCAAGGATATAAAAGACTAGACTAGACGTACGTCGGGATCCTCCCTGGCGGGCGGCGAGTGGTGCGGCGGCGCGGGCGCATCGTGCAGCGGCGGCGGCGAGCTGGCGGGCGGCGCAGGCGCACCGTGCGGCGCAGGCGCAGCGGCCGGCGCGTGCGCAGCGGGCGCAGCGGCCGGCGCGTGCGCAGCGGGCGCAGCGGCCGGCGCGTGCGCAGCGGGCGCAGCGGCCGGCGCGTGCGCAGCGGGCGCAGCGGGCGGCGCGGGCGCAGCGGGCGCGGCGGCCGGCGCGGCGCGCTCGTGGAACGACACGCGCTTGTCGCGCGCGCTGCCCACTGGCGACCTGGCGGGATAGCTTACATTTTACTTGCTACGTAAGAGTCCGACGGTATTTCGTTTTTGTTTTCGGTCATCCGACATATTTAGTTGCGGCAAATCAATAATAACAGTTAATTTGTGTATACGTACTGCGGCGCCGGCGTGTGCGCCGGCAGCGCGTGCTGCTCGTGTCGCGGCGGCGACAGCGTGCGCGCGCGCTCCGCCATCACCGCGAACGACGAGCCGCGCGCCGGCGGCGCGGGCGCGCCCGGGCCTGCGCCCGCGCCGATAGCCGCGTGCGTGCTGGATGACACGCTCAGCGCGCTCAGCGCGCTCACTGCTGAATTCACTTCAGCTACTCGGGTTTCTTCGTAAGTCACCTGCGGAAATTATGATAGTTAGTCATATCATCATAGAAATTATGATAGTAATGACAAAATCAAAGCATTTCTTTCAAATAGGCATATAAAAGGCACTTTCGAATGTCAAAAATTACAATAAAATTGAATTGATTGTAGACACCCCTTCCAAAACGTAGTTTTCGTGAGAAGAATAGGTAAGAAACTCCACCGTTACTCTTTTAAAATGTTTTATCTACACCCATGCTATAAGTCCTCTATAAGTTTCTAAAACAGTTAGCTTATTGCCAACATTAAAACAACCAGTATCATAGTAACCATAATATCATCCAAACGAGTGTTATAATGTTGTACTAAATTTCATAATGCAAAACCTTTTCAAAAAAGGAACATAGATATGCACGCGCGTTTCACTACCACAGCGCCGTAATTTAAAAAAGAACCTATAGGGTAATACGGGCTGTTGTCTGCAACTAGCTTGCTACATATTAGTAATCTGTGTCCGCAACTCCACGTCAATGCGCGTATTTTGCGTACGGGTGAACTTATAGGTTATTCGAATTCACGTCGTATCCCGCCGGCTGCCATTTTTGTTTGATATTAGTATTGCAAAAAACAGTTTCAGAACCTTTATAGAGGAGTCATATCATGGGTATAGATAAAGTCTTGTATGCAACTGTACATAATTAGGTATTAAAACACGAATGTGGGTTTGTCACACGAGGTGAAGCCGAGTGTGATAATAGTATCACATGAGTGTTTGTAGAAGTTCACGTGGAAATTTAAGATACTTCTACATGGTAAACCAGGTCGAAATTATCATGGTTGGAGACGACTATTTCTTGACTATTTTTTGACACCAAATTCAAATTAAAAAACGTAAGCGTTGCGCGGTAATCAGGTGAGGATTGTGGCGAAAAAGGCTTACTACGTAATCCTCACCAAGGCACCTTTATATCTCTGGAATTACTTCATGACTATTTTCGAGATTAGGCATAGCGTTACGACTATTTCTTGACAATTTTTTGGAACTGAAACCAAGTCGATATTCCAAGCCGTTTGGTTGCACTAGAGGTGAGGATTACGTGGAGACCTTCACCACACAATCCTCACCAACCTATAGCTATAACTTCGGAATCATAATGCGACAATTTTTTTGACCTTGTTGACTATGTATGACTATTTTTTGGCGTTCTCAAAATTTATTATCATGAAGTTTTCAAAAGTGAGGATTGTGTGGTGAAGGACACCTTGTTTTATAACGATTCCAATGACATAACTTTTATATACAGCTCCCATACATAACTTTAAGAATTATCGTAATTTTAATCACGCGCGCCGATAGCGGAAGTACCACTCGGAAGTACCTACACAGACGTGGCGCATGCGCGCAATATGGCCGCCACAGTGGAAGGGATAAAGATTTTTTTTGGGTATTTTTTTACACCTTGGGTTACATTATCGAAGTTTTCATACGGGTCAATAACTTAAAAAAATCTAATGGTGAAAGAATTTTTTAAATCAGTCCAGTAGTTTCAGAGCCTATTCAATTCAAACAAACAAACAAATCTTTCCTCTTTATAATATTAGTGTAGATAGTGAGTCAACCTTAAAAGATGGACATATGCTGTTGCAGACTTTTTTGTAGATATTGATGTCCTCTATAAAATTGTAGTACATCACTTTGCTCTATTGTCAATAGTCTCCGCAGCGTACGCGATATAAGGATTGTTTTTGGTATTCTTTTCACACCTTGGGTTTTTCATTATCGAAGTTTTCATTCGGATCCCAAATTTTTTTTTAATATTCTATAGCCTATGTTCATCAGGGATAATGTAGGATAATTTTTCAAATAGGTGCAGTAGTTTCAGAGCTTATTCAATTCAAACAAAAATCTTTCCTCTTTATAGTGTAGAAAAAGAGGAATGGACCCAATATCGAACCTTGAGGAACGCCCATTGCCATTTCATATCCTAATGAGTTTACGCCGTTAAGCTTCTATCTTTAAGATATGGTTTTAGTAAATCAAGAGCTAATTCCTAATAAAAGAAAGAAAAATTGATTATTCTGCACAATAATTATTCAGTAGAAATGTCTCGTGGTTTACTCAATCAAACGCCATAAAGAGGTCGCAAAAGATTCCATTGGCATCTTGTGCTTCTTGCCAGGCGTTAAAAATGTTTTTTACTAGGGTGACACCGGCGACAGTGGTGTACAACGCCCTTTGGTGAAACCGTGTTGTTCATGAAAGATGGAATTTTTATTAAAGTGGCGTAACATTTGATTGAGCATTAACTTTTCAAACATCTTACTGAGAACAAAAATAACAACCAATACAATAAGTACCTGCTCAGTAGCATATCCGTTAGTGATCTCGGTGCGCGTGTTGGTCTTAAGTATGGACTTGGGCGGGTGCGGCTGGTGCAGCGCGAGCGCGGGCAGCGCGGGCGACGCGGCCGGCGGGGAGCCCGACATGTCGTCCAGCAGCTCTTCTATGTCTTCTGAACCTTCTGCCGTGTTGCCTTCCTCCTATGGAAATAAGAGATATGTCATTCTCAAGATACTAACATTTTACTGAAATAATCAGCTTGAGAAGCCAATGCAATACAGAGTCAAATAAAATTAACCGACGAAACTTTACAAACATGACGACTATTGATATCAAAATCTTGATAATATAAAAAAAAAATTGAGCGTTCATCACCGTAAACGTGATAGAAGTGAAACTTCTTAAAAATGAAACAATAAGAGATGAAAGACAGAGAGATATATCTTTCTTCTCTCTCATGTAACGAAATGTGCCAAAACGTGACGCGTCCTTGTTTCGCTCTCAATTCTCGTTCAATTATCAAATCGCCGCCAAAGACGTTTCACTTAAAAAATGCTACAACGCGGGGTCACACGGACTAGGAAAAATGAAAAGTTCCGAAATAGGTAATACTTTTTTATTCCACCACGATTTGATCTATATGTGAAAAAGTAGTAAAAATTGTAGTTTAAAAGTTGCAGGTAACTTTCAACCAAGGTTTTTAAGTAAAGAGCAAGTAAGTAATGATTACCTGATCGTGTTGCGTGGCTCGCAGTTCGAAGTCTCTCTCGAGCTGCAGTGCGCGTAGTTGTTGGTTCTGTACGGGCGTACGCGCCGCTCCTAACGATATTAACTGAGCGATTGTTGCGTCCCTGAATATAATAATACAAAATTAGTTTTATTTTATTAGGGTGTTTCAAAACTTCACACAGCAACGAAAGTTCGTTAACAGTTTTATACAACGTACATATACAATTGAAACATTATTTTAGAATAAGCAATATAATTGGAACCAATGTAACATTAAAATAATAAAAACCCTGGACTGATAACTAAAATAATAGAGGCGCGTATTCAATCATTTTTGTGTTCATCTAGCTCCATTCATAAATCCATCTTTAAATATATAGTTATCATCAGGTAGATGGATTTTGGTTTAAATGAGATTGATAAACTCCAACACTGTTGGACTTACAATGAAGCTTTGTTTGAATGTCTTTTTTTTTTTCATGAAGATGCTTCAACTTTTGATAGGTTTTTTTTTCGTAATGCACGCGAGCGAATTCGCAAGAAAAAGCTAGTTATTATGTAAAGACTTCATCTATTCGTTCGTTGCCGATCGGTCTATTGGAATATGCTAGTAATGTGTGACCTGCGCGCGCGTGCGGCGGCGCGGCGTGCCTCGTGTTGTCTCTCTCGCTCCTCGCGCTGCCACGGGTTGTGCGCCGGCGCGGGCCTGGCGCCTGCGCCCGCGCCGGCCGCTGGGTACACCGACACTGCGGGCGGCTCTAGCGCGCTGGCGACGTATCGCTCTGTACACAATCAAAATATCTAATAACTACACTATACATGAACTCACGCCTTTTTCGGCAGCCAGGCAAATACTGCGGAATGCCAAATGCTAAGATCCTTACAAGCTCTCAATACAAGCACGCTGGTTATAGTACTACGCACCAGACCTTTCTAGAAAGCATCACCAATAAGGTCAGTATTTGTCATTCTAGGGCGTCCTCCTGGTGTTTCCATTCACATCTACCTTGTAAATACTTTTTATTAATCGCCTTTCATTAATTCGCTCAACATAATCAAACCATCTACTTTTTATAGTTGATCAATATTAGACAAAACATAAAAAGCCATACCACTTGTTAAGCAGTTTTTAACCATTTGCGTTTAACTGTGGCATCATAACTTGCCTTGCAAATTACTATGTTTTCATCTAAGAAATAATACTTAAATAAATCGGTCAAGAGCGAATCGGACTCGCGCACCGACGGTTCCGTACCACCATGTTTTTAATTTTTCATCAGCGAGGCCTATATTCGTCAGAGAATTTTAACACTGTGCACTGCGGTGTAGAATATTGCAGTTTTACGTCAGCGCCATCTCTTGACCGATAATGGAACTAATGTAACTTTTGTTGATGATTTCTGGAAAAGTGTGATATTTAGAGACTTCGTTTAATTTTTCCTGTAATCTTTACATAAACTTCTATCACATAGATTAATTTCAGATTTTTCTCTTTTCAAACTTCGGAGATAAGGGGGGGAACGGTATTTCTTTTTTAACTTTTTTCATCGAACGTCAAAACTAAGCACCCTAAAAAAAAATATGTTTGAGAATGTGCCTACTGCGCTCTTTCATATGATACCCCACATGCCTTAGAACCCCACTCCGAATTTTTCAGACCCCCTTTCAGTCCCTGTTGCAAAAAATATACATATATTTTTATTTATTTCTTTTTTGCAAAATAGTTGGGCAAACGTCATCTAAAACTCCAAATTTCAAGTTGATAGCATTAGTAGTTCTTGAGATATCCAGCTGTGACAGACAGACTGAGTCTCACCATTAAGGGTTCCGTTTTACCATTTTGGTACCGAACCCTAAAAATGTTCGAGGCGTAAAACCATTGCTTATCTAACAAAAACTAAACGCAACCTCTACACAAACTTCCCTGTTGAAAAAGTTCCTTTTGTATTCCCATTGAATAATCACTATACATTCATGACGTTTGAGTTTCTAGAACTGCTGCAGGAAAATAGTCTCTAAATGAAGAAGTTATTGTCCATACCGTCTTCGGGTTGCACACTGCTGGGTGGAGGCTGCTGCGGCTGCGGATGTGACTGTGGATGTGACTGCTCTTCCATTTCCAAGTCCGTTCGCCTCGCACCCTAACATCAAAGATTTAGGTAATCATTAGAAAGTTAATACAAATTATAGTGTAAGAAAAGAATGTGTATGTGTAAGGCGAAAGCGCCTGGGTAGAACGCGAAATTCAAATTATATTTGTTCTTTTTTGTAACTTACAGCTCAGCATTAGATTGTATGTTACATAAAATGTGATTCGCCGACCGTAACAAATAGGTATTTTCTAATAAAGTTGTAAATAACTAACTTGAGGCGCACACCTCTATCCGCTTTGATGCGCTCTCAGACTCAGTCAGTCAATTGAAAATAAATAAACTTCCATTTTATTTATTTTCAACTTTATTTCAATTAAGGCAACGTTGATATTTGTCACAGAATCGGTCGAAGTGGAGGTTCTTGCTTGTGGGAGGCCTATGTCCAGCAGTGGACGTCTTTAGGCTGAAATGATGATGATACTGCTCTCAAAACGGTGAAGGAAAACATCGTGAGGAAACCGGCATGACCTAGAACCAAATATTCGAAGACATGTGACATCTACCAACCCGCAATGAACCCGCGTGGTGGATTACGGCCCACTCCCTCTCATTGAGAGGAGGCATGTGTCCCAGCAGTGGGAACTTTATAGGTGATTATGATATGATGATGATGATGATGATATTTGTTTGGCAGTGAAAACTGCGCTGCGCTGCGCTGCACTGGCTCTAAGAAAATATCTTTACGAGATAAAAATATGGTACTGCGTATTTTACCTGAGGTTTCGGGGCGACCGGTGGCTGTGATCTTTGCGGTGATGGGGGCCCAGGCGGCATCCATTCGTACCTGCAACATTAGTTAGAATTTTAGAGATGTTTTGACTTGTCTAAACGACCTCGTAGTTCCTTTACCACTTTAAGGTTGAATGTCACTTGCACGTCATAAAACTTCAAAAGCTATTTTCGGCTTCAAGACCAATGAGACTGATATTCTAACTTATTCAAGTTTCAATTTAAGAGTGGATCAATTACGTGGTTAACCATAATAGAATTAAACGATATTATAAATTTTTGCATGAATAAATTGTTTGGTTATAACTGAATGGGCTTTACAGTTAAAGGTCCTACGAACTTTAGACGTTTGAATGACATTGGCATTTTTGTGAAATCTTAATATATATAAATTACGTGTCACGATGTTTGTCCGCGATGGACTCCTAAACTACTTAACCGATTTTAATCAAATTTGTACACCGTGTGCAGTTTGATCCAACTTGAAAGACAGGATAGAAAAAAAAAAAAAAAAAAACGTTAGCCACAGCAACGCGTGGCCGGGTCAGCTAGTTGTATTATAAAAAAACAAGATAGCGGCGTTAAATCCAATTTTTGACACGCAATAAAAGGTGTTCGTGCAGTAGTAGAATATTGAACTGACCTCTGCGGCGGGTGGTGTTGGTTGTGGTAGATCTGGTGCGGGCTCTGGTTGTGCACGTGCAGCATGGGCTGCGAGTGGTGCAGCTGCGGCGACTGCGGGCCGAGCGGACCCGGCGCCAGCTGCAGCTGCGGCTGGCCTGGGGATTGTATAAGTCGTTATTTGAAGATCGTTCTCATGAGTCGGTGTTCACGGACCTCAGCAAATTTTTGGATTACGTTGGTGACGCGTTCCATTATTAGGTCACAATGGAGGTCTTCACTTCTTATATACCAAGGCGTGTTAATAATACTCTTGAGTACTTTGTTTTGGAACGTTTGTATTATTTTGATGATGGTTGGTTTACTAAAGCTCCACAGTTGGATGCCATACGCCCATATCACCTGAGAATATGCTTGTATAATAAAACATTGTTATGTATCGTCATAACAATGTTTGATTAATTACACGTCATTCAATCGAGTTGAATGGCGTGCAATGTGAGAGGCCTATGTCCAGCAGTGGACTGCTGTAGGCTGCTGATGATGATGATGATAATGATGTATCGTCAAGTGATCGGCAGCTTGTTTTTTTTTTTATTCAATTTTACATCTGACATTTTCATAATAATCATCAAATGCGGACTACTTTGTAGAAGTTATGCGTAGTCCGTAGTCATACATAAAAATATATATATACGCGGCAACATGAGAACCCCTTCCCTTTACGTCGTATAAAACTGGACATATTATTGTAGAATGGAGAATGAATAAAATAAAAATAGAAGCGTTACCCATTAGGTGATGGTGTTGCGCCAGCGCGTGCTGCGCGTGCTGCTGCTGCGCGTGTTGCTGCTGCGCGTGTTGAGCGTGTTGCTGCTGCGCGTGTTGCTGCTGCGCGTGTTGCTGCTGCGCGTGTTGCTGCTGCGCGTGTTGCGCGTGCTGCTGCTGCGCGTGGTAGGCCAGCTGGCGCCGCGCCACTTCCTCCGACATCTCCGCCAGCTTGGCCGCGCGAGCACTGGCCGCGCCCTACACACGACACACAAACAAGATGAGACATCACAATAGCATTATAGCTATAGGTCGCAACATGTCGTTCTGTTAGGCTAACACGCGAGGGCAATAAGGCTTCGTTCTCGTATTGTCTCGAAGAAGAGTCATGAATATGTTTATACATAGTCTATTTTACGCCGCGCATGTTAGCCTGGCTGAACTCGAAGTAGTTGAACCCGAGGAATGCGCAGGTGTAACACCTTCCAATCGGGGGTGCAGCGAATGTACAAGTATCTCCCGGGCCCCCGACTCATGGTACTAGAAGGAACAGTGTGGCTTTAGTCGGTAGGAGTCCGACATAACCCTTCGTTCTCCCCAAACTGGGGTATCCATAAGAATTTCCCCACAAAAAAAAGTCAAACAACTTACACAACCTTTCAGTTATTCTTTGCAAGCTAATCAACCTACGCAAATTCCTCGCTGATAAGTGATATACCATGATCATAAGCCAAAAAGTGGACTGCAATATGTCTCTAGCAACGAGTACTGTAACTTTTGTTATTGACATTAGTAAGTACCTGGTGATGTAAAGGTGAGTCTGGAGCCTCGGCCTGTCCTCCCGCCATGAAATGCGCCGACTGCGGCCGGTTGCTGCCCGTTGAACTGCGCAACGACGACCATCTGGAGTCATTAGAATCATGTATGTATCAATTAACTGCATAACAAGAAAGTTCAAGAAACCACATACACATACCCTCTTTTATCTGTTCTGTAGAAAAGTAATAAAAACATCGAATAAATGCGAAATTCTCGCTCTGAACACCTTTAACATCGCGCTATTGCCTTAGTTTCAGGGCGAATGATGCGCTTCTAAACGAAGTTTTTTATACCCTAAATAAAAGGCAAGGAAAATGATGATAATATTACGATCAACCGCATGCATGTCAGTTACACTTGGAAGTACGAAGACCGCTTTTAGTGCAACGATATAAAGGCGCTATTAATGTAAATGTATGCACTCGAGCCTGAAGCACAGGTTCAACCTAGTTCAGGCAAATAAGCAACTGTATTCTATTTTAATTGTTAAGTTCGTTATTATATAAACAATTATTTTTAATATTACTGTTTCTGACCAGTAATTCTAACCTAAAGCGTTGTATCCGTTTTTAATGCGAGACTGATGAACTTACCTATTTTTTAGAGTCAGAGGTAATTCAAACCTGCAGCCTAAGATTGCAGTTTTTTTTTGCGTATTTTGTATGTTTTTTTTTTTTTATATTTGGCTGAATAAAACTCATTCATTAATTCAGACGTGCTGACTGTACGTAGCATCCTTGAATTTTGAAACATTTAGTACTGAAAATGTAGAACTTAGTTATAGGTACCTGTCTTGTAAAGCATGTTGTTGCGACTGGACAGTGGACAGGTTTTGGTAGAAGCCGTCGTGTTGCGCGGGCGCCGACAGGTTGTGGCTGCTTCGGGACTTGCTTGGCCAAGCGCTCGGAGAGCCACTCGCTACCGGCGAACTGACGGGCACGCTGTCAATGTTTTATATCAATTACTGTTATGTTTGAAGTTGTGGTTGTTTTAGAGTTGCGCAAATGTCGTGCGCTTGTTGACAGTAAAAAGTTTTATGTGAGGTTTAGTCATGAGTGATACATGTTAACATGTCGTTTGTGATACATTTCATTGTGTGTACATGCACACAAGTGAAGTATCGTTCTATACTTAAGACTGCAGGAACCTTTTTTCGCGTAGCCGAGGAGAATTATAGTGTTTTATTGTTCGTGTTTAACTTGTAAATGATTGTGTTCATTTTCTTTGATAAATAAGCAGAATTTATTGTTCCGTTTTGTGATAGTTTCGATAATCGCTGGAGTGTTTGCTGATATTAGGTCGCATTTACCTGACGGGCGCGTGGTGGTGCTCGTGCGGCGGCTCGGCCGCCAGGCGCGCTGGCAGGTCGCACTTACCTGACGGGCGCGTGGTGCAGCGCGGGCGTGCTCTTGCTGCACGTGACGCCCGCCTCGGCCGCCAGGCGCGCTGGCAGGTCGCACTTACCTGACGGGCGCGTGGTGCAGCGCGGGCGTGCTCTTGCTGCACGTGACGCCCGCCTCGGCCGCCAGGCGCGCTGGCAGGTCGCACTTACCTGACGGGCGCGTGGTGCAGCGCGGGCGTGCTCTTGCTGCACGTGACGCCCGCCTCGGCCGCCAGGCGCGCTGGCAGGTCGCACTTACCTGACGGGCGCGTGGTGCAGCGCGGGCGTGCTCTTGCTGCACGTGACGCCCGCCTCGGCCGCCAGGCGCGCTGGCAGGTCGCACTTACCTGACGGGCGCGTGGTGCAGCGCGGGCGTGCTCTTGCTGCACGTGACGCCCGCCTCGGCCGCCAGGCGCGCTGGCAGGTCGCACTTACCTGACGGGCGCGTGGTGCAGCGCGGGCGTGCTCTTGCTGCACGTGACGCCCGCCTCGGCCGCCAGGCGCGCTGGCAGGTCGCACTTACCTGACGGGCGCGTGGTGCAGCGCGGGCGTGCTCTTGCTGCACGTGACGCCCGCCTCGGCCGCCAGGCGCGCTGGCAGGTCGCACTTACCTGACGGGCGCGTGGTGCAGCGCGGGCGTGCTCTTGCTGCACGTGACGCCCGCCTCGGCCGCCAGGCGCGCTGGCAGGTCGCACTTACCTGACGGGCGCGTGGTGCAGCGCGGGCGTGCTCTTGCTGCACGTGACGCCCGCCTCGGCCGCCAGGCGCGCTGGCAGGTCGCACTTACCTGACGGGCGCGTGGTGCAGCGCGGGCGTGCTCTTGCTGCACGTGACGCCCGCCTCGGCCGCCAGGCGCGCTGGCAGGTCGCACTTACCTGACGGGCGCGTGGTGCAGCGCGGGCGTGCTCTTGCTGCACGTGACGCCCGCCTCGGCCGCCAGGCGCGCTGGCAGGTCGCACTTACCTGACGGGCGCGTGGTGCAGCGCGGGCGTGCTCTTGCTGCACGTGACGCCCGCCTCGGCCGCCAGGCGCGCTGGCAGGTCGCACTTACCTGACGGGCGCGTGGTGCAGCGCGGGCGTGCTCTTGCTGCACGTGACGCCCGCCTCGGCCGCCAGGCGCGCTGGCAGGTCGCACTTACCTGACGGGCGCGTGGTGCAGCGCGGGCGTGCTCTTGCTGCACGTGACGCCCGCCTCGGCCGCCAGGCGCGCTGGCAGGTCGCACTTACCTGACGGGCGCGTGGTGCAGCGCGGGCGTGCTCTTGCTGCACGTGACGCCCGCCTCGGCCGCCAGGCGCGCTGGCAGGTCGCACTTACCTGACGGGCGCGTGGTGCAGCGCGGGCGTGCTCTTGCTGCACGTGACGCCCGCCTCGGCCGCCAGGCGCGCTGGCAGGTCGCACTTACCTGACGGGCGCGTGGTGCAGCGCGGGCGTGCTCTTGCTGCACGTGACGCCCGCCTCGGCCGCCAGGCGCGCTGGCAGGTCGCACTTACCTGACGGGCGCGTGGTGCAGCGCGGGCGTGCTCTTGCTGCACGTGACGCCCGCCTCGGCCGCCAGGCGCGCTGGCAGGTCGCACTTACCTGACGGGCGCGTGGTGCAGCGCGGGCGTGCTCTTGCTGCACGTGACGCCCGCCTCGGCCGCCAGGCGCGCTGGCAGGTCGCACTTACCTGACGGGCGCGTGGTGCAGCGCGGGCGTGCTCTTGCTGCACGTGACGCCCGCCTCGGCCGCCAGGCGCGCTGGCAGGTCGCACTTACCTGACGGGCGCGTGGTGCAGCGCGGGCGTGCTCTTGCTGCACGTGACGCCCGCCTCGGCCGCCAGGCGCGCTGGCAGGTCGCACTTACCTGACGGGCGCGTGGTGCAGCGCGGGCGTGCTCTTGCTGCACGTGACGCCCGCCTCGGCCGCCAGGCGCGCTGGCAGGTCGCACTTACCTGACGGGCGCGTGGTGCAGCGCGGGCGTGCTCTTGCTGCACGTGACGCCCGCCTCGGCCGCCAGGCGCGCTGGCAGGTCGCACTTACCTGACGGGCGCGTGGTGCAGCGCGGGCGTGCTCTTGCTGCACGTGACGCCCGCCTCGGCCGCCAGGCGCGCTGGCAGGTCGCACTTACCTGACGGGCGCGTGGTGCAGCGCGGGCGTGCTCTTGCTGCACGTGACGCCCGCCTCGGCCGCCAGGCGCGCTGGCAGGTCGCACTTACCTGACGGGCGCGTGGTGCAGCGCGGGCGTGCTCTTGCTGCACGTGACGCCCGCCTCGGCCGCCAGGCGCGCTGGCAGGTCGCACTTACCTGACGGGCGCGTGGTGCAGCGCGGGCGTGCTCTTGCTGCACGTGACGCCCGCCTCGGCCGCCAGGCGCGCTGGCAGGTCGCACTTACCTGACGGGCGCGTGGTGCAGCGCGGGCGTGCTCTTGCTGCACGTGACGCCCGCCTCGGCCGCCAGGCGCGCTGGCAGGTCGCACTTACCTGACGGGCGCGTGGTGCAGCGCGGGCGTGCTCTTGCTGCACGTGACGCCCGCCTCGGCCGCCAGGCGCGCTGGCAGGTCGCACTTACCTGACGGGCGCGTGGTGCAGCGCGGGCGTGCTCTTGCTGCACGTGACGCCCGCCTCGGCCGCCAGGCGCGCTGGCAGGTCGCACTTACCTGACGGGCGCGTGGTGCAGCGCGGGCGTGCTCTTGCTGCACGTGACGCCCGCCTCGGCCGCCAGGCGCGCTGGCAGGTCGCGCTCCGACGCGCGCCGCGCCGCGCCGCCCGCACCCGCAGCGCCGCCCGCAGCCGCAGCGCCCGCTATAACATCACGACACTATTATAACACCTCTACATAACTTCTTATTCAATCAGCTATACAAATTATGAAATCTACATCGACAAAAATAAACGTAAACCAATAAAATAATATTATAACAACGTAAAACGAGTGCGAGTGACAGAAACATACGAAAATAAACGAAGAACGATTTTTATACGACAAAATAATAAACGTAACGATATCCATGCATTTCACACAAATTACATTCTGTCCAAATAATAAACTTCCTCCATTCTGTTACCAGTACACACACGAAACGAATATTTCCATGAAATTACACCTAGATGTAAAGTTAATCTCTAACTGATGCATTTCATGTAAACACGCATGAAATTTATGTGCATCAGACGACCAATGTAGGAAGTACAATATTTGTATAACGTAGGTAACCTGTGTATTAACAAAATAAAATATCTAGTGGATTAACGAAAATAAAGTTGTGCGTCCAGCTATAACACACCTATCGTCATGCGTGTGTGGGAGCCTTACACGTGCTGTGTGCGGCGCTGATGTCGGGGCACGACGCAGCCAGCGCCGCAGGCTGAGGGGTCATCGCCACCACGCGCGGCAGACGATCTGAAGACCCCTTCGAACTCCTCCCACTCACAACCAGCGACTCCTTACTCAGTTTCGAATGGTCCGAGTTCATACTCGACTGATTTGACTTCAGCCTAATATTATCTAAAGTGATACGTCTCGGCTTTTTGTCAATTATCTCGTTGAATACATATCCGTTAGCAGTATTGTCAGTGTGCTCCTCAGAAGGCAAGTTAGGTATTTCGAACTCATTGCCATGCGCTAGCGTATCTTCGCTGCCACGTGATCCATATTTAGACCAGTCTTCCAACTGGATGAGGATACTTTTCACTTCGTCGTCAGATAATTTCTCACATTTGGTGTCGCTCGTATCCGTTTTATTGCACTCATATTGTATATCCGCTAGACTTGCACTAGCAGGAATGGGTTCAATGACCTTGACAGTTTTGTCGCGGACGCTGAGGTTCGGACTCGACTGACAATTTCGCTTGTATATCTTAACACAATACTTCAGATTGATGTCGTTAAAATGTTTTGTCAATTCTTTGACTTTGCCGAAGGACGGTCTATATTCATCAGGAGATTTCCAGGACTTTCGATCGACACTATCTAATATTTGTTTAGCACCAGGTTCTACAGGCATCGGAGCTTTAACAGTGCCGACGTCACATTTCATTTCATTATTCGTCTCATCAAAAGAATCAGACGTTGAATAAGTGGACGGAATTTCGGTATCTTCAGATTTACCCGAAAAAGATGTCGACATACTAAATATTGCTCTCTTGAGCCCGCACTGAATATTATCCATTTGGTCATAGTCTTTCTTAATATCAAGGTTAAGCTCGAGTTTTCTTTTAGGAGTCGATATGAGGCTATTTACTTCTATAGGAGAAGTGGGCGTTTGACAAACTGCATCCGCAGTTTCAGGTTTTTTATCTGAATCTGATTGATCAAGAGACAAAGACGGTAATATTCGTCGTATTTTAGGCGTAGCAACCTTGTCAGGTGGGCCTTCGTTTTCGAATATTAGCGGTTCTGAGTTCGGCTCATCGATGTAAGGGATCTGTTGTGTTTCAGGTTGTGGCGTGCGACAACACTCGCACGCACTCACACACTCGTCGATGCCGGTACAGCGTCGTCTATAGAAATCGTTCTCTCTACTGCGAGCGTTAAAAAAATCGAGGGTAAGCTTAGTGTCTATTGGTTCCATCTGAGGAGGTAGACAAATGGAGTCTCCGTTATCGCTAGACTGGTCGTAGTTGGCGGGAGGCTCGGGTACCGGCGGCGGCTCCTCGGGCGGAGGCTCGTAGCGCGGCGGGGGCTGCGGACAGGGCTCCGCCTGCGACGTGGAGGCGCCGGGCTGCTGCTCGTCGAAGTCCTCGCACGTGAACGTGAACACGGGGATGGGTCGCGGCGGCGGCGCGTCGCTCCTCAGCTCGAGCGGGCAGCCCGGCGTGTCCGGGGACAAGTCTTCCTGCAACTGGTCGTTCTCCCTGTCCAACGTCACTATCAACCTAGGTATTGAACCGTGGTAGTGAGGCTGCCACTCTTCACTCTCGTCCGTACTAGACTCCGTAGACTCGTCTCTTAAGAAATGACATCGATTGTGACACGGTCGACGACTATAGCCTGCAATAGACACTTACATGAACTTCGATTCCGTATTTGAATAAGTATGTTTTGCTAATGAAGCGACAAATAAAGAAAACGAAAAATAAAAGCAACGAAACCTGCAAAAAAACGGATATTCAGCAACAAGGTCGTTGCAACTGGAGACTGCAAACTCAAAACTTTTGACAGCTCAAAAGTGTAAAGCCGAGAAACAAAAGAACAAAAAAGAGTCATTTGCACCAGCAGACTGTAAAAAGAAAGCTGCGTTATGGCTCCGTGTTACCGGGCGTGCGGGGGTTAGAGGGCGGGGTGAGGTGTAAAGTGGGCATGCCTGCGGTGGCGAGCTCGGTGCGCGGCGAGGCGGGCCGCAGCAGCGCGGGGTGCGGGTTGGTGAACGTGCCCGAGTTGCGGCGCGACCGGTCCTCGTACTGCACCTCCTCCACTGCTCGCCAGGACCACAACCACGTCACCAGGACCATTACATAACAACTCAGTGCCATATCCCTCAAATAAACGTGATATTAGGCACCCTATTTACTACAAGAATCTGTAATGCTTACTATAATTTTATTACATTAATATTTTTTCGTAAAAAAAAGTAGTCTAGGAAGTTTTTGTGATTTGTTTCTTTTCTAGAACCTCAGAGAAATAAAACGTAGAAATTGTGGCTTTTCATGGTGGTGACAATAACATTCTTTTCACTTCTCATGCTCTAAAAGTTCATCTTTATGTTGTGCTTAGGCGATATAAAATCGCTTTTTATGTTCTAGTGCTCAGAGTTTTTTTTCTTTTCTAAGACTGAGATAATCATGCCCAACAGCCACACGCATAATAAAACTTTGTAGATTAAAGTCGTTATTTTATTTAATTTGCTGTAATTTAATATCACTTCCATGTTTTCTATCGTTAAGAGCGTTTACGCCGTACGGCATTTCATACAAACTTTCAAGCGATTTTTTTTCGAAATGAATGAACGGATTTTAATGAAACTTTATACGCATAAGCAGGATACAAAGGTCTAAAAAGTTAGCTGAGAACATTTTCGAAAAATTGTGTTACAGCCAAATTAGACCGATTTTAAAGTTTCCATAGAAACAGAGATTTCCAGTTATCTTTTTTTAAATAAGACATTTCGAAAATGTTCTAAGTTTTTAGACCTTTGCATCCTGCATAATTATGCGTATGAAGTTTCATTAAAATCGGTTCATTCATTTCGAAAAACAACGGCTTGAAAGTTTGTATGAAATGCCGTACGGCGTAAACGCTCTTAATTTAACTAAAACAGATAAAATAGTTGTCATTTATTATTTAAAAATGCAAAGAAACGCTTTTATGAATTCGCAGTATGAAGTACCCAAGTCGAATGACACATGTTGAAAATTAAAACCAAAAAACTTTTAAAAAGTTTCTTGGTGGAAATTAGCTATTCTCTTCTTCAATTTTGCAACATTCTTTATGCCTGTTTCATTTTCTCGCAATCTAAGTGAAAAGCAGAGTGTATAACTCGGGCATAAACGACCCATTTTACACCTCAACTTAACTATCCACCCTCGCCATATACAAACGACTCGTAGTAAAATGGCTTCTTTTATGCGCTAGTTGTACAATCTACTATTAAATTCTGTTAATAATAATATTTATTTGTTAAGACAATTATAGGTTTACGTATGTGTTAGTAGCGCTTAAAAAACTATGTCAGTCCATCAATAAATTACATTTAAAATTACCTAAGAGTCAATTAATTATTAAAAATGCAGATATCATCGACATCGACATGTTAAGGATGGTCTAGTAAAAACGCTTTCTATCCTATATCGAAAGATCAATTTGTATTTTAGTCCATGCGAACGTAGTCGTGGCACAGCTAAGTACACCGACACTGCTGCGAACACTGTACATGACACTGCTCTCTTACTTGGGACTGAAACATAACCGGCAAAATGTGGGTGTAGGTACTATAGCTACACCTCTGCCTAACTCTTCGGTGATTACAAGGCGTGATGTTATGTTATGAGTTATGTATTAAAAATGAGTTGTAATTTGAGTACCTTGTTTGATATGAGTTAATGAACATACCTTGTCGTTGATTGTAGGCGGGTTGGTGCAGCAGTGTTGCTAGGCCGTGCAGCATGGCACCTTGCTTGGCCACCTCCAGGGTCACCGTAGGTCCTGTGCGCACTAGGTATTCTGCCGCCTATGAATATTGATTAGCGTTAGGGATATAAAACGATTTTTCACACAAGCTGCTCGATAATTTCAAATCATATGTAATGCTAACCTAAAGTAAGTAATTATACCCCTGGGTCATTATAGCCAGGTAATAATGTTGTTAAATACTGAATTAAATAATGTGATTTGAATGCAGAACCTCTACTAAAAAATCGTATGGCAACTAGCTAGACCACTTTTTCCCCACTTGTCCCACTGATCTACGGTACCTATCTATGACAGTACTAAAGTAAAATTAATCTTACTACATTGTATTTGGGTTTCAAAAGGGTAACTTAGCTATTTATAAAAGCGAATAATTGTTAATCCGGCCAAATTCTGATTAACTTGATGTAATTTGTTTCCAACTACTATCAAGATCACAGAGAGTTCAACCTTCTAGGTAAAAACAAAAAACACGTTGGAAAACGTGTTTAAAAATACCCTCAACGAAGCCACTTCTTCTTACCGCTATTATGATCTTTTTTGTACTGGACCATACCTGGGAAACTTCTGGTTATATTGGAGGTCAAAGTGCCAACTTTTTTTGACGTTTTTTTAAGAAAACAATTTCTTAACTTTAAGTACTTCCACGTTCCTTGCACCTATAAGCACAAAGTTTTGCGTGTGTTGTATTGCGGAATACCGAAAACAGCGAATTTTCACATAAAGACATTTAAGTCGTTACCCAGCGATTATTTTTGCACTAAGTTACTTAGGTGACGTACGTAACAGTACAGCTTCGAGAGGGTCTTTTTACACCCAGTATCGTATCTAGATTTCGTTAATTCAGGTACGTACCTTCTCCTGAGTAATCCCGACGAGTGACTGTCCGTCCACCGACAGCAGCTGGTCCCCGGCAGCCAGCCTGCCGTCCGCAGCGGCCGCGCCGCCCGGCACCACGGACTTGATGTAGATGCCGAGCTTCGTCTGTCCCGCGCCCTGGACAATCGATAGTGCAACGGTGACTCAATTACTGTTTAAGGGCTGTTTCTGGGCAACAAATATTTGGAGACTTGTTATTTTATGGCAGAACTCGCTATATCACGCGATTTTTCGCAAAAAAGGTTTAGATCCTGGCGTTCGTTAATGTGTGATTTATTACTTTAATGGTCTAGAGGTCTTAAAAATTTGCAAGTTTGGTAGTTTCTCAACCCGCCACGGGTCCAAGGGGAAGAATACAAAAAAAGCCATTTAATTATAATAAAATTGTATAATTTTCGCTGTTGTCGTTTTTAATCTTTCAAGGTTCTTGTATTTTCAAAGGTTGGGTGAAATAGAGTATATATTTCTAATGTAGCGCTTGCGGCGCGGGCGCGTGGCCGCACATGTACACGGTCCACACGCCCAGCGCGTGCGGCTGTGTGCTAGGAACTAACCTTAGCAGCAACAATGCTGAGTCCCATGCCGTTAGAGTTCTTGTGTAGCTGTATGATGTGCACGCGCGGGTCGGGCGCGCGGCGCTGCGCGTGCGGCGCGGGCGCGTGGCCGCACAGGTACACGGTCCACACGCCCAGCGCGTGCGGCTGTGTGCTAGGAACTAACCTTAGCAGCAACAATGCTGAGTCCCATGCCGTTAGAGTTCTTGTGTAGCTGTATGATGTGCACGCGCGGGTCGGGCGCGCGGCGCTGCGCGTGCGGCGCGGGCGCGTGGCCGCACAGGTACACGGTCCACACGCCCAGCGCGTGCGGCTGGTGCGCTAAGCGACACAGGCCACCTCGTTGTAGTGGTGCCACGAACTCTGCCAGACCGGGCGGCACGCCACATACCACCTGAAATCAAATAAAATTGTTTATAATGCTTATCAAAGACCAATTACAAAGCTGCCAGTCATTCTTCCCGTCCGCGTCAATACGATAAATTTTTGGATCGAAGTAAGTTCTTTAACGCGGTTTGCGGAAGGAGATGACTGGTAGAAATTATCATGTAACGAAAAAGCGTTATACGCACAGAGAGAGAGAAAATCGCATGACCCCTCCATGGAACTTTCTCTCTTTCCCTATAATAGAAAGAGTCAGAGAGATAGAGATAGTGTTGAATGTTAACCTTCTTTGTGCAGTCTCTGTTAGTCTGTTTGATTTGTGGTTTTAATTCTGTACTAACTGTCGTAGGTAGTTTGAATTGAGAATGACTTTTGTATTCCCCAATGTGACCGCTTGATGGATGCGCTCATGTATTTTCAAAGTAATTTTATTTTACAATATATCAGAAGGGCAATTCTCGTAATGTTAAGAACGTTCACAGTCTGATCTCAGTCTCAATCTGTCAAAAATACCTCTAATTTCCCTTCATTTTGACAAGCTTTTGACATTTGTTTGTCGCTGAGATGAGACCGACTAGATCGTGAACGTTTTAATTTACGAGAATTGGCCTTCTGGTGTACAAGTTCTTCAAGACTTTGATGTGCATCCACGGAAATTTTCTACAAGGAGTTAACAGATAGTGTTCATGGTTTTCGAGGGTGCTAAACCCAATAGTGGGTCAAAATTAAATTCCAAGATCGCGGCTGCGAAAACTTTTTTATCATGGGGGTCGTGTTCATGGTTTTAGAGGGTGCTTAAGCCCATAGTGAGGTCAAAATCAAAATCCAAGATGGCGGTTGCGAACATTTTCAAATTTTTCTTCATGCGTGTTGTTCATATAGTTTTCGGGGGTGCTAAAGCCGATAGTGAGGTTAAAATGAAAATCCAAGATGACGGCTGCGAAAATTTTCCATTTTTTTACCGTGGGTCTCGTTTCATGGTTTTCGAGGGTTCTGAAGCCAATTGTGAGGTCAAAATGATAATACAAGATGGCGCCTGCTAAAACTTTACATTTTTTCATCATGGGTCTCGTGTCGTTTTCATGGTTTTTGAGGGTATATAAGCCGAAAGCGAGGTCAAAATGAAAATCCAAGATGGCGACAAATTCATGTGAGCTTCTAAAAACTTATACTAGATGGCTCTGTATTATAAACGCGTATTATATTCACACTTTCTCTATAACTCTTTATATTATATACGAGTGTGTGTAAGTGCAAGTATCGCGTTAGGAATTTCCTGACGGGGATCCCCCCTGACCGCATAAATTTTTTGTTTCCAGTGGGCTTAGCACGGACGCGCGGAGTAAGCATAACGTAAATTCGAACGATTTTAAAATTGAATATACCGATTTCCTTGAATGAGGTTGAGTGGAGTCGAGGAAGTTTCGAGGAAACGTCTTGGAAAATACGGGTGTTAGTTTTAGGATTTTATTCATACCAATGGTTTTCACTGATTGTGTTTGTAGCAAAAAATTTTACCAATAATCTGTAGAATAGTTATATTTTCGATTAAAAAATAGCGCGTTCGTGCTAGGGCCTTTTTTTTTTTTTTTTAGGATGGGAAATCATCAAATGACCCCTCCCGCTCTGGGTGGAGCGGAAGGGAGTGTCAGACTCTTACTGACTAAAACCCATCCGTGTTCCTTCCTTAGCCCTTTATGTTTCGGGGCAGCGGTAACCCTTTCGGACAATCCCGCTGTCCTTCGTGCTAGGGCCTCAGGACCATACCTGGAAAACGACTGGTTATGGAAATATTGAAGATTAAAGTCAACATTTTACTTAAGTTTTTCTCAAGTTTTAAATGTTACTGATAAAACTAATTATACTGCCAGAAATATAAAACACACATACCTCCGCACTGAATCCATCACTCGGTATCAACAACCCGGCACCTAACCACGAGCTTTCCTCCAGCCTTATGTCTCGCCCATCAGCCCGGTACAGTTCGTCCGTGTGCGTGCGCACGTAGGCCACGCCCGCTTCCACCACATCGGGCGGCGCGAGCGGTGTTAGGAGTGCTCGCGTTTGTACTGAGTTCAGTTTGAAACAGGCTTTTAAAGCTGCTACTGCTTCGTCTGCGGTACGGTACTCGCCTTGAATTAGGCGCGCTGCAATTAAATTACTATTACATAAAATCAAGTTCTTTCAACTTAACAGACAGAAATGCTGCTGGGAAGTTTGGGACGGCACTTCATCCCAGCTAAAGAATTTTATTTGTATTTTGCATTTATTATTTTATTTGTTTGCATTTATTTGTATGCGCACTGCGATGCGGCTACGAAAACCGCTCCGATCGCTCGCAGGCCGCGGCCCGGCAGGCGGCCAGCCGGGCGGTTGCTATTCGCACTGAGCGGGTCAGTTTGCGGCTTACCCGCCATTTATTGAAATTGTGTCTTGCTTCGTTGTTTTTAAAATGTTCAATATATCATCAAACGTGTTTGTGCTCATCCTATTGAATCCGAAAAACTTATCTTCATATTTTTTTAGTTCTCCGAAAAATATTTCAAAATGTTTGCTCACATCTCATGTTTGCAAATAAGGATGCAACCAGTACTTCTTTCTCCGTTTTTTTCTTCTTTGCGTAACGTGTGTAAATGTAATAAATAGCTGCAACTTCTTCCACGTCCATCTTTGAAATGGATCGATACCTATGACCGCAAATCGCAACGGTTCTTCAACCGTACGTTGTGGTTGCGAATGCGGCTGCCCGTAACTCGGTTGGCCGCATTCGCAACCACATCATGCGGTCAGCCGGACGGCTAGCCGCATTGCGGTTACCGTAGTGCGTAAAGCTCTTACATGTATATTAACTTGTGTTCTCATTGATACTTAACAAGCCATATAGAATTCTGATCGGCAATAATGACGAACTTCCGTACAAGCTTTTATCTCCAATTTAACCCCAATAGGGGAGATTTTTTCCTAAGTGCTCACCTCCGTTATGAAAAGAACCCGCGACCAAAATTTTGTGCTTCTAGACCCAACGGTTTAGGCTGTGCGTTGTATGTTAGTGAACGAATGAATTTAAGATTTTTATTATGTAGAATTGTAGATTACGGACAGTAGTTAGACATACCAGCTTGATTCATGCGCGCGAAGTGGCACTCTGCAGCCAGCTCGAGTCCTTGTCTCTCTGCCCATGCCGCCAACACTTTCAGTCGCGCTGATAAAGCAGCGCCCCATCGTGCGCTCACCATACCTTGTTCGGTTACCAACTGTAAAGAAAATGTGGTTGATAACTACCAATGTGAGGACAAGAGAACAATAGAAAAAGATGAAGCTATACAAGACGAACAGCGCCATCTCTTCTTTTCGTCGACTTTAAAACTTTCCTATACGACTCCTCGTTCATATTATAAGACATGATCCTTACTGTTCGAAGATGACGTTGAGTTACGTTACAGCTCCTTGAGGGTTTTGACAGTTAAGGTGGGGCGTGCATTTGTAACTTAAACTAAAAATTAACCAAAACTTGTGGAGCATATTGGAAGATACACTCGTATAAGGGTGCCTTTCCACCAGAGATGTGCTATGCAGCTATGCTGCGAGGACGTGAAAGTTAAGCTACGAAACTATGCGATGTTTCCACTAATGCTAAGCTGTGTAGCAGAACGAGTAAGATGTGCTATGAAGATGCGCCGCCGCGAGGTAGCTGTGCGAAGAATATGCGCAGCTCCAGCTATGCGATGCAGCGACAGTATCCCGGGAGGGCACGGGAAGTACTGTGCTCTGCACATAACTACACCATTCGCGCATCCATAGCACACATCCTTCCATATAAAAAACATGGCTTAGTTGAACCCGTTTCCACCAGTGCTATGTATGCGGACCAATGAATAAGATTGTTGGATATTAAACTCATCCATAGCAACGTAGAATAGCTCATCTCTGGTGGAAAAGCAGCCTAGTGTAGCTATCTTAATAGGCCCATTCGGTCTTAGGTAAAGCCTGGTTTGAAACGACTTACCTTGTTAAAACAAACAGCATTGATGTAGTGGAAAAGATGCGAGAAAAGCTGGATAGTAAGCGCGGCGTTGACGCGACACCTGCGCAGCAGCACGATGGCAGCCGCTAGTGCCTGCAGCGTGGGCGCAGTGGCCTCGGTCGCGTCGCCCAGCGCCGCGCTCGTCAGTGTCGCCAGGCCGCGGGACAGCTCTTCTTGGAAACATGTTACTAAGTTGCTGCGGAAAAAAAAAAGAAGTTGTTACTAATATTATACAACAGATTAAATAAAAAAAATTACACAAATAAAAATAAAAATGTTGCATGCAAATAGATTCGCTCACATTCTATTTTACTTTTATTTACCTATGTTTTTATTTTATTTAGTTTTTTTTTTATTTATACCCATGGTTAATTTATTACATATTTATGTAAATCCTACCCTGAAACACACGTTCAACCTAGTTTGGGCAAGAAACTTTGGTCAATTTTAATTGTTTAGTTACTTATTTTAAATGTATCCTTTTTATAAATAAACAATTATTATTATTGTTCACTTGTAAGCCTGCTGTTACATAGCTTGTGCCGGATACCAATCCGATGGCAAAATTTGAAAAAAGGGGTTTATTAAATATTTAATAATACCCATACACTTCGCCATCCGGAGCCAGGTAAGGTAGCCTGAGCGTGTGAAAAGGGCCTAAAGTTTAGATACTGGGAGTAGTCATTTACCAAGAGGTATTCAATAGATATAGGAGCAGCAATTACAGTTTAATAAAGTTATAATATTTTTTTCGTAGACAGTTTATAAAACCGTTAACAATTTTTTTTTTATCTTATAGTTATGTGTCACAGGTTTTC
This sequence comes from Gortyna flavago, assembly GCA_963669345.1. NCBI lineage: Eukaryota > Metazoa > Arthropoda > Insecta > Lepidoptera > Noctuidae > Gortyna > Gortyna flavago. Next base: position 14,369,339 of record OY770131.1, on the reverse strand, counting down.
TATTGTCAACAATAAAATTGGTTGCCTTTCATTTGACCTAAGAACTTATATTGCTAAGATTTCAATATTCCGAATACATTCCACAACCCACACTGTACTCATAACCACAATACAAAATGTTATAGCAAACAACATAAAAACAAAATGAAATTATTGAAATACCTGAAAGCATTCTGCACAGTAAGCGAGAGAACTTCTTGCGCCTGTGTAGAGAAGGAGGATATGTGTCGGTCGTATTTCAAGAAGTGTAGTAGTTCACTCGCGTTAGTCATCCAGAAGGCTTGAGCCGCCGAATCCGTGCAACGCTCCTGGAAATTTAAGAGGTAAGGTTTTATTATACAAATGGCCGAAATTACCGTTCTGGCTACTACGACGTGTTAAAGCCATCATTGTTCCAATGTGAAAGAGAGAGACGAAGCTAATCATGACCGATAGCACTATCCCTTTTTCGCAACGGAGTCATGATGGTATCATCAAGTCTCGGTACGGCTCCTGGCCGGATTTCCAAAGATGGCAAACCTATGCACTTCACAGGTCTTCAATAACTTGTCGGCGTTGAGATTTAGTAAATGGTTATTAATGTTTATGGTTTTGTTTCGATTTTACCCCACAAGTTTCAAAGTCGAATAGAGCTCTTAATCATAAGTTCATCGCGCAGGAAAATTGTGAAACGAAGTCTTTAGTCCTTTTTTTTTTTTTTTTAGGATGGGAAATCATCAAATGACCCCTCCCGCTCTGGGTGGAGCGGAAGGGAGTGTCAGACTCTTACTGACTAAAACCCATGCGTGTTCCTTCCTTAGCCCTTTATGTTCCGGGGCAGCGGTAACCCTTTCGGACAATCCCGCTGCCCCGGCAGGCTTCGGCCCTGACGGGCCCCTCCTTGTCTGCTGACATCTGTTTGAGGCGCGCGTGGAACACATACGCGTCGTCCGGCACGGGCCTGGTCCTGATCGGACGGCGAGCTACCCATTACTCGCCGTCCGCAGGCCCGCGCCTACGGTGGCCGGGAGTCGTCACGCGGCTCCCGACGCCCGGAGCGTCTACCGCGGCGGCTGGGACGGGTGGCTCTCTCCGCTCTCTCCCTCGCCCATCCCGCCACCTCCTTCGCTAGCATGATTGCTTCGCAGAAGGAGGTGACTGCCTCCCACTCCCTCTCACCCCGGACCATGGCTTGGACCAGGGCCGGGCAGACCTCCACCGTATGCTCCACCGTGTCCTCAGGGCGATCCTCGCAGTGGTGACACCCGGGCGTTTCCTCCCGCCTGATGATGTGCAGGAACCTCCCGAAACATCCGTGTCCGGTGAGGACCTGCGTCAGGCGGTAGGTGAGGGCGCCGTGACGCCTCTCTAGCCACTCCTCAAAGAGGGGCCTTACCGCCGCTATCGCGGCGTGCTATAAGTCTTTAGTCCTCATGTGAGTGTTCCTATATTAACCCTTCTTGGCTGATAAGATTGTAATTTTTCCTAGTTATGTTTAAATTAGTGTAAATAAAATAAAAAATAAATAAAACCGTTAACATTAACAAACACGAACAAGTCTCTCGAAAGTTCAAATATAAACATGGTAAACAGTCTTAATTTCGGCAGTCGTACGAAATAAATATACACGTGTGTTCACCTAGAAACAACTTACATATATTGCTGAAATATCAGACATATTGAAGCGAGATAATTACCTGTACGGTGGCGTGTATTAGCGTAGCAACATGGTGTAGGAAAGCCGTCAGTTTATGAGCGCGCTCGGTCGGCGTCAACTCGGGGCGGTAATGCGTTGAAGCCCGGTACCTGTACACACGTAATCAGTATAAATTACACTCCCCACAAATTAGATTTATCTCACTAATTTTATAAATTGGACAGTCTGCAAACATATTTAGATATAACGTGTGTGTGTGTTACGCTTAAATATTTCACGTTTGTAATTTTGGAAGGGGAGGCAGAGTTGTACACTGTACAGCTATGTTAGTCCCATGTTACACATGCAGAGTCTTTTTAATCAACCGGACATAAATCCAGACTGACCTGCAGCGGACAACTCTGACGTCAGCTTTTTTTTATTAAGAATGTCTCGGACATTCTTTAATAAAAAAAAGCTGACGTTGAAATACCAGGAGAACTCCTCAACAATTAACGTCCCTACATCGGAAAAGCAATTTTTTGTAAAAGGTAGCGATGAGCAAGTTGACATTAGGCTATTGTAACTTAGATAAATTATAAACAGACCCACTAAAAAGCGAGAAATAAAAACTATTTAACAAAAAAAAAACCGACTTCTTAAATAAACACTACAAAGTGAAAAATAACTTTAATTTCGGAATTCGGTATCAAAAAACTAAAATGCGGAACCAACGACACCGACTTAGTGACTTAGGGATCGAACCCCGGATTCCACGCTCAGAATTCGCACCATTTGCGAAAGGATTTGGTGGTAATGGAATTAGGGATAACTTTTACTCCAGCAAACCAAGACATATTTACGCTTGCATTTATTCATTGTGATGGAATAGATTTTCTTTTATGCGTAATTCAAGTACGTTATAAAGTTGGCGTGAGGTTTTATGTACGTGTCGTGGCTACGATTTATATATGTAGCTCGTAACGTGTGCATAATATTACTAAGTAAACCATGACACATCAAGTTTATTTCTTCAAGTTGTGACGTAGCTTAAGTTGGAAATGTCTGATTAAGTGGCTTTAAAATCTAGACAATAAGTAATAAAAGGAAAGAAAGAACATAAATGAAAGTAACCCGGTGCGTAAAACTGTAGTGTAGTTTTTCAAAGAATAAGTATAACAAAGTTACAAGTAAAAAAAAGTCCAGCGCTCCCTGGACAGTCAAATATTAAACAATCAGCGAAGTTGGTCAGGGGCGTTACCGCCTTTCTGACTGGCTACTAGTTATTCCGCGACATAACTACTCTTTTATAGTTCTGCACTAGCAACCCGCCCTTGCTTCGCACTGTTTGTAAGACTTGACAAAATATCGAAATTTATTTATACGTTACTTTAATATTAATGTATTACACACACAAACCTCCCGGAATAAATTCTCTAAATTATGGTGAAAACCGCAGCAAAATATAGTTTAGAAGAACAACGTGGTCACACAGACAGACATGAAACGCGACTTTAATTTATAATAATGTATAGAAGAGATCACCACAGGTAAAATTGCGCCCCTTCACTAAAAACTGGTCAATGCGAGTCGGACTCGCGCACCGTGGGCTCCGTACGTAGGTATGTAAATAGTTTTTTTTTTTTTGTAATTTAACTACAAATTTACGGTTTTCGAATAATTTCCTTTACTTGTGCTACATAACATTGCTTCTTGCCAAATTTCATGATTCTAGGTCAACGGGAAGTACGCTATAGGTATGAATTTCGGAACATAAACGCCCGTATCTTTTGATTGCGTTGATTTAGAAATTTGATTTTTTCACCGTGTCAAGGGATTGGAGCCCTGAGTATTTGATATTAATTTCAACTTGATAACTCTACGCGTTCCTGAGAAAAAGGGTCTTGACTGATGGATAAACGGACAATGAAGTGATCTTATAAGGGTTCCTTTTTTCCTTTTGAGGTACGGAACCCTAAAAACACTCTTCAATATGTGAAATAAAGCACAAATTTCACAATTTATCACATTTATATCAATATGTACAGAAGAAGAATCTCACCTGGCACACAGATACAGAGTGTAGACGGGCGCTAGCTTGAAGGCGGGCGCGTGCGGGTCTAGGCGTGATATAACGGCCGCCAGGAACTGCGCCTGCCCCGCTTCAGGGAACTCCAGCACAGCCGGCAGGATCGCCTCCTGACACCCGCGACCACTGCTGATGCCCGCACTCATCCTGTATCGTCATATAATATTTAACGATGTGTGACGATAAGAAATGCTTTTTTTGCTTAACTTCTTTTGAATTTGAGGGCTTGTTTTACCACTTGTTGAAAGTCCGGCTTAGATTAAAAAGACCTTTGATTAAAAATTACTTATTATAATTATGATGATATAGATTGATGTCTAGAACTATTTTGTATGGGCAATGAAAGTGGTAAAACCAGTCGAAGATGCTCAACGTATACAAGCAGATTTATAGTAAACAAGCGAACACTTCACATAAAACATAAATAAGCATTAAGCAGGCTTTATTCATCAGAAGAGGTTTACGCTAAACACAAACTTTAATATTACGGACACTTCTGAAACGACTTTCATAAAATCTTCAGTTATTCAACTACAAAGGAGACGTAAATTAATTATTAAAACCTGTGCCCTAACAAGTTTGTACATAATTTATAAACCGAAAAGTAAAGTCAGTTCCACAGCAATCCATTAGGGTGGGTTGTATCAATTTTATTATAACTAAATACCTGTTGTCATGTCCAGAGCCCCCGCTTTTCGCACTGCAGATACTCTTTGTCTCGACGTTGCCGTCCAAGTCGAACGTAGTTTCATAATTGTCTTTGTACTGTTGCACAGAGTTGGACGTCCGGTTCACATTGGAGCTCTGATCTTGGTCGTTGTACACTGAGCTCGTGTGATCATCCTTCACGTAGTCGTCTTTGGTGTCGTTGAGGTGTTGCGACATAATGAGCGACTCGTTGTCGAGTTTCAAGGTGTTGTTGTTGTAGGGCGGTATGGTGTCGTTGGCGTCCCTGTAGTAGGTGTCGTGCGACACGGGACTCATCGTCCTCTGATACTCTGTGTCGTTGGTGGTGTTCGCGTTGGAGTCGAGCGGGTCGGGCTGGTGTGACGTCATCGACGTCGGCGACATCGCGCCGCTATTCTCGCCGGGCGAAGTCGGCGATCTAACGTAAGGGTAACGTACACAAGCGGATATTCGTGAGCCAGTGACAGAAACATGCAAAAGAAAACAAACAATGACAGATGAACAAAACATAAAATACACTGCTTTGAAAGTGATTAGATAAGCGACGGGACTGATCGTGTTTACTTACATTGATAGAATTAGTATAAATTAAAAGTAATAACAAAATGTTGCAATTGTGCGATGATATTCGATAACTAATCGACCAAATAATGTCCGTCTAAGTAAACTATAGGGCCCAACTATACACAACATAAAAAAACGAGCTACGGGGTGTGTGCAATGTTCTCACCTGTCGTATATTGAGCCGGAGCCGAAGTGTTGTGATTGCGCGAGGTTCCTGTTAATGAGGTTCTCCTGTGCCGGGTCTACGAAGCGGAACGTCGAAACACGACCGAACTTAAGTAGACAACCGTGCTGCGACAAAACAATTTAGATTAATTGACACAAATCTCGGTTTAACAACTGTTACAATTCACTGCAATCGACATTAAATTTGTCTTTTAGCCATAGACCTCTATAAATATTTAAAGGGCCATACGACTTTGCGGTTGTTTAAAAGCGGTCTGCTTTTCGGACAATATTGATTTTGAATGGTATCCACATGATACTTGGTGGACATGAATACGTTTGTTTGAATTAGATAAAAACACTAGGAAAGCTTCGGAACGTTGTTAAGCGATGCTGATTTACACAAGAATGTCCATTCTAGATCATGAATGTGGATACCGCTGTGAACTATACGTGGGCGTTCCGATGAATGTATTACAAATAAAACTCGACCGTAACCTATTTAGCAAACCTAGGGGCAAGTGACTGACCCTGATCTACAAGTTCGACGCGTAGGGCCGTATTTAGGTTACCAAAACAACTCTATACTTGTCGTCGAATCTATACTATCGTGAAGGAATATAGTGTCTTAATTGATTTTCTTTTACGTGGCGGCTGATTGACTGATGGTAGCGTTGAAATTGGTAGCCGATCATTATATCAATCACGGTTTTTTTATTATATGGTTTATTAAATTTTTTTTTCTCATTACATGAGTTCTATATTAATACTATAACGATTTTATAAATATTAAAGCCAAAAGCTTGATATGAACGCGTTCATTTGCACAAGCGCTGGCTTCACTAAGCAATGCAAACAATGAGTTCGTTCGTGTATTATGGAGCGCTACGTTTGGGTTCGAAACTTCGAATGCTTATATTTTCGTAAAAGTTAAACGAGGTCGGCAGTACATGGCACATTTAGCGAGAAAGTCCGCCACTCGTGCCCGTCTTCCCACGTCGGAAACGATCGCCTTTATGTTGAGTGCACAGTAAAATTCAATGACGAATCCATAAAAATAGTACTGCTTTCAGTTAAAAGCTAAACTTCCTATATAAAATTCTGGATTTACGTCACAGTATTTGTACTGAGCGGATTTCGTCTAGGATTACTTTTTGGATCAATTGGCAATAAGGATTTACTCGGCTCGGCAACGAAACCTGGCTATGCGGAAAATGTCAGATTGGCATATCATTGATTTTATGCGGGTTCTTCTACCTAAGAATTCTCAATTGAAAAACCGTCTTTGTATTAATAGAATAATGGCAAGCGTCTTATTTTTCAATTTATTTTAAGCGTATTCTATGGTCCTAATATAATAATAAGGAATGGTAGAAACTTGTGAACAGTTCTGTAGGCCTTTTTTTTGGTTGCCTCTAGATTACATTCTATCCTCTTGTATCGTAAGTTTTACTGCCACAGTTGTTACAATTAAAGTCAGGGAAATGTTTAGCAGATTGACAAGCTAGGTGAATTTTCCTTGCCATTTCATACGACCTGTGTCTGCCTAACCCCATGGGAAAAACGTGAGTTTATGTACCTATGCATATGTCACTGTAAGATTGTGAAAACCGTTAGTTTCTAATCTATCTCGCGAGATTGTAAACTGTCGATAAATTGTGAATGTACGTACGATACCGCTTACAATAGTTACAATATAACGCATACATTTTTGGTAGTTTATAATTTATCCATGTCGAACCGTCAAATTGAATTCTAATTCTGTAAATACATATCTGTTACGGTCGCGAATCAAATTTTGATCAATATACACCCTAATACTGACATAGAAATTGAAAAAAAAATAATTGCGGGCTACCCGCTTTCGCCTTAAATAAAACTTACTTGTAACCGTTGCGAGTGCATGATCCTGCGTCCGTTGACATAGACGTGCGCGTCTGCGTGTAATGGCGTGACGGTGTACCCGCCGCCTTCTGCCGGCGCGACCACGCAGTGCCGCGCCTGGATGGACGGGCCATACAGCTGGAGAGTCGTGCCGTTGCCTGAACCCACCTGTCGAACAACATTAACATAGTAATGGCATGTTTTAGCTAACTACTCTCGTTTTAATAAGAAACTATAGGGACCCGTCTCTGCTCCGCACGGTTTACGACTTGCCTTGACATCGAGATTTCTTTATTATACGTAAGTTTAATATTAATGTATTAGGAACATAAACCTTCTGGAGTAAATTCTCTAAATGATAGTGAAAACCGTATCAAAATCCGTAGTGAAGTTTAGAAGAACAACGCGGTCACACAGGGAGAGACGAAAAGCGATTTTTATTTATAATTTGTATAGACATCGGTGCAGCGCATCTTGTCTGTATTCCCTATTAAAGCGTAAGTGGTACAGCTACACATCAAGCTGGCTCTAGGTAGGCTTGTGTGTAAAGCTCACACAATAGATGGAGAGCCTATCGTCATTTGCCAAACTTCATATGAGATTTCAATAACAATACCCACCTTCGTAATATATATTATTCAGAATCTCATATTCGGCAGTTGTGCTTAAGGGGGGCAGCGAATTAAGTTCATATAACCGTATTGAAGGACTATTTCATGAAATATCAATCATTAGGGTTATATGAACTTTAGAGGATTTAATGATAATAATTCTGTAAATACATAGTTGTTACGGTCGCGAAACATATTTTGTTCAACATACAACCTGACACTGACCTGCAAATTAGCAAAAAACGTAAGTAATTTTTAATTTCGCGGTCTAGGTACCCTGGTGGTTCCCCCTTAAATATTCAATTTATAAAATCTACGTATTGGGTAGGTGTATTTGTTCTATTAGTTCACTAGTTTGGTATATTAGTTCACTAGATTTCGAACTGTGTACCTAACTCGGCGAGCAGAAGATTGATTGTAGACATTTAGAGTTGTTCTAGAATTCGCCTAGTATGAGAATAGGAATTGAAACTACAAAATTCAATTGTTTCTTGAAGGAGAAAACTTGAGTAGGTAGCTTTACTTTCCTTGAAAATAGCTACAGTGGAATTATATACATACAAACATAACATATCGTCTATACTCCCCTAAGCTGTAGTGTGGCTGTAGGCAGAGACGCAATTCTCAAAAGTTGTTTACAATAAAATTCTTTGAAAATTTAACAAAGAGACTTCAAATTTATTAAATATTTTCTTGAAAGATATAACAAGCAAATTGGGCTGATGTCGTAATTTAAATATGCCGGGGAACTTCGGGCATATTCGTACGAATTGACTTTGACACGAAAGCGGTGTTTATTAAATTCATAAAGCTCGAGACTCGAGCAGCGTTAACTACGTAATTGAATTATTCTAGTAGAGAAAACTGTGGCTCGGTATTATGCTTAAAATTTTCGGAACACCGATTTTAAGCCTGGATTTGGGGTTTTACTCGAATGGTGTGTGGTTACCGAATAGTCGTTATTACATGAAAACCGTCACGAATTTATCTGGTCGACAGCCATTTTGGAATATATACCATTTTTTATACATAGAATTAAATCTTTATAAGGTAGGCGACATCCGTCTCTTGAATATTTGCGGCACTGTTAGTTCTTAGATAACATCTCCGGACACTTGCCGCAGTCCGTCTGTTACACGCAAGCATGTTTGTCACAGTCAGATTTAACTTTCATAACATTTACTTATACAACAATATTTTTATTTTTAATTGACTCATAATACATAAGCCTGTGGCCAATTAAACTATTTTCTGCGGTCTGGGTGAGTGATGCCTTTTTAAGTAGATGTTGTCAGAATACAAAATATGATGTGTTTCACCGAACGACATTGATATCTTTTATCGATCGACAGCACACCTGACTGTTCCCTCGCGAAACTACGGCTCAAACAAGAAACTAATCTAAATACTTCATTGTAGACATTTGTCCGTTGAATGCCTGTGAATTATCCATTCTTATATTGTATGAAATCTATGATCATTCAAAGGTACGTCCCGTAGTGATTTCATAATCACTACGGGATTACATCGCGTATATTGTGTTTCGAAGCGTACGTTGATGTTTTATACAAACTGTACCTTCCGTGCAAGGATATAATATTTTTTGTCGCTCTGTAGGCTCCCAAAGGAAAGGCGTATTTTTATAGATACACTCAAAATCGTATTATATGATATTATTGGGTCATAGCAAATAAGTTATTTATTAGAGATGCGCTGAGTACTCGGCATACTCGGCCATTTTGGTAGAACTCGTTATCGGCTAAATAACTCGGTTTGACTGAGGTACTCGAAAAGAACTCATACATTTGTAACCTGACCTAGTTACAATATTCATGTAGACTAGTGATTTTCAGAAAATCGCGTTTACAAAACGAACATATTTCATTATATAATCAGTCTCTCGTGGTAATCTCAGATATTGGTCTAAATCTGTAGCGATGGCACTTTTCGGATCTTCACGATGTTGCGGCGCTATAGATGCAAACTCCTCGTAGCGACTTTGATTCCAAAAACTTGCATGGCATTCTTCTATAACGTTTGAAGCGTTTCGTACGTTCCCAATACCTGTGTCAACTAGACCGAGTTACTCAGCAAAGTACTCGGTTCGGTAAACATAATACCGAGCAATACTCGATACTTGGTTACTCGGTAAAACTTGTACTCGGTGCATCTCTATTATTTATAGACACACTTTAGGAATGACAGCTAAATGTAAATAGGCTGTCTTTTTAATAACATATTTTGTGAATTTTAATCGAAACTCTGACATTTTTTAACTTTAGTCAAACTTTAATAATGTTTCTCTAAAGCCTTAAGATTTATCGCAAAAAGTAAATTGATCCAAAAAAATATTTTAAAGAGAAGTTAAAGACCCACACTAGGCCCGCGTGGTGGATTACGGCCCACTCCCTCTCACCGAGAGGAGGCCTGTGTCCGAGCAGTGGGAACATTATAGGCTGATTAAGTTAAGAAGTAAAAGAAATACAAATAGCTGCTGGAACGAGAGCGACACGTCCTAACAGTTACTCTTTTTCAAAATAAATCCAGTCCTAAACAAGATTCTCTATAATTCGATCAGCGTCTATCCGCTTGTCTATTACAAGTCTCACCCGCCATAAATTAGATAGTAAATAATTTAAGGGCCATAACTTCGATACTTCCGCGCTGTGATCATCCGACTGGGATTTGGCGTTCTGATTTGTGTCTAATGACCCGAATCATGAAGGATTGAAGGCCTGTCTAAGGGATTATACGGGATGGATGTGCTCATAGCAGTAACTAAATTATACTGGAACTTTCTTGTATTATAAGAAACAAAACAGTTACTATGGTTGCATTTGGTTAACTTATTCGGCTATGTGATCCGCTAGCAAAGTGAAGGCAAATAACAGAAGAGCGAAAATAATTATTTGTGTATGCGATCGGTTTCAGTCAGTGATTCTGCAAAAGACTATATGCTATATAATGAAGTGATGACTTACTAATTTAGATAACAAACCTCGACAACATCTGATACTCTGAGTCGCCGTCCGTTCTCCAGCACCGTGGCGTCTGGCGACATCTCTACCAGCATCGGCTCGTTTCCGGGCCGTCCGCCGGCGGTCCCGGTGCCGGATCCGACTTTCTTCTTGCGCCGCCGCGGCTGCACGTCCGCTGGCCGCCGCCGCACATGGAACATGATGGAGCCTACGACAAACACACACGGATTAAGTCAATTTGGCTAATGGCACAAATGAAAACACACAGCACTCAAAAACAGTGCTTTAAGACCATACTTATTCAAGTAACTTATAAGAACATAATTATTAGAATCGATACGGGTAATTTTAAAAGTTGAAGAAAGTACAGTGCAGCGCAGCAGTTTAGAAATTTTAATACACGACCACTTTTACCAAGTATCGGGACCTTCTTGTTGGTAAGGCAAACATTCAGTAGTTCCACAGATCTATTGAAGTGGATACAAAAACAGTGGTGCTTTTTAAATTGCATAATTTATAAAAAAAACCGAGGAAAGTGGGTGCAGGCCAGGGTGGTGGGTGGTTGTCGTAGGGTGAATGCCAACTGTAAACCGATAAGTATTTCTACGCTAAGAATAAAAATTATTGATGTAGTGTGTTGATTCTCATTACTTGCAATTTGCATTTTTTGTTACATTATTCCCCTGCCCTTATTTCAATTTATTTCGGATCGGCCCAACACGACTTTTTCTTCCATACTTCTCTATCGAGATGACGACTGGTTCAGTCGTCACCTCGGCAGTCAACCCCTGTCTAACCATATCATCTTTCACACAGTCCATCCATCGTTTCTTCGGTCTTTCCCTACTCTTATAGCCATCCACACTTATACTTAAAACTTACGATAGGTACGTAGTATAAGCTAAGTGAGATTTACCTGTGTAGATAAACGAGTAAATTAAATAAGTTGACCTGATTGATTTTAATTATTAAAATTTTCAAACTAAGTAAATACGTGTACTTAAATCTCGCGACAAGCTTTTATATCATATAAATTGTGTAATGACGTTATAAGTTGATATTAAAAGTTTTAAAGGAAAAGTTTATTTTATTATTTTTAGCGCATTTAAATAAGCTTGTTTTAAAATTAGTTTTTTTGCTTTAAATTTTTTGATTGAAGTCTCTTAAAAATGCTTAGCCGGGCGTAAAGAGCCTGTCTCGGATCGATCTATGATCCCGAGCTCATTTTTATCCAGCCTCGTAACTAACTGCCAATCAATCACCTTGCTTTAGACGTTGTCATAAATAACCTTCTGATATTTACTGGTTTCATAAAGCAACTAGCCGACCCGGCGAACTTCGTACCGCCTCAGAATCAATAAAGGTGAGAAAATGAATTATCTTAATTTCTTTTTTCGTCAATATTCCTATATTTTAATAATGATTCTGCTATTTGGGGTGGAGACAAATCCAACAAATCAAAGATCATAAATATTTGTCCAGCCATTCTTAAGTTACAAATGGTGTAACTAACCCGACTTTGTTTTATTTATATAAACAACATAATGAAAATATACCTATAAAAGTTCCTACGTAAGTTTTCAGTGAGATAGTAAGGTTATATGTCACACGGTTACACATCAAGCTATAATTTTCCAGTTTTAGCTGATCTCGCATTGTATAAGTTTTTCGTGCAATCAGAAGTCAGCTTATACTGGTTATGTATAGCTTGATGTGTAGCCGTGTGTACAATTAACATGGTTTTATTTGGGTCGACGCCTCACCGGCAGGTCAAGCGTATTGACAATTTGTACTTAATTGATGATCGAATGTGGCGACAGGAACTATTCGTGTTTATAGAGCTATGTGATAATAAAGCAATTGGGGAAATACATACATAAAGTCTATTCAAACTTATGTTTCAAATTAATATTATTTCAAGTTAACAAATTGCAACTTTATTTTAATGTTGATTTCAGAGTGACTAGCATTATTGAAAAAGATATAAAAACGCTTGAAGTACAACTTCGTGAACTGAACTTTTGTGTAGGATTTTATTTTTCCATAAACTTTTGTTTACATTCTTGGCAAATAAATCGCGAATGCAGATTACATAGCTCACGCCTCCTTCCCATGGAGGTAGGCGGAAACTACAGAACTGCTACGATCCTTAGATACTCCTTTTGCCTCGTTTACGATACCTCTTTTAACTGCTCTGTGTTTACGACCTTACTTATATCGGATTTAATATTTGAAATAATATTAACTGAAAATCTTCATGTGAGTTAGATGTAACATAACTAGCTGCTGCCTGCGGCTCTCTTCTGTATATATTATTTTGTTATTTAAATATCCAGGATAAAAGTAGGTAGCCTATGTCCTTCTCCCTGTTTTAATAACGACTGACAAACAGAATTACTATCGCATTTATAATATTTGTCAGGAAGCATGGATTATACATAGCTGACCAGTACCTTCCTGCAAGCTAGACACCTAAGCATTAGGTCAACCGAGTGTATTGTCTGCCACCGTTTCAGTCGGTTCGGCTCCGGTTTCCCTACATTTCCCAACCGGAATCATAACTCCTTCCTATGTTCTCAGTTCTATGATCCTAGGCTCAGTGTTAACAAGTTGCTGACGTCTACATTACGTTCGCGTTCGTCTCATTGCCTTTCAGGACAATGCCGAGTTCAAAGTTTACACATTTAAAGTAATGGGTATTGCTCAAGGTTGCCCGTCCGCAAAATTGTTATTTGTATCTCATAGTTACGCAACTTAACTACGCTCTCGGGGACAGTCTAAATGATAATCCTTGTTCTTTTTGTAGAAAATGTGTAACCGTTGGACAGTCTACATCACCCAGGAGGCCTATGAGATAAATGTGGCCTACAAAATATTTATACAAAGAGACTTTTCTTTGGCTCACACATGTAAATACCTCGATTTTTATACAAGGAGGTTATACCTCACCGTCAGAACACTCATATTTTACTTTTACGACCCAATAAAATAGATTGGGGGTTTAATAAATAAAGAGCAAGCGTTATTGGTCGCAATTCCGTTTTAAGGGTTTATTTCATTTATCGAGCCTACTTTTATGAATATGGCAAACAAATCAAAACGTAGATTTCAATTTGTATTGTTACAGGGTTTGAACAAACAAATTTGTTTTACAAAGGAATTCTATTACGAATAATTGTATAACCTAAACGAATTCATAATGGCTGTTGATGAAAAACTCATTGCAAAATGTTCAGCGCCGTCGGGCTAAGAGTAAACGAAATTCATTCTGAAAACAATTTTTGGTGTTTCCGGACTTCATCGTTACCGTTGTTGCAGCAATGCAGTTAAACTCCCGAGAAAAGCTTGATGAAGTAAATCATTAAATACTTTTATATTTTGGCGTCGTGGTACCTAACTGAAATACTGGGCTCCTTATAAAATCGTAAAGGTTGACCAACTCCTAACACAAGCCATAGATTAGTACACCTTACAACAGTCGTTAGTAATAGTAATTAACTAGGTACGTGCTGAATACATTGCTATTCCTTTTAACTACATACCTACTTAATTAACTTGACCACATACCTATTCGTGGTCGAAAGTTAATTTATGTATGGCTGTTCAAACATAAATGGCGGTTCCACAATGGATCCTGGGGGACAATTCCCTATTGACCACACGTGGCAGTTTGGCAGCCGTATGTATTAGTGATCGCATTGTATGGTGTTATTAAAATTAAGGTTGATATCGCTGTTTTTATTATGCGTCTCCTAGGTAGAGAACGAACGACTTTTTGATTGAACGTGCAGAACTGTTAAGAAGAAACAACACGAATAATAAAAATATTATTTGTTTGTACTTAATTATTTTGTGGTCGTTCTTGTGTATTGCTTGTTAGCAGTAAACAGAACCTTGACCTAAAAGACAAAAAACACATTAGCTAAGAGAATAAACAAATAATTAACCCAACTGGGACAGGACGGTGAGACGAACTCATTACGAGGGCAGGTAAATATAATTAAAGTATAACAAAGAAGAGGAAACTTGGAAGATTGAAACGAATACACCTACATTTCAGTTACGAGTAGGTTCGTGCATGAAGAATGAAGTACCTATCCACTTCATCCTTCGTAGGAGCCGTAGCACTTACACTGTACATAAAGTCACTTTACAAACGATCACATGGCATAACACAATTTGAGGATATTTCAGAAGTGCTACATTTAGTGGCATCGTGTTTAGGTAAGTGCACTCGAAAGCGTGTTACGTTGTGCGCAGAGAAGGGGGCTGATGGAGGAAGAGGGGACGTGCTACAACTGAGACAAGCCCGCCTCTAGTGTCAACATCATTAGTGTCTACATTGTCCCGTTGCTTTACTGGAGCTACGAGAATTGCTATGAGATACAACTTTCGTAGGCCGCTGCATAAGAACGGAGTTGCTCACGGTGAAGAAAACCTCTGGGCACAGCAACTTAGTGCAATATTTATTCTAACATATCGATTGAAAAACAAAAAGATACTTAACTTACCACTTACTTATTTCAACTTAAGCACTAAAACAGCAATTTTAACGGAATCAATTAAGTCTGGTAATTGATAGTAGTTACAAACTAAGTAATCTATATACACCATGGCGACGAACAACTTTGTTACCATCAGTCATTTGCAATACATACAATATTAAACAGTATCAATCATACAGTAGACTTCTTGTTGAGGCAATGATTGATGGAAGCAAAGAATTAATTCCTGCGCCACTCTGCCGATATTGGGAACGGAGAAAATCAGTCACTACTTTGAACCTTCTCAGTAAAAGTTTTTGTATTTAAAGTGAACTTCTAATTTAGAAGTCTAGTTCGCATCCAGAATGAGGTTCAATATATTAGTAACACAACAACAAGCTTAACAAACTACTTACGTACCTGCTTTACATGGTAATCTGAATTGGAAACCGGGTCAATAGTCACAAAATTGGCGAAGTAAGCCTGTTTGAACTCAAATATACAATGGAATTGTGGCGTATGGGGTCGTTGTGGAATATAACACACATACATAAACAATGCACTTGGGTTCAACAGAATGGCAAAATCAATACTTAAACCGAACAAGCAATGGAATATAAATAATTAACGAGTTCATAATTTCATAGCAAGGGGGTTGTTCTGTTTATTACAATCTATTTTAGTCCGCATCAAGCCGTCAATATAGCCGCATCTTCACAGAAATTGACGGCCACGTGAAACTTGCCCACGCTCTTATCTCGTGCTTTAATGCTGGCCATGAAAACTCTCATCATCATGAAATTGGTGTTTCATAAGTCGCAAGCAAGCACGCTAGGTAGAGAATTGAAAAATAATTCGTATCCTAATATTCCATTGCATCTTTGGACAAGATATTTGGAGATAAAAAATTTGGTATTGTGGTCAATAGCACAAAGAAAACACTGAACACACCACATGAACACTTTATACAAGACGTGTGAGTAGGTACGAACACTGTAAACCTGAGGAACGATTACCTAGCACGACTTCCTTTTTATCATTTCGCAAGCGAGAACTAAAGGATCTGCTGAAAAGCATATTTGCGAGCGCGATTAGTATTTTCTTTAGCCATAGCCGGCCGAATACTATAAAAGCGTAGCGCGTAGTAAGTTCAAACCGACCGGCGGTCTAATTGTAACTGGACTGAGTGGCACACCACCACTACGTCATACACAACGTACCACCACCGCGGACCGGTGCCAGCCGGCCGCCACTTAAGTCATAATGCAATACAGGTTAAGGACTACTTTATTGGTTTTGTCTAGTTTTATGTGACCACTAAATGTCGAGACAAATAATATATATGTCACATGGTACATATTATATGCAAGGTGTGATACATAAACTGGTTCAACGTCTACAAGCCTGTCGCAGATGTCGCGATACCAATATCGTAATTAGTCATGTCAGTAATTAATTAATCGTTCACTCAAATGAGGTTAACAACATTACATTCAAAGAAGACTTTAAAGCGCCTGCATATAAAAAGCAGCATGAAAAGTTGCTGAATATGAAAAATTTGATGATTAAAGTGTGTTCAAATAATTGCACGATTGTGATTGCAATTGAGACCACGACACTAAATTAGTACTTGTTTTGAACATACATTTTAGAAACTATGGTGCAAATTGCCAAAGCTGATATTTCAGAATGACAAGTTGTAACGTGTTTGAGAGATGACCCATTTCTCCCAAAACTAATTAAAAAGATATAGCATCCGATGACGAAGGCGAGTCTCAGAAAAGTCAGGACATGGCAGTCCGTCTGTAGAGGGCGCGGCAGCGGCCGGCTGCTTGGCGGGTCGTCGGCACGTCGCAACGGCGCCTATACCTAAGTACTTTGCGTGCCTGCGTGACCTCCCGAATTTGTATAATCACCGCACCTGTTGCTAGTTCATAGTCAACAAATCGACAGAATTTGCTCCGATACGATCGAATCCTGTTTCTTCACGTGTCAGAATGAATAATTCAAATGTTTAGTGCATTTTAGTTTGAAATGAAATGCTGTTTGCAGTTTAGTATTATTTCAGTTACGTATCGATTGAATGGATACTGAAAGAGTTACAGTTGAACCAATTCATCCATTGTGCTGACGTCTAAGTTGTATTTATCGGAGCCATAACAATGGGCATTTCCGTTTGGAGATGTCTGATGTACGCTCGGTATTATACCCAGTTGTGGGTACAATACAGATTTTAAAGCACTTGGCATGCTACTGAAGTGAAGGACCGATAGCCATCGCTCCGACGAAACGCCACTCAACATTACACACTAAATGATATGGGACCGTCGGGTTCATATAGGAGAAAACCTCATTTTCTAAAAGGTCACGAATATACATGTGTAGTGTATAGTATAATCCATTCCACACCCTTTTCCTTTCATTGGGGCAAATTACTCTCAAATTACACTTTATTTTCAGAAACATTTTCGATTTGCCTTATTCGTGACGGTCATAAGCTTTCAGAGTTGATGTTGTACGATGTCTGTCTACTTAGTTCTTTTTTAAGATTTTTTTATGACACTTACGCACATTTACGACAGATGGATATTTTAGGCAAGGCAGCATTTGAGAAGCTATGTCAAGTTTTCTCGACACCTATCAATGTTTGAAGACTAAGACTTCAACCATTTTTGCTGCCGAAATGTAGATACTGGCAGTCGAGTTGCTCCACAAATTCAAGATCATTCAGCAAGACCAGCAGGATCCAGTTGAAAACCAGCGTCAGGCATTAGTTGTCTGACAATTATGCTGAGCTGGGCCTATTTGGTGTAGCCGTGAGGCACACAATTCTATTTTAGGTTTTTTCTGTATTTTTTTTGTTTGTTTTTGTGTGCTTATAATTTGTGCTTTACTTAACCTGGGTCAAATAAACTTAATTTCTTTATTTCAAGTAATGCTCTGGTTTTTTTTTAGATTTGTTCGGGAATAAAACTAGAGCCACCATAGCTTATAGCTAGCTGAAAAGGCAGTGGGCCGGCCATGTTTGTCGAAGGACCGATAGCCGTTGATGCAGACCTCCTGGAGTGGAGACCGCGTATCGGCACGTGTGGGGGCATCCCCCATCGAATAAACAGAAGGTGGTTGAGACAAGCTGGATGCGGAAGGCAGTGATCCGGGTGATGTGGCACTACTTGGGTGGGGAGATGCCTATGTGTAGCACTGGAATTCGATAAGATGAATACAAAAGAAAGATAAATAGGAAGTGTACAGCAAAAAGAGCTGCTATATGAGCTTACATCTAATTGAATAAACAGCAAAAAAACATTTTTACAAAAAAAAAACCCACCTTAAAAAAAACACTGCAAAGTGAAAAACAACTTTAATTTCGGAAGTCGGTGTCGTTGGTTCTGCATTTTCGTTTTTTGACACCGACTTTCGAAATTAAAGTTATTTTTCACTTTGTTTTAGAAGTTGTTTGTTTTTTATTTTGTACTTAACAAGGTTTTTATTTTTCACTTTTTATTTGTACCTAAATACCCCACACAAATTCACATAACACTACTTGCTATATGAATATCAGTGACAGGAAGCTATTGAACACATCTGCCTACCCCTTTAAAGGGTACAGGCATGTTTGATGTTATGTTGTGTGATTGCGTAAACAATGCATACATAATATGCGATAGCAGCAATCGCGGTTGATTTGCTGGCATTTATTGAAGAGTTCCGTTGTCGGTCTCCGAAACTCATCATCAGATCTTAATGAAGTTTAAATGGGACCATTTCGGAATAAGTAAACCTCTTTCGAACAAAAAAAGAATTTTGCAAATTGACGGAGTTATGCCCGAAAGCCCGAAAGTCTGACAACCAGTCTTACCAAGGGGTATCGTATTACCCAGTAACTGGGTTGTGGAGGTCAGATAGGCAGTCGCTCCATGTAAAATACTGGTATTCAGCTGCATCCGGTTAGACTGGAAGCCGACCCCAACATAGTTGGGAAAGGCTAGGCAGATGATGATGACGGAGTTATGCCCGAACATACATAAAAAAATATATATATAAACATTCGAAATGAGAACCTCCTCCTTTTTAGAAGTCGGTTAAAAATCTGCGAACAAGAGCATTATTGCATGCATCTTTTCTCATGCGCATTATGCATAGAAATATTAGCGTAATGTAACTGAACAATACGCGGTACCACATGTTCTTATGTCAAAGTATGCGTGAGTATAATGGAACGATAACATCAACGGAAGGTGGGTGCAGTTACAGTAATATATGACATGCTGCCGAGTGCCGACGACCGAAGTCGCCGGCACGCAATGTCGCGGCGGCGGGCGTCGCGTCGGACCTTGCGTAAACATAACAATGACTGTATGGCAGGGGCAGGGAGGACAGTCATGTGCTCGTGTGTACTAAGGACCGACAATACCCAATGCGGGGACAACAATACATCTAAGGAGCGTTACACAATTACCTAGCAAAATACACATGGCTGGTTTGAACATCTCTATAATAATAAATTTTACCCTCGACGATAATATCAAGCCGCGATAATTCTTCTGTGTTATTCACATAAGTCGCTAGCCCAAGACAAAAATAGGGCAGCCATTATATAATAAATATCAATATACAAAAACATTTTGCAGTGGCTCTTTAACTAGTTCCAAACGAGAACATCAATGCAATAGCCATTACACGGTCTATCCGTAAATGTTGGTAAAAACTTAAGAAACTACATGTACTTTTAATTCTTCCAAGATAACAATGTGTCTTTCAGGAAACAGGCCTTTTTTTTTTTTTTTAAGGATGGGAAATCATCCAATGACCCCTCCCGCTCTGGGTGGAGCGGAAGGGAGTGTCAGACTCTTACTGACTAAAACCCATCCGTGTTCATTCCTTAGCCCTTTATGTTCCGGGGCAGCGGTAACCCTTTCGGACAATCCCGCTGCCCAGGAAACAGGCCTTGTCCCAGTTTTGATGGCGTAAAACCAAAGATTTATTCAGCGGAAGTTGAAAATATGAACTTCTGCATAACTAGCACTCTTTTACGCTTTCATGTTTGAAATGGTTATAAAGCAGGACAGGTATTTAATTCCTTTTTATATTGAGTACAAACTATTACTATTTTCGTTCCGCTTACTTTCTGATAGCCGGAAAATATAGAATATCAATGAGAGAAGAGAGAGAAGAGAAGAAATCATGTAAGAGTTTTATTGTTAACACGAAATATTACATACGTCTACATATAAAACTTTTTACAATTTACATTGACATTCATCAAATCATTAAAAGCTGTACCTAATTTGAATCAATACAAAATTCATGAAAGGTTTTAAAAGCAGACACGCTGAAACATTTTCATAAATTTGAATTGCAACAGTAACTGTAAACCTTTGATTTTCCAGATCACCAACGACAGTATTCCTTTGATGCGCAGGTCGTGAAATTAAAATTTGAATGGAGGTTTGTTGGGGAGAGGTACTTTGCGTGAATAACTAGCCGCCTTAGGGCGTTTTTCTTAAAGGAGCTCAAAACGTACCGCGTCCCTTTTTAAGACATGTTTAGCATAATTATTTTGTCAATCTACGCGCCTTCTCTAGTGAACAATTTTCAAAAGATTATAAGATATTTTTTTTTTACCTTCTAATCGTTGAGAGAAAGTGTCTAGATTATAAACTAAGGAGTGGAAAAAAACATCAAAAAAAAAAAAGAAATCCGATAACAACAGTTCATTATTATCGTGAAGACAGCACCGTCACAGCTTATCGAATCTAAGTATCGATTAAGGGTAGATGTTTGATGTAGTTGTGTAGGTTGTGTGGGTTGTATGGGGTATCAACCTCTCGGGATGCATTAAAAGTGAACAAGCTACTAACAGATTATGTGGTAAGGATAGAAGCTAAGAGCCATCTACACCTTCATACATATACATATTGTGGTCCCCATTTGTCTTCAAGCGTGGCGATCAAGACAGACTTCCCGCATCTATTGTTACGGTTCGTGGCAGTGGCATGAACTAAACATATTATAGCTAAGCTAGCCATGTCAGATTATGAATCACTTCCGCCTGATATGGTTGTCAATATATCTCTTACATATCTAATAGGCTCCATAGTTAGGCGTTACTTCAATAAAATATATGAACACTCGCTATCAATCCCAAGGGATTTTATACCGCCAACGGCAAACTGTGTGCGCACTTTTCACCTATTTATAATTCTTTAGGCAGCTGAAGAGTGATACTTAGTTTTTATAATCAACTCGTTATCGACCTAACTAAGTGAAACCCCCTATGTTATTAGTACGTGCTCCAAGATCATTTTGATTTATTCTTAACATCTTTAAGAATATTTTGAAGAATTCCTATCACGAAGTTTGTAGAGCGTTGACATATTAAAGGTCCCATGTCAAGCATATTCGAAAATATTAATGTGACGTGACAAGTGAACAAAGAAAATTACTTTTGGTACACGTAACGAGTCGTCAAGTGCTCTTATAATACACGGAAAACCACGGTATGAATGATGTTGTGAGCAGGGTCCAACAATTACGTTTCCGACACAATAATTATTCAGCCGGCGAAAAATTATTTGAAAAATTTCAGAAGTCGGTTGTAGGCCTGTTGACTTCATTATGCATGAAAGTATATAACAAAGTTGTGGGAACTGGAGATTCAAGACGAGAGTGGATTTATAATTAGTAGCTTTGCTTCTGGCTTCTAAACTTCTTAAGAATACTTTGCTAAGACCTCTGAATTGCAAATAATACGAAACGCTTGCGGCATAAATATTGAATATATTCTCGTAAGCTCTTGCTCGATCGAAATTACAATTACAACATGATGCAGAGATTTCTAGATCTTCGTTTTAATTGTTACTAAAGCCTTTTATATTTTTGCCATTTTATGAATTTTAAAGCGAAAACACCATAATAAAAAACTATAGTTTAGTTTTAATACGCTTGAAAAAATTTTGATAGATTTCATGAAATCTATATTTTCGCTAACGGCCGGCATTGTCGCCTTGTTCACTGTTAGAAATTCCCTGTGTATATTGTTTTGCATTTCAAATGTCAACAACAACACAACAACTCTGAACAACTTTGTATAGGCACTTGTGAGAAAGATCGAAATGGCTTGGGTAAACCCCCGAGGGAAACGTCTAGCCGCCGAAGTCCTCTTTAAGATAAAAGCTATAGGTATTTACTACAGTTTTAGCCGTTTCGCAACACTTTTGAGTTTGTAAAAACCTTTGATAACTATTCAAATATATGATTATACGGAACAAATTAGTTTAGGGATAATAGTTTTGTAAATAAAGCTTTTAAACGCAACTTCTTTTTAGTTTTCAACATACAAAAGCACTCTACTTGTCATTTTAAATTGTATATGTATCGATAAGTCCTATTGATTTCCTGTACGTTTATTAATGCAGAAAATAACATTCGAGTGCCGCCCGCAACTCGCAACACAAGGAGAAGTTCGTAAACAGACTTGGCTTAAAATACGGCATCCTAATTAGTTTGTGCTGCGGCTATTAGTAGCTAGTTTCCTGCCACGTCAATCAACGCCCTTACAGACCTAAACTTCAGTTAGTCTAAAAATACTTTTGGGTTTCCCTATTTTCAGTTTAAACGTTAAATTCCGTATTAATCAACGCGCTACAGCGTGAAAGTCCTAATGAAGTTGAGATGATTGTTTGAAAAAAACTAATCTGTGGTAGAGAAGGTGGGCGCCTGATAAAACTTTTATTAAGTAAATTGAAACAAACCTCAAAGTCCAATTTATGATAATAATCAATTTATACTTCCGTCATTGTTAAGTGACAAGAGTTCACGAGGTAAATTAAAAACATTACCGCTAGGGCTGACAATATTGTGTTAACTGATAAAGAAACAGAAGAATGGCGACAGTTAACCTGCGCAGTCTAATATTAAGTTAACTACTAAGTAGCAGAGTGTAAAATTGTACATGTGCATAGTATTATGGCAGGATATAGCCAACGTATACAACAACGAATGCAAGCACGCGCGGGAGCGAAGAGTCAACAAATACATTACCAGCCAGTTTGTTCCCGAGCTAAATACACAAGCTATTCGTCTTCCACGCACTTTTCTATTGGGTTAATAGAGCAGGTGTAGGTTATGTGCCTCTTACCTTGACATTTACAACTTGGTGTCGCAAATAAGGTAAAAAAACAAAGTGTTATGGGTATACCAGCGTCACACCCAGTGCTAGGTTCTGCACGATGATATTGGATACCATTATTCGTGACCCACTTCACCGTGATACGTCAAAGGTAGTGATAATACTCTAATGCGCTTTGTATTCTATTCCATTGAGCAGAAAACATGATCTGGTTCTAAATAATAGGCGCCTGTATGAAAAAGGTTATTGTTCAACAGAATATATTTTTAATAAACGTTTTCGGTGTGCTTTCGCGGTTTACCTCGAATTCTCAATATTGAGTACTGCTGTTGCATGCCGATTCCGTTGTTCACACAATAACTAAACTAAAAATTTCAGTTAATCTTTTTCTTTCTATTTCATTAAGAAAACGACAGAAGAAAAATTTTAGTTATAGTCCTGTCAAATTAATCAGCGCCTGACCTCAGATTTTATTTGGTCTGAGCGCCTAACGTAAATAAACGAAATTTTAGTAGGCAAGTTTGGGTTTTGGTTAGTTTAGGTTTTTTGTTTTTGTTCGGTGTAGTATCATCCTTTATATTTTATTTGCTATAAGTAACACCTACATAGTTTTTATGTGGTCCTTATGTTTTTAAGAAATGACGAACCCCTTTCTTGTTAACAGCCTTTTGCTATGCTGGTGTCGGCTTCCAGTCTAACCAGATTGTGTTCGTTTTCAATATTTTACATGGAATAACTGCGATCTGGCCACCGCAACCCAAAACTATTAAGTTAATATAATATTGGTACTGTTTATTGTACCATTTCTCCATTTTTATTACGACTTCTGGAGGTAGTAATTTCTTCTTATATGCCATAAATTCATGCAAGATACCCGAGCGTCATAGCATAACTCAGCCATTTCTCTCGGCACGTACACGCAATCGTTTATCTTCACTAACAAGTCGCCTTAGGGATCACTCTCAATAGCAAATAATGCTAAAGGTCAAATTGTAACTGGCAGAAAGAAAGACACCACTTTATGGCCAGCCAGACAATAAAAAGTGCTCTTTATCGCGACATTCTCGGTGAAATAAGACAAAAGAAACACTAGCAAGCTTTGATTGGTGACGACACAAAATCATTTAGAAAGTTTGGAACTTCCGCATTACACGGAAACTCTGCGAGTAGGTAGGTACTACAACATAATGACAAGCCAAGTTTGCAACTTACAGTCGTGCACCGGAATATATGTTAGACATCGATCGTTGGGTTCTTGAGAAACTATAACTCTATTTAACTCTTGCAAAAATTTAGACTTTCAAGGACGGTATTATGCATATCGATTCCACGAAGGAACGGACATCGAACCGCGAAACGAGTTAAAAATACCGGCACCGGCGGCCGGTCGACCGGCATCTGTGGGCACACCGGTCAGACTACTCTGTCGGCCACATGCGTTTGTTTACTATCTGCTTCGATCGCGGCAGCGGCGCCGGCGGTGGCCGCGGTGGGCCTAGCCGACGATCACATTGCAAATTTTGAACAAAAAGTTTTTTCGTGCTAACTTACGGCGGAGGCCCCAATCCATGTCGAGGCGCGCGGTAAGTGAGGCGCGTGGCGCGGCGTCTGCGAGGCGACTGCCGCGTCCTGCGCCCGCACGTTCCCTCTCATGTATTCCCATTGTGAGCCGCGGCGAGCATTGTCCGACCAAGAGGAACCTTCTCGCGGAAATAGTGGACACGCCGACAGTGCAACCGCCAACTAAATGCTTACTACTTAAAATACTTTCACGAAGAATCTCCTCATCCTCATCCTCATCAAGATAGACATGCAGTGTTTGCTGTAATAAGTTTGAACGCTCTTTAAGTATAATAGTTTTGAATCACATTCTGTTCTATTTTTATTTATGACAAGTAAAGCCGATGTCGACTATTCTGCAATGTCAAAAGTGAATTGGAAAAGCAAGTGCGCATTATTATAAATAAATTAAAAGGGAAACGATAAAAATCCTGAATATATTTTTAGTCGAACGACACATGCCAAACGTAGTCAGTTCCAGTGCGCACGTGACTGTGGTTAGGTGATTGTTCCGAGTTTTAACCTTTCTGTAGAAAGTATGGAAGTAAATGGAGTGTGTGTGTGTGGTGTGTGTGTGTGTGTGTATGTGTGTGTGTGGTGTGTGTGTGGTGTGTGTGTGTGTATGGTGTGTTCCAAAACAATTTCCTTCATTCGTGTTTTATTTAACTTAAAATTTAAGAAGACTGAGGAGGAGAAACGTATTTTATGAAGTTTTGAAGTGAGATCTTATGCAGTAAGCCTCCTTACCCTAAGTAATTAAATTTAGTTCAGTTTCTCTCTTCAGAAACCGCCCTCCATCTCTATACATAGTACCTACCTCAACTTCGGTTTGGACCAAAGAATTTGTAGGTCGGGCTTAAATTGATGAAAAAGCGTTATCGGACAATTCGCTACTCGCTCATTTCCCGTTGGAGATTCGATTCCGTGTTATACGTCTATCAAATGTTCTATATAAGATCATTGTTCTCCCACACTTTGGCAAAGTTGGTTTAGGAGGAATTATCGAGATTGCTTTTTACTTAGTTACTTTCAGATATATTTTAAACAAGCTTTTGCGCGTGGGTTTGTTTGCGTTGAAGTTGAATATTATCCCACGGGACCGGACTACTGGGATAAAAAATCCTATGTGCTAACCCAGATCATGATCTACCTTTGTGCGAAGCACCAAAATCCGTTCAGCCCGTTAAGGCGTGCAAAGGTAACAAACAGATAGACTTTTTTCGCATTTTTAATATTACTCCGGTAAACTTAGATTCGAATGAAGCACGACTACGGCCACATAATTTTATGTAGATTATTTATATATTATCTAACCTATCTGAATCCTTATGAATATGAATCCTTGAGTATACGATAACGTGAGGGATATTCATACGTATTAGGGAAAATTATTTGTCCATTTTGCCCCGCAACATTTAGGATATAATATTGGGACTGATTATAATATAAAATATTAAAATTACTTATAAAATATTATTTTGTAACGTTATATTGTCTCATTGGGCGGTTTATTTCGTATTTGCTTTTGATATGACAAGGTGAATGCGTCTCTGGCTCTACAAACATCCGAAACAGCTCTTTGGGTATTAAATTCTGCCGCAATGCATCAATGTTTGCTAAACTAGGCTCGAGTATGACCGATAGAGCAAGTGTGACCCGAATCAACACAGGGGACAAATTCCATCCCGAAATCAAATGTCTGACGAGATTCAATTTCGATATTGTTTGACAAAAAATCACTAAGTAATGAACTAACTTTAGCTCTCCAGTTAGTGATGAATGAGTGAACAAAGAAGAAATTCGAAAATTTTTGAAATTTAGAAAAAATAAAGTCAAGTGCGAGTCGCACGGGCACGCCGCGATAGCGGCGGTAAGGCCCCTCTTTGAGGAGTGGCTAGAGAGGCGTCACGGCGCCCTCACCTACCGCCTGACGCAGGTCCTCACCGGACACGGATGTTTCGGGAGGTTCCTGCACATCATCAGGCGGGAGGAAACGCCCGGGTGTCACCACTGCGAGGATCGCCCAGAGGACACGGTGGTGCACACGGTGGAGGTCTGTCCCGCTTGGGCAGAGCACCGCCGTGTCCTCGTAGAGGCGATCGGCAGCGGCGGCGACCTCTCGCGCCCGGCCCTGGTCCAAGCCATGGTCCGGGGCGAGAGGGAGTGGGAGGCAGTCACCTCCTTCTGCGAAGCAGTCATGCTAGCGAAGGAGGTGGCGGGATGGGCGAGGGAGAGAGCGGAGAGAGCCACCCGTCCCAGCCGCCGCGGTAGACGCTCCGGGCGTCGGGAGCCGCGTGACGACTCCCGGCCGCCGTAGGCGCGGGCCTGCGGGCGGCGAGTAATGGGTAGCTCGCCGTCCGACCAGGACCAGGCCCGTGCCGGACGGCGCGTATGTGTTCCACGCGCGCCTCAAAGAGATGTCAGCAGACAAGGAGGGGCCCGTCAGGGCCGAAGCCTGCCGGGGCAGCGGGATTGTCCGAAAGGGTTACCGCTGCCCCGGAACATAAAGGGCTAAGGAAGGAACACGGATGGGTTTTAGTCAGTAAGAGTCTGACACTCCCTTCCGCTCCACCCAGAGCGGGAGGGGTCATTTGATGATTTCCCATCCTAAAAAAAAAAAAAAAGTGCGAGTCGCACTCGCGCACCGAGGGTTCCGTAAAATTTTTAGGTATATAAATAGTTTATCACGGGAATCGTGTCTCGAATATTTTTCCCGTTTTTTCCGATTATGTTCTAAATTTCCCCCCAAAATCATGAATGCCTTTGAAAGTAAAATTGAAAATTGGAAATCAAAGTTATTTTATTACTTATGTATTGAATTTTAACCATCCATACTAATATTAAATTCGAAAGTAACTCTGTCTGTCTGTATGTTACCTTTTCACGCCTAAACCACTGAACGGATTTCGATAAAATTTGGCAGAGAGATAGATTGCATCCCGGGGAAGGACATAGGATAGTTTTTATCGACATACCTCGCGGGCGAAGCCGCGGGCGGAAGCTAGTATACCGTAAGTGGCGACTGAAAAAGGAATGAATAATACCGCATTGTACAGTACATTGTACAGCTAGCTATATTCACCAAATCGGCATATTAGTAGTTACGAAAACATTTTTGACCGATTTGAAAAGGTGCCACACGAGCTCAATGAAAGAAACAGAATGAATCGTGTACTCATTTGCGATTCTCTATTGAAACGTAATGAAACCGAACCATATTTGAAAACAATGATCACTGGTGATGAAAAGTGGATCACCTACGACAAGAACGTGCGAAAAGGATCATGGTCAAAGGGCAGTCAAGCTCCACAGACTATAGAGAAACCTGGCTTAACTCGCAATAAGGTGATGCTGAGTGTATGGTAATTGGAACGATTCGGATCTCTACTACCAACAGTTGATGAGACTCAAGCAAGAAATTGAGAAAACACGGCCGGAATTGATCAACAGAAAGGGTGTGGTCTTTCATCATGATAATGCCAGACCACACACATCTTTAGTCACTCAGAAAAAAATTGTAAGAGCTTAGTGGGAAGTGTTAATGCATCCACCATATAGTCCTGCCTTTCCACAATCAGATTTCCACTTGAAAAAAAATGTCTTGAATTTGTATAAAAAACGCGATAAATCTTTTTCCCCGACCTATAATTTAATAATTGGTTTATTATCTCAATCCCTAAAAGGAGATCATTCAAAGTCCATACATTTTTCGGCACAAAAGTGGCAACCAAACAATAAGCTGTTTTCCAAAATTCAAAACCTTTTTCTCTTTATTTTTACCAATAATTAAAGCTATTACTATAATTAGTTTAGGTACTATTATTCTGTTATCTAAACCATACTTTTTCAAACTCGTATAACAGCACAGGGAATGAATGACCCTACAGATGTGGTCACATAGTAACATAAAAAGTGAAGAGGGTAATATAATTATTCTAACGGAATTAACTAAGTTTAAACTAAGTTCCGCAGCATACGCTGTTAGAAAAATTCGTAATTTAACTGATATCGAGACTGCCCGTTTAGTGTACTTTAGCTATTTTCATAGTGTAATGTCGTACGGTATTTTATTGTGGGGAAATGCCGCCGATATTCAGACTATCTTTGTTTTGCAGAAGCGAGCTGTTCGATCAATTTATAAACTAAGTCCGAGACACTCTCTCAGAGAAAAATTTAAAGAGATTAATGTGATGACTGTGCCCTCTCAGTATATTTATGAAAATCTTTTATATGCCCATAAAAATATAAAATTGTTTAAAAAATACAGTGATATCCATAATATAAATACGAGGAACAAACACAAATTTGTTGTACCTACAACAAGGCTCAAGAAAATAGGTGGCTCGTTCAGATGCCAATGTATACGCTTTTATAATAAACTACCAAGCCACGTTCAAGATCTAAGCCTTAATAAATTCAAATCATTCATTAAACGTAAGTTGTGCCAGAAAGCCTATTATACTGTTAAGGATTATATTGAGGACAAAAAGGCTTGGGATTGAGTTGTTTCCAATTTTTACATTTTGAATGTTTTTTTTTTTTTTTTCTATATACACATTGACATTAATTAATGAATATTATATAAACATTGACATTTGCTTACTTTGTAAAGTATTATATTATTTTAATTATTGTGCATGTGAAGACAATGTGGGTCATTTTATTATTATTTTTTTTGTTTAATTTTTATTATTCTCTTTGTTCTGTTAGTTTTTTTCTAGGTCTGGCAGTTTGAGTAATTTATGTGGCCTACCCAAATGTCCTTTCTTTGGTATTGTTCGTCGAATCGTTGAGCTCCTTAAGTTTTGAGTTGAGCTGCACGATTTCTGACAAATGCTTGCACTGACTGGACAGGTCCTCTCAATCTGTGTGGTTCTTTCCTCAAAAGACCATCTCAGACATCGATCTACATGGTCTTCATATAACCTGACCAAGATTATGTCTGGACTTTAAAAGAGACTGTGACCTCTGAGTTTGTTTCGGCCTTTCTTCTCAGAGTAGTCAGATAGGAAACGCCGACCTCATCTAGTTTTATAAAAAATATGAATGACGTGTAAAAGTGTTTGTGCAAACCTACTTACAAAATAAAAATCATTTATCATTTATCATTTAACTTTTTTTTTATTTGGTCGGCACTTTCATACTTTAGTCCAAAATTAATATCCTTCGTTTTGTATATCAATACTGTAATCAATGTAAAGAGGAAATGGACCATAAAAATAAACATTAAAAACAGCGTGATCCCCATAAAGAGACAGGAAAAATTTGCACGCTCAAAGGCAGCTTAGCCTGATGATTTACATGAAACGAAAAAATATTACCATACAGATGACCGTTCTATAGGGAAATAACCGCAAAAGGTATTACACGCGCGTGAACCTTGAACATAATGTTTTACTAGAATCGTAAATTGCAAAACGTAGATTACCAGTATTGATCTTCCACACTCTCATTAAAATAAGCTTTTTCTTTGAATATAGTTAAATTACCGAGTGTATTTTATCTACGTTCTTGAATTCATAATAAACATAATTTACGAGTGCGCCCAGCCAGTTCAAATTTTCTTACGTTTTTTTTGCAATTTGTAGGTCAGTGTCAGGCTGTATGTTGAACAATATGATTCGCGACAGTAACAAGTACTTATGTATTGACAAATAAAACTCTGTAAGTTCATATAAGCCTATTGATTGATATTTAATGGAAATAGTCATTCAATAAGGACTCATAATTTGCATATTGTGTTCAACATACAACCTGACACTGACCTGCAAATTGCAAAAACGGAAGAAAATTTGAATTTCGCGGGCAACCCTGGCGCTTCCCCTTATGACTATCCCAGTACCATTCTTACCATAGATTGCTAACACACACAACGAGGTTGGCTGATGCCGTTATAAAGTTGCGGTTGGGAGCACCTAACTACCTACCTCACCTTACCTTTATCTTAAAGTTACCTTTAGGAAAATTATAATTTTAAATGTGAATTAAGATCCCTTTGTGTACATTTCGGGCTAACTTTGAACTCATTAACTTCCTTCCTATGGGTGAAAGCACTTTTGATTATGAACAGGCTCAGAAATAGCGAAACGTAAGCATTTGATTCATGCTTTTTGATTAGATTTTTTTATGGAACTACAGATCCATGATTGGAAACATGCCAATACAGTCAAAGACAGCCAGCAGATACCAATACTTACCTAGTATGGTGTGAAGTGCATAAAAACTTTGAAATGGAAAGCGGAGTGCCCGGAAATTAATTATTAACCACTTACACACGGTGCAACGACATCGACGCGCAAACATGATGACATGACATGACATGAATTCAGCACGTGTTCTAGACCTCCCAGAGCAGAAATTTTTCAACGGTTATTTTACAAAATCAGTTGTTTCATACAAAAGTGCAATACCCACACGGACAAAATGCAACAGCAGTTTTTTTTTTAAAACACGAAAGGAGTCAACGCTGGCTAGGTTCAGACTCGTGTACTGAATTCATGGCAACAGTTTGCGCGTCGATGTTTAGAGCTTGTATATCCAAAGCATACCTACCATAAGCGCAAATCTTGCAAAACAGGAAGTTTGGTAGAAGGCGGTCCTTCTACCAAACTTCCTGTTTTGCAAGATGAGGGATTGGGGATGTAATTTGGATGGAATTTTAATTGTGAATTTTTAAACTGCAACTTATCGTTCCTTAACACAATTTTACGACTTTGGAAGCACCAGAGTCAATTGGTAATCTAATTTTACATAAATGTACGGTCGAACAAGCTATTTGGTATACAGGCAGCTAACTTGCAACTACTTTTAAACAATGGTGTGAGTGTGCTCAGTAATCAATTACTTTACACCACTCTATTAAGGATGCCATAAGCTGAAAAAGTTATAACGCACAAAATAAAACTAAATATTGGCAGTGTAGTGGAAAGATGAATATTTTTGTCTGT
Organism: Gortyna flavago; assembly: GCA_963669345.1. NCBI lineage: Eukaryota > Metazoa > Arthropoda > Insecta > Lepidoptera > Noctuidae > Gortyna > Gortyna flavago. The sequence goes on along the minus strand of OY770131.1, from coordinate 14,337,624 downwards.
ATACCAAATAGCTTGTTCGACTGTACATTGCAGATAACACCAAAAATTATTACGCTCTATTACAACCACAAACAAAAAAGTTGTGACGATATTTCCGGTGATTAAAAATAAACATAATAATATTATTATCTCAATTACCTACCGTGACACTTAAGACAGGTGTTATGGGTGAAAACTAGGATAATTTGACACTTCCTATTCCTAAGAAAATTGTGTCGGTCTTTCTACCAAACAACATCCTGTATATGTGCTCTATATCTATCACATCCAAAATTCATATAGCACGAGACTGCAACAATAAAATCAAGATTTGTATGCACACATTGCTCTCAGAACGAAAAGTGAGCGAGCTTGCTCTGATTATATTCTGCGCCAGTTAACCATTTTATCGCCGCGGACACGTACGACGATTGAAATTTCGTCGCTGCCAACGACGAGATTGGATGTCGCGAAAACATTTTTATATTAAGTTCACATTTTTTTGGTATGTGTAAATGAAAAAGGTTTCCGATGACATCTACTTTGTAGCTTTAACAACAGTCTGTCGCTGTTTTTTTTTTATTTTATTAAATTATACTAATGAAACCCATTCTAGGAAGAAAAGGCAAATAAACAACGTGTTTGCCTCCAGCAGGGAATAAATACAATGTAATATATACTAAAATAATAAAGCTGAAGATAGAGATAGAGTTTGTTTCTTTGAATGCGGTAACCGGCTCCGTAACTACCAGTAGGACAAATCTTTTTGCATTTGATAGCCCAATTCTTGAGGAAGGATAGGCTATTTAACGAGCAATTAAGATGAGCTGAAACTCTACTTGAAGAAATGGTTCATAAGCATTATAAGCCTATAATGTTCCCATTGTTGGAACACAGAGCTCCTCTCTGATGAGAGAAATGGTTTAAAATAAGTAAATAAAATATAACTAGAATTCATCCAATGAAGAATTTATTAAGTGTTCTGACCACAACCGAGATTTCTGGAATCGATGTATCTGTTTCCGATTTTCATCCGAGAAAGTCGAGGGGTATGAAAACTTTTTCGCCGACCGTTGCGCTGGCTGTGCAATTTGTTTTGTTTTGCATTCCCCATAGAAATAATTTGACATCATACGAATTAGACGTTTCTAACTCTTGGATAAAATTTTTACTTGTATGATATTGATTAAGGTAGTAGGTACGGCAAAGTTCGAGCACTGCAAATATTTTCTTTCGCCGACCTTTTTCTCAGCGATTACGATGACTAACATCTGAACTGCTCTCTATACCCGAAGTCCTTCAAAGTTCAAATATTATTATGATGTTACTTTATAACAGAAACGTGCTCCGATCCAATATAAGGTATCTTCACATTTATGATATTGGCTACAGGAATATTTTTTTCATAAGAGAATTTCGAATTCTTTACGTGATTGTAGCGAGATCTTCACGAAAAATAATAACTGGGGAGTGGGGGCAAAGTTAATTTCAGTTTCAGTTGCGAACTTAGTAAATAGCTGCGTTATCTTTCTGGATTAGTAAAATCTAGATTTTCAGTGTGTATTCATGAACGAAACAAAATTTACCCACAACGCGCGACGCTATACGAGTAAACCAAGTTAATACTTTTTCTTGTAATACGATCTTACTGAAATAAAACGTTAGCAACCAGCGTGTTCTGTATTTAGGCATGGCGACATATCAAGCTATATATTTCCAGAATAAACTGACTTCTCATTGTACGAAAACCTTATACAATGGAAGGTACAATAAAAGGTCAGCTAGAACTGGAAATTGATATATGGTGTGTACATAGGTGGAACATACTATCTACCAATAACACGAAACTTTCTAAACAAAGATCTGGGAAATACGGTAAACTACCAATACCCTAACTAAACAAGACCAGGAGACAGTATATTCACATTGTATTTTTCTAGAATATCGTATCTATCTGTACTCCACCAGCCATGTGGGTCAAGTGGCTCATGCGCTGTCATCTCATTTTTACTTTGCACGAAAACTAAACAACGTTGTTCTCTGCAGCTTCAAGCTTGCTTACACTTCTTGGAAGTGTAGCTTACGTAGCGAATTTGAAAGTACAAGACTACTTATTTGGACGATAAACAAATGTTAAGGTGAATTGTGTTATGAATTTGGAATCGTCTCCACAAGACCTTTATTTTGATTCCCTTTAAGGCCATGGTACCAATACTTTATTTTTTGGAGACATCTCATTTTGACATCTAAAATCCGCCATTATAAATACAAAACCTTTAATCATTGCGCTACCTAGACAAATTGATAGACACCTCATGTGTCCATCCATCCAGCCGTTAGGATGCTTCGAGGGTATAAAGAATCCCACATACATAGACACTCTCTATGTAGTCGGTCCCTCATGTCTGAGAATCGTGGTCAGCTATGGAGTTGCATCTGAAGCGGATGATCCGTCTCCACCAGTTTATGTCCAGCGCATCCCTTACCACCGTATAGAATTTAGAGGACGATGATTCCTTCACCTGATCGGTCCATCGTGTTGGTGAACGACCGCGCGATCGTTTGCCTTCGGTGGTCCCAACCACCATCAGTTTTTCCAAACTTTCATCGCCTCTGCGTACTATGTGGCCGAAATAGGAGAGAATGCGTTGTTGACATATGGTCGACAAGCGGGTTTCTATTCGAAGCTGGGTTATGATCGATCGATCGGTCGACGATGTTAATTCCAAGAATGTTGCAGGTAACATTTGTTAGCTTCTCGGCTCGCTCCACAATCATTACCTTGGTTTTCGCTCTATTCACTGCGAGACCAATGTTACCACTACCACTCTCGAGTCTTTGGAACAACTCACTCAAATCTTCCATGGATGTTGCAAAGAGAACGGTGTTGATATCAGAGAATCGATACTCTTTTTCCACCTATAGGAAAACCATTTTCCCAGTATTCGACGGTCTTCCGAATTATGTACTCTCCATATATGTCGAAAAGGGAACGGGATAATATGCAACCCTGCCTCACACCTTTTTTAGTTTGGAACATATTAGAGCATTCAGTACCTATCCTAATGAAAGATTGATTGTCTGTGTATAGATTCTGGATTAGAGCGACAAGGTGTTCAGGAACTCCCATTTCCAGTAACAAATTCCACAGTTTATCCCATTGCACGCAGTCAAAAGCTTTTGTATAATCTATAAAGCACAGGATTATGGGTTTGTTAAACTCCCTGCTCTTCTCAATGATTTGGCGGATGTTCAGTATCTGCTCCCGCGTTCCTTTGCCCTTAACAAAACCTGCCTGCTCTTCGGGTATCTGCCAGCTTAAAAAGTAGTTAAGACGTCGATTGATAATATGAAGGAGGATCTTACTCGCATGAGATATTAACGCTATCGTCCTGTAATTTCCAGTCTTTGGAAGAGCCTTTCTTGTGTAGGAGTATGAACACCGATTCTGTCCAGTATTTGGGCATCTTCCGGTTTTCCAAATGGTGTTGAATATTTCGATGATAACTTTTGTGCCCCGTTGACCTACGTTTTTTAGTATTTTTAAGTGCGGAAAAGCTGAGTTGTTTGATTTATTAAACCCTTTTCAGTCTTTGATTTTTACTTCATGTCGTAAATTAAATTCTAACGACGATCTAGCTCCGTTATTGTATCGGCAAGTAACCGAGCCAGCAAGTTCGCGTCAGTGCGCTAACCCTACGCTATAACATTATGCGACAGAGGAAACGAGCCGTAAGAACCAGCCAGCCACTCATCATCATCTGCTTAGCCTTTTCCCAACTATGTTAGGGTCGGCTTCCAGTCTAACCGGATGCAGCTGAATACCAGTATTAGTAGTAAGAACCAGCCAGCCACTAAAACCCATTAATCAAAGGAGATGTTTCAAAATGGGCCAGGTCTATGTACAGTAACTCAAAAAAAAGACAAAATTCCGTAGAATTCGGGAAAAATACAGATAATTCAATTGAATATATACTGTTGCGGGAGTGAATTGATATAAATTATCAATTATTTTTATCGACTTTCAACATGGCGTTTTATTTAGTTACTCTGTGCTTAAAAACAATGACAGTAAACCATAGATCATAGAAAGAGAACTGTCAGCTGTCACAACAGTGTCATTTTACTTCAGAACTATACATGTCAAACGTCATTAATGACAGCTTACCACCATGACGGGTTTTTGTTGTGTTGCAATTTCAAGTGTAATTTCTTATATTTACCAGCAAACCAAGCCATTTTAAAGTAATTCGACAGTTGAGAACTGTTTTAAATGAATTTCCCTATTTTTAAGGATAGTGTACAAGGACCTGGCCCAGGCTCCATACATTTTGGAACATCTCCTTTTCTCAGTTAATAAAAAAGTCAATTTCATCTAATAGGTAGTGAATGCTGCCGTCATTTATAGGCACAATAATAATCTGGCACGCGACGTCGCATAGTTTGCAAATGGTAGTACTTATACACGAACTTGCACTAAACTTATAGAAAATGCATTTGGAATCCATTAATTCATAGGTAACTTGATATAAAAACCTTTCGTAAAATATTCTTATTTTGTTCGTTAGGAATATAATGTGGTTCATTATAATTATTCCAAACGAACTTTTCAAAACAGGTCAGTCACAAACAGATTACAGCCAATTTATACTGCGCCTTTTGGGCACATCGTAAAGGCAATTACAATTTTGAAAGGTTAAATAATTACTAGATGAGCCTCAGTAAATATCTGCGTACTGTTTACCAGCAATTTTAATTAACACACTGGCTGACAGACAATATAGATTATTACATTTCCAACTTGGAATCGATATCTGACACGAAATAATTATGTACAATCTATGATTACTAAACTTAGATCATTATCAAGTTTTGGATCCACAAACAATGTCATACATGACAAAGTTCAAAGAATTTGAACGTTTTCTTGTAAATGATCACACAAAAATAAAATTAGATAACATTCCGAGGATTCTGAATTTAATGAGGAGCATGCTGTACTTACTTCTCGTCATATTCATCAGGGCAAGCGGGCATTCGTCGTCTTCCAAAATGTATTCCGAATTATCGGTTTTGTCCTCCTAAAAACAGACAGTTATGTTTAGATCACAGGTTATTTCCATTTACACAAAGTTTTGGTTATTGTCTGTCACTTTTTCAGCTAAACTACCAAACCGATATTGACGAATTTTGCGGAAGCATTATTCATAAAAAGGCGAAGCATTAATAAATTTTGGCCTTGTTTTAGTCACGACATCAATCTCCATAATAGTGTTAATGTCATTAATACCAATTTCTCTAAGGGCCTGTTTCACTGTTTTCGAGAAAATATAATACACAAAATACCTAGTATAAAATTGGCACAGAATACACATGAATCTACCAGATTAGTTTGCCTGGAACTTATAAGGAGGTGATGAAACCGGCCAAAAGTAATCAATACAACAATTAAAGACTAAATAACGTAACAGAGCAACTGTTAAATAAATTTGGCACCTTGCGCTGATAACGTCATTACCATTCATCTCCTACTAAGATTAAGATTAAAAATGTGACAGGGTGATGACACGGAAGGCGTACCGCATACCGAGGAGGTGCCAAATAAATTCAAGAGAGTTATGAAATTACAAAAGAAGATGGAGTGACAAAAAATTTAAGAGTATGCCACGTTGGGAGGATGAATGTAAGGCGACTAACGATAGATATTTACAAGGCAGATTTTGAATGGAAACGGCCGGGTTAAGACGCCGTAGGAGGACATATACTGACCTTATTGATGATGTTTTCCAGAAAGGTCAGGTGCGTAGGACTCGCAACGGCGTGCGCGTTTAATCACCAGAAGGCCAATTCTCGTAATTAAAAACGTTCAAAATCTAGTAACAATCTCATCTCACTCTCACCAACGATCAATGTCAAAAACTTGTCAAAAATGTAGGGAAATTAGCGGTATTTTTCACAGATTGAAACTGAGATGAGACTGTGAACGTTCTTAAAATTACGAGAATTGTCCCTCTGATGTATGAACGTAAACGAAGCAAAAGGAGTAGAAGGGCCGAAGCAGGTGACGTTCTGTAGTTTCTGCCTAGATCCATGGGAAAAAGTCGAGAGTTTATGTATGTTATATATTACCTGCACAATACAGAACTGCTGCGGGTCTTGATATGACATGCCGTACTTGTCGAGCGTCTCCCGCAGGACGGTGGCAGCGGAGTCGTTTACTGACAGCAGTAACGTGACATATGACACGTCGGGCCGCAGTATTGAACCGTATACCCTGAGGGTACCACCTAAATGCACATACAATTAATAGAAATTAGTTAATATGTGTGGTGTTTGGTATATGTATACACGCTCAGTCCAAAAATTGTCATTTTCTTTCGGTTACATCAGCCATGCAATTTTTTTTTTACTTTCCTTTGTTCTATTCTTTGTTAGTCTATTGCTGCTGTAAATACATTTAACAGTTTGATCAACAAACGCAACTATTCAGCTTTGCAGCATTTTTAAAAGTTTCAAATGCTCATAGTGTAAAATCAGATCTTCGGACTATCTATACTAATAATAAAGTTAGTTTGTTTGAGCGCGCTAATATCTGGAACTAGCGGTCGGATTAGAAAAAACTTTTTGCAATTGATAGCCCAATTCTTGAGGAAGGCTATATGCTATTTAACATCACGCTATGATCCTCAGGAGCCGAGCAAAAAGACAAAAGTCAGAAAGAACGCTAAGCTGAAACGAAGTAATAGCGCGGACAGGCGATGCGATGCGACGGGGTAGGTCGGTTTGCCCAAGAAATTTCACGCGCACGAAGTCGCGGGCAGCAGCTTTACCAATCACCACAGATAATATTGTCGTTGTGGTTTGAAAACACTTTCCTTATCGGTCGATTTGGACAGGCGATACCGCACAGACTGCATTTTTTTATTATTATTTTGGTTTGCAAACAGCCAGAGTGTCCAGCTGATGATAAGTCACAGACCGCCGCTTATGGACGTCTTTTGGTTGATACTTTAGACATACAATAGCCGATATGTCTCATGTGTAGCTTTTTCCACCTTAGGAGTGGATTTTTTGGAGTGGATAAACGGTATAACCCGTTTAGTGTTCTGAGGGGTATTAAATGTCGTAGTCGTGCGACAGTAAAGACAGACAAAGTCCAACGGAAGTGGTGTAAAGTTCACGAATCAATTGAACATGCGTGAGCTATCTATTACACGCAAGTCGCGTGTCTCGCTGGTTGTGAATCATCAAACAATTGTTACTATTAACTACTTACTACTGCATGCTATTAACTGTGAGGCAGATGTTTAGAAATAGTCCACGTGACGCGACACAAGTTCAAATGTCAAGTTCACAGTGTTCACACTGACATTTTAGGTACTTTTATTTTTAGATATTACACGAGATGGATTAAAGTAAGTACTCTTGACTTGGCTCTAGGTAAGTTCCACGTGAAGGAGGAACTTAAAATCGCGTAAGACTCGAAGAACTACTCGTCAAAAGAAATATTTAGCCAACTTAAAATTTTAAATTGAATGCAGTCAGGAAAAATAATTAGCACACTAGCAATTTGCAGGATTATAACTAACGCATATGCAAGTCAAAGAATGACAGTAAAGGAGTGACTTATCGACGCGGTATCAGCTTGAGCCAGTCATAAAGAGCTTTATGTCCATGCAGTAAGAGCGATGATGAAAGCGAAAGATAAAATTCACCACGTTTCGGTTCGGACGACGCGACTTGATATGGTCACTCCCAAAGTCATGCTATAAATTAACGGTCAATTTAAGCCGATGATCAATTTACTAAGCAACAATTTTCATTGACTACTTTGTTACCTGTGTCAGGTCCCCCATCCTTGGACTTGAACTGCTGCAGCTTGCGGCCGAGTTTCTGCTGGCGCCGGCGACGCATCACGGCCTCCGGGTTACTGATGCTTCGCATGAATGACGTCTCTGGCAGTTCTGTGTAGTTAATAGTTCCACTTTAAAATATATACCAACATTTTGTCAGATTCATAAGAATTCTCCTGCACTTATCCCAATTTATTTGGGGACATCGCAACATGTCTTCTTCTTCCATAGTTCTCTCTTAGTCTTCATCACAGTAATCTTTCATTTATCCCTTTTGTGGAAGATTGAACATGATTATAAGATTAAGTCAGTTATGTGGTTTTCTACTTATGAATACTCTAGCTAGTGTAAAGGAGAGACATAATGGGGAAGCGCCAGAGTAGCCCGCGAAATTATAATTGTCTTACGTTTTTTTTTGCAATTTTCCGGTCTGTGTCAGGTTGTATGTTGATTAATGCAACCCTCTAAGTTCATAATATAATCCTATTTCATGAAATATCAATCAGGAGTATATGAAAGGCGTTGCGTTGCGACATTGTTTAGTTGTATTATAATCATAAAAACCGAAAATAGTGGCCACTATTATCCGTTATAAGGGTTATAATAAAACTAAACAATGTAAAACTACCGTTTGTAATCATATTAACGTATAATCTTGTGGAGCACAACTTAACGTGCTTATTTTCTGCATTTTCATTCTAAAATAAAAGAAATAACCAAATAAACGATGAGGGCGCCACTGCGCGGTTGGCGTTTGGTCGACGCCGTCTTAAATATGCTTTGGTTAATTTCATCGTCATCATTATCATCATCAACAGCTCGACATCACCTACTGCTGAACCTGCCTCTCGTTTTTTGTGCCAATTTCCACGCTCCTGTGCCAGCCTCATCCAGGTTCTCCCCGCGATAGTAACAATGTCGTGGTTAGTTAATTTAGGGCTGATTTTTCAATCGACAGATAATTTTTATTCGTAGAATAAAATTGACGTCCGACAGATTTTGTATGGAAAAACTGTCAAAAATTCAAAACTCCTTCCTCGGATAAAATTATGTCTTCCCAATTTTTTTGTTTACCTAATTTTTACGTTTTTTATGTCTAATGACACAGAGGCCTAAAACATGTTTAGCTAGATTTTTTACACATTACTTGAATGAAATAAAATAAAAATGAGTTCATTTGTCATTCAATTTGGCCATAAATAAGCAGTTCACTTAATATTTTGGGAATTTTTAAGACTACTAAAAAAAATTGGTAAGACTTCGTCTTTGCACCCATCTTCCAATCACCCTATATTCCAAAGCTGGAATTAGTCATTCGCCTTTGTATAAATGACAATGTGTCACTCGCGTATTGTCTTTTGAAGGACAAAAGAAACAACAACTTGTCTTCCAACGCGCATCACAAAAATGTGAATCAAAACCTGAGTCCTCTATTACTTTTATTTATTTCGCTTATCACATAACTGCGAATTACATTAAAGGTTACTTACTGAACGAAGAGTTTTTGACACACATACAGGTGGTACATTAAATGTATTATTTTTTTTACTGTACCGTTTACGCTCGAGGACTTTTTAGTCTCCATCTCGAGACACACGGGATAATTGCGTAACACACTCACAATACCAATGCCATTTATTTTGACAATTCGACAATATTCAATTCGTTATAATTATGTTTACGTTGTCGACCAGACAAATATTTCAAACATATGAAGAAACTAGCAGTGCCCCGCGATTTCACCCGCGTTTATGTGAGGAAAAAACCTACTAAAATACTTATATTCCATTACTTTAAGAGTATTACTTAAGATTATTACTTAGTACATTACTATAAGAAGCTATTTTAGGTACATCAAGATATGATCAGTAAGAGTGGAGCTCATTTCAGACTACGCTATAATATATAAGTAATAGCAGTTCATAGCACAACAATATCGCTCGCCATACATTTATTTAGAACTATAGTATAGCAAAGTGTGAACGTGTTCTAAATAAATGTATGGCGAGCGATATTGTTGTGAATAGAGCTTGGAACTATAGTAATCCTCGCAGAGCTACCGGCGGCCGTTCGGATTTATTTTAAAACTATGATATCTCCTAAAATATTCATTGAAATCAAGAGATGTCAAGGGCAATTTTGTTCAAAATTAAATATTTGTGATGTATAACTTATATAAGGATTAATATCATGTTTACAAAAACACCTTCGTAAATAATACATTATTTTAGAACAAATTAGATTACCATAAAAAAGGTTATAGTTTGTCAACCTTAAAAGATAGACATATACTGATGAGGACTTTTTTGTAGATATTGTTGTCCTCTATAAAATTGTAGTACATCACTTTGCTCTATTGTCAACAGTTTCCGCAGCATACGCGATATAAGGATTTTTTTTTTCACATCTTGGGTTACATTATCGATGTTTTCATACGGATCCCTAACTTTTTAGAAAATATTCTTTAGCCTACGAGGGTCATTCAATAAATACTTAGCCTACAAAAAGTAAACGAAAATATTGGAAAAGTGGCAATTTATTTTTCAACATAGTCTCCTTTTAGTTCGATACACTTAGCCCAGCGATGCTCCAACTTTTTTAACCCGTCCGAAAAATAGTTTTCGTCAAACTCTGCAAAATAGGCCTCCGTGGCGGCGATGACCTCCTCATTTGATCCATATCTATTCCCGGCGAGTGATTTTTTCAGATTAGGAAACAGAAAGAAGTCACAAGGGGCCAAATCTGGAGAATACGGTGGATGGGGCAGCAATTCGTAGCGTAATTCGCGAAATTTGGCCATGGCAACGGCAGACGTGTGAACCGGTGCGTTGTCGTGGTGAAACAGCACTTTTTTCTTCGCCAGATGGGGTCGTTTTTTCTTTAATTCGGCGTCGAATCGGCCCAATAAATCGGCATAGTAAAGCCCTGTAATTGTTTTACCCTTCTCGAGGTAATCGATGTAGATCACACCTTGTGAATCCCAGAAAACGGTAGCCATAACTTTTCCGGCCGATTTTACAGTTTTCGCCTTCTTTGGAGCACGTTCCCCGGTCTGGATCCAATGTATTGATTGCTCCTTGGTCTCTGGTGTGTACCAGTGGATCCAGGTTTCATCGACGGTCACAAAACGACGCAAAAACTCCGCTAGATTCCGCTTAAACAGCGCCAAACACGTCTCCGATGTGGTCTCACGGTTGCGCTTGTTTTCTGGTGTGAGTAAACGCGGCACCCATCGCGCCGACAGCTTTCTCATGCCGAGTTTCTCGTGAAGAATATGATGCAATGTTCCTTCTGAAATGCCTACAGTCTCAGCTAGCTCGCGAACCTTCAATCGGCGATCTGCCGATACGAGATCATGGATTTTTTTAATGTTTTCCTCCGTAGCAGCTGTTTTCGGTGCACCTGGACGTGGTTCATCAAAAACCGACGTACGGCCACGTGCAAACTCGTTGAACCAATTCTTGACGGTGGCCATCGATGGAGAAGAGTCACCGTACACAGCATCCAAGCGCTCTTTTATTTCGATGCGCGTTTTCCCTTCCAAAAATAGGAATCGAATCACCGAACGATATTGCTCTTTTTCCATTTTTGTAAAACCGATCGACACGTTCGCTTCCATAAGTTGTCAAATTAAAACAAATGAAGGGATTGGAATGAAAATTTGAAAAAAGAATTAAAAAAGAATGTGCTACACTGTGGTAAAACTCTTTTGAAACTACAGCGCCCTCTGGCGATGAGGCTAGGTACTTATTGAATGTACCTCGTATGTTCACCAGGGATAATGTAGGATTCTAATGGTGAAAGAATTTTTCAAATAGGCCCAGTGGTTTCGGAGCCTGTTCAATTCAAACAAACAAATCTTTCCTCTTTATAATATTACTAGCTACCGCCCGCGGCTTCGCCCGCGAGGTATGTCGATAAAAACTACCCTATGTCCTTCCCCGGGATGCAATCTATCTCTCTACCAAATTATATAAAAATCCGTTCAGTGGTTTGGGCGTGAAAAGGTAACATACAGACAGACAGACAGAGTTACTTTCGAATTTATAATATTATTAGTATATTAGTATGGATAGAAGATGTAGATTATTAAGAAATTCCCTTAAGATCCCTTCGGATTGTGATAGAAAGCGTGACACACAATTCACAAGAAAAGTCTCGCGACAACGTCACAGGCTTTTTTGAGGTCTCGCAAATAACCGAAAGCTGATAAGCAAACCCTGTAACACAGGTACCACCTAGCATGGGATCATTGATCAAATCTAAATCTATGCGTAAGTTCTACGCTGTAGATGTTGCGGCATACCTACTTTGTACATTACTATAAGAAAAATAATAACATTTATTTGTTAATAAGAAAACATGTCTCGAGCTTGAGTGTAGGGCAACGAATTCTTTTTTAATAAGTATAAGGCAGTTAAAAAATAACCTGTATAAAGTTTTTCGGCGACTGGTCTGTTTTCATCGTTGGTGTCTGACTTGAGTCTCGATAGTTTTTCTTTTTTCTTCAGTTCTTTCTTCTCTCGTTTCGATAGTTTTCGTTTGAAGTTTTGATCTCCTTTGTCGTTCACAGCCGACAATGGGACCTGGATGAACAATAAGGACAAGTACAGTCAACAAAAGAGATAAGTATGCTGGATCGTCGGATATAGTTGAAGTTTAGTAAGAAACCGATGGATTTTGTCGACTGAAATTTTATTTAATAAATGAGCTTTTTGTTTTCTATTAATTTTATTTTATTTTATTCGAGAACATCCATCGGTTTCTTACTAAACTTCAACTATATCCGACGATCCTGCATACTTATCTCTTTTGTTGACTGTACATAAATATAAGATATGAGCATAAAGAAATAAAAGTCATTCCATTATACTGATAATGATCAAACATACAAATGATAACAAGCATATCACAATCCCTTTCTAAATGTGACTAGCACAGGACTCAAACACGTAGAATGCTTTAGTCTAATGGACTCAGTCCAATCGGGTTAGTTTGAACCGGATTGTTAAGTTGGGTTTTTTTTGCGGTTGTCGTCACTTTCGGACTTGTCAGACCGAGAACAGTCTGACAAGTCAAGTGATATCTACCAACTTTCAGTCCTTGAGACTTTTACTCCCTGTAGGGTTCAATAGGGGAGGCAGAGATGAAATGTGTAAATGACTATACACACATATCCCCAATTATGTTTTTAGTCTCACGTAAGAGGGAATGGCTCGATTACCAGACGCAAATTGAAACTCCTGACTGCCACTTAGAACTTCATCATGGAAAAACCCAATAACACCTACCTGGGGACCGAATCCAAGACATCACGCTCAGCAGTCTTGGTCTTTATAAACAACTAGCAGTGCCCCGCGGTTTCACCCGCGTTAGTTTTGATCCCGTGGGAATATGGGGATAAAAAGTATCCTATGTATTAATCCTGGTTATAAACTATCTGTGTACCAAATTTCATCCAAATCCGTTCAGTAGTTTTTGCGTGATTGAGTAACAAACATCCAAACATCTTCAAAAACTTTCACAATTTTAATATTAGTAGGAAGTAGGATAAGTAATTCAGTTTTGGAAATTTTAATATTAAAACGTATAACATGAGTGAACATTACCTCGTTGTTGCTAAGGCACTTAAGTAGGAACCTTCCCTCCCGATCATCGGCATGCCAGTTGAGCTGCACCAGTAAGGGCTTCTCATGGGGCTCTAGCTTGCGTTCGTCGTCCGGCCCGTGTGTCTCCCACAGAGAGTAGGAGCCGAGCGACAACATGCGCATGTCCGGACGGAACTTCTCGATTAACGTCTCTGTTGAATGAAATGGTGATTAGTAAACTAACATGAAAGTATTCATGAAGGCCCTAAAACAAATATAGGTGTTGACGAAAAAAAGCTTTTAAACAAACAGTGGATAACAGTGAGAATAACAGGGAAACTTTAGGTAAGCAAGATTCCCCCTAAGTACCTATACGTAAGCCATTGACAGTTGTACGAAAGTCATGTCATCACCATCCGCTCCACGTTTTGGGGTCGGCGCAACTTGACTTCTTCCATACATTGCTATCTGCTATTATCTCAGATAATAAGAATACTTTCTCTAGTTCTTTTAAAGCTTTTTTCGAGAACGAACAAATGCTTAAAAAAAACTAGTTAGATGACACTAACAACAACTGTTTTAAGCGCAGCCTAGGAGAAACCTATGTTCAGCAGTGGGCTGAGTTGATCGATTAAAGCACAAATAGGAAGCTAAGATAAGCTAAATTAGATTCCTCCTTTATAAAAGCCACTGAAAGTGCTGGTGGGCAGCTCAAAATTGATCCGCAAAAAATCGTCTCAGCCCGATTATATCAGTTGCGGGATTGTGTGTGCGGAAACTTACATTCCTCAGATGTAGTTTAGTAAGTTAACATACTCCCAAGTTGTTTATATTTTGTAATATCAAGTTATCAACTTCGTTATCCGGTTGTACAGACTCGTTAATTATCTAGTACGTCGGTATGTAAGGAGGTGACCAGTTGGCTGGGCTCCATCATAATAACTGCCTTCTGGTGACTTATATTATAATCAACCAACTTTAATTATGTCTACATTCCTGAGGCAGGGAAGCGAGCAGCTAATTATTATTGTAACACGCAGATTCATAGTACTTAGATATTTTTTACAACATTTACTAAAAAAATACACGTTAACTTTATTGTTTCAGCTAAATAACTATAAATCACGAAGAAATAGTGCGCGTTCGCTGGATAGAATTATAAAATATGTTATAGCTTCGAGATAAGAATAGTAAAAAAGAAATCAAAGTAAACAATACTTCAGTTTGCTTATTTATTCTAGCAAGATTGAATGGAGAGCGAACCCAACTATGGACTAATAAAATATGCAATTCTTTTTTGATACAATTCTTAAAAATTAGTACAGACTTATTATTTGAAATCAATCGTACGTACTTATTTATAGCTTGCGTAGACAATGAAAAGAGTTATACCGACTTTATTAATTTGTATGCAGATTAATAGAAAAGTTTCAGTGTAAATATTATTTCACTATCCCTGAAGTTTGGAGAATATCTTGTAAAACATGGTCGTAGTTTAATCGCCTCTTGAAAAATATTCGGGTGAAAGAAACTTCAAAATTAAAAAGTTAAGACAGTCATAACTTCCACGACAAAAACAACAAAAGAAAAATTAAGCATAGGTACTTCAAAGACTCCACCGGTACTTTAATCACGAGAGTTTCCCTCGTAGCGGTTAAGTGAAATAATTTTAACGTCGTAAAGGCACATTAGGTACAACTTAAATAGGCACTCAAGTCTCACCTATGACATCGCTCACAGTGGCGTCGGAGGCGACACGAATACATTTCGTTGCTATCTTCTGACCTGAATCTTGGAAATAGAACCGCATCACACCGTGGAACTCCAGATTCTGAAAAAAAGCACATTGCAGAAATTAGATACACTTTATTTCAATATCAGCTAGTTATCCAGTAACTGGGTTGTGGATGTCAGATAGGCAGTCGCTAATTGATCATCATCATCATAATCTGTTTAGCTTTTTCCCAACTATCTTAGGGTCGGTCGGCTTCCAGTCTAACCGGATGCAGCTATCTGACCTCTACAACCCAGTTAATGGGTAACAAGATACCCCTTGCCCTTTAGTAGATACATTTTATTTCACGGTAGAGAATTTCTCCTGCACCTTATCATTTAGTAAGTAACACATCACATGCACAAACACCTAGTCCCGGAAGTCGGAACAACTATCAGTAGATTGAACAAATATTTATTATTTGCGGGAATTGAACTCCATAATATAAATTCACTACTGCCTGTCTTGGTCTAGTGGTCGATACGCTGCTCCTGAGTTCGAGGTCCGGGGTTCGATTCCCAGGGCGGGCAGTGTTATTGGGTTTTTCTATTTACGAGTAGAATTTCTCAGTAGCAGCCAGGAGTCAGTATTTGTGCCCGATTGATGGCAATAGGCTCGCCCCCTATTACATGGGACTTAAACATAACTGGCGAAATGTGGGCGTTCTATAGGTAGGTACTTAAGTACACCTCTGCTTACCCCTTTCAGAATTAGACGCGTGATAATACTCGTATGTTATGTAAACTCAAATAATAAAAATAATGAAATGGAAAATAAATTATCTCATTCGGTTCTTTGAACGATAAAATAATTACACAGCGTCCGTTTTATCTCTGCAAAATATTTATCAAACATATTTGCATGACACACGATTTACAAAGTTACACACAAAGGCAATTTTAGCTTTGTTGTGTTAACTTTGTTCTGCAACTCTAATTCTGGTTAGGTAAATTAGAGGAGACTAAGGGATTACATTGGTTTACAGGTAGTCTTAGAGATGCTTACTGTACACACTGATAAAAGCTCAACTGTCTGTGACTTAACACAATTACTTTTTCTATTGTTATAAATCAAATTTTGATTTTCAGACAGTCACACAACATCACGCCTGTAATGCCGGAAGGGTTAAGCAGAGGTGTACCATCGCGGATTCTTCCGCCTGATCACTTAAAAAAAAAATTCGCCTTAATCCCGCGGCGGCGCCAAGCCACGCCTTAAAATTTTCGCATACGTAGGAAAGCGATAACGCAATTAGTTGCAACCCGCACTGCGCAGCTTAGTGACGCATCACGTGTACTCCTTTTGTGAATTTTACGGACGAACTATTTGACCTTGGCGCGCTTACTAGAGAGCGCTTCTATTTTTTCAGTGCAAGCAAAAATGAACTTAGTGGTGGTCAGGAGGGAGTGTCCGCGATAGTACCTAAAGTAGATACATTTTGCCAGTTATTTTTTTAAGTCCCCTGTAATCCCCTATTATCGCGAGCATATTGCCATCCATAAATCCAAACTCCGGGCTGCTACTGAGAACTTCCTAACAGAAAAACCCAATAACACTTTGCTCGACGTGGGAATCGAACCCAAGACCTCATTCTTACGACCACTACGCCAACGAGGTAGTCCGCAACTCCGCACACACTGATAACTCTATACCGAAATAATCCAGGTTTACAGACACCAGTCTAAACAATTTCTTAAATATGCCAGCAATGAAGCATGTACTTAAATCCCTTTTAACAACTCGAGACCAGCATAGCTATTCACAAAGCTACGACACGGTTTGGTACCGTATCGAATGTCAATGTTATCGACGAATTCCTATAATCGCTATTCACAAATCCGAAACCGTACAATTTTGACATTTCATATACGGTATGAAGACATCAATTCTTCCGACAGGTATTTGCTGTCGGAAGTGTTATCGAATAACAAAATATTGTATGAAAAGAATAATCTAAGCAATAAGTGTCAAAACACGGCCCCGGGCAAGGTCCTCATGCCCTTGCATGAATGCAAAGAACATCTGCCGCTGCTCCAATGACACTCTTTTCTGAAAATATGCATTTTCAATATAGGTACCACGTTTTATAAATTGAAAATGAGCAAATAGTAATTTGTTTAAATACTGATAAAATACATACAAACATTTTTCTGTAAAAAAAAAACTAATTTTTCACTTCTCAATTTTTTTTTATTCGCTCGAAGGGCAGGCTATAGTCTTTCGACCACACCGCCTTGCCTTCCGTGTAGTTCTCAATTATCTTTAAAGCTCAAAACAAGATTCAGAAAAATAATTATTCCAGATTTCCAGGTTTGACAGAAAGTTGAAGTTTACAAAGCAAGTTTAATAGAAATCAGGTAAATTTTATTTATTAATAAAATCATTGTTTACTGTTTTTTATTTGTTAATAGTTACTGAATGCATAATTTATAGTTGCCCATAATGAAATACTCAATAAAAATCATTTATGTACCACTTTAAATTTACTACCACGAATATCTATTTACTACCATTTTGTAGCATTCCCCGTATACACACCTAAAAAAAACCCTTCCACACGGATCTGTGAATAGCGTTTTACCGGTCCTTCGGTTCAGAAATCAGGTTATCGAACAAGTGTCATTGTCGATACGATAGTGAATCGTATGTTTGTGAATAGCTATGCTGGCCATCGGCAAAGAAAATTAGGTTAAAAGAAATTCAGATATGCAGAGTAGTTATAATTCGAAATACTGAAGAGAAATGTTCACTATTTTTTTAAATATTATTTTAAACTAGCTTCTGCCCACGACTTCGTCCGCGTGAATTTTCTTGTTCCCTTGATCCCTAGTACTTCGTATTCGCTTAGTGTTCTGGGCTCCTAAGAGTCCTAGAGTGATAGTCTTCCTCAAGGATTGGGCTATCAAATATTAAAAGAATTTTTCAAATCCGACTTGTACACACGGCTACACATCAAGTTGTACATAACCAGTATAAGCTGACTTCTGATTGTACGAAAAACCTATACAATGCGAGGTCAGCTAAAACTGGAAATGTATAGCTCGATGTGCAGGAGATTAGCGCGTGCAAATAAACAAAGAAATTCTTCAGCTTTAATAAATTACTAGCTTCTGCTCGCGACTTCGTCCGCGTGAAATTTCTTGTTCCCCCGCATCGCAAACTCTTCAGCTTTATTATATAGTAAATTTATCTCATTATAATCTGCAAGTAAAAGTAAATGACCTGTGAATGTGTGAAGTGTGAAGGCCTATTAATCTATTGTTGCTTTTCCGTGATGTCGATAAGTAGGATTCCTTCCGGGATTAGCGAGGATCAATTGTGTACCAGTGAATGACGTCACAAATACGATTACTTATATCCTGTCCGTGACTCTGCGTTTATCTAAGTCGTTTTAGATAATTATGTATTTTTATTTACACCGTAGTATTTATTATCTAGAATTGTTCTTATACTTGACTGAATCATATCAAGCCTTAGTACAATTAAGATTAGGTTCATTTGTCTTTTAAAATCAGATAATCAATAATCATTCGTGATGGCGAGTAGCGACCATCACTGAACATGGCGATCATTCAGGATGATTAATGTATGTATTTTTCTATATGCAATAATAAGATGGATACCTACTCTCCATGAGAGACTAGTTCAGCCATCATGACTAATTTAAAAACAAGGCTACGAGTAGAAATAAAAATAGGTATCATTGTTGATTATTAATATTTAAGTAAGTATGTTAATGTTAAAAGTAGTCGTTAAATTAATAAGTAGTAAGGTCAGCAAGCTAATCAAAAGGAAATTAAGAACTTATTCAAAGGTGATACAGTGTATAATGTAACGTTACCTCATTGGGTTCACTGAGCGCGAACAGATCAAGGCGATTGGCGTTCCACTGCTGGATCATGTTGCGGAGCGCCTCTCGCTCCAGCATTCGCTTGTCCGCCGCGTCCATTGTGTCACCGCATCAGTCAGCCTGGAACGTCAGAAAAAAAACCATTAGATCGTTACAACATGACAAAAAAACACCCGTGTTTCTGATGAGGGGTAAAATGATTAACAATAACTTTGTACAGTCAGGAAAATTCAAGTCATTAAATTCATTAATAAAGTATATGAATGACTAAAGAAATGACAGTTGTGATTTTGAAAATCCCTGACTGTACATAGATCGATAAAGAAATCTATAAGAAATTTTTAACGCTATAGTGTGTCACGTGGTCATACCTTTTTGTTAGATATTTTCTTAATTTAATCAGATCTTATTGCAACATTGAAAAATTAAACAAATTGTTTACAAGCAAATGTCCTGTCAGTCGTAATAAATATATAGGTGTGCGATTCGCAATAAAATATATTATTTTATTGAATACAATAAAACTCACAGTAACAGCAGAAAATTAATTAGCATGACACAAACAATCAAGTGAACTACTATCACATTCATATCATAGCTCTCATTATGCGACCTAATGTCACCTTCACTTTTAATTACTCAAAGTTTATCACGCTGACCACAGTAACGATTTAATAATTAGGTTACCTACATCAAACCCGGTATCTTAATTACAGTCTAAATTTCAACTAAATGAGGCTAATAGTTATTATTTTTAATTTATTTATTAAACCGCGTAAAGCTTTACCGATTGGTTTATTCAGTCACCACAAAAAGGGAATGTCAACAATTAGCCGCACCCAAACAAGTCGTCCTTATCAATTTTCCAATAGCGATAGGTAATCTGTCCAATAAATATGGCACCATTAGAGACGTACACGACCCAAATACAACCGCGAAAAACTCATTTAGCTATACGCTTTCTGAAAAGCCCATGATTCAGGTAACAGCGCAGTTCCGATCAAGCGTCATACTCTTTCCGCTGTTTTGATTGATGTAACAATCTTACGTGCACAATGCGCGCTGACTGGTTCAGTTAGTTCAGTAACGCATTTCGTTTATGTGTAGTAAACATTAGTATTGAATCAAACAATCACAGTGACTATGGCAACCATTCAATGGTGATCATGAATCTAGGTCAAGCGGCTAAGGTTGTCAGGTAACTTTCTATTACGAAAAGATATCGCATTAATTGGCGATTACTCCTAATTGCATCTGCGTCTAGAAATCTAATAATGCATCTGTTATTGTTATTATTTAGAGTTTTAATGAAAAATGTCGTTGTGGGCGGTTTCTGGCATTCATCATGTGCCGGTACATGCACGCTTCACTGTAGGTATTTATATCGTAAACATATGGCCCCGGCGGTCATGAATCGACCGACCACCTATGCCCGTTTTTCTCTCTTCTAAAAAGGAAAGTAAGCAAACGTGACTGTTGACAAGCAACCAAACGTTTTTTAACTTGTTACCAATGTCATTTTGATCATTTGCATGCTTTGGTAAAGCTCCGCTGCGCCTTTGTATGTAAACAATTCTAAATCAAAGTCCAATGAAAAGGTATAGGTATAATGATAATGACAAATACCAAAAGTTATTTGATATTAATTTAGGCAACATTCACCGTAGGAAGTCGGTGTCGTTGGTTAAGCATTTTCGTTTTTTAACACCAACTTCCGAAATTAAAGTTATTTTTCACTTTGTAGTGTTTTTTTTGGAAGTAGGTTGTTTTTTTTAGGTTTTTTTTTACTTTTTAGTTGTACGTACCTACCTACCCCTCACAAATTGAATTAAAACTACTTGCTATGTAAATATCAATGTCAGGAAGTTATTAAAACATCATCAATATAATATAAAATAAGTAGAAAAAAATCGTATAATTGAAGATAACTCAAAAACTACCCAAGCAAAGTTATCAAATTTATATGGGACACCTGAGGCATACCTTATCCATTAAAAACAATACCTACTTATTTACAATTTTATTGCAGCCAAGCGGTGCCAAGCTAAGGTGCATTTTAAAGAATTGAAGAAACCGACTAGAAGAATAATCACACAAAATTTGCATAAATATGCACAAGAGATGCAGTAGATCTATCTAAACATATAATATGTATATAAAATTCAAAGTTCTGACTAACTGATATACAGGGTGAAATTGAAAACATGCGACAAATCGAAATGGGAGATTGTACTCATCATTATGAACAACTTTTACTATGGGACCAAAGCTGAAATCGCAAAAAAAAAATCTGCTGTTTCCTACATTTATGTTCGCATAACTCGTCAAAATGTAGGGAACAGCTGTTTTTTTTTCGCGATTTTAGGTTTGGTCCCATAGTAAAAGTTGTTCATAATGATGAGTACAATCTCCCATTTCGATTTGTCGCATATATTCAATTTCAACCTGTATATCAACGCACAGCCTAAACCGCTGGTGGTCCTAGAGACATGAAATATGGAGGATGTGTTCCTTGTGAAGAGTAGATATCCACTAAGAAAGGGTTTTTCAAATTCCACCCCTAAGAGGGTGAATGGGGGAGGGTGAAATTTCACGCGAACGAAGTCGCGGGCAGAAGCTAGTTTATCGTACATAAGAATAATTACTTAATATATTTAATAATAAAAACTTCCTGAAAGTATGTAGATCATGTTTATGAAAGACATCAAAATTGGTTCATTAGTTTTTGAGAAAATCGCGGACAGGTCGAAAACAGAACCTCCTTTTTTGAATTCGGTTAAAAATATAAGCTTTCATCTGATAGACTTTGTTTTCTGCTTACATTATTGTTAAAGCACCTACTTAAACACGATGCTTATTTTTCAAAATAAATACAGGCAGCCCTACAACAGAACAGTAACTAACAACATAACCGGTGTTGGCTTAAGTTTAGAATTACAGAGAAACATGTTCCTATTTCATCTCAGTTTTCATCTGAACCAGTTTATTAGTGTTAACTGTCAGAAACCGAAACAGCCGTCAACGTTGTTATGGTTCGGCTCGCTTCCGCTTTGGCTGAATGCAGCGTACGGTACGAGGTAGGACTACACTTGGCCAGAGCGAGGAACTGCGAGACATTCAAAACAGAACGTTGATTTTAAAAAAATAAACACGCATCGACAACTGTTACTTATGGCAACGTAATACTTTCAAGTACCTATTTATAACCTAGCTCAACGACGAAAATATACATTTGTGCGCAAGCAAAGAAACGTCGGTGAATGTTTATGCGAATCCCGCACCCCCGGCCACAGGCAGAAGTGGAACACCGCGGTGGTTTTAGCCGGTAAGAGTCCGGCATGCCCCTCTTTCACCCCCACGATAGGGGCAGTCCATGAGGATTTCCACAGGTCATCAAAAAAATCAATTTTGATGTCACGCGAAACGAAACCTCGAATATTTCCGATAGTTTGTTACTTTGTTAGCTTAGTACGTAGGTAGTCGTCTATGGTGCCGGAACTTCACGCTTGAACGCCGACCTTGCCTCTTCCTATGGCTCACCAGGAGGTGATCTGCCGTATTTTCCGTCATAGATATATTACAAGGGTTATTGACATGGTTCGATTCCATCAATGTTAATCAAATTTTTGATAAAACAAAACATAGTTCCAGATTACAGTTTCAGCTTAAGGATGTTTGGGAATTCTGCTTAATACCTACCTAAAAATATTTTTGCACTATAAACAAAACCCATAAAATAATAATAGATATTAATTCCAGGAAGCTACAAACACCTAACAATGCGGTATGAGAATCTGCAAGAAGCAGCACACCAGCGTAATTTATGAGTAAACATAAACATTCTAGTTTTCATTGAACAGGTTAATACTGTTTAAGTGCAGCGTGGGAACTCGTGGAGTTAAAATAATAAAGCGGGTGCAAAAACCATGGGCATATCGACCCCCGCGGCAAGTGCATAGGGGCGTAACAAGTGGACCTATCCGCGACGCGACAACACGTACTTATTTGTTAGGCACCGTTGTGCACTTGCATTTTGGTATTATTTTTGCAGGTATTCTACGGTTTTTAACGGCAAGAAAAAGTTTATGATAAAAAATAACAACTAAAAAATCATCGATCATTTGTCAGGTATTTGGATACGCATTAACACTTTCTTTTTCATTAAGCGTTTAAATCATTACCTAACAATTTATCTCAAGCCTCATCAGCATCGCTATCTAAAATAAAGCCCGTAACAATCAGCATTATTCTTATGACGCATGTTTTCTCTAGCGGTAAAGACAGCATTTGACAAAATGAGGATGCGCTATCAGGGTAATTGCGTGCACAGAGAGTAACTCCGATTACGGGAATCTTGAAACTCGAGTGTCTGCGACTCGCTGATGATCGCGACGACGCGCGACGTTGTGCGGGCACGCCTGAGAACTTGGCCCGCTTATGTGAATGCTCCCATGTCTGTTATGTAATGCGACAGTACTGTTACCCTGTCACGCAACAATACTAATTGACGGCGATTTAAGTTCATCTTCACAACTCACATAGTCGCATTTGCTTGCTTCGGTGTGCCCAGAGACGTCACCGTCGCTCCTTATCTTGACCACGACAAAACATTTCAAAACCGGCTTTTGTATCATCATCGCTGCCCTCGTTGCAAATGGACAACGAGTTTTTAGATCAACGAAGAGTGACTGGTGTCAAGCCGCTAGTTCAGTACCTATACTAATATCTATTAAAATGTGGCCGTGGACAAACGACTAATTAATTCAAAATCGTTCCGGACAATTTTTGGTAGCTTTTTTGTAGTCTTTTGAGTTCGCGTCGTTATCGGTAAAACCCTTTTATGACTAAGAAACAAATTAATAAAACTTTATTCTTCATACATACAGTATATGAATATGATTCATAGCTATTTGAAAAACAATCTATTATTAATGCTCTGACCCTGACCAATACTGTCATTTATAATTAACGTTTGAGCTAAATATTAAAATTTAAAAATATTATAAAATGCTCACTAAAATCTATTAGGTAAAAATAGTCACATAACAAGAATGAACAATACTAGAATAATGACTGCATATAATTGTATTTAATAAACGGAATGCGAAAGCACCAAGCTGGCTTTAGTATGACTCACATAGAAGGCACGCGAGACTCGTCAAGTACCGGCCGGGTTGAGCCGCTAAGCTCTACCCCGAAGACCTTCTAACCAAGGGCTACTGATTATAATATACCTTAAACAAACTGTCGCACCATGCAAACAGCTACTAAAAAACTAAAATACGATAACTACTTAATTAACTGACAGAAAATGTTCACTAAGGAATATTTATAGAGTTCGTGAGGTTAAAGCCCTTGTGCAATAATATTGGGCATCGACTGACACTGCGCTGAGTGTATGTACACCTGCTCCCTACACGAACATTTCATAATAACGCGACGTGACTTAATTGTAGAGTCGAGTTACAACTATGTGGGTTATCGTACTTATTATATTTATTACCTTAGTACAAAAAGGTGCTACGTCTAAGTGACGCGGACACAGTCAACATACTATAAAGTTGGTACACTTTCCCACATCACGGGCACATGTCACCTTTTCGAACTGTAATTTTCATTAATAATGTTGTGTATGTGTGTATTTCTTAGTCGGGAAAAGTAATGTATATACTGTGCAAGTAAAGATTTTCCTAAAGGTGCTTAAGGTGAATGCGCAGTGGTATATAGACCGCAAAATTCAAATTTTCTTACGTTTTTTGCAATTTGCAGGTCAGTGTCAGGTTGTATCTTGATCAAAATATGATTCGCGACTATAATAGATAGGTATTTACAGAATTATAGTCATTAGAATCATATATCTCTTTCGTCCATAAACAGTTTTCTATAAGAGATTTGTTCTTATGAAACAAATCTAACTTAGAAAGATGTATTAATGATTCTAATGATTATAATTAAAATTTAATTTCGCGGCTACAACTGCGCATTCACCTTAACCTTTTTTTGGAAATAAAAACATGAATGTTGAAATTTTCTTAGAGGTTGTAGTAGACTGTAGAGCTAAGAAAAGATTTTAAAATTAGTAGTTAGGATCTATATTGCAATAAGCTAAAATCCACACGAAGTCGTGGACAAAACTATTCCAAAATATGATTTATTCATACTTGCTCTTTTCCGAAAATATTTGAAAAGGATGACTAGAAACATATTTGGCAAAGAAAGCAAGTGAAGCTTTATGTAACTAATCGAAGTAATTGAGAATAAGTAGTCATGGTAGAAACACAGAAATATTAGAGAAGACAGTATCGAATAACGAAGTGTTTGGCGTCGTTCATTGGCGAAGTGATAGTAGGGCAATACTACGGAGAGTGCGAGAGAGAGGGCTCGCCAGCAATGCTGGCATGCAACCAGCCGGTCTCGAGTGCCACGTTCCCGTCAGCCATCGACGAGGAGAAAGAAAAGTGTGACGCCACGGACTTCATCGGCATTCGCACTCCAACAAATGACCGTGACCGGACGACGCGTTCACTCTCAACGAAAACGGGATATCGCCAAGCATGCGATTGTAAGATATCGACGTTTAGTAAAACGTCACCGTAACTAGTTGTTCGCAGAATTTCTGTTCCGGTATACCAAGCCAGTTGACATATATCTAGCTATATCGACCACCAGTACTTACATGGGGTCGGTGGAGCCTGGCACCGAGTGAGCTTTGCAAAGGGAACCGATTCACCTCACGCAGGTTCCGGCAATAGCGAATCTGACACGAAAAATGTCATGTAGCCCCAATTTTATCGGCATCGTTCTACCTACTCGTAAGTACAACGAACAACGAAGTATTTTTCAAATATCTGAATTCAATTGCAGTTGCAGGTACTTGATTATGATTTCATAACAGTCAAAAAGGTAAACCGATTTAAAAGATAATCTTAAACAATACTACAGTTGCGCCATTGATGTTCAGACAAAGCGAGATGCCATTACAAGCTATTGTTTACTAAATCAGTTTTGCAAGTCAATACGTACGTATAATTTGGGTATTTGTAACGTTAAAACATCTCCTTTGCAGCACAGTACTGACATCATTATAACGTTTGTGAAATGTTGAAATGTGTGCTAAATTTAAGAACTGGTACGATAAAACCCGTGGATCGATACGATACCGTCCACAATCATTAAATAACTGAAACATTTTTATTCCGAATGGGCATTCTCAGGCTACCTGCATGAAAGGTCAAATAAAATTTGCAGTAGTGTGGTATTTTTGCATGTAAAAATAAATGCAGCATACAAGGAGGTTATACGATAATTTTGACATTTAGGTACTATAAGTATAGATACGGTAAGTAGATTACTGGTCGATGCCTGAGAAAAATTTAAGCAAATATTGCAACGCTGGAAGTAACGGTTAGAAAACTTTTCTTAATTTTCATGTCTAAATAGAAAACATTCATTTGTTTTCTATTTATAAGAGTTTAACGAATCAAATATTTGTTATGTAAAGCAGCGATTCAGTGAGAGTGTGTAAAGCGGTCAGGCTGCGTGAGCCAGGCGCGTTCCACTTGCAACCTAATTAAATTAGAAGCAATCGGCTCTGCTGCGCGGTGCTGCGCCAATCCTAGTGCGGAGCCGCCCCCATGTCCATGCGCCCTAAGGTCATTGTTCCTCCCACACGACGCACCAATATGTAATTAACTAACGTGCAAGACAATCAGACGCATATTTTCAATTCTAACGTGCCTCATACTTTGTGTGTCCTATAACTCTGGCAACCGAATGAGTGTCTATAGGTTTTAGTTGACTCCCCTATTCGCATGATTAACAGACTCATCTTTCGAATAAAGTTCCAGCATATAAAGTACGTCCGTCGTCGCGAAATGGTAACCGCAAACGGGTGCAGGGCGAACAAACATCCGCATTATAGCGACTGTAGTCTTCGTCGGTCACTTTCCGGCGACTCCGGCGTCATACGTCAGTCAGAGCGTAACCTCTGCAGCACAGAATGCAACATGATCCGAAGGAACAAACGAAAGCCTCGATGGCGGACGGTAAAAAAAAACTGGTTCTGAGTAGTTAAATGGCATTTATTGCGAGAAGTAGACGTGAAAGTTTGAACCGAGCTTAGAAAACTGGCTACTTCATTACTGACCAACATTAGATCTAATAGATGTGCAGTTGCGCTATGTTTTCTATCACACGCCATATCCTAACCGGTAGAACTTTAGTATTAGCGTAGGACTCCTTTCAAGAATTCAAAGGTCTCCAAAATTCTCGCTTATGACTTGGAAATGAAGACGCATTCTTTTTTTTGTGTGCGATATTAACAAATTTTATCTTGCTTTCGAGAAAGAATTAGTATATTAATTTCGGACCGGATGCAATGAAAGTTGTAAACAAACCAAACCTAAATATATTCACCAACTGGAGCAAATGCATGTATGCATTACGTACTTTGTTTACATTACATGTGTAGATCTCAGTAAGTTATGAAGGGTCTATTAGTCAGTGTCAGAATTAGCGGAAACTCGTAAATTTGGAGAGTGAAACTAACACAATTTGCTTTGGAATCAATGAAACCTTTTATCTTTATGGGCCAAACAAAGTTACGGTATCTATAATATCACGTCAGTGTGATGTATGTACATAGTGAGTTCTAAACTGCGATGTGTGAGCAAGGAGTTTATTAGTTGCGCTAGCACAATACGGTTTAAATGTTTGAAGCGAGACAGCAAGGCTCCGGGGCGGGCACAGCGGCGCATTTACTGCGTTGATAGTTTTATACAGCGCAGCGGCCCTTGTGATGAAAACCGTCAGGAGAACGTATAAAGACGCAATCAGCGAGAGAAAAGCGCACACAAACTGAGACGGAGGTGCAAGCAACGCCTTTAATGGAATACTTAAAAATTCAGGACGTCGACCATAGCTGTGACCTACTGACGAACGCAGTGGTATTTAACATAGCTGGTTAACGCTTTCTATCTACAGAATGCAGTACAAGCAATATGTGGCGGAGACCACATAGTGAAACAGGTGAAACTTACTTCGATACAATGCACTCGTTAGAGGATTGGGTGGACAGCAAGCTGGCTAGAATAATCTACGTCATGCTATCTGAAACAAAAGAGCCATTTGAACATTTTGTTTAATTTGACAAAATGATACAAGTGCAACGAGGCCACCCATACATCAGCACAGTTACGATATCAATTGCCACAATTGTGAAGCGAAACCAAAATAATAGCGTGACAGTCACAACTCACAATAACATACTGTCATGGAGCGACTACCCATAATTACAAACCATTGCGCAAATAAATATGCGAATTCGGTTTGTAGTGGTTTATATTGTCGTTTTACCATATGGAAAATAAAATATTGCAGAAATGGTAAGAACGAACATAGGGGAATCACTTCAGGGTGTTGGTTGGGTCTTAAATTTTCTTTGATTCGATATTATATATTTTGTATTCTTCTTTTTATCTTAACATGCCAGAAGCCAGAACTAATTTATTGGACACTTGCTCTTGCCCGCGGTTTCGCCCGTGTGGAAGTCCTAACCCAGGCTATGGTCATGGTCAACCTGTGTGCCTTTCATCTAAATCCGAGGAAAGACAGACAAACAAAAAAAAATGACTTTCGTTATAATCTTAGTATGGATGTATATGCCCTTCAGGACCAACCTTGTAGCAGTCTTCACGCCAGTCGTCGGGAAACCACTTTCTGGGCATAACAATATACCTAATTATATTCAATCAAAGTACCGTCGACAAAATAAGAAGACCGTAGTAGGTAGTCGGGATTTTTTATTACTTGTACCCTGTATTTAAAACTCTGTGGCGGTCTTCACCTTAGTAGTTGGAATTTTTTATTACTTACTTTCACCCTGTATTTAAAACTCTGATGGTCTTGGTCTTTACCTTACTAGTCGGGATATTTTATTACTTGCACCCTGTATTTAAATCTCTGTGATGGTCTTGGTCTTCACCTTACTAGTCGGTATATATTATTACTTGCACCCTGTGATGGTCTTGGTCTTCACCTTACTAGTCGGGATTTTTTATTACTTTCACCCTGTATTTAAAACTCTGTGATGGTTTTGGTCTTCACCTTACTAGTCGGTATATTTTATTACTTGCACTCTGTATTTAAAACTCTGTGATGGTTTTGGTCTTCGCCTTACTAGTCGGGATATATTATTACTTGCACCCTGTGATGGTCTTGGTCTTCACCTTACTAGTCGGGATTTTTTATTACTTTCACCCTGTATTTAAAACTCTGTGATGGTTTTGGTCTTCACCTTACTAGTCGGGATATATTATTACTTGCACTCTGTTTTTAAAACTCTGCGACGGTCTTCACCGTAGCAGCCAGGATTTTTTTATGTGCTCCCGTAAGTAATTTCTTTGTGGAGAAAAGCGTGCGTGGTCCGTATGGGATTAACATTCGGTTACCTGTACAAAAATGTAATAAAAAATATACTCGGTCAATGGTAACTCACCGCTGACTCACAAAACCTTATTGCTTTACGCATAATAATGCATACCATGAAATCTATCATACTAATTATGAGAAGAAAAAAAATCTGACTGTATGGATCGAGTCAGATATTTGATAGAAATGCTAAAAAATGTATGCAAGTTAAAATATTAGATAAGGGCAAATAAAAAATTGCGGTATCGAAATTCGTACCTGAATTCGTTCGCAATGATTGTATTCAACACGGAGCTACTCAGCGCATGCATCAGTGAGTCATTGAGGCAACGACCGGGTGGTATAGACGTACAGAATGGTTCATCCATTCAGCTTCACTGACTAAATTCTTAGGTTAATAAGACTTTATCCGTACACCAACATGACCCTTTGATGATTCCCAAATAACTGTCATAGTACAAATGTACAATCAAGAAATATTAAAATAAAAGAAAAAACAAATTTAAATATTACAATGGAAACGATTATAGTCACATCACATCATTGTTGTTAAAAAATGTGTGGCAGCATCAGTGCCCCTCTAAACATAAGAAACACATTGTTCCAGACTTAACTATGACATGGGTAAATATGTTCTGCATTTTTTACTTGCACCTTATTATTTTTCCAAAACGAATGAACCGAACGATAAGGTGACGACATGCGCCTACTACCAGTACCAGCTAAACAATCGACCACACTTCAAGTAGGAACTTTCGAAACCGTATCGTTAATCGTAAGATGAAGTATTCCTGCATTTATTATATTAACGTGACGCCATTACGTATACGAAGGCTGTGTCACAAAATACGTACCGACCGCATAAACCCATACAAAGCTAATTAGAATGGAAGTCTCGTATGCAAAGCATTATAGTCAATAGGTACTCGACACTCGTGGTCGAGTATGGTAAATGCGGCATAGACCTGCGTACAATCACGCACGTGTCACGATTGTTCACCAGCAACCGTCATCGTATTGGGAATCATCATATATCCCCAAGGAAAGATTTATAATACTAACATCACTAATTCACTACATATTATAAATCAAAGTTCCCCGCCGCGTCTGTCTGTCTAAGCGCGATAAACTCAAAAACTGGCGAACAGTTTTCATACGATTTTCACCAATGGACGGAGTGATTCATGACGGAGTAATTGATTAAGGTTTTTGTAAATTGGCTGAAATATAACGATGATTGTTAAGATGTTGGAAACAATCATGCCGACTGGGAGTTTTACTGTCGTGCGCCGCGTAAACCAATATAGTTATATGAAAAAACTGTGTTACGGAATTAACACATTGTTTACCTGGATTAACACATAAGGTTTTTTTAATTCCGGTACATAGTCCTCTTCGCCGTATCCGGCGACAGCGAACCCGACTACTTCTCTTTCCTTTAGTGAGCTCTCTGGATGACTAGCAAAACCAAATTTGGTCTCGAAAACCCGGCCACAACGTATACAGAAGAGCTGATCAGCAGGAAGGCTTTGGGCGGCTTTTGCGTTTTTGGCACTTGTTGTCTAGACAACAAGCGCCAAGACCTAGGTCTTCAAGACTATTAACTTCAAAGCACTCAGTTTTTTTGTGGATTGAAGTGCGCCACCTCTCTCGGTTTCAAGCAAGTTCCTGCCACCGATCAACGGAAATGCCACAGGTCGTGAGGTGACGTTTGAGGACATCTTTGTAGCGCAAGTATTTCCCGCCCTGTGCACGTTTTCCTTGGGCGAGCTCCGCGTAGAAAGCGGTTCTACGGGTATCCATGCGCTGCACATGACCACATCATCTCAGTTGGATCTTTATCAAAATCGCCTTCATGCCCATCATTCCAGTGCGCCTTAGCACCTCCGAGTTAGGAACACGATCCTGCCATTTTATTCGAAGGATAGACCCTTCGGTCTATCCTTCGAATAGGTCTAGGCTTCGACACTTTTCGAAAGTGTCGAAGCCTTTTAATATCACCTGTATCTATAACGACACCAAGTTTCTGCGGCGTAGGTGAGTATTAGCAGAACTAAGGCCTTATAAACGCCTTATTAATTCCGGTAGTAAGATATCCACGCGGGCGAAGCCGCGGGTAAAGTTAGTAATAAGTATCTATTAGGTACTACAGAGGCATGAGGAACAGGGTGTAATGTTTTCTTAACTTGGGTCTACTTGCACATTGATAGAAATCAAAGTTGCATTTGGACGCATAATGTTTGTTTGAATTAGGGATTCCAATACCGGGATCCCGGAAAATTTTCAATAGATACCGGTATTAGTATCCAATTTAACGGAAACCCGGTATTGGTGATTTTATTTTACGTAGACACTAGACTGACACAATTTCGTTCTTTTGCATTATTATACAGGATGAAATTGAATACATGCGACAAATCGAAATGGGAGATTGTACTCATCATTATTAACAACGATTACCTATCGATATTTTTGTACGATTATCCTGTTCGCGAGCACATTCGCAAGAAGCTGGCAGTATCATCACAACGGTAATATTTTCTCATTGTTTGTCTTATTTCTTTTTAGTAAGTATATTCATGTATTTATGTATATTTATTTGTGCTTATATTTATATGTAATTACGTATATTATTATATTCACAGTTAAATAGGTTAGGTTAGGTAGGGTTTCAGCAACGCCGTCGTGTCACGGCTGTGGCGCGGCGGAGGACACGGCGCAGCACACTCTCGCGGTGTGCCCGTCGTGGTCCGAGCCGCGCCGCAGTCTCACGGCGGCGATCGGAACGGACCTCTCGCTCCCCGGCGTGGTCAACGCCATGCTGGAGGACGAGGGGTCCTGGGCGGCAGTCGCCTCCTTCTGCGAACAGGTCATGTCCCAGAAGGAGGCGGAGGAGCGCGCGCGAGAGGAAGACCCTCTCGCGGCGCCGCTCCGAAGGCGGAGGAGGGGTCGGAGAAGACGTCAGTATGACGGTCATCTCCGACTCCTCCCAGGTGGAGGCCAGCAGGCGACGGGTGCGGGGGCACCCTCGCTTGCATCGCACGCGCCTCCACCAGTGTCGGACGGGAATGGCCAGGTGTTCCCGGCCATTCCCGTCGCCCCCCAGCTCCCGCTCGGGGGGCACGCGGGGCCCGCCAGGTAGGCGGGCATGCGCCGGGAGGGTCGTGGAAGTAAAGGCTGAGCCGGTTTCCCATAACCCTCCCATCACGGCGAAGAGGGAACACCGCTGAATTTTAGTGGGTATACTGCCACTCTGGCAGGGAGTCCCACATACTCCGTCTCGTCCCCCGACGAGCGGAGATGCGTAATGTCATTTCTCAGCGACAAAAAAAAAAAAAAAAAAATGTAGGGTTTCAGCAGCTTTTCCGCAGCCTTCGGCCGCCGAACCCTCGACGCGCTCGGGCCGGTCCTACGGGACTGGCTCGAGCGGCGGCACGGGTTCCTCTCGTTCCGTCTGGTGCAGGTGCTGTCCGGGCACGGCTGTTTAGGATCGTCCCTGCACCGGATCGGACGGGAGGAGACGCCGTCGTGTCACGGCTGTGGCGCGGCGGAGGACACGGCGCAGCACACTCTCGCGGTGTGCCCGTCGTGGTCCGAGCCGCGCCGCAGTCTTACGGCGGCGATCGGGACGGACCTCTCGCTCCCCGGCGTGGTCAATGCCATGCTGGGGGACGAGGGGTCCTTGGCGGCAGTCGTCTCCTTCTGCGAACATGTCATGTCCCAGAAGGAGGCGGCGGAGCGCGCGCCGCTCCGAAGGCGGAGGAGGGGTCGAAGAAGACGTCAGTATGACGGTCATCTCCGACTCCTCCCAGGTGGAGGCCAGCAGGCGACGGGTGCGGGGGCACCCTCGCTTGCATTGCACGCGCCTCCACCAGTGTCGGACGGGAATGGCCAGGTGTTCCCGGCCATTCCCGTCGCTCCCCAGCTCCTGCTCGGGGGGCACGCGGGGCCCGCCAGCTAGGCGGGCATGCGCCGGGAGGGTCGTGGAAGTAAAGGCTGAGCCGGTTTCCCATGGCCCTCCCATCACGGCGACGAGGGAACACCGCTGAGTTTTAGTGGGTATACTGCCACTCTGGCAGGGAGTCCCACATACTCCGTCTTGTCCCCCGACGAGCGGTGATGCATAAAGCATTACTCAGTGACAAAAAAAAAAGGTAGGGTTAATAGGTTAATTCCTCAATTTTCATGATTGCACCTACCACTGTTTGTCTCTGCATCACCCAGTCTGCATGACAGGTAGAAAATGCCTATGGCATTAAGTCCACCTGATGCCTATGGCATTAAGTCCACCTGAGTCCACCTCTGTACATTATAGTGCTTGAAGTATTAAATAAGTAAATAAATATATTTCCAACCAATTTAAACAACTGCTTATTTTAATTATCTCGTGGTTTATTTAGACACATTTTACTACTATTTGCGCAGGTAAAAATGGGATTAAAAAATTGGTAGTCTTTGTATTTGCCTCTCGGTCAAGGCAAGAAGTATATAGAACAATAGAAGTAGGTACTATCCTGAGATTCTAGAGGTGAGAAGGTGGGGGGAAAAAATTAAAAACAAATCAAAAGCTACTAACTCGGAAACGTCGTAGGGCCATGCTTCTCAGAACCTAAATGAATATATTATACTAGCTTCCGCCGGCGGCTTCGCCCGCGAGGTATGTCGATAAAAACTATCCAATATCCTACCCCGGGATGCAATCAATCTCTCTGCCAAATTTTATCGAAATCCTTTCAGTGGTTTAGGCGTGAAAAGGTACTTAACATACAGACAGACAGTTACTTTAGAATTTATAATATTATAGTATGGATTGATAATAAATGTTTATGACGATGTTTGTGTAACTGTTTGTTTCCCGAATTAAATAAATAAAAAGATTCCCGAAAAAAAAAATACACAAATTCTCCTCGTCCTCGTATTCCAAGTCCTCGCTCCATTGCGCCCCTAAGGCTACACTCCAACCGCGACCGCGTATCAACAAGCGTAATGTAGGCGCACCCCAGTTAGAATCTAGCTGGGGTGTTGGCTCTACCTAGCTGCTCGATAGACCGACAACCTCATAAAGGTGTCTGGGATAGACTAGATGCAGAAGGCGAAGAACAGGGTGTTGTGGTGCAGCATGGGAGAGGCCTGTTTCCAGCAGTAGACTGAGATAGGCTAAGTTGACTGATGGGGTAATAGAGAACAGTCTACTATAAGAATAATCCATACTTAATATTATTAACAAGAAAGTAACTCTATATCTGTAATAGTTTCATACCAAAACCACTAAACATTGTTATAAAGTTTGACAGGTAGGTAGCCTGGGGCCTAGAGAAGGACATAGGCTACTTTTCGTTCTAGATATTTGTATAAAAAATTGACGCAGCATATATATAGGTAAATATATAAAAAAACGGTAGTAACTAAGAATATACACAAAATTTTTTTAAGGTCATCAGATAACTTAAAGCTTAAAATGCCTATGCACTCCACAACTTTCTTCGACAAATCTTTTATAGTCCAGGCTGCTCGTTTGTGGAATGCATGGCCAGTTGAGATAAAACGGGCGTAGTCGTTATTTGTGTTTAAAAGACTCGTAAAGGAACATTACTTTTGTCATTGTGATCTTGTTCTCGAACTGTAATTATCTATAGTCTTCATTTATTTTTGTTGCTTATATATTTAGTATGTATGTATTTATATATAGATATATACACAGATATATGTTTATGTATCCTAAATAATAGATTATTTAGGATACATATACATATATCTGTGTATCTATTTTAGTATATTACTGCACTAACAACAACCCCATTTTATGTCCAGACAAATCACTGTCGATTCCAAAGTTGCCTGACTGGAAGAGATTGCAGAAAGCGGTAAGGCCCCCATTGTATATTTTTAGTGATCAATCAGTTTTTTTTTGTTATCTTTTTTTGTGGTTTACATTGTGTACAATAAGATATATAATTAAATAAGCTTTTGTGTAGGAATGCAGTATATATCAACCCTTTGTATGCCTGTGTATAAAACATACATCAATTATTGTCATATTACTTATGGAATGTTTGGAACATACAATATTTATTTTGAATCTATAGATATTTAAAAAAGCAACTGACAAAAATTTGGTCAGTAGGACCCTTTTGTCATAGAGGCACCCACTAAGAAAGGATTTTTGGAAATCTGGCCCTAAGGCGGATGGAAAAGAGGATTTCAAATGAGGAATTGTAGTGGTTGGGTTCATAGGCTTGTAACTTGGTATGAATAGGTACCTACTTAAATAAATACAAATAGTAAAGTTTTACATCATTGTTCTCTAAAACAAAAGGTTTACAAGGTGTTAAAGTATGTATGGAAGAAACTTAATGTGCACTCCAATTAATTTCAAACTTTATATTAATGATCCTGACAAAAAAAAAGTAATTAAATAAACAAAAAAACCCGACTGCAACCTTAAACTAAAACTAACTGAAAAGCTAAAAACAAGCATATTTTAAATTAAATAAAAGTTGGAAGCAGGCGGGACCCATTTGAGTTTGAAAATATAATAAAGTATGGGTCCCAAGGTAGGTTTAAGGTTGCAGTCGGTTTTTTACTTTTTTTTTTATTTCCAGCTTTTTAGTTTACAACTGTGAATGATTTCGTTCTTGGTTTGTGTTTTTTACCATTTGTCACTTCAAATTACTTTTAACCATTTCAGTTGTTTATATTTTTGTAATTACCTTTTAAAACCCACACGAAAGGTATTAAGAAAAAAATAATTTTGAAGACAAAATATGGCACCAAAAAGAGGCAATTTCTTTTTTTTTTTCAATTTTGATATACCCAGTGTCACTCTCACAATTAAGATGAATCTAAGGGCACCTCTCAGCGGGGTTGCGATTGCGACAGTCGTGGAGAGGATCCGGCAACGGGGTCTCGAGGTGGCATTGCACAAGTCCGAGGCCATGTCTTTTCATGGGCTTCGGAACGGGCCACCACCGGGATCCCAATTAACGGTAGGAGGGGTTCACATCGGCGTCGAGACAACGATGAAATACCTGGGTCTCGTCCTCGACAGCCGGTGGAACTTCGTCGAGCACTTCCGACGTTTGGCCCCCAAGTTGGAACAGGCCGGGGCCGCCTTCAAGCGGCTCTTGCCCAACCTGAGGGGGCCAAACGCCTCCTGCCGGAGGCTTTACGCGGGGGTCGTGCGGTCCATGGCCCTATACGGGGCCCCGGTATGGGCGCGTTCACTGCGGCGACAAGCCGCACACTTTCTGAACGCGCCCCAAAAGGTGGTAGCTGTAAGGCTTATCCGGGGGTACCGCACGATCTCGGGCGAGGCGGCAAGCCTCCTTGCCGGACTGCCGCCATGGGATCTGGAGGCGATAGTCCTCGCGCGCCTCTATGAGTGGCGCGCGGAGGCACTACGACGGGGGGAAAACCCGCTTCCGCGGCAAATCGCTGCGGAGCGGACGGACCTCCGGCGCGATCTCATGGCGACATGGAAAGAGCGACTGTCGCAACCCAGCGCAGGGCACACCACGATAGCGGCGGTAAGGCCCCTCTTTGAGGAGTGGCTAGAGAGGCGTCACGGCGTCCTCACCTACCGCCTGACGCAGGTCCTCACCGGACACGGATGTTTCGGGAGGTTCCTGCACATCATCAGGCGGGAGGAAACGCCCGGGTGTCACCACTGCGGGGATCGCCCAGAGGACACGGTGAAACATACGGTGGAGGTCTGCCCCTTTTGGGCGGAGCACCGCCGTGTCCTCGTAGACGCGATCGGCAGCAGCGGCGACCTCTCGCGCCCGGCCCTGCTTCAAACCATGGTCCGGAGCGAGAGGGAGTGGGAGGCAGTCACCTCCTTCTGCGAAGCAGTCATGCTAGCGAAGGAGGTGGCGGGATGGGCGAGGGAGAGAGCCGAGAGGGCCGCCCGTCCCAGCCGCCGCGGGAGACGCCCCGGGCGTCGGGAGCCGCGTGACGACTCCCGGCCACCGTAGGCGCGGGCCTGCGGACGGCGAGTAATGGGTAGCTCGCCGTCCGATCAGGACCAGGCCCGTGCCGGACGGCGCGTATGTGTTCCACGCGCGCCTCAAAGAGATGTCAGCATCAAAGGAGGGGCCCGTTAGGGCCAAAGCCTGCCGGGGCAGCGGGATTGTCCGAAAGGGTTACCGCTACCCCAGAACATAAAGGGCTAAGGAAGGAACACGGATGGGTTTTAGTCAGTAAGAGTCTGACACTCCCGCTCCACCCAGAGCGGGAGGGGTCATTGGATGATTTCCCATCCTTAAAATAAAAAAAAAAAAGCCCACCTCTCAAGCTGAAATTGATCAAGACATTTAGGCTTCAGTTGGCATGCTCTGTAGTACAGAGCATGCCAAAGAAATATACATTATATACATACACTCGAAAAACATAACCCTCCTTCTGGTGCAGCCGGGTAAAAAATAAGAATAATAAGGATTTCAATTTCTTTTTAATCATACCAAATTAGTTCAAAACGGTTAATCAAGTATTTAGGAGATGATTTTATTACTTCCTTTGCGTTTTATTACTTCCTTTGCAATAACCTTGTAAGTTAGTAAATAAAGGAAACATACCTACCAAATCATTTTACAAAAATCAACCCATTTTTTGATGTAAAGAGTAAATACAGTTTGTTTACAAAATCATGTTACTTCAATTTAAACACTTAAAGTTGGCACAAACACTTGGTAAATAATAAAGATCACAATGAGTCAATATCCAAAACTACCATTTATAAGGGGGTGGGTACAGAGAATGTTGAAGTTCGAAGGAGTATGAACGAAATCCATGATAAATGCAGTATTGAAGTGGTCTAACTGAATAAATCTCAATGATAAGTAGTTTGATATCTGTAAAGCAATATCCTCCATAGATCTCGTATAGGTAATAACTAATGAATAACTTGTGAACTTGAAATATATTATATTATCTTTTAGAACAAAAACATTATTTTTCTAGACACACTTTCTATATACAGCCAAATTATTGTAACAGAACTTTTAAAGTTTTGAAAAACTTTAAAGAATAGAAATTATTAACGTTTTGATAGCTAAAAGTTCTTTGGAAGATAATGTACAAAATGAAATTACTAAGTACCTACTTTGAATTAAATAAAAATAATGATTCTACAGTCACATCAATGATCGGATCATTATGATGTGTAATGTAATCACAAAGTTATCGTTACGTGATTAACCTACCTGTGTCACGGCAATCCGCGCAGAGAAGTCTCAAACTTTTAATTATTAGTATTTTACCAAACTAACCTGTTGTACTGCCTAAGTTTCAATTCGACAGCAACCACACATAACAACGAAACGATGATCATCAAATACACGAAAACAATCACTCTTTAGAACTTTGAAATTAGTCAACAACTTTTCAATGTACTGCGCGACACGGTTTTCATTAGTCTATCACACTTTAAAAGTTCAATAAAGTAGTCAAACGTTGTAGATAAGTACATAAAACACACTTTGACATCAAACTACAATCTTCAGTACATGTTTGAATCCTTAAAAGATCGCCTATAAGTTGGAAATGATCCCAAAAATATTCATAAAAGTACTTAACAACAGCATTTACGAGAATGACGCTGACAGTCGGAGTCAGCAACCGTCTCCACAACACAAAAAAGAACTTTTTTAATTTCCTTTGGCACCGATGCCACAGATTATAAAACATTCATTGTCTATCATTGAGATAGGAGAAACATGGAGACGCCCTATTCTACTACAGAAATTATAGTTAGAGTCTGACCAACGAAAGCTGACCAAGAAAAAAGGCGCCAATTTAAAAAAATCAAGAGCTGTTACCCCGGCTGTACACTGCGTAAACGCAATTGATATAATTTATTATTCATTGCGAATTTATTGATTTATTGACATTGACAATTAGGATTGACAGTCCTAAAATGTCTCCATTCTAAAAGTAAAAAAAAAAAATTATTAAATAATTCGCTGTCAGCTTTGGCTGGCCAAACTCTAAACAAACATCTAGCATATCGACACAAACATGTCAAAAACTCAAAAACGTTCTGTTTCATTATAACTAATCCAGCACCTGTATTCACAAACATACGATTCACTATCGTATCGACAATGACACTTGTTCGATAACCTGATTTCTGAACCGAAGGACCGGCAAAACGCTATTCACAGATCCGTATGGAAGGGTTTTCTTTTAGGTGTGTATACGGGGAACGCTACAAAATGGTAGTAAATAGATATTCGTGGTAGAAAATTTTAAGTGGTAAATAAATGATTTTTATTGAGTATTTCACTATGGGCAACTATAGATTATGCATTCAGTAACTATTAACAAATAAAAAACAGTAAGCAATGATTTTATTAATAAATAAAATTTACCTGATTTCTTGCTTTGTAAACTTCAACTTTCTGTCAAACCTAAAAATCTGGAATAATTATTTTTCTGAATCTTGTTTTGAGCTATAGAGATAATTGAGAAGTTCTACACGGAAGACAAGGCTAAGGAAAGACTATAGCCTGCCCTTTGGGCGAATTAAAAAAAATTAAAAAAAATAATTGAGGAGTGAAAAATTACTTTTTTTTTAACAGAAAAATGGTTGTATGTATTTTATCGGTATTTAAACAAATTACAATTTCCTCATTTTCATTTTATAAAGCGTGGTACAGAGGCCAGCACATCAAGTTACCCCAATCTGTCAAAGTTCTTTGATAGATTTTCAACTTTATTGCAAAGTAATAAGGTTCATATTCAATTGGGAAAATTTGACAGATTGGGGTAGCTTGATGTGCTGGCCTCTGTACCTAATATTGAAAATGCATATTTTCAGAAAAGAGTGTTATTGGAGCAGCGGCAGATGCTCTTTGCATTCATGCAAGGGCATGAGGACCTTGCCCGGAGCCATGTTTTGACACTTATTGCTTAGATTATTCTTTTTTAAACAATATTTTGTTATTCGATAACACTTCCGACAGCAAATACCTGTCGGAAGAATTGATGTCTTCATACCGTATATGAACTGTCAAAATTGTACGGTTTCGGATTTGTGAATAGCGATTATAGTATTTCGTCGATAACATTGACATTCGATACGGTACCAAACTGTGTCGTAGCTTTGTGAATAGCTATGCAGAGCTGCTTCAGAAAAGAGAAATATCTAAATGTTTGTCAAGTACTATTGGTAGTTTTACAAAGGTTTAAACGGTAGTTTAACATTGTTTAGTTTTATTATAATCCTTAAAACGGATAATAGTGGCCACTATTTTCTGTTTTTATGATTATAATAAAACTAATCCATGTAAAACCACTGTTTATAATAATATTAACGTATAATCTTGAGGAGCACAACTTAACGTGCTTATTTTCTGCATTTTCATTCTAAAATGAAAAAAAACACCACACAAACGATGAGGGCGCCACTAGTGGGTCGGTGTGCTGTCAAACGGTTGATTGTTCAAATGGTCGATTGATTTGTTGTTTTCGAGAGAAATACGTCTAGAAACTAGGTGTTTTGGAGTCCATTAAAAGGAAAATCATGCCCTCGTGTTGTATACAGTATGGTGCGAGAAAAAACAAAATGAACCCCATGAAAGGTGGCCATCTTTAGTGCCCGATTTGTGTAGGTATACACGCTAATTTTGTAGGTATGCCCAGTCCATAGGTTTACTTAGTAATTAAAGTTACAGTTCTATCTAATAATTAGCAGTTCAGTCGAGCGATTCTCTAAAAATCTCACCGAGAATTATCAAAATCGGACTATGCTGTAAAAAGTTATGCGTGGCCATACTTAAAAAAAAAAATATATATATATTTGGTCCTTACACATGAAATTAGCGTTTTGTCGTACTTTACCACTTTGATCTGAAATATCTCCTCTTTGGTTAAGAATTTATAAATTCATTTAGCTGGTACATTTGAGTTTTGAAAACAGGCATTCATTTGTTTTTACCTCATTATTTTTGGGCTTATTACCGCATAATGGAAAACATGAAATATCGGTATATTTACGAGTACGAGTTCTACCGTGGCACCAGTGCTGCAGAAACAGCTCGAAGGATTAATGATGTGTACGGCGCTGGTGTCGCAAAAGAAAGCACGGTGCGTTTTTAGTTTCAACGTTTTCTTTCTGGAAATTTCGACCTTCAGAAGCAACCCCGTGGACGGCCGGAGACCAAAGTGGAAAATGAAGAATTAAAGGCTAATGTGGAAGCGGATCCATCACAAAGCACTTCAGAGATAGCTGCAGGCTTCGGGGTAAGTGATATAACTGTATTAATCCACTTGAAGCAAATCGGGAAAGTAAAAAAACTTGAACGATGGGTACCTCATGAATTGAGTGAATCGAACTTGCAAACACGCGTCGACTGCTGTGTTTCTTTGCTCAACCGACACAATAATGAAAGGATTTTAAATCGAATCATTACTTGTGATGAAAAATGGATACTTTACGATTATCGGAAGCGCTCGTCGCAATGGCTGAACCCTGGAGAGCCAGCCAAATCCTGCCCTAAACGAAAATTGACTCAGAAAAAGTTACTTGTGAGTGTTTAGTGGACTAGCGCCGGTGTCGTTCACTACAGCTTTCTAAAATCTGGCCAAACGATACGGCAGATATCTATTGTCAGTAACTGCAAACCATGAAGGAAGAACTAGCTGCTAAAGAACCGAGATTGTTCAATCGCTCTAGGCCACTGCTGCTTCACGACAACGCAAGACCACACACTGCACAACAAACAACCACTAAGTTAGATGAGCTACAATTGGAATGTCTGCGACATCCACCGTACTCCCCGGACCTTGTTCCAACAGATTACCATTTTTTCCGGAATTAGGAAAACTTCTTACAAGGAAAAAAATTCAACTCCGATGCGGCAGTCCAAACCGCCTTCAAAGAGTGCATTGATTCTCGCCCTCTGGGTTGGTAAAGGGATCAATGAACTACCTATGAGATGGCAAAAGTGCATAGATAACAATGGTGCATACTTTGATTAATTAAATATATTAAACAAAAAAAATTGACTTTATATTCCTCCCGTACAAAACGCCAATTTCATATGTAAGGACCTAATATACAGGGTATCCAGTAAATAGCACGACATACTGCAGGAGGTGATAGCTTGGGTCACTACCTATCAATACAACACAATATATGTTCAGCAAAATCTTACGGATTTTTTTTCACCACTGTAGGTTAAAGTTATGCGAAAAGAAAATCGTTCTGTGAGAATTTTAACAAAAAAAACTATTTCTTCAAAACTTTCTTGATTTTGATCAAAAAAAAAAAATATGATGAGTAGAGTAACCTATTCACGAATAACTTGATGTAAAAAAAGTTCTAGAAAAGGATTTTTTCATTACGAGATGCTTAAAAATCTGTTTCAAGGTAGAGATTTTTCGATATTTCGGAAAATTTTGTAAAACTGTAAATCCGTAAGATTTTGCTGAACATATATTGTGTTGTATTGATAGGTAGTGACCCAAGCTATCACCCCCTGCAGTATGTCGTGCTATTTATTTTTTTTTTTTTTTTTTTTTTTTTTTCCTATTGGCATCTCGTAGTTGACCTTGAGAGGTCGTGACTACTTAACCGGACTATCCTGTGGTTGCCTTAAGAAAAACTCAAAGCCTCCAGCCAGGGGCATAAAACTAACTACGTTAAGCTAAGCGACTACGCACTAAGGGCACCC
Organism: Gortyna flavago; assembly: GCA_963669345.1. NCBI lineage: Eukaryota > Metazoa > Arthropoda > Insecta > Lepidoptera > Noctuidae > Gortyna > Gortyna flavago. The sequence goes on along the minus strand of OY770131.1, from coordinate 14,294,479 downwards.
CCTGTGGGGTACGAACCTCGGCTTAGGGCGTCGCTGGGGAGGGCAGCAAGAAGGGACAGGCTGGATCACTGTTGTATTATTTAAGCTTGATGGAGCCGGCATTTCCTATCTGACTACTCTGAGAAGAAATGCCGAAACAAACTCAGAGGTCACAGTCGGGAATTTAAAACTACTGGCTCAGCCGCGGCGCGGGCTGGCACTGCATCGGGCAAGGGTCGGGGGGGTGAGTTTACTTGGGGACGTCGCGAGGGACCTCGTCGGCGAGGTCGGAATGTCGGTCTTTTGTTTTTGTGGACTGTACTTGTAGATTTGTTGCTCTCCTGGAGGAGAGTTATGGGGTCGTCAGGGTCGGAAAGGACATGTTTTGGACGGCGGGCCTTGCTGATGTTTGAGGGGGAGTAATTGGCGGCCTGGACAACTAGAGGGTTGCGATGCTTGGCGGCGGAATCGAAGAAACGCTTTGAGAGGCGTTTCATGAACTGCTTAATGGTGGGGATTCTGAGGTCAACATGGAGGATCTCGTTGCGAACGAACCAAGGGGAACCCGTAGCCTTTCGAAGGAACCGGTTTTGAAGGGTCTGCATCCTATGGATGTTGTGGGGTTTTGCATGTGCAAAGACTGGACTGGCATAGGTCATGATTGGCCTGATGCACGCTGTGTAAATGCGCAGCTTGCACTTGAGTGACAGTTTGCTGCGTGCATTGAGAACGGAGTGGAGTCTGCCAAGAGCGAAAGCGGCGCGCGAACGAACCTTCTTTATGTGCTCTGTGAATGAGAGGTGTTTGTCGAGAATGACACCTAGGTATTTGGCTTGCTCTTCCCAAGGGATGGGCTTGCCGAACATGGTGATTGGTCGGGGGGGGATGGGGTTGTGACGCGGTCTGGAGTAAAGGACCGCTTGACTTTTGTCGGGATTGACTTCAATTCTCCACTTCCTGAACCAAGCAGCGAGTTTGTTGACTGCTGTTTGGAGAGTATGGGATATCTGGACTAGGCTGCGGCCGGTGTAGAATATGGCTGTGTCGTCGGCGAATAGAGCCAATTGAGCCTTTTTATTTTTGGGGATATCACTGGTGAACAGCGTGAAAATTAGTGGGGCCAGCACCGAGCCCTGGGGAACTCCCGCTCGGATGGGGTGTGGGGAGGAGATTGCTCCTTCGACTTTGTAGCGAAAGGTGCGGTTTGACAGAAAGTCCCGTAAGATGAGCACGAGACGGTCGGGCACGCCGATTTGGTAGAGCTTGAATAGTAAGCCGTTGTGCCAGACTTTGTCGAAGGCTTTCGCTATGTCGAAATATATTGCACCTGTCATATTGCCACGTAGGAACCCTGCGTGGATATGTTCGGTGATTCGATGGATTTGTTGTACGCAAGAATGTTGGGTACGAAAACCAAACTGCTCGTCGGGGATGGCGTGCTATTTACTGGACACCTACCTATATATACACGTCGAATTGAAAACCTCCTCCGTTTTTTCGTCGGTTAAAAAGAAATATTTTCACCCAGCAATCAAGAAAATTAAATGGAATATTGCTTGTTTGATGTTTAACGTGTTATTTAAATTTTCTTTGTTAATAATTAAAAAAGCAAAATATATTCAGAACTTGATTTGGTTCAAATTGAAGCTTTTTTCTTTGAAAAATTACACGGTACACCTAGCAGATTCACCGTTATTTTGTCTAAAAACACCGTATTTTTACCCTTGCAATACGGTAACTCTCTATTCTATTCTATTATTGATTCTATTTTTCTGACAATTCTGCCAATGTCTGATTCTCGATTTACTTATGACGGCGAAGCAATGACTAAATAAACCTATGGACTGAACGTACCTACAAAATTAGCGTGTATACCTACACAAATCGGGCACTAAAGATGGCCGTGTGTTGCGACGCAGCCCGGCCACAGTCGATTTCGTAATTTATAGACGTATCAATTAAATGTTCTTAAATTGTTCTTGCAGTACCAATTAATACATTAAATGTACCACAAATATATCTTGCTAAAAAGGCACTTGTTTGTGGCCGGGCAGTACCGTATACGGTGCAGCCCGGCCACGTGTATATTTTCTGGTAGGATGTTCCTTTTGTGTTCTTTATTTTTTTAATGAAATATACCAAGAGAAACGCTAATATAAACAAAAAAAAATCACAAATAAGAATTTGCACTAAGCGCCTGTAGAACTAAAATAGCACGCCTGCTTATTTGTAAGAATTTGGTAACGCATTTCTTTAGGAACAATTCTCTAGGAAAAACGGACAAAGTGTTTGGTGAAAATAATGTCATGTTATTTGTAAAACAATTTTGTATTTTCCTCTATGATGTAATAGTATTAAAAAACAAAGTAATTGTTACTTCCGCCTTTCGTAGGATTCTTTTTGCTTTTTCTCTCACCACACTGTTTTATACAACACGAGGGCATGATTTTCCTATTAATGGAGACCAAAACACCTAGTTTTAAGACGTATTTCTCTCGAAAACAACAAAAATATTTTGAGCAATCAACTGTTTGACAGCACATCTACCACAAAACCATTCATAAAACTGGGCACTCAACATGGCGGCCCGTCACGCGACATGATCTTGACGTCACACAAAAGTGTTGCCGAATTAGTACTTGACAAAGATTTAGATGTCTCTCTTTTTATATGCAGCTCTTGATTAGTTAAAAAGAAACAAAACGCTTTTTGACATGTGTGTGTCGATATGATAGATATTTGTATAACTATTATTTTTATAGTAGAGTAGGGCATGTTTCTCCTATCTCAATGCGGCGAAGTGCTATTATGACATAACTGACCAAGTCAAGTTTACACTACTGAAAAAAAAAGAATGTTCAAATTCAAAAAATAGACGCGTTGGTTTAGTCCCCTATTAAAATTTTTTCTCTATGATTTAGTCACAGAGCATGTTTTAGTTGTAACGCCTTTAACAACCGGTTACAGACACAAATTAAAAAACCATATTGTGTCGCGCGTAGATTCTGATAAAAAAGTTTCTCGAAAAATGTCAGATAGGAGCGTTTATATCCTTAACTATCCACTGACCTGTATTATACAGTACTTGTTTAATAGAGGTCAGTGACATCTATCGATAGATATCGTTATCCGTGGTTATGAGGTACTGGCACTTCGCCGTCGATATAGAGCCACCGACCGAGTAGACCGCTAGAGCGGCTAGACTCACGCTAGACTGCTATTGAAATAATGTAAACTACTCATAACTGCCACACAATAAGCTGCTTTTTTGAACCATTTTGACATGAACGAAATGCATGTTGGAGTTTTAGAAGCATAGCTTACATTGTAAGCCGTTCAAATTGAGAACCCGTAAAAACGTGTGCGTACGCGCAGCGGAATGTTGTTGAATTTAAAGATTTTAATTATGCAGATATTTAGTGTATGACGTCGTATAATTGTGCATGGTAAAAAAAAATTGTGCACGCAACCATTGTGGAGAAATTCACCAAAAACTGATTCCGCTGGGCGAACGTTGTCCTGGCGGAACTTTTTTTAATCCATAGACTTTAGAAGAAAAGAGATGTGTCCAAAAATTAGTGTGTATTTGTGTGTAATTGTGTATGTATGAATAAAACTAGTGCATGCATAAACTTCGGAGAAATTCAAGTTTCCGCTACGCGAACGTTTGGCCATTAGCTAGTTTTCATATAAAGCGCTTACATAGAGAGCTGTAGATTTTTACATACGTTGTTTTGAATTTGTTTAAAAAACAGATTTAGAAAAAATCTAAAAATATAAACGTAAACGGGCTTAAAAGATAAAAATATAAACGTAAAATACGCTTATTAGGTCTTAGTTCTTAAAGTATGCACTTTGGGGTCTAGATTTTCACGTTTATACAAACCTTGTAAGTGTCTGCAACATGTTGCCAAGTATCAATGATGTTCCGTTAGTAACTAAAGAGTTATAGGACAAATTTACCATGAACAGATCACTGTTTACAAAGCAGTCAAATATCACGACGTTCTGAAGGAATTGCATGGTAATATGTATGTCAATAATTAGTGTATTCATTCAACTATTCTTATGCAAAATTTCATGTCATTAAATTCAGTAATTAAAGAAAAACAATTATAATGTGATAACACCTATACCAATTTAATACCGGTATTATACTGTAAATTTTGGGATGTTACCTAAATATATTGCACGGCCGCTTTTTTGTAGCCATCCGAACTTGGTCGGGTTATGTAGGTTTTCGATGCTTCGTCAGTATTATAATTGTTTTTCTTTAATTACTGAATTTAATGACATGAAATTTTGCATAAGAATAGTTGAATGAATACACTAATTATTGACATACATATTACCATGCAATTCCTTCAGAACGTCGTGATATTTGACTGCTTTGTAAACAGTGATCTGTTCATGGTAAATTTGTCCTATAACTCTTTAGTTACTAACGGAACATCATTGATACTTGGCAACATGTTGCAGACACTTACAAGGTTTGTATAAACGTGAAAATCTAGACCCCAAAGTACATACTTTAAGAACTAAGACCTAATAAGCGTATTTTACGTTTATATTTTTATCTTTTAAGCCCGTTTACGTTTATATTTTTAGATTTTTTCTAAATCTGTTTTTTAAACAAATTCAAAACAACGTATGTAAAAATCTACAGCTCTCTATGTAAGCGCTTTATATGAAAACTAGCTAATGGCCAAACGTTCGCGTAGCGGAAACTTGAATTTCTCCGAAGTTTATGCATGCACTAGTTTTATTCATACATACACAATTACACACAAATACACACTAATTTTTGGACACATCTCTTTTCTTCTAAAGTCTATGGATTAAAAAAAAGTTCCGCCAGGACAACGTTCGCCCAGCGGAATCAGTTTTTGGTGAATTTCTCCACAATGGTTGCGTGCACAAATTTTTTTTTACCATACACAATTATACGACGTCATACACTAAATATCTGCATAATTAAAATCTTTAAATTCAACAACATTCCGCTGCGCGTACGCACACGTTTTTATGGGTTCTCAATTTGAACGGTTTACAACGGAAGCTATGCTTCTAAAACTCCAACATGCATTTCGTTCATGTCAAAATGGTTCAAAAAAGCAGCTTATTGTGTGGCAGTTATGAGTAGTTTACATTATTTCAATAGCAGTCTAGCGTGAGTCTAGCCGCTCTAGCGGTCTATTCGGTCGGTGGCTCCATATCGACGGCGAAGTGCCAGTACCTCATAACCACGGATATCGATAGATGTCACTGACCTCTATTAAACAGTGTACGCAACTGTACCATATTAATAAATACTATATTGGAAGGTTAAGAACGTTTCTTAGATATATGGCACGGCCGCTTTTTTGTAGCCATCCGAACTTGGTCGGGTTATGTAGGTTTTCGATGCTTCGTCAGTATTATAATTGTTTTTCTTTAATTACTGAATTTAATGACATGAAATTTTGCATGTGAATAGTTGAATGAATACACTAATTATTGGCATACATTTTACCATGCAATTCATTTAGAACGTCGTGATATTTGACTGCTTTGTAAACAGTGATCTATTAATGGTAAATTTGTCCTATAACTGTTTAATTACTAACGGAACATCATTGATACTTGGCTACATGTTGCAGACACTTACAAGGTTTGTATAAACGTGAAAATCTAGACCCCAAAGTGCATACTAGAACTAAGACCTAATAAGCGTATTTTACGTTTATATTTTTATCTTTTAAGGCCTACGATTTTTCTAAATCTGTTTTTTAAACAAATATAAACAAATTCAAAACAACGTATGTAAAAACCTACAGTTCTCTATGTAAGCGCTTTATATGAAAACTAGCTAATGGCCAAACGTTCGCGTAGCGGAAACTTGAATTTCTCCGAAGTTTATGCATGCACTAGTTTTATTCATACATACACAATTACACACAAATACACACTAATTTTTGGACACATCTCTTTTCTTCTAAAGTCTATGGATTAAAAAAAGTTCCGCCAGGACAACGTTCGCCCAGCGGAATCAGTTTTTGGTGAATTTCTCCAGTGGTTGCGTGCACAATTTTTTTTTTACCATACACAATTATACGACGTCATACACTAAATATCTGCATAATTAAAATCTTTAAATTCAACAACATTCCGCTGCGCGTACGCACACCGTAAAAACACCGCTTATTGCAGAGGGTCGACTTTTTTTAGTCGGATTGACCAAATGACCGACTAATTACAGCGCACATTATAGAAAAAAAAGGGCAGGAAGCACTCGCATCAGATTCCTTTTCAAAATATCAACCTGTTTAGAGAAAAGCCAGCATGGATTTCATAATTTAATTATATTTTGTTCTAAACTTGTACATTCACGCACATACACACAATAAATGTCAATAATAAAAAACAAGTTTAGTCGGCCCGAATATAAAAAGAAGGTTGATACAAATGGCACTACCCATACCACTAGACCACTACATGATACTATAGTTTGTGGAACAGCAATATACCTAGTGATTTATTAATCAAGAACACATGATATTATATTACACCATTCACAAACATCACCAGTGTATCTAAATATTAAATACAATAAGGGAAAAATAAGATTATTTCGAAAAGTGAACATAATATTTATTTATTATTATATAAAATAATACTTGACCTTAAAGTCAAATTAATAAATCTACAAAGTTGTATGAATTACAAATCAAGAGATTACAAAATACCTATTTGAATAAACTCTACAAAAAAAAGGATCTTACAAATTAAATCTTATATGTTGTACGTTTCTAGGGAGAGCTAAGTCATCCCAAATTTATTCAAGTGAGATATATCTTTAATTTGCTAAATATTTCGAGTAAATGCATTGTAATCACTAATCACAGTCTCTTTAAGCAGCTATTACATTTGAAATAATCTTTAATTTCTCACATGATTAAAATTTGGGTAGACAATCTCAGATGAGAATTTTGTACTGTCATGATAACCCCATGTGCAATATTATCCAAAAGGTTTTTACCAATATATGCAATAATGTAAAGATCTACAACAAAATGAGTAAATTGCAGTAACACACACAAAAAGAGTTATCGTGACAAACAAATTACACTAAAAGTGAGTGTTGAGTCAGAAAACAAAACACATATTTTACTGCTCCTCAGAGCCTTCATCCTCGTAATCTTCATCCTGCTCCTCTTCAGTGGAGGCAGCATCTTTCTTAGGTGGTGGGTCCTTGCGTGGTCGTCCACGGCCCCTTCCTTCAACTGGTGCACTCTAGAACAAGAAGCATAAAAGTATCCATTAATAAAACAATTTGAATCCTTATTTACACAAACATAATTATTATTTTATCCAAGAATTTAATACCTTTCCTTTAGCAGCTTTTTTCTTAGATCCCTTAGGCCTGCCTCGCCCTCTTTTTGCTACTGGAGCTTGTTCATCATCTGATGATTTTGTGGATTCCTTAGTCCTGGTAGCTGCCGGTGGTCTCCCCCTTTTCTTGGTATCACTCTTAGCCTCCTGATGATACAAATAAATACACTCAATTAATGTAGTGGTAGTCAAGTAATTTAAATGCATTTTCATATTACAAAAACCTGAAATAAAAATAAACTCACTGATTGTGTTCCATTGGCTTTCGGTCTACCGCGTCCTTTCTTCTCTACGACCGTGGATCCGTCATCAGACATAGTCGGTTATTTATAAACAGCTAGGTACAAAGAAAAAATCTGAAACAAATAAATAACCAGAATAAAAATATACTGTTCCTCAGACAATAAATAGACCAACTCTATTTCGTACTCCATTATTTGTGACGCCACTACGTGAATCGAGAATTTACCTAGCAAAACTACAGTTATAGTCAATACAAATGGGAAATATGAACTTAATAAAATAAAACCTGGTAAATTAAAACAAATGAACAGAACGTCAACAAAATAAGATCGTTTTGTTATACTAATTTAATAGCATTCGAATTAATTATTTATCGACGACACTAGAAAGTGTCCAAGAACAGACAGTAACTTATTAGAAAATAACTAACGCCACAGAATGTTCCAAAGAAATGTTAAATTAAAACGTAATTCAAGAGAAACTCTGTGTTACAACAACAGGGTAACGTAGGAACGCCAAGCGACTATAGTAATGGAGTCTGCTTACATTAACTAAACACGAATGAATTCCAGTATTTTCAAAGAGACGATGCAATAAAATAACATACATTTTCGTGGAAATAAATCCGGCATTTAAAATACATTGTAAAATCTGAATTTTATTCAGTTTTACAATAAAAATACTCACATAATTGTTTACAGTACAGCAAACGGCAATGGGTCAAAGAGAATTTATGGCGGGCAGCGAACCGGTGATTGTCTGGCGTCTGTGCAGAGGGCGCTGAAGTCTTTGTTAGAAAAAAATAAAAACGAATGAAACAAACATTAGCCTACCCATATTAACAATTGGTACCAAAAAATATAAAAATTAAATAATTTCTTATTAGCAGCATTTTGACAGTGCAATCATTATAAGAAATTGAAACTAGATGTTCTATCTCAAAATTCCCGCCAACAGGAAACTATCAATAAACAAACAAGAAAAATGATGATCTTGTTTAAATAGAGAGGAATTCTTAGTAAATAAATCGACTTGCTACGGAAATTGTTTTCTTTACTATGCATGTTACTTGCATGTAGCGTAGTGTCACACAATTTTATACATTTAGTGTTCTAGTTTTTGTATTGAAAAACTTGTTCACATCCACATGGATATACACTTCGAATAATCAGGGTATTCCTATCAAAGTTTGCCCCCACCACCATTTAAGTATGAATTGCTCTAGAGTTTAATAATACGGGAGCTAAAAGGGCAGTTGAGACTACGCTATATTAAATACCTAGAAAATTGTATAGCAGACGAACAACATCGCTCAGCATATACTTTTTATAAGGACACGTTCATCAAACGCTATGCTACAAAGTATTGGGTCGCTGTACGCGATAAACTTGAGCGATTCTCAGAGCTATATCGCACGATGCGATGCTCCGATGCGTTCCGATCCCAGCTGATGCTGTTCTCTTTTTTTTCCCAATATTAGTAATAAGCTGGAGTCGAATTCCACACCATCGTCATCATCGCTCGATGATTGATGAGCTTTCTTTGAAGTACTAAATCTATTGTGTGTGCACTTTGGTTTCTCGCAGTACAACCTATGAGCTATGAGTATGAGGTTGTCGTCTGCTTAACCGGGTTTGCCTATGGATGCCTCAATAAATTAAGGCCTCCAGCCAGGGTTTTGCTATACATAGTATACCGTCATGTTTTAAAGTTAGTTACAGCTTATAACGCTGACACTCAAACACACATACAGCCTATGGCTTTTACTTTAATATTTAACGAAATAGTATAGCGTATTCTGTACTGCCCTTGAAAACTCGCAGTAAGGCCACGTAATGGTCAGTAACTCTGTAACTCAGTTGTGTCGTGGATCGTGGTTTAGGTTCCCGCTCAGTACTATTCCGGAACAGAATTTCAAAATTCTTCAGTCAGGCACTGAGATATTCTCCCAAATCGGACAAAAAAAATTGTAACCGTGTGGAATGGAATGCCTAGCGAGTCGCTGGCAGTTGCCGACGACTAAAGTCACTACAGCCGATGTTCCTTATGCTAGGTACACACGCAGTTACTTTGGTCGCCGGGCATTCCAAACGATTACGGTAGTTTCGAAATCTGTCTGTGTGTGTGTGTCTGTGTTTGATCTGAGTGTGTGCGAGATTTAAAAATCGCCGACGACTAAAGCCACTGCGTGTGTACACACGGCGATACATCAAGCTATACATTTCCAGTTTTAGTCGACCTCGCATTGTATAGGTTTTACGTACAATTAGAAGTCAGCTTATACTGGTTATGCATAGCTTGACGTGTAGCCGTGCGTACCCAGCATTATATTTGTGTATCCTAAACACTATCATGTATTATACAAGTCAGTGATCTTAAAGCAACACACAGACTTAAAGTCTGTGAACTTCGGTCAAAGCCATTATGGTTATAAGCTGGAAGCTCATCATAGGTGGCAGCACTGTCGTAAGTCCTCAAACTGCATTGTTGTATTATATTCACTGTTGTGTCAATCAAAATTAAACGAAAACTAAACTTACTTGTAGTGTAGCACTTAAAAGGATGAGTTAAGGAAAGGGGAAGTGTCGGTTCGGTATTACTGGTAAAAAAGCAGCTTTAGTGGAAAGGTTTTAATAGCGGGGACGCATCGAATTTTACGTTTGTGACAACTCAGGGTAACCCGCAACGCGTAGAAGGTGATCGCAAGCGCTAAGGAAGGAACATGGATGGGTTTTACTTTTACTCAGTAAGAGTCTGACACTCCCTTCCGCTCCATCCAGAGCGGGTGGAGTAATTTGATGATTTCCATAAAAAAAACTTTAACAAAAAAATGAAACTGCCGAAAACACTGAAAAACAAAAAATAAGACTTAAACCTTTTTTATTTAACCTTAATAACTAAGTTCATAAACTAATGTAATGAATCTAAGTAATTTTGAGACGACACCAAAGTTATTTAGTGATCTTTGTTCATTGGTTGTTTGGCGCCGACTCAATATTACTTAGATACTTTACATTCTTAAAGCAACGCGGCCTACCGGTATTACCGTATGGTAGGCCGCGTTGCTCTATGTTCTATGTTATGGGTTTGGTTTCCGCACTTAGTCCTTCAGTGGACCATTGTGCGTGGGCCATGGCGGCCGTTGGTGGTTATTCCAACCAGCCCACCTCCCTCCAGAAGCTGATTAGGTCTCCTGGTCTTTTGAGAACATCTGTGTACGATCTGGGTGTCCCGAGGGTTTGTGTCCTGATCTGGGTGACGCCTGTGCACTCAAAGAGCACATGCGCAATGGTTTCATCAGCCTCCATGCAAGCTCAGGGGGCTGTCCGTTATGCCTATAGTGTGAAAGTGTTTGTTTAGCGAGCAGTGTCCCGTGATGGTCCCCGTCACCAGGCGCAGGCCTTTCCTGTCCAATCGTAGTAAGCGACTGCTTAGCTTGCCATCCAGTGATGGCATAGCTTCCTTGGACTGCCTGCAGCCTGGTGACGACGACCACCAGCTTTCTGCTTGTGTGTGGGTGTACTCCTGTAGCCACCTGCGTAGTTGGTTGAAGGGGGTGGGCACGATAGGTTCCGGTCCACAGACTGGCATGCTCGATGCCCTTCTGGCCAGCTCGTCAGCTGCGTCGTTACCTAGCGATCCACTGTGTCCTTTTATCCATTGTAGTGTCACTATATTGCGGTTCAATACAGTTGCCTGTTCAAGCGCATTGTGACATTCTAGTATTAGTTTCGATGTGATGCATTTTTTATCTAAGGATTGGAGGACTGAGGCGCTGACAGAGAGTATGCGAATATGGGTGTCCGCAACTCCTCTGGCTGCTATGGCATAAGCCGCTTGTGTTATGCCCACACACTCCGCTTGGTAGACCGTGTTGCGCTTTCCCAGCGGTTTGGATATTCTTATGTTAAGGTCGTGTGAGAAGACTCCGACTCCAGTCCCGCAGTCGGTCTTTGAACCGTCAGTGTAAATTCTCAGTTCCTTCGAACCTGAGTAGTCGCACTGCTCCTCTTTAAGCACTATGTTGTAGTGCTTTTGGAAGCAGTATTGTTTCGGGGCTTTGTCGCAGGGTGATGCCATCATTGGCTGCCGTTTGATCGCATTTTCTTTTAAACGTATGTGTTTGACTCTAGAATGAAAAAGAATGCAAAGACTGAGAGGTCCACACACAAGAGACTGACAGGTCTAAAGCTCATTCATCGTGAGGTTTTTTTTATTTAATTGTAATACACACTTTAGCATTAAAATCTGTGGCTGAACAATAAATTAGCCCTATTTTCCAACCCATATGGTAGGTTTTTTTTCTAAATTTTTATGGGACCAAATTTGAGGTATACCCTATCCAATAAAATAAGAATTATCAAAATCGGACTACTCTGTAAAAAGTTATGCGTGGTCATACATTTCAGTCAATGAGTGAAGAATCAATCATCCCCTGTTTTCCTACCCAAGGGTTTAGAATTTCTTTTCCAAGTTTATATGGGACCAACTTCGGGGAATACTCTGTAAAAAAAAGATAATGCGTGGTTATAGATAAAAAAAATAACATATGTACGCGTCGAATTGAGAACCTCTTCCGTTTTTGAGCCGGTTAAAAAAATGGCTGTTTGCGCAACTCAATGACTAAATAAATCTATGGACTGGGCATACCTACAAAATTAGCGTGTATACCTACACAAATCGGGCACTAAAGATGGCCGCCTTTCGTAGGTTTCTTTTTGTTTTTTCTCGCACCACACTGTTTTATACAACACGAGGGCATGATTTTCCTAAATACCTACTGCCTGTGAGCGATAATAGCCAATTCGGAAGGCGGCCTAAGTATTTTGCACAGAGTACTGTATTTTGTTTATCGCAACTCAAGTAGCGATGGGCCGAGTCGACTTTTTGGTAACTCGGGTAACTCGAGTTGACTCGCTTACCAACTCGGGCTGCAACTCGAGTTGACTCGTTCAGTCTGCCCGTGTCGCCGCTTCGTGCGTCCGAGTCAGTAAATGCTCAACTCGGTGCATCGTTCCGCGGGTTGCTAGTTTGCTACGTTCACGGTTCGCCGGGTTGGGTCCGGCGGGCTGCGTGGCGCCGAGTCAATGGTAGTCAAATAAAATTGAGCCCGTTCAAAAATCTGACGTTTATTATTATTAAGTGTTTTCAAACATCAAATCACAAAACGAATACTACTACGCTACGCTACTTATGCTACATAAGTAGCGTAGCGTAAAAGAATGGTAACATTTGTACCTAGAAAATAATAAGAAACTAAAATAAATGTAATGGTACTTTATTCCTTAAATTAAACACCGTACCATTTGGTATTTGGTCATGTATCTATCAACTAACACCTATAAAAAAAAAGCTAATCAACATTTAAGTAATAGCACTTATTTTTGAATGAATACCATTCTTCAGTCCAGTCAGTCAACTGTAACAAACCAATAAACAACGAACGAAGTAACAATAACAAAAAGGTAAACAAAACAAATAAGCTTCTATGTCAAAACTCTCTCATCACTTCTGTCTGAATAACCGAATAAATAGAAAATAAATAATAAAAATAACCGAATAAATAGAAAAAAGAAGAAAATAATAAGAAAAAGAAACCAACAACGAGAACTATCTCTTTCACTCGCGGCTCGGAGTCTCGGACATTCGGTCGTTGGGCTGATTCGGGCTCGCTCGGAGTCGTTCGGGCCTCGCGACTTCGGGCTAGGCGCGGCGGCTAGCCGCGGGCCGCCAACGCGCCAACCCACCGCACCGACCCGCCCGCGCCCGCCCGCCGCGCGCGCTCTTCGGTTCAACTCGGTTTGCAGAAATTTTGACTCGGGCTGACTCGCTTACGGTCTGGCCCGAGTTACGCGAGTTAGAATTTAGATAACTCGAGTCGCCCATCGCTAAACTCAAGTGTCGACAACTCCCTCACTCTATTAAAAAAGTACTCTGTGACTACTCCTTGGGATACTGCGCCGCTTGGTGCTTTAAACATAAATGGAAAAGCCAATCGAACCAGATAAAGAAGACTGTTGTAATAGTGGCTGTAATCCTTGTATATTTGATATATATGAAAGGCAGCTGATACTGTACAAAAAACATTTAAAGAGTGGGCCAAGTGTAAATGATAATTTATTACAGAATAATGGTATATCACAATTAAAATACATTGTATTTAATGTTGTTAAGAACATGTCAGTCTGCCATTTACACAATTGTATAACATTCAAAAGAAAATCTGTAGACAGTAATAAAGTTTGGTGGAAACCAGGTGACCACTTTCTCTATAAATTTAATAAAGATAAAAATGCTTGCACAAGAGCTTATACTCCTATAAAAGCTAAAAATGAACAAACTGAAGGTGATTTTTCTGTAGTTGTAAAAAAATATGACCAAGGCCTAGTATCTACTCACTTGTGTAATTTAAATGAAGGGGATGAAACATTTTGGAGAGGTCCTTACGGACATTACAAGATGGAACCCAATAAGTTTCAAAGAATCATAATGATTGCACAAGGAACAGGCATAGCTCCATTTATTACAATCATAGATAACATTTTAAATAATGAAGATGATATGACCAAAATATTATTATTTTATTGTTGTAAATGTGAAAATTCTGTACTATTTAGGGACGAACTTTATGCTTTTAAATCATATTGGAATTTCAAGTATAATATTTATTTAAGCAGTTCAAGCACAACCAATTTTAAATGTAGATATCAAGAACCAATAAACAAACATAGGTTAAGCAATGAATGTTTATCTAACTTAAAACCATTTCTAAATAGTGACCAGATTATTTTATGTGGAGCTCCCATGTTTAATGAGTCTTATAAAACTTATTTTAAAACAGAAGTTCCTGGAACAGAAAATATAATCTTATTTTGATGATTTTTAGTTTAATTTTTGAATGTTACCTTAACCTACATTGACAAATATATTACTAGCATAAATCATTGTTAGTTTACCATTTAAATATATAATATACATTAATGATTTAAGTAGGTATAGGCACTAATTAGTTTTCTATACATCAATGTCATACAAAAAGTTAATCAAAACATCAACATTTGACATCTATTTGCATCATATTTGTGTTTGAAGAGAATGATTTCAAAAGTAGTACGCTAGTAATATACAAAGAAAACACTAGCGTTATAGTAATATTATGTCAATGTTTTTGAAGTACAATCCGCAAGAGGTAAGTGCACGGTTCTGTGAAGCGTTATGTAATCAGCGCGAGTCCGGATCCGCACATCGAGCGGGGTCGCTCGGGTGCGGGTTGTAGACTGTAGTGTCTGTTCGACCAAAAGTCGAAACACGATTTACAGCCAAAACCGAATATTCGATTCCGTACCTCAAAAGGAAAAAACGGAACCCTTATTGGATCACTCATGTGTCTGTTTCTGTCCGTCTGTCACAGCCAATTTGCTCCGAATCTTATGGACCGATTAAGTTGAAATTTGGTACACATAATATGAATCTCTGTGACCCAAACACAGACGTGTAACGTAAATAAATGAGTTTTGAAAATGGGAGTCATATTTGAGGGGTAAATAGACAATTTAAAAAAAAAGTTTCGCAATCTGTACCGTGTGAATGAAAGGGCTTACCTTGAGGATCTCAAATATATTTTTTTCATAATGTATGAAAGTTATTCAAGACAATAGACGCAAATTTACCTTCCCCCCCCCCCTTATCTCCGAAACTACTGAGCGTAAAATTTTGAAAAAAATCCAGAAAATAGTTCTATACCTATAGATTACAGGAAAATTAATAAGAAGTCTATTATCTTGAAACAACATGGTAAATCTCTCAATATTGTTCGTACAAACTTACATTTTCAGTTGAAATGTATGGGAGAACATGTTTTTCAACTACAATGTTAAGTTTGTTCTTGGGATAAATTCATTCCAACTACGGAACACTTCATTGTGCGTGGTCCGACACATACTTGGCCGGTTTTTTTCCGGTTAGGTAAGTTTATAAGGAGTGCCTAATTAGAGATAGGTAGTTGTCATAAAACCAAAAACAATAAAAAACCTGTCAAGAGCGAGTCGGACTCGCGCACTGAGGGTTCCGTACAATCCTAATAATATTACGTTTTTAAATCATCGGCGACTCCAAGTCAATGACCGCGGTCAGCGCCATCTCTTGACCGATAGTGGAACTAATGCCTGAATTAAATGGATAAATAAATAAAAATGTAACTTTTGTTGATGATTTCTGAAAAAGTGTGCTATTTAGAGACATATTTTATTTTTCCTGTAATCTTTACATAAACTTCTACCTATCACATCTTAGAATAATTTCAGATTTTTTGAAATGCAAACTTCGGAGATAAGGTAATTAATAAAGGCTAACGGTATTTTTTTTTACATTTTTCATCAAGTCGAAAACTACGCGGCCTAAAAAAAAATATTATACAATTTGATTATTTATTTTATAATTGCAAAATAGTTGGGCAAACGTCATCTAAACTAGCTATTCCAAATTTCAAGTTGATAGCATTAGTAGTTATTGAGATATTCAGCTGTGACAGACAGACAGTCACACTTTATTATGGGTTCCTTTTTACCATTTTGGTACGGAACCATAATAAATCAGATCGAAACTTAGCGACAAGAAACAAACTCACGCTACGGGCAATGTGTTGCAAGTATAAGGCACGAGATGGCGCTATGTTAAGATTTCATTATACAATCATAATTAATTACAAGAATTTGGCATACAGTACACCAATCATATTTTTTTTTCAGACATTTTCTCTGCTAATGTTTCTCACACAAAAGTAAATGCATACTAATTAATCAGGTGTCGGCTAGGTGATATTTATTTTTTTTTGTTCTGGCAATAGTGATGTAAGTTCGGTATGGATTTTTTCGCGCCGGCGCGAAACGTGTTCTAACTTCCTTGTATCTTGTATTTTTCACTTTGACCATTTTAATGAAATAATGCTTTTATCCCGAAGCAGTTTAATCTTATCTAAAAAAGCCTAGTATTTGAAACAGAGGTACAAATAATGTCTGAAACACAGTTACATAAGTGAGAAAATTAGTATACAATAAAAATATTAAAAGAATGATAGTGGTTTAAATCAGTGCTAAAATATTGTTGAAGCGTGTTGGACAAAAATGGGTTCTATCGTGTTGAGAAGTTTATCTATCCTTTTAGGGGTGTTTTTTGTATTCGTTGGAATAACGAAGCTAACCCCGTTTATTTCGAAGGAACTACATAAAGATTTAGTAAGTATTTTTTATCAGTTGTCTAGCAAACAGATTTTAAGGTCGCTAGGTGCATTTAGATTTTTGTAGTAGAGCGAGTGGCTTGCTATTTTGGTATTTGGCCTGCCGCCTAATACCACCACGGAGTCGTCTCATTGCGACAGCCCACGGCGTGACTCGATCGAGCCGCGGATCCCCCCTGCGCCGTAATTTATTTGTTGGCGCATGTTGCTAATTTGAACAGGTACGGTACATTTTAATCGATCCTTCTACAACAATGTTGGCAACCAATAAAATAATTAGTTGAGTATAATAATTGTGATTGTCACGACACTGCTGTTCTAAGAATAAGTACCTACCTACTTACAAGGTGCTTTAAATACTTAAGTAAATTTATTAAGCATAAGAGGTATTGATTATTATCTATGCCTAAAAGTTAAGCAAAAGGTAGATAGGTATCATAATAGTAGATTATTTACAGGGGATAAAGCTGTGTCTTAATGTCGCGGGCACTATTTTGAATCCTGAACGCAACGAAGGATTCTAGGGCTTCCGAGCGAGAATCCTGAGTGGAGTGACGGATTCAAGCGCGCCCTAGACGAAGCCACCTTTATCCACGCGGAGAATACTCTATTTTTCGCACCTAGGGTAAAAAAAACCGGCCAGGTGCGAATTGGACTCGCACACAAAGGGTTTCGTACGTTTTAACACTAAATGTAAAATAACAGCAAAAAAATCACGTTTGTTGTATGGGCATGACCTAAAGCGCGGTCACTATCGGACTGCATAGAAAAGAAAGAGATGCGCTATGACACAAAGCTGGTAATTTATTGCAAAATATGAAACAATCATCTATTGTTGATTTATCAAACACCAAACAAATAAAAACCGTATATTAAAATTCGGGGAATTAAATTGTCTTTTATATGGTGAAAGTTTTATGAAAATACACCCGATAGTGTTTGCGTGATTATCGTTTTTATGTCCGCGGTAGACATTACTTTACAAATTAATTACATTATGTTAAAAAAATATAATTGCAAATATTCACATATCAAATTACGAAGCAAATGGTCTAGTATAACATTTATTTTTTTTCAAAGAAATCAGTCCGGTCGATTAGACGTGATGTTGAATTTAAAATCATTAGAAGTCGTATATCAGGGCCTTAAATAATTATTTTATTCTGTTTTTAGTATTTGTTGTTATAGCGGCAACAAAAATACACATTCTGTGAAAATTTCAACTGTCTAGCTATAACGGTTCGTGAGATACAGCCAGGTGACAGACAGACGGACCGTGTCTTAGTAATAGGGTCCCGTTTTTACCCTTTGGGTACAGAGCCCTAATAAAAATGAATATTATTCTCAAATTGGTAGTTTATGAAACCGTTAAATAACCAGGGAATATCTATGCGCAGTGTCATACACTATTTACCCGACTACGTGACTAGGACAGGGTTATGTTTTTATGCGTACGTACCGGTAAAACGGGGTTACTTTAACAGTAAGGGTAACTTTAACAGTTTATGAGGCTACTTTAACAGCGCGCCAAATAATGATTTAAACGTGTGCGAAACAACGCTGGTGACCTTGATTGGTGGCTAGTAGCTAGTCCCGATTCCCGATCTTCGAACCTATACCTTCAACTTCTTCTTTGCTTTTATTTCTATTTCCCCTAAAATGTATAAAATATTAATATTTTTTTATCAAAATGATGTCAAAGTAATCCTTACACTTTAGATATCTGCCGTTGATTGCATTTTAATGCCTTGTCAAAGAAACCCCACTTCGGGGTTACTTTGACTCATGATAAATAAAAATATATATAATTGTGGGGGGCCTGTAGGGCTTGATATTGGTATGGGATTGGTAGTTAAAGGACACATTGCTCTGTTGGGACAAAAACATCTTTAATTTTGGTTGTTAAAAAAAAGTAATTCCCAAAAAACTATCGAAATATGTGCAAAGTAGCCCCGTTTTACGGTAACTATGTAGGTATCTTTTTTTTTTTGTGGAATTCCATGTACCATCGAAGCATCCTATTCCTAACGACCTGATTGATTTTTACATGAGGTGTTTAATTGTCTATCGACTCGTTTGGGTCGCGCGCAGGTTAAAGGCTAGTTTTTGCTTTTATAAAATCAAAATGGCGGATTTAAGACTTGACTGTAACTAAGATTCAAAACTAGTTCATATTTCAAGCAGTCTGATGCAGTTGGTGGCATCAATTTAAATCTTAGATTGACCTAAAATCTCATCAACTAAAAATCTCTAACTTACTGCCTGTTAGATTTTTTTATTTTTTCAATCTAATCTCATGTATTTTCATCAAAAACACAACAAATAATACATTGACGAACGTCAACCAAAATCCAACGGTTTAAGGCGAGGCTAACCCGAGCGCGTAGGCATTTAAAGCATACCTACACCGGCCCCCGCCAAGGAGTAGCGTTTGATATACCAGTGTCACTCTTACAACAATTAAGAGGAATCTAACGGCACCTCTCAAGCTGAAATCGATCAAGCCGTTTAGGCTACAGAGCGCACAGTATATTTTTTGCCCAAAATTTCGGACACGCCTTTTTTATTATCTTATATCTTAGGACTTGCAACTATAAATGCGAGACGAGAACTCCCGATTGCCTATTTGTCATAAAAGACAGAAAAATTGTACTTGAAAAAAAATTCTATGGTTTCCAGAAAAACCATAGAAACAATTGTAGCTCAAAAGTTTGATATCTTTTGAAGACTTTACTGATGGTATTGAATAGTGATTTAAAGACTTTACGATAGCAAAAAAAATCAGGCTTTATTTGTTCAAGATAACAGAGTTATGGCTGATTTTGTAAATAAATGATTTCTTTTTTTTACCGCCATATTATTACGAATTAGGATTTGTAACTAGGACTGAAATGTTCTTTTTATTTACACTTATGACCTTACAAACAAAGGAATCCCAAATAAGCAGGATATGGGAATTATTGTAATTCAAACTTTTTTGATTAGGGTTGTCACCTCGTTAATTTAATATAATTAAACTTAATATTTGAAGTAATTTTTTAATGTTAGTAAGATTATAAAAGAAGGCATTTTTATCACATTCTAATTGTTTTTTGAGTGTTAGGTGACATTCAAAAATTCTATTTTTGAAATAAAATAGTAGAAAAAAATTACGAAAATTTTGAAATTATTGAAGGACATACCGACAATGTAACAGAAATTCTTTCGTCAGATCAGGCTGAAGAATGTACATCAGAAAACAATTAAGTAAAATGGCATAATGTAACTTACTACTACTGAAAGAAATTTCAATTTTCAATAGGTGCAGCATGTCGATTCTGTAAAAATCTCACCGTGAAAACTTGCGTGGAGTGAGCTGTCATTCCATCTAATGCTATAGGGATAGACACTAATGACAGCTCACTCCACGCTCACCTCACCTAAGTTTTCACTGTGAGATGGTTACAGAATCGCACTACAGTACAGAGATCGCTTCCTACAAACTTTACCTCTTTATGATATTAGATATAATATGTAGAGTTCAAAAAATTCCAAATTAGTATGGCAGGATTGGCATGTCAAATAAAATTCATAGTTTTTTTTATTATCTAAGCACGTCTAGGAAAACTGTGCTAAACCACAGCTCGATCCAAAAATGAAGATAAAGTTAAAGATAAAGATGCATTTATTTGTTTAAACATGTGTAACATGATACATAGATATATGCACATAGGGATGGAATCGAGGATAAGGTTCAACATGTTTTGCCATATTCGGCATTGAAATAAAAAGTAATCTTTTTTTTTGTTTTTCGATTCATTTAAAAACTATTTTTCTGCGTAAATACTCGTAAAGTGATCCCATGCACACGCCCCAGCCTCCAGTTATTATATTATTTACGAATAAAAGTTATGGTAACTTTTTTTACAATAAATTCCATTTAGAAATTTGACAACCCAACCCTAAAATCATAATTACCATAGAAAACTTTAGAAGCTTGTAAGTTCGAGATCCTTCAATATTTGGATCAGATTTTTTTTTCATGGATTCATTCAATTTTTTCTAACAATTCTGTAGTAAAATAGAATCCAAATAATTAAAAATAAGACCATAAAAAATAAATAAAAAAAAAAACATTAATTGTAAATAAATCTCTGAAAACTCGTTTAAAAAATATATAAATCAATCAGTATTATGTGTCTTAAGATTATTGTTTATCAGGAAAAACAAGAAGATAATTCGTGAAATATTTCAAAAGTTATGGGGGATTTACAATTTTATCATAAAAAATAATTAAGTGGTTTTTTTTTGTCATAATGAGAAATAGGCGCTTGTGAGTTCAATTCAATAATTTTATAAATCATTACAAACAAAGTTATCACAAAAAAAAGACATGTCCGAAATTTTGGCCAAAAAATATACTGTGGAGCGTGCCAAAGTAATATACATACATGCACTCGAAAAACATAACCCTCCTTCTGGCGCAGCCGCGCAGTCGGAAAAAAAGAGCTAGTGTATTCTTCGTAAACAGGGACTAAAATAGCTATTTAATCCCTAAGGCCTAAAGTGACTTGAATTTGGAATGTGGATAAAGTTAGTAAAAGTTCCAATCACCAACATTTCATGAACTGTAGTACTATTCTGTAAAAATCTCACCGTGATAACTTAGGTGAAGTGAGCTTAAAGTGAGCTGTCATTAGTCTGAATCCCTATAGCATCAGATGGAATAACAGCTCACTTCACCTAACTCCTCACGGAGAGATTCTAACAGAACCGACCGGCTGAACAAGTAACTGGGGGATTAAAAAGGCCACTAAGGCAGAATCATAAAACAATTCTTAGCACGCAATTTCATCTGTATGACAGTTTTGTATGGAGATTCGTAAAATGCTATAGGTACCACATCTGCCTAACCCTTCAGGGATATATAGGTGTGAAACTGTCAAACAGATGAATTGCGTGATATTAATTGTTATATGATTCTGCCAAAGTGGCGTTTTTAGGCCCCCAGGCTGTATGATAAAGAAAAAGGCGCGAGAGCCAAATAAAAAAAAATGTTTCGATGCACTTCCTTAAATAGCCTGTAATTATTTCTAGGTATTGCTCCTAATTTACTACCTATTCTAATTAATAAGTTCTCGTAGGTACTTATTTTTTCATAGAGGGCGATAAAAAGTAGAGTGTCCACCTCGGGAGCAACACCATTTTAAGCTCGAGTGACGTACTTTGAATCGCGCGCTGCGCTCAGGAGGCCTACCATGAACTATTTAAAAACGATTCAAAAGCAAGACATTTCAGTTTAGGTCCTTAAACTGCATCGTTCACAGACGTACCATGACGTCCAATACACTCAGCGGCATTTGGATCGTTGAAAGTGAATGAACGTTAAGAGCTCGTGGTAGGTATCCAGATGGCACGGCCTAAATTGAATCGTTAAACTGACGTCATGGTACGAATTAGCAGAACAGTTCAGTTTAGGTCCTAAAGTGGATCGCGTTAAGAGCTCGTGGTAGGTATGCAGGATTCTACTTTAGCACCCCCTTGGCAAACAATCTACTATTTGTTTACTTACATAGGTACGATTTTCTCAGTTAACGTTCCAAATTAAAATATCATTAATGACTAGCGGGTCATAATGAAATTCAGTACAATATGTCCAGCAGTGGACGTTTTCGGTTGGAATGCTGATGATGATGGGATATTCAAAAGACAAACTGTATCTAGATGACAGAAGCTGTGCAATGAACCGTAACAAACAGAACAATAAAAGTATTAACGATATCCATTTTCTCGTGAGGAGCAAACAAACGGACAGACGTATCTAAATCCTAAAATTATTGATTTGACGGTTTTTATCGTTTTTACAATGTTGTCATCCAGGCCAAACGTTCGACAAATTCAGAGTTTGTTTTAACTAGGTATGTTTATATGTAAACTAGTGCGCCCTGCGGTTTCACCCGAATAAGTTTTGATCCCGTGGGAGTATTGGGATAAAAAGTATCCTATGTGTCAATCCCGGTTATAAACTATCTGTATGCCAAATATCATCCAAATCCGTTTGTTTAGTAGTTTTTGCGTGAAAGAGTAACAAACATCCATCCATCCATCCTCACAAACTTTCGCGTTTATAATATTAGTAGAAAGTAGGATATTAGTAGGAAGTAGGATAGTAGGATTAGTAGGACCTTTGTGTTTGTCTATTCGTAGATTGTTTACATCCAAGTAGGATGTCACAAAGGTCTTCCAAATAAGTAATACGTCGATTCTAGATCCCGGATTCAACGAGCTCATTCCATCAAATACTCACGCAATTTGTTATATCGGGGATATCTATAATAAAGACTGCCTTGAAATAGTTTTCGCCTTGTGATCATGTAAACATTAACGATCCAATATAGTAGGTAGGTTGATTACCTACATATTTACACATTGTAAAAGTTTAGGGTAGTGGGCTGGCATTAGAACAAGACATCATTTTTAGGACCTCACCAATTTGTCATTAATTGATTATTGTGATCAATTAGATAATCTATACTTATAATAAATCTGTAGAGAGGTCAATTCTGTACATGATATATATTTTCAAAATAACTATCAGGGGGTAATAAGTGATCGATACTGATGCCAAAAATGCAATCAGTAAAATTTTTGTCTGTCTGTCTGTCTGTATGTTCCTTATAGAAACAAAAACTACTCGACGGATTTTAACGAAACTTGATACAATTATTCTTCATACTCCTGGGGAGGTTATAGTATACTTTTCATCACGCTACAATAATAGGAGCAGAGCAGTGAAAGGAAATGTTGGGAAAACGGGAGAAGTTGCTCCATTTTTTAAGCTTCCGTCGCGTGTGCAGCCTTAATGGTTAAAGCTACATAGAAATCATTTATGACGGAAATGTTCTACATAAAATTATCTAAAAAATATCCTACTACAGCATATGTCTATCTTTTATGGTTGACTCACAATAACACGTGTAACTCCCGATACCTTAGCAGTTCGGAGCTTTCTGATTATATTTGTTTACTCTTACGTTTATAATACTCTCACTCATCCCTAATTAAAAGAAGTTAATATTATTACCTATTCAATAAAAAAAGAATCATAGTAATCGGTATAGAAACACCAAACTTATACATGAAATACGCTAATAAGCCATCGCGCCGTCGCGCGTGAATACTGAATCATGCCATAAGGATTATTTTTGTGTAACGGTTGCCGCGCTCGACGCGGGTCGCGGCGGTAGGGTAAGGGAGGTCCGAGCGCGAGCTTCATTCAATATTTGGCTGTTGATGCGTTCAGAGCGTTCGACCTTATTGACAGACGATAATTGATATTAACAAACCGTGCTTATCAGCGCGACTTTTAGTCTTTAAATAGTTTATTTGAATTTATTTTGTTGTTTTTTATAAAATAGGTATTAGTTGTTGTGTTATTAGACCGACACAGAACCCAAAAATGTGATTTAAAAAAAATTCTGTCTGTCTGTCTGTTTGTTCAGGCATCACGCAAAAACTACCGGTTCGATTACGATGACACTTGGTATAATTATTCTTTAATATCCTAGGCACCACACTGGGTACTTTTTATCCCGGAAAAAAATATACAATAAAAAACAAACTTAATTTTGCGGTTCGATCCCTAGACCCGATTACTGTACCAACCGCAAATAATAAGTTTGTCGTAGTACACGACGAAGATAATAATAATAGGCGAGCGTTCGTTCATATTAGCATTCTATAAATTGTATGTTTTAACTGCTACTTGCAATTCCAAAACGTGCTTTTCAGTGCGACCTTTTTATTCCTTTTAGTTTTTACTAAGTACAGTTTAAGGTAGACTTATTTAGGTTTATTTTTATAAGTCGTTTTTATAAGTAAGTATAGATTTTAATTTTAAAGTATGGGTAGTATATTTGATAGTGTACGTAGTGACCGTAGGTTATTTTATAAAACTGTTAGGTAGGATTAGTCATTCGTATAGATATTAGTTTTTAGGGATTTTGCTTATTTATTGAGTTTAGATTAGTTCATCATCTGCCTCATCTGCCTAGCCTTTTCCCAACTATGTTGGGGTTGGCTTCCAGTCTAACCGGATGCAGCTGAATACCAGTATTTTACATGGAGCGACTGCCTATCTGACCTCCATAACCCAGTTACTGAGTAATACGATACCCCTTGGTAAGACTGGTTGTCAGACTTTCGGGCTTCTGACTACCCGTAACGACTGTCAAAGATCCACGAATGACAGCCGGGACCAACGGCTTAACGTGCTTTCCGAGGCACGGAGGGGTCTCCATATGTAAAGATGGTCACCCATCCACAGACCAACCGCGGCAAGCGTAGCTTAACCTGATCGATCGACCTGTGCGGCTGTTATTATTTAGCCACGTATCATCAGAAATAGGTTTATTTAGGTAGGTAGGTATTTTATTTTCTGTTATTGAGTTTTTTTTTTATTAGGTAGGTACTTAGGTTTACTTTTATAATCTAATATAAAATTCAAAGTCCTGTGATCCTGTCTGACTGATTATATCAATGCACAGCCTAAACCGCTGGTCATAGAGACATAAAATTTGGAGTGTGTTCTTTGTGAAGTGTATATAGGTATCCACTAAGAAAGGGTTTTTTGAAATTCCACTCCTAAGAGGGTGAAATTTCACGCGGACGAAGTCGCGGGCAGAAGCTAGTCCATACTAATATTATAAATTCGAAAGTAACTCTGTCTGTCTGTCTGTATGTTACCTTTTCACGCTTAAACCACTGAACGGATTTCGATAATATTTGGCAGAGAGATAGATTGCATCCCGGGGAAGGACATAAGATAGTTTTTATCGACATGTAGCTAGTTATAAATAAATGGTAAATGATTTATTTTGTAAGTAGGTTTACACAAACACTTTTACACGTCAATCATATTTTTTATAAAACTAGATGAGGTCGGCGTTTCCTATCTGACTACCTACTCTGAGAAGAAAGGCCGAAACAAACTCAGAGGTCACAGTCTCTTTAAAAGTCCAGACATAATCTTGGTCAGGTTAGGTTAGGTCAGGTCAGGTATTCCTCTCGTTCCGTCTGGTGCAGGTGCTGTCCGGGCATGGCTGTTTCGGATCGTACCTGCACCGGATCGGACGGGAGGAGACGCCGTCGTGTCACGGCTGTGGCGCGGCGGAGGACACGGCGCAGCACACTCTCGCGGTGTGCCCGTCGTGGTCCGAGCCGCGCCGCAGTCTCACGGCGGCGATCGGAACGGACCTCTCGCTCCCCGGCGTGGTCAACGCCATGCTGAGGGACGAGGGGTCCTGGGCGGCAGTCGCCTCCTTCTGCGAACACGTCATGTCCGAGAAGGAGGCGGCGGAGCGCGCGCGAGAGGAAGACCCTCTCGCGGCGCCGCTCCGAAGGCGGAGGAGGGGTCGGAGAAGACGTCAGTATGACGGTCATCTCCGACTCCTCCCAGGTGGAGGTCAGCAGGCGACGGGTGCGGGGGCACCCTCGCTTGCATCGCACGCGCCTCCACCAGTGTCGGACGGGAATGGCCAGGTGTTCCCGGCCATTCCCGTCGCCCCCCAGCTCCCGCTCGGGGGGCACGCGGGGCCCGCCAGGTAGGCGGGCATGCGCCGGGAGGGTCGTGGAAGTAAAGGCTGAGCCGGTTTCCCATGACCCTCCCATCACGGCGACGAGGGAACACCGCTGAGTTTTAGTGGGTATACTGCCACTCTGGCAGGGAGTCCCACATACTCCGTCTCGTCCCCCGACGAGCGGAGATGCGTAATGTCATTTCTCAGCGACAAAAAAAAAAAAAAAAAAAAAAAAAAAAAAAAAAAAAAAAAAAAAAAAAAAAAAAAAAAAAAAAAGGTCAGGTCAGGTATTCCTCTCGTTCCGTCTGGTGCAGGTGCTGTCCGGGCATGGCTGTTTCGGATCGTACCTGCACCGGATCGGACGGGAGGAGACGCCGTCGTGTCACGGCTGTGGCGCGGCGGAGGACACGGCGCAGCACACTCTCGCGGTGTGCCCGTCGTGGTCCGAGCCGCGCCGCAGTCTCACGGCGGCGATCGGAACGGACCTCTCGCTCCCCGGCGTGGTCAACGCCATGCTGAGGGACGAGGGGTCCTGGGCGGCAGTCGCCTCCTTCTGCGAACACGTCATGTCCGAGAAGGAGGCGGCGGAGCGCGCGCGGGAGGGAGACCCTCTCGCGGCGCCGCTCCGAAGGCGGAGGAGGGGTCGGAGAAGACGTCAGTATGACGGTCATCTCCGACTCCTCCCAGGTGGAGGCCAGCAGGCGACGGGTGCGGGGGCACCCTCGCTTGCATCGCACGCGCCTCCACCAGTGTCGGACGGGAATGGCCAGGTGTTCTCGGCCATTCTCGTCGCCCCCCAGCTCCCGCTCGGGGGGCACGCGGGGCCCGCCAGCTAGGCGGGCATGCGCCGGGAGGGTCGTGGAAGTAAAGGCTGAGCCGGTTTCCCATGACCCTCCCATCACGGCGACGAGGGAACACCGCTGAGTTTTAGTGGGTATACTGCCACTCTGGCAGGGAGCACATACTCCGTCTCGTCACCCGACGAGCGGAGATGCATAAAGCATATCTCAGCGACAAAAAAAAAAAAAAAAAGGTCAGGTCAGGTATGACTGCCGGGAGGACACGGCGTGGCATACGCTGGCAGTGTGCCGCTTGGGAGGAGCCGCGCCGTGCCTTCATCTCAGAAGTAGGCAGTGACTTATCGCTGCCGGCCGTGGTCGAGTCGATGGTCGGCAGCGAGGAGTCCTGGGACGAGGTGGTTTCCTTCTGCGAAACAGTTGTATCGCTGAAGGAGGTTGCGGAACGGAAGAGGGAGATCTCGTCCACTCACCCGGCCCGCAGCAGGCGCACCAGGCGTCGCCGGAGGGCGGACAACGCCCTCTTCCAGCCCCTTTAAATGGGTCCAGGGGTGACGGACTCGGGGACGTCCGTCGCCCCCCACACATCAGGACCCGAGGTGGCGGCGCGTAGTGTTCCACGCGCGCCCCTCTTAGACGTCACTAGGGGAGTCAAACACCTCACTCCCCTCCCTGACCCGACGAGGCCCGCAGTGGCAAGCTTCGTCGGCCAACCAGCCGGGGGGGGGGAACCAGCCGGGGGTTGCGGAAGGATCGTACGTTCCCGCGACCCCCGACGTAGGTGTGAGATGGAACACCGGGGTGGTTTTTAGTCAGCAAGAGTCTGACAGACCCCGCCGCCCGCCACAGGGCGGCGGACATCCATGAGGATTTTCTACCCCGGAAACAAAAAAAAAAAAGGTCTGGTCAGGTATAGTCTTGTAGCCGTAGGTAATCATTGAACGACGGTAGTGTCAGGCTGCCCCAACGACCAACGTTCAAAAGGTCTGTGTCTGGGTCTGGATACGATTCCCTTGGCTTCTGCATAGGTACCTAAGCTAAGTAGCGGTTTAACTTCTGCTGGTCGTCTTTTCCCCCTTTACTTAGGTATAACTTAGAGAGTATCTATCTCAGGGTAGATCTTCCGCAGATCATGCAGCCTACGAAGAATACAGGTGTTGTGTGATGATAATTATAAATAATACGTCTTATTTGTTTCAGAGAAAAGAGTACGTGAGATACGCAAAAGTGTTTCCATTTACGGAAACATTAGACTTCAAGTTACCTTCGAAATGGTACAGAAGGGCAGTAGGCGGCCTCGAAATATTATTTGGATTGGCCCTGGCAACTATACCTAGTCGTAAGTGTATTCTTTGTTTCATTAATATTTTGAAAGATACTGAGAATCTCTGCACTCCTCCATCTAGTAGGTACCTCTCGACGGTTTCTGTAACGAAAATCGACGTGTCAAGTCAAAATTAAACGCATTCCAAATTTCCAAGTGATCCGATTGGCTGTTGATATTCTTTCAACCAATCGCAGCCACAGAACATAATACTCTCTAACGAGAGTCTCGAGAGATCGCAGCCAGCAGTTGACACACGCTTCACAATTCTGTTAGCCAATTCTTTTGTTGATTTGTATTTATTGGCATTAAAACATATGTAACAGTTAGTTATATAATAGTTATTTATTACACATTTATTTTCTAAGTTTCTGCAATGTACCGCAAGTTTGGTGACGGTAAAAGTTTGCCATAATATAGGTACCCAATGGACGCAGATACCTTGTTCCTTAACTTTTTGGATTATTAATATTTTTTAAAGGTACTTAATCGGGTTACTAATTTGTTACAAAACCTAAAAGCTCTGTTTGGTACGATAGGTACCAGAATAGATCATTTTCATAACAGTCTGTCAGCTTTCGTGTTGGAAATGATGCGTGATATGAAAACTGGCAAACCGGTGGCATGCATCGTGCCGGAAACTAGTGATGTCATTATTTTGACGCTACGTAAATAATGTAATACTTAGATCTAAAATAATTTGGAAGAAAATATATCTCAAAATTCCGCTATAGTCGCCACAAAATTGGGCCGTCAAATGACCGCTAAAATAAAGGTCTATGATTACAGGTGCTGGTAATTCCAGTCACGGCTGGGCTGCTGCTTTGATACCATGAATTTTGTCATAAGGTGCATGAGAGCAGGGGGCCTAAAAGGGCCAATTTGGCAGAATCATAAAACAATTCATATCACGCAATTTCATCTATATAACAGTTTTGTATGGAGATTCGTAAAATGCTACAGGTACACCTCTGCCTAACCCTTCAGGGATATATAGGTGTGAAACTGTCAAACAGATGAATTGTGCGTGATATGAATTGTTTTATGATTCTGCCAAAGTGGCCTTTTTAGGCCCCCAGGCCTAGTTAGGCACCTATACCTATATGGCCCTTTTGTTAGAAATCACAATTAAGGTACCTAAAGATCTTTTCGCGTATTCATTCGTTTCACTTTAATGTACAGACGCCAGCACACCAACCTACTACAATCTGTCAAATTTCTTTGATAGATTTTCAACTTTATCGCTAAAGTATAAGGTTTAAAGTTGATTGGGAAAATTTGACAGTTTCGGGTAGGTTGATGTGCTGGCGTCTGTACCTACAAAATGTGGTAGGTATTATGGTACAAAGCGACCTCCAGATACTTAATGTACCTATCTATTGCCGTCTTTGTCTGCAATATATCGAATCTTATTTAATATTCAAAGCGCGGTTTGTCACAGTCAGTAATATATTCAGCCATAAAGTACGAGCACAAAATTGAGAGTGGGTAGGTACTGGCAAGTGCTAGGTTGAATACTAATAAATAGCTATAAATAAACGGTTGGAATGCAATAGTACCTAAGTCTTTTAAACCAGTGCGTTTAAATACTTGAAATCAATGGTAGAATGGAAACTATAAAGTTCCTACTTCAACATTTTAAGCTTTTAGAAACTTCAACGAAACTATTTTTCTTTGTTTCAGATAAAATTAAGAATACAGCTAATATAGGCCTCGTCCTGCTCATGATATTAGCAGCATATTCGCATATAATGGTAGGCGATCCCTTCGACCGCTGCGCGCCGGCACTGGTTTTCTTCTTCATGCTGAGCGGAAGACTAGTTGTTTGGTAACATGTTTTACATTCATTTTGCACGGTACCATCAAACTTTGATTCAATGAGAAAGATTTTAAAGAAACCTACTCACAATAATCTAGATTCGTTTATAATTTGGCTGCAACTGCAAGCTATGCCGTGGGTTGTAATAAATTATTGACGTCAGTGCTGGACAAATTTAGCAGAATATTCTTCGAATTCATGTCATCGCACTGTTGATATAAAACATTCATAAACATAAAAAAAAAAAACAGAAATACATAAAGAAATGAAGCTGAACCCACCTCAGTAATAAAAAAAGTAGTAAAACGCCAGGAAGTGTTTTACAGGCGCATAAAACTTGATAGATATTTTACCAAACTTACGCTACTAAGTACATATTATGCATAAGAATATCATTTACTTCTAAGTAGTGGCACCTTGACCAATTTTTATGTGATATAAACAAGAGTTAAGAAATAAAATTAGTGCTATCGCACACTAGCATTGTTTTGGCAGTCGGCCAGGGAATCTGCGATGACGAACCACTGTGTCGCGCAAATAATACCCACACGTTCCAGCCGATCGGGTTATTGCAATTTACAAAAAATGTTATAGGCATCGTCCTCCAAATGAGCAAATTCAACTACAAGAGCTTAGCAAGCTATCGCTTTAGCATTGAAGTGCCATTCATTTCTCAACGTTATTTAGGTAGGTACAGTTACCAACGTGTTAAGAAAATCGACGCCATGAAAGCAAACTATTAATATCACGGCTTATTCTACTGAGCATTGAGCTGGGCAAGGGCCATGTTTTAGGTGTTCTACATTCAGTTGCGCTGTAGACTCACTATTCGCTTGCTTATTTCAACTACTTTTGTATTCCTGACATTTTAATAAAGTCTAAACATTTTAACAGGTATCAAATTAGTCGCCGAGAAGAAATGGAGAGAGCCACTGCTACACAGAACGGGAATGGGCTCAAGCGAGAATAATAAGTTTTAAGTAATAATAATAATGTTACATTTTATAAGCAGTGGCATACGCGCAGAACTATTATCTTGAAATAATAGCGTCATATTTCAGAGTGAAATTAGTAAAATACTACAAAAATAATTATGACCGAGTTCTCTATGAATGTCTCAGTTTAGTAGACATTCATTGTTTTACTGGGTAACTTAGAAATATAAAAAAAATTGCTCGATGGTTAATTAAACAATCACGCTGTGATGATGCTAGTCAAAACTTACGAATATTAAATAATTTTGTTACGTTAATCAGCTTGTTAGTATAAAACCCTGATAGTGCATATTATTATGAAGAGTGCACCAATTAAAATAGAACTTTCAAGTTAATTTCTAACTCTCTGGGTGAATGCACCTCAAGAAAGTAATTTGTACCTAAAAGTGATATTAATTTAAGCGATACGTGCTAGGTTCATTTTGTATGTGTGAGTGATGTGTATGTGTGTCACGTTTGTAGACCCATAACAATAACTGCCAATGCATATTGATAGGCTTAGTAAATATTTACTGCACTTGTAGAAAAGATGGTACTTTTATAAAATTAACAGGACACCTTTTTAATGTACAGACGCCAGCACATCAACCTACCCGAAACTGTCAAATTTTCCCAATCAACTTTGAACCTTATGCTTTAGCGATAAAGTCGAAAATCTATTAAAGAAATTTGACAGATTGAAGTAGCTTGATGTGCTGGTGGTATTATTTTATTATTTGCTCAAAATCATAGTCATTAATAACGCCAAAGCTTTTTAATAGTTATTATAATTTGTTTTCTATCATTTATTTTGATGTACTTATTTCTAATACAAAAATTAAGCTTCTTAACTTTAAGTTACATAAAAGGCAACATTAATTTATTGTGTTAATAAAATATTAATGTAATAGAAATGATTTTATCTTACTGTATAATAAGTGGTGTGTGATGTAAGTGAAGTAATGGTCAATGAATAAATGGGAAATATTACCAGTACCTGTTTTATTTGTATCTTTATGTATAAGATATATAAATAAGTATCAATAGTTTTTAGTGCTTACTACAACATTTTATAACAAAATCGTTTTATGATATTATAATGAATCAAATTTAAGACTTAGGTACCAACTGAATTTCGACAAACCGTAATACGAAAACATTTTATTTCGACAATACGGAACTCCGACACGTCTTTATTTCGACAATAGGTACCTACTTTAGTTCGAAATACCCTATAAAGCGTTTCTTCGACATGACTTAATTAGGAAACGATACGACTTCGACGACATGCTTCTTTGACAACA
Organism: Gortyna flavago; assembly: GCA_963669345.1. Lineage (NCBI taxonomy): Eukaryota > Metazoa > Arthropoda > Insecta > Lepidoptera > Noctuidae > Gortyna > Gortyna flavago. The sequence goes on along the minus strand of OY770131.1, from coordinate 14,261,876 downwards.
AAATGGTAGTCCGACATGAGTCAATTCCGACGAACTCTACTCCGGCATGCTGTACCTACTTCGACGTGATATATCTGAGACACGATGCTACTTCAAAATTATTCTGCGACATTATGGAACAACTAAACTTGTGAAAGATGATATGGCATAATATGATATCTTTGTTCAAATAAATCCGACGGGTACCTAGTGCCAGATACCTATTAGCGCGTTCAAACAAACAATCTCTTCAGCTTATTATATTAACACAAAGTATGTAGTAGCCCGCGTGGTGGATTACGGCCCACTCCCTCTCACAGAGAGGAGGCCTGTGTCCCAACATTATAATCTGATTATGACTATGTAGTAGGTACCTAACACATAGGTGACTCCACTTCTGCACTAAATTGAGAGAAAAACCTTTTTTGACAATATGGTGACAATCTGTTTTAAGAACATTACAATCAATGACTAATTAAACCTAATTATAATATACGTCCTTTTTTTCAATGTAAGTGAAGTTGTTGAGTTTACACTTGACAGTGATTTTGTCACCATTTTTGTTTTTTTTTTTCGTTATATTTAAATTAGGTATCTATTCAGTTATTTATGCTTACGTATAGCATAGGATCCGCACTCAGTTATGTTCTAATAAAAATAATGTTGTTTTAAAATACTTACAAGTTATTATTCATTCCTTATCATAATGCTCTTACCCATAATTATTATCCCAATTTATTTGTGGTCGGCGCAACATGTTTTTTCTTACATATTTCTCTTAGTCGTCATCTCGGTAGTCACCCCCTTTCTAGCCATATCATCTTTCACAAGTTTAGTTGTTCCCTAATGTCGCAGGATAATTTCGAAGTAGCATCGTGTCTCAGATATATCACGTCGAAATAAGCTATTGTCGAAGTACAGCATGCCGGAGTAGAGTACGTCGAAATTGACTCATGTCGGACTAAAATTGTTGTCGAAGAAGCATGTCATCGAAGTCGCATCGTTTCCTAGTTAAGGCGCAGATATACGACTTCTAATGATTTTAAATTCAACATCACGTCTAATCGACCGGACTGATTTCTTTGAAAAAAATAAATGTTATACTAGACCATTTGCTTCGTAATTTGATATGTGAATATTTGCAATTATATTTTTATAACATAGTGTAATTAATTTGTAAAGTAATGTCTACCGCGGACATAAAAACGATAATCACGCAAACACTATCGGGTGTATTTTCGTAAAACTTTCACCATATAAAAGACAATTTAATTCCCCGAATTTTAGTATACGGTTTTTATTTGTTTGGTGTTTGATAAATCAACAATAGATGATTGTTTCATATTTTGCAATAAATTACCAGCGTTGTGTCATCGCGCATCTCTTTCTTTTCTATGCAGTCCGATAGTGACAGCGCTTTAGGTCATGTAGTCGCCTTAAGTCATGTCGAAGAAACGCTTTATCGGAGTACAGTAGTGTCGGACTTAAGGTATTTCGAATTAAAGTATTTTCAAAATGAAGACGTGTCGAAGTTCCGTATTGTCGATATAAAATCTTGTCGTATTACGGTTTGGGGAAATTCAGTTGGTAAGTCTCTTGAAAAAAATGTGAGACCGATTTTAAAGTTTATTTATAGTTTGTTTAGGTATATTACAGAAAATCACAGTAAAAATAATAAAGCAATGTTCCCAATAGATTTCTATGATTAGTCTATTGGTTAATTTAACAAAGATGGAAACAGAATGTAGCTTGCACACTAGTACCATTCAGGATATCTGGTAACTTGTAACTAATTTTGAGGATGTCTGGCTCCACTGGAAAAGCAGTCATGGGTTGGCAGAAAGTATAAATGGCCCATGCAAAAACTAAACTGGTTTTTGGCCCATCCTTGTAAGTGATGGATAAATGACTAGGTATTTAAACGTAGGTATTACATGGTATTGTTGTCAGCACCTAATTTACGGTCTACGTTAATGATCTACATACTTGTTTTCAAATCATAATTACTAGAGAAAATTCTAGCAATATAGCTTTCAAGCTTTCTGCAGCACGAGACGTCCCGTTTGACCTTGAGATTCCAACTAGCCGATAGGGTTTTACAAAAAAAGTTGTAGTTTTAAAGCTGCCTTATATTCAGGTATCATTGCGTGCAAGCCTACAACATATAATATGTATATAATGTTAACGATAATAAGCATTTCAAATTGCCTCCAACATTATTTGATAAAACGAACATTAAAAATAAACAATTTATACATACAGTAAATATCACATATAAATGTACTATGTACTGCTACAATTCAAGCAGGATCACGACCTGTTTGGAGTAATTCCAGAGCATTCTTAAGATTGCCAATGGCTGTTTTTATGTCGTCATAGTTGAGAGCACTGCTAGCCCATTTACAATATTTCTGAGCTTTTGCTACTTGATCTGGAGACAGCTGCGCGACTCTATTATCGCCGTATAGATTAGTTGAAGGTTCCGGTATTTGTTGCTGAGATGGATCATAAGGTACAAACCCACCAGGATTTGGATCCGGAGTATATGGTACTGGAGGTAGTTGCGATGCAGCTCTCATTGCAAGATTGGGATCAGGCAGAAAACTGTTGAAGCTTGATGGAGCAACTGGTGGGGTTGCTGGAGTGAGTGATGTGAAACCCGGTACTTGAGGCATGTTGGTAGGTCCTGGCGCTGGAGCTGACTGCCCATCACTTGAAGAACCCTCGGTATTTTCGTCGCCTTCCTCTGATTGCATTGGTCCTGAAATTATTAATTTAAGAATTGAATTAAATTTAGGAAACTAGTTTATGTGGTCTTACAAATAAATAAACATGCTTCCTTAAAAATGTGAGGTACAGTTATTTTAAGGGGCATTTTCACATTACTAAATGATCTTGAATCAAGTTAAAACAGAATTAAAAATGGTTTTGGTATTTCTAACTTTTATTGTAACAATATTTTCATCAATCAATGGTTTATTTAAGTACAACAATAACAATGAACTTAGTTATCAAACAACATTGAAGTAGAACTATACCTGGAACTGGTGTCTCTCCATTCTTGAGACAGTTATGAATGTAAGCAGCCTTCCACTTAGCATATTTTCTGTTTTGGGTTGCTTCATCCGTCAAGTCACCAAAAGTTGTTAGAACATCATAGATCATACCAGCTGTATAGAATGCTTTGACAATATTTCTGGAACAATTTAGTATTGTTTATACTTTACCCTTCTGCAAGCGTTTTTGAAGCAAGGGTTCTCAACCAACATTGTTGTAACAACAACAATATTCAAAATAAGCACTTACATAACATTTTAAAGAGCGCAATTATAAAAGTTGCATGAAGAAAAAAACAACACTACTATGAAATTACTTTTTACTGCCCGTTTATAATTAAAACAAATAATAATAGGCATTAAAAGTACACAAATATAGGGTAGCAGGGACATTGGCACACAAACTGTAACTATGAATTCAGCACATGATTCTAGACCCCATAGCATAGAAATTTTTCTTGGGTTATTGAAAATGCTGTTTTATAGAAAAGTGCAGTTACATAAGTAATCAAAATGTATGGACCAGCAAATTTTTTCAGGAGGTTCAAATCACGTACTCAATGAATATTAACAGCTTGCACGTCATGTCCCTGACACCCTGTATATTCAGCCTAAAAGTAAATTTACTAAACTTAGCATAAAACATATCATCTGATAAATTGCACAACTGTATTGATTTGTTAGAATTTAAATTTCATTATTAAATGCTACAGTCAAAGTAAATTAATCATCATATTGTATACGAACTGAATGAAACTCAATTCATTCTCAATATAAAACAAAATGAATTGGATCAAATAATTACCTACATAATATATCAAGGAAAACAAAACCAAATTAGTGGAACAGGAAAATAATTTAATGTATGATAATTTAACAACTTACTTTCCGTAATTTTGTTCCCTGTCCTGTTTGTCAGCATACAGAAATAGCTTCAGAGCATAGTTTTCAAGATGGGCTTGTGCAGCAACCTCATTAGTGACTGCATCATTATCTTTATTGACTTTTTTGGATTCCTCTAACCAGTCCATTAGAGCTGTAATGATTTAAGATTGATCATCATAACACAGTTCCAGTTTTACAATTTAGTTTATTACAAATACTAATACTACATTACACAAAAAACCTCTTTTTTTTATTGTTTCTATGCTTATTTTTATCAATTGTTTAAAGGCGACAAGGAGATAATGCTGTTGTATACACCTAGTTCGTTTAGCTCTAAACGATTTTTTGTGAATAGTGGGTGCATGAAGGCATGCATATTGTTTAAGTAGGTAAGTACCTAATTCTATCAGATTATTTGATATTAATGATATCTTACACATCAGAAGCTTTGTTTCTTCTGGCGTCTTCTTATTAGCGATTTTCAGACCCACTTGTAGGGCATGGAGTCTACACCAATAGGCCACAACTGGATCTCTAGTATCATGCTCAGCAGCGGTTTTCAAGTAATGCTGTATTGATTTCAGGCTCGGCGGGCACTCAGGAATAGTCACAGACATTTTTAATTAAACTGTAAAGTTTTTAAGAAAATATTGAACACTGAATAAAACAAACAAGATACGACGAGTAGACCGATTAGTGATGAATCACAACAAAATCATTTACTTTTCAGTGTCAGACAGAACAAGCTACATATTCAGAATAGCATTGTACTCCTACCTTCATCAACTGTTGTGTATTACTAAAGAAAAATTTTTTTCAAAGAATACGCCCTTGTTTGTAAAATATTGTAATCAAGGAAAAACGGAAATCACAAAAACTGTGCCATAGACTAGGATTAAAAATAACAATGACATCAAATGACGTATCATGTCAAATCAAATTGTCAAAGCTAGAGTTGAACCCACAGAGTCACTGACCTCTTTTTATCCAATGATTAAACAAATCTATGGACTGAGCAAACCTAAAAAATTAGCGTGTATACCTACACAAATCGGGCACGTAGGCAATCGGGTTTCGTAGGGTTCTTGTTGTTTTTCCTCGCACCACACTGTTTTATACAACACGAGGGCATGATTTTCCTATTAATAGACACCAGAACACCTAGTTTCTAGACGTATTTCTCTCGAAAATAGTGATGGGTAACTCATCAATTTTATTTCAGGTTGAGGGAGCCCCTCAATTTACCTCGCGAGGTCCTCACGAGTTACCCCTCATTTGAGGCGAGGAATCGTACGACGACGTATTTACCTCACGACTCGTGAGCCCGAGCCGAGCTCAGACGAAGCTCCGAGGAAGCGAGGCCGGCGGGTGCAACGACGACTCACGAGTACTCACGAGTCACGGCTCTCCGATAATCCGATTATTCACGTCCTCACTCTCTCACACATATCATTTTCTTTCGCTCATAAATTTTAGACCCCCAAAATAAACGAATCAATGACACTTCATTACCAATCTAATGCTAATGCTTTTAGAGTTCATAATAATTAACCATAGCTTCAAGACCAGACCTCACTCATTCTCAATTCTCTATACAATTTTCGAGTCGGTTCATTCGCTCACTTGAGCTCACTCAATACTCACTCGCGAGTCACGAACTCGCTCGCCTCGATTTCCTATTGTCATCCGAGTGAGTTGATGAGGGATGAGATGGTTCAATTTTGAAATTCGATTTCTCTTTCAATTTGCGAGCACGAGTACCTCAAATGAGGTGCCTCATGAGTGAGGGACACATCACTACATTCACTACTCGAAAACAACAAAAATATTTCGAGCAATCAATCAACCGTTTGACAGCACTTAAACCCATTAAATTGTATTAGTATTTTTCTATTTAAAAATGTTGTCTATTTTCCCCTTCATAATAAAAAAATATTTGGACATTCAGGCTAAATCATTGAGATGAGAATGAGAGATTAGTCATTGGTCATTGATAAAAATCTAACAAAAAAAAAAAACCAAGAACAAACCGGATCATTGAAACGTCAAAGTCAAATGCACAGAGTACTTTTTGATAGAGTGTCAAATGCGAAAGAAATACGTACGTTTACGTTTGTCAAAGTCAAACAAGCGAAAAGTCCTGCACTGGAGGAATATGAATTTGGTTGAACTTGTATTTTTACATAGAACAGCTTGCGTGCTATTGTATTAAACGTTCTAGTTCTACCTTAAAAAGTTTCCAAAATGCCATCAAAGCAAAGGAAGATTGCTATGATGGGATACCGTTCCGTGGGTAATGTTATCGTTTCAAAGTCTTGTGCGTCTTAATTAGTGTAAGTGACATTAAAATAATAAAAAAACGTTTTCAGGTAAATCATCTTTAATTATACAGTTCGTAGAAGGTCAGTTTGTTGATTCCTATGATCCTACAATTGAAAACAGTAAGTACATTTTATAATTGGTAACATGTTTGTATCACGCCACGATCGTTGTACGATTAATCTTTGTGTACTGTACGATACCCCACATGTTCGCGAACGGTATTATCTTTTCAGAACCATTTTTGATTAATTTTAAATCATTAAGACGATAAATAACCAAATCATTGAACCATACATTAAAGTATTTTTTTAATATTAAACATATTAATTTCAAACAGTAGATCAATGAAGTGCAAAAAATATAATATTATGACCTAGTGATAAGAAATATTTTGTTCTTATCAGAGACACTATTAGGCTCAAACAAAACTTTGTTGTCTCTTTCATCTTTAAATAAATTAAAAAGTATTCAGAGAGAGGCGGCCGGGGCGAGAGGGAGTGGGAGGCAGTCACCTTCTGCGAAGCAGTCATGGTAACGAAGGAGGTGACGGGATGGCTGAGGGAAAGGGCCTCACGTCCCATCTGCCGCGGGAGTCGCTCCGGGCGTCGGAAGCCGCGTGACGACTCCCGGCCACTGTAGGCGCGGGCCTGCGGATGGAGAGTAATGGGTAGCTCACCGTCCGATCAGGACCTGGCCCATGCCGGACGGCGCGTATGTGTTCCACGCGCGCCTCAAAGAGATGTAAGCATCAGAGAAGGGGCCCGTCAGGGCCGAAGCCTGCCAGGGCAGCGGGATTGTCCGAAAGTGTTATCGCTACCCCGGAACATAAAGGGCTAAGGAAGGAACACAGATGGGTTTTAGTTAGTAAGAGTCTGACACTCCCTTCCGCTCCACCCAAAGCGGGAGGGGTCATTTGAAGATTTCCCATCTTAAAAAAAAAAAAATTGTCCACGTAATAATTGTCTCTATCTTAATTAATGTGGAATTTTTTAAACGGTACAACTACCGTATTAAAAATAAATTAGCTAAGAAGCTAAGCTAAAAATAAGTGTAAGATAAGCTGTACATCTATACACCATGTTCTTCACGTTATGCATAAACTTATAAATTTTGTTCTTATCAGACACTATTAAGAGCGTTTACGCCATATGGCATTTCATACAAACTTTCAAGCCTTTGATTTAAAGAACATATTCGAAAAATAGTAATAGGTAATAGGTAATACGGGCTGTTGTCCGCAACTCCACGTCAATGCGCGTATTTTGCGTGCGGTCGAAAAATAGTATTACAGCTAAATTAGACCGATTATAAATTTTACATATAAACAGAGATTTCCAGTTATCTTTTTTTAAATAAGATATTTCGAAAATGTTCTTTACTAACTTTTTAGACCTTTGTATCGTGCTTATGCGTATGAAGTTTCATTAAAATCGTTTCATTCATTTTGAAAAACAAGGGCTTCAAAGTTTGTATGAAATGCCGTACGCACGGCGTAAATGCTCTTAAGCTCAAAACTTGTTTTGTCTCTTTCATCTTTAAATAAATTAAAATAGGATGGCAGTGCTCATTTGCTTTTTGGCCTTAAATTAAGCCAAATATCTCAATTATTAACGTGTGTATTTTATTCAAGCATTCACAAAATTCATCCGGCTAAACTCAACTGAGTATGAAGTGAAGTTGGTGGACACGGCTGGTCAAGATGAGTACAGCATATTTCCACTTCAATACAGTATGGACTTCCATGGCTATGTGCTAGTTTACTCCATCAATTCCAGTAAAAGTTTTCAAATTGTACAAATTATTTATGACAAACTTTTGGATATGGTTGGAAAAATACAGTGAGTACTTACATAATAGTCGTCTAATTTTCTTATCAGTTTAATTTATTGTTTTATACTGTTACACTTCGTAATTTTTTATTTCAGTGTGCCCATAGTATTAGTTGGTAATAAAACAGATCTACATCTAGAAAGGAAAATTAGTACAGAGGAAGGCAAAAGACTTGCCGAGAAATGGAAGGCTGCATTTGTGGAGACCAGTGCTAAACGAAATGAGGTGAGTTTCTATTGCTGGTTTAAGTTTCATGATAGGTACTTCGTTTTGTATTTTATGTAGTGTAAAATACAAAACGTGTCTTTAATTAAAAAAAAAAAAAAAAAAAAAAATTGCGTGTATGACCAGATGTATCAACGTTAACGAGACAAAAGGGGTATTGTAAGGATTGTAGCATTCTGTAGTTTCTGTCTACCCCTTGGGAACAAGGCGTGAAGTTATATATTTATGTATTGAAATAATAAATGTAGGCATTCCAGCATCTAGAACAGGGACAACCTACACATAGTCTTCGCTAATATAATTTATCTCGTCACTTTTGATAACATTTTCGATTTATGATACAAAAATAACTTAACTATCATAACAGTATCATGGAAATTAATTATCACCGTCAAGCAGGGCTCGTAAAACTACAATTTTTATAATAAATATCAAAACATCTAATAAAAATAGTTAAATATTGTGTCAAAACAACTTTTATTTTTTTGGTGTGAATATTTGCTGTTTGCTGTGTGCGCAATGTAATGCATGCAAAACATTGTGCTAAAGTATAGTTGCGTTATAACAATAAAAGCTTGTTTTCGTAAAAAAACGTCAGTAAAAGTAACATTGACCTTTAATATCTCTGTAACCAAAAAGTATGGTCCAGTACAAAAAAATATTACAATTACGAGGAGTACAAGTGACTCTAGGCTTCGTTAAGTGTCTTTTTACACCTGTTATATCATGATATATATCCACTGATATATGTCAGCGAACCCTGCTGTCAAGTCTCTAGTTATATATTTGCAGTTCAAGTTTGTAGTAACATAACGTTCTTTTACAATTTCAGTCCGTGACCGACATGTTCCATGCTATATTATTAGAGATTGAGCGATCAGACGGACATATACCAGACAAGAATGGGTGCGTTATTTCTTAATGATGGTTTACGTTTAATGAACAAAGTGCTTTTTACTTAAGCTAAGTGATTTAAATGTAGTGTTTGTATGTGCACAGCAAGCTATGTTGCGACCAATGCGATTTATGGTAATTATGTATTCTTCTGGAGACTTAGAAAATATAAACTGTATGAGTTGCTTAGGACAAAGAAATACTTTTGTGAATTATCCATTCACTTTGGGTGGCAGGTGACAGGCAACATTCTCTGACCTCAGGCTAAAACTTATACTTATTCATTACTTTATTTACGAAACTACAGTGACAGTACAAAAACTACAAAATCTTGTTTATAGACAAATTAGTGTACAATTGTATGTATTATTTCCTACGATTTTAATTACATATTAGTTCCTAAAAGAGTCACCATAAAAGTTTAAATAGCAACTATCAGAATATTCTTAAAAAATATATTTCAATAATAAAGAAAAAGAAAAAATGCAATAGAGACCTGTCCAATTTGTTTTTAAATTATCTTATGTATTGCCTAATATTCTCAATAATTCTATCTGTTTGGCTGAACTCAGTAAGTTGTCTGAATTTAATCGTCATTTCATCAAGAGAAGAAATATTTAGAAAGCTTCTGTAGACATTTCACTGACTTCGTAACTAACTCAGTGAAGTGTGTACAGAAGCTACAGATTAAAGTGCGAAGGAGACGGATGTATCGCGACCTTTCTTCTTTCAAATTATATTATTAGATGATAATAATTATAATAACTTGACGAATGCAATTACACATGTCTGAATTCAGTAAGTAACTGAAACATTTTTTATGTGAAATTAAAAAAGCCCTTTAGTAATTTTAAAATTCTTGGGTACCTAATTGACTTTACTAATAAACCAGAAATAAATTGAATATCAAACTGTTGTGCTAACATAGTTGATATTTTATGTTAAAACCAAAGGTTCCTTGTTGTTTTTTTTCTCTTCATGTTAGTAGATATTTGTATAAACATCTAAATAACTATAAATATGTAGGCTAATTTAAAATACTTTATTGTTTTACAATTAGGTTATTTAGTTTGTCTAGTAGGTACAAAAATAATTTATGCTTTTATTGTTTGTATAGGTAGGTATGTTAATTTTCATATTTTTGTAACATAAAGTTATACTTAACTGTAACCATCTTCAGAGAGTTAGTTCACTGTTAAAACACATAATAAATATATATTTAAGCTAACATCGTACTAGGTACGTGATGCATCCCAGAATTCCAGCTTTGCTACTTTTGGTCTTGATTGACGCCTGACGCAGGTGTAAAGCTCTCTGCACCTCAAATGCGTAGCACACTATCAATCACAATCTGAATCATTTTGAAGGATATTGCTGATGCATTGCTTCATATGTTCAAAAAATGTGTCTGCTTAACAATGTTAATAACGCAATGAATGTTGTTGAACTGTCATAGTATTTAGATTTCAAAGAATGTTTGTAAAGGACTCAATAGCATTGAACCATTTTATAATTGCATAAATGTAATTTTGCAACTTTTTAAATGTTTTATTGTTTTTTAAACATTATAATTGTAATTTAGCCCTGTGGTTATGAATAGTTATAATGTTGTGTGGCATTGCATTTAGTACTCTGCCACTGTTATTTTAGAGGCTCGAGTATTAAGCGATAGATTACTCAGTGTAAAATATAAAAATAATTATAATCTTTTGGTGTGCCTGTCCTATAATCTTGCAATTTAAATAGAAGCCAGGTTTGAGTTTAAATTGAGGGATTGATAACCGTAAAAGATCGCGGATTCCTCCCCGCTTCACCGCCCTTGGATGCGGGCGCCTCATACTGCGATATGGGTGACTGCTTCAACTTGGGAGATGAACCGATAAAGAGGAGCTCTATGCTTATTACCACTTATTCTTTTGTTTTCTGTGGGTACCTATTGCATCTTTATATTTTAAATAATGATCATACAGTATTTAACTAACATTGCTGGATAATAAAAATCTATCTAATGAAACTACTAAAATACCTAAGTTTTGCAAATGTGAAATCCGCCACCGCTTAAATTATAATAGTAGTAATACCTAATAATTATTTATTTATTTCTTCAGATAAAAATCCATAATGGTTAGTTACAAAAATTATCTTACAAACTATGTTAGTACAGACATATTACAAAAAGGTAGGTAAATAAAAGGGTTTATAGGTGTAGTCATGAAAACTCTCGCCCGGGTCAGGGTGCTTACTCCCGAATATAATTCCGATAGATCGACATTGGTCAAACGTCAGTTGGTCAAGTTAAACGTCAGGGATTGGCTAGACTCAGGAGTCTAGCCAATCCCAGACGTTTTACTGACAATTCCAATGTCAATCTATCGGAATTATATTCGAGAGTAAGCACCCAGGAGAGATTGCCACGCTATCTGACCAGAATCCGAACGAAAGCCCTCATGACTGCCGAGTCATACTTCTCAGCAATTTCTTGAAGGATACTGTTAGTGCTGCTCCGTACTCTGCTTAGTAGGGAGGCGGTTCGCTTGCGCATTATAGCATGGAAGCCATCAACCCGAGCCACCACAAACATACCCGAAGCGCTACAAAAGCGGAGCAGCCCCAGCAGCATCCTGAATCCATTATTATACTGGACACGCAAGGCATTGATCGACTTCTGAGTACAGCTGACCCACAGCCTTTTCTGCCTAAGTCGACAGAGTAACTCTTATTTATGTATAAATGTTCAAAAGAACAAGAAGAATAAGACCTTTTGCAAGCGGGGCCATGGAGAGATAAAATTTTCGAACTCGCTGCGCTCGCTCTTGCATTCTATATTCTTCTAAATATCTTTTATTTTTTCTGATATTGTCGAAAAAGCTACTCTTAATTCTGTATGAATGTAAAAAAAAATCGATCTCGCCTCGCTCTTTTTACCTACATTCTTGGTTTTCGATCACCCCACGTAAAAGCAGCTATACTTATACCTGAATAGCATAATGTGATGATGAAAACGAACCTCCCTGAAAAAAAAACCTGCTGGGTCCATGGGTGTAGATAGAGTACATAATAGATTTACACACGTTATACCCATTTGTCATGTTTTTATCATTAATCAATTTTTGGAAAAAAAATTGTTTTACCTACATATAGGTATTGAGAAGATCAGGGGGCTCATTTTGTTTCGCTGCCCCGGGCTCCCGATAGGCTTAGTCCGCCACTGAATATAGTATAGTCGCCGCTATCTACAAAATATTGTAAAGGAACAGCGCCATGTGAGTGTATTTGGAACTAAAGAAGCATCTTGACTTTTTGGGAATGAGGAGTTAGAAACACGACACATAGGGTATCCATTTATGGTAATGATATGTATTACTGTACCAATTAATGTTGCATGCCTAAGCTCTTAGATTCAAAAACGAAACTTAGCATAAACTAAAGGCGCGTCCCCATTAGGCTGCGTTTCCACCAGAGATGTGCGAGGATGCGTAGCGAGGGATGTGTGTGAAACAAACCAATAACATCGCTTTTTTTCATAGCTTAAACTAAGTTAGCGTTGTTATTGGTTAGTTTTACACACATTCCTCACTACGCATCCTGGCTCATCTCTGGTGGAAACGCAGCCTTAAGGCCGCGCGGCCCTAGGGGGGACGTGTATTTTACGCTTCGATCTTTCCAAATCACGCAAAAATGCACTCATGCACTTGACTGACTGAAGCGTAAGTGATGCGTGGGTATAGCGTAAACTTATTCTAACATGTTTGCTCTGTAATAGCCCTGTAAGTTATCTGAACATAATCGTATCGTACATGTAACGTTGTTCCGCATACGCAACTCCCGTGCGAGTACACATTATTTTTGCATGCTAACTAATTGGACTGTTTTAGGTTCAAGTTATGCTTATTTGGTTAAGTACGCACGACGACATATCAAGCTATACATTTTCAGTACATATATTCTCATTGTACGAAAAGCCTATATAATGCGAGGTCAGCTAAAACTGGTTTATAGCTTGATATATCGTCTTGTGTACCACCAAAAATGTAAAAACTTTGTTATTTTTTTACACCTAATACATTGGCAATATTACCTATAAAGACACTAAATGTATGTGTTACCTACTAGTGGGAATTTCTTTGTTCGTGAATATGCATCCATACTAATATTATAAATTCGAAAGTAACTCTGTCTGTCTGTATGTTACCTTTTCACGCCTAAACCACTGAACGGATTTCGATAAAATTTGGCAGAGAAATAGATTGCATCCCAGGAAGGACATAGGATAGTTTTAATCGACATACCTCGCGGGCGAAGCCGCGGGCGGAAGCTTGTCGTCAATATTTTTATGTTGAACAGATAATGGCGTATTTTGTAATAAATGTATATAATACATTTAAGGGTTCAGTAGCCAAAAGACATCGGTAAACATGTTAATATGGTTGAGGTTTACTTTGATCTACTTTAGTTAGAGGTATAGCTTTGTTAAAAAAATATAAGTTTAAAAGTTTGCAAAGCTTAAGTCGGGCGCTAAATAGTTATTAAGTCAAAAATTTTGCCGGTGTTACATTACGTAACAAAGCAATAAATTGTAAAAGTAAAAAAAATACTTAATCATGTCATAGGCTACGGAACCTAAGTTTTTGTTAGTTTTATATAAATAATATTCTTTTCTAAACGAGTATCAAATGTAAATATGAAGGTATGTGAGTTATGTGTGTTTACAGACTTCCACATAAGGATGCATGATGTATGGAATATTGCTCAAAGATTGAGCTGTAGTCGTCATACCCAATTAGCCATGGAGCATCAATGGTTCACAAGCAAAATTTTTACCATTCATAACAGTAATGTTGAACGTCAGATAGTCTGCAATTCAGGAGATATCCATTCTAATGCCGCGTATTTACTGAGAAACCAAGTTACGCAACATTGTTTCAGCAACATGTTTTTGTGTTGCGATCTCGCAACAGCAAATGCTGCTGGCAACATTGCTTCTAAAATACGGGAATTTATTATATCCAAATTATTTTTAATTTCCTCTATGCGAATGCAAGGTAAATCGGCACGTAAATACTAACCTACGCCCCGATTATATTCGGTGATTGAGTCAAATTGAACTTGACTGTTCCCAGACATAAGATTCACATTGCAATTGGATTTGATTAAGACGAAAGCGCCAGGGTAGTCAGCGAAATTCAATATTTCTTACGTTTTTGCAATTTGCTGGTCAGTACTAGCACAGTCTAAAAATAACTATGTTCTAAAAAGTACCTACTAGGTGGGTTCTAAAAAAGTACTAGGTTGTATGTTGATGAAAATATTAGGTATTCGCGACTGGAACAAGCATGTGTTTACACCAAACTCAATCAACATACTTAATTATAACCTGATGAGTGTCTGGTAGGTAACCAGACACTGACCTGCAAATTGCAAAAAACGTAAGAAAATTTGGTTTTCGTGGCTACCCAACTAGACTTTAATTAGGTACTTATAGTGTTTCGTACCACCATGCGTCCCTTATGTGAAAGTCACAGTATGTTTGTACCTACACCTACACTTAATCATTTCTGAAACCAAAAACGGCTAGCTGGCTAGTGCTCTTTCGGCGTTCATATTATTACAGATAAAATCCTTTGATTGTATAAATATCGATTTTTTCTACTTACACATTATCCATTTCCCATTGCATGGCGTAGCTATGTAGTGTAATTATTATAGTAAATTAATAAAGCTTAGTGATTTAGCTACTCAGAAATGTGCGAAAAAGATATCTGTGGCGCAATATTGTGGGTAACCTCATATTTGTAAATAACTACAATTTAAAATAAACAACTGCCACTACAATAAAATGTTTTATTTAAAGCTGTCTGACCCCCATCGAGGTAGAGGAAGCATGGAGACACTCTATTCTACTATAGAAATAATAGTTATTATACAAATACCTATCATAACGACACACACTTGTCATAAAGCGTTCTATTTCTTTTTAACTAATCAAGAGCTGCATATGAAAAGAGAGATCTAAAAATGTTTGTCAAGTACTAAATTTGGCAACACTTGTGTGAGGTCAAAATCATGTCTATGCGTGACGGGCCGCCATGTTGAGTGCTGAGTTTTTTGAATGGTTTTGTGGTAGATGTGCTGTCAAACAGTTGATTGCTCAAAATATATTTGTACTTTTCGAGAGAAATACGTCTAGAAACTAGGTTTTTTGGTGTCCATTAATAGGAAAATCATGCCCTCGTGTTGTATAAAACGGTGTAGTGCATGAAAAAACAAAAAGAACCCTACGAAAGGTGGCCATCTTTAGTGCCCGATTTGTGTAGGTAACATCTTAGTCAACGAGTGAAAATTCCAGAATTTAAATCGATTATCTCTGTTGTCAGAATGTTTCTTTTCGACATTCTACTATAATTTTTGAACTTTTTATTCTATTCTATTTTTATTTCTGAACGATTGGCTTGGGCGAATGTCATGTTGACAGAAAATTGTCAACAAATTATTGTGAAAATGGCGACTACCGGAGTAGGCTTTCGGTGGTTAGATTTATTAGAAAAGGAATTCGACAAAGCATGTGTCGAGTTAGATACCTCTATAAGTGAGTAAAACTCCTTTATGACTCGTTTGAATGTAGTAAGGCACCAGTACCATCGCCTTAGTGATTTTACGAATGGAATCATGTTGCTGTTATTCTGATTATGGTGAAGTTTATAATTATGCGTTTTTCAGTAATTTTATGGCTGTAGCATTAGATCAATATCACTTACCTACTGCTTAATTCAAAAGTTATGTGTAGTAACAACGTTTAAACGCTTCAAACTTTGTGCAACTGGATCACTGCATTCAGAACATAGCTAAGTCATTGTCTGAGTTCCTTGCTATATGTTGTGTTGTGAAAAAAGTTAAAAGCTTATAGTGTTGAAATGCTGTTTTCACGACCTTTCAAAAAAAATTACTGTACGGTTCATAATATTTCTCTAGCGTTTTGTTGTGAATGTGGCCTACTAAAACCACTGGCAATATCTGGGGGATTTGGAGTTTATGGTAGCTATTAAGTTCATAGATATGCTCATAAATATGAGTTTATGAAAATAGAACACTTGAGTAATAAATTATTTAATTAACAAAATTACTATAAAGAGAAACACCTCATAAACTTTCAGGTTACACAGACAATATGTTATGGAAAGTTGTTAAATTGTAATGAATAATCTTAGTTTTGCATCATACACTTTTTGAAGTTTCCTAGACTGGAAGCTGTTCCAAACATAGTTAGGAAAAGGCTGGGCGAAATTCAATGATTGATTCTTTTTAAAGTTTTTAGAGTACTTATAATTTATCAAATTGAAATTTTGCTGTACTGGAATTGTAAGGATTTTTTTATGAGTGTCTGTTATTCACAGTGAGCTTGGTTAGCCATGTAAATCAGTTTCCCCTATTACTAAGATCAGAACCTAAATCATGAGGAATTATATGAAGGTCTGATTCTAGCAGCACTTACTAGGTATCTACAAACAGAAATACTTGCTACAGGGTAAAAAATATCACAGAAGTTAAATAGACATTATCTAAGATGTTGTATTTTCATTTATTTAGAAGTAGTTTTATTCATATTATTTAGAATAAATAAAATGGCAAATTTGAGTGCATATGTTTATTTATTAAAAATTAGAGCATATACAAAACAAAAGGAGCAAAAATTGAAAAAAAATAAAATTTATCACATCAATATTACAAAGGCGAAAGTTTGTGAGTGTGTGTTTGTGTTTGTTACTTCTTCACGCACAAACGGCTGAACGGATTTGGATGAAATTTGGCACACAGATAGTTTATACCCAGGATTAACACATAGGCTACTTTTTATCCCGATATTCCCATGGGATCGAAATTTCCGCGGGTTAAACCGCCGGGCGCAGCTATTACTTTTATAAAAATCGCTATCTCCCGTCGCTAGTGGGTAATTTTCATCCATGCTCACTTTATATGTCCGTCGTAACCAAGCGCGCAAACTGGCTGGCTTGGTTACTATCAGTTTGAATGTACCTAGAATCCCATGTCACTACAGCGCTCAGAATATTCTTTATTTTTGCAACAAAAGTACCAAATATAATGTAAATATTAATTAAACATAATGTTTCTAAATTACAGCAGAATTGGAGACAGAGGAGCCGGAGGTGGTGTTTGCTTCTCGTCAGAGGATCGCCACACTCAGCTCATGCTTTGCACAACTCACGCACAAGGCACTTACAATATTTCAGAACAGTGCCAAAATAGAGGTATGTCAATGTCCATGAGTCTTTAAGGAAATTATAATAGGTACATAATTTAAAATGTGAATCCTGAAAATAGAACTTCATTGTAGTGTGATTTATACTATAATAGATGAGGTAAGAATGTGGTTCTCATAATGGTATAGCTCACCTCCTGCTGTATGGGTGTGGTAAAAGGCAAATAAAAGATGTGTAATAACAACCTATTGTTATCTGCAATGGTTAACTGAATCAATCCTTAAAAAACAGCAGCAGTTGATTGAAAAGAAAAAAAAAACATTATTTTTAAAAGTTAAATGCATACTACAACTTGCAACAGGAAACTAGCACTCCGCGCCACCTCGAAAACCTACTAATGATGCAATTACTTTTGAAACGCAAAAGAAGAGTGATGGCTATAATGTGCGTGCGCTCGGGGATAAAACGACATATGTGCCAAAACGAATTTACTCCTTTTTTAACAAATTAAATCAATTCTCTATGTTTTAAAGTTAATTCCATTGAATAACTCTTAAGTGTTACACCGTGATCTCGAAAAAAGTAAAATAATAGATATAAATTTGCATTTTTTTTGTATCGAGAAAAATTAATTGAACTGTGTATTCCTTTTACATGATACTAGACCAAAGAGTCTAAAAACATATACTAAAATGTTAAATCCCTATTCCACATACTTAAACAACACACACACACACACGAAATAGAAGAACCACATTTTTTTCAGCAAATCACCTTATGAAAATATTGCATTTAATTATATCTAAACTGTCATTTGCTTATATCGAAGTTAAAAATATGAAAGTATGACTTTGTTTGGGTAGTCATAATTTTTGGTGGTCCAGCATATTATTCTGTTATATTCACTTCTTACTTATAATAATAGTCGGAAAGTAAACCTGCTGCAACCTTGTACCAGGTTTGTTGTTGATGTATCTATCTAAACCACCTTTTTTGCTTTTAAGGAACTTCATTGAGAAACTATATAGTAATGTGAATTGAACACCTATTCGTAATCATTTCCACAGTATGCAAAAAAAGATTTTTAAACAAGTGCATATAATGACAGATGATATTTATTTCATATCGTGTTGTGAGGTAAAGTATGGCCACACCACATGTTGTCAGTGGTTGAGTGGCCTAAATGTTTATAGTACAGGTACTTATCTGGGGGCACGGTAGTGCCCCCGCCAAGACGAGCCAAGTGGAGCGCAAGGGCACTACATACCTTTTCTCGAAGCACTTCGTCGTTGTTTTGAACCCTCATAACTTGGGTTTGGACTATACCAGATAAGACAAAATTCTCGGGATATGATGTCAATAGTGAACTAATTTAACATAATAAAGTTTCAATTTCATAGCTCTTATACTTTAGATTTTATTGATATATAAAAAACCCTGATTTCGTCACTGACTGATGATCATCAAAACTCTTAGGGTCACGGGCGCATCCAGCTTCTGGCCTGGGGGAGTCATATTTTTTAGGTCGGATCGTTCGCGGCTGTTTTGTCATACACACTACGTCAACCCATACACAGAATGGGTACCGCGGGGAGTCTACAGCCCACACTCACCTGACGGTGCGTGTTAGACTCACTTGGTGTTGAATTCGCGGGGGTATGTGAGTTGGACCCCAGGTGTGTTCCTGGGAAACGCCAAAATGACGAGGGCCAATGGGCCCTCGTCTTTCGACTCGTCGAAAACATGACCAAAAAAGAGCCATCAGAGCCATATATAATCTCCGCAGGCGCGATTCTCTAAGGGAACTGTTTAAGGATATTAACATCATGACGGTGCCTTGTCAATATATCTGTCGCAGCTAACTGGTTAAATTAGCCGTTCAGTTAACTGCCTAGCCTTTCAACTAAACGGCGGCCGTTCAACTAACGGCCTGAATGATATTCAATTACAGTTTAGGTTGGAAGTCTGTAACCAATCACGCGCGAGCCGAATTGGTTGCAGTAATTAAGGCATTGCACCCCGACCAAGTGGGTTAGGTTAGGTTAGAACTGTGATCAACCGCGTTCGAGCCGAGGGAGGAAGCGAGGCGAGCACTACTTCTAAAGGCCAGGCAGTTAACTGAACGGCTAATTTAACCAGTTGGCTGCGACATATCTACGAATACATCATGTATGTAAGGAAATATTTACATCTTTTTAGTAAAAGAGGTGACAGACATAATTATAGTACTAGAAATAGGGACCTATTAGTTCAACCAGGTTTCAGATTGGCTAAAGTAGACTCATCTTTTATGGGGTACTGTTTAAAATGTTATAATAAAATACCTCCCCACATTCTTCAACTGAATGAGACAAAATTCAAGTCTTGTATAAAACGCACACTATGCAGGCAGGCATATTATAAGTTAGGGGATTACATCGTTGATAAAGATGCCTGGATCAATGCTGGTCCTGCTCCACAACCACAACTAATTGATTAACACTTGAACATACTGTTGGAGCTGCTGAAGATTGTGGGACTATATTTGCATTGTATAAACTCAATTTCCTTTGTATTGTATAATTTCATAGCACAGATGTGAGTTCTATGTGAGCTACCATTTACCGGGTAATAAAATGTCTTTCATTGACTTGAATGTGCCCTGGCGGCTGATAGTATGTCATGCTCACTAAAATGTCTCGCTGACGGTGGCGTGTGTGTTGTCAAAATGGTTGAGCTGAATGGTGCTGATCTATGCGTCATGTTCGTGAACGGGCGCCGTCAGTTGGGGCTGGTCATCAATTGGCTACCTCGGCTTATTTTTAATTTTTTGGATTGTTGTTTAGTTAAGTACTATTTGCTGTACTCTGGACGCTCTTAACACGTACGTCTTTTTTATTTTTATTACATCGTTCTCACAATTAATTATAAATTCAACATTAATGATGTAACTAATATTTTTGTAAAAATATAATTTAAAAGAGTGTCCATGGAGTTTCTTGCCCGTTCTTCTCCATAGGTACCTACGCTTTGGAATGGGCAACTAGCTTCATATTTTCTGACTGACTGACTTCTTGACAATTCAAAAGTGCCTGTAAATGGTTTAATTGAAATAAATGCTTTGAGTTTGAGTTTGACATGACCAAAGGGTCACGTCATGTTTTCGTTTGATAGAAAATGGGAGTAGATAGTTTTGGTTGGAGAGATGCCTTTACGGCGAGGTCTCCCTTGTCCACTTTTAGCTCCTTCAAAACAATAATATGTCAATGAAATAAATGCTAGTCGCTGGCAACCTCAGCTCGCAACTCCCTACCGAAGATTACCTAATACAGCCGAGCGTTCAACGCTCGGCTAGATTCGGTAATCTTCGTCCGGCATCGTCGCGCGCGGTTTTTTGCCAATTGCACCGTGCATTTTGCCAGTGTCTACTGCGCGGTTTATTTAAAAGTTAGAGCATAAGGCCCAGTTTACACTTTGATTAGTAATTAGGCGAGAACATACATGTTCCGCCAGAATTCCAGGGGGGACAGCTGCCCCCCTGCCCCCCCTGGGTACGCCCATGCTTAAGGTACTTCCTGAAGTCCTAGAAAGCTGAAATTTGGTATGTACGCTGATATTAGTACACAAACAACAAATAATTCTAAAACTTGGAACTTTTACCCCCCAACCCTTTAAACTAGGGGATGAAAGTTTGTATGAGACTTCCGCAAATTTTGATGCTAGAGGTCTGAAAATTGATATGGAGTCGCCTTGTTCTAAATAATAAAGTACATGTTTCAGGATTTTTAGTAAATCATCACCAAAAAAATTTCATAAGCAACTTACAAAAAGATTTGAAATCCCACCCAAAATATTTTCATGTAAAATGTTGCCGAGACGAGACCACATATGGCTCGTACTGTCAAAAAGTTATCAGATCTCATGTAGAGCCAAGCTTCTAACTCTACACGCCCTAACTCTACAAGCCCTAACTTCACAAACTCTACACCCTAGTCAAAATATGTGGCTTGGCCGTTTCGCTCCCATCACATGGGCGTAAGGTGAAAAATTTATTCACTGCGTTCATTACTTTTCTGTTATACAACGGTTCTTGTAGTAACGAAACGGCTAAGCAAGCCTCATATTTTGGCTAAGGTGTAGACTTTGTGAAGTTAGAGCTTGTAGAGTTAAGGCGTGCAGAGTTAGAAGCTTGGTTCTACATGAGATCTGATAACTTTTTGACAGTGCGAGTCACATGTGGACTCGTCTTGGCAACATTTTACATGAAAATGTTTTTAGTGGGTTAAAAAATGTCTCTTTTAGGTTCATAATACTGACAAAGTTTTAAATAAAACACCGAAAGGTTCTCAAAGTATTTATATTATAAACTTAAAAGGAGGGTTTGGGGTAGTTAGTGTTCGGGCCGCGGTCGTAAGGGTGTTTGTGCAGATGTCGCCGATGTGGTGTCCGTACGGTCGTGGTCTTCGTTTTGCGAGTCGCGCCGCCACTCAGGATATCCTTGTCTACGCCCATGATATCGCCACCCCCACCGTCATCGAAGTACCCCGCCTCGTCATCCTCCCAATCAAACTCTTCGTCGGATTCTTCACTGCTGAAGTGGCAAATGATACATTGAAACATGATACATTAATTATTGAACATGATACATTAATTGACATGCGTCAATTAATGTTGTATTCTTGTTTCTCAGGACATTTGCTGGTCAATGAGTTATCTGTTATAGTCTTAAATATCCACACTGTAGACATGAACCCTTTAATAATAGTCTATGATATGAATAATAGCAGTTTTGGCAGCATGACATAGGCACAGTATTTGCATAAATCTAAGCTTTTTAAAAGAACAACGTTACAACGCTTCAAGAATGTTAGTGATATTATTTGGTTTTTAGAAGCATTCTTCTATCTAGTATATTCCAACACTTACTTGATCCCTTCCAGTTTTTGCAGTAGTCTGTCAGCAGCAGCAGTGACGTCAGACGCTGGCCCTGGTTCCTCGGAGTCACCTTTCAGATGCGTTTCCAAGCGCTGCAGCGCTGCATCTGCTCGGTCCGTTAGCGACACGAATTTCTCTGTCAATTGCCGTAGTTCATTCTCTTTGAGGATTGTGTGGGATGTATTGCGAAACGCGCCTTCTAAGCGTCGACAGGTGACATCCGTCTGGAAATGAGAAAAAAAAAAGAATTGATTATATTCAATCACTCATTTAATTTTGGTCCTTTGAATCTCAAAACCCACCATGTTAGCCTGCTCATCTTCATTCTCCTACCCTTATCTTAATGTTTTTGGGATCGGCGAAACATGTCGTTTTCTTCCATACTTCTCTATTAGTCGTCATCTCGGTAGCAGCCATCGAAATTCATACACAAAACTTCGACATTTTCCTCATTTCTCCATATCACATGCCCATAGGCCCATACTATGACAACCGATTTCCACACAACTTTGCAGGTATCTGTGCTACATTCAGACTTCCTCTTATGTGCTTATTTCTTATTCTATCGTGCAACACCACACAACTCTCTTACCATTCTCATCTTAGCTGCAGGCAATTGTTAGCTTGGCTCAATACCAGTAAATTATCAGCAAACACAATAATCTGAGCATAATACCTGTTTATTTATTTATTTAATACTTCAAGCACGCAAATATACAGAGGCCTAAGGTAAATGTCATACCAGCCATGTTTGTTCTGAAACGAGCTTGAAAAATGATAAGCATGGGCATAAATGTTTAGCTAGTTTTTAAATAACTCTGCAACTTCATGCAAAAATAACAATACAAGGATTGCTACATGTATACTAAGATAAATTATGAGGAAATCATTAGGTAATATTGAATTAATAATACCTGCGGTACTCGTGTCGCATTCAGGATTTTTACGACTCTGTTGTCATACTTGTTTATATCTTCTTGGATCTTCTTAAGCTCATGGAATGTCGAAGATGTTCTGAAAATAATAGATTACGATCATGTAAAAACTACTTACTACTCGAAAAGTTTCACAATCGTGCATAGATTCAAACACATGACCTCTGACTCTGACATCTGGTTGGACTTGCAAATAATCCCAGTACCTAATCGTCCTCCAGACCGAATTTCGGCCATGGCGGCCAATTCAAACTTCGGGCTGTTACTGAGAAATTCCTAATGGAAAAACCCAATAAAATATTGCCCTGCCTGCGCATTGCCCGACCTGGGAATCAAACCAAGGACCCCACGCTCAGCAGTCGCACTTGCGACCACGAGACCAACGGGTTCCCCGTACCTAGACATCATACGGAAACACGTATGTCATCTCATTCAAGAAGGATCAATAAGTAGGTATATTCCCGATGTCCACCACTTGTTTGGCCGCCACTGGGGGACAGCGAAACAACTTTTAAAAATTAGTCTCGTTTTCCACCACAACTTCATGGTTTGAATGGGTCGAATCTGTTCCAAATCCGAATCGGGGCACCCCCGACTTCACGTAGTCTTTTGGCTGCTACCCCTTTTTTTTTGAGGGTGGGAAATCATCAAAAGACTGCTCCCGCTCTGGGTGGAGCGGAAGGGAGTGTCAGACTTACTGACGAAAACCCATCCATGTTTCTTCCTTAGCCCTTTATGTTCCACGGCAGCGGTAACCCTTTCGGACAATCCGTCTGACCAACTGCTGCTACCCCTGGAGTGTATATAAAAACCGGAGGCGCGAAGGAAGAGCAATCCCCGCCCGCTGTAACAAAGCATAGGCACCCGTGCGAGACGTAGCTGCGGAGTTGAGCATGGGTGCCTATCCTTTGTTACGTAAGGGCGGAGGGGTAGCACTTCCCGCAGCGTCGAAGATGATGCAGAAGCAACTTGTGTTTTGAGTGTTTTGAGGTTAGGTTACATTAATTTGTCCCCAAGTGGTGGACAACGAGAATAATTTTTAAAAGTTGTTTCGCTGTCGCCCAGTGGTGGCCAAACAAGTGGACATCGGGAATAATCGAATAAGTATGGCTTCGAAGTGTACGTGAAATATGACAAGTAGTTAAATGAAATAGGTTTCCAGAAACCTGTGTATAATAGCTGTTCCGCGTAGCCACCAAGTGTAGGTCGGTCTACCTATAGTATATCCGTCTTCACCGTAATTTACATTAATAAGGACTCGTATGGCTAGAGAATAATTCATGGGCTACGTACAGTTTAATTAACGAATCGATTAGTTTGTCCAGCACATCCGTCACTTGCTTCGGATCGTCTTGCTGTACTTGCTGACACGAATCCACGAAACGCTTTTGTGCGTCCAATAGTTCTTGCATCTGCAAAATAGAATAAAGTTTTTTTGTTTAATCTGTTTGTTATAAGATTCCTTGAGCGAATATTCAACGAGCATGTCGGTCAAGGATTGAATGCTTGATTGAATTACTTTTGTTATTTATGGGTTAGAAAATACATCAGCCAAACATTGATTTCAAGATGGTTTGTGCTTATCTTAGATGTTACAAAAACTACCTTTAGATCAATCCTATAAGAGTTATCGCTAAGTCGTTTGGTGAACATTTGGTCCAAATCTGCAGAATTGATTCTCGCATCCCGTTGACGCCTGGCCAAGGCTCTCAATCCGTCAGCCAGCTCCCGGCGCGTCACGTTGACGAGAGAGAGGCCGTCTCTCATCAGAGACTCTAGAATTAAACTACGGTGCCACGTGTCTGCGTATGCGCCGTTTACCTGGAATATAGGGAAAGGTCATTAAAAACATTATTGTCATTATTTTACTTGATATCGTTTGGAACTTCCAATAACGATATTTATGGCAACATGGATCATTAGTATTGTTTAAAAAAATTTCATATACAATTTTGCTAATCTTGGGAATACCTCGCAACGAACGAATCCAAATATGGTATCGCAGTTTAATTAAAAATAACTGATTGTGACCTAGCCTTTGGTTTGCCGCGAAATAACAATCGACGTAACAATAGTTCTGTTATAAAATAATACTTTTAATGAGTAATAAATACCTTTTCTAATAAATGCTTATGGCTTATAATATGTGTAGTTAGATTCCTAGCTAGTTCAGCTATCTTCGTTTGACTACGTTCTATTTTTTCACTGCTCTCTCTGATGGTGGCCTGAAATCATGAGAAATACATAATCTATATATGCCATTTCCACATACGTAATAACACGCACTTCTGAAGTAAAACAAAACCCACCTGCACATTAGTTTGCAGCATATGTAACCTGTGCTCAAGTCTTTCTGCTGTTAATTGAGCTCTTTCTAATTTTAAAGTCAATGTATTCTCCACGCGATCTGAAAGCAAATACATGAATATTAGCGGTATCCTATTCAGCTTGCGTACGACGACCATTTGCTAATTTATTCATACCACTGCAGCCCAAAGCGGTGCCTTTAGCAGTTAATTGTCCGTTGCTCTTGTTCATTCAATTGCGAGCGATGTACACCAGCAGATATTGCAAAAGTTGACCCATAGTAAAATAGGATATGACACAATAAGACTACCGTAGTCCGTGTATACGTGACTCATTAGTTTCCCGGAACAAAATAATATAGTATTGTTGTGATATTACTTCGTTCTAGTTCATGCAGTTCTGGCTGTAGTCCGAAGACAATTTGTTTAACAATGTCTTTGTTTCACAGTTGCAATTATTTCGTAAATATTTGAGTTGGCTGCTATCGATCCTTACCATGCAGCGTGTTGTTGTATGTATGCAATATTTTTGGCATAAAGATTTACATTTTTCTTCCCTTGGCTAAAAACTATCCAACCTGGGGGATTGCTCAGGATTTAAAAGCCTTACATCACTGCGAGACTGAATAGTGATGGAAAAGCGAATTTAGATTTTTACGAAATTAAAACCTTTTCAGTAATACTCACCAAGCTTATCCTGAATGACATCCAGGCGTCGTGCTTGTTTCTCCTGAACTGTACTAATTGTGTTTAAAACCCGAAGTCTTTCTTCTATGCTAGAAAGGATACTAGTGATGTCCTAAAATGAAATAGTAACGCATATTATTCTTAGCTACCACTATACATATTTTGTTCCTGGCGAAGCACTACCAAAAATAAATGTTAAGCTACTAATAGGCATATATTTATTTATAAACTAGTTTATCGAAAGTAATCTACGAGAACATCATGATATTTCCGACAGTCCTCGCCATACGTTTTCATGTCTGTCGGAGAACATATTATTATCATAGAAAAAAATGTGTGTCTCGTTTATAGTCCATATTTTATGAAATGTGGCCGACCTGCTTTGAAAAGGACTCGGGTTTCAATTTCGTCAAGAGAATTCGACTCTCGGCTCCAAGTGTGCTTGTCTGAGTTTTGCTCTGACATACCTAATTCAATGATCAACTAATGATAACTGACACGTGCTGTCGTGCCATTGTTTTTGTCCATTGCGTCGCCGTACTTTTATTTTAGGTGTTCGAATTTCCGAGTTAATTTTGTTTTCATGCTCTTTGGCAATCCAGTGCACGCCTTTATGAACTACGGTAGGCACAACTTTGCAATACTAGTCGCACCGCATATGTTGGTCCAGTTACCAGACACGTACCTAATATTGGTCTAGTGCAGTAAGTGAGGAGATTTTGGATTGTATATTTTGTTAAGTCGTTAAAGCTAAAGTTTAGCGTGTCAAGTAGCTTACTCAATTCCCATTGACTATTGCTTCTCGTAGATACTTATTATTGCCTAACTCCTAACAAGTTTTAAATTCATTCAGTCTAGTTAACCAACTACATATTTATTGACAGTGGTAATTTATATGTTCAACACAGCAGACAATCGAAAATATCGGACTAGTTAAATAGTGCTGGTGTCGGTGACATTGAGCATGTTCCGTTTGCTCTAATATTCTAAAGACATGTTTGGAAACGCGACAAGATTGTTTAATAAAAACGTCTGGGAGGTCCATCCAGAAAGGCCACTTTGCTCAAAACGTACGAATGGGCTCAGAATGTGACCATGCAACATTACGACTACAGAAGTTCGAGTCTTGAGATTTTTTCGTTTCACCTGTATCATGCATGACTTTAAATGCGCGTGGGGTTGCTTATCTCGCGTTCTTATTGCGGTTGATGCTTCTGTTCTAAGCCGTTTTCATTGAATGGTAGTGCAGTATTTACAGGGTTGTATTTATATTTACCTTGGGGTTCTGTGTGCTCAGCGCGTACGCTCGCAAGCCGTGCTCGGAGGGCGAAGCGCGCGCCACGCATAGGCACGCCAGCGCCGTCACAGCCGCTCTTAACATCGCCCCGTCTGCGGAACACAATGATTTTGGTTGAAGTTGGTTGTCTTTGTAAATATTTAAGGAATGAGGTACTTGAGGGGAACCGTTAATGAAAAATATAGTTGTGGAAAATATAGCATGGCGTGTTGATGTCACTAAAATATGAAATGGAAGTAAGGTTTTTCATAGATGTACTTATGTAAAAATTATTGATTATCTTGATTGACTACTAACTAAATTACTGTCTGTGGTGCATCCAAAATCCAGTCAAGTTCAGGTTTAGGGAGTTTTCTATGACATAGTACGGCTTAAGGCAGTTCTGTAAAAGTACTGGAGCCTTTCATAACTTTCTTTGGTTTCTTTCTTTACCTTGGTCCAGGTACCGAATGATTCGAGCATTTATAAACAGCGACTCAGTGGTCCCCCAAGAAGTGACTGAGATATTTTATCCGTGAGCAGTTGCATCTTTTTGTGTGATCGTAAAAGCACTGTCATTTCGGAAGCTCACCATATCTATGTATAAGGAAGCGATTTTAACGGTAGTTTCACTAAGCGCAAAGCTTTTCATTAAACCGGGACTGACAAACTAAACTATGGTTAAATTACGATATTTGACACCTATCTATATCAAAAGTTATTCTGCTTTTAATTTTATTCAAACTAATAACAACAGCTAATAGGCTTTATAATTGATTTCTCTCAATCATAGACCATATAAAAAATAAAACATCACACTAACTCCAAAAACGTACATTGTTAAGTGATACCATCTCATAAACCTCATTACGATTTGACAAATGAGTTGATAATCCATTAATATAGCACCTATAACGTAACATTGGCTATATCAATAAGCGTTATGTTGCGTGGGCGGCTCTCAGTTTTGAAACTTAGTCCATCATTTTTGGGATTCCATCTATTGTGAAAATGGTTGCGTATAAATTATACGCGAAATTTCGTAACAGTTTATATGCGAAAACAAAAACATAATATATGATTTACGATTTAACACCTTCTTAACTTGTCTTGTTAAGATATCGTCGCGAACGGCTATCGTGAAGGCTTTGTATGAAAATGTTCTGTAATGTTAAACAAACAGTGCGGCACTCGCGTGGCGGGGTCATTGATATCAGTAAACTGTAAAGCGGTTCTTTATAAGCATACGACTTCGCTAAAGTAATTTCCTAAAGGTACGTTTACTTAGCTTATAACTGCACACAAATCGATTAGAGCGGGTACTGTGATTGCTTTAAATTAAAATCTTTATTGAAGTAGGTACTTATGGGCGTCTATTATCCTTTAATGACACTGGGTACATTATTGCTGGGAAGTAATTATCTTTATATTGTCTAGCAATAACAAAATACATTAAATGGAGATTACTGGGACCATTTTATTACACGTTCTAGACATACATAGTACCTAATCAATTGATTTATCCCAATTTCAGATATGAATATACAGTGTGTCAGGTTAAACGAGGGACATACTTTAAGCGAGTGTAGTACTTACCCATGAAAACGAACAACTTTTACTAAGAGACCAACACTGAAATCGAGAAAATAAAACCACTCTATACATTTATGTTCGCACTAGCTGTGCCCGCGACTTCGTTCGCGTGGATGTCGGAAAACAATACGTAATGTGTCGCTTGGGAAAGGTGTAATTGCCACTCCTTCATTGAAAAGGAAGAATCATCAGATCTTGCCTGGTAACGCTTTCCTTACCTAGGGTTCGCTACCACGGCCCTTTCGACTGCAATCACTGCGTCTTCATGGTTCATAATGACAATGCGATGAAGTGTCACTTTGATTTTTGAGAATAAATTAAAATAAAAGCGCCTGCTCGAGGCTGATTATCTAACCAAACAGCCATAATTATGTCCATTTTATTTTGCGTCTGTCTTAGAATACCAACTTGTAAAATCATATCACCATTTTATCTAAAGTATATCTGAGATTAGTAGGTGAAGTTTGAAGTTAGTTTTTCTAAGTCTTGGTTTCTTCTCTGTGGTAAATTTAGAATTTCTTAACTTGGTATTGAAGATATCATATATACCTACCAATATTATGCCTTATAAAGCATCGAGATATCTAGATAATAAAAGGAAGAATACATTAATGGTAAGAGCTTCTACATAAAGTTGCCCTTGTAAAAAGCAACCCATTAAACTTTGGTTATATTTGACACCGGCCGCCATTTAAACTACGAAGATGAAACCCATGAAAACTTTAGACATGATTTTGATTTAGACCTTATACTGCCGAAAACCAGAAAAAAAATTGTAAAGATTATTACAAAAAAATATAACCGACTTCCATAAAAAACCCTACAAAGTTTGCACTTTGTAGGGTTTTTTATGGAAGTCGGTTATATTTTTTTTTTAACCTTAGTTTGGGAAGACGTTGCGCGTTGGCAAGAAATTACAGAATTCTGAAACCAAAGGTCTATTGCACTTTGAAGTGTGTTTTTAAGTCGGTTGTATTTTATTTTATTTCACACAAAGTCGTGTAAGTTTATATTGAAAACCATGAAAACGACACACATGATAAAAAGAAAAAGAAAATTGCAGCCGCCATCTTCGATTTTCATTTTGACGTCACAATCGGCTTCAGCACTCTCGAAAACCATGAAAACGACACACTACGAATTTTTCGATGTGCAGCCGCCATCTTGGACTTTCATTTTAACCAGTACTGAAACGGTTTACCAACAGTCGATTGGTCCATGAACCGTTGGTCAACACCATTAACTTTTCATCCAAAGGACTTGTGACCCACGAACGTTTCCCCAACAGAACTCTACGTCAGTGAATGCTTAACCAACAGAATGTTTTGACCAATAACTTTTCACCCAAAGAACATTTGACCCATGTCAAATAGAACTAAGGATGCAAGGGCGAGCGAAGCGAGCTCGAGACTTGGGGCACCCAGACTCGGACAGGTAGGGTTCGAAGGGATGATGGCGGCTCAAGTGAGCGAGCAAAGCGAGCGAAGGGCACCCCGAGGTTAGGCTTGGTTAGGTTACTTTATACCCTTTTCACAGAAATAAAGGACTACGTCTTATTATTATTTTACTTTCACCTTTCCCGGCGTCTGTTGGCCTTGTTCTTTGGGTGAAAAGTTATTGGTCAAAACATTCTGTGGGTAAAGCATTCACTGACGTAGAGTTATGTTGGCAAAACGTACGTGGGTGAAAAGTCCTTTGGAAAAAAGTTTATGGTTTAAAGATAATGTTCACCAACGGTTCATGGGCCAATCGACGGTGGGTAAGCCGTTACAGTTTCATTTTAACCTCACTATTGGTTTCAGCACTCTCAAAATCCAATAAAACGAAACCCATAAAAAAAATATTGCAACCTCCGTCTTGGATTTTCGTTTTGACCTGCCTATCGGCTTCAGCACCTTTGAAATCTATGAAAACGACATCCATGACAAAAAATCAAAACAAAATTGCAGCCGCCATCTTGGATTTTCATTTTGACCTGACTATCGGCTTCAGCACCCTCGAAAACTATCAAAACGACACCCATGACAAAACATTTAAAAAAATGGAGCCGCCATCTTGGGTTTTCATTTTGACCTGACTTTCGGCTTCAGCACCCTCGAAAACTATCAAAACGACACCCATGACAAAACATTAAAAAAAAAATGGAGCCGCCATCTTGGATTTTCATTTTGACCTGACTCTCGACTTCGGCACCCTCGAAAACCATGAAAACGACACCCATGACGAAAAAGTTAAAAATTTAGGCAACCGCCATCTTTGATTTTCTTTTTGACCTCACTTACCGGGGTCAGGATCCTCGGAAACCATGAAAAATAGCTCTCTCTCTCTCTCTCTCTGTGTGTGTGTCTCTATCTACCTATTACTTTGAAAAATGAGGCATAACGCTTTTTCGTTATTTGACGATTTCTCCCTTAGAACTCCTACCGCAAGCTCCATATAAGAACTTCGTTAAAAACGCTCTGCGTTACTCAACTTTCTATATCAATAATTATCTAACTTCTTTATCGCTCAGAACACCACATTAATTATTAATATCTTACATTATCCTCACTTTTTGTTTAAAATTATTTTAGAGCCACAGGCGCCACTAAATAAACCATCAATGGAAAGCGATTTTGTTTAATATTATAATCATTATCATTACTTTTTAAAATAACATAGATATAAGTAGGTATCTGTGTTATTTCGTCATTTAAGTAAGCATAAACTAATAGGACGTGATTATTCACATCACAACAACAAAATGTTTTCGTTAGTAGGTACTATATCGCGCCAATAGATGTCGTTACGTGTTACTAAAAAACGTAAAAAGTTGTTCTAGAATACTTTAAATTGATTATATCTTTTGATAGAGTGAACCGATTGCGATGAAATAAAAACTAATCACTGCTCCGAGTTCTACACCATATTTGAGTATAAAAAGTAACCGTATTGGTTTGGTACTTTTTACGTTGACCCTGTTCAAATCAATAATCTGTCACATCCAAACAGACAAACAGACAAACCGACAAACAGACAAAAATTCCAAAAATTGATGAAATGGCATCTGT
Organism: Gortyna flavago; assembly: GCA_963669345.1. Classification (NCBI taxonomy): domain Eukaryota; kingdom Metazoa; phylum Arthropoda; class Insecta; order Lepidoptera; family Noctuidae; genus Gortyna; species Gortyna flavago. Next base: position 14,229,708 of record OY770131.1, on the reverse strand, counting down.
TGGTTATCCTTTAACACCCCAACAATTTTTTTTTGAAATATTTTCAATGTACAGAAACGTCTCGTCTACAGATTTATTATATGTATATAGATAGATAGAATAGATATAGATAGAATAGATAGATAACTGGTCAACATGTAGGGAACAGCTGTTTTTTAGGGTTCCGTGCCCAAAGAGTAAAAACGGAACCCTATTACTAAGACTCCACTGTCCGTCTGTCACCAGGCTGAATCTCAGCATAGCTAGACAGTTGAAATTTATATATAAAAATTTAAGGGGGGCTCCCATACAACAAACGTGTTTTTTTTGCCGTTTTTTTATATGTAGTTATGTTAAATATTGTATGGTTGTACGGAACCCTTCGTGTGCGAGTCCAACTCGCACTTGGCCGGGATTTTTTTTCTTCATATTTTTGAGTTCGCCCCCTTAAGAGTAGTTTATTTTCATGAGTACTACCTCCGTGAGTACTACACTCTCTTAAAGTATGTCCCTCGTTCAACCTGACACTCTGTATTTGGTAGTATCGCTATGGAAAGTCTATGTCTACCAGTGTACCAGTATACCTGTATTCTGTGCCGCTAAAATTACATCAGAATCTAAAAACAAATATTTTACACAATTGATTAATTTATTCCAATTTAACAAGCACTGGTCTATGTTTGGTAGTTATTATCAGAGTTCTTCCTTGAAGACACTACCACCAATCCACCATACATATTTTTGTCACTGAAATTATATCCTCCAGCTTTCAATCTTTGACGTAAATATTTTCCACGGTTGCAAGGTTAAGAAAAAAAAAAAAAACGCCATAATGTGACTGTAAGTTAGTGTTCCATAGTATTTTAAACTAATCAAGTCTCCATATTCTAAAAATATCAGTATCAATGTCTGCTGCAGCTTTACACGTTCGAGTCATAATATCTCCGATTTGAGCCTGCGCAAAGTTCAAACATGCGCACACGGACACAAAATAATATATGGGGCAAAATCCCATATTGTGACACTGTTATATTACTTACTACTGTTAGATTACTCTAAAAAGTGAAGATATGATGACGTGTTTATTCACCAGACTTTCATCTTTATTTTTTGATCAGATTGTTGTTATACGTAATTAACCATGCAAATCTGACTTATTTTGATTGCCAATTTTTAATTGCTAACCAACAATATTGTTTACTTTGTTAATTTATTATTTTTAAATAATATTTTATTTAAATCTAAGCTTAATGTAACAATTTCTTATAGGATAGCACCGCATGCGCCATAAACGTAATAATTGTGCCACAAGCACTATACTATAGTAATATAATTAATAACGAAGTAGGGAAAACAAATGAAACAAGTATAAGGTATTGTGAGCTAATAAGACTTAAAAACATAAAACGTAGACTCAGATAAGTAAATAATTTTATTTGAGTCTACGTCTTTAAACACAAGTAAAAGGGAAAAAATATTGTTTTTTGTTTGCTTTTTAAACTGTAAGTATTCAAGAAGCTTCTCATCTTGTATGGCCTGCCATACAAGAAGACAGACACAAACTCATTACTACGTGCTAGGCACGCATTGTTTTATTACAAACGCGCGTTCAAATACTAACCAAATGTATTGTTGTGACAAGTGCCTAAGCAAAGTATTTTTATAGGCGTTTTGTCTTCTAAAGTTCAAACACTTACATTAACTATTGTTACTTCATGCAACTACAATGAAATGTGTTTTAAAATTTTGCATTAATAAAGCATTTTGCAAAGAATTTATAATGCGCGGAGATGTATTAAACATTAGCAAGTGTTTCATGCTGATGGCAGTATAATGTTAGATCCATGCTACCGTAGGTCGCGGCATGACGTGCATTGTTTATTTGTCTGATCAGCGACAGGTGTACGGGCCCGTCCTGTTCATGTGCATCTATTTATTTGCATTCCGGTATAGTTCGTGGACCTCGGTCTGTCGGATTATCATTGTCTAGCTACGCCCACGCTGCTAAGGTCAGCCTTTCATCAACCCCAGCACTCCTCCCGTATGCACCATGTGCTTACGTAATCATAATACGTCCGCTATTATAACGTCAGTCTTATGTGTTCTATGCGATTGTATCTTTTTAATATGTAGCGTCAAAGAGGATGTTCTACTCATTTGAATGTGTCTAGTTTGAATGACTAAAAGATACATTGTAAGGATGTAACTCAGGATTACATATTAAATACTTTTGAGGCTAAGGTATCATTCAGTATTTGTATATTTATTCTTTAATGCGACGATGCAATGATGTCAAATAGCGTCACGTTGTCGTCGCATAGTAGTCACGTAGGCTACTTTCGGTAACCGTCCAATTCGTTACGGGTCGACATACAAAAGAAATAGATCAGTATCGTTATTAATTGACTTTAGATCAGATGCCGAAGCAATCGCATATAACGGTTATTATGATTTACTGGCGCATCGAGTATTCATACTGATGCTGACGTGATCAATGACAGCTAAATCATGATGAAGTGAGTGACGACACACCAATTTCTATTAATGAAGCTTTATGAAAGGGCGTCCCGTATGATTAAAAATCGATAAAGAAAGTACACGCTCCCGAACTGAACACAATACTTGAACATGTCACGACAACTTGGAAAGATATATTGTTGTATGAGATCAATTGACGGAACCCTGTCATTATATTTTTGTTCCTGTTACATACCAGGAGGCAATCAAAATTCAAAAAGGGAAAAGGAATGCACGTTTGTGAAGTGCATCGACCTTAAAGTACTTGAAAACATGCAACCTGGGAATGCAGAAACGCAACGAAAAGTATTTCATCTACCTAATTATGATGTAAAGCGTATTACTGATATCCTGTTGACGAAAAGACGTTCAAAGTCGTGCGACTCGCTTTATGACATTTCCTGAAGTGCATTTTCACGTTAGTAGAGTTTTGAGTTGCGTATAAGTGCGGCACGGCAAACGGATGTGTTACAGCAATTTACCGCCGCAGCTAGTTGTCAAAGTTCAGTGGAACTGGAGGCGAGCCAACGCGGCTACAGCACGCACTTCCAGGTGCAACACGCTTTCATTGCTCTTATTGGTACATATTAATTCTAAATGAAATTCATTAATATCACTACTTCAAATAATGCTACTTATTATAATTAAGCAGATATTTGTTAAGTTCTTATGTAAATACTGGCATGCATCAGACATAATTAGCTTTGTTTGAGATGGGATTAATAGAGATATATTTGTTTTTACTAAGTCATTGGCCTTTTCGTCCTTCTCTCGTCCTATTGTGGACGGCTTCCTGGTGAGATCACGTTTATTTTGTTGCAGCATTCTCTACCCCTTTTGTCTACATGCTTTAATCGCTCCGATGTTTTCAAACAATTTATTTGTACGGATCGGTCGCATCAACCGGGACACCGGTGAAATTAATCTGATTCTTTTCTTGTCGAGTCACGCGGCTTCCGTTGTTAAATTAAAATGTAGGGAAAGGGGATGTCCTATTACTTTTTATCTGGAACGCCGTGATACGTGCGCTGTTGTTATGCGTCATATAATGAAAACGTGGAGCCGTGGACCACCCGAGATTGCTTGCTGTCTGTCAATTTTATTTTAGCTGCCCCTTTTGTGGTTTGATTCTTATTGCGCCTTTAACTTTATTACACTGAACATTTTCTTAAAGTATTTCGCACAAATGCAGAAACTAAAACATGATAATTGATAAGTCTTTTATATTTACAAGATTTGTTTACGAGCTTTTACGTTTGTGCAAGGTATGATGGTCACCCTGCCAAAGATATGAGGTACGATTGAATTGAAATCTGGGTTATAAGTTATGTAGAAACTAAATGCTCTATTTATAATACGGTTACGTCATATGCGTAAATGCTGACACAAACTCAAGCCACTCATTTACATCTCATATATAATCAAGATAAATAGCAGATCAGTAGACTAAGTCAAATCCTCCAGATTTATTGTTACCACAATAAAGAAGTTTTTAGATAAATATTATTAACCGCAGTAGGAAAGCAACAAAAACAAGGTTGTGCCTCCAGTTTAAATAGGAAATGGGCGTACCGATTAAGTAGCCAGAAAGAAGTGTCAATAAATTACATATTTTCGTGTCAGCCGGTAAAGAACGTAGAAATTATAATCGATATAAATCATTTGGACTTGTTAGCATTTACATGTAATAAATATTCAGTTAAATGACTCTATCAATACGGTTTTATTACGAAAGTAGCTGTGCCTACTGGTTGCGCCCGCGTCGTGATCACATTGTTGGGCGCGGAGTCGCGGACTCAACTCAGCAAAGTTTACCTGTCTGCGACTACGCGGCCTTCGTGGAATGTCGTCGGGTAGCTCATTATAAATTTGCCTTTATGTTGCAATTTCATATGAGTCACCATTTAAAATAAATAACCTCCGTGCTCAATTCATCAGAGATAAAGAACAAAAAAAGAAGCCTCAATGAGAGCCGTTGCGCGATGCGGCTTAAATTTCCTTCGTCATTCAATTTTTAACAACATAATGACTGCTTTAGAGACCCTTTAAATTATGCTTGTCCCAATTATGTAGTTTCAATTAATTAACCAGATTATTAAATGATAGTGTTACGAAGGAAAGGGCCTTCCTGGCTTAGTGTCATGAGTCATGACAGTTGTATTTGGATTTATTATATTTAGTATTGCATCTATTTGTATTGTTATCAATTGCTCAACATTAATCTTAAATATAATGTATGTATGATAGAAATGTATTTACCAATAACGTTAACGAAGTGGTTGTCCCGCGGCAGTTTGTAGCCCTGGGCCCTGAGCACTGTTTGTTTGTTCTGTTGCAGTGACTACAGCGAACTGTGTTAATGTACCTAGAGATAGCTATGAGTGCTCCTAGACCACGTTATCAGCTCGCGTTAGGTCGTTTCACTGTCCTCGTTTCGAGAATCTTGTCGATAGTTGAATCATCTTTAAGAATGAGAGACGAGTCGGCATGACATGACATCGTATCGCCGTGTCGCCGTTCACAGTCACCATAACTAAACTGTTGGTATTTTGAAATCTTTTCGCTAACATTGGTTGCGGTTTAAAGATTATGACAAATAGCTGGCAGAGCTACACAAAGAAAGTTGGAAAGTTTAGGATGTAGGTGTTCGTTTGTTGTGCGCATTAAGCAAAGTCCTTATAGTGTGCCTACTGTGTCATCTTCTGTTGTTCGTCTTCGTAAGTGGGTTACTGACGCGGCAGACGGCGCGGCGACCACTCGCGCAAACCGGCTGCCAATTTGTTGGTGGCACATCGTTTTCTGAACAACCTATCTGGAATTCGGGTGCAATTTATCTTTAAGTTCCTCTTTTATCTTGGTCTTATTTTACACAGATACTTTTAGGAGTGGCGGCTCCGCTGTTAAATAATTTCATAATTATTCAAATTTTACCTGATGGTAAATTGAAAAACGATGTTGTTGCGTGACTGCTACCGTTTACTTGTTTTTTTTTTATTACGTTGTAAACGATATTATCATTGATGTTGAAATTGGTTTGTTCTAATATCATATCTAATGAAAATTATCATGACATGGTAATAAAGTTCCAAGAGGGCTTGTCTTACGTGCAAGTTTAGCTGCAAGGAAGTTATTTATCATTACTTAAATGATTTTATTTAACATTCAGTTATTCTAATCTTTAATTAAGTAAATGTATTTAGAAATACTATTTGACTACGAAATAGCTACTTTTACTTCACCTTTACAGGCAAACAAACATTGTTCTGTGTTTGTGTTTTATCACACAAAATAAATATAAGTGAAGTTAAATTATTTTAACTAAAGCAAACACATTTTATCTTCTTATCAAATAGTTTAATACCGCTAAATGTCCCGGGAGAGCCGCTTACAAATGTATTGTGTAATATCGGGACTGCATATTTCAGCCGCTGTGCCCAGGCGTAAGCGCAATTGCGGCCACGCCACGCCAGCGAGTGGCCATGGCTGGCGCATGGCGCGCGTGCCGCTCCCAGCATTGATTCTAATCGGTTGCATCTGTCCAAGACAATACACATTGCCTAATAGGACCGTGACTTAAACCAGAACCATTGATTTCTTATCTGATCCAATCTAGTTGAACAGGTCTTCATGATCAATAAAGTACAAATAAATTCCCTTTTCTTTATTGCTACATCAGTGCATGGTTTTATATTGATATGATTACACTCTAGCATACATAAAAATATTATCCGCAAATTATATTCTATGCTGCTTTAAAACTTTCCACAATTTTTGAATAGCTCTGATATCATCGCTAATGCTAGGCTAAGACAGAAATGAATTGTTTAGAAATGTTGAATCATAGTTTTGTTGTAGCGAGTATGTGTAACCGATGTCAAAGAGGTCACCACTCATGCAGGTTCAATGTCTTTACGTTAAGGCTTTGTGGTTAAGAGACAACTTTTAACAATGCCCCATAAACTTTTGGAGAAACAAAAACTGATAATGTACCCTAAATGTAAGTGCTTCCATCAGGATAGTTTTATGATTAATGGTATTGGAATGTTGTTGACAATAATACAATCTATCGAAGGCTGGAATTTTCATAAAAAAATATTGAGGAATACGATATTTTTACTGCTAAGTATCTAAAAATCTACAACCTAGCAATTTTCAATTTAAAACCTTTTTTTAAATATCTTTTAAAGTTTGAAGCTAATTAGAATTTAAAAACAAGCGTTTAAAATAGTAATAACGGTTTCAATTTCCCGTAAAATTAAATTAATGAGTTCGATATAAAAACCGATGTCTTTCGAATCGCCTGTCTCAAAGGCATGTGTTTGCAAACCGGCTTGGTCGCGATACTATCTTAATTACAACATTAGCATGGTGATGATTCGCTTTGAATACACATTCACATTAGGCGGAATTATCTCACGGCGACATTTTGCGCTCCACATGCAAATTGATGATGACGGAGCGTCGCACCGCGGGACCTCCCCCATCTACCGGACCAGTATTGATTATCAACATTTTCTTGACCATAGATATCCGTGTTCTTGGCGATAAAATCGATTCTAAGTCTAACATTGAAGTACCTAACAATCGGAGGTGTTACAAACATACATATAATTTCTGTTATAGCTGTTACAAAGCTATTTTCCAAATTCTCATTTGATACCCATTCACAGTAATATGTTTTGATATTAAGCCTTATGCAGTTATGTAATACTCAACACATGCACTCACGTAATATAATATCAATAAGTATCGCGCCTCAATTGCGTTAGCATTTTTATTGATGGCTGTATTGATAATATCTTTTATGGATATATATGCTGTTGTTTAACAAAACAACACTTAGTTTTTCGTTTTCGATTTTCTTACTTGTTTCAAAAGCAGGAGTTACGAAATGTACGTTGGTACTTTCTCTCTCGTCTCGCAACTGATACACGCGGGAAGTGTGGATGGAGGTTAAGAAAACAAAGTTTCGTCTTCACGTAGATATAGGCTGCAAAACCGTGCCTATAACATGTCATCATATTATATCCACCACATTTATGCATAATGAGTATTTCAAGTTTCCGGCGACTAGACTAAGTATACAGAACAGGTCACTTTAGCAACTGTGATCTTGAGGATTATTACTTTTGTATTTAGATCACCTTTGTTTCGACTATCTAAAATGTGGCAAAGCATTTTTTGAGTTAAAATTTTAAGAAACGACTAGTTGTCCTTATTTGTGTGATTATGTATCCCGCACTTGGGGACGTGCCGGGAGGTTTATTTGTGTAGAACAAATACAAGGTGCTCGTGAACCGAGAGGCCGGGAGCTCTGCCGACTTGTCGTGTTTGCTTACGTTGATATGCATACCTCCCGATTTAATTGTACACCCTAAGAACGCGCTCTGCTGCATTCATTAACAATAATAGCAGCCACTGTATACTAACGAACAGCTTAGGATAGGTTATGTAATTTGTAATAACAACTATCATGTCAATAATTGAGTGGTGAACTACAAACAGCACGTTTGCGCAAAAAAATATTGGAAGTTCGAGCCACTTCTGCACCGGTCAGTGGCGTAACTATAGGGTACAAAATGCCACGGGCTCCCAGCCAGTGGGCCCCCATCCCTAGAGGGCCATGAGCACAGGAGGATCCTAACATAAGTCTATAAAAGCAAACTTTTTTTGAAAATGTGCGACAAAGGACATCATTCAGGTTTCAAACATTTTGTACCTTCTTCCCAAAGTTTGTCTAATTTTTTGGACATGAGCTCATGCTCAGCAGTAGCGCTTGCGACCACTAGACCAATGAAGCAGTCAGGTGTAAAATTTTGTAGGGGAAAATATGAAAACTACGCGGAAGAAGTCGCGGGAGAAGTGCTAGTAAAAAAAAAAACTTTAACATTGGTTGAGCTTCTTTAGATTGAGGGAAGGCCCCATCCCTTGAATTTGCCACGGGCCCCAAACGGTATAGTTATGCCACTGGTACTAGTAATACCAATCATAAAAAAATATGCTTTTGGATGATTAACTTGAAAATAAACCTACGTCCGGTAACGGCAGTATCTATGCGTTTTCCCTAACCACGATTAATTTAAGTCAACTCATTGTCTTGAAAATTACTAAATCGAAATTGATGAAACTTGCACTGTTTCCTAAGTTGAAGTAAATGTAAGCCAATAAAAAAATGGTCACGATCCGATTAATAGTTGCGGAGAAAAGCGTGGACAAACATACATCTATAAAATTTTGTATATTTGTTTGGAAGCCCTAATAGATTATCATATGTGAATATAATTAATTTCTATAATATTACATACACACGTGTGGAATTGATCCTTTTTTTTAAATCGGTAAAAACGGTATTTAAGTCTGTTCGGTAATTCAGGAATATCCGACATAAAATACCTAGGTATACTATATAAAATCCGACGACGACGAAGTTACCTTGAAAACATAAATTATCATGGACTTGGTATGAAATTGGTGATTTCATCAATTAAAGTAATCGTGGTTTACCTACCCTAAGTTCCTAAGTAATTAACAACATCAAATTCAAATCGGGTTTTTTAATCTGGGAAAATTTAGCTGAAACCGGAAAGACAAAACGGAAGTATAAAGTAGCAACTAAACTTTTCCTCCGGACATTGCGGATGTAATTTTTGTAAAAATAAGTGACAAATTATAAGTTTTAATTAATGCGTGAAAGTCAAACTCAAATAAATTTCGCGTCCTTTTAAAATGTTTTACGTATTGTTATTTACAAGCGAAAGTCAATTAACTTCTCGGCTCTTGTCTGACAGGAGTGTTTCGTGTATGAGTATAATAATTTATAGCCTTTAATAATATTTACTGAGCAAATTGAATTCGCTTACTTTACAAACTGAACATGAATTTCCTCTTTTTGAAAGGTTGCTGTTGCACCAATATTACAAGCAAGCATAATTATGTCAGTGTGTTGGTAATTGATAAAGAATTTCCGTTTCGGAATATAATATCGGTATAATTGAATATTTCACAAGAAAACCTTATATTTGTTTGATTGATTTATCCCTTCATCATTAACTTATGAATATACGAGTAACATTCACAAGAACGGTCCAGAAGTTACCAGTTTTATCTATCGACTTAGAATCGACGGACTGCATCGAAACCATTGAGCTTTATCATAGATGCGGTTATTTGATCGAGTAGTTCTAAATAGTAACCAGTGATTATGCACTTCGGAATTAATAGTGAACAGATGAGCGCATACGCACACTCCCTCGGAAGAGCTTACCCAACAGACGCTCAAGGCGAGCCCTTGATGAATTTTTAATTGCCTGCAGGTACTCTCTGATTCGACATTTACCAGGGAATCGATAAGAATTAAAGCAGCTATAAAGGTTAAGGCGAAAACCGTCTGTTGGTAGTGTTCGTACGATAAATCCAATTACCCTGACATTTCTAAATCATACTGTGAATCCATTCGCCAGACAGGACAACGTTTTAATGAGAACTGTATATTTAGCTTTTAATTAGTGAAACACTCCTAATCTAGATATATGGAAGATTAAAGTATGAAATTATGACTTAAAATAACTAATAAAACGGTAACTTTTTGAAACATCAACTTCTTACATTATAATAAATGTTTTAATTAATGCAAAAATATAATTTTGTAGGTTGCGGTTTTCCTTTAAGAGTTTCCTTGACCGATATGAAATCATCAGTGCAGTACCAAACGAGTGTTTACTCTTCTATGCCCTTCACTTGATCGCTCTTCCCACGTCGTTATGCAATGATAGCCTCGGGCCTCCGAGTAGCTTTCAGGAGCCAGTGGCGACGCCTCCTAGTAATTAACGTTAGTTATGTCTGGCGAACGATTATGATATCCCAGTACAGCGCCTTGCTAGTTAACCAATGTCGAGGCGGTAATGCCTTGATTTATGCTGCCGTTCCTCCTCGAGGTTCATTCACACTGCCTCACAAGGGAATAAACTACTCTAATATGTAATCGCTTGTGGTCCCAAGAGGTCCTTTAAATGCTAATGTCACATAATAAGCTCGAACGATTTACGTGATCAATCCTAACGATGTAGCAAGCGTGAAGACATTTTAATCGCACCAAGTTTTACATTTAATTTACAGGTTCGATAAGGTGCGCGTTCACTTTTATGTTTTGTTATGTAGGTCGATGTTTTGAATTGAAATAATATAAAATGGACAAAATGTGATCAGAGCGATGTTCGCAAACGGCATAGCAGCGCGTAGCGGTCGTAGGAACCAGTCCGCGATGGCGATATTGTCGATAACACGCGTAATGTGACTCGCCGAGTTTTGGCAGACCTCCTAGTGTTCTTCTACTTGTCGTCACCTAGCAGTCTTCTTAATGGTAAAGAATAGTTTAACATATTCACTGATGACATTTGCATGCTCCAGATAGTAAATTTATATATAGATGGAGACTTGTGAATTATAATTTGTTTGATTATGGTTATGCATATTTAACTTGCGATTTTTGTTGCATTACTTGTTTACCTAATACTGGTGATGACAGCATGAAGTTTGATATACATATTTATAATTTTCAGGCAAATTAGTATGTAGGTAGGTACTACGTGTAGGTATGTGTGCGATGATGAATTAATTATGATAACTTATTTCAAACAATGGTGTCGTGAACATAAATAAAGTAAAAACGTTTATAACTTTTAAAATAAAAGCGAGTTATTTGGTAGTTTTCATTTTCGTAAAATGATTAATGCCAAGCCATAATATTATGGAAAGGCGAGTAAACATATTTTGTAATGAATATATAATTTTATGTCATTGGAATGTTGATGCAAATCAACGTAAAGCTTATCGTTATGAAAATACTTTAGCAAAAGTTAGTCAAACAAGCACCAACATTCTAAAAGACAGATGTGTAGTTATAATTAAAAGGATGCAGTATAAAACTAACGCGAACAAGATATTCGCACAGCGGATATTGCGTGTGCAATCAAAACATGCGATAATGTGATAAGAAAGATAAAACGTTGCGCTACCGACCTAGGGTTGCTCCAGATAGTAGATGCGTCCTCTAAGGCGTTACTGTGGGCACTGTCACTGAACTCTCACTGATACTCATGTCACAGGGCATAAAATCGCGATGTAAATACACGTGTTTCGCGTAAGGTTTGGGTTCGCGGGGCGCGAGATCGTGCTACAGGTGCGCTTGCCGCAGCTTCCGCAGCGGCTCTGGCGGCCGGCTCCCGCGCCGACCCGCCGAACACGCCTCGTGCGTACGCGCACCTCCCCGCCCGCCCTCACACTGAAACCTTTCATTACTACAGTTTTCAGCGGCTTTTCATTATGTGTTTGTTAAAACGTACATATATTTCATTAAATAGCATTGTTAGTACAATGGTTTGTGATTTTAATGTATTTGCAGACAGTAATATACATAAATAAGTAGGTATTACTTACGCAGCTCAGACCAATAAAAAAGTATACGCAGTTACGCCTTCTGTTTTTAATAATGCCGCAGAGAAGTTATTGTGCTCTACGTATTAAATTATTGTGTTAGTTAAACGATAAACATAAACAATTCAGTTTATGGAACCAGAGCAATTACGATAACGTCATTAACTATCAGGTAGCAGCGCTAGTTCAGATGCTGTACAACTAGGTGGAACAACCTACAAACATACATTATACACACATAGAAAAGAGCTTTCTAAGAATTAAGATGAAATTATTACTCGTAGATGCCATAAAATAAGGTGCGCTGATCTGGTCAGCAAAACGCGTGAGAAAGTTGGTCTCTCGTCGCTCATAAATCGTGTATTATATTCTTTTAAATGAAGCCCTTGATTAGATGTTAATTAAAAGAAGAAGACGTTCTTTATGGCCGGCGTTTTATAGAGAAATGATGTCGCATGTTGCGAGTACGCGGAGCGGAGTACTTGTGTGTTTTAAACACTTGTCTACATTGCGTCACGTCCATGCTTGAAGAATCGGAATCTTCATCGATCATCTTAATCAATATTGGTTCTATTGCTACGTTTAGTTACATAAATTGACTTTCCCTTCGATGGGTGTCGAGTCGATTAATGTTTGCTATCAGCACCTGTCTGTGATAGCGAGGACAGTATGTATTGTATGTACACACGCAACTCCCTTCATTTTGATTGCACTGAGGAGATTGCGTGTGAGAAAGTGTATTAAGCGTAGGCTCTTTGGCTGTATTAACGAATTATCTCAATATTCATAAAAAAATATTTCTTGAAGATGAAGATTCCACAGGGTGGCAGGGATGTCCATGTTGCTTTAAGACCACAGACTTCTTATAGGTTTTCCTGTAATCTATAGGTATAGAACTATTTTCAAATTGGCTGTGACAGACGGACGGACAGACAGACACGAGTGATCCTATAAGGGTTCCGTTTTTTTTCTTTTGAGGTACGGAACCCTAAAAACATTTGCTATTCCATAAATTTTGACCGCATAGCTATTGCACTTTTCCATGAAACAACAGTTTTTTTTTATAACCGGCGAATAATGTCCTAGGGGTCTAGATCTAGAATCATGTGCTGAATTCAGGGTTACAGTTTGCGCGTCGCTGTCCCTGCCATTCTGTATTCCATACTAATATTATAAATGCGAAAGCGTGTCTGTCTGTTACCTCTTCACGCTTAAACCGCTGAACCGATTTCGATGAAATTTGGTATAGAGATAGTTTGAGTCTCGGGAAAGGGCATAGGATATATAGATGATTTTTATTCCGATATTCCCACGGGATCGAAACTTATGCGGGTGAAAACGCGGGGCGCAGCTAGTATGACATATTTTAATTTTCCATTCTATTGGTTAGAATAAAGTAAGACATTATCAAATCAGTTCCATGTAAATGACGATCTCTGTCAAGCGACTCAAGTGCAACGAAATTATTTAATGAAGACGTCTATCACAATACCCTTGTACTTATTATGGCACAAGGCATGTAATGAGAACGGTTTGTGATAGCAGTCTGATTTGTGTGGACTGCGCAAACATAATTTAACCATTTTGTCGAGTGCCGCCGCTTTCCTGTGACATTTGGAATATTGGTACAATGAATACCGATGAGTTACATAAACATTGGGTTATATTAGGTATACGAAGACCATTGCGCATGTGCTCTTTGAGTGCACAGGCGTCACCCAGATCAGGACACAAACCCTCGGGACACCCAGATCGTACACAGATGTTCTCAAAAGACCAGGAGACCTAATCAGCTTCTGGAGGGAGGTGGGCTGGTTGGAATAACCACCAACGGCCGCCATGGCCCACGCACAATGGTCCACTGAAGGACTAAGTGCGGAAACCAAACCCATAACATAGAACATAGGTATACGAAGATTGAATAACTCTTTCTGGCGTGAAAGCTGCTTTTCCTTATTCAGTTCTACATCATCATCATCATCATCTTTATGCCAATTTATTTGGGATCGACGCGGTGCTTCTTTTACTTATTATGTCCCTACTAGAGTGATTATGGAATTTTATTTCTTAGCCCTGATATCATCTTTTTAATTTAATAATCCATTGGTCTGCTTCCTTTAATTATTTTTTCATAATCAACTACGGTGTTGCTTCATTACTTGGCAGTTTACGTCTTCTTAAATGTGCTTGTGCAACATTGAACAACCTGTAAAGTTCTTTGACTTTCTACAGACATCTAATATTTTTGTCGTTTCTACTTTCGTACCATTTACATCTGCATGTAATACATATTTCCATGTGGTTCGAGGCAGTAAGCGCTACAGAACATGAAATTACGTATTAGTATTCTCTTATTACCTGTCTCACTGAAATTCTGCAGGGAGCTTTACTTCGTTTTGGATTATCTGGTCCTAAGCTAGCGGCACATGCCAACAGTATTTTCTATTGAAATTAGCATATTCATGAATACCAATAGTCTCACAAAGTATTCTGGTAGGAAGCGGTCTTTTATAGAGAAATTTAGCTTTTCATATTCATTTCCAACTCACTGGAAGCATAACATTCGTAGGTATATTACTTTTCCTATTGATGTCTAATATTCTGTACAGTTATATTATTATAATTTTGTTCTATATCGGTAGATATCAATATTAATACTTTGTGAAATTTTTATTTGTGTCATCGTACTGTTACTTGGAAACCTTACCTTACATACACGATCAACTTATCGCAGTAGAAATCTTTATGTTTGTTTGCTTTCATGAAAAGCTGATAAGCGGTTTGCCATTCTTATATCATTTACATTAGGTTTTAAATAACGCCTCGGTGGCGACATATAATTGCGATTATATTGAAAACACCTCGTAACAGAACACCCGTGTTGCCATATAAAGTCACTACATTGAATCAATATGCGATGGAAACGGGTTAGGTCTCAATAAATGATAACAAGCGGCGCCGGAGTGCGAGAGGCACGATTGTGCTCAAACAGTAATTAAGCATGAATAATTTTCGATTACCGCGAAGCGTGTCCATCCATTGCTGACCACGGCCGGCTCGTGACAGGTTATGTGGGTTTTGAGCCGTCTGCTCTCGGGAGGTAAGAGGGGGAAGCTACACGGGTGGTAAACTGTCCTTTACAGGCGATTGTAACACATAGATATCTTTATTCATTACTCATTATGTATTTGAAATTGTAGAGACGCCCCTTAATTCACTGATTAAATTAAAGACTTACTTATAGCAGGCAGCTATTGACGATGACTAAAATTGAATATCAACCTTTGAATTCTACATAATAGAGAACCCTTTTCAAAATATGTCTTCGTCAAGTACGACGGAGTAGAGTGCATTAGTTTCAAACAAAGTGAGTCATAAGGTTGTACAAGCACTTATTATTAGCACTGGTTGTTGTTTTTGAAGCCAGATCAGATACTGTAGCTGATAATAATGTTCATTCATGTGTTCAATTAGTAGATTTGTGCAATCCTAAATTGCTATACTGACACATAAGCGTGAAAAAACAACCGAGCTTAACGAGCCAATTAAACTGTAGAAGTGTATTAGACTGTTTTTCGTTTAGAAAATCGTATTCGCTTTTATGATTTCGCGGAATGGTTACTGTTTATTAGTATTCGTAGTTGTTGAATAGCAATGAACCAGAAGCTCGGAGATGATTTGAATCACTTGTAGGTACTATCGCGGACACTCCCGCCCGCCTGACCACCACTAAGTGAATTTTTGCTTGCACTTCAAAAATAGAAGCGCTCTCTAAAGCGCGCCAAGGTCAAATAGTTAGTCCGTAAAATTCACAAAAGGAGTAGGTACACGTGATGCGTCACTAAGCTGCACAGTGTAGGTTGCAACTAATTGCGTTATCGCTTTCCTAATAGGCGAAAACTTAGGGGGCGTGGCTTGGCGCCGCCGCAGGATTTAGGCAATACAAATTTTAAGTGATCAGGCGGAAAAGGCCGCGATGGTACCTACGTAGAAACTGCGGTCATCGCCACTCCACTTACTCCTCATTGGCGAAATGTATTGGTACCCTACGTAGCTAGCTTGCAGCGATTCTGTTTTGTAGATTTACAAGTCACGCTCTAGAGAGCTCGTGCTTTGCTTTACTACCCCGATCGGTAACGTTAACATGCGTAAATTATTGCTTGATCAGACCTGATCTCCTTTTTCGTAACCTCTTATAAATCTTTTTGCTTGTACCTACTTTGTAATAGGGTCACATTAAATTTAAACAAGGTTCTTGTACCTATAATGTTTTATGAAAAACAATACTGTCGTAAACACACACTACATAAGTTAACTATTCCAAAATGAGAATATACTGGGACTTGTTGACTGCATCGAACATATTTAATGCTCCATAGTGAGCTTGCCATTTATTTCAATCAGCACTGATTTATCGGTTGTATCTGGACGTTGAATGTGATTTTACAAGATAATGCGTGTTTTCAATGTGTTGAACAAGTTATGATGATTTTACGAATTGGATTATGTGTAATGTCTTGTTTAAGAGCCAGCCATGTCAGTGGGTTTTAAATACTACTAAGCTTATTATCGACATCCGATTATAAAAGCTCACACAGAGCTTAACTACCATTTCTAATTATTGCAATGAGATTGCTTGCATAAATCTTTCCTCCTGCCGTGCCTGCTAAAGCGTATTTTTACGTATAATGGCCGACGTCGAACAAGACAGACTTGGATAACAAAAGAATTAAATTAGTTGTTAGTTGAAAATTAATTAATAAAGTTGTTTAATTAAAACTTTACATTTTAATAGTAATACTAAACCTGTCCTGGTAATTTTCATGTCAGTGAAGTAAGAGGGCCAGGGCCATAGACTTGACAACTATTCTAATACTTATAGAAAAAAAAAAGAGAATTTTATGAGAACACTGTCGAGGCAGTCTCCTTTTTCATATCATGTCTTCCGTTACTGCGTTTATTTTTTTTGCCATTATACCGAATTGTCATTTAGCAAATAGGTACAAATTCCTTGATTTTATACCAACTGTGTGTAAAAAATAAGTCATATTTTACCTCATCATAACCATTCTGTTAATCATACGCCATGTTTTTTATAGTTCTCATAAAACGCGATGAGATTTCCTGATATATATTGCTCTCCAGTTTATCGATTCACGATATAGTTACAATGTTATACATACCTTGCTCACAGGCGTTATCCTTTAGCGGATAAGAGGAAGCAACAGGCTTCTTATTGGGTGTTGATGTAAAGCTCTGTGTGTTCAAAGAAACCATCGTTTCACACGTCGAATTTGGCTTTTATAGTCTCAATCATCTGTTATACCAACGTAACGTGTACATCCTTTCAATTTTATTACAGAGTTGCTCGTACCTTGAAGACGATATGTTAATGAGTTGCAATTTATAGTGTTGCATTAGAAAAACAAACTTAGTTATTTGCTTACATTGAAGCGTTGACATCGGACATGAAGTAAGCTGGCCAAGGTCCGGCATCACATAAAACGTTACTTTAACGCGTCGCAGTCGCGTACGACGTTTGCAGAAATGGGTACTCCGTCACGCCTGTACACGATTTACCTTTAATATGATAATGCGACAGGTCTGCCTTTCTGCGGTTCGTGGGAATCGCTCGCCGCAGGCCGGAGAATAAACCATACTACCGTTTAATTAGGTTCCAATGCCTACTTACCAACACACGTGCAGCGGGTTGACGAGTTCTAGTAACTCGCCGTAATAATTCTTGATCGAGTAATAACTATTGACGTTAAACTTAAATGCAAAATTTAACGACACCAAGCAATTACTAGTCCTACTCTCACAGATCGCCAGTTCTACCAAGGTTTGCGCAGTTGGCAATCTCGATTCCCCGAGATGGGACATGTTTTCCTTTCCTTTTGTTACTGCTCGAGTGGCACCGTCTATGCGGCTATCTCTATGATTGACGTGTTTGTTGTACTTAACACCTATACCTAAGTATGATAAAATGTTTATTACTTTTAAATAACTTGCCAGATGATTTATGTCTTGGTATAAAATGTTGATATAAACTTTGAAGTATAAATTGCAGATAAAACATTTTATATTGATGATGCCTGCCTGTTTATGTACATGTTTAGATACTGTATGATTAGTACTTAAAGCTTTGTTAGGTCTTAGCGTCAAATTATGATTGTATTCGCTTAACAACAGCAAGCGGCACACGTAAACATGGGGAAGGTCGCGCGCATGTGTCAGGCAGCGTGCTCGCTTGCTTCACATCGCTTTACATTAACAGTAATGGGTCTTCATGCTCTTCTTTAACTACCTCATAATGGCGAAAATTCTGTCTCGCAAATTACTTACTCGTTTCTGTAGATCTATTCGGGAGTCTCACTTTTCATTAAAACATTATTTCAGTTTGCCTCTGCTTGGAAGTTGTTGATGTCATTAAGTGCACGCACCGCACATACCACTTGATTATTGTGGTTGTTGTTTAGTTTTTCCCTGGTCTACCGTCTACCCCTTTAAGTTTACTTATTGCATCAAAACTGTAAAGTTTAAGCATTTCAGTGTCTCTTGTGCAAAAGCAATGTTGAAGTGGCTATTGTAGCAAAATCTAGAAAATTACGAAAAACAATTCCAGTAAGTGGATCTAAGAATAGTACGGGTCATGAGGTATGACACAATTTGAGTAATTACCAATTATTAATAATCATTGCGTGACAAGTTAGGTACTATTTTCTCTTATGTTCGTAATTGATACTTTCAAGGTCTACGATAGGTACCTGTCATATTATTTTTAATAAGTGATTATTTGCGTCGATGTGAAACGCATAACGCAATTAGCTTGGAGGACGTAAATGAGTAATGACTTCGCACACTGCGTCCCACACAGGTCAATGGCAATCACTATTATTTTCACAATTACCTCACTCAGAGAAATGGCTGTTTGATTAGCGTGAAGCAATATTTCGTTTGCCAGCAAATGAACTTTAAATAATTTGTTTCTTTCACACGTTAATGTAATAATGTGATATCGTTCCTATGCGAGCCACTTGTAAAACAACACAAATCGTATTATACGAAAAGCAATACTTGAAGCAATAAAATAAATAATACGATAGAAGAAACGATTCGTAATCTAAAGATAGATTCATTTGAATAAATGTCGTGACGGGGGCAGTAATTTATATTTTATATGTGAGTTAGCTTGAGCATGGCTGTACGTACTAAACCGCATAAGATTTGCATTTTTGTCTCTACGAAAAGATATTTATTGTTATAATGTGTGTTTTGTAATCTGTGTTCGCACAAACATACATGCATACAATATGTCCTACCATTCGGTTGGCTAGGAGGTGTGGAGTAGGTACTATACAGTTGTGTATTGCGAGGATATTACGTGTAACGTAATACTAGTAGCTTTTGCAAATCCAACCAGTCGTCCGGATTTTGTGTAACCTACGTGACTATTGAATAGAGGCAGAATCATCTATCGGCGTAAGTGTCCTCGGCAGCTTTGCTCCCGGATACTTATCTCGAAAGCGTCGCGTCATTCATGAATGCTATTGTGTTTCCCCTATTCAGGTCGTTACTTGATACGATGCACAACTTACGCGCCTTTGGGATTCCATGTTTTGAGGTTTAGTGGGTGGTGCGGGCGATGACGGCGCGCGGCGGGATGATCCTGCGGTGCACTTTGTGGTCCGCTCGAGCGTGCCATCATCATCGGCGGGACGTCGTGACCGCAAACACCGCGCCAGGCCCGCAAACCTGTTCCCTAGCCTTCAATAGACTCATTGAACATTACTCTCGTCGCCCTTGATGTGGTCGACTATTGCGCCGCGGAATTGCTTATGATGGGAAAATCATTCAAAATAATACATAAAGGAATTCAGTTCAAATTGCAATAAATGCAAATACTCGTAGACTATAAGTACATTAATAGCCTAGCGTAGTACTAGATCGCTATGCATTCGTCGAAGCCAAGCGACGGATGATTCATGCCTTTTAGCTTACACCCCTCGTCGATGACTTGATGCCAATTTTACTGCTCAGTGGAACACTCATAAACCACTGCATACGTTTATAGCTTAAAATCGCTTTTATTGTTTGTTGTTTTTATGAGTCTGAGAGCATTGTTTATTAACATAATAAATTTTATTAACAATCTACTGTACACTTGTCGGCTGTCGCCTCTTTCAATAGACAAGAACCCATTGTGATTATGAATCATTGTCATTATACTGGAGAGAGTAAAAAGAAGGAATATATGGAAGTCATTTCTTTCTTTTACAATTTATCCAGGCTATTGATTTTTATTTTTATGTAAATGAAAATTTCTCTACATTACAATCCAGGTTGCCGCTGGGTCTTTGTTCTCCCGGACGTAAGCTTTTATATTGGACACACACAGTGGACAGGTGAACATTATAAGCTACCAATCAGTGTTTTGATTATGTTATTGCCCTTTGTTATGGCCATTGGATTATTTGGTTTATCTTCAGACTTTTAAATTCGATTTTTTTCTAATCACAGTTGGGTCCCAATTCGTCTCATCACCTCCCAGCACAAAGCTGGTGTTTAGCTTTGTGCCGTTTTTCTCACATTAAGAGTGCGTTTCCACCAGGTAGGTATGTAGTCTTTTAAGAGGAACCGGGACCACCCATTCTGTGCTGATGGTGATCACCGCTGCACCGCACAGTGTGGGATTTGACCTTAGTTGCGGACACTATCATTTTATGTTGGATTTAAGTAGGCCTAGTCATCCCAGACCATTTAAAGTAATACTTTTTTGAAAATTTCAATTAGATTTGCAGATATTTTTTTTTTCATTTACGTCGTGGATTTCTACGAAAAACGTTTTCAATCATATTTCGCGAAAAAAGTGATATTTCTCTTTGTAAAAAAATCAAACCATCTGCTAGTTTACAATGCTACTAGTGTGAAAATTTCAATCCCATAAGTGCAGAAAAACGAGAGAAAAAAAAAATATTTTGAAAAAAAAAAACGAAATTATCTATGTTATTGTCGCATTTTTTTTAACAAAAATTCTATAGGGTTATGTTTCTACTAAATCGTGACAAAAATCCATATAACTAGCTTGCGCGATGTTGGAGATATTGCGTTTCTAAGGTTTTTTATAATTTCTATGGAAATAGGGTTGTCATAAACTTAGAACTTTTTTGTTGGCTAGAGAGGGTTTTTTTGGAATAGATATCATCTTAAATAGGTATTCGGTCGCTGTGTTAACAAAAAGAAAATTTAGATAGATATAGTATATTAGCATACAGTAAGTAGGTACCTACATTTACAAATCATCTTCATTATCTGATAGTATTAAAGTTGTATTAAAATAAACACATAAACGCAATTTTAAGGGAAAAAACTGAAATCAGAAAATATTAATAATGCTTCAGACATAAGTACATACTATTACATTACGCGGCCAACTCACCTAAATTTGTTTTTCACACGACTTAAACGCCTACTAAGTAATGCTAAGAAAGCTTGTTTGAAATATTGCGTGTTATAAAATAGTAGTCGCTTGTCAGTGGCAACCCTAGCATAAAATTTTAAAATTCAATATTTCTGTTATCGTGTGTCTGTCGCATCTGGTTTTTTTATGATAATAGTAATTAATGTAGTTAACATATTGACACTGAAAAAAAACGCGACCATGTAAATAGTGACTAGATAAAAAAATAAAATGAAATCATAGAAAAACTATTGTTTTGCCTAGAATAGCGCAATATTTTAGGTTTTGGTGGATTGGTTGGTTCATAAAGTACATTTGCTATCAAACCAATAAACATTTAGTAAAAAAAAACATAAAAGAAAGTAGAAAAATTGTTTCTATGGTTTCTATAGATTTTTCATTGTTTTCTGAATTTCTACAAAATTATGACAGATACATCAATGGGAGTTTTAATTGGAGTTTTGTTTCAATGTTATCTCTCAGAAAAACGCATAAAACAGGATGTCTGCAACTAAGGTCAAATCCCACACTGTGCACCGGGGTGGTTTTAGTGAGGTAAAATTCCACACTCCCCGACATCCCTCCCCGAAGTCGGGTGCCTTTGTAAGGTTTCCTCCCAAAAAAAAAAAGGAATGTGCGAGGAAGCTGAGTGGTGCGAGGGGATAACGGAGTTGTGGAAGGCGGTGACTCTTTCTACCAAATAGCACACCGTAGCACACCGCTTCCTCGCACGCCAGACTCCGCCAGAGTCCGCTACGTATCCTCGTACAACTCTAGTGGAATCGCTCCTTATTCAGGCGTGGAGCAGACATGTCCTGCCCAGTCCCATTTAGTTGGACCCGTTGAGCCTGATCAGCACATCAGGCATGTATCTGTTTAATTATATTATATTGATTTTTAATAATGTCTTAATTATGTGTGTACTTTCATAAAGCTTAAGCGAGCGTAGCTCCACACGAATCTCACGACCTTGCCATTGAACAACTTATCAGCACAAAAATGTGTTTAAATTATACAAATAATGAATGTTTATCTCGGTCACATATTTTACTATTTTATCAGTTTATCTGCAACAGTTGCAGAATAATTAAACCACTGCCTTAAAATATCTGTCCTTAGGTGTCTCATATCTTGAAATATGTCTTGCGGGAGACAAGATTTAAATTCATGTTTGTAACGTTTGAGCTCAAGTAACTATATTTCTTAACTGAACTATTAAAACAAACTCATGACTCATTCTATCAGTAACAAATTGCATTCAACGGATCGGATATTTAATAACTCTACGTAGAGACACACTCTTATAATTTGTCATCGTGATTATCTCCTAAATCATTTTATTTTGTCTTAATCACCTGAATATTATAATAATATGTACTGTACACCTTTGATTCGACTCTGGATAACTGTATTTTGGTTATTAATACATTTATATTAACATGAACACACATGCGCATTATGCAATAAGTAACTTGTTTTTCTGGGGTATTCAATTTCATGTGCTATTAGGCATGGTTACAAGCATCGTATAAGATTATGCAGTTATATCACCTGTTAATCAATCACAATAGAGATTGTTAATTTCCTTTATGATTAATAACGTCAATGGTCATTTTAATTGCATCTTAAACTCGGTTTAGATTGTATCTGCGGATGTCAAACAAAGGTATTATATGTAATAGTACACCGAACACTATAAGAACACTGAGATTAGCATATCCTCATCGGGGGTGCAGCGCATGTGTTGCATTGATTCGTTTCTGAGAAACGTGTGTCGCGAAATTGTCGTAGACAACAAGACGCGACTGGCGCGCGGGAAACAAATGCCTGCGCCCGCGCAGCGCGCTCGCCAGGTGCGATCACGATGCATATTGCATTATTATTCCATTTAACTTTAAATACCTACCGTGCTCGTCTTAAATTCACTTGAAAAGCTCCTAGCATGAGGCAGTTGGGCTTCGATTCTCATTCACCACAATAAAATTAATACAGACATGACACTGAAGGCCTTGGTTGTGTAGATATTTTTTGAATTAAGTTTTACTTGGGAAATTCGGAGCACACGAATTTTTTGAAAAGTTTCTTCCTGTTATATTTGTAGACCTACACAACTGTAATTGTACCGTTTGACGTTTCGTAACACCATAGTTCTTGGATTCACCTTCGTCAACAAAATAACCAGTAGGCTGATAAACGTAAACAAATATTAACAGCAATAGTTAACTTGTCTGTTTAACCTATTTCAATAATTACATACACCTTCGAACTATAATGTGAAACAAGATAAAATGGTTTGGACAGCCTCCAACAGCCGAAGCCAACACTTGTCACTGTGATTACACCGAGGATCATTTGTTAAGCGCTACGAACTGTTACTCCTCTGTCTCCATTGTCATTATGCGTACGTTGATTTGTGACTCCCTGTGTCTCAACAGTAACAATACTAGGATGCTTTCAGGATACAATCTGCCAATACCGTTCATCTGCATTTTAATGTTTAACGTCTAATTGGTGTCAGTTTTTCTTGGTGTTCGTCATCTGTTGATTAATATGAAAATTCTAATGACTTTTGTAACTTTTTGTCGTTGAATAGTGGATACCATCAATAGGACGAGGTGAAAAGCGGTAATAACTCTTTGCTGTAGATAGGGCAAATGGTTCGAAGTGGGCTCCCCGCCGCTCTCTCATCCACTACTCATGCTGCTTGATAACATCCATTTCCTGGGTGGCGATCCATCACCTGTGCACCTGGTAGGTACTCTGACCATTGTTCGAATGTTCACATCTGGTTGATCTTGTATCATTCATAAAACCTTCTAATCGATCGGTGCAGACGATCGGTTTAAAATACATTTTATGGTAATGCACCCGTTGCTGCAATACGGATGTAGTTCTAATGTAAGTTTGGAGATCCGTTGCACAAGCGTCAAGTATCATTGCAGCGTAGGCGTGCATACCGCTATCTGGTGATCTTGTTCGCCATGCAGCCTGTGAACTATGCATTACATTTGCTATCCCACATGAAAATTTTACATTACTGAAGTGCTTGGCATTTTTACCGTACCTACAGCGGTGTTTATTCTAGGACAATTCCTGCTTGTAGGTTGTAGGTACAATTGAACGTTAGTGAAAGAATTAGCATATTGACTGGCAATGAGTGAAAAGTTAGAGGACAGTTGCGTCCTCGGCGAGATGCGATTGCAAGCACGACCATGACGCATGCAAATGAAGAGTTGCACACGGTGCAAGTATTTGTCAGAGGCATAAACAATGCATGTAGGGCGCTCAGGACAGACGAAACAATGACCTCATGTAGACTTACAGGAAAGAGCTATAGTACAGTTTAAACAGGCTTATGTTCAAAATTTATTTCCTTACCAGTTCGCTTTTTAGCCAATTGTTAATCATTTGTTCTTATGTGTGTACTAAGTACGCAAAAGCATTCCAAAAAGAACATGCTTATACTTGATTTTCAAAAATCCCATGGGAAACTTGTCAAACTTGCAATAAAGTCATTTATCGTATTTTTAATGTCTTTGCCAAATAGTTGATGTGATGGAAGTAAATTGTGGGTTGTCATCAATATGTAAAAAATCCTTTAGGCCGTAACTAATGCATAGGTTTTTTACTTTTTTAGTAGTACTTCTCTTCAGATTTGTAGTGGATCTTTTACTTGTGGTGAAAACGGTACCGAAAGCGGATACACGAAACAACCTCTCACTAGTGTTTCTAGAAAAACATACATCTCCGAATGTCGCGTCATAAATAAAGCTGTAACCAATCATAATAAGTTACTACCTATTTCACTTAAGTGTTTTCTAATATAATGTAAGTACTTAAATGGTAAAGCTGAGTCTGGCTTTGTGGCTTTTGAATTACGTAGTTCTTATTTGAACCTTTCACCAATAAAAATGTTTTAGCTCACTTCCAGGAGTTTAGTTCTGCTGTACGGCAGTTATTTCTCGTTCCATTCGTTCTAATTCTAATTGAATGTAAGTATCTGCCCATATGAATCGTACTAGAGCAAGACCCGATTGCATTGCGAAGCTAATTCAATTACAGTTGTATATCAACTCGTGTGGTCCCCTAAACATGTCAGACAAGACGCGAGAGCTTTCATGTGAACTCTTACTACTAAAATGCGATGGCATGTGCTGTTATTCATGAGAGTCAGATTTCATCTCGGAAGACGTGTAAATGTGTCGACACACAGATTGGGAGATTTATTGTTGTTGCTTTGCATGAATTGTCAGATCTATGTATGTGTGGCTCGGCCCGCGAGGTGCCTCGAGCACGGGCGGGCGGCGGCGCGTGCGCACCACGATCAAATCTTTCGTGTATCTGAGATGCGTGCAATGATATCAAACAGCGGTGAATCAATCTTCCGTTTGTTAGTCGTTATCTGTGATCGGCGCCCACACCGCGTAAAGCAGAGAGTACGCAAACAGCGTGAATCGCTTTTCTTCCATTGCACCTTAAACCCTTCGACGTCGTGCAGCTCGCAAGTCTGGCCGCTGGAGCCGCTTTATTGCCAGTGCCCAGACATATCGCAATAACTCGCAACTTAATTAGGGAAGAGATGAAAGTAGCTGGGCACGTTGTCGTCGAAGTTGGTATTTAAATTGCCGAGGGCCATCCGTTCTAAGATACTCGCGTTTTATTGCGGTCCTAATGAACCGTATTCATTGTCTCGCAATACAACTTAACTGTTCATTTATTATAATGGTTTTTATACTGCATCTAATACTGTGATGTGTTAAAGACGTTATAATTCTCATCGTCGTTATAATATTCACGATCGCTTTTAACAACAACACACGCCCACTCTATGTTCAGGCGATAATGATCTTGAAATCAGCGTAGGTCGTGTTTATTGGTGTGTAGTACGAGACAGACTTCCCAAACAATGTTGGTTCAATATTGAGAGTGCAAGCCTGCATATTTTGTTGTGCATTTATCCAGCATGTTCATTCTCATAGGCATTCATGTAGGTTGTTTATGGTTTTTGCATACACATGTATACCTACGTAACAATGTCTTTGTGTGCCAAGGATAATTGCAAAGGGTGTGGTGCTGAAAGTCTCGATGAGAAACCGTCGATAGGACACGTAAAAGTACGAAGACTACGTGTTGTGCTAAGAAATGTTGGGACAAACGTGTTTCGAAATAATAGTTTTGCAAAGGTTGGGTCTAAAGTTTATAGTTGTAATTAAGTCTGGGAATGGGGGAAACATTCACTCACGTTACTGAGCGTTCCTTTTGTCCACTGAGCCACTTACACAGATCACATCATGATGTCATTACATTACATCTCGGCGGCGCCTTTCGCTGTAGTTAATACTTCGAACGAAATAGACTTTAGAAATAAAAAGAATCGAGTTCAATGATGTTGCATTTGTGGACAATAATCTCTACAAATACAAAATCATTGAACTCAGAATAAGTAGTAAAATATGCATGACAATCCACATTCATTTTAACAGTCCAACAAAAATACATTGCGTTGAGTTGGTAAGCGTGAATACGGGTTATAAAACATACGGTACCTACGAATATCTTAAAATTATATTCAAAATTATCCTAATAAAAATCTGAAGTTGGTGTCAATTATTACAATAATTATGTTATCGATCATAAAATGGAATGCGAGCTATAGCGTTCTGTTGTTGATGATCTTCAGCTAATGACCGCCATTGCTATTATTGTTTTACAGGTGGGCCACTTTGAGTCCCGTTCTTGTAATGGTACCCTTTCGATAATGACTTGATAATAAATCAAGGTTCAGGATTTACAATTGACGTGATTTAACTTAGCCATTACCTTCAAAGCACGAAGCTCAATAATCAACTTGGTATGATTGGCCAAATTAGTAGCATAGGTTTACTATGTGAAAGTTAATACAAGCTACTTGTTTATAGCTAATGGATAACTACCTAATCTTCAATTTTTATAGTATGAAAACTTAGTTTTTATTTTTGCATTCTAATATTTTAGTCCAATTCAAAATTCACCTACTTAATTACCAGCTATTTATAATCCTATTACCAACATTTTTTTTTACAAATGAAGCTTGATATTTTCCGTGTGTGTGTGTCTAAATATGAATACATATAATGTGTGCTTGCTTGCACCACGACTCGGTGCTGCCTGCGCGCAGCTGCCCAGCGCCCTGCGCTTGCGCCGCCTGGCGTTCAGTCGTAACATCCACTCGAGATCATAGCTTTATACTCCTGCACTTAAATAGTACAACTACATGCATTTCCGGCTCAGACCTACTGTTTCCAATCAGTATTCTGCACTGCGGAGATAAAGACTAAACTCATTAATATTCTAAAAGAAAACAAAACTACAATTATTCGTATATATGTCGCTTAACTGCATTCCGTGATTCAATTCACTTCTAAAATTAACTAGAATTGTTTGTATGGATACAATTGAATAGACTTGCATTAACATAAAATAATGTAGTTGAATAGATATTTCCTTATAAGAGCCTTGTTAAACGTCGGGGCGGATCTAATCAAGCTCCATTTATAATCCCACGTGTAGGTTTTATTTCGCTGCTAACTGCTTAGCGGATCTTGCATACCGTATCACGATATTAATTTTATTTGATCGACACCTTTAGCAGTAACTATCTAGTACTAGTATCTACTAGAGTTAAATAGGATGTGGACTGTGGTCAATTCAAATAATCAAGAAATTGAGAAGTATTTAATTCTTCGAAATAGAAATGAGATCATAAACTGCACCACGACCTAAATACTTAAACGATATGTTCAACTGAAGTAATAAAATAAATTATAATGGAATTGGCGGGGAGATGACATGTCAAATGTGGATGAGGGTAGGCTGTGGGCTTGGTAGCGGCACGCGTACGCCCGGGCTGCGCACACGCACCACGGCGAGGGTGCAGAAGTCAAACGATTTATGTACCCGTGTCGAGTCGAGGACATACACGACAACACGACCGCTGTGTCCTTTAATTCGGATTTACGCCGCCATTGATTTCGGGTCGAGATTAAATTCTATTGTGCTGAATCACTTCCATGACATTCGACACTACTTATTGTTGATATACGATCCCGTCCATTTGTTCGGGAGCTTTAACCGTCAGGGATTAAGGATTTTTTCTCTCTGTTTGCAGGCTGAACTTGTGGATATGAGGGCCGAACTGGTGCAAGCACGAGCCGCGTCAGCTGGTACGTTTTGTTTTATTATGTAGCTACAGATATTTTGGAGTCAATATTTTACAGTTCAAAGTTTAATTGGTGCGTAGTATTCAATTGGGGGCGAACTCTACATGATTAAGTAATGTCTGCAAGTGTTCGAAGATTGCTTTACCGCTCACCACACTAAAGATCTGGCCAAACTTAGGCTAATCCTGTGCGGGATGCGAGACGTGACTGCGCGCATCAATTGTTTTAATAATTAGGAATGAAGTCGTGCGACTATTCGCGCCAGATTGAACTCCTCATCAATAGAAGTTAGTTGACACGATTGTCGTCCTGCATCCCGCGCGGGATTCGCCTCAGTTTGGCCAGATCTTTAGTGTGGTGAGCGGTAAAGCAATCTTCGAACACTTGCAGACATTACTTAATCATGTAGAGTTCGCCCCCAATTGAATACTAGGTACTGCCGATCTTGCTTGGTATAACCTAATTATTACTCTTATACTCTTACTACATCTTCGCGAACAGATACTTACTGATGATTTCGTGCCTATGTCTAATCCTGCTCAAAACATTCATAGAGTTTTGCTATAAAATGTGATGTCCCTTTTATTTATAATTACTTTTTGGGCTACTTTGTTATGACAAAATAATTGAATATTTTCGCAGTTTTCCTTCTATACATCATGTGGTGGAATACCAAATACCTAGTGCTAATAACGCCCAAACCTTATCATAATGTTAAAATAAATCAAATCAAAATGTCTGTTTGAAACTATATTCTAAAGCTTAATTTCGCCACTCAAGTTGTCGTTATTCAAACTAGTAGTAAGCTCTATAAACAGTATAAACAGCTTACTACTATGGGAAGCACTTCACAAGGCACCGCTATACACCCACCTTTTTCTGTCGCCAAAACTGCATTTTAGGAAAGCTAAAAGTTAATAAAAAAAAAACTAAAATAAAGTAACATTGATAAAGTTCAAAGCAGTGTCTAAATGTATAGGAGGCTGTCAGGAGAGCGGCGACACGGCTGGCAACGTGACGGATGCTGCGCGGGCGCGGTCTGAAGCGGCACAACTCGCGCGCGAGAACGCAGCGCTACGGGAAACTGTACTTGCGCTACACTCTGAACTTTTTGGAGCTAGGTAAGGCTACAGTGATTATACAGTCACAGTCAAAATATGTTGTTCACATTAAGGGCTATTTTTGTCTGCTCTTTGCACGATATAATCAGCTTTACCGACACAGCATTAAATATTGCGTCGTAATGTCAATAACGCAGAATGATGTTCAGCCATCTTCTTCACATGTCACACTGAGTTAAAAATATGACACTAACAGATGGACAAATAAATATTTAAAAAATAAAATGGTCAGGTCATTAAAAAGGTTTTAGGTTGATGTCAAGTCGATATTGGTCAAAGGTGTATGCTATTTCGATCTTTGTTATATGGAATGCATTTAAAAAATCTTTACTTAGTGCTCACTTCACTTTCATTTAAAAAATCTTGTGCAAAATTCCATGCTTCTAAACCCAGTGGTTTAAGACTTCTGTGCGTTGTCTCTCAGTAAATTAATCAAATAATTTAACATTTTTATTTAGTAGAAAGGCAGTCTAGCCACTCATTCTCATGGAACCTTCACCTTTCGGCGAATACATGCGTAATGATAAGTTAGCTAACCTATAATAATCAAAAATGTTATAATTCCAGACTGGCCACGAAGTACCTGGACAAAGAGCTAGCGGGTAGGATACAACAGTTGCAGCTTCTCGGCAGGGATATGCGCGCTGAACTACGAGATTCACTCTGGGCTCAGGTAAACTTTTGTTTATCTCATAGGAGTCATAGGCCTATATCAGATTCATCGCTTTTTATCCATTTTTGTCTTTCAAGACAACATTAATAAAAAGTGGAAAAGGAATTTATAGTAAACCGATCCGTTACATTTTGGCACTCTGCATCTTTCACTCGCTTACCGAATGATCGAAAAATGAAAGGAGCAGATGAACGCGTTATATATCATTTTTGGTGACGTGTAAACGTGGAATAAAACAAAAATGAACATTCACTCGAGGCGTCTGATGTCGGCTTTAATAACCTCCTGTCTGAATAGTCAGTCTCAGGCCATAAAGCTCACTAGAAGCTATTAAGTACCTACTCGATTGAAATGATCTGCAGAATGTGAAAGCTCCTCTCTAGTGAACAGGAAGAAACGTTAGGTAACTAGGTAATAGAATCAGTAGACTTCTAATGCCGTATTTCACAGTAACTTCGCGGCAGCTTTATTTTTATTTTATTTTATTTGTTAGGGACAACAAACAGTTACATGCCAAGCTTAACTAGAGACTCTTAAATTAGCACAATAATGAGAAATACAAATCCATTCCATATTTATGTTACTACACACGTAACCCACAACATTGTCCACGAGTTCACAAAAAAAAGTCAAAAGGAAACAGACAAACAAATAGCGTGCATCATAAAAGACTAGTGAAATGAAGAAGAAAGAATTAAAAAAAAACTATAAATTCTATATAGTCATGCATAGTGCACACGCCACAATTTAGAGTATTATGCAGTGACTACACCTGCAACAAGAAAGCTGAATTTGCGTCGCGCCGTACATATCGATAAAGTGTTTAGTAAGCTTAAGTCTGCACGTTGTCTGCACTGCGCTTGCGGTTTGTGCATACATTCAGAGAACACCTGCGAGGTGTGGCACTTAAAAATAATTATGAATTACACATTTGACATTTTTATGGAGTACTAGCTGACCCGGCGATGTACGTACCGCCTTAGAATCAATAAATGTTGTATGAGAAAATTAATTATCTTCATTTTATTTATTTCGTGAATTTAATCTTTTCCCATGTTTTAATAGTTATTCTGCTATTCGGGGCGGAGACAAATCCATCAAATCAAAGATCATAAAAATCGGTCCAGGCGTTCTTGAGTAATAAATGGTGTAACTAACCCGACTGTTTTATTTATATAGATAGTGCTATGTGCCCGATGGGCAAACATTACGAACTTACATACAAACTTTCATTACTTATTTAATCCCTTTAGGAGATGAATTTAAAAAAATCTTTTCAAGACACTTGCTCATAAAGGGGCTCTTATTGAACCGCTTTTAGGTCCATAATGCAATGTATTAAAAACGCGTGCTTTTTACTTTATGTTATTGCACTACTGCGATAACGCCACAGATAACTATTTACTTACTGGTCGGAGATGTGTGTTTTTTTAATCCCATCAAAGAGACTTCATGCCAAAAGGAATCCGCGGGCCATAATTAACTTTTTTTTAATATTCTGAATTTATTGTCCTTGGTCCCAACCCAAAACGAACTAAAATTTAATTTTTCTTATATTAAATTTTTGTACATACATAATTCTATTTTAGTCGCGAATCATATTTTGATCAAGATACAACCTGATACACCTGCAAATTGCAAAAAACGTAGGAAAATTTGAATTTCGCGGTCTACTAAAAGATATTAAGTAGATTTGCGCAAAACGTAACACAAATAGCGTGTATAACCGTGACTTGACCGTCGTACAGTTCGCTATCATAGTCATGCTTAGAGCAACGCGGCCTACCATACGGTAGGGAGTAGTCATACGCAGCATTCCCCTCTGCCAAAGTACAAGCCCAAATGGGCATACGCATCTAACAAAACTAGTTGCGCTCGGATTTCTAGCTAGACCGAGTCGAGACGCGCGAGTGAATTCTGTAGTCGGTCGCAGTGCTTAAAATGCCGAATTGTTCAGTTTTCTGCTGTAAAAAGAGGTCTGGGACATCAAACTTGCAAAAAGATGGTGTTACATTTCACATGTAATTAAATTCTTATCTTAATATTTATATTTAATTACATTACACACACAAAATTCATATATTTAAATATAATGTAAACGTCAGATTTGTTTGCCAACATTGAGTCCGCTCGCCTTTACAAATACGGATCTGTCGAGCGATAAATCCGACTTCTCGCCGATGAATGCTGTAGTGATGTTACATTACTTCTTGTGTAGTAGTCGTGTATCGATAAATTTAAGTGACGGCGAATAACATGTTTATGACAAATTGTCATACTTTTGTCTAATAAATGATATTATTACTGATATTATTTATGTTGCATAGTTAAGGTGGTGTACAGGCCGTTTGTAAAAGTACTACTGTCTTTTAACCACGTTATATAATAAGGAAATATATTCAATTGCAAAAGAGAAATTATGGATGAAAAGTAAAAGTGAAAGGATGGATGTTTGTTTGTTTGTTCCGCTGTCACGCCTCAATGGAATATGAAATTTTGCTTTGTGAAAACTTCGCTAATAAAGACGATATTTAATAGCATATAATGTTTCGATTTCTTATACCTTTACCGGTCTTCCTTCCTCCTTCCACATTGTGATAATGATAAATTCCTAAATTCATCGATATTGCGGTATCGACACGTTTTAGTCAAGCCCTATTGATGTAGAAAACATGTCAATGTGTGAGTCGTGACTTATTCGTACACAAAAATTTAACAAGGTGTGTAAGATTTGAGGGTGTATTGTTTCATTTTTTATGTGTTAGTGTCGTAGTTACAGTTTTGTTTTTTTGGGTATGTACGCCGAAACGCACTTGTGTGCACTTTCCCCTCCCGCAAATAATGCCAGAAAGATTTGAATAGTAACTTAGCGCTATGGCTACTCCCTACCGGTAGTACCGGTAGGCCGCGTTGCTCTAAGTAGTCATGATATACTACCACAATATCCAATGTAGGTACTTTGCATCATTTAACTAACGTTTTGCGCCTTTCTGGCTGTTTTGTAGGCGAAGCTGTTGTTACCGCAAAAAAATGCAAAATGAGTTTCGTTTTCAAGTCCCCTTGAGTTACAAATCATGTAGGTTAAAGTAATACTGTTATGATTCAACAACTCATAGGATTCGAGGACGCTTGCCGTTTCGCTAAGTACTTAGCGAAACGGCAAGTGGACGCCTACTTTAATTTTAGTAAAAATAAAAACTTGTTAAGCCCCGTTTGATATTTTTGGGATTTGTTTTTATGTGTTTTTCTTATTTAATGCTACTAAGGTACTAATATGGAGAGGCCTCTTTTGAAAAGAAACCAGTGTCCGCAATTTACTAATTCAGTATATAAAATTCATGATATAAAAAAAACAAACAACAGGCAAGCAGAGTTCATCACTAGAGTCACAATGTTACTTTAGGGCAAGATTCATAGAGCGCACTTTGACTTTAATTTGTTAAGTAAGAGTTTCATATGAATGTGAGCCTTTTTGTAATATAAGTATTCGTATAAGAGAATGTAAGCAAGCATTGTATACGAATCTGAACGTTAATTTTATACGAATAAAGTTCATATTCGTTTGCGACGCTTTCTTTACTTTGTAAAGTAAAGTCAAAGTGCGATCTGTGAATTTTGCCTTTAGAGTTTCATCTTGTCCTTCTTCACTAAGTACATAGTGACCTCACTTACGACCACTTATTGTTGCGGTCGCTGTCTCATGCCATAAACTGCATGCTACTGTTGGCAGTTGAAAGTGTCGTTGAGACATAAGCAAAAGAAAAGAAAGAAAGTTTACAAGGGAGACCACTGTTCCATGTCAGTTTTAAATTATATTATTGTCTAAGTAATAATTGTCTCTATTTTAATTAATGTGATGGGTGTTGTACCGTTTTAAAAATAAATAAGCTAAGCTAAAAATAAGTGTAAGATAGGCTATAAATCTATACACCGTGTTCTTCACGTTATGCATAAACTTTGTCAAACGTTTCTATAGCTTTAAATCTAACAAAGGAATTTTAAGTTTTTAACAACAGCAATGTGCTCACGACTGCGTCAAAAGGTTAATTTAAGCATTAATGCCAGACAGATATACATAGATATATAGACCAGCCCAGCCATATAGACAGCAGTGGTGGCCCAGTTACGGCCGCGACTTACCGAGTTGAAGCTTTACTTTGTGTAAATTATTTTATCACCACTGCTCTCAAAACGGCGAAGGAAAACTTGGTGAGGTCTTAGAACCAACAATTTTAAGACATGTGGCATCTACCAATTCGCACTGGGCCCGCGTGATAGATCTGTCTCCCCCGAACCGCAACCCTCCTACCACTTCCTCTTGAAGAGAGGAGGCTTGTTTCCCAGCAGTGGAAACATTATAGGCTGATTATGCTAGATGCTGAACTGACGAATAAGCAACAAACAGTTGTACAATTACTGTAGTTGCAGATATGACAACCTCGACTTGCCTTGCATAGGTGGAGGCAGAGATCCTAGTGCAACGTCACAAGACCCTGGTGCGCGTGTGCCGCGGCGCGGGCGCAGCGCGCGGCCTGGCGCGGCCGCCGCCCGCGCCGCTCGCCGCGCCTGCGCACGCGCCGCCGCCCACTCGCGCACTCGCGCGCACCGTGCGCGTGCGGCGCTCGCCGCATCTAGGGCTCGGCATCTCTGTTACGGTGAGTACAGACAGTAAGTATGGTTGCCCAGTGCCCACAAAACTAGAGGGACCATTGATTGAAATAACAAAATTGACAATACGCAAATAAATATGAATAAGATGTATTGACGGAAGTACCTAAATAATGATACTATACGCATTTCATAAATGCTTGTTCCTTTATGTAAGTATTACCAAAAAAAAAGCCTCTATCATACGTAATTTATTGATTTGTATATAAATAAACAAAGGTTGCAGAAAATTGAAGTTCATAAAATAATTAAGTGCACTATTTGAATGCCATGCCAGAAGGAGTACAAGTGTGTTGAAACGAATATAAACCCGGCTTGTTTTTTCTCTACCAACATAGTCTTTATGTCGAGAAACCTTACTTATTTTATTAGTATTATTTCCTGAACCTGCTGTAACTAAACCAAGTAAGCTAGTCGGCTAGCAGAGGACGCTCATAAATGGTTAAAACGAAGAGGTTCGTCTTTGGACTATTTCCAGATTGATTAAGAACCTCCCGATACTCATACTATCTATCTCTATTGCCACAGGGCGGTCGGGAACACGGCGTGCCCATCCTGATCTCCGAGCTGGAAGCGGGCGGGCCGGCCGCGCTCACCGGCGAACTGTATGTGGGCGACGCGATACTCGCCATCAACGACGTCGATCTCACACAGGTACAGTTAAACCAGAAAAACTTAAGTATATGTTTTTTTTTTATTAGCTTTATTTTATCCCTTACATTTAGTTTTTGTGTTGTATTCTTAATTATTTATTTGTTAGTAATGTTAGTTTTGTACTTAAATAGGGTTAGTATTGTTAGATGTAAGAGCCCGGCCGCCTTTTGCGGCGAAAGCCTCCTCCAAACCGTTCCAGGTGGCTCTGTCCTTTGCCCGTCTGGGCCATAAGGCTCCGCCTATATGTGTGATGTCGCCACTCCATCTTTTAGAAGGTCTACCCTTCCTTATTTTTTTTATAAATTGGATACCAATTCGAAGTAGTTTGTGACCATCTTTCATCCATAGCTCTCTGAATATGACCTGACCATTTCCATTTAAGTGTCAGCACCAGTTTGACCGCATCTCTCGCCTTTGTTATTTTTCTTATCAGTGAACTTTTAACTCTATCCTTTAATTTAATGTTCATGTAGCTCCGTTCTATTCCTCTTTGACAGCTTCTTATTTTTATTTAAGAGATTTCCTAAGAGACCACGTCTGGCATGCGTATGTTAGAACCGGCGTAAGGCAGATGTTCATCGCTTTCGTTTTCAGTTTTGTGGGTCGCCCCTTGCGTTTGAAAATTTCCTTCATAGCCCAGTATTTGTTCCACGTATTCTTCACTCTGCGATCGATTTCTTTTTCTGTACTGGATTTCATTGATATTAGATGTCCAAGGTAAATGTAATCTGCGACGTACTCTATAGGTTTAGACTGTATAGTTATAGGTATTTCTTCACGGTTGGTCATAATTTTCGTTTTGTCCCTGTTGATTTGTAGCCCTACGGTCTCGCTGTGATGACTAAGGTATTCTATTATATGGTTCAGTGTGCACGGGTTTTCCGACAGCAATACTATGTCATCCGCAAACCTGAGGTGCGAGAGGTACTTGCCATTGATATTTATTCCGGTATCACTCCAATCGAAATGTCGGAATATGGATTCTAGGACTGCCATGAAAAGCTTTGGGGAAAGCGGATCGCCCTGCTTTACCCCCCTCTCTATTTGAAATGTTGGTCCTCTTGAGTCTAGACGTACCTACTCTTGTTGTGTTTCTCAAGTAAATCGCTTTGATAAGTTCTATGCAGTCGTGATCTAGTCCTTGCTGGTTTAAAGCCTGCCATATGGAGTCATGTGAAATTGTGTCGAAAGCTTTCGAGTACAAAAACTTATATGCATCGGTAATCTTCGTATTTCCGAATTATCACGAACGTCGCGTCACGGAATAACCCCCTTCAGAAGCAAAGCTTCTAACTTTTGTATTGCCGCGCTTTGTAGTAGTGCATCTATCATTAGGCGTTATTATGAAGTTTGCCCTCTGTTAGGTTACCTATTTTGGTCGGAGATCGTCATTATGTTACTCAAAATGTTTGACAAGTTTATTGTATTCCCATAGAGTTGGTAGTCTATAACTTGGTAATCATGGTAATACAAAATAGATGCTTCCGTGGTTGTAACAACTCTATATTAGATCTCATCATCGCGCGTTCGTATTTCAGACGATGATTTCCGAAGCATCTACTTTCCTTGGAGATGTGTAGGTACCGGTAGATCTACTTACAGCTACATTGATAGGGTGTCACCAATGAAGGCTGCTGTCCCTATTATGATCCCGGGTACAATTTAGAGTTAGAAGTAGGCGTGAACGTCTGACATACAATTATTTAAGATGCATACATTACATTCGCTCGAAACAGTGTCTTCAGCAAGATAGGTGGATGATATTATTTCCATTTAGTACATACACACAATCAAAGACAATCCTATGCCTAGCAGTGGGTGAAATCATGTCAATCAAGTGGGTCATGCTGATGATGTCTACAGCTGGGTTTAGACCGGCCAATCAGACTTGTTGGGAAAGTTAAGTGATACACACGCTAGCTAGAATTTCGCGGCCTACCTTAGCGTATCCCCCCTTAATAAATCACGTACATTCCGCAAGCCACTAACATGTTAGATTTCCAGGCTTGTCACAAAGAAGCGGTACAAGCGCTGCAGAGTGTGAAGGGCGACTGCGCGCTCTGTGTGCAATTCATAGCCACTGACGACGACGACAGACTGTCTGAAGATAATTATAGGTGAGACTGGGATGACACGATATTACATATTTAAGATTTGATACTTTAACCTGCGCCATTAAATAAACTAATCGAAAATGGTGGCCAAACAAAAGAAAGAAACGCCGCAATCGTTGACATAGGGCCTGCACCCACTGGCGGCACAGCAACACGACAAGGTATTTCAAAATTTCAATTTTATTGTCGTACTGTTAAGTTATAATTTCTATTCGTCGCATGAAAATTCTTTGTCGTGCCGTGCCGCCGGTGGGCGCCTTACTGAACAGTTGTCTCTTGCAATGCTCCAAAACTTTTTCAATAGTGCTAGTAACTCTGAAATCAACTTAATTGTCTCTCTGCTAAGTTGATATTTGTTTAACTTGAAATAACATCAATTGGAAACATGAATTTGATTAGACCTTCTATGTGTTGTCGTCAGGTTCGCGCTGTACCCGGAGGACGGCTCGGTGTTCGGCGCAGAGCCCGACGGCTCGGGAGCCACGCCCACTGCGCCGCGCACTCCCGACTACAACAGGTTTGCGCAGCTTTATACCCATTTATTGTAGGCTAGCAGTTGCTCGCGACTTTGTGTACGTGTATTTTATATTTCATCATTTTAAATACAAATATCCAGGATGAAAAGTAGCTTATGTTCTTCTCCAGTTCCCAGGCTAACTATCTGTCAAATTTCATAGCAATCGATTCGGTTTAGATGCGAAAAGGTAACGGACAGACTGAGTGATTGTTAGCGACGACCACCTGTATGGACTAGCGAAGCTCCTGTTTCGCACGGTTTTTACGAATTTGCAAAATATTGAGATGTCTATGTTATAATTATGTAAGTTTAATATTAATGTATGTAATATACACTTAAACCTTCCGGATTCTCTAACTTAATGATGGTAAAATCCGCATAAAAATCCGTTATTGTAGTTTAGAAGAATAATGCGATCACACATGACAAGACACACAAAAAGCGACTTTAATCCATACTAATATTATAAATGCGTAAGTATGTCTGCCTGTTACCTCTTCACGCTTAACCACTGAACCGATTTAGATGAAATTTGGTATAGAGATAGTTTGAGTCCCGGCAAAGGACATAGGATAGTTTTTATCCCGATATTCCCACCGAAACTTATGCGGGTGAGACCACGGGTCGCTGCTAGTTTATAATATAAGTTAAACATTGAACAAATCTATTATGTATGTCGAACTCGGTGCACGAACTACATTCTCATCAATCGCCCGCCTCGCTATTTTACTCGACTGCGTGACAGCAAAGACAGGGTTATGTTTATCAAATGTATGTGGGATTCTTTATACCCTCGAACCTTTTAACGGACGGATTTTCAATAAATAAGGTGTCTATCAACACATCTAGCGCGATGGTTATAGGCTAGGTTTTCATCATCTTCATTTCAGCCGAAAGACGTCCACTGCTGGACATAGGCTAAGCCATAAGCACTGCCACTTGACCGGTTCCGTGCTTCTCGCTTCCAGCGTATTCCTGCTACCTTCACCGGGCTAGGTTTTGCTTTTACAAAATCCAAAGTGGCGGATTTTAGACAACGATAAAATGTCTGGAAGAAAAAATGCCTTGTGCTTTGCCGCGGCATCCCGAAGGTTGCCCAAGCATCCCGAGTGATGCCGAGGCATTAAGAAGGCTGCCAACACGGCCATGCCTAAGCATACCACAACTTTGTCTTTATACCTACGATGATTATCATTGAAATTTGAATTTTATTGTCATACTATTCAATTATATTTCTATTCGTCGCGTAAAACCCTTTGCCGTACCGATTGCCGCAGGCCCTAAGAGGATCCGTGGCCACCTACTGGGCCCAACTGGTCTAAATGAAAAGTACCATCGCGGTATCGACTGGAAAATAAGAAGAAAATAGGGCCGTCTAGGAGGCTGTACGTATTCTGCAGTAGACGTTCACAAAATAATTAATAATTTTGTGAGAAATGTAAACTAAAATATACATAAAAGCAATTTGTGTGGTTTTGAAACAGTTAATATTTTAGTAGGCGTTCATAATTGTGTTTATTACAGCATACATTTAAACATTTAACGATAAAATTACAGGCTGTTTACCTTTGAAGTTCCTTTAATAGTTACAATTTATTAGTGACTGAAGTCCGTATGCACTTACTTAATGGCTAAAGTAATGAGACAATATTTTGTGGAAGAGAAAATAGTATTATTAGGTTTCGTTATTGCCCTACTTACTTCACATCTCATAGTTGACTGACTGAATACAGATCAAAATAGAGGAAAAAAAGCTTTCGTTATACCGCTCATAAACATGGCAATTATACAGTATACTCACTTGCTTTATTATATTCTTATCCGTTTTGAGAATATCTCCATTGTAAATTCAAGAAAACAGTACAATAAACTCGTACGTCAATTTTACTACTTGCATACTATTCAGTATTCATCATTATCATCCAGTCTGCTGATTGATTGCTGGACATGGGCCTTCCCTGAGTAATACGTTGTCTGCGGATATTGTGGAAGCCGAACGCCTAGGACTTATGAAAGAGAAATGACGTTTATTTTTCAAGTACAGACGCCAGCACATCAACCTACCCGAAACTGTCACATTTTCCCAATCAACTTTGAACCTTATACTTTAGCGATAAAGTTGAAAATCTATCAAAGAAATTTGACAGATTGTAGTAGGTTGATGTGCTGGCGTCTGTACCTATTACTGTATAGTATTAGTATTAATAATCAGCCATTCCATTCTGAAGTTTTGTATGAGACAGTTAATATTTTTTTCGAAATTACGATGTTTGCCCCAAGGAGAACGATGTTGAGTTTGAAGAGACAATATAGTTAAATAAAATGCTAATAAGTAATATAATTATCAGATTGTTACAGAAATTCGAAATAGCATGTCATCAGGCGATGAATAAATTGGATTGATATTGGATCCTAATAGATGCGATAATTCACATGTTAATAAATTTTATTGGATAACGTGTTGTAATCTCTCACGCCTACGCTACACTGAGAATATTTTGTAAACTCATTCAAAATCTGGCTGAGTGACGAGAGTGCGGTCAAGCGTTTCTCATCCGTACTGTTCAATGTTTTAACACGAATATTAGTGTTCCATTAGAACTGATTTCCTTTGTAGTGAAGATTGTTATCGTTGGATGACTGACGGTTCATCCTGTTCTCACTGGTTCGTATTGACTGAACACAATAAAGGAAATGGAAAATCGCTCTGTAAAACAATCGTGCCATCGTGTATGTGAGCAGCTCCATTCACTGACAGGGTGGTAGGGACATCGATGCGCAACCTGTTATGATGAACTCAGTACATGATTCTGGACCTTCTTCGAAATTTTTCGTCCAATGGGGTCCACAATCATGTACTGAATCCATGGTAGTAACTGGTTGCGTTTCGATGTTCCTGCCATTGATTGCCCTGTATACTGGATGATTTTGTATCCGTCTCGAAATTTATACAGAGTGTTCTACCTATGAATATGAACAACTTTCACTATGGGACCGACTCTGAAATCACGAAAAAATTATCTGCTGTTTAATACAAAAGTGCAATCAATACCTACTAGACCAAAATGCTGCAAACAGCAGATTTTATTTTCGTGATTTCAGAGTTGGTCCCGTAGTGAAAGTTGTTCATATTCAAGGGTAGAACACCCCCTGTAAAATTTTCGAGACGGTAAATAAAAAAATCCAGTATTATGTATACCACCGACAAAACTTTGAACGGAAAGACTATCTGTCGCCATACAACAGAGGAAAACAATACAGGTTTATTTTTAAAGAATGGCGTAAACGACTAATATCGTATGGTCCGCTCCGCCTCTGAAGACATTTTAACGTTCAGTACGTAAGTTTTTTAAATACGTAATTCGTTCAGGCAGTCCAAGCGCCTACTGATTATAATTATTTAGGAGGTACGCTCAACAGTTGTCAGTCGTTATTTTTGGCACCGTAACAACTTTGTCACGTCTGCTCCCGACAGCTGCGTCGATGACAACTCGTGTAACCGACACGTAACGCCAATCACGGAGACAACATATCATGTCGGAATAATTACATTACATGATCCTATTTATTAACCTATTGACCGCCCCAGTCGGACTAATAAGACAAATGTTTTCGTCTCCGTGCCGCCTATGTTATTTATGTACATACATACCTAGGAACATAAAGATACATAGGGTTCGTTTTTTGTTATTTTATTTTATTACACGACCCTATTCGTCGTAGCTATTTATTTGTCGATTTATGAGCTGGACGCTGGAGGCACGGCAAAGGATTTAGAACCAATCGGTCAATAGGTTAAATGCTACCCCATGCATGGAAACGAAAACAAAGAAAATAAAGCGTTTCTAAAGTTAATAGTGTTATAATAAAGAACTTTCTTTATCATTATTAAGCATAGATTTTGTACGCACGGCTACACATCAAGCTATACATAAC
Organism: Gortyna flavago; assembly: GCA_963669345.1. Taxonomy (NCBI): domain Eukaryota; kingdom Metazoa; phylum Arthropoda; class Insecta; order Lepidoptera; family Noctuidae; genus Gortyna; species Gortyna flavago. Next base: position 14,187,438 of record OY770131.1, on the reverse strand, counting down.
CAGTAGGTATAAGCCGACTTATTTCAGATTGTACGAAACACCTATACAATGCGAGGTCAGCTAAAACTGGAAATGTATAGCTTGATGTAGCCGTGTGTACAAAGTTTATTATATATTTACCGGTTAACACCAATATTATCATCTGCTCGGCATCTCGACATTAATCACATCGTCTCATACAGGAAAATCCTTAATACGTTTGTTTCTTAGAATTCTGATGCTAAACCCTTTATTGGTTGGAACGATGCCCAAAAATTACGCCCATCACATTAGACACCAATTTAATACAATTTTGACTTCCGACTGTTCACTAATCTCTTTGGGATAATATTAGACAGTAACAAGTTATTTATAACATCAGAAAGAAGTTATTGACTTGTGTATGTTACAACAAAATACCAAACATCAAACATACTTACTAGAATAATAGGAATCGTGTTCATGCAAAAAGGTATTCTTCGTGAAAGTGCACCATTTGGGCCGTCACAAAACAAATAAATATGCCATCGGACTAACACCAATGTTGGCTTCAGAACAAAAGGAGCTTTGTGGACTAGTAGATTATTCCACCATGTAGCAAACATGCTGGAATACCATAATTTTCTGTTCATAACGAAATATTTGTTTTATTTCTGTGTGGCGCAGTTTCGGTCCACGTCGCATATTATTACCATGAAGGTCATAGTTTAAAACTTAACGTTTTTCCCCTGTATTAATAAGAACTAATAATAATTGGCTACAATCTAGTCTAACCTATACATATATGTACATACATACACACAATTAAAATTGAAGTGTCTGTAATGTCAAAATGTACATACATACACAAAATTAAAATTAAAGTGTCTGTAATGCCACAAAAACAGGTTTTTACTAAATGCATAACGATATACAGTAGTTATAACAAAAAACAATTTAGCCAATTTTTGTTTGTCTATCTGTTTGTTCCGGCTAATCTCCGAAACGGTTGGACCGATTTTGACGGGACTTTCACTGGCAGATAGCTAATGTAATACTTATAAGAAGTAACATATGCTTACAGTAACATACTTTTTGTCCCGCTAGCAAGTTCTTATAGGATAATTTCCGACATTCACGCGGGCGAAGCCGTGTAGCAGAAGCTAGTAGACTAATAAGAAATGTAACTCTAACTTATTTATTATTTTACGTGATAGATCATGTTAGAATAGTGTTGATTTGGACTTTTACACAATTCCATAGCACTTTCTTAGGGTCGGATAATAATTGATAAAAAAAAAACACTTTGTTTATGTGTACGAGTAGGTGTAAAGCAGAGCATTGTTACTATTTGACTTTCACACATGGACATGTACTCACTGTAGTCGTGTGCCAGCAGACGCACGTCGGAGGCGGGGTCGCACAGCGAGTGCGAGTCGGAGCCCTACCGCGTGGCCCCGGCGCCCGCCAGCTACCCCGACTACAACAACATCAACAACAACCTCAACATACTCGACATGGACGACGACTCCATCAAGATTGAGGCCAGGCTTGAGGTAATACTACATCTTTAGATCTAGAACCTATACGAGGTGGTGTGAGATGGGACTGTAAAGGCAGCTATGTTCATGCTAATGGAAATGGTTACCTAACTTTTGGAGTTACATCCAACTACTAATTACTGATTCATTGGCTCAAGTGACGTCAGAAAATCTGTAATTTCTTTTTTATGCTCTTATTGTCTTGTTTCAAATGCCACTTGTAAACACAACAAAGTATCGAATATTAGAGGACTTTAAAGAGGCATGAAGAGCAATCGGCACTGTTTTAGCCATAATAATGCAATGTGCCGCGTGGTGTGTAGTGGTCGGGCAGCGCGCGGGGCGGGCGGGGCGTGCGCGCGGCGCGGGAGGTGTCGTCCGGCGAGTCGGCGGCGTCCACGCCCGTGCACGCGCGCGCCACCGCGCTCAAGAAGAAACGCAAGCCTCAGGTACAACCCGCCTAGCTCCTACACGGCACCTACAACAGAATACTAAATATGATAGAAACTTAATAAAATCTCTCGCACAGAACATTGTTAGATAGCATAGACCTCACTGAAAATTAAAAATACTGCACTTCTCTGACTTGGTATTCAGAAAAGACGCCAAGCTTCATAAAATAATGATGGTATAGGCAAGCTTAAGATTGTTATGTAGAGTTTGGCACGCGAGTAGCACGCACAATGGTCCACTTGAAGGACTAAATGCGGAAACCAAACCCATAACAAAGAACATAGGCACGCGACTAGACATTTCACCTCAATGGGCATCTCGCTAACTTCGATTAATATCGATAAAAAACATGTCAAAAATAACTTTACCGTTACATTGATGAGGTTGTATTATCTCTACTATTTCAAAAGTGCATTGTCTAGTCAAAAAGTTCAGTTTCTGTTAACATTTCGTTTCTTCTAGACAGAGCGCAGTTTAGAAATTTCGCTCATCGTGGTATGTACCAAGTCCTCGGTTATTTGGTTAGTGTTTTCGCACAGAGTATTTGTCCCGACGTTAACGCCCCGCATATACACTGCACTAGCGCCACGCCGCGTTGACTTTGCGATACCGTTGGAATGACGTAGCGTTAGCGTCGCGTTTTTGTAGCGTCTACATTGGACAAATACTAGATGCACCCTTAGTAACAAGACCAAGATAGTCCCCATGTTTACATCGGGGAAGACCTTGGCTAGCGTATGACACAGTAGAATCAGCTGGAGCGTAGCCAGTGATGTTGTTTACAGATTGCGCTGTACTGCATATTATTATTAGTTAATCATACTATAATAAAGTCAACCGCAAGTCTATGGTCATTTGTCATTGACGCCTTAGCGCCTTTATTTCGTAGCAGTAAATGCGATTTTCATAGTTCATATGACGTGCGGTTAACCGTACGTATATCAGGCTGTAAATAAAATTAATTACCACATTAATCGTTGAAATCATAATTGGTATTTATGGTAGTGGCATAGACTAAATGTTTTAATGATTTGTTATAGGACTGGCGCACTAAGGGCGCGTATAGACCGGTGGAACTAGAAGCTCCTTCTTCGGACGAACCTCTTGTGGAAACGCCCTGCGATAACCTCCCTGTCTCTGATGGAGGTAGGTGACATATCTAACTATGTAATACAACATAATAAGAACTGAATAAAGTAAACATAAATCTAAATATTGTTTCTTTCCTCGTCAAAAATAGTGTAGGTAAGTTAATGAAAAAGTTTAAACTGTTTTTATAGGTACTCATCTTTTAAACTTCATCTCATATTTATATCTAAAACATAGTTCTAAGACAGAACTCGATCTTCATCGGAACTGAGTGTGCATATGTTCGCCAGTGCCAGAGTCACCCCTAGCGCCAGTGCCGCCGGCGCCGGAGACTGCTCAGCCGCTCCTCATCGACATCGACCCTAAGGACTCGAAGCCCGTCAGCAAGTCCAACGGCAACATCAAACCCCTCAGAAGAGAATCCAAAGGATTTAGGTAATACTCATATCAACTATTTAGTTACACCATTTAACTTTTTCATTTCAATTCATCATTTTATTTAACTAAACCCAAAGGAATCACCGGGGTATTGGCTCCGATTCCCGGGTCGGGGAAAGTGTTATTGGGTTTTTCCATCTGGAATTCCTCAGTAGTAGCCCGGAGTCTGGATTTGTGCCCGGTTGATGGCAATAAAAAGGCTCGCTCCCTATTACATGGGACTTCAACATAACTGGCGAAATATAGGCGTACTATAGGTAGGTACATCTGTTCTGTCTAACTCTTCGGGGATTACAAGCGTGATGTTATGTCATGTCAGTAGCATGGTAGCACCGTCTGCCACAGTTTTTTAGCCAACACCATCGCTTCGTACAGAGGGTGGTATTTCTTTAGTGTCAGTTTCGATTCCTGGCTAAAATAGATATTTTTCAAAAACGATTGATTCAGTTTCAGTTGTAAGGCCCTTTACACATTATGCCGTAGCTGCAGCCGCTGCGGTGCCGCTGTATTAGGCAACCCTTGCACTTGTATGAACCCGCACACGTGGCCGGCGGCGAATAACGCTGCCAAGTGTAAACGCTCGAACACTTTGCTCTATTTATGAGTTTCCGTTTTTTTTGCCCTGAAGTCTCATATCAATAAATTCACCCAATATGCGGTAGACTGTCTCATTTAACTGGACAAATGTGGGCATCTCTACCTAACCCTTCGGATAATACAGCGTGATGTTATGTGTGTGATGTTGATGATCAACGTGCCAGTTGTTCGAACTAGTGCGCAGGGTAATGCCCCGAGATGCTTATATGGCAGCTGGAATATAGTCAAGCTAATGACAAAGGCTATCTAATACCAAATTCAGTAACAATCGTTTCAACATAGGTACAGCATATTACACAAAGGAGTTTTTCATTCAGGTCACAACCCTTCTGAATGAGGAAAACAGCACCACGAAGGCTGTAAATATGTCATAATACTTTAAAGATCCTTTTTTATTCTGTAAACCACAGTATAGTTACTTCCACCCGTAGTTAATATACTGACATGCGGGTTGCTGACCGCAGTCATCTATGCCGCACCGGTGACATAAATATGACCGTTAAATTATCAGAGGAGGTAGTAGGTACCGAGTCGAGCGATTTATGAAGCTGTACATCAAAATAAAATGTTGTTGATTAATTGTGACGGATTATCATCATCTTACGTTAATAATCCATACTAATATTATAAATGCGAAAGTGTGTCTGTTACCTCTTCACGCTTAAACCGCTGAACCGATTTAGATGAAATTTGGTATAGAGATAGGAGATAGTTTGAGTCCTGGGAAAGGACATAGGATAGTTTTTATCCCGATATTCCCCGAAGAAAATGTTCTTTACTAACATTTTAGACCTTTGTATGAAGTTTCATTAAAATTGGTTCATTCATTTCGAAAAACAAGAGCTTGAAAGTTTGTTTGAAATGCCGCACGTCGTAAACGCTCTTAAGATCAAATTCGATAATGGACCCTAGTCAGTAGCAAAAGCGCCTAAATACACTACAAACTACGCTCATAAGGGGAGGGGTATTAATATGGAGTGTGTATCAAAGTTTTCGCATTCCCTACACAGGATAGGGTCTGCGCGCAGGGTGACTGTGGGCGCGGCACTCACGAACGGCGAGCTGGAGCGCGCCAAGTTCCCGCCGCGCCTGCTGGCCGGCGACGGCGACCCGGACTTCGGCACGCCCGTGTGAGGCCCGCACGCCCGACACGCCCGGCCTGCACTCGCGACCCTTGCCCACGTAGTACGAGTGAGCTAGTTCACGCGTCGGGGCGTCGATCGACGTACTTAGTATTATTCGATCTCACTCTGTGTGTAATGGCCTACCGAATTTAGATTTAATAGTATTTTCCTTCTTTAACGCTGAGGTGATACCCGACTTCGAGTGCTTCTTTTTCATTTCGTGTACGATACGACTAAGGGAGTAGTTTACGCGTTGAGTTGCGCTCAGTCGCTTTTGTGTGTCCATAATGATAGTGATCACGAGATTAGTCGATTAGCCGACTGTTTGGATCTCCAATCACGAGCATTCATATAAGTGTGAATCATTGCCATTATGCGGAGCTGAAAGTTCATCTATTTATTGATTAGATTTGGTTGTTTATTGATTTATATCAGTTTGACTTGTTCGGGCTTTAAAATCTAATTTATTAAGCCATATAAAAAATTATACAAGTATATGCCCAACAAAACTTATAATTTATGTGTAATGCACAAAACTGTTAATGCCAACGAAATATTGATGGATGATTTATTAACACCCGACTTATTAACGTTTATCCCTCACATTCGCTAAACGCAAACTAATATTGTCAAGTTGCCAACAAGTAGGTATAGTTTTACGAAACTGAAATCGGGTTCAACGTGATTAATGAGGACGAACTGAATGTCAGCTGATACTATCTCACACGTTTGATCAGAGCAAGTTGCGACCTTTTCTTGATCAAATAAAACTATATCTCGTCCATCAACAGGCAATAACAGTCTCTATTTACTCTTTATTAGAATTAAAGTTTATTCGTTTAAGGATTTAGATAATTTTAATAATCTCATGTGAGGTGCGTCAACCTGATTTATTACAATTTATTTTCATTGTTTTGTTTATTTTTGGAACATTTTGTGTACATATTGTTTTAGATTTCGATTGTATATTTTAAATATATATAGAAAAAAAAAAATCTGTGTAAAATATTAGAGCCAATGAAGGAAATTCAAATCAATGTGACGACTGATAAATAAAATAGTTAACAGTATCCATTTTGTACATTCCTATTTCGCTTCTACGTGTGTATGTTAATTGACAAGCGAAATAACCATGAGATTTAAAATAATATTAAAAGCGAGCTCTTAAAAATAAGTTGTTAAAAGTTATCGTGTTATATTCAAGTAAAGATATATCTTTTAACCGATATTTTAAGTAGATATAAAATCCTCTACGACATTTAATACGTCGAACGGTCCATGGTGAGTATAATTATAATACATATCAGCACGGCTCGCTGAGCGTAAAGACTAACTGACAACTGTCTAGTGATCTGGACATCTGCCAATAATATTTCCACACAATATACTCGTAAATATATGTGTGCGTGTCTACAAGCCAGTAGATACACAATTTAAATTAGAATAACACCTTTAAATAAATATTGAACAGTTATTATTTACTTGATAAGGACGTTGAACTTTTGTCAATTTTACCAAGTCGTGGAATCAAGTGATTCGCATATTATGGCTCTTTGCATTAGTATGAAAATCAGTTGAATCTGTTCTTGTGTAGTTATAGTTCTGTCATGTCACGCATGCACACGTATGGCGCCGTGTCAACGTCTCGTAATGTTTTTACAATAGAGGTATGTAATGGCTCATAGATTTAATAGTGTCTCGCTAGACTGCAGTCGAGTCAATGACATGCACGTGATCTTATAAATTGATAGATAAACCGTTTCTAATGCGGCTGCATTTCACTCGCTGCCGAGTGACTGCCGCGCTATTTTGTTCTTAATACAGGGTGAAATTGAAAACATGCGACAAATCGAAATGGGAGATTGTACTCATCATTATGAACAACTTTTATAAGGGACCAAAACAGAAATCGCGAAAAAAAATCAGCTCTTCCCTACATTTATGTTCGCATAACTCGTCAAAATGTAGGGAACAGCTGATTTTTTTTCGCGATTTCAGGTTTGGTCCTATAGTAAAAGTTGTTCATAATGATGAGTACAATCTCCCATTTCGATTTGTCGCATGTTTTCATTTTCACCCTGTATAATGTCTACAACTATAAAGAACAAACTCGCATTTTATAACAGGTTCTTTCATGCTCATGTTGTATAAATAGATCTATCTTATTTTATGTGCATTCATTGAGCTATGTGATTTATGTATAATATAAAGCTTTTATTATGTGTGAACATTCCACGCCTGCTGTTGTCACGTTTTAATGATTTGCCGCGATTTACATTATATTTTTATTTTATTTACATCTAATGACAATATGCCTATGTATTATAAATAAACGAACTTATTAAATTTTTATTTAAAATAAATATAGTATTCTTTTACTAACTGTCCAGTCGGGTGACATGGCCATCCCGGCTTTTTTTTAATTACGCTAAGGTCGGCTTCCAGTCTTGGCAGATGCGGCTACTCGAAGCTGCTGTCTTGTCACTGCAGTTTCCCCCGCAACTCAATTGGTTAAGTACCTATATCATTATGAGTAGTTGGCAGACTTTCGAACACGATACCTACAAACAGTATGGGACTTCCCTCCCTATTGTTCGACCAAAATACCTACAGATGAATTGAGAACCTGTCGAAATGAATCCTTTTAAAATCGGTTAAAAAAACCAAAGCAAGTCTATTTTTCTATAGGAAATTCAATAATCGGTCACCACAATAGGCGTCCCATCGACATTCGACACTACCTCAACCTTTCGTTCTTGTTGGTCAACTCGCACGGGGTTTGGAGGGTTCGTTTCTGAACAACAGGCGGGCGGTGGATGTCTGCCATAGCAGATATCATGTAGAGAAAATTGTTGATTGATCAAATTAAAAATAAATCATTAGGTGCGTATGGGGGTAAAACCGCGAAAAATTGTAGTTACATTTATGACATCATAATTACGCACCCGACTGAATGTTTCGTAGTTTACCATTATAAAGCTTAGCTCGGTATATCTTATTTAAAACGTATAGTAAGTACAATACAAAACATATCAATCAGCTGAACTGTTAAATACTAAATCTTTTTCTAAATTTATGATTTTTTTTAAATTAAGAACATATTTTCGTTAGTATAATACCTACATAGCATCTAACAAGATAAACAAAATGATACTTCTCACATATCATAGATTCTCACATATAATTATAAATTCAACATTAATGATGTAATTAATATTTTTGTAAAAATGTAATTTAAAAGAGTGTCCATGGAGTTTCTTGCCCGTTCTTCTCCATAGGCACCTACGCTTCGGAAAGGGCAACTAGCTTCATATTTTCTGACTGACCGACTTCTTGACAATTCAAAAGTGCCTGTAAATGGTTTAATTGAAATAAATGCTTTGAGTTTGAGTTTGATAAAAAAAAAACATAAAACTTTGACTAGGTAAGTAATATTTGAATTTAAAAAAAAAAAACTGCGCTAGTTATCACTAGTGTATTCTCAGCTTGAAAATCGGTCATGACTATAACGTTACACATTTTGTTACGCACTGTAACATTTATTACAAAAAACCCGTAGGACATTTACTAAAACTGAAATTTAACTTAAATTGCGGATAGCCAAGGACTGCAAAGTAGTTTTATTCTTTTGTGTAATAGTAAACATACATAAACATGTATAATAGTGAGACAGAATATGCATACTTGCCTTGTAATCCAACACTTTAAACACCACTTTTTTGGGGCAAATCCTTTGCCAACACAATACCATTTAACTCACATTTTACTCGAAAAATAAAAACAACATTTATTTTTTAAATGCTGGCATCATGCTCAATGGTGTTGCCACGCAAGAAAACACCAGAAGTGGCCGGATTACTCTTATAGTATAGCAGTAGGTAATTGATGTTACTTTCATGACGTTACACACTCCGTAAAATTTTAGACACTTTTTTAAACATTAATAAAAAATACTTGTTACGTTATTTTTTAAAAGCTTTATAGGTACTAAAACGTTGGTTATGTAGGTATCACAAAAGTTAGTAGTAGTGGTAGTTGGACAATTAATTTTAGGATGGAAGTAAAAGTAGTAGGTACAGACGCCAGCACATCAACCTACAATCTGTCAAATTTCTTTGATAGATTTTCAACTTTATATCTAAAGTATAAGGTTCAAAGTTGATTGGGAAAATTTGACAGTTTCGGGTAGGTTGATGAGCTGGCGTCTACCAATGAAAAAATTACGAAAAAATCCCAACTTAAGAGATAAGCATACCATTCAGTACAATACAATATTTTCGGCATTTCTTCTCAGAGTAGTCAGATAGGAAATGCCGGCTCCATCAAGCTTAAATAATATAATAGAGATCCAGCCTGTCCCTTCTTGCTGCCCTCTCCAGCGACGCCCTAAGCCGAGGTTCGTACCCCACAGGGGGTGCCCTTAGTGCGTAGTCGCTTAGCTTAACGTAGTTAGTTTTATGCCCCTGGCTGGAGCCTTTGAGTTTTACTTAAGGCAGCCGCAGGATAGTCCGGTTAAGTAGTCACGACCTATCAAGGTCAACTACGAGATGCCAATAGGAAAAAAAAAAAATCTGTACAATATACAACAAATCTCATTTATCAAATAACGTTGATGTTTTACGATAAATAAAATCGGGAAAAGCAAAAAATTACAAATGTAAAAAATTTCGCGGTTAATACGCATAGCCACTCACGTACCCCGCGCCACTCTAATGGCTTTGAACCTAAATTCCATCTAAAGATTTTAGTATTTCTCGAATGAACTATGTAAGTAAAACAGTTTTCATACACGTATTCCAATTAACAAATATTCCATATATCTCAAAAACTATTGACATAAATAGGAAATCACGAAACATCATAATCTTTTTAAAGTGGGATCTAACAATAACCGATTGAGAAAAAAAAAACAAGATCAATAGGTACCGTAATGTCGCTGCCATCCGTAATTGCGTAAAGCATTCGCTTCAGAAGTCAGAAACGCCTGTATCTAAACGTGTATTCTTTACCGCAAGAGTAATACAGTTGTCAAAGTACACACATCAAAAGTGTCTAGGGATCAAGCATTTTTATGCGGATTTCTTGAGATTGAGATGTGGCTTTGTAATAAATTTATGATTTTATAAATTTATATGGATCCTTTTTGGTGCATTTCATAATTTGAATCAGGAACTGTGAATCAAATTCGAGTAAAAGATGAAAATCAGCTGTCAATATTTTCCCTATAAAAACATACAACGCATTGAAGACATTATTAGTGCTACTGTTTCCCTACTACTGATTAAAACCAACGTTATTATGGAGCGGCGACGTCATTTAAGCAGGGAAGAAATGCTCAGAGCCGTGGGAATGATAGAAGCTGGTTCCCGGCAACGTACTGTGGCTTTAGCTCTGAATACAAGTCAGAGTGTTATCAGTCGACTTTGGACACGTTACCGAAGCACTGGTACCGTGGCTGAGCGCCATGGAGGACGGTATCGCTGCACCACACGGAGACAAGACCGATACATTCAAATCTTAACTCGAAGAGCTCCAACAATAACCGCCATGATGTTAGCCGTGAGGCTTCATCACTCTTCAGGGAACTTAATTAGCGACCAAACAGTCAGAAACCGCTTGCATGAAGTGAACCTTCATTCCCGAAGACCGCTACGGGTACCACCTATAGCAATGCACAATCGTAGGATTCGATATCAATGGGCTCTTGAACACAGAAATTGGGCAGAAGAACAATGGCGTTTCGTGTGCTTTTCTGATGAGTCTCGTTTTGGTATGAGACCGGATACAAGACGTATACGACACTGGAGAACCCCTGGACGCCAACAGCGATTAAAATCCTGCCAGGAAGTCCATCCTTATAGTGGTGGAACCATCATGGTATGGGCGGGTATTTGGATCGGCGGAAGAACTGAGTTGATTTGGATCAGAGGCAACCTCAACGCTCAAATTTATGCTGAGACGATTGTATCAGACGTCATCGTTCCTCTACAAGTGCAAATCGGTCCAATATTTCAGTTAATGCATGATAATGCACGACCGCACACCGCAAGAGTTGTAAGACAGACTCTCGCCGCAGCTAACATCAATGTCCTGCCCTGGCCTGCTCAGTCGCCAGACTTGAACCCGATTGAGCATGCATGGGATATGCTACAGAGAAGAGCTCTGCCGAATATGGAGGGTATCCAGTCGCAAGAAGACCTTTTTTTGTTGTTGCAACGAACATGGGCGGCCATTCCACAGCGTGATTTGGATGAACTCATTTTGAGTATGCCAAACCGATGTTCTTGTGTTGTTAGTGTTCGCGGTAGAAACACGGATTATTAATTGTTTAAGTTACCCAATAAAATTTTAAAGAAAACTGTTATTTCAGTCTTTTTTTCGAACTTTTGTGTTAGTGGTTCAAATGTCAAAAATCCCTTTATTAGGAAAATGGCAAATTTCTTTATTAATGCAAAGGTGACTTGGTTTATCGTTACTGTGACAAACGAAAACACTTTATTTGATGAATCCTTAAAGAAAATTTTAATTAATATCAATCAGGAGAAAAGTTATTGCAAAAATATATGTTGATCCCTAGACACTTTTGATGTGTGTATTTAGATTTACCTATCTAAATACTTTGACAACTGTATACTCATATCATTCATATCCTACTAATATTATAAACGCGTTAGTTTGTGAGGGTGGATGTTTGTAATGTTACTCTTTTACGCAAAAACTACTGAACGGATTTGAATGAACTTTGGCACACAGATAGTTTATAACCAGGATTAACACATAGGATACTTTTTATCCCGATATTTCAACAAGATCGATACTTATACAGGTGAAACCACGGGGCGCTGCTAGTACATACATAAACTCACGCCTTCCTATGTCATGGCAGAAACTACTGAACGCTACCTACTACGATCTTTTAGTTTGGTGAAGTATGTAAAGCGATAGTAATATATAAGTCAATGTATGTAAGTAGATAAAGTCGGATAAAATTTTGTAGATGAATATTCTGCTCTTGTAATCTGACCTATTTTATTGCCGCTTACGAGCCGGATGTCAACCTCGAGACCGCATAAATAAATCTCGGAAGATAGATCCTGATAAGTTTGTGGTAACTGGTAGTCACCGCCATCTATAGCCATTATGGACATCAGCTTTAATACCAAAAGTACGAGTAGGTACCTAGTTTAAAACTATTCAAGGTCACAGAGTACTTTTTAATTGATTCAAAGGTATTGAAAATTCGGAAACAGATCGATAGATATTTTTTTTCTCATTAAAAATAGCATCAAAAGTTAAAAATCCACCAGATGTCGGATAACGGTATTTTAGTTATACCACGGCAGTAGGTACTGGAAGACGGATAGGAGTCGTAGGATAAGAGTTCACACTCGAGGGCACGCCGCGATAGCGGCGGTAAGACCCTTGATGAAGGAGTGGCTGGAGAGACGCCACGGCGCCCTCAGCTTCCGGCTGACGCAGGTGCTTACTGGACATGGGTGTTTTGGGAAGTACCTGTGTCGGATAGGCCGGGAGCCGACGCCCGAATGTCACCACTGTGACAGCTGCCGCGAAGACACGGCGCTGCACACGTTGGAGGAGTGCCCAGCTTGGGCAGTACAGCGCCGTGACTTGGTCGCGGCAGTCGATGCTGCGGGCGACCTCTCGCTTCCGGTCGTCATCTCATGCATGGTCGGGAGCGAGAGCGGCTGGACGGCTGTCGCCTCCTTTTGTGAGGACGTAATGTCAACAAAGGAGGCGGCGGAAAGGGAGAGAGAAGCTACCACCTCTCTCCCGGCCCGCAGCAGACGCACCGGGCGTCGCAGGGTGGCGGATGATCTCCGGCCACCATAGGGCGCGGCCTGCGGGCGACAAATTAGGGGCGTTTGTCGCCCGATCAGAAACAGGCCTCGAGGCGGCGGCGCAGTGTTCCGCGCGCGCCTCCCTGTTGGAGTTCCTGCGGCCGCTGCGTGACGGCCGCAGAGGGTGACGGGGCCCGCCTACGAACATCTGGCGGGCCAACACCTGCCGGGGGCGCGGACGAATGCGCAAGCGATACCCGTACCCCCGGCAATAGGTACAGGAAGGGAACACCGGGGTGGTTTTTAGCCGGTAAAAGTCCGGCACGCCCCTCCGCCTTTCCCCAGGGCGGAGGATGTCCATGAGGATTTTCCCCCCGTTAAAAAAAAAAAAAAAAAGAGTTCACACTCGGTAAGCAGCGCGTTTAGTAGAACAAATTCCTATCTAATGGGGCGATTATTCAAACTTAGCGCATTAGAATTATTTGGAATTTTGACAGTACTTGTAACTTAGAACGAAACGTAATCAAATGTTGCCCGGTTTTGAATATTATTAATTTTGGTACAAATACTTTCGAACTAAAATACGCAGGTTTAGTTACAGAATAAAAAGTGTTCGAGATATCGTTACATTTACCCGTAGGGTGGAAGTGGAGCATAACAGCCATTACAATTTAATTTATTATTAAAAAGCAATTTTTTTTAATGTGGTGGTGGCTAAAATTAAAGCCTATTTAGGGCAGGTATTTATCGTGTTATTTATAAAGGTACACCAACAGCTTTTGTATATTTCTTAAGTAATATAGATAACAATACCCTCAGACTTACACCGTCACCAATTACAGGATTTTAAGACTAGTGCCTGCTCGGGTAGCTCAACCCTTCTCGAAAATGGTGAAGTAGAATAATAGATTCCTATTATGTTTTTATATATTTAAGAATGTAAATGCTTCGTGTTGTGGTTGTGAATTTTATTATAACATTGGAAGTGGAAGGTCAATGTGCAGAAGAAATGGTAGAATTTAAAAATATAAATTGGTCACACTTGCAACTGTCATCCAGTCCTATAATTATTATTATTAAAACAGATTGTCTAATGGCCAAGCCTATTTTTCTCGTATAATATTTTGTAGCGATTGTTATTTACCTTTGTTATAGTTTGAATCGAAAGTTTTTCATTATGGTTGTTAAAGTATATATCAGTGGTATTTCTGGAAACAAAGAGGTATGTTTAATATTAGAAAATTCCTGGGACGGCCGGGTGCTTTTCTCGACTTTTTCCAAAGCTGATTCATGTAATTATTGTTTTTGATTACGTGAGTTATGGTACTTTTTAGGTGAAGAAACGGCAGCAGCGTGTTTTGATGATACTAGATTCCAAAAGCATAAAATATGATGTCATTGACATAACGGAACCAGGAAAGGAATCTGATAAAGAGTTTATGCAAAACAACTCGAAATCGAACGGCGGTACAGTCAGCGACCCCAACCCGCGGTCTGCGCTGCCGCCGCAGGTCTTCAACGAAGACGAGTACTGTGGGGTATGTGATATGTTTACATTAGTCATTTAAATTAGCAGAAGCATAACTATTTCGCAAAATAACAAGTACATAGATGACTTGGTATTTTTGGTATGTTGCCATCTGTTTGTATTTTGTTTCTTTGTTACATGTTTGTGTAGGTACTGTTTATTGTTTTGGTTTGTTTATAAAGTCTTGTCTGTCGGTAAATTCATTTCTTTTCATACACACTGTGAAAGTCTGTCACTTTTGTTTGGTGAAACAATTTTAAACAACTGTTTCCTAGTAGCGTTCATTATGACTTTCAGGACTATGATCTGTTCGACCTTGCAAATGAAGTGGATACTTTGGAACAGTTCTTGAAGCTGGAAGCACCTCCTGAGGAACCACCACAAGTTGAAAATGAACAGGTATTGTAATACATAATTGGTTAACACGTTGACTGCCATGGTGATCACACGGTGTCCGCAAACAATAGATTTTCTATTGTATCTGTTGTCTGGCTGAAATTGCCACTCATTTGTTTTGTGTCAAAATATTATAGGAGACAATAAATTGATAAGAGTCTTTTCCTTCCTTGTTGTAATGTTAACAACCTCATTTAATTATGGGGACATTTTTACCTTCCTGTTCATTCTATTTTGAGTTGTAATGTAGCTGTACATATAGAAGAGAATTTTAACTTGCATGTGTTGTTTAAGGAAAAGGCTGTCAATGGCGATGTTGAGGCTGAAAGCAAAGAAACTGAAGCAAGCACAGAAGAGAAAGATGATACAACTGAAACCACTGAGACAGGTGGTGACAAAGAGAAAACACCAGAGAAAGAGGGCAGCCCTGCTAAAGAGGCTTCACCCACAAGAGGCGCAAGTGGCGCAGCATCTAAAGAAGGCACTCCTGCTAAGGATGAGGATGAGGGTGCCAAAGGCGATTCAAAAGAAAAGTCTCCAGAAAAGGAACCAGAAAGACAAAAATCTGTAGAAAAAGAAGGCACCCCAGAGGGCAAGGCTCAGTCTCCTGAAAAAGAAACCGAGGTAGAAGCCAAACAGGCTTCAAAAGAAAATTCTCCAGCAATGGACGAAGTTAATGAAAATGGTACAGTTAGTTCGCGCGAGCATTCTGCAGAAAAAGAAGCACCTGCCAATGAACAAACAGAGACTGCCGATGTTAAAAAAGATAACCCATCCGAGGCTCTGATCGAGAGTGAGCAAATTGCTGCAGCTGAATAACGGACTGAACATTTATTTGCTTTTCAGCTCAAATCAATCCCTATTAGCACTAAGCAAGCACTATTCATTAAGTTCTGATATTTATATTGCATCATCATCATCATCACGTCTTTGATATAGTCATTGTATATAATGCAAAGAAGTATTTATTGAGAATCATGTTATGCGCCAATAGTTACGTTTTCATACAATGTGGCCTATTATCGTAAATACGCAACGTACGCAAAATACGCGCATTGACGTGGAGTTGCGGACACCAGCCCGTACCGATTACCTATCGTAAATCATAAGAGTTATAATAAAATTAATCAAATTTTTTCTATGAAGTTCCAGAATAAGATTTCTATATAATAATTTTATCCTCCATTAAGGCTTGTATTATTTTTAAAGTATTAATTTTTTATTTACAATTTGCTTATTTTCTCAAGTATTCTTTTGTGTACAAATGGGATATTTTTTAAATCAATTTTTAATATGATTTTTTATAAATGAAAGTGTTTAATTCACGAGAATGATCTTTTCTGTTATTACTCGTCTTGTTCGATGCAAAATCAAAAAGCCATTACTTCGACTAGACTGCCATGAAATATAGTATTATTTATTTACATTCATTATTTACAGCGTAATCGCATAAATGATCATTCTCTACGAAAATGCACTGCTTTTGATTGTAATAAATTACTTTTCTCATGACAAATTTATTCATCATTTTATTAATTTTAATTAAAGACAGTTTTTTTTAACAATTTTTAATATTAATTATATAAAATACGAACGAAAAGACTTAATTTTATTTATCTCTTGCTTAATTGCTTTGTTTACTTTTTATTAGTGTGCAACGAAAACCGAAAAAAAATATGTTTCACGGTTTAAGAACATGTAGGTTACAATAAGTAATAATTATTACTTCATTTGAGCTAGTAGGTACTCCAAAGATTAACATGCATTTTTTTACATTTCTAGATGGTTCGTTCTTTCACTGCAACAGTCAAGGTCTCACATGATGTCGAAAACTTATGCTTTCAAAATCATTGTGCATCTTACGGAGTAATAGTTTCTGTACCCTAGTGGAACGCGTCAGCGTCATGCACGGTTGGGTCGGTAGACAAAAATACATCAGATATTCCGGTATACACAGTGAGTTTTGCTAACCGTTCGAGAGAGGATCGATTTCTATATAGTACAACTTTTGTTATATTCAATTATAATGTGCGAGACGTGAGGCATTAGTTATAGTCTCAAATACCACTAGATCGCTCTTATATAATATGTTCGAAATAGACAATTTTGACAGAGTTTGAGTAATTAATTATGATATTCTACATACAACAAAAGTATTTTTCATTAGGAATATTAAATCACACTTCTAGTGGAAATCGTGCAATGTCGTGACGCCCATCCCGTGCCCTTCCTTCACGCGAGGGGTGAATGTGCGGTCGCACAGTCGCTAGTCGTTTGGAATACATTAATTACGAGCATGCTATGTGATTGTGAGTCTAGCACACCCTGTGCTTAGCCCGCCGCGCCGCCTCTTGGGTTAGCTAGCGTGACTCCCGTAGGTAATGGGAAAATGCCTATTTTCATTGAGAAAAAATGGAAATGTTTTTTTTTTAATAATAGTACTTTGAAATGGGCTAGCTTCATCTTTCAGACTGACTGACCCATTGACAATTAAAAACTGCCTATAATTAGTTTATTTGAAATAAACGCTTTGAATTTGAATAAAAATAGTAAATTTAATGAAGTTATTTTAAGCAGGTACATAATAAATATTGTTGTGCATTGTGCAAGTGCAGAAGCAAAAAAAAAATTATTTTTATTGCTACGCGTTCTATTCCAAGCGATTAATAAAATCAGTCTGTTTATATTAACAAGCGAGGACAGGCCGCGAACTATCGTTTAGTTACACACCGTACTGATGCACCCTACGGAAACGGTAATAATTAGGCAATCAGACGCAGTCACTCGCTACATAGGTACGGTCAGCAACAAAAGTCGATAACATTTCAGATCTTTTAATCTTAGTTATTGAGCAAAATATTTGTTCAAAATTGCAGCAGAAGAAAATTTCTTAGAATATAAACTAAGTACTTGCTTTTACTGAAAAAAAAAAGTTGTTATTTTAATAATGTCTTAACATTATTAAAATAACAACTTTACTTTGGTACTTATACCAAATTAAACACATGTAAGATACAATTGGGTATAATAAATATAGATATAGATCAAGTCTTATATAATATTAACAATATTAAGAAAAAAAAATCAAATAGGTTCACAATTGACGGAGAAATCGGTGAACATACATAAAAAAACACAAAGTCGAACATATAACCTCCTCCATTTTGGAAGTCGGTTAAAAAGGTAAAAAACATGCAAACCGCCCGGTCGCTAGCCAACCAACAACAACAAGCCCCTAGCAACGGGGTTGCCAAATCTGTCGCCAACCAATAACCTGTGAAAATGACAGTCTTAATCGACTTGTTGCTGACTGTACCTCCTACGTCACCTGTGAATGCTCATAATCTTCATTGGGAGCGAAACTGCTCTTTCGAATTTTTTTAAAGACGTCTCACTAGTTCCCCGTGTCCGTGCACTATGTACACTATTTTACCACTGATTTTGCAACACGGTCAAAATCACAGTGATCTTTATTATCATTCATACAAGATTGCTGTTGGGTTGCTGCCGTTGATGTCTTTCGAAATCATTGTGATCTTTATTTCTCGTCACAATAAGGTTGCCACTGTCAGAGATAAAAAAAAATTGTACGCCGGACTGTAGGTCAAGTCTATAGTATACAGACCAAAGAACACATTTACCTACTCCAGGAGATCCAGACTCACGGAGTAACTCCGTGTACAGACTGCATTGTTGATGACTAGAGTTACAGTGTTTCCCACACGGTCCACAGAACTAATAATTATGACCTACCGATAGTGTTCAGAGTTGTGCATGAGAGATCCTAAATGCTTGACTGCGCCTGGTAGCACTTCACGTAACGTACGAGTATATACTATAACCTATATATAAATGATATTGTTATCTAATCAATCCGGTATTTTTTTCCACTTTGTGATAATTTTCTCGAGTAGTGCAGGCTAAGCGTAAGAGTGAGGCCACACTAGCATAGCCGGACGTTTAGACGCTGTAAGTGCTGCTTCGCAACGCAACGCCGCTTTCCTAGAAGAGCGGTTCCGTCATTTTTATAACAGACGTCATGAAAATCTGTAATTTTCACCCAGTGAACGAAATATTTTCGTACACTGTTTTCACCAGTATTTGACATTAGACTGTCAGAAATGCTTTGTATTTGGACATTGCGGCCGCATGTAGCTGTCACCGCCAGGCGCCAGCCCCCAGATTTACGCCTAGGCCTACAAGGCCCTAGTCTAGGGGCCCCATACCCACCCAGCTACCCCGACCAGATAGCTTGCCGGCCACCACCCGCATACCACCTGTGAGAGCAGTGGTGGCCCAGTGGAAACGGCAGCACGAAGAGTTGTAGGTTCGAACCCAGGCAGGCACTTTATTTTGTAAACGATTTCATCACCACTGCTCTCAAAACGGTGAAGGATAGCATCCTGAGGAAACCGCATGTCTTAGAACCAAAAAATCGAAGACGTGACATCCACCTAGTGCAACCCGTTCTGGGCCCATATAGCTGATATAGCCCACTCCTCGAAGAGAGGAGGCCTGTGTCCCAGCAATGAGTAGGCTAATTATGCTGCTACTCTGAATTAAACATTCTTGCAATCGACTCCTGTTACTGTATATTCGAAAGAATCCTAAACTATCTAAGGCGTAGTATTGTTTGAAGAAAGGAAGTTGGTTCAAGTAGAACGAAGAAAAGCACGTATTTGTTGAGAAACATCGATTTATGAATTTATGAACTAGCGACTGTTGACGTATGGTGACATACACATATAATCAATAGTAATATATAAATCAATGCATAGAATAGACTGCATTATTTCTGATGGTTTTTATAGTAAGGAATTATTAAAGTCGGTTTTGTTATGTTTTCTGTACTAGTGCATTTCATTCACTGACAATGTTTATTACAGGTCAGTGATTTCATTAGCTAAATTTAAATGGCTTTCGGGGCCTCAAATGGCAAGTGCCTAGGGGAAGACCAGGCTTGGTCACTGCTCTCCTAGGAACCTGTTTATTACGTAGTCGCAGCGTTTCGGTGTAGGGGGCGTCAGTCTTCAGAACTGCGCTGCGCGGCCGCTCCGGCGTCGCACCGCATCATTCCTCTCTGCTTCGTCTCTGGCCTGGCAGTCTATCCGGAGAGAAAATAATATTACGATAACTGACAGACGGCATAGACTTAGTAATGGAATCCCGTTTTCTCCATTTTCGTTCAAAACCTAAAAAAAGTGTTTACTTGTAAATTGATAGCAGACATGTTGGTATTGTCAAGTAGGAATTTATTCGCTTTCCGTAAGATTGACAAGAGCACTAAGGGCAACAGAAAATGCATCTTAGCTACTCAACGTTCGGTCGCGGTAGCAAAATCTCACGTTTCAGCAATTACTTCGATACTGCATCGCGTTTTGGCGACTCGGACGCTAATAATATTTTAATCAACATACAACCTGACACTGACCTGCAATAAACTTAAGAAAATTTGAGCTTATCGCCAGCTATTCCGTTTATCCACCTCAACAACCTTAGGGTGGATACTCGGAAACGCGTGTTATTAATATTAATAAGTTTTTAATAACGACAAACCTATACAGAAATCATGTAATGCATTGCATTGAAATCAAATTTTACTTACTCGTTTTAAATAACATAATATTTAATTTATAAATTCTGCATTATGCCCAGGAAATGACCAACACTAATTTCACTATTGAGTAAACGTATTTGTGTATCCTGGATAAATTCCATCTCTTTTAATGTAAGAAGGTTACATTTGGAATCGTTTTATAATTGTATTTACTACAACAGTAGCGAAAAACGTTTGGTATGACAATGTGAATGCCTACTAAGTATCTTGAGCTAGTTTCTACCATGTTTCTATAAATGACTGTACACAGCATAGGGAGAAAATAATATAAGAATTCCGATTTTCCATCCCCTCTGGGGTGGATAGAAAAACACGCGTTTCCGAGTATCCACCCTATGAGGTGGCTGTTTTAGGGTAGATAAACGGAATTTTGCGGGCTACCTTAGCGCATCCTCCTTAAGGTGTCAAAAAAACGCTCTGTGTTTGGACAGCCGTTATTGTGTGGCCGTTCACCGTTTCTTATGAAACCAAGTTTACCGTAAACTTGATTTGAACGGGTATGTCATATAAGCAACATTTATGCTCAAAGTATCAGCTTGTCGTATCATGCTGAATGTGCGGTCGCCGCTCCTTGGCAAAAATGAACAAAGGAGAAAAAAAAAAGTACAAGCGAAAATGTTATTTATTCAAGATTAGTACTTTGAGCAAATAAATTTTCTTAATAATTTATTCTACGTTTAACTTATAGTAAAATAAATATGGAATAACATGATATAAAATCTATAATGGAAATGTAAATATTCAGGTATCTAATCATTTTCATTGCGTCAATAAAGCTACAATGAAGTATCTCTATAAACAGCCTCTATTAAAGAACTTTCAGTTCGTTCATATATTTTTTTTCATAACTGGAGAGGGTGGATTACTGAAATCCTTAAGGAGGGCTTCGCCGGGGAACTCGGCTATATTTCTATGTCGTATTTCTACGTCGGGGCGTTCGTCTAGGAGGCAGGCTTGTATGTTTTTGTCTAGGGTTACTAATCTTTGGCGTGAGGTTTTGTATTCTTCGACCATGCTGAGGTTTCGTTTGATGCCGTCGACGAGTTTTACGACGGAGTACTCGCCCATGGCGGCGCCCTCCTGTAGCTTGGTGCCGGCGATCTTGGCCACGGAGGACTCCTTGACGTCGGTGATGAGCTGCACGGCCCACTGGCGCAGGTTGCTCAGGATCGTGATGGGCCCCTCGTACTCGTTCGGTACGATCCCGTCCACTTCGGATTCGAAGAACGACAGCAGTGGGAACCATATTCGCGTCCTGGAATACATACTGTTAAAATATTAATGATACCACCTGAAATTGATGTTTTGATGAGGTGAATGTTCCATAGTTCCCTAGTGTCGCTGTGAAGTTATTTAATATGGGTTGCACTTTGCAGTAAATGAAACTCGATGAACACGTGAATATTTCTTTAGGAATCGTTGGTTGAGCTTTCAGACTTGCGTTATGAGTCCGATTTTGTAAGACACGTAAAAAGCAGCATCGAACAACTTATTTGTTGTGTATAAATTTGTCACAGTTTTCATAGTTTTAATTTTTTTAACTTGGAAATGTAATTATGGCCCAGAAAATGACAATGTACACTTAGAGTTAATGAAATATTTACCTGGAAGAGTCGTTCTGCATGAGCGCTTGGTTGTTGGACAGCGTGTGATAGTACAGGAAGAGCCTGGAAGTGATGTAGAAGGCGATGAACACATCGATGGAGTAGTGCTCGTGCGCTGCGAGGATGAAGAAGATGCCGAACATGTTCATCACCCACGTTAATATGTGCAACAGGTATAAATTGCGGGAGGTATCTGGAAACACAAACAATACGTTATTTAGTGAGTATCAAAGCACTAGCGAGCCGTCCCTGCTTCGGTTTTTACGACTTGACAAAATATCGAGATTTCTATAATACATAAATATAATAATATGTAAGTTTAATACACATACACCTTCCGGAATAAACCTCTAAATAATGGTGAAAACCACATCAAAATCCGATGCGTAGAATAACGCGATCACACACAGACACGAAAAGTGACTTTAATTTATAATTTGTATAGATAATGAATTCTCCATTTTATTTTCTATTAGTTCAGTATGAATTTTTCAATGAAAATTGTTCGAGTATTTTGCTGCTTGATTTGAGCTGAAAGACGACAGGATATGACAAACGTTTAATAAACAATAATAATAACATAGGAATATTATGTCCTTCACCAAGTTCAAACATAAATATTGCTGACCATATTGTCATTTTACGCGCAAAATCTGCCCAATCATCCGCAAATTAATTTGATTTTAATTTTTAATTTGAGAATGTCAAATGAAGAGAAGTGCAAGAAAAATATATAGCAGGTCACTTTTGATCCCATTACCATGAGAAGTTAAGACTAAAATTCACGATAAAAATGAGGAAAAAAACTAGGCTCGCGCGACCGGGAGCCGAGGTTCTAACCACTAGGTCAATACAGCGGTCCATAGGTTGATGAACTGCAAAGTGTACAGTCCGAACACGACAAATTGGTGTCAAACATGTCTCTATTCGCAATCTCAAACAAAGTCGGTCAGTATTATCTGTGTAGCATTGCTTTCTTCCTTTAAAAGTTGTTCTAAATATTATTGACTAGGTTCTCCCCGCGACTTCGTTCGCGTAAAATTTCTTGTTTTAACATAAAATATATCCTATGGGCTATGTATGACACTCTGCAATACTGTAGGTTCCCAATGAAAGAATTATCGGAATCGGATCAGTAGTTCCGATGATTGACCACCTACATGCAAATTCACAAATATCCATTTATTTTTATTTACTATATTGTGCCCGCGACTTCATTCGCGTGCATGTCGGAAAATAACGTTTAATTTTTTTGCGCGGAACCCTAAATCTTTTTCTAAAATAAAACTAGCCTAAGTTACTCCTTATAACATCAACATTATCCGCTAGAATCGGCTGGATCGATTCGGAGATTAGCCAGAACAGACAGACAGACAAATATTTGAAAAAATGTTTTATTTTTTTATAAGTAAGTACCTTATATTACTATATTTTCATAATGTAAGTATTTTGTTAAAAAGCTGTTAGTTTTGACATTACAAACAGATACTCAATTTTATTTATTTGTTTAGATGTATTATAGAGTTTTCATCATCAAGAGCTACTAAAATTCTACAGTCAGTTTCCAAAAGTTTTAGTACACACGGCTACACATCAAGCTATACATAACCAGTATAAGATATAAATAAATAAATAATAAAACGTTTATTTTCTCTACACACGTTATGAACAGAGTTTGACAGTAGTGCACGAACAAGGAGCTAACTTTGTGAGAGACTGGAGCCTGAGATAGGTTTATATAAAAACCTGTATTACAGGTCACCAGGGCCCTCAAGCGGCTAGATGCCCGTTTTTTGGATACACGACATAAAACAATGCATGATACTTATCGAACTATAAATTAATAAAACACAATATTATAAGATTTAGTAACAAATAAAGATAAATAAAAATACAAAATACTACTATATAAAAATACCAGAGTTTGTGGGAAGTGAGAAACGGAGAAAGTGTATGTAAGAGTGAATGAGAGTAGTTGATTGAGTGAGTGTGGTGCGATTTTGGTATGCAGATGGTATGTAGAGGCAGCAGAGAGGATGATTAATCAGTATAAAGATAGTCTATCTGAGGGGGATCAACAAGTTCTCAGTACCCTGATAGTCTAGAGTTTTTAAGAAGGACGTGACAGAAATTTTACATCTGTATTTAGTTAGAGGATAAATATTAAGGATGATATTAAGCTTATTGTACAGATATGGCCCGAGAAAGAAAAAGAAATTAGGTACGTGAGTGTGCAGAGCTGGAAGGTTGGGTTTGGCATACTCTGTCTTTACGACGCTTATCCATAAAAGGATTCGGATCGTATTGCAACAAGGAGTGTTGTTTAAGCACCGTACGCAGTATAAATGTTTGCCTAACAGTAAGTAAATCTCAGCCCTTAAAAAGGTCTACGGTTGGAAATCGGTAAGGGAGACCGGCGCCAACCTTGAGGATGGCACGCTGTGCCCTCTCAACTTCGATGAGGTGAGTCTTGGCGGCACCTCCCCAGGATGTAATGCAGTAGTCTATTAAAGATTGGCATAAGGCATCGTAAACCATCTTAATAACCCGTCGGTCCGCTGCGTGTCTAAGGGTTTTGAAGATGTAGATCAATTTACGCAATCGGGTTACAAGTACTTTTATGTGCGGTTTGAAAGTCAGAAATTGATCTATAATGATGAGATGACTTCTGATTGTATGAAAAACCTAGGTAAGTATACAATGCGAGGTCAGCTAAAACTGGAAATGTATAGATTGATGTGTAGCCGTTTGTACATGAACGTCATTCGTTACACAATTATTCAGATTGTTTTTATTTGCTATTCGGTGATGTCCCGAACAATGCACAATTATAAATTGACGCGAAACAAAGTGACGTCATGTCTGTATAAAGCCCGGTGTTTGATAAAATAATACAAATGATAAGTACATTAAGTAGGTACAAATCTTTCGCATTACAATTCATTGTTGTGGATTAACGCAAATACTAAAATCTATATTGTTTTAAGAAGAGGATTAAGATCAGATAAAGGAGACTTGGTATTTTGGAATTAGATTTAGAGCGGTTTCCTTAAAAGCCTTTGTCCTTTTATCGTGACCTTATTAGACTGTAAGCATTTACTGGCGATCAATGACCGCTACATTAGACTATCAAAGGGCTGTCCTGTCTCTCTTTACAATCACCGACTTGCCAGACAAATTGGTGAACACAGATTATTAGTATTACCAGACAATAATAATGTAGATTCTGATGCAGCGATACCCTAGAGTGGGATAGATTAGATCTTTTTCTGGGAACTACAAATTGTTGAGTGTATCTTTAGACATTTTAAAATAAATCGGGTCGATTGAAGGTTAAGCAACGCTTGCCGAGGTCGGTTCGTTGATGGGTGTCCGTCCATTACATATCGACCTCGTTCCTCGGAAAGCACGTTAAGCCGTTGGTCCCGGCTGTCATTTGTAGATCCTTGACAGTAGTTACGGGAAGTCAGAAGCCCGAAAGTCTAACTACCAATAAGTTATGGAGGTCAGATAAGCAGTCGCTCCATGTAAGATACTGGTATTCAGCTGCATCCCGGTGAGACTAGAAGCCGAACACAACATAGTTGGGGCAAGGCAAGACAGATGATGGTGATCTATAGATATTTTTAAAAGTTATTTGATAACCTAGATTTATTAACGAATGTTTGTTGAACGTTGAAATTGATTTGTAGGTATAGTAATTCTGCGTAGACTACGATTTAGCGATTTTATTAAACTAATAGCTAAATTCCTAAAGATAATTTAATCGGACATTCGGACTTTGTATCTAGATTATCATCATGGAATTATTTAACTCCTTTGTTATAATTTTCAAGAATTAAAGGTTGTCTGCCATTGTTTCAACTGCAATAATAGTCCAGACACAAAAATTTCGAAATAAGATTGCTTTTAATTATGTAGATTGATTATGAATAGCATGCACGAGACCAAAAGAAACAATAGCGAAGAAAAAGAATATCTTATTTTTGAACGCAGCTAATTAGCCCAATGCCTAGCTAAGTTTATAACCTATTTATGTACTTGTGCACTTATTTTATTTATAAATAGGTATCATTATGTTATCTTTTTAATAATTTACTCCCTTTATGACATTTTCATGACATATTATTTACATTTTAAAATATTTTTATTAAAAAACCGATAAAGTGCGAGTCGGACTCGCGCACCGAGGGTACCGTATAAATTTGTAGGTATGTAAATAGTTTATCACGGGATTTTTTTAATTTAACTACAAATTTACGGTTTTCGGCTTTTTTATTTAAGTACTTGTGCTACATGACCGTGCTTCTTGCCAAATTTCATCATTCTAGGTCAACGGGAAGTAGCCTTTACGTTTTGATTCCCTTGTAAAATTATGGCACTGAAAATAATGAAATATACGTTTTTTGCGTCATAAAGGGCCGTATCTTTTTTTAAGTTAACTTAGAAGTTTAATTTTTTCACAGCTTCAAGGAACCGCAGACCTGAGTAATATGGTTTTAATTTCAACTTGATACCTCCACGCGTTCCCGAGATAAATAATCTTGACGGACAACAAAGTGATCGTATTAGGGTTCCGTTTTTCCTTTTGAGGTACGGAACCCTAAAAACATTAAAAATATTAAAAAAATTGTGGCCAGACGGCATCAGGAACAGGGTCCAGGCTGCCGGTGGTCAGGGCTCTAGAGAACGGAACCTCCTCATTATGTGTGCCGTCAATCAAACCCTTGACCCAGCCGCGCAATGAGAGCCTCCTGAGGTGTTGGTCACAGCTTTCCGCTATAAGGTGATTTACTCAACGATTATCGGTACAATGATTGCAGTTTCCACGTCCCACATGTCGACAACCTCGTGTGCTAAGTCAAGATACTTGATTGTTTTTATCTTTCACAGATTTCACGATATTCTCGTCATGAGAGACAGTGATATCAACAATCATTGCACGGCGCTCTCGTCGATCTATCACTACAATATCAGACCTATTGGCTACAATAGTCCTATCAGTGATGATAGATCGATCTCAGCACAAGGTGACGTGACCATTATCTTGAACTGGGTCGGGCACATACCTGTAGTATGGTACTTCGGACTCCACAAGGTTGTACTGCAAGGCAAGTTTCTGGTGATAAGGTTGCCAGTAGGTACTCGCCGTTAGCCAAGGCGAGAACAACCGGAAACAATATGTCGGATTGATTCACCGGGACGGTGGCATGTCCGACAGATGTCAGCCGTTCCGTCCTTGAAAGTGTATTTCCGATAATTAATTTAAAATAATAAATTATTATTGAAAGTATCTCATGGTCCCGGACCATTGGAAGGCGTACGAGGGGCCGAAGCAAACTCGCAGAGGCCCGTCAGATGTTTTCAATGAAATCATGTTAGGACTATTGCAAGATATGGAAACAAAGATATTGGATAAAGTGAATTGGTTATCTAGGACTATGGAAAATCTATTGCCCCTGCGTGACCAATGTTCTGTTTACACAGATAAAATGGCAGGGCGTGGCTTGCACACTCAATAATGGGCCCCGAAAACGGTCGCTAGCACATAGTGTCGTAGCGACAAGGGGGCAATATATCCTGAGGTGCTTGAGGAGTGGAGAGGTATTCCACTGCTTTCTTACGATCCTTACGAGCACTTACTGGAATACTTCCTTCCCCCGAGCACGTTTTCTCTTGCGAATCTCCACTCAAGCCAGCCAATAAAGGCAAGAAAGAGGTGGGAGCTTTATTCCTTCAGCCGGCCAATTAAGGCAAGCCAGAGGTGAGAAACAAGACTACTTCCGGGAGATAGGGTCCGTGGGGTCGCTACTGCCCAACAGCTCGCCACAATCTTCCCTGCGGGTTTCTGTATCCCTCTTGGTCTGGCTCCTCACCCTAGACCTGTTCCGTCAAGGTAAACTCTACCGGCACAGACACAGAGTTCGGAGCGCGCAAGCCCCACCACGACGTCACCATAGCGATACGGCGGTCGTATTGCTCGTGTCAAACAGAGCACCTGCCATCTTATCTCTAAACTGCCCTTGGTTGACTGGCCTAAAGCATTAAATCCGCCTTTGTACCTTATTGTGTGCGAGAAGTATAAATAAATAAGAAAACGGTCAAGTGCGAGTCGGACTCGCGCACCGAGGGCTCCGTACAAACTTGTAGGTATGTAGTTTTTTTTTTTTGTAATGTAACTATAAATTTACGGCTTTCGGATTTTTTCCTTTACTTGTGCTACATGACATTGCTTCTTGCCAAACATGATCCTAGGTCAACGGGCAGTACCCTATATGTTTTAATTTCGGAACATAAACGCCCGTATCTTTTGATTGCGTTGACTTAGATTAGAAGTTTGATTTTTGCACTGCTTCAATGAATTGCAGCCCTGAGTATTTAAATTATTTTCACCTTCATAACTGCACGCGTTCCTGAGAAAAAGGGTCTTAACTGACGGACGGACAACGAAGTGATCTTATAAGGGTTCCGTTTTTCCTTATGAGTTACGGAACCCAAAAATCTAGCTGCATAAAAAATTAACTGAAAGGATGATCATAATTTCGTTTTTTTTTTTAAAGGTTTGGATTTTATTATTTTAGAAACGAAAAGCGTTGGTGCTTAAATTTCAAGGAGAACCACTAGGCATTCAAATATCGCAAACAATATTCAACTTGTGGGTTGTTGGGTCACACAAATTGATATAGAGTTATTTCCTCGTTTTGTTTTCGCGAGATCGTGACAATCTACGCCGCTAACGACTTCTTTAGCTTTTAAAGTAGTAGGCATGTTATGCTTACGACTACAACGTAGTTAGAGAAACATTGGAGTCAACAACATTTAGAAAACAAGTTCAGTTGTATTGATAAATAATATGAACAAGAAATGCGTCATTCAATATTTTCAAAACTTCCTTAATACGTTATTTCTCTATATGCCCACAGATTACGATATCTATGTTATGTAAAGATTAATGTGAATTGATGATATGGCTTATCTTTGTATTCTAATAAATAACACATATTCAGCACATGTAGGTCAACAAAGAGCGATGTTTCGATAGAGGACTCGCGACCGGAATGTTGAACGCTTCGTTATAAATAGCCAGTTTGTTTACACCGCAACGTGGCGCGACGTCGCGCGACCATACAATCAATGTCATCGCTGTCAAAATGAAGAATTAAAAATTTTCTTAAATAGTTTCAACGAGTTTTAGAAATAGAATGCATTCACGTGTCGCACCGTGTGGCACCCGCGCTAAGAATAGTCCACTCCTTTAGGTACTTCCTGCGTCGCGGTCGTCAGAAGTGGCTAAGGGATTATATTAGACTTTCGACTAACTGATGAATATCTATTGCATTGCAGTTTCTAGGGCTGCACGTGCAATACTCTTGAAGCCAAGGCGATTAGCGAGCGAGCTAGTTGTCGGCTAGGGTTTGATCAAAATACTGTTTTCTGGTCGTAGTTTCTAAACCCACGAGCATAAGTTATAGAGCTCAAGCTAGATCATCTATAAAATAGAACTGTAACAGATATTATACTACTCACATTCAGTTATAAAGAAGTTAAGAAGAGTGAGCGCGACCGTATGCCCGGAGAACATGTAGTCCCCACACGTTCTCACTCCTCTCACGGACATGCCGGCGCCGCTCCAGATGTCGTAAGCCTGGCGGAGTCGCCGGCCCCACACCGTGAGGTCGTCCGCTGGAGGGTAGGAGCGCGGCTCGCACTTCAGATGGGAGCCCGGCACCGACAGGGATGTGATCAGCATCGTGAAACATCGCAGCAGGAATACAGTGCCGGCTAACGCGAAGAATCTCCGCAGGATTATGAATCTGGAGTAGAATATCAATGTCGTTTGTTAGTTGTTTTATTGGGAGCAGTATATTTAATGAGTTTCAAGGAGCGGAAATCAGCTGGAGGACGGGTTATTTGTCTAAGAAGGAAGGCCGGCCAGAGAAACTTGAGCACCCTGTTTTAGCGATATCGGTAGAGAATAATATATCATAGACATTACACTTCTATGGGTAGACACTATACATGGCATATCACCTAGCTGTGCTGCTCGTGCTATTCAACACTGCCTAAACTCAAAATATGTACCTAAATTCCTATTTGACCAAAATTTCTGCATGTAGGTACGGAAAATCAGAGTTATTTCCCTTTTGGGAACACAGTTACTGTCGCGCCATTGTGGTCTGAAGTCCACATTTATATGCTAAATATGTTTAATGCACGTAACGCACGCTCCGCTTTGATTATTACCATATAAAAGAAAACGGGTGTGAATATGTAGGTAGGTGCCTAAGAGATTGCCATTCTATCATGCAGAGGATAATTCATTCGTTTATTGATAACAACGAATGTGTGGTGACGTCATCTCCAAACCGACAATAGTCCTCATTGTGAGCATGCGGGGTGCACGGACAGTGGCAATTGGTAACTGCGTAAATTACGTAGTTAGCAACGATATCGTTGCTTGTTATAGATGGAAATGAGGGATTCACTTAGCAATACAGTGATAATAAAGTAATAACATTCTTTTGCATTATGATTTCACTGTGAAATCATAATGCATAAGAATGTTATTACACCTACAGACTCATATTGGTGTAGATAAATGGCTTATTACGAATGACCTTAAACGTAATGATAATAGGCGCGTTTGTTGCATTTGAAAAACGTATGTTACGTAGGTAAGATTTCATTTTGACGTGAGCTCGGAAAACGATAATTGGAAAATCATTAAGATATTAAAAAACTCAGTCGATAGTAAATAGGTTTAGGCAATCATATTATTATAACATTGGGTTTAGGTAGGTAAATATTGAGACAAAAGCGTAATTCAAAAGAAATGAAAAGGTTTGCAGAAGACTTGTTAGGTAAATGATCGTCATGATATTAGTAGTGACACTCACACAAAAAGATTCATCTTATTTGTACTTGTAGAAACACTAACACCAAAAGTTCTTTGTCTGAGTCTTATTTGTGAATCATAACGTGAGCTGAACGATCAGCAATGATGAGTCAGCAACGAAAGGACTCGATAACATAGCACTTTGGTGTTAATGCAGACAACGAGCTCATTTCAAATAATATGAATTTAAGTTTTATTTGACTGCCTTGTTTGGTCTAGTAGTCGCAGTCTCGAGAGCAACTGGTGCATGCGAGCGTTGGGTCACGGGTTCTGAAAAAAAATAAGAACCGTTGTCTATTCTCTCTATACTGAGTTTTATTGGGTTTTCCCAGCCCCGAATCTAGATTTGTACCCGGTTAATGGAAACCATACGCAGCTAATGTTCTTTTGTAAGATTCAAAGCTTGAATGTTTGGCTTGTATTTAATCCCTAAAATCTTTGACGCAGTGAGTGGGCGATTGGCTACTTCGTTATATCGGCTACGTGTGGCGGGGTTGAATGCCGCACGGAGCAACATGGACTACAGATTTCCGGGTCGGGTCTGGCTATTTTTTTTTACTTCTTAGTTTGTATTGTACTTATTTGTAAAATCCAATCTTGTCGTGTCTCGATTGGACCTTCGTTTATAGTTTAAGTAAGTACAAATCGTAATCGAGATTAGTCCGCCTCTACTTGTGGGAACGTCTTACGTACCTACGTTATAGTTAGGAGGAAAAGTCTATAAAGAGATGCGAAAATCGTGCGTTGAGGCACGCACGCGCACGTCGCGTCGCCGGCTGTTGTCTTGGAAAACTTCGTCAAGTTATTGTACCCAATGCCAAGCGTGGCGAGACTAATAAGTCTCTGTAATCTTCACATTCTTAATAAATTATAAGAGGTTTGTGATATTATGCATGGACTTATAAAAATTATTGTTGTAAAAAAAGCATTTCAATTATAAGAGATCCCAGCCTACCCGTTAAGCCAAAAGACCGCCTCTATTTGTATTGAGTGCTATAAAATTGTGGGCATACAATAAAAGGTAGGTAGTGAAAACAACCACTCCATGCGATTATGCTGTGGTATGTACAGAGGCCCGCACATCAAGCTACCCCAATCTGTCGAATTTCTTTGATAGATTTTCAACTTTACTGAAAAGCAATAAGGTTCATATTCAATTGGCAAAATTTGACAGATTGGGGTAGGTTGATGTGCTGGCCTCTGTACGTGGTATACCGACATACATACGCAATCACGACATCATCTAGGTGACATTACATAATCGACTTTCATTCTCCTCGTGTCATTTACATTTGTATTTAAAAAACTAGCTGTTGCCCGCGACGTCGTCTGCGATCAAGACAAAAGACACTTGGCGCCATCTATTATCATAATAATATTTATTATTGTTTTCCTCGGGTACAGCCCATTTTTTTCAGGAAGAAAGGTACTCTATGTCCGTTTCTGTACACCTGACAACATATATGCAAAATTTCAGGATGATCTGTTCAGTGGTTTAGGCGTGAAAAGGTAACAAACAAAGAATTTATAATATTAGTTAGGATTATAGTTAAGATGCATGGTTAGGTTATATCAGTCCATAGAGAACTTATGCAGTGACAGCGCTATCTACCGCAGCCATTTGCGTTGCGGCTTGCGGAGGACCATATGTCAATTGCCGTGGGTCCAGAAGCCCGAATAAGTCTGGAATTCCGGAAGCCAACAGCTGCATTTGATTGTAGCCTGTAGGCTGTTGGGTATTATTTAGTTTCGTACAAAAATAATGTACTTAGTTCAACAAATTATACGTAACTGTAGCATAAAAAATTACTTTTGTACAATGAGTCCAAAGTCTGGCTAGTAAGTACAGACGCCAGCACATCAAGCTACCCAAAACTGTCAAATTTTCCCAATCAACTTTGAACCTTACGCTTTAGTGATAATGTTGAAAATCTACTAAACACAGATTGTAGTAGCTTGATGTGGGTCTGTACAACACATTGTTGATATAAAATTACTTGCAACAAAGACTACACAACCACAGCTGTGTCTTTGTCTGGTGACAAAACTGAGTACCTAGTTTTCATTTCCTACAGCACTTTACAGCAGTTTGTACTTGTTGATAAAAACAGATACTGTTAATGTTGACTAAATTATCCTTGAGCTATTACAAAAACGTTTGGACTACATTCAAACAAACCTTCATTTGCATATAATGAGTTTCTCGATTTGTTGAATAAACAAGTGCATGCATTTTTGTTTAACTAAAAGGAAATTGCAAATATTTGGAAAATATTACTTAATGGCGTCTATTTTCATGGAGGTTAAGTAGAGATGCACTACTGCACTTGACATTCACATTTTAAATGGAAATATTTTTTCCAAATCTCCTGAAAAACATATTTCCATTCTGTCCAGAAGGCTGTAAATAGACAAAACAAGTGGCATACACATGAACAGTGTTAACGGATGCAGTCTGATTGGTATACTTTTTTTGTCATTGAAATTTTTAAATCTTGAATAGACAAATACATTATTCAACTGAGTATTGTTTTTTAAATATTGATGATATTGATTACACTTAAAATTAAACAACCTTGACCACTTATCAGTCACAATTTGTTTACACAAAACATGGACCAAAGTACAGGGGACCACAGTTGTAACTTTTCTGATGACTTTTAAATTGGGTTATTATGTTAAACCATAGAGAGAACCCACCTAGTGTTTAATTTTCAAGCATTTAATAGTAATTGGTAAGTCAGATAATTGCTTTGTAAACAAGTATGTTAAAATAAGTGCAATAACTAAAATTTGTATGTAAATATATATATTGAATAAATGCAAATTCTTTGTTTACAAAACACCTAGACATATAAAAATACATACCTATGTTTATGGAAGAATAGTACAACTAGCCATATGGCCATTAGGAAGGAGCCGGTGATCTCACACATATCGAAGGCCCATGGGATGTGTGGCACATTGTCTAAGAACAGGTCTGGCAGTGGGGGGTATTTCTTCATATCTGGCACCTTATCATGTACGATGACCATCACTACGGCGGTCACCCATGTCACCAGGAAGACATAGCCTGCACAGAAATATTTATTAACATCTAGTCAACTTTATGTAGAAACTAAAAGACAATATAAATTTCTACCCACTTTGTTACTTTTTAAAACTAAATTTTTTGTTTCATTTTTCATGCCCATGAAGACCTAGGTACATATTAAGGTATAGTAGTTTGTCACAAAACCAAAATAATCCTTATTATAATGTAGGTAAATAATGGGTAAATAGTTGTCTGCACATGTTTTGCAACTGTCACAATGATGCAATGTTAAAAGTAGCACTTGTTTATTGTAGGTACTCATGCAGATTCCTTGGACTCTATCCCAAAAATGTAAGTAGGGTACCAAACAAACTGCAAATACAGTATAAAATACTTGATTTATCTGTTTTTATACTTACCTAGTGCTATTGCTGTCTTCCAAATTTCAGGTTTCAATCTTGAAGCTTTAACGTCTGGCGTAAAACTTGACACACACTCTGAATTCCTCACATATATGTCACTTGGTGTTGGTATTTTGTTGTGGAGATTATAACTCAAATGTGACAAGTTAGTCCCAAGGAAATTGATGTTTGTAGATGGATTACTGAGGGCATCGTCACAGAGTCCGAGTTCGAACATCGCAGTACGGTTGTGTTTTTGTAATTTCTTCACAAGCAATATGAATCTCTTGCGTTCACCCAATCTTATCTGGTCGAATGGGAAGTCGTAAAAGTCTCGATCAACAAATGATAGAAGACACTGTCCGTCGATATCATGGGATTTAATAATTTCTGTTATGATACTGGATATTTTCTCTTTATGTAATAAATCTAAAACGTCTTTGTTACTCCAATTGATAATATCGGATTCCATTTTCACCACTTACTCTTACTTTAGTTATGTTATGCAAATTAAATGTGCTTTTAAATATTTCTTGAAGAATTTGTACGAGTGTAAATGTATGTAAACAAGGTAACACTGATTAAACGATCACAAAACTGTGTGTATATATTTTAAAATTTAATCCACGGAATACTGACAAAGTGACAATGACAAGTGACGTGACATTGAAAAAGTTGACATTTGGGGTGCGTTCCGAATTGGGAAAATAATCAATGTAATCGATTTGACGGTGCTTAAACCCGTACCGAATTAGCGTGAGCGCGATAACAATGTCCCGTGAATCGTCATAGATGACGTCATGACATGCGCCATCTTGCGACAACGCCGACCATGCCTTGTAATATAATCACCGTGAGCGCTGTAAAAAATGAGTGTGTGTGTGTGTATGTGTGAGGATGGGGATGTGTCAGTGTGTGTTTTGTTTTGAGTTGCATCATATCTTTAAATTAAATTGAAATTGTGCTTCTGGCTGACAGTCGCCACCTAACCAAAGAAGAAGAACTGAAGAAGAAATGCGGTATTTATACAAAGAAATACTGCTGATATATCGTTTTGACATTGAGTAAGCACTGTGAGCGCGGTCACGAGCGTTCCGAATTGTTGACAGCTCTCAGCTGTCAATATAGTAAAAACTAATACGGAACGCATGTGAGAAGATTTGAGTGCTGTGAGCGATTATAGCCATTTCGGAATGCGGCCTTATTATACAGATTCAAAATATTCAGTATTTTTTTTAATTAGTCGATTTTAAATTCAATTTTTGTCATAGGTTTTGAGTAACAAAAAATTAAACCACATGTTTTAACACGTTCCCCTATCAAAAAGTACTCTGTGACGTTCCCTGTCCCATTACAAAGTTATAAAATGTAATCGTACGTCCACCAACAATCTCGCTCTAACTCACAGAGTACTTTTTGATAGAGTCTAAGGGATTACATTTATACTAATACTGTCTAAAAAAATGTTGTAATAAAAAAAAAATATTGTCCTTTATTTCATTATATATAAATAAATTATATCTTTAAATATTATGATATTGAAAATAGTAGCCCACCGGTATCAGGAACGGTTCAAGCCACCGGCAGTCACGGGTCAGGGCTCCAGAGAGAGGAACCTCCTACTAACAAAGCGGGCCGTGTACAGAAGTACCGCTTTCTGAATCAAACCCTTGATCCAGCTGCCCGAGGGTCCCGTGGCTACATATTAACAGCCGCACAGGTCGATCGGTCAGGTTAAGCTACGCTTGCCGTGGTTGGTCTGTGGATGGGTGACCATCTTTACATACCGAGACTCCTCCGTGCCTCGGAAAGCACGTTAAGCCGTTGGTCCCGGCTGTCATTCGTGGATCTTTGACAGTCGTTACGTGTAGTCAGAAGCCCGAAAGTCTGACAACCAGTCTTACCAAAGGGATATCGTATTACCCAGTAACTGGGTTGTAGAGGTCAGATAGGCAGTCGCTTCGTGTAAAATACTGGTATTCAGCTGCATCCGGTTAGACTGGAAGCCGACCCCAACATAGTTGGGAAAAGGCTAGGCAGATGATGATCCAGCTGCCCAACGAGAGCCTCCTTAGGTTTTGGTCGAGGCTCTTGCCTATTAACCCATTGGTATTACCCATATTAATTGTTAACTAGCCATACGTCTATGAGAATCTTTTTCCTCTTATTCATAAGTCCAGTTAAATAAAAAACATTAACCTTCGGAGTCATTGGACAGTGAACGTGTTAAAGCCAGAAGGTTTGTTTGTGATCAGTGGTTTGTGTGATACGTGGAATGTGGATGATACCCTCCGTTTCCACAGCCTCCTTCTGTGAAATGGCTGTTTCACAGGAGAAAACCGATAGAGGAAAAAATTCCACCGAGACACCGAGCGTCAGGCGCGCCATGCATGCCTTTTTTTTTGTTTCCGGGGTGGAAAATCCTCATGGATGTGCGCTGCCCTAGGGTGGGCGGCGGTTTCTGTTAGACTCTTACTAGCTCAAAACCACCCCGGTGTTCCCTTCCCACACTTGGACCGGGGATCATGGGAACTTGTACGCCTTCCACGATCCCCGGCTGGTGCTGGCCCGCCTTTGCGGGCCACCTCAAGTCCACGGGGGGAGGGAGGTGTAAAACTCCTTGAAGAGGGCCTTGTCCGCCCTCCGCCGCCACCCGGTATGCTGCGGGTCGGGAGTGGTGGACTCCCTCAACCTTTTCGCAGCCTCTTTCTGTGAAATGACGGTTTAAAATTCACAGAAGGAGATCACCGCGTCTCACCACTCGGCGCTCCCAACCATCGAACGAGCGACGGCTGGCAGCGACAAGTCGGCTCCAACTTCGGATAAAAGGGCACGACGCGACGCGGCTCCTCCTTTGCGGCACACACTGCCAGCGTGCCAGCGTTTGCTAGGGACATTTGATTCTTATGAGCCATTTCACGTTTTCGCGCGAATTTAAAAGATTTTAGTCGCCTAATTTACCGTCTTAGGTAATACTCTAACATTGTTGAACACATGTAAAAAAAAGACCAATCTTTCGTATTGATACTTCATGTAACACATTTACAAAAACTTATTTGTTTACTTTGTGGTGATTAATCTCCCACAACTAGTTTACTGAAAAATCATCGCAGAGTCAATTTCAGATTCCTATATCTATAATTAATATTTATATATTTGACAAAAAAAAATACAGAAAGCATCAGACATATAATTTTGTTGACACATAATGTAATAGAATATCGATTACTAATAACACTAATTAGTAAAAAAATAAAGTCTTAGGGCAATTTTTACGTTGTATATCGCTATTTTGGCTTGGTTTTTTGATTTGAATAAGGCGTAATTACATTTAAAAAATCATGTCAAAATAAAGTATGTTCTTTGAAAAAACGAATTCTGAAATTTTATTGAAATCCCTTCATTTAATTAGACATAATATCGTTATTGACATCACTCTATTTAGAATAAATTACAATGCATCGGCGGACACCGATTAGTACGGCGCGAGCGCCCATCGACGAAGGATCTATGCCAATTTTTCCCGCGTCCCGATTTTCGAGCGCACTTATCGTGAACGCATTATTATACTACGAGTACAACATTTTGATCCTCTTCGCATTTTTTTTTCATAAGGTAAGTGTTTTGTTTATTATCAATTAAAGTGTTACTTTAGTAGGTACTTTGTAGAATAATTATAATATATTTTTGTGTTATTAGTTTTAGCAATGGGGCGTAAAGAATGTGTATACCATTATGTCAAAAAAAGGAAAAATAAAAATTCTGCAGCCTTAGAGAAAGCAACAGAAGCGAGGTAGATATTTTATTTTTATTTGCAACTCATATACACAGTAATCGATCACATTATCGAAATGGACTATAGAACCGTAATTACAATTTTAATAATTCTAAAAACAATATTGATTATTTTAATAATCATTTAATTATTATTGAATAAAAAAATATTTAAGTAATTGTAGATATCGAAACTTGACAGCTATTTTGTTTTCATTTTAGAATGAGAAGTCGTGTGAATCGTGTAGAGGAGGATAGTACCTTTAGAAGAGACGACGTGCCGGGTACAAGTGAAAAATCAGATTCGACAATAGAAATTGTATTTATTTATTTTTATTCAGACTCGATCGTAAATATTTTTAGTACTTACTTTTATATTTCTTTAAATTTCAATTAGATGTTTTAATGTTCGTTTTGTTTTTAGAACGATCACATTGTTGATGGCTG
Organism: Gortyna flavago; assembly: GCA_963669345.1. NCBI lineage: Eukaryota > Metazoa > Arthropoda > Insecta > Lepidoptera > Noctuidae > Gortyna > Gortyna flavago. The sequence continues at coordinate 14,148,742 of OY770131.1, read as the reverse complement.
GCGTATAATTGATTTTCAATACTTTTGGAATCAATTAATAAATATAAGTGAACACAGAGAGAAGTTCGGCTGCAATTGAACTATTTGAAAATAGAAAAAGAGAAACAGTTGGGTCCCATGTCTAAATTTGACTTGAAGTGTATGATGTGTGGATCTAGCTTTGTTTGTTGTTTGTTTGTGTTGTTTGTTTGTTTTGTTGTTTGTTGTTTTGTTGTGTTTGTTGTTGTAACTACGGAGACTGAAACAACTGAACGATCAAGACTCGACCTTAATGCAGGAGCGGTATCAGGTGCAGTCATTACAGGAATTGGTCTCTCAAACTTAAATGAGATCAGTGCATCGATGGATTTGCCAACAATGCCATTTCGATTATACAGTCAAACACATGATGCTATTTTCGACATGTGGAAAACTGCTGCTGAAATGACAATGTTAAATGATGCCAAACAGGGAATTAAAGCGGCAGTATCTCGTGGCGATGTTAGCAATTCGGACCAATGATAGCGGTCGAAGCGGATGCTTGTTGGGGCAAACGCTCTTACAAAAATAATTATTATGTTATAAATATATTAATATATAATGTCTGATTGTTTACCTCTTCAATTTTATTATACACTTATACATAACATATATTTGTGTTTTTTTATTAGTCTAGCAAGTTAGTAGACTGAATAAATAAAATCACTTTTTTTCATAAGTCTCTAACAAAGGTGCATTACAATCATGACGGCTCAAGATTGTTTAGTCCGTCTCGACACTCCCGCTACACTGTTTGCATTGTGTATGTGTGGATAGCTACGCACACATACACAATGCTGCCGTCTTTTACCTAAACTCGAGCGTCAAACTTTTGTGAAATGGCTCTTATGATTGACCCTATCGATTGGTGCCGTAAAAGTAGAGAAAGTAAAGAAAAAGTAGAGATCATTTTTATTACATTCATAAAACTTTTACACATAGCTCCCCTTCCCCCCCTATAACATGGGGCTGGCGGCGGGAGCTACGCCCCTGAGGTTAAATCTGGTTGCAGACCAAGGTTAGTTTAGTTCGCATAGTTGAGGTAATTGTGTTAAATAATTTCATAGTGGTCATAGTTTGTGGTCTGCACTATGCGCACAAGTATGAAAAATTACTTAGCTATAAAATAGGTAGTAATGGTGGTTGAATAAAACATTAATGTTATAATAAACAAAGTTTAATTAGATGATTATTGTGATCAATACATCATTGACGACTTGAGAACAAAAAATGAAACTTCTGACAATCAGGAGTTATTATAACATTCAAGAATCATAATCATATAAAAATATTCAATCTCCATGAAAATATTAACAAGACGCTTTTGCAGTATCGAAACTATATCACTCGAGATTCTAACATTGATTGACCAATCTTTGGAAGCCAATGCCTCATTGGGCACAGATTAAACAATATTGCTTTTACGAACGATAAAACAATATAGGATAGAATAAAACAGTAAAAAAATACGTTCAATAAAACTTTTATGTAGATTTAAGGCTGAGCAGGCAGGCGCGGCGCGACTCTTAGTAGAACAATTTTTATTTGATGGAAATTGTTCTACCAGAACCGCGTCGTACCGTCGCGTCGCGACTATATGCGGGAGCCATTAAAACAAAATGCGACATAAAACATTGTATAGTTTAATCACCTGAAGAATAAATACAAGTTAAAACTGTGGACCATTACTGTCTACTATTGGACGTATTTCTGGCGGGTCTTTCTCGAGTGAAGCAAAACGAGCTTATCTCCGAAAATACGCGCAACCTGATAAGCCTTCTTCCAATTGTTTTATCTGTTAGTAAAAGCATGGATGGCAAAAGATAACAATATTTTTGGTTTAGATTTATTTGTCCACCAGGTTTCTCACCAATGTCTGGTTTTTTTCTATAAAACTAGGTAACTATCTATCACACAGCTGCCTTAGGCTGTTTCAAGTATTAGAGTAAATGACAGGAATATAATGTAAGTAATAAAAACTTGACAAGTTTTTATTATATTATTAGGCATAGTAATCATCTTACAATTTGGTCGGAACTCTGAATAAAAAAACCTAACGTATGGTCGATTACAATTATTTCAAAAACCCTTAAAACTAGTTTAAAAAAAATCAAAATGCTGACATTTAAAAAATAAAAATGGAATAGATCAATAAGATTAATATATTGACATTATTTAAAATTAATACTTGTGATTGAACTTCATCTGCAATAAGTACTTCACATTGACTTGTGCGACGTCGTATACGATGAATCTGGTTGTGTGCTAAGGAAAATTACTATCATAAAAATATAATTCTGCTGGCGAAGAACCGCCTTGTTCAGAACGCCGTGGTTTGCAGAGAAATGCCGTGAATCAATTAGTCGAGAGCTCGAACTCACTGGTGGTCAAGGCCAAAAAGCACGCTGTCTCACCTGGCTTCGTGTCTGACAGAGCTAATATCAGTGATGAGCAGTTAGACGCTAGTCTACACGCACAACGTCTAGTTCTCACGCACAGAAACACCGTTCCGAACTGATAGACGCGTAAAAAAATTCGAAGTGCGTTGGAAATTCGAGTTTTATGAAAAAACCGGTGCATTAATCGATTATAAATAAAGTTTATTGAACTCTTCGATTCTGAGCTTTGTCGGCACGGACTTGATTTTGATGATTTTACAGTTCTTTTTTAATTATTTACACCCAATGTTACGTTAAAAATAGCAAGAAAAACGAATCTCATAACTTTTTAATGGCTTTTTATTTTACTATTCTGTTTCCGTACAGACAAAATTAATAATAGGTCAAACCGATGCCATCTTTAACTTTGGATGCACAATGTCAAACAGTGAAGTAATACTTTCCCGAAATTTGTATGGAAAAAATATCGACTAGTGGCACCTTAAGTCAGCAATTCAGTCTATTATTGACTGACATAGCCCTCTCCTAGTTTCATCCACGATACCCGGTTCTACGGTCCACGACCACCCCAACAAGGCGACTGGGACAGACTGGATAATTTGTCCCAGTCGCCTTGTTAGGCGTTCGACATGCGGCAAACGTGTCCGGTCCAGTCCCACTTAAGCTTGGCTGCTTTTTAGGTGACGTCGGCGATTTGTGGTTAGTTATAATTATTGATCTCAAATGTCATGATTTCACGTATGTCTTTCAATAGAGTAATCCGAACTTAGAGAGTTGTGTTTAAGATTTTAATTAATATAATAATTCTGTTCATGTATATTTGTTACGGTCGCGAACAATTTTTTGATGAACATACAACCTGACTCTGACCTGGAAATTGCAAAAGAAACGTAAGAACATTTTAAATAATAATAATAAAAGCTCTTCCTCTTTCTACTTATTAAAAAAAACTTATTTACCATCTGTAGTTGTACAGAGGCCAGCACATCAAGCTACCCCAATCTGTCAAATCTCAATTGAATATGAACCTTATTCCTTTGCAGTAAAGTTGAAAATCTATCAAAGAAATTTGACAGATTGGGGTAGCTTGATGTGCTGGCCACTATACATTATGGATTGCAATAAACAATTTGAGATTTAAATTTCGCGGGGTACCCTGGCGCTTTCGCCGTAACAGGCAGGTCATAAAAATGCAAATGGTGATGGTGATTAGTAAAGGATACTCGTTATACAGCAGTTGGGTGTTGACTTTGTTGGTGACGGGCTTGCCGAGCGGCACGATGGTTCCGTCGTCCAGCGTCTTGTTCAGTGCGGGGTCAGGCATGGTCTTACCGACGCCCCACGCCGAGTGCATGTTGGGCGGAAGCTTCACGTTCTCCGCGCAGTGACACTCTTTCCTGTAAACATTACTTTCTATCATCGAGCTCCAAGACAGTTGTCTTATTGAGTCTGTCGGAATATAAGAATTGTTTGATAGATTTAATTTCTGTATCTCTAAATGTTATATTTTCTGTAGTCTATTAAAAACTTATTAACTATTTCCAAATTTTACCCAAATTGTTTACAATTTGTCTTTACGTACGCAAAATGCGCTTGCGCTTGGATGTGGAGTTGCGGACACCAGCCCGTTATACTAGACTTATTTATCTTCAAACATTTTAACTATTATTCATATTTTAACTTTCTTAGCTTGCTTCTTAACTTTGTTGTGCATGCTGTGGTCTCCTATTATAAGTGAAGGAGTACACATAATACCTGAAGGCTAATTCTCGCAATTTAAAACGTTCAAAATCTAGTAGCTGTTTCATCTCGGCGACAAAAAAAAAACTTGTCAAAAATGTAGGGAAATTAGATGAAATTAGAGGAATTTTTGAGAGATACAGATAAATAAATCATCATCTGCCTAGCCTTTAAGCAACTATGTTGGGGTCGGCTTCCAGTCTAACCGGATGCAGCAGAATTCTAGTATTTTACATGGAGCGACTGCATGTCTGACCTCCACAATCAAAATTACCGAGTTACTACTTACTACTGGGTAATTTGATACCCCTCGGAAAGACTGGTCTGGACTGTCGACCGGTAACTATTATCAAAGATCCACGAATGAAAGCCGGGACCATCGAAGGGGTTTTTGGTATGTAAAGGTGGCCACCCATCCATAGACCAACCGCTAGCTAAACGTGATCGATCGACCCGTGCAGCTGTTATTATTTAGCCACAATCCTAAAGAAATAATTTCTCGCTTATATCGGGACTTGAAGAGCTTTATTGTCTGGGCGCTTTTCACTTTTGATTCCGGTTTTCAGCGGTTGCAGCCTTTGGAAATAGTACGGCGGACTAGTCCTAACATGCACTCTCCGGATGGCCGTGGTATATTCCGGTTTATATACCCGCATTTCGGCAGTTATCTTTACGTCCCATGTAACAGGGGCCGAGTCTATTAATTTTTATATGTATTAGCCGCACAAATCCTGCTACTGAGAATCTGTTGACATTGTATTGTTTGAATAATAAAATAACAAAAAGCAACAATAACAGCACTTTACTTGCTACCAAGTACAGCACACAAAAAAAATTCATCCCAAAAATCCTATATTTTTACGAACCATATAAATACACACACAAGTGTTGAAGACCACACTTACATGTTTCCGAGAGCGACTTCACATAGCAGCATGAGTCCGGTTGGGTTCCTGGTGTTGGTGCAACAGTAGTTGGCAGACTTGGACACCATGTCCGCGAAGTATACACCTTTGCCGAACATGTAGCCCGTCACTGGCGCTTCCGGCGGCGCTATGCGGAGACCTGGTCAAACAGCGGATAATTAAGCTAGCTAAAATGACATAACATCACGCCTATACTATATCCCCGAGGGGCAGGTAGAGTACAATGGCATTTTGCCAGCCTATTATTGCCACTAACTGGTCACAAATCTAGACTCGGGACTTACTAAAAATTCCTGATTAGAAAAACCCGAATAACACTTTGCCTGACCTGAGAATCAATCCAGGAAGCTCGACCTCAACCGTCGCATTTTGGACGACTTTACCTACGAGACAGTTAAGAAAATAATCAAGCAATCTGAAACAGCTGACCTTGAGAGATGATTCCTGCAAAGTTGGTGACGCGGGAGCCGTGCCACAGCAACCGTCTGTTGTGAAGCTTCTTGAACGGCTTGAAGCGCTTGTCTTCACCTTCGCGGACCACTTTGAACACCTGCAAGTAATAAGCATAGGAAATTATTATTATGAGGTATGAAAACAAGTGCAACAGCTGCCAATCCACTGTAACTTTTGAAAACCACATGCGAGATTTTCGACGATATACAGTTTTCCAGCATGTTTAAACCTTAATTTGAACGTAGCGTAGTAGTGTTTTTTAGCTTGCCATATCTTGCAAAATATACATTGAAATTTAAAAATTGTTGGTCCGGGGTACTAAACAGGCTTGAAAGAAACTGATTGGGCTTTGTTGAGCTAAAACACTGTAAGTTGAGTTACAGTCTTTTGGATTGGCACGGCAGGGTAGGTGGCACATTACACGCAGAACAAATAGTCGATGGGGCCAAAGTCTTACTCCGGCGTTCCGGTTCGGATGATACCATAGCATCTGCGATGCTTCTGGTATTGCAGATGTCCATAGGCGCGGCTTGTCACAGCCGGCTTATTTGCCCAAGCATCACCCTCCTCTTGCCCTTTTCCGAATATTTGGGGCCGGCACAGTAACTCTTTTCCTACCATAAATTGGTATTAGCCGTCATCTTAGTGTTATTTTCCTCTAAGCCATATTTCACACACACAATCGATCCATCTTTTATTTACTTTATTATGCTGCCTAGTGATATACTGTGATTGTCACTTGCAGTTGTAGTTGCCTTGTGAGTTTACTTAATAAAAATCCTGAATTCATTCATTAACTAGGCCTTTTAGACTTTAGATCTGTATATGGTTTTTTATATTATCAAGTACCTGGTACTTGTTGACAGGCCTATGCAGTCCTCCCATAGCTATTGTAACTTGAAAACATTGTAAAAACGCAAATATTTTTAAAAGAGTAACCGTGGAGTTTCTTGCCGGTTCTTCTCCATAGGAAACGACCAATTGGAACCGTGCACCTAGCTTCTGACGTTTCATAAGTGCCCATGTAGGTTTATGTGAAATAAAATATTTTGATTTTGATTTTGGAACTGACATACAACGAACGGCCTAAACAGCTGGGTCTAAATGCATGAAATTTTTAACTAGGAGCCTAATATAGTGAAAGGGGAGGGAAGGGAGCACTAAGGAAGAATTTTAGGAAATTTCCCCCCAACAGGGTAAAATATGGTATGAAAGTTTCTATTGAAGTTTGTTCATTTTTGCTGGGACACAGGCCTCGTCTGTTCGAGAGGAAGTAGGTTGTCATCTACCACGCGGGCCTAGTGCGGGTTGGAAGATGTCACATGTCTTCGAATTTTTGATTCTAGAAGGTAGACAACTAACCTGTTCGATTTCTAAGGTGAAGGTGGAATGTGTGGCCGCGTGCGTGTTGCGCACGTACTCCTGAATCATCTCGAACTCGGGCGAGGTCGTCGGCAGCGGAGCGATGTCCGCCTTCAGTTTCAAGTAATGAGACGAGATTGGAGATTGCTCTTCGTCCGAATCTGTGGATCAAAAGTAGTACTGTGTTAAAAACAACGCATATACTGAGTGGCGATTAGGTTATTACATTAAATAGTACAACGGTTCTTACAAGTTGTGATCAGTCTGTTAAAATAAACAATTTTTCAAATAAAATAAATAGTGTTGAAATTGGCACGAAATAAACCACCGTTGATAAAAAGGCACTACACACGCGCGGAGCGATAGTATCAACAATTCAACACACTTTATGGTATTTCTACCAAATAATCAGAAATGAAGTTTAATGTTGTAAAACACTAAAACAAAAAAAAAAAATAACGTTATTTCATTGTGTATGTTTATTAAAATACTGAATGTAGAATACGTGGTTTCAATTAATGTGATAACTTAATCGCTACGCTGTATTACAATGCATTTCTTTTTATTAAACTAAAAGGTCGACCTGTCATTGTCTATCGAATAAGATTACAATGCCTGCATTTATGAGAAAAAAAAAAATACTGAGTTGGCCCCAGGTGTGTTCTTGGGAAACGCCAATATGACGAGGGCCCATTGGTCATGTCATGTTTTCGTTTGATAGAAAATGGGAGTAGATAGTTTTGGTTGGTTGAGATCTCCCTTGTCCACCTTGTGTAGACGCCAATATTGAATGTCATACACACTACACAATCACACCTACATGAAACATTAGGTATATGTAGTGTATAGGGCACACAGCCGCAAATGATCCTGCTTTATAGGTAGTTAAATAATCTTCGTCCGCCATCGTCGCGCGCGGTTTTTTGGCAATTGCATCGTGCATTTTGCCAGTGTCTACTGCGCGGTTTATTTAAAAGTTAGAGCATAAGGATCCGTTTACACTTTGATTAGTAATTAGGCGAGTTAATACATGTTCTGCGAGGTTTCCAGCATGGGGCAGCTGTCCCTTCCTGCCCCTGGGTTCGCCCATGTGTATGTAAATTGTACCACTTATTAGTGGGAGGATTAACAGGTTAACATACTTAGTCTCTAAATAGTAATTGAATGAATCTAGTCCTGTAGCTACCGAAGACATCGTGAAACATTAATGAAACATTCATTCTCGATTCTGTGAAAATGCAATAGCTAGTACACAACTACAGTGACGATGAAGTGCAAAGTCAATGGGACACATAATATCAGCCTATTACACCCACTACAGCACAAGCAATTTCAGAGTTATATTAATTACTAGCTTTTGCCCGCGGCTTCGCCCGCGTGGATGTTGGAAAATATCCTACGGGAACGTACTACCGGGATTAAAACCTATCCTATGTGTTGTTAATCCAGGTTATAAACTATCTGTGTGCCAAATTTCACCCAAATCTGTTCAGCCGTTTCTGCGTCAATCCGGAATATACCTACATCCAGACAGTCAGCCAAATGGACTTCATAACTATTTTATTTCAAGTATAGAGTCTAGGTTTCCCCACAATTGTTTTCCATCACCGAAGTCAGTGATGTCCAAGATAAACTCAGAAAGTAAATATATGAATTGAAAAAGTATTTGAAATATTTCAAATATTGCATTTGTATTTGTTTTTTTCAAACAAAAATGTGAATACACAACCAGTACCTGTCTTCATCAAGCTGTAAGCTATTTCTATCTCCAGCAAGTTGTCGAGCATGGCCGTCTTAGTCTTGATGAGCTCCAAGTTGTTCAGCAACGGAGCGTTGTTTATGCCGAAGTCGTGCGGAATCAAAGTAAAGAATCTGGAATATTATGCACATGATTAAAATTTGATAATGGCATGACTTGTTTTGAATTATAAATCAGTAGTTGCAGATTTCTTGCGGAACGTGGGGTCCTGGGTTCAAATCCCGAGTCGCGCCAAGCGAACCATAAGTACCTACAGTGATTAGCAGGCGCTTTTATTGTATTGCATCCCTTTTTTGGGATTATGGCATATCAATTACAACAATAATTGTTCGTATGTAAAATTGGTTTAATAGAAATAAATGGTTTGGTTTTATCTTGAAAATAAAATGGTTAATTATAAATTCCACTTTGTAAAAACATAGACGTTTAATAAACAATTGAGAACCTGTTGGTAGCGTCTACCAGTTTGTCTTGGCTTGTCGATCCCTTTTCGATTAGCTTCAGAAGTTCCGTCAGAATTTTGTATCCTGACTTGATTTGTTTCTTCGAAAGTTTTCCCAGTGGCATCTTCTCAGTGTCAAGCTAAAAACAACATTTATTTTATACTAGCTGACCTGACAGACTTCCTGACCAGATTTCAAGGGTTCGTACTAGAATCCCATTAAAAAAAGGACGTTCGGATTTTTGAGAATTTGTGTATTTTACGGGGATATTTTCCAATTATTCTTTCCAATAAAAACCTAATTCGGACTATTAATAAAAAATATCCAAATCGGTCCAGCCGTTTTAAGTGATAACCTTACCAACGAACAGCATTTGACGTCGTGGTCGTGGTACGTGTGATTGTGCCCTTAAACTCGTTTTTGGGCGATTGGCCGGAAAAGACAGCCGATAAAGATGAGTGAGATGTAGTAGCTATGGGGGAGACCTTTGCCCGCAGTGGGACATTATACGTTAAAAAAAGATGATCTTTTGTTTAATAAAATATCGCAAATATCGATGGTCGTGTATCCGGCGTTATATCTGTCACGGGTGGCGAGAACAATTATAAAGGTTGTGGTCTGTTAGTGTGCACCGTAACTAAAGTATCCTGGTAAAGTATGAAACACCTGAAAAGTGCTGACAACTAGCCCAACACTAGTCTATACAAATAAATAAAATAACGACATTTTACGAAATACTAAAGAAAGTAAGTAAAATTTTTTGTCTGTCTGTTTTTTTCGGCTAATATCCGAATGGACTCTTTTTGACGGGACTTTCACTGGTAGATAGTTGATATTTATGGAGTTATAAGTAACTTAGGCTACTTTTAATTTTAGAAATATAATAGGGTCCCGCGCAAACTCATGAAATCCAATTTGTTTTCCGACATGCACGTGAACGCAGACTCGGGTACAGCTGGTTTGCAAAATAAAAGTAACCAAACTTTTACCTCGAACTCTAAAAGAGTTTTCTTCATGACGTCGACATCAAATATTTTGATGACAAGTTGTTGTACTGGCACGGGGAGGTCACACTTAGCGTCCACGGCCAGGTTTTGCGGTCCCGCGTCATCAGTTCCATAGTCCATGTCTAGCGGGAAGTAACGTCCTGGCACCTGATAGACAGATAGAATATAATTTATTGGAGAAAAATACCCAATACGAGAGAATTTTTTGACATACGTCGTCAATATGCTCCCTTAATGGGCGGCCCAGCACGCAGCACGTCATTTTCATTGCGGGTGCTACGTAATGGTACCGCTTTCTTAGAAAATATGAGCTTTACAGGTCAAAATGAATAATGATTTCGAGTTTATGGTAAAAAAATATGATAAAAAATTCATACAAATTAAATATTAACACCCACCTTCCTAAAATGATCTCTGTACTCCCAAGGGTTTTCAGTTTTCTCCATGTACATGTCTTCAAATTTCTCGACTGCTTCGTCACGAGACTTGCAATTTTCTACTTTAGAGCCGCCGATGGTGGTTCCGATTCGGCCCCACGAACGGAACAGCCAGTACCTAGTGTTTGAACATTAAAACGTGAGTATAATCAACCTCTTAATTGCTTTACCACCCTAAGGTAGGATACTTGAATGTCTCATGCACGTCATAAAACTTCAAGGTAGATAATTTCTTATCTATGGGTGACGGAGGAAAATATGTTTAAGTAGTAAGAAGAAAGTCATGTTTTTCCTGGGAATCTGTTTTAATTTATCGCCCTGTTGAGCACCAAAGAACCACAATTTAAACCAAAATAAATTACTTAAGACCTATGTTAGACGGATTCAACCTTAGTGAAGTTTCAATTTACCGGGAGTTTTGTCAAAGTGGTAAAGCAATAGCGAAGTCGACTATACATCTTTTAGGGTCAAAATGTGAAAAATCAAAACAAGAAATTTAAAAATACAGTCTATGGGCGTTTGTCCACGGCCGCCGTTACCGGGCACACTGTGGAATTTTGCTTCAATTGCGGTCACCTATATTTTATCCCTTCATCGTATAGATCCAGCGAAGAACTAAAGCTTCTGGGAAGGAACCATGATTTTTTTATGTTTAGTTTTGAAGTTATTTTAAAACTCGAGAAAACTCCATAGAAACCATAGAAATGCATTATTTCGTCTCAAATATGACACCGAGAACGAGATGACGGTGCCGAAGTAGCTATAAATACACTTAACGTACTTACACTTGACGTGCGATGGACGCGCGTCCATCGCATTTCCGTAACCCGAACGCCGTCATCCCGGCCACCGATGTTACGAGTAGTTCGGCATGACTGCTACAGCTCATTCGATCTTGTCCACACACTGCCGTCGCAACGCTTTTTGTTTCTGTTTCGTCTATCATGTCGAGTTTGGTCACGGTGGACATACGATCACCATCACTGGGACATCACGTTTGGTTCTCGGTGACGTCTCGGTGACGGCGGCGGTGGATAAACGCCCTTAGAATTACAAATTATTACGGAGCAAAATCCAAGATCTAATGAATGGCACTTACTTCTTTTTGCCATCACTCTCTAGTACTTGCAACTTGTAGTAAGAGTTCTTCTGCGCGACGACATCTGTCTGCGACAGTACGACGGTGTACTTGGTACCGTCGTAGTCTGTGTATACATGCGCTTCGTCCTGTAGGTTGGATGCTGGGTCTACCGCTGTTCCACCTGACAAGTGAATCATATTTTGCTTGTTTTAAGTCTAATTATGTGATTCTGACACTTGTTGTATTTGTCTAAATATTCGCGTTATTTGGGTAATACAAAATAAACCCTATTTTTATTGAAACCAAGTTAATTTTCTATTAATGAAATAAAGTTAATATAATTATGCGCAAATACGGCAAGTGTTTCATCCACATGTCCAAGTGTATGCCACCAGAAAGGGAGCGCCTTTTGTATTTAACAGTACACAAATCCAAATTAATTATTAAAATACTATATATTTATATTTTAAATGTATAGGGTGTGCATTCTATTAAGAGCTGGTACTGACAATTTCTTAGTGTGAAAATTAAATTACACTTTGTCCCAACAAGGGATCAGACCTAGGATAACAAGCTGCACACAATACCACTGTACCAAAAGAAAGTTAATGGCAATATTTTTACAATGAAAACCTTACAATGTTTTCGTAAAACGGATTATCTCTTGATAGGATAATGACTGTGTTAAGCAATACAAGAACACATATCACTAAGATAAAGAAAACATCTTGATAATATAATTATAATGATATTTTAGCAGCGGTGGCCCCTTACATAGTTGGGAAAATAGATGATGATGATGCATTCGTTCCACCCGCTGAAGACCTCCCATCTTTACATGAGTTACCTTGGCTAACCTGGAAGTCTTTAAAGAGACTCCAGACCCAGGTTGGCCGAAGCAAGGAAAACCTGTTCAGGTGGAGATTCATAGACGACTCCGCCTTGGAGTGGAAATGTGGTGCTGTTCCACAAACGATGGGACACTTAATATTGTGTCCTGCGTATCCTGTCAGCTGCACGTTACAGGAACTGTTGGACCCTGGTGATGGCGCCAAACAAGTAGCCGAATTCAGGGCATTTATCGACACGCTAAGAAGAAGAAGAATGAATTCACATTTAAAAAAAGAAAATCAAAAAAATACCTTGAATCTTCAACTTCACAGCCGATTTCGATGATTTAACATACAAACTGCCAGATTTTGGAATAGACTTTCCATCCAAAACATCTTGCGGAACTCTAGAAGCTGGCTGTAAAAAAAAACAAAAAATAAACAATCCTTCCTTATACTCATTTTCCGAAGGGGCAAGCAGAGGACATCACAACGACATTTCGCCGGGCACATTATAACCACCAAGTAGAAACAAAATGTAGATTTACAATTAATAAAAATTCTGGTTTAAAACTTACATCAGATCCCCAGTCAGCAATGTTATTTTCTTTTATAAGTTCTAATGACTTGGAAATAGTACCATCTTGCTTAATTAAATCGAGGAATGATTCCTCAACAACCTGTAACAGAAAAACTGAATAGTACTACGACATAATGTGTTTGAAATGTTCAATGTTTCAATTTTCATGTGTTATTAACCGGTTGAATGCCGGAATTACAGAAACAATTAAAAAGGGTTCCACACGAATAGTTAAAGCACATACATAATCCATGCCAATGTGGTTAAAAACTGAAAGCTCATCTGGGCGATTGTGGCACTGTTATAATGTTAGTACTATCATTATGCTGTTATTATAGTGTTTCTGATACTGCGCAGTTTTTTTTTTATGATAAAATGTGCGCGACTTCGTCATTGGTGAAAGAGCTGATTTGAAGTCATTGGAAAATTACTAGCTTTCCAATTTTATTTTTGCAGAGCTTTCTCCCATAGTTGTGAAATAAATGGATCCCCGTATTTATGCAATGGGGATTGTCCAAAATTTTTAACCATTAGATTTTATTTTATTTTTTGAAAATTTAGAGCATTTTGAGAAACTAATTTGAATATTTTGATGGTTGGCTCAATAGTTATTTTTTTATAAATATTTAAAAATTTTAAGGTAGGTTACGTCATCAGTGGCACTAAAGATTAAGTGCTGTTGCCTCACTAGTACAGAAATAAAAAAATCAATCTGTCAACACAACGTCATCCACATCTATCAAAGTGTCAAAGTTTCAATCTATTAAAAATTTTCATTCCATAGCATTTCATTCCATTTTTTTTGTATTCCATAGCTCTTCCGATATATTAAATATTGTCGATTTTTGAAACAATGTAATCAGATTTATAAACGAGATGAAAAAGAGGCAAGTCGGAATGTTTAAATTTAATATATTTTTGACATATTATAATTTTACACTTGACACTGACGGATTGTAGACAATACTTGCCACTTACTTTTTATTTTATTTTTGAGGTAACGATACTAAACTGTACGGTCGCAGGTGACGTAATTTAAAGGGCACAGAAGGTCAATCGTATTTTATCAAAAATTTTAATAAATATTAATATTTTTCGTAAATTAATTAGTCCATAATGATTAGTAACGCTATTCCTCGAAATGGTTTTTAAATTACAACATTTAAAAAAATATGAACAATGCCCATTAACAGCTGCGCAAAGGGTTGTATTACCTAAATAATTTTTCGTTCAAGAAGTAGCTAGTAGAAGTAGCAGGCAGCAGTCAATTCTTGGTCTACATAGTGACATCTGAAGTGATCATGTGGCAGTTTTTATCCTCATTTCTCCCCAGTGTTTATCTGTTTGTAAAGTTTCCATTGTGAAACGGCTAAACTGATTTTAATGAAAGTTGGTATAAATATAGCTCGAAACCTCAGGGCATGGCATGCCTGGCATGCTGAAATTTGTATGAAAAAATAAGAAATTCATGCAGACGAAGTCGCGTACAAGGCGCAAGTAAATTATAAAGTAGTACCTCAATATCCATAGACTTAATTTCCTCCATTTTGTTGGGCATCCTTTCCACATCTTTCTTAGTGGACACCACAGCGACGGTGGTGGCAGTTGGCTTGCTAACCACGAGACCGCCGAGCTTCAGGATACGTTTCTTAGTTTCTTCCTTGTTCTTTAACTTGCCATAAAGGAAGAACTGCAGGTTCTTCAGTGGTGGCACTGGCATTTCTTTCTTGATGCTATGAATAATAAGTAAAAAAGTAAGTCTACAATTTGTTGGCTTTATTTGAAGATTTTAGAGAGTAATAGAATCATTTTTGCTCTCTAAATCTTTTTATATATTATATTTAATAGGTTTTGTCATCATTGTTTTATAATTATTCTAGTACCTTTCTGAAAATGGGGGTGGATATGGTTTGCTTCACAACATTATTTTTGTCGTTGGTAGTCCCGGATATTAGCGCGTTCAAACAAACTCTTCAGTGTTATTATTAGTACAGATAGTATCACAAAATAGGGACTTTCTACATCTTACCTACATGGTTCTAATAACATTTTAAATTAACTTACATTGCAGTAGCCTCATTTTTAACAACAACCAGCAGAGGTACCCGTTCAGATTCGAATAGTCGCACGTCAGTCTTGGGCTTATATCTCTTGAAGATACTGCCGTCTTTATAGGCTTTTGGTACAATCATAGGCGCTCGCTTGGGATTCTGAGTTACATGAGAACACTTCGTCCATTCCGTTAGGTTACCTGTAGACGAAATCATCATTTTAATTTAAATTGAAGTGTAGTAGTATAATCATAATTTCATCATTATTGGGTATTTATTAGGGATATAAGTCTCGAAACTTTGAAAAAAGATAAGTAAAAATAATTGAATTATTTTCTAAATAAAAATGGCGTTTTAGAGACTTTGCTAGACAAGAGCCCGACCGGCACTGCTACCATCTGACGTCATTCATAAGACAGAAACTCGATGTTTTGTCACGTCATAAAACCGGGTGAAGCAGGGGCGGGTTGCTAGTATAAAATAAAGAACTAATGAAATAAGTCACCTGTGCATTTATAACCAAAGGTGTCTAACACCAGCTGGCCATGCTTGCACTCTGTGCATGGCTCGAGAATTCCGAACGCCATGCAGTCAGCAAGACGGTCCAAACGCTGAAACAAAATCATATTGTATGTTTAACATGTTTACGAAGGGTACATGGAGTAGAGTAGTATCTAGGCCCCCAGTCGGGAAGATGCTGCTGAAAGGGAATGGTAAAAATCATCAACATTTCAGACAAAAGACGTCCAATGCCTCAAAGGCCTTCCCAAGTGCCGTCACTTCGAACGGTTCTGTGCTTCTCACATCCAACGGATTCCTACGGCCTTCACAAGGTCATCGGTCCACATTGTGGGAGGCCTTCTAATGCTACGTCTTCCAGTACATGGTCGTTACTCCCGAAAAATAGTAACAATATCAGAAGATTTTCTATTACCATTCAATCAAATGATCCTATAATTAGTTAAGTATAAAGGATGCTTACATAAAGAAACAGGTTTCCGGTGAGGCGAGTCTGTGCGGGTCGGTACCGATCGGTGCGGGTGAAATATTCCCACATTAACTTATGAGCTCACACATAAAGAAACAAGTAAAATATGTAACCGTTTCCTTCCGAAGATCAACCTGTAGAGACCTGTACCGAGAGTCGGGACCGAAAACCCGCTTCTTTATGTAAGGACCTAAGGCTTCTTTCTTATTCGAAGCCTATTTTGTAAAATAAAACATTAGAACAGGTAACAGATATGTTTTAACAAACCTCTTCTTTTCCAATAGGTATTTCTTGTGAATTTACTTCAAGTAATTCTTCCAAATCATGCTTCGATAGCTCACTCAAGGCACATCTATATTTAAAGTACAGTTTGTTTTGTTTCTCCAATTTCTTTTCTTTGTCTTTTTCTTCCTTCAACTCTTCTTCATTTTTGGGTTCTACTTTTAATTTCTTCACTGGAACTTCATCTGCTTTAAATGGTCTGAAACATCATTATTTACACATCATTATTTTACCTATTTATAAATTTGTTATACAAAAAAAAACATAAAAAAATCTGAACACATACTTGATCTGATCTTTGACCATAGCTTTGTCTTCTTTCTTTAGGGTGTTGAAACCAGGCAGACTCTCCCCGCCAGCAAAGAAGTGGAACTCGCTCCTCCTTTCTGCAAAGCACTTGACATGGTGCCACAAGGGCTGCCCGCCGTACTTACTGCCCACTTCAGTATCATACACTGTCTTAGAGATACGAACTTCATCCTAAAATACCAGAACCAAATAAAAGTAATAAAAACATACATTCAAGGATTTTAAATAAAATTGAGCGCAAAATTTTATTGTGATATTTAATTATCATATTTAACACTAGCTTCTGCCCGCGACTTCGTCGCTGTGAAATTTCTTGTTCCCCCGACCCACCCCTTTGCATCGCGTGCTCGCGCTGATAGTTCGTTTTTGCTCAGCGTTCTTTCTGACTTCTTGCTCGGGACCTAGCGTGATGTTAAATATTCTATAGTCTTTCTCAAGAAATGGACTATCAAATACAAAAAGATTTTTTAAAATCTGACAAGTACTTCCCAGAGACCTATGCATATCTATTAGTATAGAATAGTATAGATGTATATTATTATCTGCTAAAAGAGGATAGTTTCCTTATTGAAGCCTGTTTTTGTGTTCGTTTTCTAGCAATGGAGGATTTTTACATAAATAATTATTTAAATTATATGTTTTTGAAGGTTAAGGTAATTATTGAAACAGTATGTGTATTAGAATACTCTTTCACTTTTGTAATTATTGTCATATTATAACTTGTATATAATACCTTGTATGTACTTGTCATACAAAAAAAAAAAAAAATTATTACCTTACATATTTTAATATCACAATGTTTACAAGTAGCTCTGCTACTCTTGGAGTACTCCACAAGGTAGTCTTTAAGTGCTAAATTAGTAGATTCAGCAATGGCATCGCCGGCACCATCATCAGCAGCCCTCTTCTTGGATTTACCTTTACCCTTAGGTTTTTCAACTGGCATTACTATTCCAGTCGAATTTTCTATAATCAAAGATTTTTTTGTTAATCATCTGCAAAGGCAAACTTAAATATTACACCGACATTTCGCCAATTATGTTTGTTGCATGTAGAGGAGAACCACACACTTATAATAAATGTAGTGATTACTACATTTATTATTAGTGTGTGATTTTCGCTTAGCGTTCTTTCCGACTTTTTTCATTTAACTTGGCTCCTAAGGGTCCCAGCGTGATGTTAAAGAATTGGGCTATCAAATGCAAAATAATTTTCCAAATTCGTCGGGTCGTTCCAGAGATTAGCGTGTTCAAACAATCTCTTCAGCTTTATAATTAGTATAGACTGTAAATATCTGATAAAAATCAGCATTAAGTGCAGTGCAGTAGTGTAGGTAGTTAAAACGATGTGCAATATCTGATAACATATTATATTACAGTGCTTATTGTATTTTCCAAATTAATGGATAGTTACAGAATAAAATATATTGTCACCATACCCATAGTCGATTTGATTCTCTTCTGATCGACAGCCTTGAGTTTATTGAAGTTTCCAATATCGCTTGCAGAATTGGGACGTTGCTTTTTGAAGAAACAGTCTTCATGATGCCAGTTTGGTTGCTTGCCATCAAAGAATGCAGACTGACAAGAATAGAAAAGTAAAAGATTAAGTCTCTCACTAAATAATGTTAGCTGTTATTTTAACTGAGGAAACTGAACATTTGTTTCTTTAGTTTGATTTATATTTTATATAATTATGTTAGTTTTTAAGGTATTTTATAGGCCTTTACAGCCTGAAATAATAATGTTTTTTATTGGTGTTACTTTCAACTGATGACAATATATAATGACTACGCAAAATACGCGCATTGACATTAGTTGCGGACACCAGCCCGTTTTTCCTATTATCTAACTGAACAATAATTTGAAGGGACTTTGAAAGGAATTTGTTGTTAATAAGTGAAAAACAGGTGTTGCCTAGTTCCGCTAAAAGGCTATACAGGTGGCGTGGCAGGGACATTGATGTGCAACCTGTTACAATGGATTCAGTACATATGATTCTGAATCCTCCTGCATTGAAATTTATTGTCAGTTACTTATTTACAAAAATTTGCTGTTCCATAATTTTTCATACAGGCACAGGTATTGCGCTTACCTATGAAACTGCAGATTTTTTTTTAACCAATTAAAAGTTTCAACGCTTACGTATTCAGAATCATATTGTACTGAATTTATGGTAACAGGTAGCATGTCGGTGTCGTTGGTTCTGCATTTTTCGTTTATTGACACCGACTTCCGAAATTAAAGTTATTTATCACTTTGTAGTTTTTTTTGGAAGTCGGTTGTTTTTTTTTTGTAAAAAAGTTTTTCCTTTTCACTTTTTAGTGAGAGAGTTTGCGATTTATCTAAGTTACAATAGCCTAACGTCAACTGCTCATCACCTTTTACAAAATATTGCTTTTCCCAATGCTGGGACGTTAATTGTTGAGGAGTTCTTCTGGTAAGAACCAGGAGAACTCCTCAACAACCATTCACCATAAGCATTGTGAAGAGCATAAATTGCTTAGCAACCATATTAAAGTAATCGAATCGCAAAAAAAAATCCAAATCGGTCCAGGCGTCTTCGAGAAATCGGGGAACAAACATAAAAAAAAAAAAAGATTCCGACGAATTGAGAACCTCCTCCTTTTTTTGAAGTCGGTTAAAAATCGAAATATTTGTCTGTAACATAGTTCTAAGTTTTACGAAAAAAAAAAACAATAAGTATTATAAAAACGTAAATAAATATTATTTTTAACCAACTCAGAAAAGGATGAGGTACTCAATTCGCATGTTTATATATTTTTTTAATGTATATTTGGGCATAACTCCGTCATTTATAGACGGATTTGCAAATTCTCCCATATTAAATGGATAGGGTATGTCTCAGGGGTGGTCCCATATACATTTTACTAGCTTTTGCCCGTGTCTTCGCCCGCGTGGAGGTCGAAAATTATCCCACGGGAACGTACTATCGGGATGAAAAGTATCCCCTTACCTACAACAAAGCACACTAAATGCAAAAGAAAGTATTTTTGAAATCTAATGAACTAAACTAACTGAAAATACACTACTTATAAAATAACATTTAAACCTACGAATTACTAATTTCTAAAATAATAGGTCAACGTCAACGGAGACAACTAACAACTTTTGAGATCGTGAAGGCAATTGACAATCTTGTCAACTGCGATCAACGGAAGTTAGATTAAATACCTACTCGAAAGAGTAGAGATTTAGAAAACACTCGACCGAGAAGCGAGACCTCCTGCCTGAGCTCGTAGTGCCTCGGTGTCGGTACTAAAAAAAATCCGATCGAACCAGAACAGAACTTCGACAAGTTCGATCGATTTTTTTTTCCGAGTAATGTTCACAACGAAGCGAAGAGAAGAACAAGAGAACCAATTAAATTCAATATTTTTATTTCAACTATCTACGAACGAACAACGATCAACAATTTTTTTTTTAAATGTACGGCCAACCTGCTTAGGTTAAAGAAGCTCAGCTTAGGGTGCTTAGGGTGGCGGCAGTCGCCTCCTTCTGCGAACATGTCATGTCCCAGAAGGAGGCGGCGGAGCGCGCGCGGGAGGAAGACCCTCTCGCGGCGCCGCTCCGAAGGCGGAGGAGGGGTCGGAGAAGACGTCAGTATGACGGTCATCTCCGACTCCTCCCAGGTGGAGGCCAGCAGGCGACGGGTGCGGGGGCACCCTCGCCTGTATTGCACAGGCTTCCACCAGTGCAGGACGGGAATGGCCAGGTGTTCCCGGCCATTCCCGTAGCCCTCCAGACGGGGGGACATGCGGGGCCCGCCAGCTAGGCGGGCATGCGCCGGGGGGGTTGTGGACGCAAAGGCTGAGCCAGATTCCCATGACCCCCTCACCAAGGCGATGAGGGAACACCGCTGAGTTTTAGTGGGTATACTGCCACCCTGGCAGGGAGTCCCACATACTCCGTCTCGTCCCCCGACGAGCGGAGATGCGTAATGTCATTTCTCAGCGACAAAAAAAAAAAAAAAAAAAAAAAAAAAAAAAAAAAAAAAAAAAAAAAAAAAAAAAAAAAAAAAAAAAAAAAAAAGGGTGCTTAGGGTGAATGAACCTCATTTCAGACTACGCTATATATAGCACAACAATATCGCTCGCCATATATTTATTTAGAACACATTCACACTTTGCTTTACTATAGTTCTAAATAAATGTATGGCAAGCAATATTGTTGTGCTATATATTATAACGTAGTCTTTTTTTTTTTTTAAGAATGGGAAATGATCAAATGACCCCTCCCGCTCTGGGTGGAGTGGAAGGGAGTGTCAGAATCTTACTGACTAAAACCCATCCGTGTTCCTTCCTTAGCCCTTTATGTTCCAGGGTAGCGGTAACCCTTTCGGACAACCCCGCTGCCCCGGCAGGCTTCGGCCCTGACAGGCCCCTCCTTCGATACTGACATCTCTTTGAGGCGCGCTTGGAACACATACGCGCCGTCCAGCACGGGCCTGGTCCTGATCGGATGGCGAGCTACCCATTACTCGCCGTCCGCAGGCCCGCGCCTACGGTGGCCAGGAGTCGTCACGCGGCTCCCGACGCCCGGGGCGTCTCCCGTGGCGGCTCTCTCGGCTCTCTCCCTCGCCCATCCTGCCACCTCCTTCGCTAGCATGACTGCTTCGCAGAAGGAGGTGACTGCCTCCCACTCCCTCTCGCCCCGGACCATGGCTTGTACCAGGGCCGGACGCGAGAGGTCGCCGCCGCTGCCGATCGCCTCTACGAGGACACGGCGGTGCTCTGCCCAAGCGGGACAGACCTCAACCGTATGCTCCACCGTGTCCTCTGGGCGATCCTCGCAATGGTGACACCCGGGCGTTTCCTCCCGCCCTTGAGGACGCCGTGACGCCTCTCTAGCCACTCCTCAAAGAGGGGTCTTATCGCCACTGTGGTGGCGTGCCGTGCCCTGTGCTGGGTATAGCGTAGTCTGAAATGAGCTTGAGGGTCACTATCCTGCGCAGAAAATCGCGTCATTTGTACAAGGCCATCTATCGAGCACATTGGTAAACCTTAACTCTCCCTGTGGCTCCAAGCCGTTGCAAGTAGTGATAACTTTTGACCGAGTGGACCGATTTTAATTAAATAAAGACTAAATGTCACCTCCAGATATGGACTATGACTGTATTTCCAATCTCTTAAATCTCTTGAAAATAGTTACACAAAATTGTCAATGGTACATATTGTGAATTTTAAAATCATCCCCTATTTTACCCTCTTGAGGGATTATTTAGAAAAACAATGAAATACGTACCTAATTCATAATTTGATAACAAAAGCATAAATTTAAATTTTCATATCCCTAACTTAAGAAATAACAAGTTTCCCATACAAACTGTCATCCCCTAAATCCTGCGAATTTATAATATTAGTATGGATTAATAAATAAATTAGTAAAGTAATATTAGTAATTAGTATAGTTTATTAGTATGGATTACTTTGCTTGGGTAGATTTTGAGTTAGCTTCGCATAATAATAGGAACTTTTTCCAGTTAGTTTATATTGATGATGTTTTAATTGCTTCCTGTCACTGATATTACATAGCAAGTAGTGTCATTTGTGTGGAGTAGGTGCAACAAAAAAGTAAAAAATAAAAACATATAAAAAAAAATACTAGTGAAAAATAACTTTAATTTCGGAAGTCGGTGTCAAACCAACGACACCGACTTCCGAAATTAAAGTTATTTTTCACTTTGTAGTTTTTTTTTTAGAAAAACCTTGTGTAAGTAATTGGTAACATGTTTTAGCTATAATTTTGGGTTTTAGGGGCTTGCACTTAAAAACAAAAAAATTACGCTAAAATCGACAATAGGTAATTAAAGTACGCTCCGTTGAAGAATAGGAAAAGGTCTATTTATTTATCCACATATATAACAAATACTTAGTTAAAATGCACGGCAAATATGTTACCTACATTCAGGGAATAGAAAAGCAAGCCATCTATGAGCAAGCACGCAAGAGGCAAGAGCGCTCCCCACGGCGCAAACAATGACAAACTACGTTTCAAAAACAGTTGATCCAATTTCATCTTGTTCATCCATGGAGGTAACTATTACGTCCGTGGGTTCATCTTATAAAAAAACAATTTAATTTCAGTTTTGAAGCCATTTAGTCTGCTGTTATCATAGTCATTGAAAACGCACGAATTGCATTATGAAAAACAAGTAAAACAAAACAACATGAGATATTAACGGTTGCTTTTCAAATGTATTGTGTTGTGACTAACCTGCACCATGATGGCAATTCGTAGGGCCCCCTGATCAATTTTTTGTTTACATCCTTTACACGCGGCTCTTCCAGATTTCGCATATTCCGCTTGAAAAGGTAAATCCGTCATTTTGATGGGTATACGGTATTCACCTATTTATCTAAACTTAGTATCCAGTATTTTTATTCTTCCCTTGTAATTTTTCAACAATCCGACCGGCTTCAAGCCGCAAATCGAAACCTGCCACAGAGTACTTTTTAATAGAGTGAGATAGAGACCAATCTTGTTCCGTGGAACGGGTCATTTGCGTTTCTGAAGAAACTAGCGCCACCCAGCTTTCAGAGTTAGAACTACACCACTGTTGTACTTATTCTTTTTTTTTACTTTTGTGTTTTTTTTTTCGGTAGTATTCAAGTGTTCATTTCAGGGATTGATAAATGAAATACAATTTTATTTGGCTAATCATGTTTTTATTTAAACAAAATACAAGTGTGCGCTTCTAAATAAATAAGCCAACACATCATTCACCTAACATTTATAGAGGTGCAAGTTTTAAGGACAAGGACGAACACATTAAAATAAATCACAATATGTACAGTACTTACGAATATCATAGAAAGGAAAACAAAATTAAAAGCAAAAGCTAAAGCAAAACAGTTTGGGTACAAAATCTTTACATAGTATGAAACAAAGTCTCATCCACTGTCTGTAAGCTTAGATCTTTCAAACTACGCAACGGATTTTAATGTAAGAATAAACTTTATTCTGTCTTTCTTGTAATATCTATCTAATATATATAGGTATATTAACTAACTTATTATATAAATAAATACAAAAACGAAGGACACCTAGGCGTTGAAGTACTCGTCCGCATCGCTGTCATCCGGAAACACGTTTCCAGAAGACTGGCAGCATTGCCACGTTGAATGGCAATGCTAATTCTTTGACCAAAGAACGACCCAGCCCTCTGGTCACGTGAAGAGTCGACTAACCGGCGAGGAATTTCCTTAAAAAGGAGACGCGTACTCGGGCCCCATGACCCGAGCGTTTCGACCCCAAACGGCTCAAAGCTGTAGTTGCCTATAAGGTTACAGTATTTGCGCCGCTTGAGGGTTTCAGCAGCCGCAGCAGCGGCACCAGCACAGCCCGCCGTGCTAGGAACATGAGATGGCGCAAGGGTATCGACACACATTGCGTCCCACACCAGAGGCCTACCCACCTTCCAAGGCAACAACGTCACGCCGTCTGGTCTCTTCCCATCGTCACGTACCAAGCCGTTTGGTTCTAACACCGCTGGTACGCCGGCGGTGGCAAGGGCTCGACGAATAATATCGTTGATGCTGGCGTGCCGTGCTATGCGGAATGCGCTCCTGCAGCAAGACAGGCCATGGTATCCGAGACTGTCGACAGCTTCACCACAGTGACATCGATGCGGAGCAACACAAGGTGCGCCCAAGCGGAGACACGTAGCGAGCCGAAACGATGAGTCATCCATCATTGTGCCTATGGTGGATGACGGGAGCGCCTGAAGCCACAAGCCTGACTCCCATTCTCCCACAGCCAGCAGACGAGCACGCTCAACAGTATTACGTGACGTGTTTACAAGGGTATTCCGTATAATACTGCAGAGCGGCTCATCCCACCGTCCCTGGGAAGACGGGTTATAGGGCAAAACCGTATTGGGACAAGCCATTTTCCAAGCGTTCATCGCATCGGTCAAACACGGTACTTCAAAATCGACCAGTGAGGAAGATAAAATGTTCCTGGTTAATTTATCGGTACTGTGGACCGAGGAGAGGAAGGCCGGTAAACTAATACTTGAAATTTTGCGGACGCCGAGACCACCCAAGCGAATGGGTAGTGTGGCTTGCTGCCACGCACGGTCGTCCAGGGCCACATTTAGGATGGAAGTTAATGTGTTTCTAATAATTTGGTCTACTTTTTCTAAAAGTTATGGATGCTTCCATAGATGAGAGGAGCGAAGGCTATATGTAAATTTTGGTCCAAAACAACAGTACCGAATGAGTGTGAAGGCAGAATGAATATTAATTTTGAAAAGTCTTTCCGAGATATCATTAAAATTTTGTATCTTCTCCTCAAAGAACGTTGGAAAGGATTCGTCAAACCCTAGTAGGTGAAGAGAGTTTCTTTCCGTAATTTTGATATTTGGAGCTATTGTATTAAATTTTTCTATGGTAGTCTGTCTGTCAGTCGTTTGGGGAAGATAAATTTCGCATTTTGAAAGGTTCAGGTCTAGGCCAATGGAACTGAATTTGTCTTTTAAAAAAGTTAAATCTTTTAAGACTGTCTCTGTCTATATCACCTCCTAGGGTTCCGTCATCCAAATACCATACGTTGAATTTAGAATTTAGTTGTCGAACAATTGGATTTATTGCAAACTAAAAATAAATGGCCCAAGAGGGTCACCTTGTTGACAACCAACGGCTGAACTCGAAAGGTTGTCTTTATAAAGTAATTTAGAGGGGTGCCTGTAACATTGATAGAGAAAACTGTAAATTTTGGGTATTTCTTTTTTAATTTCTGTCAACAAGGTGAAATGTAGTTTTCAGCAATAGATAAGAGTGATTCAAGAGTGATTGTCGTAACAAAAACGTTTTTCTGCGCTTACATTGCAAACGCCGGCTAAACCTTACGAGATAGATCAAATTAATGTTCTACGTAGGTTCTACTGAATCATATATCTTAAAAAATATCAATAAAAAAAGTCCGCGATGGTATATGTTTATCTCCTACATATAACCCACAGTAAAAATTTTCATCTTTCACATATTACATAAAAATTATTAATTATTTTACCAAGCTATTTTAAACAATACAGTATCATTCCTTTTCCAATTAAATACATTAGATACGTTGTGCATTTCATGTAGGTTAAAATTGCCCTTTACAGCATATCATTAAAATGAATATCTTATAAGATATCAGAGCGTACAATTATTAATAAAATCTATATTTTTTTTACCTAATGTATGTACGAAGCTCAAACTAAAATTCGTGAAAGTAGCAATTAATAAGCAATTATTGATACATCAAACTTTTAGAAATTCTGCGTCCTTCATGCTGAACACTGAGGCCACCAGCCATCCTGACGTCAGAATGGCTGGTCAACAAAATATTCATATTTCTCTGAATGTATCATATGTAGCAATTATTGAAGAAATGTAGCAAATATGAGCAATTGGATAGCAATTCTTGAATATACTTTCAGAGCCGCTTGCCATAGGCAACCAGCCATTCTGACGCTAACAACACATTGACTGAATTCATAGAGCTTAAGGTTAATAATAGAACGTAAAATATACTTGATATTTTTATAACCCTTTTGATGTATTTTTCTAACTAGTTTTTAAAAGCATAAAGCATCACAATAGTCATTTTCACAATTTTTTCCTTGGGTATAGACATTGTTTAAGTTGTTGATTAGCAAAGTGGCAAAAGCAGACTCAAATTGGTCGCATGTCGGGTTAACGTTGCGGCACCACTGGCTTCTATCCGCCTTCTTCTAAAATATAAATTACCTGCTAGGTACCTACATTGGAAGCCACAGTGCTGCTAAATACTTGCGATGCAAAATTTACTTTCATTTTGTTTAGTTTATCAGGGTTTATGTGGTATTCTGTTAGCTTTGCCTCAGTCAGTTTTGAATCAGTCTTATGCCTTTATAGCCAGGGTTTTCTTTAAGAAGCTGCAATAAATGAGACCATTTGGCAGTTTTGGTCACGCCATCATTAAAAAAATTTTGTATAACTTTGGCGTATGTCTGATTTGCGAGCAATATAAATATTTTTCTTAAAAATCTATATGCCTTTGGACTCTGTTTAAAAACCGATAATGCTACAATTTTTTCTTGCAGCGTGAATCGTCGTCCTTTATAAATTTTTTTTTCTTCTCTCCACTGTATCCGCATTAATAGTTTTACAGTGCTTGAGCAATTCTGCAGTACATCTAGTACTGCAGGATTGGCAACAATTTTTTTGCTGCCTTATTTCAGCTGTCTGCTTATTAACTTTATTTTTTAATGTACATATTCTTCTTTTGGCAGCCATTATTTTCAGCTGTAGATCTCTTTCTGCCCTGGAGAGCTGTCCTGTCCTGGCAGATATTTTCCTGCCTGTAAAGTAGAAAATGATTTTGTATGAGTGCAAAAGTAAATCTGTTTTAAATAATTTCTAATCAGTAGGATTATTACATTAATTCAACTATTAAATTGCAAGTCTTAGACTTGCCGTATTAATAAACGTTTCTGAACAACGGAAGTACTCAAGTGCGTTATCATTTGAAACGCCATTATTACGATATCAGCATCTCAAGATCATTGCTAATTCATAAACACATGAAAACAGTATCTCAGTTACCAAGCTCAGCTAGTCGACGCTGTACGTCACATTGCCGAAGTTTAGAATTATCATTCATCACATTTCGTTCTTGCTAGGTATGTCGTAAGATTACTATATATACTGAAATTCACAACCAACTTCAGATGAACTCGGTGAAAGATGAAATCTTGGCCACAACCAAAACATACTTGGAAAGGCTAGAGGCATTTTTTTTTTTTAATTTCGTAAACCCAAACTGTAGTTTGAGTATGTCAATTATTATGTTTATTAATACAATCATGACCTCAAGATCGATAAGTGCGAGCTCCTGGGCTGAGTAACGTTTATTAATACAGGCCTAAGGGTTCCATTCCATGGGCAGCGGGATTGTCCGAAAGGGTTACCGCTGCCCCGGAACATAAAGGGCTAAGGAAGGAACACGGATGGGTTTTAGTCAGTAAGAGTCTGACACTCCCTTCCGCTCCACCCAGAGCGGGAGGGGTCATTGGATGATTTCCCATCCTTAAAAAAAAAAAAAAAAAAAAAAAAAAAAAAAAAAAAAAAAAAAAAAAAAAAAAAGAAGGGTTCCATTCCATCAAGACTATTACACTTTACCTTCATTTTATTTGGTACTAGCTTCCGCCCGCGAGGTATATCGATAATAACTATCCTATGTCCTTCCCCGGGATACAATCTCTGCTAAATTTTATCGAAATCCATTCATTGGTTTAGGCGTGAAAAGGTAACATACAGACAGACAGAGTTACTTTCGAATTTATAATATTAGTATGGATAGATAGAGACCATATGGACACATATTCTGATGTGGAACCCTAGAAGAGTCAAATAAAAAAAACATAATATACCTGAAGAAGTTGATGGAATTGGCTGATGTACAAGTTCTTGCAATGATTTTCTTCCAACACATGGCAAGTTTGGTTGTGAATATTGTTATTGTAATGTTAGACCTGAAACAATTATAAAGGAATAACTGCATTAATAAATTTACTAAGGCGCTTTATAGTTTTTTTTTTTAATCAGTTAAAGGAATATTGTCAACTTTATTCTTTTATTATACAAAGTAGCATTATGAAGGTAATGAACAAACCTGCTAAATATAATGTTGGAACTGCAATATTGTTTATTCTGTTAATGCGACATAAATATTTATCCTGAAAGTGTTTGAAGTGGGCATTTTCAAGTCACAAAATATCACTTCCCGTGCCAATAGATTAAAGCCAAGTATTGAATCTAAATCGGTCTTTTACAGGGTTAGGAAATCCATGGAGAACTGCATGCATGTCTGAAAAAAAATGGAGACAATTATTAATTTTTATTTCTATTTAATTTGAGATTCGTTTTTTGTCAAACATTAGTAAACCCATAATATTGTTGTTTCGAAATAAATTAAACTTTATATTGAAAAGTAACAAAAATTTAAGAAAACCATACAACTGGTAAAACGTAATTTTGAATTGCATTCAAGTACAAGGCCAAGTTCCAAGATTCAGCTATGACAATGTGACATACCTCCACTGTCCTTGCACCCAGGAACACAGTTACACAGCAGTGCTTATCCGATGACCTGATGCACTAAAAGACTATCTCAAACTTAACACTACACTGGAGTCCTATCTTGGTTTTGACATAACCACTCACAAAATTACTTTTTGGTCACAAATATGGATTAGTCGTAGGAACTTTCGCTCAACTCAACGACAAACGCGCAACGTTACACAGAAAGATCACAAAAATATCGTTAAATATTAAAGAGAGAGCGTGAGACATTATCTTATCAGACATTTGTATTGGGGATACCAATTTATTGATAGTAAAACCTCCAAAGTAATTCTACCAGCATCCCAATGAATGTTTGCAAAATATTTGTGTAAATTATTTCAATAGGTAATAATTATTGATCAAAAATAATTAAATGTCAAACTGTGCGATAAATGTAATTAAAACTCTTGACAATGATCCATTATTTAAAATATTTTTTGGATACACTAAAACAGAAGTCAGTTAAAAATATACTATTTTAGTAGTAAATAGGTTACCGACGTATCAAAGTTGCGAATATGTTTAGAGCCATCTTTCAAATTAATAGTGAACATTGCTTCAGAGTTCCATCTCTTAGCCACAGTACGCGTAAAGTTCAATTATAATCCGACAAAATTAAAAAACACATTCAAACTTATTTTGTTCAGAGACAACATATACTTCGTGATTTTGTATCATTGTACCCACTGCTGTCCCGAGTTTTTTGTACTAAGATTGAGCACCCTGAAACCTGCGCAAACTGCACAGCAAAGAGTATAATAATAATACGGGAGCTGCACAGAGTACTTTTTGATAGACAAACTTTTCATACTAAATTTTTTTCCTCTATGGACAAACTGCAAAGTAAACTTGTTTTTGAAATTTTGACATTTGATTAGGGAGAGGAGAGGACTTCAAAATTCAGTTCTAGAGGGCCTCAACTCCTTTTTCTTTTTGGTTAGTCGATTTTATCCACAGAGTACAAGGAAGAACAGTGGAAGTGTGGAAGTACTACTTACATACATACCCTCCCTAGCCCTAGAGTACATAGAGTAAAGTAATATAGTGAAGCCTCGTCCCCACTAGGAACATTTGTCGAGCGACATGTGTCCCCGGAGACATCAGGCGATGTCGCCTTAAACGAGGGACATACTATAGAAACTAATATTCTACATCCATGATTATATCCAAAGAAAATAGTTGAATTTAATGTAAAACTTGTTGAAGAATATTAATAAGTACACTAAAATAAATAAATAGAGAAAAAAAAATTGTTATGTTATTAAAAAATAATATACATTTCAATCAAATTCAAGGAGCTTTGGGGAAGAAGAATATGTTAACAGGGATGGAAAGTTAATTGGGACAGGGATCTTTAATTTATAGAGATGGCTATACAAGTCATGGGCAGGGTTATTATTGGAGCAGTTAAAAAAGATGTGCTCCAAAGTACCTTCATCCAACCCACATTCGCAGAGAGATGTGTCTCTGACCCGTAATTTGTGAAGAAACACCGGGAACAACAGTGACCTATGCGGAGACGACAATTTACAGAAATTACTTTCTTAGATATTTTTTGTAAGGGTAAAACCAAGGCTTGGGTGTAATATTAGTCTCTATTGCTTGATAAGAAGCATCTTTTCGTTTACTTGAGTTAAGCCACTGCATGCATCTGCCATGAGGATAGCAAGCTCTTTTTTGGAAGGCTCAGCAGATCGTAGCCCTGACATTGGAAATGCTTAAGATCAACAGCTTGGGACGTAACAGCATCCTTAGCAAGAGCATCCACATATTCGTTTCCTCTTATGCCACAATGGCTTGGAATCCAAACCAAGTGAACGGTTTTGTGATTCTTGGCACAAGAGAAAAGAGACTTTTTGATTTGCAATATAATCGGACTGTGCAGTCGTCTACTCTTGAAAGGATTAAAAAAATATGTAAAATTCATATTCAATTGGGATTTGACAGATTGGGGTAGGTTGATATGCTGGCCTCTGTACATACACAAACTAAACTAAATTTAAGTTCAGTGCATCCTTTTGGAAAAAAAAAGAAGAAAAAAAGGTTCAGTACTAAACTAATTATCTTCTGTCCTATTCTTAATTAAATAGAAAGAATAAGATGCACTGAACTTTTATTTAGTTTAGTTTGTGAACAAAGGAATGCTATTATTTATCATAGCCTAGTCTGAAATGAGCTTAATCTGTAATACAAAAACTACAAGTACTACAGTACAGTCCCCGGCACGTAACTTGGCAAAAGTCGTTAGATGCGTTTTTATTTTCTTTAACTTTCTTGTAAGCAGACATGTTTAAAAATAATCTATGGCAATAACCCATGGAATTAATATGTACTTACGTACAACTAAGTACATATTAATTCCATGCAATAACCACAGTATAATGACAAACAATAAAAGTATTTTCTTGTTGCACTAAGTGTATACTTGCGCTAACTTACTCCCACTACGCCAAAACCTTGCCAAGTTACGTGCCGGCGACTATACAATAGTATACTGGATAGGGCTCACAGATAGGGCTAGTGTAATAAGCGCTTTATGGAGACGTCAAACTAATGTCAACATACTAATGTCAAATAATCAAATTGTCAATCGTGCTCTGGATGTTTTAGTTTGTGAGAAAGGAAATATTATTTGAGGTGTACTGAAGATAGTTAGATGAATCTAATGTTATTGAAATAAACATTTTAAAATGGGTAGTAGAAAAGAGAACTTGAAGAAATCATTGGGGATATCGGAGTACCCATGGAGCTCAGGTACGGTAATCGATGTACAATAAAAAATCAAGCGCGTAGAATGGCAGAATTTATACAACGAATAAATCAAGAGACCTTCAAATACTCTTTTAAATGAATAGCTGCTGTAATCGCGTCTACTTTTATTCGTCTAACAAGTTCCATTCTTAATGTTATTGCGCCTCAGATGATCCTCTGTGATTTCTTAAGCAAATGTTTGTGTATAAAA
This sequence comes from Gortyna flavago, assembly GCA_963669345.1. Classification (NCBI taxonomy): domain Eukaryota; kingdom Metazoa; phylum Arthropoda; class Insecta; order Lepidoptera; family Noctuidae; genus Gortyna; species Gortyna flavago. Next base: position 14,117,000 of record OY770131.1, on the reverse strand, counting down.
AGTGAGGACATAATGTTATTGTAACTACGTTGTAGGTAGGTTCTTCAACAACCTTGTTAACAAAGTAGATGTTAAAGTTACATATTACAACACACAAACTTAATAAAAAATTAGGTAAGGAAATACTTACCATGTCCACATACATCTGTACAACTTAAATTAATTAAACTTGGTCCACTTTTAATTATGTAAAGAAGAAAGAGCATCACATAATTATGAGGTTACTTACTCACTAAAACTATCCTAAACATGTACAAAGGAAATAATCAGATAGAGATTCCATGTTGCAATAACCAATGTTAATAACTTGAAACTGTATAGAGAAGTGGATCAAAAGACAAATACATAACCGAAGCATACCATGCATGCTGTAAACTAAGAGCACCAAAAACCAACAGTGAGAGAAATCCCTGGTGGAACGCCGAACTTGGTAAGCTCAGAAACACACTACGGAAGCAATTCAATAAAGCCAAAAACACCCGACTCCCGGAAGACTGGGAGCGATACAAAGAAACCCAATACACATACAAAAAGCGAATCAGAACTGCCAGAAGGACAGCATGGCGGAAATTCTGCGAATCCATCGAAACCAATAGTAAAGCCGCAAGAATAAGGAAGATCCTATCAACAGATCAGGACCGAACCCTTGGCGCGCTGAAAAAACCCGACAACTCATACACACTAACGGACCAGGAAACCAGCAAGGTCCTTCTCGAGACTCACTTCCCAGACTGCAAACTCCTAGAGGACAGGACCTGGGAAGCTGTGCCCAATTGGACCCCAACGGAACAGGACTGGTCCAGTGCCCACAGTCTAGTAACACAGGACCGAATAAAGTGGGCTATCAACACCTTCCAGCCTTACAAGTCTGCAGGACTAGATGGCATTTTCCCAGCCCTACTACAATGGGGGGTTGACCATATCACACCATGCCTGGTAGAAATTTATCGGGCCTGCATAGCACTAAGATACGTACCTCTAGCCTGGCGCGAAGTGAAAGTCATCTTCATACCAAAACCGGGAAAAGCGGACTACACACAACCCAAGGCGTACAGACCCATAAGCCTCACATCCTTTCTACTAAAGACCCTAGAGAGACTCTGTGATCGACACATCCGAGACGGACCTCTTCGGGCAAAGCCACTCCACAAAAAACAGCATGCGTACTCCACAGGCAAATCAACAGAATCCGCACTGCATAGTGTGATATCCAAAATTGAATGCGCAGTGGACCACAAATGCTCAGCACTGGCTGCCTTCATTGACATCGAGGGCGCCTTTGACAAAACCAACTTCAAAAGCATCAGCACGGCTCTAGAAAGACACAACATAGACCCGACCCTGAGCGGCTGGATCACCAACATGCTCAAACAGAGGGCAGTACAAGTGACCGTAAACGACATCACAAGGGCCATCGTGGCGAAGGGCTGCCCCCAAGGTGGCGTCCTTTCGCCGCTTCTATGGAACCTGGTCGTGGACAGTCTAATAAAAGATCTCAATGACAAAGGTTACTTTACTGTAGGATACGCCGACGACATAACCATAATAATAAATGGCACCCACGAAAACACACTGTGCAACCTAATGCGCCAGGCCCTGAAAATAATAGAAAATTGGTGTGGTAAACACCAACTATCAGTGAACCCCACAAAAACCGAATTGGTTCTCTTCACAAAAAAGAGGAAACTGACGACACTACAACTACCACGTTTCTTTGGTACAACCCTAAGCCTATCAACTGAAACCAAATACCTCGGCATATTTTTGGACAAACAGCTGAATTGGGCAAAACACACCAACTACATTACTACGAAAGCCAGCATATCACTGTGGCAATGCAAGCGAATGCTTGGAAAAAATTGGGGGATTAGCCCCAGGGTCACTCACTGGCTATACACCACAGTTATCCGACCAATCATCACATACGGCTCACTAGTCTGGTGGCCCAGAACAGACCTGAGCACAGCCCAAAAAGACCTTGAAAAGCTGCAGCGGCTCGCGTGTGTGGCAATCACCGGCTGCATGAGAACTACACCCACTGCTGCCCTACAGACCATGCTCGGACTACCGCCTCTACACCTTGTAGTGCGGGAAGAAGCGGCCTTGGCTGCCTTCAGGCTCTCTACATCAGGAACCCTGAGCAAAGACTCTAGGGTCAAACACATACGCTTAAAAGAAAATGCGATCAAATGGCAGCCAATGATGGCATCACCCTGCGACAAAGCCCCGAAACAATACTGCTTCCAAAAGCACTACAACATAATGCTTAAAGAGGAGCAGTGCGACTACTCAGGTTCGAAGGAACTGAGAATTTACACTGACGGTTCAAAGACCGACTGCGGAACTGGAGTCGGAGTCTTCTCACACGACCTCAACATAAGAATATCCAAACCGCTGGGAAAGCGCAACACGGTCTACCAAGCGGAGTGTGTGGGCATAACACAAGCGGCTTATGCCATAGCAGCCAGAGGAGTTGCGGACACCCATATTCGCATACTCTCTGACAGCGCCTCAGTCCTCCAATCCTTAGATAAAAAATGCATCACATCGAAACTAATACTAGAATGTCACAATGCGCTTGAACAGGCAACTGTATTGAACCGCAATATAGTGACACTACAATGGATAAAAGGACACAGTGGATCGCTAGGTAACGACGCAGCTGACGAGCTGGCCAGAAGGGCATCGAGCATGCCAGTCTGTGGACCGGAACCTATCGTGCCCATCCCCTTCAACCAACTACGCAGGTGGCTACAGGAGTACACCCACACACAAGCAGAAAGCTGGTGGACGTCGTCACCAGGCTGCAGGCAGTCCAAGGAAGCTATGCCATCACTGGATGGCAAGCTAAGCAGTCGCTTACTACGATTGGACAGGAAAGGCCTGCGCCTGGTGACGGGGACCATCACGGGACACTGCTCGCTAAACAAACACTTTCACACTATAGGCATAACGGACAGCCCCCTGTGCAGAGCTTGCATGGTGGCTGATGAAACCATTGCGCATGTGCTCTTTGAGTGCACAGGCGTCACCCAGATCAGGACACAAACCCTCGGGACACCCAGATCGTACACAGATGTTCTCAAAAGACCAGGAGACCTAATCAGCTTCTGGAGGGAGGTGGGCTGGTTGGAATAACCGCCAACGGCCGCCATGGCCCACGCACAATGGTCCACTGAAGGACTAAGTGCGGAAACCAAACCCATAACATAGAACATAGAACATAGTGGATCAAAAGACATTCATGCCCTGATTAGTCATAAATTGTCTAATGCTATAATAAAGTTAACGATGTAGCATTCAATATCTGTTTATTCAAAGAAAATAGTATTCTATAATTTTAATGCCCCATGTATAATTTATCTGTAGATGAAGAAGAAAATAATACTTCACAACCTGTCCAAGTACTGAGGAGGCAATCAGATGAGGCTCGGCCCAGTGTAGCCGATATGCCTGGAACGAGCGGTGGAAACAGCGGAAATACATCTGCACTTGGTAAGTAAACTCCTTATTTTTAATTTATTGTTTGATTTATTTTAAAAATTAAAATAAAATAGCTTGACATTTATAGGTTACTAGCTTCCGCCCGCGGCTTCGCCCGCGAGGTATGTCGATAAAAATTATTCTATGTCCTTCCCCGGGATGCAATCTATCTCTCTGCCAAATTTTATCGCAATCCGTTCAGTGGTTTAGGTGTAAAAAGATAACATACAGACAGACAGACAGAGTTACTTTCGAATTTATAATATCAGTATGGATTCATAATCCGTACTAATCTATATTAATGTTATAAATGCGAAGGTGTGTCTGTCTGTCTGTTACCTCTTCACGCTTAAACCGCTGAACCAATTTAGATGGTTATAGAGGTAGTTTGAGTCCTGAGAAAGGACATAGGATAGTTTTTATCCTGATATTCCCATGGGATCGACACTTATGCGGGTGAAACCGCGGGGCGCTGCTAGTGTATGTATGTTAAAAGTGATATGTTAATTAAAAAAGAAAAAATTGAACATGAAAATGAATTTTCAGATTTTAAAACTGAAGAGTTCATAGATGCTATTCCTCTTAATTGCCTCTTTCTGTAGCTTTGTAAATCCACTAGCAGTGACCACCAGGCCTCTCATGGCTATTGTGAAGACATCTTGTGGACCTGATGGTATTTGAGTACCTTCTATCAGGCAGCATAACAGGCAGCGAGGACCCACCAATAAAAACTTAGTACAAAGACATCTCTTTTTGTGAGCCCATCAAACCTTGTCCACTGGCTCTCATGCACCCATCGTGCTTGGAAACCACCACTGCAATGCTGACAAAGGCGAGTTACATATCCTCCGAACAATCATTATCAGATCGGCAGTCTTTCGGTATTATGAACGTACTTGTCTTCGGTAATTTTGTTGTCTCGATACCTCAAAACACTCTAAATATGATGGGATCCTCTGCCCCGTCCTCCAAGACGTCAGTCTGACGCGCCACGCGTTCATCGCCTTGCCAAACTCTAGGGCGGCTTTTCAGTTTTCATTGCCGATGCCTTTCTTGGTCAACACCACAACATCAGTATTACTCTGGAAGAGTTTAGAGAAAATCCCTAACTAGAAAATGAGATCATTGAAAATGAATTTTCAGATTGTGAAACTAAGAGTTTGTCTTAGATGCTATTCCTCCTGATGTTGACATGCCGACGAATTTATATAATGATGTTTCTATACTGGACGTTCCAAAGTATAATCTCAGACACAGAAGTACTCTACAATCTCCACAAAAATTGGATGACTTTAAATTATACTTGGTTGATTCGATAATCGAAAGAGATCCTTTAAACTCTTTAAAGTATAAAGAAGCAGTATCAAGTAGTACAAGTAAAGATAGATGGCTCGGTTTTGATAAAGCAAGAAGCTTATGCAAGAAAGGTCTTTGAGAGATTCAGTATGAGAGACTACAATCGAGTGTTGGCTCCTTTACAGAAAGAAGAAATTATTGAAAAAGGGAAAGCTGAGAACGAGTCACAGTCATTTCCATACAGAGAAGCAGTAGGCTCGTTCGCCTACTTGATGATTGATGTAGACACTCGCTCTGATTTGGCTTATGCTGTAGGAGTGGCTTTGAGAAGCTTAGAAAAGCCGACTTCAGGTGATTGGTGTGTGGTGAAGCGCATCATGCGATATGTAATAGGAACATTATCAAGAGGAATAAAGTATGTACATGATGCGTATTCTCCCAACCAAATCAAAGCCTACAGTGATGCTGATCATGCTGGATTTTTAAAAACAGGTTGCTCTACGACAGGAGTGTTGTTTTTATTTTTTAAAGGAGTAATTTCTTGGATAAGCCAACTACAAGCTTCAGTTGCTATTAGCACCACAGAGAATTATTTTGGCTAAAACGACTATTTAAAGACATGAAAGGTCAAAAATAAATTCCAGTTTTATTTGTGGATAACGAAGCTGCGGTGAAACTAGCGCATAATACCGAGTTTCATCGAAGAACGAAACATATTCGTGTGAGACACTTTTTCGTAATAGAACTTGCCCTCCAAAATTACATTGTGGTCGAAAAGACTAGCTCTGCTACACAGCTGGCAGATCTGCTGACTAAAGTCCTGCCCAGACCGAGATTGCAGGAAGTTTGCCAGAACATATAATGTAGATCTGAAAGATTAGAAGGTCGACTAGCAGCTGAGGGAAAGTGGAATGCAACAGCTGCAGTGTCATATAAAAGAAAAAACATTGTGTCGCGTGAAATTTTATTGTCAAGTTGTTTTTTCCTCAGAATACAGTTTTCTTATCTGTTTGTTCTTATTCTTTACGACTTTCATACTATTATATTATTTACCATTTTATGTCTTTCACTGAATAAGGTACCTGCATTAGTAACATCACTAATACACTCTCACACAAAGATCCCATCTGATTGTAGCTGGAAAGGTGATTACGGATAAAAGAAGAAAAAAAAATCTTAATATTGGCATCAAGCTTGTGTTTGTTAATTAGTTTTTTTCATATCCACTGTGGTAGGACGCTACCCGAAGGGGCAAATCCGCTAGTAATATAATTATATGTCAATGGGCAAATCCCATTTAAAAAAAAAAAGAGCAACCAGATTTTATATACGGGAATTGGCCTTCTGAAGTCTTTTATTAATGTAATTTTCATTGGTCACTCATCAAAACTTGGTATATCATTTGATACATTTCAAATGATACCATTGTTTAGTGTGTTGAGTCCGAGGATAGTGTCACATGACGGACATCTCCTTGCGTTAGTCTGGTTCATTCCTTACAGAAACAGTCAGAAACTGAATGTTTTTTTTTGCCATCGTCCATTGACTTGCTAGTGTTGAAATCATTGCCATCGTCTCTGGTCAGCCCAGGTGCCGTTTTTCTTTACCTCACGACTTCCTTTGTTCTAACCCACCACTCTGTAAGCTGTTTCACCCCGTTTCTATACCATCCATGTATTGTTGGCCAGCATTTGAACTATTACTTAAAGGCTCACTTTTGTTTCCTGAGTTTTAATAGCTGTAAAGTAGGATTAACGTGAAATGTTATGAAATGCCTATTTTGTAATCGTAGAACGCTTTATGAATTGGTGGTTTGTATTCATCATTTATTTGATTGAACGTCTGTAGATGATTCGTGGTGGGGAGAACGGAGCGGAAGCCAGCCTGTTCGTCCGGTTGGCGGGGGTGGGTATTTAGCTGCTAACTTACGACTTATGTTTAAATTGCGTAGATTAGATATGAGGCTTTAGCTCTGGTGCCGTATCGGGAAGTGTTGAAAAGTCATCAACCACGCCGCCTACACGTCAGCGATAACAGCACCTGTATAAGCTGGCCCTTGTTCTATTGAAACTCCGTGTTACGCTAGGTCAGTACCACGTGCGGTCGACTGTACCAATAATAAGAACGCAAATACAGGATGAGTCGACGAATAGTGCTCACCCTTTCCGCAACGGAAATTGCAAAGTTCGACGGCTCACCTTGCTGCGTAGCCGTCACCACATGACGCTGATAGAATCGTCGACATCGGCTAAGTTGCCAAAGAAGAATGAAAAAAAAAAAATTGGTGGTTGATGACTTTAACATTTTTCATATTGTGCATGTCTAAACACATTCAAAAATAACTTGTGCAATGCATAACCTCCTCCTTTTACCGAAGTCGAAGTTCTTCTTCATTATACACAATATGTAGTTTTTAGACACCTCTCCCTTCGCTTATAAATATCGTGTAGTAGTATTAATAGTTGTGACGTTTTTGTTTGTATTACTAGGAGCGCAACCATCGCAGCCTACCTCGCCTGCCACCGTGCGCAGGCAACAGGCTAAGATGGACAGAGCTCTGTTCTGGTCTATCATCAATAACACTCCAAGGCCATCTAACGTTGGAGTCACAAGGTAATGACTGCTTTTGATTTTATGAAATAGTTTGTACTGCGAGTAGATTTTTTCGTGTATTAAATTACCACTAACTCTCTTAATATTCTCTTGTTCAGTGTTAATATTGCCTGATGCAAAGCATCTCATATATGAAACCAAGAATTTAAGCACCTTATCTCATATAGCATAGGCTTTCTTTAAACGGTACACGGTGAGTTAACGTAACGTAAGTTTGATTCAATCATGTCTCCGTGACGCTATTGCAGCGTCTACATGGCGTAAACACGACGTCAACCAACAACACCAACTGTGAAGGGGGGGGACCCTTAGTGACCTTAGTATCTTTTTGCACTCAATGTTAATCCCCTAAACACTTGCAAAGTCTGGCAGCAGAAATAAGAACCAGATTATCTACAAGACTTATCTACATGGTCCTCACAAGACATAACCATGAGTATGTCTGGACTTTAAAAGGGACTGTGACTTCTGACTGAGTTTGGTTCGGTGTTTCTTTTCAGAGTACCTAGTCGGATAGAAAACAGATATTTGTACCTGTAGTAAACCCACAATTCGCCTGTTATGGTTAAGTCTCATGTAATAGGAAGCCTCAACCGGCCACAAATTCAAACTCCTGGCAAAACCCAATAACATTTGCCCGACCCAGGAATCGAACCCTCATGTTCAGCATTAGCGCTTGCGACCTCCTAGACCAACGAAGCAGACGAATAAAAGTATTTAAATAAACTTATTTACAGAAATAAAATCTATTATCCGCCCAGGTCCAGGTTATGCGATGTGCCTCTAACGTACGTGACGCGGCCAGCGATCCCCGCGCGCTCCGATATACGCGACACGCGTCGCAGCGAGCGGGCGAACACGTCAGCAGCTGACATACAGCGCATCCTGGCGTTCAAGAAACTGACTCGCAACCTACATAGCTTGACACAGTGCAAACAAGGCGCCAGCATGCAGCCAGCCTCCTCGCGTCGTTAGTAATCATAGTTTGACTCTACGCTATTTTCACAGTTAGGCTTGCTTGCACCACGAAACACTAAATGCGTTTAGCGCATTAAGTTTAGCATTTAAGTTTATATAATTCTATTCATTGATATTTCATGGAAGTAGTCATTCAATAGGATGTATTATAATTATGAACTTAGAGGGTTGTACTGATGATTTTAATCAATATAAATTTGTAAATACATACTTGTTACGCTCGCGAGTCATATTTCGTTCAATAAACAACCTGACACTGCAAATTGCAAAAAACGTAAGAAAATTTGAATTTGGCTGGCTACCCTGGCGCTTCGCTCTTAGTGCTTGGCCAGACTGCAAATGCGGGCGCTGGGCGGGCGCGGCGTACTCAAACATAAGAACTTCATTTGAGCGTCCATTGCATAGTGAGCACGCGGGCGCAGTGAGCGGCGCGGGCTGCTTGGTGCGGGGAGCGCGCGGGCAACTCACGCCAAAACTCGTTCAGCCGCCGCAGTGAGAGCGCGAGTGGCCCGCGCGGGGACCGGTGTTCTCAAACTAGTTCGAGCTTTTTTCTAGTAAAAATAAGTCTTCTTCATCCATATTATATTTTGACAAACACTGGACACGACAACACTCGGAACGAAGCCGCGCTCGACTGCGTACAAGCAGATCGCGCTCGTTCCCGCATCCGCGCCGCTCCCCGCCCCCGCTGTCAGTCTGGCCAAGCACTTAAACCGCCTTTTTCAAACGATTGACGGAAATTTAAGAATGTTTTAAATTCGTTGAGCACTAAATTCATTTCGTGATTTGTGGTGCAATAGGGCCTAAAACGCGTTGGTCACATTTATTTCTGGGCCTAAAATGTGACGAGATATCGAAATGTTAATTTTCAGGAGTCCTTTGCAAACGCATTTGTGATTGTGATAGGTGTTTGTTAGTATTAGGTGGGAAATCTTTATAAACATACAATACTTCTATTTACTAAAATAGAACCAGACAATACTGTTCAATGATAAAATACAAAAGGGTTTCCAATTAAACCATGATTTAAAAAAAATGGTAATCACTGCGTTAAAACTATGTTAGAAATCACTGACATCTAATAGATATAAACATAATATTATTTTGTAATTTGTGATTGTGTTAGTTGATCATAAATAAATTGGTGTAAAAAGGCGCTAAATGAAGCCGAGTCACTTGTTCTCCCCGTCATTATGTTTTTTTTTGTACTGGACCATATTTCGGAACCTTCGGGTTATGGAGGCATTGAAGGTTAAAGTTCCAACTTTTTTTTAAACATGTCTTTAAAAACCCCTACAAATCCTGAACCGTTGCATGCACCTATAAGCACAATGTATTTTAACCGCTAATCTAAACCATCACCAGGTTTCACAGGCAGTGCCGGTTCCTCTCGAAGCCCGCTGTTCACGCCGTCGTTGCCGGCTGCAGCTTCTAATGCCAGGCCCAGGACTTACAACAACTGTTGCAGTCGGTCGCAGCCAGGCCGTAGCTCCCTGCCCGGATACACCAGGAATGGTATGTAAAAGAATGAAAATTATTTTATTTGGGACACACAAGAAATAAAACAATAAAGAAGGAACATTTAAAACTACCCAAAACCCGAAGAATTGCCAAACTTAAGTGGCAGTGGGCAGGGAACATTGCTCGCAGAACAGATGGCCGATGGGGCCGAAAGGTTCTGGAGTGGCGACCGCGTACCGGAAGTCGTAGCGTTTGAAAGCTTCCCACAAGGTGGATCGACGACCTAAGGCCACTGGAACCCGTTGGATGCGAGAAGCACAGACCGGTCGAAGTGGAGGTGCTTGGGGGAGGCCTATGTCCAGCAGTGGACGTCTTTCGGCTGAAATGATGAAGATGAATGATGATTTAAAACTAACAAAATAAAAAAAGACCTGTGCCGGGTCAAAAAGGTCTCGCACAGGCCATCGCACAGTCATCTCAGCATAATGCTGCAATATAAATTATACCGCAGCGCTAGTATTCTGATAGGGCCCGCTGTAATACCACGCTGCAATTTTTTCAGTTTCATAGTTGCAATGGTAATCGTGAAGGGGGTGAATACCGAGATGACGGCCAATAAAGATGAATGAGAAGAAGCAAAGCTGCTCAGACCTAAAAAAAAATGAGATAGGGGTAAACTTGTGGCTGTCAATAGGGAATCTTACGGAAAGCTGAAACTACAGATGGCGCCACTTAAACATCACTTAAAAATAGTAAACTTTTAAAAGCGCGTGGCTAAGTTTTTCGCCTTTTTTTTTTCATTATTCGCCGCCTAAATTTTACCCTTGTTAATATAACTAATTTGAATCATTATATAGTATGTATACATAAGTCTTTCGCCATAACCTTCATTTTTGCATGTTTTAAAAAAATGTGTTGTATTTATTTTCCTTCGTCACCCTCAGCCAACCCGCCCGACGTCTTACCGCTGCCGGACCCGCAGCCGTCGCCCAGCAGTCGCTACCGCACCGCAGCGCGCCCGACGCCCGCACGCGACACCGAGCCCAGCCCGCCGCTACCGGACCAGCACCACTACGTCAACGTGGAGCAGTCTGACGACGGTAAGCAAAACATAAACATACCGACGTCAGAGAGAAATCCACTCGCAAGCATCCGTACTTATTCGCATTGATAGCTCGTTAACATACGGATGAACTTCTCAATCTATCGAACCAACGAGTGTTAAGTTGTAACTAAAAAAATACCAAGTTGTCGGTTTTTTATTAAGAACTTTATTGTACTTGAAATAAAGTTCTAAATAATTAAACGGGTTTTGTAATTAGACGGGTAAAGTTTATAATAACGATATGTTGTAGATGTTGAGGCGGTGCCCGATGCAGCACCAGCTGCTGAGCAGACAGATGAAAACAATGCTGAGGAAGAGAATAATGAAAGTTAGTTGTTTATGAATCTCGGCACACTTGCACCACAAATCACTAAATTAAATGCATTGAGCGCTGAACGAATTTAAAACATGGATCCATTTGTTTGACAGAATTAGAAGATGTCTTAAAGACATTTGAAGATGTCGGAGACAGCATGATGTTTCAAATACGTTTCGCGTTAAATGCATTTAGTGATTAGTGGTGTAAATAAGCATAAATTCAATACAAGGAACTTTATAAGTAGAATTCCTTAGTGTAGTATAAAGTTCAAGTAAAGCTGTTTGGTGGCCAAGTAAGTACGACAAAAAAAAAACAAGCAAGAAGAATCTATCCATAGTAACGTTTTCTTAGTTAGTTAAGCACTAATAGGACTTAAAAAAAAACAAAGGACAAAATACTTACATTGTCCATCTTTTAGAAATCCCCAATTATATTATATTTAAAAAGAGGTAGGAGCGCCGTATCCTGGGACTTCGAATTTCTGAACGTATAAGGAACACAATACTGCGCGCCGGACGTTACCCAGATAACCGCTAAACTTAAGTGGGACTGGGCCGGACATGTCAGATGACAATTGGGCTAAGAGAATCACCGATTGGGTCCCACACGCACGATGCCATCGCAGCAGGCCAAGACGAAGATGGCGGGGTTGGGACTGGCCGGCGCACTCGCAAAAGACAAAATTGTGTGGAACAGGGAGAGGGAGACCTTTGTCCTGCAGTGGGATAATACTGGCTAGTTAGATTAGATAAATGGTTACCTACCCAACATTCGATTTTCAAACACATAAATAAAGATGACAAGTGGAAGTAGGACGGCATGTCCAATCATGAAACGTGGAAGTAGCACGGCATGTCGTAATATTCGGAAGCGAAAAAGAGAAGTATATGTTGCTTCCGTTGACGCCGAAGCGATACTGAGTTCATTTATGCTACCTAGCCCAGTTTCAACGTGCCACTTGCGGAGCGCGTTTGACCTATCTACCTCTTTTTAACACAATTTACTCCCTCCATGTTGATAATGTCTTGACTAAACAGGGTCTTAAACCCATCACGTCTGCAGAGTTTAGCTAACTAATTTAATTTGACCCTGTATATTATAAGATGATGCATTTCACGAAGATGCGTAAATCATTCCAATGTATTCAATGACAGAGTCACATGACGTGTCCTCGTAAATTGCATTTTCTACAGCTTCAATACCTTTTAGCGCCAACACACAACGCGTCAGCCGGGGCCATATCCCTAGAAGAGGAGGTCATGGAAGTAGATGTTGCGGACGAGACCGACAACGCTCCCGCCGCGGATGTCGAGACCGACGCTATAGAGCCGAGTGTCATCAATGAAGGCAATGCCGTATGTATCTGCGTGATTAGCGAATGTTCACTAACGAAGTTTTATGGCCGAAATTATGCATGCTTGGTACAATTTTTGGAAAATGGTGCTTGCTAATTACCAATTATTGCCTTTTGTAAAATCATAGTCTATAAAAGTGTAATGGGATTTTCCATCGGAATAAATACCTACCGAACCCCTTTGGCTCAGGTCAAAGGCCTAGTTTTAGTTTTGTTTTTTTTTTATGTCTTTCCATTACGGACGCTTTTAAAGTTTTACATCGTTCTCACATGCATTATTTTTAACATGAATGATGTAACCAAGTCTTTGTAACCATAATATTTGATTTAAAAGAGTGTCCATGGAATTTCTTGCCCGTTCTTCGCCATAGGTACCTACGCTTTGGAATGGGCAACTAGCTTCATCTTTCTGACTGACCGACCCCTTGACAATTCAAAAGTGCCTGTAATTGTTTTAATTGAAATAAATGCTTTGAGTTTGAGCTTGAGTTTAAGCTGTGCGTTATTTTTATTTGCCAGTGAGTGAATGGATTTAAGATTTGTATTATAAGTAGAGAAAAGCAAACACCAAACGTCAAAAAAGTGAGTGTCCTTCATTGACCGATGCAATAGAAGGCCTTGAGAGGATCATAACATTACCACGCTTACAATGCTAACAGCCAGCCGTATGTATACTAACAATAAAATTTATTAACGCCTGCTTCAGCAAGACAAGACGCCGTAATACATTTTTTGACACCGTAATACATACATGTTTTATTTCTCTCTTTATTGAATTCAGAATCTCAGAAAATTAACAAGTTTCGGAAACAAACTCAATGTCATACATGACATGGTTCAAATTACATTGAGACCGAAATGTATTTAGGTCCTTTTTGTTACTATGGTTAATCAAAAATCAACTTAGACAACATAAGTTTAAAGTCGATAGTTGGTAAAGTGGCAATAAATGTAAATTATCTAAGATTTTGTATTCAAGATTAGTGCTTTGCCGGCTTCTAGCTATATCGCTTGCTAAGTTTTTATATTTACAGGACTACAAGGCTTCAAGGGTTCATAAACTGGCGCGGGAGCGGTTTTAGGCTTTCATTTATGATGGGCGTGGTCCCATTTAATGCGAAGCGAATGCTAAGTTAGCCCGTGTCGTGACTTATGATTCGTCAGAAGTATATATTATACAGGATGAAATTGAATACATGCGACAAATCGAAATGGGAGATTGTACTCATCATTATGAACAACTTTTACTATGGGACCAAACCTGAAATCGCGAAAAAAAAACAGCTGTTCCCTACATTTTGACGAGTTATGCGAACATAAATGTATTAAACAGCAGATTTTTTTTTTCGCGATTTCAGGTTTGGTCCCATAATAAAAGTTGTTCATAATGATGAGTACGATCTCCCATTTCGATTTGTCGCATGTATTCAATTTCACCCTGTATAGACCCTCGGTGTCCGATGTCGAGTGCTTGTTAGGGCTGGCGAAGATCCGTCGAAGCGCACATATTCCAATTCAATACACGTTGTTTCCACTCAAACAAATATCAACGTTACCTTTGTAGAAATAAAGTTGAATTTAGAATTACTGGTTCTATTAATAAAACATAATTTTTTGAATGCGTTTTGTTATTGCCGCGCGCGAATCTTTGCCCCGGATTCATGAGTAAACTTTCTACGTATACCCATATTAACTCGCACAGTATTTTTTATAGGGGGCTACAAATTCTGATGAGAATGTCGAGACTTCGCAACAACAATCTCCCTTCCATGGCGTTAAGAGGAAACGGGAAAGTAAGTTATCATTTGATTATAGTAACACGTACTTACCGTAAAAATTTCAAATACCGGCCGTAAATATTGCACATCGAGTTTAAAAACGTTTCGCTGTATAGTGCGCTCGCCGTCCTGTCACTCATACAGTCCGTTCACATTTATTTTACCTCTGACAGCAGCAACCGAATAGTAACCTTAATGCAAGGAAAATAAAATCCTTTCGATTTTGACATACTTGGCAATGGCAGAAACCTATTAGCAACCTTATTGCCACGACAATAAATATCACTGTGATTTTGACAGTGATGCAAAATCAGAGAAACTAAATAAATAACTGTAAATGGACTGTACCTACGTGTGGCATACATTTTTAAATGTACGAAACCGCAGCGGCACCGCTCAGGTCCCGCGTCGCAGCCGCACTGCACCATGTGGAACGGCTCTCATTCAGGCGCGAAAATATCGTTGTAGCACCCTATATACCGCTTCGCTTCTGTACCTAATAGCATGCAGCATGTATGTCAAGAAATTTTATTAATCTTACCAATATATACAATTTTCTCTCATCATTTCAGCAACTGATGAAAATGCTGAGCCATATTCTGTGCAAGAGTTCAACCAAGTGAGTGTTGTTTTTTTTTTATTAAAATAAATCATTTAAAATATTGATGATCGTTCATTAAAACATGTAACCATGTTCATAAATTATCTTAGTTATTCCTGGATTTGAGAAAATAATAAAATAAAATTGTTTATAATTTTTATTTCAATATCCCTGCTTCGACAATTTAAAAATAATTTTTTGAACGTTGTTGTATGTCGTTTTTCTTGTCCTCCAGAATGTCAGCCGCCAGCACATTTCAACTGCCTCTTTGGTCTTGTGGTCGCAAGCGCCACTGCTGAGCTTGAGGTCCTGGGTTAGATTCCTAAGTCGGGCAAAGTGTTATTGGGTTTTTCTATCTGGAATTTCTCAGTAGCAGCCCGGAGTCTGGAATTTGTGCCCGGTTAATGGCAATAGGCTCGCCCCCGATTACATGGGACTTAAAAATAACTGGCCGATGTCATGTGTTGTTTTAAACTATTGTGTTTACGTACGGTCTCACCCGTATTTTATTGTTGCTTAATTATATTTTCTTCACCAATGTGCCACGCACTCTTCTGAAGTGTTACGATTGAAAAAGGCGACTGTAACTTTCATATCTCCATTCTATGTATTATTTATTGTAATACCTAGCACAGACGAGACGATTTTTTTCGACAGGAAAAGTAACGCAATGGATAATGTTGAACAGACAAAACTAAATGAATAGCTATACTGAGTGTGTTGTTAGACTTTAACAAAAGTTGTTCAAGAAAAAAGTCGGCAAATTAAAAAATCAAGTGCTGTTAACACTGGCTATACACTGCGTAAACGGAGTTGATACTATTTATTATTCAAGAAATATTATGTATCAGTATTTCATACTTCTACGGAGTCAAATTAAATTTGCTAGCGAAATTCTGCAAACGTGATGGGTTTCGATATCTGAACACGATAAAATAAAAATATTAAATATTTGATGTTCTTTTTTTGGGCTGACCGCTGGGAGTGTTGTTACTTGAAGTATGAGTTGAGAAAATCTGTTTTCTTTTGTTTTATCGTGTTTAGACATCGATACTTCTGTGAAGTTTACACAAAAAAACAGATTTTGAACTGAGTTTTCAAGTGACTACACTTACTGCGCGGTCGAAGACCTCACAAAAAAGTCTTCAAATTAGAATTTTTTGTTTTATCTTGTTTAATATACAGGGTGAAATTGAAAACATGCGACAAATCGAAATGGGAGATTGTACTCATCATTATGAACAACTTTTATTAAGGTACCAATCCTAAAATCGCGATAAAAAAATCAGCTGTTCCGTACATTTATGTTCGCATAACTCGTCAAAATGTAGGGAACATCAGATTTTTTTTTTTTGCGATTTCTGGTTTGGTCCCATAGTAAAAGTTGTGCATTATGATGAGTACAATCTCCCATTTCGATTTGTCGCATGTTTTCAATTTCAACCTGTATACCCATCACGTCAGCAGTGTTTCGCTACCTAATTTAGATTTGACCTTGTATTGTGACTAGCTAATACGCGTTGCAATGTCTTATTCTTGTCAGTGCAGCAGTGTGGGGACTTGTTTTTTTATACTATAAAATTCGTTTATTTTATTTCTTATATATATATATATATATATATCAAAATTATCCAATTTGGAAACTGAAAATTTTGACAGTCCTAAAATGTTTTCATACTAAAAGTTTAGAAAATAATTCGTGGTCAGCTTTCGTTAGCCAAACTCTATAAAAATATGTATGTTGTAAAAAGTGTCATATACAGTTGTGCCTTTATCACAGAGTCTCCTACGCCTGCTGGAATGTCCGGTGTGCCTCGAATGGATGGAGCCGCCCATCTCGCAGTGCCGTCGCGGCCACCTGGTGTGCAGTCGCTGTCGTACGCGGCTCGCCTCATGCCCCGTCTGCCGTACAACTTTCTCGTCGGTGCGCAATAGGGCTATGGAAGGGGTATGTATTTTTTTAAAGTGGTTTAAATGTGTTTAGGTATATTCAAGTCCAATATTTTCGTCAGTTTGCAAATGCTTTCATCAGATAGACTATTGCATAGAAAACGATATTTAATTACTTGATGACAACGATTAAAATAGCAAACACCTTTGATCAATGTCGAATTGACATCAACCTGACCTTTATAATGGCCTGGCCATTTTATTAAATGTATAAAAAAAAAATAGAAACTGAGTATGTTAGAGTTACATTTGCAAGTTTGATATTAGTGTATAAACACATAGATCTTCCGGAATAAATTCTCTAAATGATGGTGTAAACCGCATCAAAACCCGTTCCGTACTTTTATCCCCTACTAGCGGTCGCCCGCGGCTCCGCCCGCGTGGATGTCGGTTACCGCTGCAAAAAGCCAACCCTGGAAAGACACGGTCAGCAAAATGATTCCCAGGTCAATTCACAGACACCGACAGTAACATCGACGACGCAGTCATTATCCGCAGGCTGCACAGATTGTCTTTCTGTGTATGTTAAAGTTGTTAATGATGAAAATATTTAAATGTAATTAATACTAAGTTTTCACTTCTGCCGGCAGTCCCGGAGCGCAACCCGTTGTTTTAGGATAGATAACTAAAGCGATTATTGTAGAGCTTCTCTATAAACAACATTTGACGTTAAATTATTTTCAGGTAACAAAATATACTGATGGTCGAGAGCCCCGACCCGTGATAGGGCAACGTAAAGTTGCCCATGCGTAAAACATTCTTTTCGTAAATCAATTCCTACTAATTTGAATGTTTGGCCCTGGGATTTGTTTATCGTTAGTGCGAAAGAAATTTTTACTGGAAATTGGAGCCTTTTGAAGGGTATAGGCAAATCAGTAGGGATCATGGGTATTCTTGGTATATGAGCTAATTCACCAGCTGCAGGGCCGGTGATAATCTTCGCTACTATTAAATTATCTTTTAGCTCTTTTATAAGAAGTCTCGTGCCATTATACATGTTGGGGGGGGGGGGGGGGGGGGGCTTAAATTTCTGAGAAGCAGTATCGGCGTGCCAACTTTTAACGACAGCGCACGAAAATTAGACTTCGCGCACGACTTCAAAACCAAACGTCCAATTTTAATCATTCAAAGACCAAATATTATCTACATAAACTGTACTTAGTGATGAAATAATTTATTTTGATAAGGATTAATAGCATATGAGTAAAATAAACGCGTTTAAATGTAGTCCAAAAAAATTTCAAGATTTTTAAATAAAAAAATGGTTGTCGTGCCTCACTCGACATAGATAGGTATAGGGTGTCGCGGACTTTTTTGTAGATATTTATAAGATCTACAATTAATTACAACATTTTATGGTTCTATCTTCTATAGTTTAGGCAGCGTACGCAAAATAAGTAACCTTTCTGGTTGATTTTTTACACCTTGTGTCCGAAAAACCCAAATATCTTACGTAACCCTATTTTTTCCAAAATAAAATATATCCTATGTTACTCGTGGATAATGTAACTTTCGAATGGTGAAAGAATTTTTAAAATCGGTCCAGTAGTTTTTGAGCCTATTCATTACAAACAAACAAAGTTTTCCTCTTTATAATATTAGTGTAGATATATTCACCATAATTATATTTATTATGGTTTTTCTCAAATCCTTCCTTAGTCCTCACCTTCGTTATATAAGAAATTCTTGGACAAAATTTCATGACTCCATACCCAGCGGTTTAGGCTGTTCGTTGTCTGTCAGTGAACGAATTTAAGTTTTTTATGAAGTAGATTGTATGTCTTTATTCGTCTTCGTCTTTTTCTAGTCTAAAAATCTTACTTAAATTCCATTTTCAAGGAGGGTAATAAAATTGATCATCAATCACACGGTTTCTAACACACAGTTTCTTATTTGACTGTAAAATTTTCGAAACGTTAATTTATTGATTCCAAGTTTTCAAATTCGCCTCTTTCTTCTTATAATATAGGCTCCGAAGTTCGAAAAAATATCTGGCCAAAATCTAGTACAGTGTTTATGATAAGTAGCAGGCGTGGTGGGATGGAGAAGCACATGAGTAGCAGTTTCTATGTTCGCAGGTGGCGGAGATGTTGCGCTACCCGTGCCGGCACGGCTGCGGGCGCGAGGTGCGCCTGCGCAAGCGCGCGCCGCACGAGGCCTCCTGCGGCGCGCGCCGCTACCACTGCCCCGCGCCGCCCTGCGCGCGCCACCCGCCGCTCGCGCACCATGAGCTCGCGCATCACTTCCAGGTAACGTACAGCGCATCAGAGATATCAAGATCTGAACTTTTATCTGTACCTGTCACTACTGTAATAGATGCTAAGCCATTTGTGTATGTAACATTTCACCCTTTTTACAATAATTTACCACAAAAATTCTTACCATCCATAATCCTTTCAGTGCAAACACCTCCCGATCGTGAAGATCGGTCGGAAGCACAAGTTCTCAATGAAGGTGAACTCTGAGCAGCACGACACTTGGCTCATCATGGCGCTGGACGAGTACTTCCATTTGCGCGTGGATGTAGATATACGCACGTGGGGAGTGATCGTGTATGTGGCCTATATTGGGCCCAAGCGCAAGGCTAAACATTATACTTATGAGGTATGTTGAAACTATCATAGACTTACATTTATTCTATATCTCTCTTATAATAGTTTTCAACGATCCTCAAAGCTGAATCATTGTCGTTGATGTCCCGAGAGCGCGTCGATCATTGTAATTTCCATTTTAAGTCAATGTAAATAAAGGTCACATAACGCTCGTAGTTTGCAACGATCGTCCTACAAGTGACGTCCGATGGATGCAGACTTTTGGAACAGAACTTCGTTCCAAAAGTCTGCATCCATCGGGCGTCTTGCGTGTAACACGGCTTGCGGTAGGACTAAACTGGTCGAAATCGTCACGCAACGAAAAAGCCCGTTATGCCCCGTACATGCTACTTTCTCTTTCTCTCTCTAATGTCTCTTTCTATTATATATACTAGAGAGATAGTTGTCATGGTTTTAGAAGGTTCTAAAGCGAAAAAAATCCAACTCCAACTGGAAACTTTTTTTTCATGGTTTTTGAGGGTGCTTCTTCTTCTTAGCGTGTCGATAGCAATCTAAATGAACTCGGCCCAGAATTCAGTTTTTGAGGGTGCTGAAGCCAATAGCGAGGTAAAACTGGAAATCCAAGATGGCGGCTGCGGAAATTTTCAAATTTTTCATCAAGGGTGTCGTTGTCATGGTTTTTGAGGGTGCTGAAGCCAATAGTGAGGTCAAACTAGAAGTGCAAGATGGCGGCTGCGGAAATTTTCAAATTTTTCATCATGGGTGTCGTTTTCATGGTTCTTGAGGGTGCTAAAGCAGATAGCGAGGTCAAAATGAAAATCTAAGATGGCTTTATAAGAGCTTCACGTATTTTCGAGTATCGCGTAAGGAACTTCGTAATACTTACTTACTTTATATAGTACTTGTGCACTATAATATCTCCCGCGCCGAAGGCTAGTCTCCGTTGAGATTGGCCACCGTGGCCGAAATACGGTCTGGAGGACTTTATTTCCAAGGAATTTCGTTCCTGACGGCTGTCCCCCGACTGCACGTATTTTTCCTACCGTCTGCGTATCTAGCTTACCGCTGTCTGACGATGCTCTGATATTAAAATAATAACTAACCATACTCCAAAAACGTTCCTCATTTCTGTATCCACATACTATTCTACCATTCCTTTGTAATACCAGGTCACCGTAGAAGGGCAGCACAACTCTAGGAGTCTCAAATACGCGCGAGCCACACACAGCGACCTCGAGAGCTCCTCTCTAAACGTGAGTCGCCAGGATTGCTTCCACCTCACCCTGGACCAAGCGCTCAACTTCCTTCGCTTTAAGAACAGGCACTGCGAACCAGACAAATTCTTGGATTTTGATGTTGAGATCGGCAAATGTCAAAGTGCCAACGCACAGGAATCTAAAGATGATTCCGATTCTTAAATCACACTAGTAAATATCCAGCAGAGAATAAGCGTTCTATCGATTTCATCGGCCAAGAAAGCTCTCTATCAGTTTTGGCAACATTGATTTGCAAATGAAAATATCGCTAATGTTGAGAAGTAGTTCAATGCGTGACGTCACTACAATACAGCGTTAGTTATATGTCAGATTATTTTTGCAAGTGAAAATATACCTTACTGTTTGTAGACGTGCCAAAGAATATTTGTCAGTGTGGTAGACTACTATATTGGCTGACTCTACTTATCATAACGCTATTTTATGAATATAGTTTCCTGTTGGATATACAGTTATGTGATGAAGCTGTGATTGTATAATTGTGAAACTCTTACCAGAGCTTTCGAATATTAAATGTGGATTCAATCTGACTGCAATCTTAAAACTTTTTCCAATTACCTATGCAATTTCTGTATGAACGCGATAACGTAACTTGACCAAACTTGACCAAGGTTTCATCCTAGCTGTGAATTTCTTTATCACTCACACCGTGTCTATGGTTATGTCGTATGAGTGCGCGAAATATATCTAAATGTTTAAAACTACCTGTCGGCTCTTTTAAACGTCTATAATATCGTGTCATGTTACAACTACAAACCAATCTCCAGATTGGACGTGTTTTTATTATAACGGCCGTCTCGTCATGTTAGAGTGCGAGAAAGCGATGGAGCTTTGCTAAACGAATAGCGCCGTCCCTTTTTCGCAACCACACAATGAGTGTTTCAATATACGGTCCCAGTAGTGATTTTTGATCTACATACACAATGCCTAGAAAATAATTAGATTTTATTTTCGTAGTTGTAGATTGCTCAGTGTTGGTATTAATCTGGTTCTAATATAATGTTAGTCATGTTAATATAATAGGGTTGCCAGATTTTACTACTTAGCCGGTCAATTTCGGCTTTTTACACCTTTGTCCGGCTAAAATTTAAGATTAGATTCGATTTTTTTGTAGTTTCAGAATTATAATGTAAAACATTATACAGTGCATATTTCCATGACAAAATTATTCATACATGAACAAAAATGCTCCGACTTAACAGATCAATCCGCCTTTACTATTTTTTTTTTTTTTTTTTGATCTGGCAACCATAGTCATGTAAGTGTAGGTATGTTCTAACTACAGCATCTCGGTACTCTTCTATACTCGATATTCACTAAATCATTGTTATTAAGCATTTCTATGTTATGTTTTGATCTATACATTTAATATTCTTATAGTAAAAATGTTTAAACTTAATTTATTTATAAATCGTTAGTTTAAGTTTAAATATTACCCAATAGTGTTCTACATACAATATTTTAAATTAAAATAAATACAAAAAAGTTTTTGGTATTTTATTTTAGATCTCTATAACGACATCATTACGGCTTATATACAGATGATATCACTATTTAATGCATTATGTACAATGTCATTTTTTACAGAATATAATAAAATTCATGATACTTCATGTAAACTTTTTAACTGCATGTTTTCTCAAGTGACCTAAAGCGATAGGAAAACATAACAAACATTAGTTCGTTCATCTTACGAAGCGTCCTCGGTCTTAATTGTGTGTGTGTGTAGAAATGTAGCTGTACAATTGCTGAAATTGACGTTGCCCTAGCTTACACTGTCCCACTGCTGAACAAAGGCCTGCCCCAAAATCCTTCCAGGTATCCTTTTCTAGAGCCACTTCGATCCAACCCTAGCAGTACGCGTCTAGGTGTTCCTGGGCCCCTGCGCCGCAGTCCACCCTCAGGCACCAGCGCGCGGAGACAGAGCCGAGCTTACGCACACACAAAATGTGCACTGACATTTAACAAATAAGACCGAACGCTCCGTGACATAAATGAACTGTACTATTCTAAGCGTAACTATGTAACACATCTACTAGGTGTACCTAATAGGAGAGGCGAGGTTGTGAGAACATCGATTTTAGTTAAAACTATGTACACTTGTCTTCACGCCACTAATTGCTTGGATGCAATCGTCTGTCTCGCGTACTCTGTGTCCACAAGGCCGCGGCAAACTAGAGAGAACTCTTGCACCGTCTCCAGTAATCGTCGCTTATTGCTCTTCTCCCTGATAACAAATAAAATGCTTTTTATTCAAAATAATGATACAAAGAATAGAGGTTTCAAAAGCTGTTTGCTTGTGTTTCAGTGGCAAGTAGCGGTATAGAAGTTGCATTTCACAAACGCGCGTAAATCTTTCCAATTTATCTTACTAGCTCCTAGCACGGTTTACGACTTAACAAACCATCGAGATTTCTTTATTATTTGTTAGTTTAATACTAACCCATCGAAGGACATTGAACGAGACAATAGAAGTTTTATTGTTATTACGTCTGGGGACGCGTTCAGTGTTAATGTATTACAGTTACACACAAACTTTCCGGAATACATTCTCTTAATGGTGGTAAAAACCGCATCAACATCTGTTGCAGAGTTTAGAAGAACAACGCAGTCACACAGACGAAAAGAGACTTTTATACTACTGACATGCCGTGTGTCCGATGAGATTTCCTACCGGGAAAAATTACGAACTTCCATACAAACTTTCCCTATTTAACCCCTTTAGGAAATGATTTTTCAAAATTCTTTCCTGAGTGCTGACTTTCGTTATATAAGGTCTTGTGCAAAATTTCATGCTTCTACGCCCAGCGGTTTAGACTGTGCGTTGTCTGTCAGTGAATGAATTAATATGAATTTTTTTGTAGATAGGTTACAATGACAGTGGTCACATGACGTGTGCTCGTGAATTGTTTTATCCAGTGTGTGTACGCACTTGATGACGGCTTGTATGAACTTGTGCTTGTGCGGCTCGGTGGCGTGCTGCGTGGGGAAGCCGGGCGCGGCCAGCGCGTGGCGCAGCCAGCCCGCCAGCCCGGCGCCGCGCCACGCCGCGCGGTTCAGCGCCAGCAGCAGCTCGGCCAGCGGCTCGATCTGGTTGCGCGGGGTTGCTCCACCTGGCATGAGCGAATTAGTGAATCACGTCTGTATTTATAACTACTTGATTTTTTTGTCAGACTGAATAAAAAATGTTGTTCTGACAGAATTTTATAAAATGACCACTTCATTAGGACGAGCTGGTACACATGTATACTATAAGCGGTACAAAGTTATAAAACCTATTTAGGTTGATGTTAACTCAACATTAGTCAAAGTTGAATACTATTTTGTGATCTTTGTTTTCAAGTGAATTAATATAGTGGTCTATGAAATAGGTCTGCTCAGTGCCGTAGCTTCAAAGAAAGATAGGTCGGTTTGATAAATTGATAAAGAATTTGAAAACTATCAAAGGCATAAAAGAATTGACTATAAATGTTTCACTTGTCTGTATAGCGTCATTTACAAATTTTCAAGCGCGTAAACTGCTGTGATTGGTTGAATGATTTATCAACAGCCAATCGCAGTAGCTTTCGGGCGCTTGATAATGCGATAATTTCGATCGAGAAACCGGCCCTTAGAAGCATTAAAATTGTATAAGCGCAAGTAGTACAATATATGGTCAGTGTTACCTATACACGTGAGCGCAGCGGCAGTGAGCGCAGGCGCACGCGGCTGCAGCGCGTGCGGGCGCTGCGCAGCCAGCGCGGCCAGCCAGCCGCACGCCGCGCGCGCGCCGCCCGCCTCCCACATGCGCACGCAGCCGCATGCTGGGACAGAACAACGTTGTTTTAGTATGCATGGACCTATCTTGGCTTAACATGATAATTAAAAAAAAAACTATTACTAGGCATGAGCCCGATGGGATTTCCTATCGATGAAAATTACGAACTTCCATACAAACTAACTTTCATCCACTATTTCCTTTTTTCTTATATATTTCATAAATCCTCTCTTACTTTTTCACTTACGTTATAAAAGAAACAAAAAATTAAAATTTGAATGATTTTTGAATTAGATTTTTTTTTGTTGATTTTTATTAAATAGATGGTGAAAGTCGCAAAATAAATACTGAACAATCAATAAATCCCGTTCAAAAAAATACACAGAACAATAACAAATTGTAGTTGCAAATTGCTAGACTGACTAGTAAGAGAGACCCGGGTCACCGGGGAAATAAATAAACAGCACGCGATTGGAGATGATGAGCCCAAAAGTCTGACGTCTTACTAAGGGGCATCATCCTACCCGGTAGTAAGTTGGGTTGTGAAGATCAGATAAGCAGTCGCGTCATGTATTCAGCTGCATCCGACCCCAACATAGTTGGGAAGCAGATGATGAAAACGATGAATGACAAACTCACCTAATTCCACTAAGTCGGGTAATATATCATCCAGCCAGTCGATAAAGTGCGGTTTCTTCTTGGTGACGGCTTGCAGTAACGTGAACAGTCCCTCGGTGAGGTCTGGTCGCGCGGACGGGTCGGGCGCGAGCGCGCGTACGCTGGCCGACACGCTCGCGTGCAGCAGTGCGCGCGCACCCGCCCACTCCGCGCCCAGTGCTAGCACCACCTGACACAAAAACAACGTCACGCCTGCATTCAGAGAAGGGGTAGGCAGAGAGTGGAGTGTGCGGTGTGAACCGCGCGTTAAGATGCCTCCATACAAAATTTTACACACAGTTTCAAGTTTATTAACCAAAGGAATAAGATCTTTCATGCATAAAACGGTGGTTTTATGCATGAAAGATCATGAAAATCTTATTTTAGAATTTTTGTAAAGATCGGCTTGCGTTCGATCATATCTGCCTAGCCTTTTACCAACTACGTTGGGGTCGGCTTCCAGTCTAACCGGATGCAGCTGAATACCAGTATTTTACATGGAGCGACTATCAGAAGGCCAATTCTCGTAATTTAAAACGTTAAAAATCTAGTCGCAGTCTCATCACGGCGACAAACAAATGTCAAAAACTTGTCAAAATGTAAGGAAATTAGAGGTATTTTTGACAGATTGAGACTGAGATCAGACTGTAAACGTTCTTAAAATTATAAGAATTACCCCTCTGACCTCCACAACCCAGTTACTAGGTAATACGATAACCCTTGGACTGGTTGTCAGAATTTCGGGCTTCTGACTAGCCGTAACGACTGTCAAAGATCCACGAATGACAGCTGGGACCAACGGCTTAACGTGCTTTCCGAGACACAGAGGGGTCTCGGTATGTAATGATGGTCACCCATCCACAGACCAACCGCGACAAGCGTAGCTTAACCTGATTGATCGACCTGTGCGAATGTTATTATTTAGCCACGGACTGATATAATAATAAAGATTATAAATCCATCATCTAAAATACAGCCTTGTGGAATAGGAGATGCAGGTATGTGCCGACCCAGTTCTCGAAAATAGAAATATCACATTGTTCTGGGATCGATCCATGATCATCACTGACAGGACTATTGTTGCCAATAAGCCTGATATAGTGGTGGTGGATCGATCAGAGCGGCGTGCAATGATTGTTGACATAACCGTCCCGCATGATGAGAACCTCGTGAAAGCCGAGAAAGATAAACAAATCAAGTATCTTGACTTGGCTCGCGAGGTTGTCGACTGCATGTGGGATGTGGACTCAGCGATCATTGTGCTGATAGTCGGTACAGCCAATGGGTTAATAGCCAAAAGCCTCGACCAACACCTGAAGAGGCTCTCCTTGGGCAGTTGGATCAAGGGCATGATTCAGAAAGCGGTGCTTCTGGACATAGCCCGCATTGTTAGGAGGTTCCTCTCTCTGGAACCCTGACCTGTAGCTTGGACCCTGTTCCCGATATCGGTGTGCTACTATATTATATTCTAATATTTAAAAATATAATTTATGTGTAAATAATGAAATAAAGGATAAGATTATAATGACAGGAGTCATATGACACGCGTTCGTGAATTGTATCATTTATAATACTTACCAGTTTAACGACGTCCAGTCCCGAAGCACACGGGTACGTGTTAAACCCGGCGACGATCAGTTGTGCGATATCTGAGATCAGTGGCAGCAAATCGTCGATCAGTGACGATACTGTCTGCTTTAGTATGTGGAACATTGGCTGCAGAAAGATACAATTCAATGTTTAAATTATGTCCGTATTCGGAGTAATAGTTATTCAGTAAAGTAAAGCCTCGTATGTATGGTAAGATAAAGAGGATTGAAGATTTTTATATGGAGTCCGGTACCTGCTGTCGCGTCATTTTGTTTTTCGTTTTTTTTTTCAAAATGGCTACTTTGCTTGAAACTTATCTAAATCGATAGCTGATATCAATGCAAACGTAAGTAAAAGGCGCAAGCGTGCGGAACAGCGCCGCGCAGCACTCACTATAACATTACCTCAACAAGCGCCTGGCTGCTGGCATAGGGCGGCAGCGCGGGCGCAAGCGTGCGGAACTGCGCCGCGCAGCACTCACTATAACATTACCTCAACAAGCGCCTGGCTGCTGGCATAGGGCGGCAGCGCGGGCGCAAGCGTGCGGAACTGCGCCGCGCAGCACTCACTATAACATTACCTCAACAAGCGCCTGGCTGCTGGCATAGGGCGGCAGCGCGGGCGCAAGCGTGCGGAACTGCGCCGCGCAGCACTCACTATAACATTACCTCAACAAGCGCCTGGCTGCTGGCATAGGGCGGCAGCGCGGGCGCAAGCGTGCGGAACTGCGCCGCGCAGCACTCACTATAACATTACCTCAACAAGCGCCGGGCTGCTGGCATAGGGCGGCAGCGCGGGCGCAAGCGTGCGGAACTGCGCCGCGCAGCACTCACTATAACATTACCTCAACAAGCGCCTGGCTGCTGGCATAGGGCGGCAGCGCGGGCGCAAGCGTGCGGAACTGCGCCGCGCAGCACTCACTATAACATTACCTCAACAAGCGCCTGGCTGCTGGCATAGGGCGGCAGCGCGGGCGCAAGCGTGCGGAACTGCGCCGCGCAGCACTCACTATAACATTACCTCAACAAGCGCCTGGCTGCTGGCATAGGGCGGCAGCGCGGGCGCAAGCGTGCGGAACTGCGCCGCGCAGCACTCACTATAACATTACCTCAACAAGCGCCGGGCTGCTGGCATAGGGCGGCAGCGCGGGCGCAAGCGTGCGGAACTGCGCCGCGCAGCACTCACTATAACATTACCTCAACAAGCGCCTGGCTGCTGGCATAGGGCGGCAGCGCGGGCGCAAGCGTGCGGAACTGCGCCGCGCAGCACTCACTATAACATTACCTCAACAAGCGCCTGGCTGCTGGCATAGGGCGGCAGCGCGGGCGCAAGCGTGCGGAACAGCGCCGCGCAGCACTCACTATAACATTACCTCAACAAGCGCCTGGCTGCTGGCATAGGGCGGCAGCGCGGGCGCAAGCGTGCGGAACAGCGCCGCGCAGCACTCACTATAACATTACCTCAACAAGCGCCTGGCTGCTGGCATAGGGCGGCAGCGCGGGCGCAAGCGTGCGGAACAGCGCCGCGCAGCACTCACTATAACATTACCTCAACAAGCGCCTGGCTGCTGGCATAGGGCGGCAGCGCGGGCGCAAGCGTGCGGAACAGCGCCGCGCAGCACTCACTATAACATTACCTCAACAAGCGCCTGGCTGCTGGCATAGGGCGGCAGCGCGGGCGCAAGCGTGCGGAACAGCGCCGCGCAGCACTCACTATAACATTACCTCAACAAGCGCCTGGCTGCTGGCATAGGGCGGCAGCGCGGGCGCAAGCGTGCGGAACAGCGCCGCGCAGCACTCACTATAACATTACCTCAACAAGCGCCTGGCTGCTGGCATAGGGCGGCAGCGCGGGCGCAAGCGTGCGGAACAGCGCCGCGCAGCACTCACTATAACATTACCTCAACAAGCGCCTGGCTGCTGGCATAGGGCGGCAGCGCGGGCGCAAGCGTGCGGAACAGCGCCGCGCAGCACTCACTATAACATTACCTCAACAAGCGCCTGGCTGCTGGCATAGGGCGGCAGCGCGGGCGCAAGCGTGCGGAACAGCGCCGCGCAGCACTCACTATAACATTACCTCAACAAGCGCCTGGCTGCTGGCATAGGGCGGCAGCGCGGGCGCAAGCGTGCGGAACAGCGCCGCGCAGCACTCACTATAACATTACCTCAACAAGCGCCTGGCTGCTGGCATAGGGCGGCAGCGCGGGCGCAAGCGTGCGGAACAGCGCCGCGCAGCACTCACTATAACATTACCTCAACAAGCGCCTGGCTGCTGGCATAGGGCGGCAGCGCGGGCGCAAGCGTGCGGAACAGCGCCGCGCAGCACTCACTATAACATTACCTCAACAAGCGCCTGGCTGCTGGCATAGGGCGGCAGCGCGGGCGCAAGCGTGCGGAACAGCGCCGCGCAGCACTCACTATAACATTACCTCAACAAGCGCCTGGCTGCTGGCATAGGGCGGCAGCGCGGGCGCAAGCGTGCGGAACAGCGCCGCGCAGCACTCACTATAACATTACCTCAACAAGCGCCTGGCTGCTGGCATAGGGCGGCAGCGCGGGCGCAAGCGTGCGGAACAGCGCCGCGCAGCACTCACTATAACATTACCTCAACAAGCGCCTGGCTGCTGGCATAGGGCGGCAGCGCGGGCGCAAGCGTGCGGAACAGCGCCGCGCAGCACTCACTATAACATTACCTCAACAAGCGCCTGGCTGCTGGCATAGGGCGGCAGCGCGGGCGCAAGCGTGCGGAACAGCGCCGCGCAGCACTCACTATAACATTACCTCAACAAGCGCCTGGCTGCTGGCATAGGGCGGCAGCGCGGGCGCAAGCGTGCGGAACAGCGCCGCGCACAGCGCACCGCGCGGCGCCAGCGCACCCAGCAGAGCCGCGCAGCACTCGGCCGCCAGCACCGCGCGGGCAGTGTCGCCTGCCTGTGCGTACGGTTGGAGGGTTAATAGTAGATTGTTTGCCAAGGGAGCAAACGACTATTTTGAAGGCGAGATTGTTTCTTTGAATCCAGAGCGGAGCGATGGATTCTAGAGTAGAATCCTGAGCACAGCGAGGGGCTCTAAAATGGAACCCTCAGTGCAGCGAGGGATTCAAAGTACGTCACTCGAGCTTAAAATAGTGTTGTTTTCGAGGTGGACCCACAACTTTTTATCACCGTCTATGAAAAAATAAGTAAAATGCAATTTATGAACAAGAATAGTACACCTGCTCTTTACAAAATTTTATTGTATGGAGATCCGATCAGGCTCGTGGGGTACCGCTTCAAGTAAAGGTCTTCACTCTCAATAACAGCTCCCCTTTGACACAGCAAATAACTTGTCATTCTAGTTTCGATTTTAAATCAACCACCTCAAAGTAAATTTTAAGATGACAACTCTTTACAAAAACTAAATTTCAATTAAGTTAACTTGTCGGCTAAGAAATCTTGAATTGAATATATTTACTCTATGAATAATGCTGTAAGCTGTTTTTGAAGGCAAGAGTGCACGTGTACCTGCGCGCCGAGCTCGTCGCGCAGCCCTAGCGCCAGCGCGCGCAGCAGCTCGGCCGCGGCGCCCGGCGCGGCCGCCGCCAGCGCCGCGCCCGCCGCCGCCACCAGCTGGCGCCGCACCCACGCGTCCGAGCGCCCCGAGCGGCCTTGGAAAGTCTGCCGAATGCAGCGTGGGTTATTATCTCATTTATAAACAAACATAAACTCACGCCTTCTTCCCAAAGGAGTATTCATTTGAATTTATCATATTTAAGCACTTTTTGGCGGTTTTGTTACATATTTTGACCATTTTGAGTTGCATTTAATCCGGCTTTTTCCAGATAATTATACACTGTTTGTTACCTGTGCAGCTTGCACGATGTCCGGCGCGAGTGCAGCGGCTGGAGCGCTGCAGTCAGAGGCTAGTTTGCGCAGCGCCAGCGCGGCCGCGGGCGGACAGCGCTGCAGCGCGGCGCCGGCTGCGCGCACGCAGGCACGGCCCAGATCGCGACCCTCACTCACTGACGACACCCATGACGCGTAGCTGCCTGGGTAACCGGGAGATTTGAAGTGATAATCGACGCAGAAAAGTTGAAGTGTGTTCGTACACTTGGTTACCACAAGAAAAGTGCGCGTCACTTCATGACATAAATACTTAAAAATAATTTCGATGTAATATTTTAATTCTGAATTAATATTTATTATTAGTTATTATTACCAAGACAATCAAGTGCAGTATTAAGCATCCGTTTATTCGTCGAAGTATGCGCAACATTCAATGCGTGATGTATAAGCGCGACCAGCGCAGGTGGCGCTCGTTGCGCAGGCGCAGCGTCGGCGAGTGCTCCAAACACATGCAATGCAGCCTCTCGCCCACTCTCATTGGTCGCTGCGGTGAATGCAGCTTCTACTGTCGTCCAACACCATTCACCTAGGACGCCGTAGCAGTACATCTGTTGACAGGTGGAGAACTCATAATTTATTCCTAAAACTGTCTTTTTATGTTTGCAACTCAGGTGCACAGGAAATTACCAAGTCCCATTTTTTTTTTCTCTGTTTTAATTCAAGTACGTAACTGCAATACCAGCGGCCGGTTACCCCATAATCAGCTATAATAACTTGAAATTATGTTAGTTTAGGAAAAATCATTAGATTTCGATACCCGAATTCTGTGAAGTTTCTCTAGTTAATTTAATTTGACCTTGAATTTACTGACCACAGTATCGGCGATGTCCTGTCGGTAGCAGCGCAGCAGTTCGAGGTCGTCCTTCGACAGTGACACGTCGGCTGGCGCTGATGACTTGCTCACTAGCGTCGCTAGAAGTCGCGAGAACACCTGCCGCCATACTGGATGGATATCGTTTGTTCTGTCCATTATGTTGAGTACTTCGTCCTGAACAAAAATATGTTCACCATAGTACACAAAATTGGAGGTAGAAGGTTCCTAATCAAAAGTTGAAGTTTAAAATAAATGTGGCCGTCACGGGAGGCCCGGCCATATGAAACATCGAAAAGCGCGGCAGCGGAGGGGCCATGACGACATAAGAGAGCGTCATACCGTTTGCTGTCACGGCATACGAGTCGTGTCTTAACCCCTAGGCGCGCCAATAGATGTTTAACATAAAAAAACCGCACCTGTATAGTATACCAGAATCCAAACGTAAGGTTGGACCTAGTCTCGTGCAGGGGGTAGTGACCTGGCGCTGCCTGCGCGGCTAACACCAGCTCTATTAGTTGCCGCGCGCCGTTCGCTGCCTCGGATCCGTCTGCACTCTCCGCGGCCTGTACGAGCGTGTGTGCGTGACACTCGCCCAGGGAGACGCAACATGTTATGAGGGCGGCCAGCAGCTCCTGAGACAATTTAAATAGTTGTTTAGTTGTTTGTTGTTTTGGTAGGCTTGAGAAAATACAAATAAAGCATTTATACTTAAAATGAAAAAAGTTTCTGATATTTTTTGCAACAAATACCTCGTTTATGGAATTAGGCACGTTGTCCCTTGTCATGAGAGGCGCTGCAAGCGCTGCGAGGTCGGACAGCAGTTGCAGCGCTGAAGCGGGGTAGCGCGCTGCAGCCGCTGTGCCTCCAGCGGCTCGCACCGCTGACAGACATGCTTCACAAGCGTCTAATGGCGAGTCGCTCACTGCGGGGTTCCACCTGGTATCATATTAAAAGTAAGAAAGATGCGTATTTATAAGCAAATGATACTATGAAAATCTTAAATAAGCTTATTAGGTAATGTTAGATGGAATCTTAATTTTTTTCTCAAACATCAGAGAAGTTGTCTGCTAATGTTCTCTTAAAACTAAAATACATAATACACAAAGACATAATAAATAATACTTCGTTTAAGCCATAATGGCGAAACAGCCGCTTCAAACGCGTTTGAAATCACGCCCATTGTAAAGCTGCAGTTGGGCGTGTAATACGTCCAGTGAGTTTTTCTGCATGTATTTCTTTGACTGACACTGATGGGTATTCTCTGTAGTAAACTCACGTGTACAACAGCTGAACGATGGCTAGCAGTGCGCGACATAACGGCATGCGATCGGGCAGCGAGCCCGACGCGTGCTCGGCCGCGTCCTCACCGCCCAGAGTGAGCCAGCTGCTCGCGCACGTCGCGGCCGTCACCCACGACTGTACTGTCTGCTCTGAAGGAGATTCTGTAGCGTAATCAGTGCTAAGGAGAAATAAAAACATTGCAATCATTTTGGGAACGTGGCTAGAAGATGAATTATATTGTTTTTTTTTTTGTCTGAGGCAAGCAAAATGTCTTTGAAAATTTGAATATTATTATTATTAGCCTGTGATGTCCCACTTCAGGGCAAAGGCCTCCCTACTCTCTTTCCAATTCTCTCTGCTCAAAGCTGCTGAGGACCAGTTCTTGTTGAAGGAGTCCAGCTCATCCCGCCATCTTTGTCTGCGTCTGCCACGATTATATAATTATAGGATAAACACTGACTTGTACACAGTTTGTAAGCACCGGAGCATGTCATCTAGAACCGCCGGACAAGCCTGTTGTAGAGATGTGCGGTTCTTGCTCCGCAGGACTGATCCCATTGTCATGCTGTTGTACTGGCAATAGAAATAACACATAAATAATTTTTCTCTGCTGGGTAGATTTATACACCATCTAACACAGTACTAATGAGTCAATAACTCAACACTAATATTTTAGTTGTTGATGACAGAACTGAACCAAATTGAATACTTATTAATTATATTTATTGATTTTGGAAACTAAAAAAAATAAAACGTGTCCTGTCAGGAACGAAGTTCCATACGCGATACTCGCATGCTCACACACCCTTGTAAACAAATAGAAAAAGAGAGAGAGAGAGAAAATCGCATGGAGGGGAAGTAATGCTTTTTTCTTAAGCAATGAGATTTTCAAAAACAATATTTATAAAACAGGTCATTCTTTTTAAGCCACTCTGGCAAAATGATCTTCATCTAGGAAGGCTTTTTTTTCTGATATACTTACTTCTTCAGGTATCACAGTAAGAACTTCCAATAATAGTGTTGTGTTTTCCACATTAGATAAAGGTTTCAATATTGTAGCCAGGTCCACTGTTCCTTGCTGCAGGATAAATGCTGCTAGCTGAAACAATCACAAAATTAAATAATTATAATTATGAGAATTTAGTGCAGACAAATTCCAACTGTACAGAAAGTCTCTTGTTATTTTTATGAACTTACTAGCTGTGCCTGCCACTTCGTTCGCTTGGATGTCGGAAAACAATAACAATATTTTAAAACAATAATTCTAAGTCACTCCTTATAACATCAGAAGGCCAATTCTCGTAATTTAAAATGTTCAAAATCTAGTGGCAGTCTCATCTCGGCGACAAACAAATGTCAAAAACTTGCCAAAATGTAGGGAAATTAGAGGTATTTTTACCAGATTGAGACTGAGATCAGACTGTGAACGTTCTTAAAATTACGAGAATTGCCCCTTAGCTATCTGCCAGTGAAAGTCCCGTCAAAATCGGTCCCGCCATGTCGAAGATAAGCCAGAACAAGCAGACAGACACTAAACAGAATACATAAAACATTTTTTTTATAAGTACTGCATTTACTGTCGTATGCATTAAAAAAAAACTGTTATTTTGACATTACTAATAGACACTTCACTTTTATTTTTTGTATAGATGTATAGAATATAGATTATCTCTACAACTTCTTAGTTACATTATTTAGCTTACAATATGCTACTTACACTGATACATAATCTATTAGTAACAATCTTAGGTCCCTTGGAGTATGTAAACACCGCCTGCAGTAATTTGTCTTTTAGTTCATCATAGCTCTCTGGAGGCACCTCATTCCAACAGCGGAGGATCTTTGTGTGGAGTGTTGTTGCTGCATAGAACTGAATCTCTGTACCCTGAAAGAAATTTAAATTAAACAGGGTCCGTAATGATGACACCTTTGTAAAACCTACCAGCGAAGTTCATATTGTGGAAACCAATAATTAGATTGGGTGACAGGGACATCGACAAGCAAAGTTTTACAATGGATTCAGTACATGATTCTGAACACCCCTGCATTGAAATTTTTCATCAGTTATTAACTGTTTAAGCACTTACGCCAAATTAATCTGACAAATATTTAGATAATTATGCTGTATTCTATCAGGTGAGCATATTTTTTTTTCGTGCGCTGGGTTCGTGACAAACTGATATGAAGTCGGGTGGTTATAAGGTTAAAAGAAAAATAAGCCATGCCATACATTTTGACCGCATAGGTATTGTACTTTTCTATGAAACATCCTTTTTTTTTTGATAACCAACAAAAAATTTATACTAGTTTATCTAGAATCATGTGCTGAATTTATGGTTTCAGTTTGCATGTCAATGAAAATGCTACCCTGAGTATAGTATTGAGTAAATGGTTAAGGCTTTGGACTGAGTGAAGCAATGGGCCATTAAATCCCACACATCTTTATCACCTTGTGTCACAAAATGTAAGAGAAGCCCCTAAGGCTACCCACTGACCAAGGGTTCATGATGTGTTCAAACATTATATAGTCAGTAAGACAGTAGTACGGCTGACTGCCCAGAGTGCCTTGAACATTTATCATCGCCACTTATAGGGGATATTTTAATGCACCATTACTGAAACCTGTATAATTCTAAATTTCATATACATAGCAAATACAGACTTGACACAGGTTATTTGCAGTTATGAAATCTCGTCACATAAACTATTTGAGCGAGTTACCGGTTAGCAGACCAAAAAGATCTTAATATTTCAGGTAATAACAGATGTTTTGCTTAATCAGTATTACCTTGCTTGGTTGAAGCAATTCCCACACAAAATTCCAAGCTTCCGGGACTCTTTGCGCAGCTGTAAGCCAGGCGTGGGCCTTTGCCCTTTCACTCTGCTCTCCATTGTAAAATACGGACACAGCATATTCTAAATTTTGTGCCGAGTACTCCATTTCAGCGTTCGTGTAGTATATGCACCAAGTTAAACTCTTTAAGCACTCACTTCTTACAACATTGCTTCGTATAGACCTTAAATTTATTTACAGAATCTACACTGATGCAACATTATCATGATTTGGGTTTTAAACACAGATAAATATTGATATTCCCGATGCTTGGCGTAAGAACAATATTTTCTTTAGCACCACAGAGTACTTTTTAATAGATTTAGCACTCAATGGCTGACAAGTGACTTGAAGTGACAGGTCAGCTCTCAGGTCAGCTGTAGAAATTGTTACGTTCCGTTATGAGCAATCTGCAGTAGAAAACTATTCATGTTTGGTTAAAAAAAAAAAAATGGAAGTTATTCAAGATAACTTTGATACCGAACCCAATGTCTAAATAAACCTATCCTGCTTCTCTTATCTTAATGTACCGAACCACTAAAACAACTTCTTAATCGCTGTCCACGCACATTAAAATACGTTTTGTCAGTTATCTAATTTGTTATGTTACTCGATCGCTTTTACGTGCTTTTAAGGTATGATTCCGATCTCGGCAGCACGCAGCAGGGCTGCCGCGGCAGTGTGGTCGCGCAGCACTACTGGTCCCCATACATTTTCTATAGGTTTATATGAGATTAGATTCCGAGCACGGCAGCAATGCTGCGCGACATTGCTGCGTCACATTCCTTCTCGTTGCGAATTAACCGGGAATTCCCGTATTTACGGCGATGGAATGAATATCACGAAATCATTATTAGTTCGTGTCAATGTCGTGATGAATGGCCCAGTTGTTAAGGCCCTATCTCTCAGTTACGAGGTTGTTAGTTAAAATCTTTGCCCTACCAAACTTTCTGAATTTATCTTGAACATTACTTACATCGGCGCAAGAAAAGCAAGGAAATCATCTAATATTGCTTTTTATAATTCATGCAGTAGAGGGGAGGGGAGCTTAATGAATTTTTTTCTTCGTTTTGTCGTATGCTTTTAATTTTGCTGTGGTAAAATAAGAAGCATCTTATACCATAAATTGTGTATTGGCGGTGAATACTGGGTCATCTTTATTTACTCTATTTGTCATTATTTCACAAACATCTTTTCACTTTTGCCCTTTAGGTGTATTATTATGGCAACACTGACACTGGCAACCAACGTTTTCATAATTCATTCATTGTTGATACCAGTTCAATAGTTCATTCATGGACTGGTTCATTCATTAGTTTGTTGTGGTGCTGTCTGTACGTACGCAACGAGTGAGCGAGTGTATAAATTTGAATATTCTTTCTACCAATAATTACCAGTAGTAGTACAAAATGAAGATCGAGGAAGTGAAGAGTACCGCTAAAACCCAAAGAATATCAGCTCACACTCATATAAAAGGTTTGGGTTTGGACGAAAATGGAGTTCCCATTCAAATGGCAGCCGGTCTCGTGGGCCAGGAATCAGCGAGAGAGGTATAATCTTTGTTATATTGTTAAATAAAGCAGTAAAGTTAATAATTGTATTAATTATCTTAAAATGAATTTAAAAAATCTAGATTCTTCTGCAGTATCGATCCAACTTTGAGGTTATGTTTTTTGGTTACCATGGATTGTTACTTCAATAGAACATTTTGTTGATAGCTTTCATAAATGATTCTGATTGTTTTTCACATAGTTTCCTTGATAATGTGGATGCGATTTGCCATGGAAACATATGCACAAATAACTGGTTAATGGACCTTATTTATTTCAAAACACTGTTTTTTCTCTTAATTGAAAACAAAACAAGAGTTTATTCAGCAGTTAGTGGCATTCTACAAAGCTTGAACATGTGTCTAGGCTGCGGGAATAGTGGTAGATATGATCAGAAGCAAGAAGATGGCTGGACGTGCATTACTGTTGGCTGGACCACCCGGCACTGGCAAAACTGCCATTGCCTTAGCTATAGCCCAGGAATTGGGTACCAAAGTAAGTGAATAATAACTTATTTTATTGTTGGGTATGGAAGACAAAAGTCATGTCCTTCACATGGGAGGTAAATATTGAGATGTCTGAAGGAGATGAATAAATGAGAAGATTTGCTTAGCTGAACCCTTTAGCTCTTGGAGTACCTTTATACAGAAACTAGCCTCAGCCCGCGACTTCGTCCGCGTAAAATTTCGGACCCCGACCCACCCTGTCGCGTCGCATCGCCTGCTGGCGCTATTACTTCGTTATCGCTCAGTGTTCTTTCTGACTTTTTTAGGGTTCCTTACCTCGAAAAGAAAAAACTTAACCCTTAGTGTCTAAACACACTATTGCCGAAGATACGCGACCGAAGTTCGGCATGATTACGCCTGCAATGCTATTTGAATTACTGACGACACATTATGCCGAAATTATGTTGCGTTAATAGCGTACAGTAAAATCGGCTGCGGAACTTCGGTCGCGTATCTTCGGCATAGTGTGTTTAGACACTTATAGGATCACTTTGTTGTCCGTCCGTCCGTCCGTCCGTCCGTCCGTCTGTCTGTCAAGACCCTTTTTCTCAGGAACGCGTGGAGGTATCAAGCTGGAATTTATATCAAATACTCAGGTCTACTGTCCCTTGGAGCTGTGAAAAAAAATCAAAAAAAGAAGAAATAAAGATTTATTTTATTGTTTACTAAACCACCTTTTATAGAATTTTTGTTCGTATTTTTTACATACTCAAACATCATTAACACAATTTTTGCAGTACTTATATTACATTGTACTTCAAAAATCTTATTTATACTTTCTAATTTATTGATGATTTAGAGATTAGATAGAGATTTGATTTAGAGATGAGGTCATGTCATTACTAAATCTATCTTCTTAAAAGTTCATCAAACTTTTTACTCAATGTACAGACACCAGCACATCAAGCTACCCAAAACTGTAAAATTTTCCCAATAAATCTTGAACCTTATGCTTTAGCGAAAAAGTTGAAAATCTATTAAAGAAATTTGACAAATTGTATTAGCTTGATGTGCTGGCGTCTGTACATACTACAGTATTTTTTATCTCACGAAGTGTCACACTCTGTGAATGTGTGCATGAAGACGAGTCGCATCAGCACATAAATCACAAACACACACACTTATGCCTGTGTCTCAGACAGTACCTAGAGCTCCTGCGCCAGCACACACATTTACAGCATGTTTACACACTTAGTTACCACAAGTAAAGCGCGCCCCACTTCATGAGATAAAAATTCTGCACTTTCAAATCCAGTACCTTCTATTTAATAATCATATTTTCGCAATCTATAGGTTCTATGTAATCAAGACAAAATCTCAATCCACAGGTGCCATTTTGCCCAATGGTCGGCAGTGAGGTTTACAGCACAGAAATTAAGAAAACAGAGGTGTTGATGGAAAATTTCCGGCGTGCCATAGGCCTACGTATCCGTGAGACCAAAGAAGTATATGAAGGAGAGGTCACTGAACTCACTCCTGTAGAAACTGAAAACCCAGCTGGAGGTCTGTATTTAAAATTTTAGTCATAGTTTAAAGATAAGAGGGTTTGTTAGGAACCACTCGAATGCTACAATTACAATTGGAAGTAGTTTAGCAAAAAGGACTCAACCCACACTATGATCAAAAATGAGTTAATAAGTCCTAACGGTTGGTTCTTTCTCTCAGCAAAAAAGATCCATGATATTACAAAGATAAGGTTGATTTTTTAAAGATGTTAACCAACCTACATAACCCAATAAGCAAACTAAGTCCAATTATGACCATGAAAACCAGCCCTGGGGTTCTGTCTCGCATAGGGTCTTAGTATTAAGCTGAGTGATGGCCGTTTTGCTTGGATGGGACATAATCATATTTTCCCCCCAACTTGTTATTTTTTTTTGTTTGTGCTCTTTCCCTGCATCATGTTTAAAAAAAAACGAATTTTCTTTCTTCTTTCGAAATGAAAAAGTTATATTAAAATATTTATGTTTTTTTTTATAATTAACTCCATTCCAAGGTTGTTATTGTTTTCTTTTGTTTTACCATACTAAAGCAAATTTTATGTTTAGGTTACGGCAAGACAGTGTCACACGTCATCATAGGACTAAAGACAGCTAAAGGAACAAAACAACTGAAGTTAGACCCTACAATTTACGAGTCACTGCAGAAAGAGAAAGTAGAAGTGGGTGATGTCATCTACATTGAAGCCAACTCCGGCGCAGTGAAGAGGCAGGGAAGGAGTGATACTTTTGCCACAGAGTTTGATCTTGAGGTACTTAAATATTATAGTTAGTACTTTTAAAGAAAAAAGAACCTTGTTCGTTGTTTGAATAAGGTCGAAAATCGTTATGATAAAATATGGTTTGAATGGGGCTGTCCTTTAATATTTTGAGTGTTAGTTTTTAATACGGCACTGTGTAGTATTTTTACTGATAAAATGATTATTCTAATATTGTCCAGTATTTAATTCTGATTTTATGCCCTAGGCTGAAGAATATGTGCCTCTGCCGAAAGGTGATGTTCACAAGAAGAAAGAAGTCGTCCAGGATGTGACACTGCATGACTTGGACTGTGCCAATGCCAAGCCACAGGGGGGCCAAGACATCATGTCGATGATGGGACAGCTCATGAAACCAAAGAAGACTGAGATTACAGGTAATAAAAACACTTCTTTTCACAGCCATCGTCACTAATTCGAGAGTTTAACAATCACGTATCTTTGCTCACACGGACCAGTCGCGATCACTTTGTAAGCGACAGCCATTTGTCATCATTCGTTCACATAGCCGCC
Organism: Gortyna flavago; assembly: GCA_963669345.1. Classification (NCBI taxonomy): domain Eukaryota; kingdom Metazoa; phylum Arthropoda; class Insecta; order Lepidoptera; family Noctuidae; genus Gortyna; species Gortyna flavago. Next base: position 14,076,595 of record OY770131.1, on the reverse strand, counting down.
ATCGGCTAGACGGCTACACGTGAAGAGTCTGTGAGCTTTTTTTTCAATTTTTTTAAATCTTTTACTATGTAAACTTCCTTTGGTTAATTTCAGGAGGGATACACAAGGAGTTAGATCCTCGTCTATTTAACGTAAGGGGTGCTACACACAAGTTCGGGTTGGAATAATTCGGCACAGGCCGGGCGATAAAACTGAGTGTATGTATATTTTGCCGCCCGGCTGTGCCGTATCGTGCCGAGTCGAACAAGTATGTAGCTCGTCTTATAGACGAGAATCCTATTTCTTGTCTATTCCTCAAGAAATGAATATGAAATACGCCGTAATTTGGCGTTGTTAATTTGGCATTCATCTAAACTAATATTATAAAGAGAAAAGTTTTGATTTTTTGTATGTTTGTTTAGCTTTCACGCTAAAGCTGCTGAACGGTCACATAGGTAGACCATGACCTGGATTAGAACATACTATAATTTTTATCCCGAAAATCCCTCAGCATCGAGACTTATGCGGGTGAAACCGCGGGGCGTAGCTATTGTATTATAATCAGAAGATCCTATAGGGCACTGTACTACATAAAAGTGTTATTTTTTGCAGATAAACTGAGGAAAGAAATTAACAAAGTAGTGAACAAATACATAGATCAGGGCATAGCTGAATTAGTACCTGGAGTTCTTTTCATAGACGAGGTAATAAACACTGTTTTATCCACAGTATCCGGGCGTAATTATGATACATAGTGAGGCAAGAAAGAGGCTGTGATCTCTATAAGTGACAGAGATGGCTCTATACATGATGTATCAGAAAAGTGTGGGTAGCTATATTTAAGGGTGTGGTTACAGAACATCAAACTGAACAACTATATATTTCTAGGTACACATGCTAGATATTGAAACCTTCACATATCTACATCGAGCTCTGGAGTCGGCTATTGCACCAATAGTTATCTTCGCTACCAATAGAGGAAAATGCCAAATCAGGTAATTTCACTTGATTATTTAACGACTTTTCTACTTTGGTTATGGTAGATGGTTATTCCGTTTATCCACCCAAAAAATCCACCTGAAGTTGAATTCGCGGAAACCACCCTAAGCCTATAAATTAAGTATATCCAACTAGTCCTCGGTTGAATTCTCAAATGAAATTAAATCAATATATTTGCCATAAGTGTTGGTACAATTTCGGTCTTAACATAATTAATTATACAGATCCAAAAAAGTCTTAGGGCTGATTTTCCATCGCCTGGCAACTTTTTTAAATTGACGTTTGATAGTTTTTATATGAAACAAAGGCAAATTTCAAAATTATTTTTTCGAATAAAGTTATCAGATGATTGAAAAACCAGATGATTGAAAAACCAGCCCTTAGTCATAATAATGTGGCATGCAAACTTTTTGGTTTTTATACTTAGTCATAATTACTGTATTATTATTCAATTAAAGTTACAATTACAATTTAGTAGCAATTATTTCCTTTATTTCATTAGCTTGATTTAAAAAGCGGTACTTCTGGACACGGCCCGCATTGTATTGTTATAATAATTAAATACATTTTTAAATACTACATAATATTAATGTCAGAGGGTACCTAATTAATTATAATTCTTATTTATTTTTAGCCTGTTATTATAGCTCAGATATACGTTTCCGGGTATCTACCATAGGGTGGATAAACGGAACAACCTGTTATAGAAGTTATACACTTAGTAACTTGATTATAATGCAGTATTTGGAAATTGTCATATAGCAACGGTTTTCGGACTGATTGTACTGTGCTTTTCAGAGGGACTGAGGACATTATTTCACCGCACGGAATCCCACTAGATCTTCTAGACAGACTTCTGATCATTCGCACTTTGCCATACAACAAAGCTGAGCTCTTGCAGGTACTTAGCAGATTATGATAGCTGTTGCATTGTAATTTAAACCATATTGCAGTTTTAATAAAAGTCACAAGACCCGTTTGTGATATACTTCGAATTCTTTGTGTCTGAATGTAATAGAAGATAGAATTACAAAAATGATTGGTGTGTTTCAGATATTAAAACTACGTGCGTCAACGGAAGGAATTTCTATTGATGAGGAGGCCCTGACTGCACTGTCAGAAGTAGGAGCTAACAGTACTCTAAGGTAAACCGTAGTACTGTTTATTCCCTTTTTTAGAGCAATTCGGAGACTCACAGACATTATCCATGATTCACAAACATCACGAAAATCAGTCTTCAAATAAAAATAATGCTGAATGTTTTTCATAAATTATCATTATTTGTAAAAAAAAAGATCAATTGTTGTAGTATTTTAACAGCTATGACTGGATTTTTCAATTTAAGATAACAGCCGCTATCAACAATCGGAATCATTATGAAGAAAATTGCTAATCCATTGCTTAAAATATAAAAAAAAAAAAACTGTTCAACAACTTAGATAACGCAATGAAAGTTGGTAAACTGCCAAAATGAAAACCATTGCTAATATTAGCTTGATTTATAAAAACGTCTTGAATGTATTTCTTTTAAAATTAGCAGCCTCTATCTTTTGTGTAAATACGTAGAATAGAAACATGTTATGAAAAGTTTCTTTCATTCAAATGACGAACGTAATATCTACAGATCTTACATAAAATTGAAACATTAACCATTGAATATTCAATTATCAGGTACGCCGCTCTGCTTCTAACGCCAGCCTCACTAGCCGCTCGCGCAGACGGCGCGACGCGCATCACGCCCGCGCACATCACCTCCGTGCACGCTCTGTTCCTCGACGCCAAGTCTTCAGCCCGTATCCTCACGCAGCACTCCGATAAATACATGAAGTAAACCTAAGACAGTACATACAGTATATCACAGAGGAGTGAATGAATGGAGTGCTAACACGAATGACAACTGTTCAAATAATAATACGGTTCTTTTACCAATTTGGGACCTGCTGTAACTTTAATTTTATTGAACTTGTTTTATACAACACGTTCAAATTTATCAATGAAAAATTTAAACCTACAAGCAGATTTTTTTCCATTTCACATCTAACATTGGCAGAATTATGTTCATGGGCATTCTTCTCTTACACTAATCGAAACACGTCAACCGAACTACGCCGTAAAACTAGCATCCTGTCATCCAATGACAGACGTGTATGCTGACTGCGCAGCTCATTTGCTGTTACTTCTATGTTTAAGATAGAACAGAACGTCCCGAACAAACTACTTGGATGGTTTTATTGCTGAGGATTTGCTAATATCTGAGGACTGTCGATATATCGTTCCTAACAACTATGAACGTATGTATCATGTAGTTTGTCTATGAGTTTTGTCGTCATTACTATTGTTACTTGTATCGACTTGAATGTATTGCACTGCTACGTATTTCAAACAAGACATTCAGAATCCTCATGTTTCCATTAATTTTAGTTTGACACTATTCATGTGATATTTTTATTATTTGATAAATATAAGTTCATTTGAATCAAATACGATAGCATTATTTCTGATCGTTCTTTATATTAGAGGAATGTTTAATTTTTTTGTTCTGTATTCAGGAAGTGCACTTTAGTTTAATGATAAATAGGTTTCACCGAATGTTATAAATGGAAGTTCAAGAAAAGAGTGGAATTGTATAATAAATAAGTTTTTATTTTATAAAAATGTCTCTTATTCTATGTTAGACCTAAATTTATTTACACAACAATAATTTTATTCAGGCATTTTCAATAATTAACAACAGAAATAAACAACGTTTTTTTACTGACAACATTCAATTTTACTAATAAATGTACGCATTTTGTAGTTGCTACTTAAAAAAAAAATGTATGTACAAAAATACTAATCGTGTAGATTGATATTTACAAAATCAAAAATAGGTACCATACAGTCTCAAAAACTTGCTACGTTTCTCTAGACGTAGATTCTACTTCGTGTCCTGGTTTGACGTAGTTTACTGGAATGTATCTCGCTTCACTTTTGGGTGCTGACGTAGTACTGGGCGCGAGGGTGGAGGTCGGCGGGGCGAACGTTGGCAGGTCCACGTGCAGGTCGGTCGGCGAGCCCGTGTGTCGGTACAGGGCTTCAAACTGCAGCTCCTCAGGGTACGAATGCGACCGAATCTTCCTCTCGTCTCTCCCGTTGCTTGGATACACGATGACTATCTTTTCACCTTCACTTCTCAAAGCTACGGGTGGTAAAGCTGTACTCGTTGACGCAGATGGTCCGGCGACTATTTTTAACATCTCAGTGGGCGACGCCCTAATCTTCTCTGTTGTTGTCGTCGACGGCGTTGTGGTAGTACTTGTGGTACTAGTCGTCGTCGTGGTGGTCGCTGGTATCTCCGGGTCTTCAGGAGACTCAACCTCACGCTTCATTCCAGGCGGTCCCACTGTCCGCAATGTCTCGATCTTCATTTCTAAAGTAGGTGTTGGCACTGGCACAGAACTCGTCACATTTATATCCTCGGTGGGGATAAACCTCGCAGTTGGCTTCGGGACCTCTCGGGAACCGAATATTGGCAAGCGCGGTGCATAGGCTGACACTAGAGGTAGTAGGGTATCCCTGGCATATCGTTCAGCCCTTGAGATGAACGATGCCAGTCTAGAAGGTAAGAATTGTACGACGAATCCGGTTTCTTCTTTCTCGGCTCTCTCGCCCCACGTTACAGTTTCGTAAGTCGGTGTAGTGGACATGTCGTAGTTCTTAGCTTTACGTATTATTGGAGATACGGTGGTCATTCTCGGTGGTCTGGTTGCTCTTAGTAATGGTTCAGATATCTCCTGGTCGTCGGGCGAGTCGGCTCGCTGTCGAGGTGTTTTTCGGAGACGAGGTCGGAGTACTGGTTCGGCGATTTCGATGGCTCCACTGGGAGCAGTCTTGGTGTTAGTCATACCGAAGGCTCTTCCAGTATTTTCTCCTCCCGTCCATTCATAGGTGTCGACGAGAGTGAAGGGCCGATGAGGTGAGTCCTCAGGCAATTCGTTGTCAACAGGGTCGATGGTGTTGCCCTCTTCTTTCGTTGTATTTTCTTTGTTACTCAAGTAGTCGTGGGTGCTGCTCGTTGTATTTGATAGTTCGTTATCCTGAATAACAAATTAAAAGATTATTTTAAATCTTGTATCTTATATATTATTTTTTTATTATTTTAAATCTTGTATCTTATATCAAAAGGCGTAGGTGCGACAATGCAAAACAAAATTAAAGTAAAAATACCTGTTGTATTTCACAATCGCCAGGATAGAGTGGCATTTCGATTGATTCTTCAGACAATAGCTGGATTGCTTTCTTGCAGAACGAAGAACTGTAAAAGGACAAATTAACTATTTAAAAGTTTGCTTTCTTTCGTCAGCAGCGCTTCACACATGACTTCTTTTCTTTACTGGAAGTACGAACTCAGAACTAAAAAAGAATTGTTAGTCACTTTCAGAGTCAATGTCATTTAATTGCAGTAAATGCGGTTCAGAAGATGGTAGATAAATAAATTGTTAGTGCAATGACATATTTCGCATGCAAATCTTTATTCGAAGCCGACCTTTGCCTATCTTTTATAAAACAAGATGGTAGTTGGAGCGGGTTAAATGAAAGCAACATTTATGCCTGTTGTCACTACACTAAATGAATGCTTAAATAAAACCGCGGTGTGGAATTTTCAACTTTAGGCCCTGAGCCAAGCGTTGAAAATCCAACAGCCTTTACAACTCACGTCTTAGCGAAGCTGTCGGTGATGAGTAGTTTGTGTATGTGGATGGACTTGGCACTCGCGCTGAGCCATCCGTTGTACCCTGCGTAGTGTACAGTGGCCCGCAGTGGCACGCCCAGTGCCGGGTGCGGCACTAACACGCGGGTGAAGCGAGCACTACCGTTCACTACGTCTTCACGTCTGAGGAAGAATAAAGGTGGATATAGTTATTTGGTACAATATTTAACTTCAGACCCAGATTGTTCAAACCATAAAACCATTTTTACCAATGTATAATAACTTTGTTAGGAATGCGGTTAAGTTCTTAATACAAAACTGATAACTTATGTACCGGATGGCAGAACTGTATGCGTTTTTATTACAAAAACTGGCTGGATGGTCCATGTCGATAGAGAAAACTTTCTTTTGTAACCTAAGCCACCTTATTACAAAATAAGATTTTTGTGACGTTAGGTTTAACGAAATCTTACTTTAGTTCTAGCCTAAAACTTTGGGCCAGTATTTGTATTTCAAACTTTATTTCGATTTAGATGAGAACTTAGTACCGAACTAAGCTATCAACAGCATTTCTATAACAGTTAGGTTCTTAATGCAATAACTAGCTTGGTGTAGTTTTAAACCTAATCTAAAGGGGAACCTTGTTTTGTAATAAGGGGAGAGAGTTTATCTTTATGTGTGTTAGTGTTCTATTGTTTTATGGTGGTTCTGCATTGAGCGTCATGTGGCTGTGGTAGGAGGTGGCTATTCAAATTGAATAATATTTATGCGTTGCTGCTACCAGTGCTCATGTGTACAAGCATCTGATACTTAATCACATGTTTTTTCATTTAAGTACTTATATTTTTATTTGGATGATATTACAAAATATTTACACTCGATATTAAATCAAATGAATAACTAACTTATTATATAAATAAATAAAAAAACAAAGAACACTTAGGCGTCGAAGTACTTCGTCCGCACCGCTGTCATCCGGAAACGTGCCCAGAAGACTGGCAGCATTGCCACGTTGAATGGCAATGCTAATTCTTTGGCCAAAGAACGACCCAGCCCTCTGGTCACGTGAAGTGTCGACCAGCCGGCGAGTAATAATACAAATAAAATATTTTCATCTATTCAACATACTTGGTCATAGGGAAGGACTCGTTGAGTCCGGAGTCCCCGTGTAGCGTCAACGTCACTCGGCCGAAGTTGGTCTTGTCTCCGGAGCCGGTTCCGGCCCACACCGACACGTGGTATTGATGTGCTGGAAATACAACAAGCAGATATTAACATCCACAAAGAGATAGGCAAAGGTGGACTGTGGCGTCGAAAATCAGCATTTAAAACGACATGGCTGGGATGTGTAGTTGGAATCTATTTGTTAACGAAAGAAAGTTTGTAGTAGAAGATCAAGATATTTATAAAGTACACCCATTGTACACCTTAGGCAGTATGTAAGGACTGTTCTCAAATGTCAAGTTTATAAGTAAATACCACAAAACGGTTCTTCCTCCCTGGTGAGTAAATAAAGCTGACCGCGTCCCAAGGACCGGTCTGCGTAGTACCCCATGTTGCCGCATCGGCGCTGCCCGTCGCAGGGGAAGCACCGACCCTGATACAAATAAAGAAAATAAATAACAAGGTTAATGCCAGTATTTCCCTTAATTATAGGGATTGAGATTTGAGTGGGTCTGTATCATGAAGTTGAAAAAGATTTTTATCTGCAGTGAAAGATAAATATTGAGGCGGTTAAACTGGACTGGTCAATTAAACTTCTGAAATGAAAGCGAAAAGGCGTAAATAATTAAATTCTAAAAATATATAGATACTTTGTAACGTAATGGCGTAACTTTACCTTTTTATAGCCTTTTTACCTACTAACCAATAAGGAAAAATAGTTCTACGTCTATCACATTGCTTGTGTGGTCTACCTCGAGAAAATTAAGTTGGGCTATTATTGTGAGCTCATAAAATCGCATCATCTATATGCAATTTTGTTTCAAATTACTGCTCAACCGCAACAGTTCCTACTCTTCCTATGTAAGTACCTACCTACATCTCAAAGTTATATTACGTAATCGCGTTTTGAATTGTAATTGTAATAAACTTACCTCGAGGAAGGCGTCGTAATTCTCGCAGGGGAAAGCCGGGAAGTGACATTTCGGCGAGACGGAGTCTGTGAAGAATTTGTAGGCTCGCCTGTGGTTGCACAACGAGCGGCCTTCCACTGATGCTGCTGCCCAGGGTAGGACGAAATCTGATACCGCCCCGACGAATCTAAAACAGAAATTAAGGTAATGAAATCAATCTGCCTATCTGTTTAGCCTTTTCCCAGCTATGTTGGGATCGGCTTCCAGTCTGACCGGATGAAGTTTAGTAGCAGTAGGTATTTTACACTGAGCGACGAGCGAACGATGATACCCCTTGGTAAGACTGGTTGTCAGACTTTGGAATTCTGGCTACTCATCCCATAACGACTATTAAAGATCTAAGAATGATAGCGGGGACCAACAGCTTAACATGCTTTAATTGATTTACTGAATACCGGATGTATCCTCAAAAGACGCAATCTACAGTACATTTTATGTTAATTGGTCTTTTGAGTCGATTTTTTCAAGCTAGCTATCATCAAAGGTACTTTTCACACGGCAGTAGTGTTTAGAAGTAGGTGCAGGTACTAGGCATAAATTCTTGATTAACTCATTATACAGTATCTCATTAATCATCGGTATTACTGCTTATCAGTACCTAATTATTTCAAAATGTACACTACTCGGCGATGAGCGACCTAAATACGTCACTCAGATTTCGCGATTGATTTATGTGCGTACAATCAAAACGTCTTTTTTTAAGAATTTATCACTTACCTAAACTTAAATACTTACAAATTAGAACAGCCATGCTGCACCCTGCCTCCGTTGGGATAAAAGTCGACGTGTCCGAGAGGCTGCGCGGCGCCCAGACCACCCAGAATGAGTGTCTCGCCGTTGGAATGGATAACATCCACAAACTTTGCATCGGAGCGGTCTAGTCGGGCACGAGGATCTTGGAACTCGAAGAGAGGACCTGCTGGGTCTAGTCCTGGAAAGAAGAAACAGGGTATGTCAGTTTTTCTTGTCTATATAGACGTGCTGAATGATACCGGAGTTGATATGAGAAAGGATCAAAAACTATTCTCAATTCTTGTCTGTAAATGGTAGCAGTTCGATTGTAATAGGACCTTAGTTTCGATAGCTGTTTGGAGAACATAAAAGTTAATATTTTGTTCTAACCTGTTATCCGACTAATATTCCGTAACTCTGAACCCGCAAAACCGGCGACATGAGCGCCCAAACTAAACCCGATCAGGTGAACATCCTCGAACCGCAAGTCTATATGCTTGGCGAAACCTGGAAAATGCAATCACTTCATCACGTATAAATAACGGCACTATAGCAAAATTGAACTTATTTTCATGTAGTCAAAGTTCAATATAGCTTCGTTATATTCAGTCATCGAGTCAAATTACCTTGCAACAGCATAGCAAGCTGCTTGCCGACAAGTCTTGTGTTTGCAGCAGCTCGAAGATAATTTGGCATTGTCGCCCCTCCTTCCCAATCTACACAAACCACGTTGCATTCTTCCTGCAAAAGAAAAAAAAAAACACCATGATTATCTATGCAGATGGTACTCCAACTGTCATAACTTATAATACTAGCCATAAAAAACTGACAATACGGTTGTTAATGTACCTACAATTGTAATGTTATATAATCGGTCCCCATTATGAAACTGTCTGCTGTCTGGGCAGCGTCTATACTATTTAGAAGCATATTATATTATTCTTATGTATCGATATTAAGTTGGAGAAATTGTTTGAAGACAGGAAGTACCTACCTCTCAAGGAGACATAATTATTACGCTTTACAATAGGCAGGTACATGGGTAATTATTTTGGCTCTGAAACTTATGAATGGACTTAATGACTGCGACAGCTTCCGCGCGTCTGTGTCGTACGTAATTAGATCATTTACGAATTTACGATAGGTGAAGATTTAACTGACTGACTGCGCAAAAGCAAAGACAAGATTGCAAATTAATATGAATATGGATTAGGTACCTATGGTATTCCCTCGTATCTTTGTATGTGGAATTCATTATACCCTGGAAACATCCTAACGGCTGGATGGATTAAAATTTTTAATGTATTAGAATATATCTACTCGTCTAGGTCGCGCGGTGGTTATACCTACGCAGGTTTTGTTTTCATAAAATCAAATATAGTGACTTGAAAAATTGTTTTTTTTTCTGTAGGTACAGCGCTAAATCGAAATAAAGGTACTCACAACAGCCATCAAAGCGGACCTCATTTCATAGACCCACACGTTGTCACAATTGGAGCCGAACCCGTGAACGATGATTCTAGTCGGTCGGTTGGGCTCAAAGGCTCGCGCCGCCCAGCCCCATGCTGTAGACATGTTGCTTGCTGACACAGCCAGTAGTGGCTGGTCTCCTCTGCAATTGCAAAATAGAAGAGATATAGGTGTGATTTCAGTTCTTTGAGCAAATCAATGTCTTCACGCCTGACGAGTAAAGGGTGTTCTTAAGATTTTATTACTTTAAGCCTCACAAAAGTTGCACAGTATTGTTTTAGCACTGCTTAGAATGCGTGTTGCAGGCAACGTTCGATACATTTAGTAAATGAAACACGTTTTCCAAAAGATTCGTCAGGTTGGGTGTTAAATGTCTTACCTGCTAACAGTAGAGTAGAGGAGGAAGTGCGTGCCGACCTCCTGCGGTGAGCTGGGCAGCGTCTCCAAGTACGCGAAAGGACCAGCATCTTCGAAACATCCGAACTCGCCATAGCACACGCTGCCTTGAGATCTTTTACTCCTGTTAAGAAAATAATCATTTGTTTATTATTTACTAAATGTTGCCCGCGACTTCGTCTGCGATCTTTTTTAAGCGGTTTTATTTAGCTTGCCATGTTTGTTGTTGTTATTTGTATCTAATTTACTACTTGAAATTTTACCCCCTTCCTGTTGGCAGATTGATCTGATATTTGTTTCGGAATGAAAGATACCCTATGTCCGTTATTGTACACTTGACAACGAACGTATACTTATGCAAAATTTCGGGATGATCGCTTCAGTGATTTAGGCGTAAAAAGTTAAACAAACACTTTCGCATTTATAATATTAACTAGCTTCCGGCCTCGGCTTCGCCCGCGAGGTATGTCGATAAAAACTATCCTATGTCCTTCCCCGGAATGCAATCTATCTCACTGCCAAATTTTATCGAAATCCGTTCAGTGGTTTAGGCGTGAAAAGGTAACATACAGACAGACAGACAGAGTTACTTTCGAATTTATAATATTAGTATGGATAATAAAGTTAGGATAGTTAGGATTAGTTAGGATTTTAACATAAAACGGCCAAGGCCACAAACATTAACAAACTAAAGACACAAACACATAAGTAAAAAATGCAATAACGAAAAGTAACTCGACAGTAACAGCTAGTACTCGTAATACGCTCGCTCATCTCACAATCTTCCATTCATCCCCGAACACATCACAATCAGGCTTAGCGTCAAAGATAGCTTTGAGCACAAAGAGTGTGCGAGGGACAAGCGACTGGGCTCGAGGGAGGCACGGTTCGCAGGCACGGCGAACATTTTTTGCCTCGGCTATAATTTATCGGATCAAAAAGATTGGACATTTCGTCGTGCAGTTCTGGAGCATGTTTTTCCTTGAAGGATCTTGATTCTTGAACGTACTATTCGGTCATCATCATCATTTAGAAGTGCGATGTAAGTAGTATTTGGGGAAGAACAGTCCGATATACGAAAACTTTTCTCGTAACGTAACCCCCTTACTAATAAACGTATTATATCAGATGAATAGTTACACACCGATTTCTCTCTTTCACTCGTCATTAATTTGACTTTCGAAAGAAAAAGACAGCGTTGTGTAACTATAATACAGTCGCTATAAAACGTTTATTAGTTAGGGGGCCAGACTTTTGCCGATTAAATTGTGTTTGCTGAAATTGGACGCAATGCATAGTTGCGCTAAGAATATGTTTTTGTTTCCTGATTTTATAGTTATTTATATACTCGTAGTTATTAGGAACCTTGAGTGTTTCGTTATCTTAGGTATGTAATTTTACGTATTTTTGTTCCATGTGCAATGCATACGACATCCAAGGCATTCAAAGAAATTTACATAATTATGTTTAAGTTTATAGCTGTGTGTTAAATCTAGTAACTGCTTGAGAATAATGCATACTTTACCAACGAGGTTAAAATATCTACATCTGCATAATTTCAATTTTGTTCCATCAAAATCTTTTGTGTGTCTTGAGTTTCAGATCCGCTCGGAAATTGAGTATAAAAGCAAAGGATTCGTTTTCTTAAGAACCTCTAATAGGTATGCATAATTTATATAAGGCGTGTACTGTTAAAAAACCTGCTAAGTGCGCGTCGGACCGTGCACAATGAGGGGTTCCGTAGTTGGGATCAATTTTTTCCAAGACAAAACATTTGTGTTGAAAAACATGTTCTCGCATACATCGATATACGTCACGGTCAATTCTCAAACTGAAAATTTATTTATTTATTTTATTTATACAGGGTTATTGGAAAAACACCAATAACCTTTTAAGTAAAGAGGTCAATGTATCTACTCATCATTATGAACAACTTTTACTATAGGACTAACACTGAAGTCGCGAAAAAAAAAACAGCTGTTCCCTACATTTTGACGAGCTATTCGAACATTAATGTAGGGATCAGCAGATTTTTTTTTTTGGGATTTCAGGTTTGGTCCCATAGTAAAAGGTGTTCATAATGATGAGTACAATGACCTCTTAAGAGGTTGTTGGTGCTTTTCCAATAACCCTTTAACCTGTATAACAATTGCTTGCTGCACTTACAGTAAACACCAAAGCGCGCAGCAAAAAGCCAACAGAAATGTAAGTTTGTAGTCGCATAAAGATATTTTTCTATGTGATAAAACTACATATTAACGATTTTGACCTTTTTACTTGTGCTGTGAGACCTTGCTTCTTGGTAATTTAATAATTCTGGTCAACGGGAAATACCCTGTAGTGTTGCCCTGTGTTTTATTTTATTTGCGATTGTGAGTATAACAATATTTCGATAAATGGCCGTATTTTTAATTGCGTTGACGTTGCGAGAGTTCCAAGGGACCGCAGACCTACGTATTTAATATTCATTTCAATTTAATACCTCCATGCATTCCTGAGAAAAAGGGTCTTGGCAGACTGACAGACAGGCGGACAACGAAGTGATCCTATTAGGGTTCCGTTTTTCCTTTCGAGGTACGGAATCCAAACAAATTAAGTAACTCTATAAATATGCTGGCACGTAATCTGTACGGCTTTAGTTTCAGTTCTCTCTTTTCCAAATTTCACATGGAAATGCTTTCATAACTAGTTTCGCAAAAAGGTGTAAATATGAAATTGTGGTAAGGCACAAAAGAAAATAATATTAACACGGAATATTAGCATTGTGAGTGGTATTACACGCCTGAACTTACATAACCCGTAAGACATTTCACACAATAGAAACAAAGCTTTGTGACGAAGGAAAACAAAGAAGTAATCTCATAACATAGGCGTGGGGGACGTTGGCTACATTATTATTGAGATGTAACTCTCACTACGTGGTATTTGTTTCGGAGATCAAAAGCTACACGTAACAGTTATTTGCAATTGAATAGTTAATTTTCATAACAGACCGTTGAAATGTAAACAATAAAAAAAAATGCGCATTATGATGATTAATGACAACAATATCTTGCTAACAGACGGAAAGGTCCAGCGTAATACCTGCGCGCTATATTTTTTAAGCACGTAAGTACAGAGGCCAGCACATCAACCTACCCCAATCTGTAAAATTTTCCCAATTGAATATGAACCTTACCTATTTATTCCTTTGTGGTAAAGTTGAAAATCTATCAAAGAAATTTGACAGATTGGGGTAGCTTGATGTGCTGGCCTCTGTACCTAGGTGGTTTAACTAATTGTAGTGTTGATAATACAGGGTGGCACATCGACGCGCAAACTGTGAGCGTAGCGTAGAACATTTTCGAAGGTTATAAAAAAAAAATCTGCTGTTTCATAGAAAAGTGCAATACCTACGTGGTCAAAATTATATGAAACAGATATTGTTTTTACGCAGGTGGTTCGGTATCATGTAGGTACTGAACCCATGGTAACAGTTCGCGCGTCGATGTCCCTGACACCCTGTATACTTAGAGTAAAGGGGGTTACTTTATTAATATACGATTGGGTATAAAAATATCAGTAAAGTGGCTGATGTACGTACGAGCAAGTACGCGTACTAAAAGCTCCACGATCTTTTTTGGCCATCACAGGTGGATGACAGCCCACTCCCTCTCACAGAGACGAGGCTGTTTCCCAGCAGTGGGAACTTTACAGGCTGACTATGCTATTGTTTTCTTTGGAAAGTTTTAGCTACGCCTATACTCACTCATTATGTTATTTATTTACCTAGTTCTCGCTCTCTTCTGCTCCCATTCTTTCATAGACTCCTTGACTGCCTCCAGCAGTTCGATGTCTCGTTTCTCATCCTCCGCCTCTTGCGCCGCCGTCGCCGGCCTCCCGGCGCCCCGCCATGATTCTAACTCAGCATCTGTCACAAAACACATTTCATAAGTATGTCGGTCTTGATCGCCAAATGGGTTTATAAAGAACCGGTTAAAACAAGTGATCTCATGACTTAGCTATAGGATATAAAATTATAATTCGACTCGCAGGACCATTTAATTTACTTAGCTATTATGAAGCAGTAAATTACCTCCACTACTAGTATACTAGTCAATTTAAACCATTGGCTACAATTATAATAATAAAAGCAAAATAGAAAGGAAATAGAAGACAGAAAACATTATTAGACCAAACCCCGTAAAGCGTCACTCTGCATTAATTTCATGTGTGGCCGCCATTTTAAAAAGAAAATCAAAATGGCGGACCGATAGGTATGCCACGGATCTTCAAAGCCCTACACAATAACGAACGTCTGAATAAAAATTGGTCTTACAGGTTTCAGGAATGCGTTGCTGTGCCACTAACAAATTATTAAAAAATCCGTGGCATACCTACAATGTACTGTGGATAAATATGGGTTTTTGTAAAAATTATAACGAAGTCAAAGTTTTTTATTTGTAAAACATAGGTGTAAAAATGGGTGTCTGTATGTATATATGTAGAATAGGTACAGAGATCTATGTTTTGCCGTTAACGGCGTACAAATATTAAGTAAGTATTAAAATTTTTTGTTAAAATTAAATGACAAGTTAACAGAGTTAAACTATCCTCTATCAAGTTACGAATGTTATTAATCCGCTCAAAATATGCTCTTTGAAAACAAAATTGCAATAGACTCATAGAATAGAATAACTCGTGAAATACACTTGGGAGCAAATAAATCGAGCCACTGCCTTTTTTCACGTATAATGGTTACTATTTTTGTTAATATGGAACGTTTCAATTCGAAACATATATCTTCTAAGAGGTTATGTAATAACCTTTACAATGAGGGTAAATTATTGAATGATAACCTTATTGAATGATAAATTATTGGCTCTAAAAGAAAAACGATAATTTTGATAGAAAATTTTAGGGTTAACACAGTCCAGAAAAAACAATATTAAAAACAAAGTAATTCTAAAAACTTATTCTTAATATCTTGTATTACCCCCCCGTGCCCTGATGCATTCTTGTAGTCTGTTATTCATCGATCTGATCAGCGTTACGATGACATATTGTGGTATGTTCTCCCACTCTTCAAGCACAGCAACTTTGAGCTCGGGAATAGACGAAACAGCGGGAACCCTAGCTCGGACTCTCCGTTTTAGCTCGTCCCATAAATGTGCGATCGGGTTCAAATCCGGACTTCGTGCTGGCCACACCATTTGTTGAATCCCGATCGTCGACTACTCCGTAACGATCCGCGCGGTATGAGGTCTCGCATTGTCATGCATAAACATGAAATTTTCTCCGATAAAACCCGCATAGGGCATTACGTGGTCTTCGAGGATGTCAGTTATGTACCGATCACCTGTTAATCCACGTCTACCACTTTCATCGTTGACGGGGTCGACGAAGACAAGTTCCGTTTTTGCGTCTAGGGAAATTCCTCCCCACACCATACAAGAACCACCGCCAAAACTCACATTTTCTCGAATGCAACATTGGGCAAATCTTTCACCAGGTCGTGTATACACTCGGCTTCTCCCGTCATTGCTAAAAAGACTGATCCTCGACTCGTCAGAAAACAAAACTGACCTCCAGTCTTCTAAAGTCCAATTAATGTGTTGTCGAGCAAACTCCAGGCGACATTGGCGGTGAGCTACAGTTAATTTTGGGCCAGTTGCCGGTTTGTGTGATGTTAAATTTAGTTCCTTTAGTCTTCGTCTCACTGTCCACCTACTAATTTCGACACCTCGGACGTCACATAACGCATGCTGCAGCTGAACAGCATTAAGTCCTCGGTCGCGCAACGAACTGGTTTCGATAAAGCGGTCATCACGTTTTGTAGTTGCCCGTGTTCTGCCGGTTCCAGGTCGCCGAACAAAAGCACCAGTCTCCAGATACCTCCGATATACCCGCTCTACCTTTGAACGACTCAAATGAAGTCTGCGAGCCACTTCACGTTGTCCGTGTCCAGCCTCAAGTAAAGCTACAACTTGGGCAGCTTCCGTCGGTGTAGTATCCATTTTATCAGGATAATTGATTACACAGACACAGATAAAGACAACAATAACACGTCAATGTGGGTATAATTAACAAAAACCCCAAATTAATATTTTCTTAATGGAGTACAATCAAAATGTTCTAAGCTAATTAAATGCGATAATTTTAGTCTACCCTTCAAACTTTAATTTAAAATGAAAAGTTGACAACAAACTACTCTCATTATAAAGGTTAATAAATAACCTATTAGGCGATATATGTTTCGAATTGATACGTGCCATATTACCAAAAATAAAGACCATTATACGTGAAAAAAGGAAGTGGCTCGATTTATTTGCTCCCAAGTGTAGATTCAATTGTTTGTTGCATTATAAGTAGACAGGATTTCAAAATCTGACCACGGATGTAGCGTAGCGTGCATTGTGAATTGTGATATTCCTACCACGTAAAGGTTTTTTTATACATATGCCGTTGTTGAAACTTGAAATATAGGTTTCCACTTAGGAGGATTTGCAACTTTGCGCAAACGGATACAATTTTAGTGGGTAGGTACTGTAGGAATTGACATATATATTACTAGCGTAAATCATTGACTGTAGGTATAACCATGCACCTGGTCTGGTAGACAACTAATATTAACCCTTCATATGGCCAGAACGTAGATCCACGCGAGACACAATGGCTTTTTAATTGTTTCTGTGATTACGGCATTCAATTCGTTAATAAGGTAATCATAAAAATATTATTAATAGGTTTTAGTTTTCTACCAGAATGCATGTTTGGAGCCTACTGATATTGTATCCGTTTGTACAAAGTTCCACTGAGGAGTGTTTAAAACTGATATTAGTAAGCAATATATTCACCGTCCCTAATTGAATGTTTAGCTTTCCAATATTTATTCAAATAGCACTCGTGTCTTAGAATTTCAAAACTTGAGTGTTTTGCAGTGCATTTTAAGAAGGAGCGAAAGGCACCGCGTCGTTTGGTAACCTGAATGCTAGCGTTGTCTCCGGGTGAACGACTGTCACCACTTTTTGCTGTTTAATGTGGCCTTGATCTGTCGACCGTTGTAGGGCAGTATGTAGCTTGAATGCGAGGCCTACTTTGGACGAAAGTAGGCCGCTCCCAGCCGACGAGAATCATGAGAAATCCAACAGTCTACTTAGTTCAATGGTAATACTAATTCCTTGTACAGGAGGCCTACCATGATCTATTTAAAAACGATTCAAAAGCAAGACATTTCAGTTTAGGTTCTTAAACTGCATCGTTCACAGTCGTACCATGACGTCCAATACACTTAGCGACATTTGGATCGTTGAAAGTGAATGAGCGTTAAGAGCTCGTGGTAGGTATCCAGATGGCACGGCCTAAATTGAATCGTTAAACTGACGTCATGGTACGAATTAGCAGAACAGTTCAGTTTAGGTCCTAAAGTGAATCGCGTTAAGAGCTCGTGGTAGGTATGCAGGTCGAAAAACTTTATGGTACACCTACGTGAAACGTGGGACTTACGACCGGCAAATTCGGTCAAAGTCAAGGTTTAGTCATCGGACAATTGACAATACTAACAAAGCGGTGTATCATTTTAAAACTGACTGTACGTAATTTGGTATTTAACAATTGCCTTTGTTGTGTTGCGTGGACTGGACTATACATTAATTTCAATTATTCAAATGCCAATGTGCTCGTGTCTTGCCTTGGACAGTATTATTTTAGTGCTGGTAACAGAGCATAGCGAAAACGCCGAAAAAACGATTTTTTTGTGTTAAGAGTTGCGTAAACCGTTACAAAGTCCTATTGTAAATCTCTCAGACAATTTTTGAACCTATTTGTGGTTTCAAAATATTGCTGCATGTTTCAGTAACATTTTTATATTTTATTATATAGACAGCAAAAGCTGACAGGGAGACGAATGCGAAAAACGGTTGAAATATATCGTTTTGCTTTATAATTGTCATGAGCATTAGGGCCATCTTCGTTGGCGCTGATATTTTCAGCCCAAACTTGGAAAACTGCTACGAAATATCACAGTGTAGTTGTATTGTTTTTTTTCTAAAAGCAACCATTCGATTGTGTAGATCAGGCAGGACCTTTTATGATCAGGCAATTTGGTTTTTATTCCGTGGTTCTGGTACGGGTACATTCATTGTTCAGCTTCGGGCTATTTAATAAAACGTCATAACACAATACATTACGCGGTTTTTCTCAATTATATCCGCGAAGGGTTAGGCAAAGGTACGAGTATCTAAGGTTTCGCCAGTTATATTTAAGTCCTATGTAATAGGGTGTGAGCCTGTTACCATCAACCGGGTACAGATCCAGACACCAGGCTGTTACTGAGAAATTCTTAATGGAATATCCCAATAACACTTTGCCCGACCTGAGAATCGAACTCAGGACGTCATGTTCAGCAGTAGCGCTTGCGACCATTGTTACTTCTGTTACTATTTGTTAGGCCATGACTTCCAGTTCTTTCGATCCAGGGCTTAAGTGGACCACTGGTCGTTTGTTTTGCCCAGCTCGTCCCGCCATCTTCTACGGAGTCTGCCGCGACGCCTTCTACCTGTGTCAGGGTTCTACGTGTTGGTTATTTTGGCCGCGACCACTAGATCTTTGATATTTTTTATTAAAACTAGATAATTATTATTAAATACTTACATTTCGCTATAACTAGCGTGAGCACAGTGAGTAGAACGGCTAGCGAGCGGCAGGCGTGCGCCGCCATCCATGCGGCCCGGCATTCACGACCGCCTGTGGACAAAACATGATCGCCTTGTCAGACTCAATACTTTGCACCACACTTATAATGATATATACTGGAATTTAGATTGTTTAAACTACTATTTTATAAGGTAAAGGACACAGTTTTATGCATTAGAAAGGTAGGCTTTATTTGAAAGCAAGCAAGTCAAGGGATTTTTGACAAAAAACTAGAATCTCCAATAATCTCCATTGCGTCTCGACCCTGGCCTAACATCATGTCGACCTTGGCCAAAAATCATATCATGCTGTATGACACACCACAATTATAAATTAATATACTGCAATGTAGATTGTTTATGTCACTATGATAATTAATATAAAGTGCAGGACACAGTTTAATGCATCAGAAAGATAACCTTTATTTGAAAGCCAAAAATCTCTAATAATCTCCATAGTGTCTCGACCTTGGCCGAACATCATGTCATGCTGTTTGTCAAATAGAATGTTAAACCACTATTATAAATTAAAATAAGTAAGTTGGTTCTGGAATGTAGATTGTTAAAACTAATGATTTAAGGTGAAAGATAAATTGAACGTTAGTAAGGTAGGCTTGACTGAAACTTTAATCTCTATTGGTGGTGACCACTGGAGGTCATTTACCTAATGTACTGTTTGGCTACTTTTGTGAGATACGTTTTCTCACTGAGACGAGGGGGTTAGGTATGTGCTATCCCGTCGAAATCTGTGCAGGCTCTTACAACACTGCCTTATTCAGTTTTGAAGGTGTCTTTTTGTACAGAAATAACTATTGGGCAATATCGGCAGAAAAACCCACGATTCTGACAGTCGTTTAGTTCACGGCTGTACTGACAAGTTTAATACCGTCTTATTGATCAGTCTCATTCTCTGTATTGTATTTGTTTCTGATTATCCCATAATAATAGTTAGTTTCAAACCATTTCAAATGTTCTTTGTACAGATTGAATCTTAAATGAAAACACGTAAAACAAGGACAAGGGTTAACCTTCATTGACTACATAACTTCGTAGGTACAAACGTTTATTATAGTGTTAAATGATTATCATCGCAAGTGTACACAACATTTTGAAGACTCATTAAGGTGCTAACAACCGCTTTATAATAGCAACTTCTAAACAATGCGGCGTCGAAGATTTTCTCGACTGCTAATTATATAATTAACGACAGTTTCCTAATCCGTGCAGAAGTTCCCATACTTTGTTCTGTGGTATACAATACAATACGTTATGAAACAATGTTTTGTTTCGGAGATTCTATGAATGCTAAACACAGATAGAGTAGTCTCGTGGATTGAATGCTGATTGTCGTAAAGTAAAACAGACACGCTGAGTTTTATTTAATTAGCACAAGCTATTTTGCTTTGTGATTCATGTTTTCATGAGGTAGATTTTTGTTTTCCTTTGTGAAGATCAATCTGCCTAGCCTTTTCCTAACTATGTTGGGGTCAGCTTCCAGTCTTACTGGATGCAGCTGAATACCATTATTTTTCATAGAGCGCCTATCTGACCTCCTAAACCCAGTTACTGGGTAACACGATACCCCTTGGTAAGACTGGTTGTCAGTCTTTTTGGGCTTCTGACTATCCGTAACGACTGTGACTGAATGATAGCCGGAACCAACGGCTTAAAGTGCTTTCTGAGGCACGGAGGGGTCTCGGTTAACTGCTTGTAATTTTTTTTCAATTGTAAAACCCCATAGGGACAAAGGGCAAAAATATTGCCGTACACTGAGACGAATTGAACCTTGAACGCGAATATAACGCAACTTCACGAGAATATAAATAAATATAATCAAAAATGAAACGAGTAAGCGTAGGAGGACCAAGATCGAAAACCTTGGTCACGCAAAGGACCAGTTTTTGAGAGCCTCTTTATATTTGTAACCGTAATTAATTAAGTACCTACTCTGCTACGAGTCAGTCTTGTCTTTCCACATATATTTACATACACTCAACTCACGCCTTCTTCTCATGGGGATAGGCAGAAACTAAAGAGACCTTTTATTAAAAATGATTTATTTAACATGATAAATTATTTCCACGGAAAGTCCTATAATACTATTAGTCCGTGCTAGTTAAGGCCTATGTGAAATTAGTGGTGGTGGTGCTTAGAAACGAACTCTGATTGAGGCCAACTCCGCCTGTAGGAACAGGTATGCTGGTAAAAGGCTATTAAAATAAGAATAAAAAATACTCGATTGCCTCGAAATTAAAGCGAACAAGTGCCTTTTGGAATGACAAAAATATATGTTCACCAATGGCTGTAGTGCCTACAGTATGCTAGTCGTAATGAGCTGTTATTAAGAATTCTGTTGAAATCTGTCGCCAAACCTTTAAAAATAATGATCATGGTTGTCATGTAGCTGTGCCCAAGTAAAGCAAATTATTATTTGATTACGATTAACGAAGAAAAAGTTTCATCTAACAAGTTTTGTTTTTTTTTGACAGCTTGAAATAAATTATTTTGAAAATAGAGCCGTTTTAATTAGTCTATCAAAGACTAATTAGAAATGTTAAGAAATTGGTCAGTAGTGTACAGGTTGGTTTTAATAAGCCTCTCTCACCAATAAATGCAGTGCAACCATTTTTACAACACATCGTGTGAAAGAAAAAGCCTTGGAACTTTCTTTTCCATAAAATTGATATGGCGATGTAAGCGAACATAGTCAATTCATTGACCCATGGGCTATGGGTACAAACATGTCGGCCGAAGCTATTGACCTGAAACTGTGGTTCAGCAATCACGTCCTAATTTCACAGTCGGCTGCCACTGCCCACTCAAACCGACGACAAACTGGAATAATAGCCAGTAACTGGTTTCGAGTAATTTGAGCAAATGGATCAAATTGCTCGCTTTGTCCTATAACCATATTATTATCAGTTTTTTTTCTACTCTGTCGAGTCGAATCGAGATCTACACTTACTGTGAACAGTATTTAGATTTATTGAGTTTTTTCCATGAAGTTTCTTGGCCGTTCTTCTCCTTAAAAGCCTACTACGCTTTGGAAAGGGCACTAGTTTCAATTGTAATGATTTTATTGAAGTAAATGCTTTGAGTTGTAATAACAGCTTTTTGGTGTAAAAGAATTGGATTTTGTTACCTATGTACTTTTCGCTAGCAATGTTTATGATTATAATCCGCTAGCAGTTTCTTATAATTGGACTTGCAATGGCATTTAGTTATACCGTTTAATTACTGTGTAAGGCTTCCTTAAATTCTCAGACACGGCTTAACCAAGTATACATTCCTAGCACGTGGATACTACTTGTAGATAAGTAATTTAACATTTCGAAACAATGGTAGAGTAAACAGGAAGTAGTTATTATATACTGATACTATATACCTAACTAAGCTTTTATTATCCGCAGTTAACCTAAATAAGGTATAAGGCTGGAATTAATTGATAACTTCAATTAATCAGCATTTTAGCGGGCAAACTTTCGTAACCAATTACTGGAATGTTCGTATTCACTAACACTAGACGACACCTAGATGAATGCAAAATAAAGACGTACTTTTGGATTTTCAACTTTCGGAACCGCGCTTTTTCAGTGAACGATCCTACAGTCAATAGTAAGTCACCAACCACACGACGCGCGACGCTGCACAAGCAACTTTGTGTTATAAAATAAGTCCTTTCAGATAGTCCCTTCGAGACTTATCCGCCCTGGATTTTTTAGGCTTGTACCTAAATCGAGTGGCTATCAGTATCATACCTTCGTGTTGATTTTAAAATAATTATGTACACATCCAGCCAAAATACTTACTAGCACGCATTAACAAACAGAATTCAAAACACATCACACGTATTAATGGACAACTGCGTACAGCAAGACATTCTAATGTTGCTTCAAATTGCGACCAGTCATGCCACAGTTGAAAACTTTGTAGTTACACTGTTTACAACGTACAGGTATTTGTTACAACAAGAAGCATATAAACATAATGTACATCGCGACACAACACAAGTCGTTCTGCATAATCGATTTTTTAATTGAAGTCAGCTTAAATGAGCCATAAGTTATTGGCTGTGGAGGAAAATCTATGTTTTTATTATCCAGTAAGAAAAGGCCATTGAGTTTATGGATGTGGACAACCTCACACAAGGCTGAATGTGTGGCTGATAAACGATATTTCAGACGAAGAAATAACTGCAAAACACATCGAAATGCGCATTTGTAATTGTAAATAACTTGACTTAAAATTTCAGCAAGTTTAGGTACAATTATTAATTCCTTTCCTTTAGTTTTATTGCTTGGTTCCATAGTGGGTCCAGTCGGATTTTCAAGTACTTATGTTCCCATTTAGATGGTGGAGCCGAGGATATTAGTTTCCTATTATGCTCCCACTGCTGGGACACAGGCCTCCACTTTTCGAGAGGGAGTGGGCTATAATCCACAAAGCGGGCCCAGTGCGGGTTGGTAGATGTCACATGTCTTCGAATTTTGGGCTACAACTGCTCGCGATCTTAGGTTGACGAGTATTTTATTGGGCTCGTGGATCTAAATCCATCCATTCAGACTATTCTCAAAATATGACAAGTACAGTCAAGCCGAATATAATTTGTAATGTTTATTTTTTCTGACCCGCTATATTTCCTCGGGGTACCTAATTATTTACGTTGGGCTACTTCGAAAGCAGTATTCACAGATATTTTAACGATTCCATGCGGCACGCTGCATTGAAATTACTTTCTGTTCGCGTATCGCTTGATCACGCATTTCATTAAAACTGTGTTCGGTGCTCTACTACCGTTTTAATGAGAGAGCGCTTTATTTATACGCCTTTTGTTCTTTATGTGGTGTGGTATTTTCCTTATTATCTTTTAATCGAAAATATGTATTAGCTACACGTACAGTTAAATGTTATTTCTAATAATAATAAAAAGAGACAGAGAGAGAGAGAGAAAGTCTCACGGTGGGAGCATAACGCTTTTTCCATACGTGACGATTTCCACAAGTCAACTCCGTGATCATCAGAATGACTGCCCAAAATGACCGATCAGCTTTAAAATATTACTAAAATCTAATACCTATTTCCTACTGCAAGCCGCGTTAAGAAACTACGTTCCAAAAAGGTTTTTCCTGAGCGTCATGTACGAAGGCAATAAATGTTAGCCTTAAACTTTCTCAGACGGTCCGAAAGCGCTTTCTGACGTTGCTTTCACGTCTGTAAAGCCCTTTGCCCTGTACCAACTTTCAGCTTACACTGTCTTCAACAATAAGCCTGTTTGGTCATTACTGGTAAGATTCACGGAGTCTCAGGAAGTTACATTGGTGTCAGTCTATGCCAGTTTATGATGCGGACACAATGTCAAGGAGTCCATCATTAGGGTCATTGCCGCCGTGGGTAGTAAGTCGGTATTTACAATAATCAGCCTATAATGTTCACACTGCTGGAATACAAACCTCCTCTCAGTAAGAGGGAGTGGGCCGTAATCCACCACGGGGGCCCAGTTCGGATTGGTAGATGTCACATGTCTTCGAATTTTTGGTTCTAGGACATGCCGGTTTCCTCACGATGTTTTCCTTCACCGTTTTGAGAGCAGTGGTGATGAAAATAATTTACACAAAGTAAAGCGCCTGTCTGGGTTCGAACCTACGACTTACAACTCGTAAGTCGCGGTCGTTACCACTGGGCCACCATCGCTCTGTCAGTTGGTATTTTTAGGTCAAATACACACTATCTTTCTTTTAAGGCCTGTTCAAACCTAAGCGGTATTCGCTACCGTCTGCGGTAGAGAAAACCGAGTGGGTATGCGGTAATATTACTGTTCACACCAAAGCGGATTTCGTTATCCTTGTGCGTAGAATACCGAGTTCGAGTTTCGCTCAGGAAGGTGCACTTCTTCTACCCACAGCGGCAGCGAATACCGCTCAGGTCGCTCTAGCCCCAGAACATGGTATGTACCTCTACCCACAGCGGCAGCGAATACCGCTTAGGTTTGAATAGACCTTTAGTGTGGGAGTCAATATTGAGAACAAAAACTTTTACTTGTAACATTTACTACATAGAATAATTAATTATATTTTGGAACATTGAAATAATTAACCTCAATTGTAATAAAAATATGAGGAATGAGTCGGATGACTTCAAAGTAATTGAAATAGTAGAATGGATTGTAAATTGTAAGCAATTGTGTTCCACATTTCCATTGTGCCAAGAAATAAAAAATAGAGGAAAATGGCGCCGAACCACATCTCTATAATACACGAAGAAGTTTTTTCATTTCTTTGTATTGGGACAAAACGACGAGTAGTTTGGAAATCACTAACCTGAATTTGATGTGAACGGTAACTAAGCAATTTGGTGAGTTCGCGTTTTCTTTAAAATATGTGTTAACTATGTGTATAGGCATATTTACCTACACACACGGCTGATAGCCGTGTTCTCTTGAAAGGTTTCTGCCTTTCCCAAAGACGGTCACTGCTTAGAGCGCTTATAAACACCCTGCGACCGATCCTATGCGTAAACCATGGATTAAATTCTCGGAATCGCATGATTCTAATACCTATTTGAAATTGAGAAACCCCTCAAATGCAGGGCGAATTTTAGATAATCAGATTGGAGCTTCAAAAACGTATAATCTATATTGAATTCCTGATGTGGCCTTGCAAAAGAAACCTCCACATCCAGGAATGACAATAAACATGTTACAAAACAATGAATAGCACCGATCAAAATGACAAATGTGATACAAATGAAATTTATTCCGCCACCGTACTCCTCGACGCAAGTCTTAGTGGACTAGGTACATCCGACATTGCACTCATGCTGTTGAGTGATTGTTCCTTCCGTGTGATGGCTAATCAGCACCTACCGCAGTTAATAAGCATTTGCTTAATTTCCAACGACATAATCATTGACGAGTAGTGTTTTCAACCGTTAACCAGGAAATTACCTAACTATAATATTGGCCAGTGGTATAAACCGGTATAAACGACCAGTAGTTCACTTTAGCCCTGGAACGAAAGAGCTGGATGTCAGGGGGAGAGGCCTTTACGCAGCAGTGGGGTGATGCAGGCTAGCAGTAACAGTTACCGGTATTATGTATGTCGCAGCCAACTGGTTTAATTAACCGTTTAGTTAACCGCCTAGCCTTTTAACTAAATGGCGGCCGTTCAACTAACGGCCTAATATTCAACTATAGTTTAGGTTGGAACTGTAACCAATCACGCGCGAGCCGAATTGGTCGCAGTAACTAAGCCAGGGCACCCCGACCAAATGGGTTAGGTAAGGTTAATTTAGGTTAGAACTGTGATCAACCGCGCGTGCGAGCCGAGACAGCGAAGCGAGGTGAGCACTACTTCCAAATTCCAACGGCTAATTTAAACAATTGCCTGCGACATAATAATATACACAAATAATGTCTTTAGTTAAATTAGCGTCAAGGCAAAGACTAATAAATAAAATAGATTTTTGGTACACAAGGTTGTGTGTACGAGTTAAAAAATACATTTAAATTCAGCCTAGAGTCAGAAGGTTAGCGATTTGTTGTTAATGAAAAGATTTTTTGATACATACAGGTGACAGAGTCACAGTTCTACCTACGATTTAAAGTTGACGCACAAAATGTTCTTGAAGAACAATCGAATATTGTTGGAATTTCCGACTTAAAAGTACTAAAAAAAACAATAGTGAAGCTAATTATACGGAAACAGTTGCTGGTAAGTAGCAAGATACTTTGAAGCAATTGGCCATTCTAACACTGTGACATAATTTTGGTAGACCAGAAATAATCGTTGATTACATCATCGTCCAATTCTAAATTTACGGAAAGTACAAGTTTATAGTGGCTTTAATGGTTTGGTTGTAAAGTCCTTTAATTAGTTAGGTACTTTTAATGAGAGAACGTATTTAGCGTTTGAATTCGTAGGCTGACGTGAAATAAGCCTGCGTCTCGACCGCGGTTATGTAAATCGTACACAGCTGAGACTTTCTTCTGTTTGTCCGCACAATTAGCGTGGGGAATCGTATCGAAGCTGTAGTTAGAGCCTCGACGTGAAAACTGTCTGTATTTGTGAGGCTGATTAATAAGGCTGATTAGCTCACTCATTCTGTTTTGGTATTTGTCTAATCGATTTCTATATTTCAGATTGGTAAATCACATTCTAAAGCCCACGGTTCTCTTTAATAAAATAAATATTGCAGTGGAATATGTGCATTTCAATAGAAATGAATCAGTTGACATCTTTTATTCATGAAGAAGTGTCTAAAACAACATGATAATATTGATGATATGGATGGGTCATGATAGTGACATGTCTCACATCTCTCTTTTGGAACTTGTGCAGAATATTGCAGCTTGCTAATAAAACATCGAGTGTGAAGGTAACAATTAAGCATGCGAAATTGTAATTACAAGAAAAAAGACGTAAAAAAGTAACGTTTCTAAAAACGAAATTAATAACACAGAATTTTGTCACACGATTCACTTTGAAACACCTGATTAGCTCTGATCAACCATCAGCTTACAATTTAAAAGGTTACGCATAAGCGGTCATGTTGAACAAAACGAATGAATACAGGCTCGAGACAGTGACCGCTGACCGAGCTTGTGGGGGGGGGGGGGGGGGTATCACAACTTTCACTCGAATACATCTCAGCACGACCTCGAGACGTTTGGGCAGCAAAGGCTATTATAAAATCAAAACATTCCGGTATCCACGCAAGGATCAGAATCCAACGCTGTCTTTGTAAGCGAGTAAGGTATCATTATCAAAGCTAACGTGGTAATGTTCTTTGCACGATTGGATTTTATCGCATGATTTAAGCTTACTGGTAGTTAGCCGGTGGGCGTACCTTAGTTACAATTAGTGAAAGTCGAAACGACACTGATGCATACGATGATTCGACACTGACTCAACAAATAAATCACGTTTTATCGTCGGCTGCATCGATTCATTTGTGTGGTTTCGTTTGTATTGGGTGGTATTACCTCATTTACTGAGCTTGACGATGAAAATTAAGGAAGACACTTTCACGTTTAAATAAATTAAGAACATAGAAATATCATTCTAAGACTTTATTTTGTCATCAGTCGTCCTGCGGGGTAAATGCGTAACGCACAAACAATAGCAGTGGCTTACGTTTTGGCAGTACAACAACATTCAGTTCAGATGAACAAAAAAAAAATTTTTGCAAAGGAAGCAATGGTTTAACAATATTTTTCTAAATGATTCAGATTGTGCTTGGAAGTGTGTTACGCAATTAGGATGCTGCCCCCGTGTTATTAGATTCGGTCAGTGTAACCGTGACAGACTGACAAATAAGTTAATAATAAATAATAATAATAGTTTATTAGTACATTAAAAAAAAAAAAACAACAGTACATAGCATACGAAACAGTGGGTTGTACTACCAAGTATAATATTCTTGTCAGCTTTCCGGGCTCCTAAACTAGGTACGCAGACCTGTATCTTAGGAGTCGGACATTTTGCGGCTTCAATTTATATAATACAACCGTGACTTTTGTGTTTGCTTACAGTGGTTGTTAATACAGCAGATGGAGTGAATGATTGTGGTAGTGGATCTAGGAGTGTGTATATGAGTGTAGTTTGTGTGGTGTGAATGTGAAGTGTGAGTGTTTGATAAGCTTTCCTTCAATGTAGGGTTGATAAAGTTATGATTCTAAAGCCAAAATATTTTCAGTTTCATCATAATTTAAGGATAAGAGCCATTCTCCTAATTAATTTTTAATTTCATGTAAGGTATATCTGTACAGCGGAATAATTTTATTTATTTTATTATACATGCGTGAACTTTGAGCCAACAATTGTCGACTTGTAAATGCAAAACGACAGGGGTTTGTTTTACATATAGGGAAACCGTGGCGTCTGAGAAGCAAATTTTTATCTAATGGAAGGTTGGAGTGCCTTCGCAAGAGTGAACGAAGGACATATAGCTGCCTTACTGTGAGAACTTCGGCCTCAGAATATAAAAGATCAGTAGGGTAATCTCTAGGTTTAAAAAGCATCACTTTAAGAACCGCTCGTTGTGCACGTTCTGCAGGGAGCATTGCTGTTTTGAAAGTACCGCCCCATACCGGGATGCAGTACATAACTATAGACTGACAAAGGCTGAGGTACACAAGAGTCAGAGTTTCAGAATTGGCGGAGTGTCTGAGTTCTTTAAAAATAAAAATTAATCTTCTGATTCTAGTGCAGAGTGCCTCTATATGCGCGTGCCAGGTAAGTTTCTCGTCAATGATCACTCCCAGGTATTTAATATAAGTTAGTTCCGTTCTCTATATTTTATCATGAACACGTGTTTATTTACAGTTTGATGGAAGTGAGGCTAATACTGACCATTTCCTGCATGGATTTCTGCTATAAATGTTGACGGTATTGAGTCTAATTAAACGGTTAGTGATTGTGATAGCAATTATGTCAAGGCTGCAACAATCTAGCGTGCGGAACGCATGGATTGTTGTAACCTAAGTTATAAGTCATCTGAAAGGTCCTTTTAGGCTTTAAATTTAATGAAAGTCACGTATTAACTAGCCCGTATTTTCCCACAGGGCAAAGGCTTTCCCTTCTATTTTCCACACAATTCTGTCTTTTGCGAGCCCAGGCCAGTCCTTTTGGTAGGAGTCAAGCTCGTCCCGCAATCTTAGTCGTTTCGGTCTGCCGAGATGGCGTCGTGCGTTTTGTGGGACCCAATGGTGGTTCTCTTAGCCCAATTGTCATCTGAGATGCGGCAAACATGTCCGGCCCAGTCCCACTTAAGTTTAGCGGCTTTCTGGGTAATGTCCGTGATCTTGGTTTTGGTTTTGAAAGTCACATGAAAACATAATCATAAAGAAATTAATAGAGCCTTTTTCTTTCGAATCTCAGTTTGTCGAAGTTATTTTCGGTGTTAACTTAGTGTTGCACATGAAAGTTTTGAGAAAATATGCATCTCCCACAGTTACTGCGATAAGTTAATTCGCCACTTCTTTTTGTAATGTGGTCTTTATCTTTTTGTCGCTACTGTTTCCGAAGTAAAATCACGTAAAAGTATAAGTAGTTTATTGAGTTTATCTTCATTACATTTTTCCTTACTTAACTTACTAAAATATTTTTTTATTTTAAGTACCTACTTGTTAATAGAAGATTTTTGGACGAATAAAATCTATCTTAAATTCTTTCATTCACTGACGGACAAGGGGATAACGCACAGACTAAACTGCTGGGTGTAGAAGCATGAAATTTTGCACAAGAGTTCCTTATTATTACATGTGTTATTACGAAAGCGAGCAGTAAGGTAATTATTGAAAATTGAGGCTAAATAAGGGATGAAAGTTTGTATAGAAGTTCGTTACAAAATTATGTAAAAATATATGCATAATATGCAAAAACCCATCATGTCATTTATTATACGACTGTCAAACATTAACAGATGTTGAAAAATTTTGCTTATTCGATCCGTAAGAGGAAAAGTTGACAAAAATAGGTCACACACAGTACATATCAGGGTGAACAAACTGATTTGGAAAAGAGGAAGGTCTATCAATTGTAGCTTTATTATCATAAGGATAAACCGGTGGTGCCCCAGTCGTAGCCACCGCGACTTGTAGGGCGTAGGTTCGAACCCAGACAGGCGCTCTTCTTTGTGTAAATTATTTTATCAACACTGCTCTCAAAACGGTAAAGGAAAACATCTGCATCGTAAGGAAACTGGGATGTTCTAGAACCAAAAAAAAAAATAAGACATGTGACATCTACTAACCCGCACTGGGCCTGTGTGGTGGATTACAGCCCTCCCTCTGGAAGATAAAGGATCCTGCCGGATAACAAGATAACCTATAAGTAGACCAGTCCGACACCCAAACCCGACCGAACGCCTGTTTCAAATTGTTGCAGGATACTCATCCCCCTCCCATTAAACCTCTGCCACCAAACGAGCATCTCCTGTCAGGGTGTAATCTTTTGTGGTCCACTTGGAACTCCCTGAACCGTCTCTGGAGAAAAGTGGGAAGATGTAACTCCAACCTGGCATTGTGGGGCTACCCTCTGTGTCCTAAAATATTTAATCAATGTGACAGAGTTCGCTGCCACCGACGACGCCGTGGAATGGCGAAGTTTTAGGCCTACAAGATCTTGAATACTGTCGTGCTAGAGACACGAACATGAAGAGCGGAGCAGTTTAGAGAAATCCATTGATTCCAAAATAGTAGCTAGTCACTATAAATTTTCTCATTTTTTACTAGGACATAAAAAACTATTCTGTTTTACTGAAATTGCTTCTCACTGGTATCATCAACGTCAAATAAAAACAAAATAAATAATTTAATCGTTTCTGAAAGCAATGCATGACTAATTATAGAAAGTATATTCTGTTAGAAATATTAATGAGTTTAGAGTTTGCAGTAGAGAATATAACGTTTGTTAGAATTTGATTCCCGTTAGTTTAGCTAAATACCTAGTTACCTCGATACGAGTAACTATAGAAATATGAGTCTGCCGTACGAGTCCCCATTGCCATTGCCATACGGGTTTCCATGTTTAAATTTTAAAAGTCCTGAAAAAAAAGTTGACGCTTGCCAAAAATTCCGGAAATTTTACTTTTTAATGTTTTTTTTGCAGTACTCACTGAACTTTGTTTATGTCGGAAAAAAAATCCCCTCATGCACAAAAGCCCAGACAAATGACAAAGTCCGGACGGTAAGCCAGAAAGTTGGACGTGACGGATAGTAACCCTAAATATGAGTTTCTTTTATTTAAATTGCACAAAAAACACATAACGCACAAACACTGATAGTGATAGAAATGGTTTAGCTGATAAATATTTGCTGGTGAACGTAAGTACTGAGTAGAGTAGATTCAAAATCCTGTTTTACGATAGTAACTGGTTGTTACATAGACGGCTAGGCTTGGTTGCGCTTAGGCACTTAGCAACTGAATTACAAAGCACCTATGGGGTACAAATAAGTAGGTAGTAAGTAGGTAAAATTATAATATTATTATTTCTAGTTTCATAAATAAACATACAAATACTGTAGAAAAATGATACAAGTGTACAGTGTACTAAAACGTAAAAAAAATGGTAAGAAGGCTTCATTACGTAATGGTACGTATAAAAGACATCAACGCGCTCTGTTTTGGAGGTGCTATTACAATTATTTTTCTTGTTTATTATAACTTTAATAATGTAGTGAACTAACAGGTTTTTTGAGTAAGCAACATGGATTGGTTTCTCTGGTGTAATTTAATGAACATATAATATAATTTCGTTTATTATGTCTTTATATTGACGACAAACAATACGTTCTTTAAATATTGTTTACTAAATCATAAATTACGTTTAAGGAATATTTATTCTGCGTTCGCGCAATAAGCAGTAGAAAGTGGGGTTTTTAAATCAACTTCTTGGAAAGCTGTTTCGTAATATTATGTATTTTGCAGTGCCTAGTGACTCAGACACCATTCGATAACATCCAAAATGTTGGCGATTTGGAGATAAATTATATACTTCTGGACATGACAAATTACATAAAACAGAAATATACTGTGTTGGTATAAAAGCAGACAGAGTTGCTGAAAAATCTAAAGGGCTGATCCATCACGTGACCTGCCGTAGCTGGACTATTTTTTGGCCAAAGAATTGGCACAAAAAGAAGAACCATGGTAATGCTGCCAGCCTTTTTGGCACTTTTCCCGTTGACAGCGATGCCGGAGAATTTTTTGATGCCCTTTGATTCTTTTCCCTTTACATACATGTTACTTAATTATTAATATTATTTTAATCATCCAAAGGTAGAGTCGGACAAACAGTGAACAGGATTAACAGCTAAGTAGATTAAAGTTAAGAATTTTAAGTAGTAGAACTTTACAGAATATGGAATATTGCATACAGCTATGTAACATGAATACTTGTAAAGTATCTTGTTTATTTTAAACACAATTATTATCCCAAAGTGTACAGCCAAATTACATTTCAAGGAAATATATTCCAATTACATATATGCAACCCGACCTCTTCAGTTAACTTACTTTAATTTGTCATGTAATGACAGCCTTAAGTAAGTATTAAGTTTAATGAATAATGGCAAGCGATAGGTACCTTAATTCTATTAAAATCAGGACACTAAAATGAATGCCCTAATAAAAACACGCTCGGCTTAGCGCCGAAAGTTGAAAATCCAACAGCGCTCTTTTAAGTATGAAAAAGTCTGGAATAGTGTGAAAATCGGTGTTAGATAGTCTTTACTGGATAGGGATACATTGCTCTGCTCAAATGGACAGGTAGCCTAAGCCTTCGTTCTTATGAAAACCGTCTAATGACTTGTTAACTACGTAAGGCTAAGACTAAAATGTAGACGCTAATTGTACGTGTTTAGTGACGTAATATTGCATGTTAACTTGGGTTTGTTGACAGCTATTATTAATTACGTAAACAGTTAAAGTATACCAGTTAGGCAGTTGGCAATTAGAACGTTTCTTCGACTATGACAATCAGAAACAAACACAACAGTACCTAGTTTATTAATGATTTCAGTTTATTTATCGTTATTAATCGAACATTTTGTTTTACATGTGGTTTAACAAAAACATAACAGTAAACCGTTGAAAGAATATCGGTTTTGAATATAATGTAAATGAAAATTCAATCTTTTTCTTGAAAATCTATATTATAATTAAGTTCTCGGATTCAAGCAAATTCTCAATTTTTTTTCGTGTTAGTGGGTTCGAAATTTGAGATTTATTTAGGTAAAAAATAATCCATAAATACAGAATTAATCATTGTAAAGTCACTACTTTCAAACTACTTACTCGTACAATGCTTTTGAAATTGCTGTACTTTGATGTGCCTAGTAGGTCATTACCTACTAGGCACATCAAAGTACAGCAATTTCAAAAGCATTGTACGAGTAAGTAGTTTCTATAATGCATTTGTATACTAATGCCATAGAACCCGTTACAATATAACAGAAATTACCGACTGCCTTATTAACAGCACCATTAAGCTGTAGTTAATTACAGAAAGCTATTACCGCCGTAATATCATCTGTAATAGATTATAATTCACCATTATTAGACGATTGTTAACTGATAATGAAGAGCAGACAATCTTGACCTAGTGACCTGTTTATATTTTTAACAAGATTCCCTAACAAGTTTTTCATTCAATTCATTCAAATTGAATGAAAAACTTGTTAATGAATTCGTTCAGTAAAGGTCGGTGATAAAATAATGCACAATTGTTAATTATTTAATTAAATACAATCGTAAATGTTTCTTATTTAATTATAGGTATATTGTTTTTTTGTTCCTGCTTTATCTTATGATGCAAGTAGTTGACTCGCACTTGACCAGTTTTCAGATATCTTTCGGGGTAATTGCGTAACACAGTATCAGTAGCAATGGATTTAATTTTGACAGTTCAACAACATTCATTGCGTTATGTACGTTTTTGAGATACAGTTTTCGAACATATTAAGAAGCAATAGAATAGCAATATCCTTCAAGATGATTCAGATTGTGATTGTGATTACGCAAATTGGGTGCTGTGTTATCCTGGGCATGTATTTATTGTCTGTTTGTTTGACTTTACAATAGGAAACTAATTAAAGAATCCGCTACTTATTAGCAAAATTGCATTAATAAAACCGTTCGATTACAGTTTTATGGTTAATTACTTCCGTAGAGAAGTTATTTGTCCATGTACGTACATGCCTTTTACCTCTGCTTATGACATTTAAGGGAAATGCTGGTTATACTTTTTAAATGTTTGTATTCATGAAATATATTTTTTCTGAGTAGATTCTAACAACCGAGGCATGAGATGAACTAAACAATTATTCAAATTACGTTTGCCTTACTTATATAAGTTGAATAAACAGACCTTAAAATTACTTTACTTTCATTTCAAGCATCTCAACAATGATACAGTTGAGTCAATCAATTATGAAAACGAATTAGAAATTTCTCTCGTACCTAATAAGAAAATTGTAGAAATTCAAAAACTAAGTTCATTTTGTTTGTTAGTTTTTTATCCCTCCATTTTTTTATAAACTGGTAAGAACATATTATTATATTTATACTGTCAGCTTTTAAATTATGTAAATATTATTTATAAAATTAAAATATAAAAACAAGTAAAAAAAAAAAACCAAGGTGCTACAATATTAAGTTATGTAAGTACCTGTCTAGAGAAAATCAGTTGTGATCAGTGTCACGGTTCGAACCTCTTTTCCACTAATTTCGTATTATATAACTATATTTTTCAGGCACATCTCCATACTCATAAACTATAAGGAGAACAAAGTAATGGTACTTTCTTGATTCTATAGGATATTTTAGGAAATGGCCAACGAATGGTCGCGTGTGTATCAAACACAAATGTTTGGGACACCATTTTTATGGACGGCTTGCTCTTGTTAATATAATAATGTAGCCAGTACAGGATCCATTACATTAGCAGCAATTTGGAAATAACGTACATAATTTCAAACGAATGTCCGAGACAACCTTGCACCTACGAGTACATAACACAGTGCAGTTTAAACTGTTATCAAAAGGAAGTTGTAACATTGATTCAAACCTTCGGGCGTCGAACTAATATAATATTAATATGATAAACGATACCTAAGTTCCGAAGATACAATCGTGATATTCATTGTGCATACAAATCCCGAATTAATCTAAAGTTTATTACTTTTTAATGGGACTCTAAGATTTGTTTAAAGATACGTTGTTTGTCTGCTGATACTTCATTGTAATAGAGGCACTTGGGCCCTAAGTGGGAGCGCCTATTCCGGTTGCTGACATTCCGAGGTGTGTTTTACAGGTCGAGGTTGAATTAAACGGTGACGGTCTAATTGTGTTCTTGGATCTAGTCCTAGTAATAACAACATTTAACATTATTAACGTGTATTATACATAGTTAAGTTTAATAACATGCATTATGGCGGAAGTAAATAATAGCGAAGGTTAGTAGGACAATTTGTGCGTCATGCATGATGGTCTGACACCGATCTATATTTGCGTGGTGGTGATCACCGGGGTGGTTTAAGTGAGGTAAAAATCCCACACTCCCTAACCTCCCTCCCCGGAGATCGGGTGCCTTTTGAAGGTTTCCCCATGAAAACAAAAAAAAAAAAACCTCCTTCTCACTTCAACGCCTGAAAGCACCTGTCATGTTGGTTTTTATAATTGCCCAGTTAAAAACAAAACACTTGCGTTAAACACACTTGCATAGCATTAGCATTATTAAGTACACACCTATTTTTGAGGTGCCGCACTCCGTCAACCGTTACCTCGGCGATACCGCGCTAGACTTTCGTAAACCAACAGCCTGATTGATAAATATATCACGTAAAGTCGGTTTCATCATATTGGCATTCGGTGAACGGCAACACCGATTGTTTTACGTTGTGCATTCTGAATGTGTAACTCTTTTTTCGGCTGTATTGAATCGTATGAGCAAGAAACGTATCAATCGACCTTCTAGGCGTTTGTTCGTCGCAACTAATGTGTGACTTATGTCAAAAAGGAGATAAATATTGCCGTTTCACGTTGTATATGTCACCTAAGTAAAGGGTTTACGTAACGAGAACTGAGTGAGTAATGCACAATGCACGCTGGTGTAACAACTAACAATGTTCAGAAGTATTACCGCAACTCAAGAAAAACCTATTGTTGACAAAAACTATCAGCAAGAAAACACACTAACTCTATAGAAACTAATACCTACTTGATAAAACAATACTGACAGTGACTTATGGTCATTATGGCCATGTGTATGTCGCCGGTGTACGATGTTTTATGCTTCACGTGGAGGGGCAGTTAGTATCACATTACCTTCAATGCACTGTTGCCCCATTTGCCCCTTTCAAACCTAGATACATACCTAATCGAGTTGAGCAAATGCGTGTCGGCAATATGCTTGGCACTCAAAGCATCCACTTTGCGTAAATTTAACGTCAAATGTAACAAGCGTATACAGCTTTTTTCCTGACATTGATCTTTTTTTATCGAGTAAATTATTTTATTTGCTAAAATGAGTAATTAATAAAAATAACAAATTAAAATCCTAACTAAAACTATACAAAAACTATAAATAGAGCGTCGAAAAATTCATCCGCATCGCTGTCGACTGGTAAAGTACCCAAGAGACTGGCGGCATTACCACGTTGTATGGCAATGCTAAACCTTTGGCCAAGGTAAAAGCCAGCCCTTGGGTCACGGGAAGTGTCAACCAACCGTTTTGAAATTTCGTTAAAAAGACCATGAGCACTTGGACCCCACGGCCCGAGGATTTTAACCCCAAACGGCTCGAAAATATAATTTCCGATAAGGTTATTATATTTTCGCCGCTTGAGGTTTTCCGCAGCCGCAGCAGCAGCGCCAGCACAGCATGCCGAGCCAGGAAGATGGGATGGCGCAAGAGTATCGAAGCACGTTGCGTCCCACACTAAAGGCCTACCCACCTTCCATGGAAATAAAGACATACCGTCCGGTCTCTTGCCATCGTCACGTGCCAAGCCATTGGGTTCTAATACAGCTGGAACAAGAGCGATTGATTTTTGGATTTGAGAAGCCGGGTTATGAAAGATCCGCCCGAGCCGCTCGCCACGCCCTCTCTAGATTTTCGAGAAAATGGGAAAATATGACACTTGACTCTACATTCCCGCATCAACTTTTTTGGAATTGTGCAGTTGTCACTTGTATGTTTGCGCTAGGCAAATCAAACCTTCATTTATGTACCAATTATCAAGGCATTATTTTTATCTTTCCCCATCCGTTCCAGCGCATTGCGCACTGCACCACTGCAGTTCATAATAGGTACTTTCCTCTTCCTCAAATTGCTCTTACTTACGCGTAATATGAAAGTAATTTATTCGTTTGATACATCATTTAGTTCGTGTATTTGGTTTGTTACCCTTAAATGTTCGAGAGAAGCCGAAAGAAACCAGTTGGTGCACACTATCGGTGCCGCGGCCGTGGGAGTGCACAGCCGATTGTTTTCCCTACAATGGTCACGAAAGAAATGGACGACATTCTGATAAGTAGTTAGTACCATTCTGTGAAATTATTATTTCGTTGACATGATTTACAGTCAATTGTAACGGCTATCATAATATGCTAGCCTGGTTAGCACCAAGTTTCGTCAGTTTACTTTTGAGGTTTATAACAAAAGGTAGTTAATTCCTAGGTTTAATTAAGATAACGATTTTGCCGGCTCTTGGTACAATTAAATAATTATCTAGTTATGTGAGGCATGGTGCTTGAAGTCTCAAGCAAGACCTCTTTTTGATTCGCAAACTTTTTTATATTAACAGTTCAAATAAGAAGTCAGGCTCAGCGGAAACAATTTATTTTATATATTTTGACACCATTAAAAGTGGATAAGAATTTTTAAGCTTCATCCTCAATTTGCCTAACGAGGAAAGCAGTACGAGCTAGGTATTGAGACCACTTGCAAGAATGAAAACTTGTACATTGAATTCTTGCGACCGTAGCCCTATTTAATATAAATGACAATGCGAAAAATTTGTCAAAAAATTACAATATTGTCACATTTTCACTACACGACGGCGCTATTTAATAAAGCAGGAAATGTAAACGTAGAAAATTATCGGATTGTCAGATTGTCGCCTGTCACCTGTCGCTTGTATTAAACAGCATTGCTGCAAGACGATACCATAGTCCAAGTTAGCAGCACTCCTTCCCAAAGTTGATGAAAGTTCAGACTCTCTTTGTGTTGCATTATTTTTATTCCAAGACGTTTCATAGCAGGTGGTTTACAATCTCTTTAAAAATATAAACTTGCCATGCTTTAATGACATTGATATATAAAAAACCCTTTAATGATCAAAAACAAACGAGTTAGCAACACCACATTAAGCTAGTCAAGTAAATTACAAGTTACTTATGTTAGTAATTAAAAATAACATTAAGGAGTTAATGCATTAAAAAGTCAATAGAACAAACCTTACAGTTAGTTCACCGGCACTGGTGTACAACTTGTAAAATATACGGTGTTTATACGTTTGTTCACCCAGGCAACAAGTTAGCCAACTTTCTATCGGCCTATCAAATACACAACAGACACAATGCTCGCTTTTTATAACCAGGTTTTCACACAAATTTCTTAATGTAATCTTATAATTTCGCTCATAAGTTAGTTGAGCATGAAGGAAGATACGTTAACGTGAAGAGGTATGGTAAAGACGCGCGTGTTTTCCCGCGGCGGAGGTTCGACTGCGCGCGCGCCGCTGGAGAAACTCGAGAGAAAAGTATCGTCCCCCTGCGCGGCGCAACAGCTGTTACATCAATGCTCTTGTTTGATATTGTTCACCACCTCGGTTTTTGCTAATTAAATGCGAGGCAAGTTAAATGCCCGTGCCGTCACTTCCGGCCGCGCGGTGCCCATCACCGTGACATCAGACTAGACGTAAACTGAGACAACTTCCCGCAATGGTACGAGTAGCTCCAATTGTTTTGTTTATTTATATAATTATAGTAGTAAAGAACAAAGTAGGGTAAAATGCTAATTAAAAGTCATAAGAAGGCTTCAATTTTTCTTCGAGTTTTCATTTCATTTAGTCTCTTACCTAACCTCTTATAACTAAACTGATTTCATCTTTGCGTCAATGTCGGATTAGAAAGATAGACAATGAAATAATTAATGAAAGTCAATCTATTAGTGAATATTTTAATATAATCTGCTCGATCGTAATTTATCAGGTGCTGTGTGAAAGCTGATTTTCTATATTGATAGCGTCATACATTCATCTTGAAAAGATCTGTCTGTCAAACATACAGTGCTTTATTTGGGTTTAAATTAACTAAAGGTCTTCAAAAATGTGTCTAGTTTTATACTCCAAAGGCCGTAAAAGCAGAAACATTCGTTTTACAATATTTACTTCGCGTAACTGCAAATTTTCGGCAGTGTATGCACAATAAATGCATATAATACATGCCATGTATAAATTCTTTGTATGCAGTGTTATTCTGTTTTTATTTTCACTTTTAAAAATTATACTAGCTGCGCCCCGCGGTTTCACCCGCGTAAGTTTCGATTTAGGGGGATGAAAAATAGATGTTGGCCGATTCTCATAGATACCGGATAAGCACAAAAAAATTCATCAAAATCGGTCAAGCCGTTTCGGAGGAGTATGGCAACGAAAACTGTGACACGAGAATTTTATATATTAGATAAGCTAAAATTTTAGTCCTGCATCAACCGGGGGTTGTCCTTGACTACACTTGCATAGTGCAGACAGAGAGAATCGTCCGTTGCCGCGTTGGTACCTCCTCATCATTTATAATTGTCTAAGGGGCCTCTGCGAGTTGGCTTTGGCCCCTGAGTCCCTCGTATGCCTTTCAAAGGTCCGAGGCCCAAGGGTTCCGAGATGTGTCAAAGACATTTTAAAAATAAGCTAACATTTAAAATTATAATATGTAGGTACATGCATATGAGAAAAGAATCATAGGGCACCGTTCTGTTTTATTAATTTTGCTATAATAGTTTTTGTTAACTGTTTGTCATCCTGTTCTGCCTAGCTGGATAGTAGAATAGTTTTATTAAAATAAAATTGTTATAACTAAGTAAGTACATTACATACCTAAACCTAGAGACTACGAATAAGTAATTTGTAGCCTAGAGATAACAAATATAATTAGCTGAAATACTAGGCAATCTTGTAGATCCATACTAATATTATAAATTCGAAAGTAACTCTGTCTGTCTGTCTGTATGTTACCTTTTCACGCTTAAACCACTAAACAGATAGCGATAAATTTTGACAGAGAGATAGATTGCATCCTGGGGAAGGACATAGGATAGTTTTTATCGACATACCTCGCGGGCGAAGCCGCGGGTGGAAGCTAGTACATAATATATTTTCTCCACTAAGAAAATGTCAAAATGTATTATGTCACAAAATGTCTATACAAATGAAGAATCACATAATTTACGTGACTCTGCTTTTGTATAGGTAACATTTGTCATCATGACCGATTTGTTTTGGGCACAGTTTGGCATTTTGCTAACAAGACAAATGACTCTTGAACTGTGAAAACTTACGTAAGATTTACTGTTTCAGTTCTCAAAGGTTCTTTCGGTAAAAAACGTTACAAACAGAAGAAATTGTAGCCGATAGTGACAATGATAGAAGTTTTATCGAAAGAAAATCAAAGAAAACAGTTGAATGGTGATATTCTTCAGAAGGGTAAGATGCGCAGTACCTACTTATGTATGACCAGATGTAGGTATGAACGTAAACGAAGCAGAAGGAATACTATGAATACTAATATGTAAGGATCGTAGCAGGTTGTGTTCTGTAGTTTCTGTTTATCCCTATAGGAACTATATAGCAATAAGTATAGGCGTGAGTTTATTTTTTAAGTAGGAATATCGCCACTTGGTCAGCCTGGTTACAATAACACAAAAAATACATTAATCATATTTAAACCTGAGAGGCAATTCTCGTAATTTTAAGAACGTTCACAGTCTGATCTGAGTCTCAATCTGTCAAAAATACCTCTAATTTCCCTGCATTTTGACAAGTTTTTGACATTTGTTTGTTGCTGAGATGAGACTCTGACTAAATTTTGAACGTTTTAAATTACGAGAACAGGAGGCCTACCATGATCTATTTAAAAACGATTCAAAAGCAAGACATTTCAGTTTAGGTTCTTAAACTGCATCGCTCACAGTCGTACCATGACGTCCAATACGCTCAGTGGCATTTGGATAGTTAAAAGTGAATGAAAAAAAAAAAAAAATTAAAATTGTTTATTGGGTCTCAAACAGTTACATTTGCAGATGTGATTGAGACAGCCCCAGTAAGTAATTAATAATACTTGTGTTGGGGTTGACTCGCTCTTTCCCTTAATTAATAGCTTATACACTATTGATACTCTGTAACAATTAAAATTAAACTAATAAAAATAATTGACCTAATTTGGAAACAAAGAGAAAACAATGACATAAAAAGTAGTTAGCAGCTCTGTGTATTGTGCAATTGTATGTGTTTGTGTGACTGTAGTAGTGTTTGAGGGTGGGTTTGTTTGTGTGTGTGTGTGTGTGTGTGTGTGTGTGTGTGTGTGTGTGTGTGTGTGTGTGTGTATTATGTTAGGGTGTGTGTTAGTGTGTTTATGTATGAGTTTACGTGTTAGCTGATAGTGCCATTATAAATCTAAGTTAAAGATACAATTAGGTGATATAAAATAAAATCAGATGACATATTAGGTGATTACAATGTATAAACATTATGATAAAGAAGAGAAGTAAAGCATTTATGTAAGTCTGACTAGAATATGCTCTGTTTCTTCGTAATTTAGAGTTTTTAACCACTCGGTTATAACTTTTTTGCATTGATGCGAGACCTCATGGTGGAACTTAAGTTTAGCGTTAATTTTATTGTATATGTAGGCTGATTGGCATACATACTGACGCCTTGCAAAAACTGTAGGTACGTACCGGTGTAGAGGAAGCCACAATATCTTTTCTCCTCCTAGCCTGGCTTTCTGAGTTAACTGGGAGGTATTTATGTAAACACAGAATTATGTTTAAAAGGTATAGTTTCCTGACTGATAATAGGCCACCAATTCCATATAAATCGAGTGTGGGATATCTGTACCTATGGCTTAAAATAAATTACTTTTTTAGTGACCTTTGGGCTCTTTCCAACTCAAGAAACTTAGTTTTGGCGGCCCCTCCCCAGACAGATAAGCAGTATGTGATTACTGAGAGCGTTAAGAGCTCGTGGTAATAGGTATCCAGATGGCACGGCCTAAATTGAATCGGTAAACTGACTTCATGGTACGAATTAGAATAACAGTTCAGTTTAGGTCCTAAAGTGAATCGCGTTAAGAGCTCGTGGTAGGTATCCTGGCCTTCTGGTTAATAGGTAGGTTACCAGTTACAATTATGTGTTCATTACGAAATTGCGATTTTCCAAGTTGAAGGGGAATTTGTAAAGCTTTCCTCATAGTTATTTTTGTTAGTAGGTAAATGAGCAATACATCTACTTCGATAATTTTAATTAGATTACCTCATTGAAACCAAATTCCTTATTTGCATGTAGGTACATGAGTACAGTAGGCAACGAAAGTCGTAAGTGCATTTCAATTTTTATACTTTTTTTTTTTTAATAATTTTTTTGTTTCATTAATAATTGAAAGCATTGGTGGCCAAGTGGTAACGGCCGCGACTTACGAGTTGTAGGTCGTAGGTTCGTACCCAGACAGGTGCTTTACTTTGTGTAAATTATTCCATCACCACTGCTCTCAAACGGTGAAGGAAAACATCGTGAGGAAACTGGCATGTTAGAGAACCAAAAATTCGAAGACATGTGACATCTACTAACTCTCACTGGGCCCACGTAGTGGATTACGGCCCACTCCCTCTCACAGAGAGGAGGCCTGTGTCCCAGCAGTGGGAACATTATAGGCTGATTATTTAATATTAATAATTACTGAACACCGTAATAGTGTTATCCGACCCTTATTGCTAACCAAATAATAATATCTTCGGCAGTGAAACTGTAGTGAATGAAATACACCTATGAAGCTAGATGCAACAGCAGTTTCCAAGCATTCCGATCACCTCGTAAAACCCGAGCATAATCAGTACACGAAGCGTATAGTTAATGAGTGTTAATATTATGTGAATTTTACCTAAGCGGTTTCAAGTTGCAGCAGCAGCGGCGCAGGCGCGCTGCATCGTTACGTAAGCACTTTCACCGTCCCTGCGCGCCAACTACACGCAAACAAGCCGTCGTGCAAACGTGACGCACACGTTACGTTATAATACCTACCTACACTTATTAGCTACTAGCTATGGCCCGTGACTTTGTTTGCGGACATTTCCGTGATTGAAAGATACTGTTGGAGGAAGTGTTTATGATGTTGAAGCTGAATGATATTTAAAAACAAGTTCGTCTAAAATATAATCATTTTATTCTGAAGCCTTTCGTAAATTTAGAAACTCTCGACTGATAACTAGAATAGAAGGTACCTAAGATAAGAATGGGTTTATTTAAAATGTGTCTTTCCGACAGTTTACAGGCAATAGGACATGAGCAGACAATGCCACGAAAGTAGCCAAGTACCTACCCAAAGTACGGGCCGTCAGTAGCCCAAAAGTCTGTCAACCTGTCTCACCAAGGGGTATCGTATTACTCAGAAACTGGGTTGTGGAGGTCAGATAGGCAGTCGCTCCATGTAAAATACTGGTATTCAGCTGCATCCGGTTAGACTGGAAGCCGACCCCAACATAGTT
Source organism: Gortyna flavago (assembly GCA_963669345.1). Lineage (NCBI taxonomy): Eukaryota > Metazoa > Arthropoda > Insecta > Lepidoptera > Noctuidae > Gortyna > Gortyna flavago. Next base: position 14,032,265 of record OY770131.1, on the reverse strand, counting down.
GGGAAAAGGCTAGGGATGATGACCCAAGTACTACAAGCTAATTAAAAGTGTCGTCATCATCATCCTCATTGGCAGCAATGTTCCACCCACTCCACAGCTGAGTTTAGGCCTCCTACATTTTGTGCCATCCTTCCCTGGTCCGTGCGAGTCTCATCCATCTTCCCCGCGATATTCTAAAGTGCCGTGCTTTCCTATTATTTAGATACACCCAAGATCTATAATTATGACAAAGATTATGGGTAATTCTGTGTATGTATTTAGTTGGTAAGCATTAAATAAATAAAAAAATATATATGTTGCAACAAAACTCTTAACCAGTCAAAAGTACTATTGACTAGCAAAATCAGTCAAAAGTACTTTTGACCGTATGCTTTAGTCAATAATACTTTTGACTGAAAATTATTGGTTATTAGTACTTTTGACTGCAAATTTGCGGTTAAAAGTACTTTTGACTGACGCTCTTCGTCAAAAGTAGTTTTAACTGCAATATAGCATCAATCAAAAGCACTATTAACTTGTTAGATGAGAATAAAAAAGATATATATTAAATGTGAAATCGTTTATTACGAAAAATTTGGCATTAAAATCATAAAATGAAAACATACACTTAAAAATTGTCATTAAAATAGGTAATCAGAAAATTCACAGGTTATAAAAACACAGTACCTATATTACGTTAATTCAATGATGTTAAAGCGTTTTAGTCTACTGTGTGTGTTCTTTCTTTTCGTAGTGACTCATTTTTGTTCTAATAGCATCAGCTATATATATATTAGAACAAAAATGAGTGACTAATAAGACGTTCTCCATTATCTGCCATCATCTGCCTAGCCTTTTCCCAACTATGTTGGGGTCGGCTTCCAGTCTAACCGGATGCAGCTGAATACCAGTATTTTACATGAAGCGACTGCCTATCTGACCTCCACAACCCAGTTACTGGGTAATACGATACCCCTTGGTAAGACTGGTTGTCAGACTTTCGGGCTTCTGACTACCCGTAACGACTGTCAAAGATCTACGAATGACAGCCGGGACCAACGGCTTAACGTGCTTTCCGAGGCACGGAGGGGTCTCGATATGTAAAGATGGTCACACATCCACAGACCAACCGCGGCAAGCGTAGCTTAACCTGATCGATCGACCTGTGCGGCTCTCCATTAATAATGAGTAATAAAAAAAATTATATGTGCGTTTGTAGTTATTTTTATCGACCACCTTAACTTTTTAAGAGTTTTGACTGATACAACCAGTCAAAACCACTTTTGACGGAATCACTTAGTCAAAAGTACTTTTAACCAGCTCCATTGGGCAAAAGTACTTTTAGCTGTTATTTCAGTCAAAAGTATTATTGACTAAAGTATACGGTCATAAGTACTTTTGACTGATTTTGCTAGTCAATAGTACTTTTGACTGGTTAAGAGTTTTGACTGCAACATATATACACATAAAGAAGAAGTAGAACGGGACAGCCAAATATACGAGTAGTTCCTTTGTATCCATAAACTAGCTAACTATATCCTAATATTTTTGTAAAAATATAATTTAAAAGATTATCCATGGAGTTTCTTGCCCGTTCTTCTCCATAGGTACATACGCTTTGGAATGGGCAACTAGCTTCATATTTTCTGACTGACTGACTTCTTGACAATTCAAAAGTGCCTTTAAATGGTTTTGAACTAAATGCTTTGAATTTGAGTTTGAGCTATAAGTACTGAGGCTTGTATATTCCTAGACATATCTGCACACAAATTTCTACATATCGAGTCATTCATTTATATATTTATTGATTGAGTACCGATTGTGTGAGCGCCTGAAATGGGTAGGTAAAGAAAGTTATGTTACGTTGTATGATAAAGTACCGACATGCGTACTAGTAACACTATTACAGGCATACACACATTGTATTACTGTGACCTGACAAAGTTAGACAACTGATTTTGTAAACCTAGGTACAGATCGGGTCAAAACACTTTGTAGTCCTTGAGGGTCGCACAGGCATACTCTTTGCTGTTTGATATTCTATGTTTCGTCCTCTTTATGAAAGGTAGTACTTAAGTCAACCACCAACCCACAAGTCCTTATGGCATTGTGGGTTGGTCGGTGAAAATATAGTTTGTTATTATTTGTTAGGATAAATGCTGGTAATCACAATGGACCTTTTAGGACAATGTTCACTAAATAAAAGCAAAACAGAAAGTGACACTGAGTCAGGGAGTTTCTTTTCGTCACTAACATTACTTCCTTAACTTTATTAATCACTTTATCCTACCTACGTAGGTAGGTACCTACTTTAACAACAACTACAGGCTGACCACTTACCAGGACCTCGGGGCCTAAAAAGTCCACTTTGGCAGAATCATAAAACAATTACAGATGAAATTGTGTGATAAGCATTGTTTTATGATTCTGCCAAAGTGGCCTTTTTAGGCCCCTCATGGCATTTCTGTACCGTAACTGCGGCTTGATTAAAGATAAATGCTAACCATAGGTACTACTGTTGAGCAGGTGAACGTAGACCAGCGCCTGTCTACTAGCGGAAGGAAGTAAAAAACTAAGGAAGATAACTAAGACTAACCTATCACGAACTATTGAAACGTGAACGCTCCGAAATTGGAAAGCCTCTAAAACCGGCCATGCCTGAAGATCGCTATGTCCATACGTAAGTATAGGACATGAGGAAAGAGACTGGCAATGTTTGGCGATCTCCATCTGTGAGTAAATTGTGTAAGACTTAGCAATTAAGAGAGCTTAGGAGGATAAAGTTTCTTATAGCGTTTCCATGGCAGTCTAGAGTGGATGGGCCCAGAATTCGGCTACAAGTTAGGCACCTGAGTATAAAGCCGTTGATGAAACACAAGTCAAGCAATTAATTAATTGAATTGAGTTTGCCTTACAAGGACAATTATAATCTCTGTATATCAACGTGAAACTGTTATCACAAGATCTCAAGGCTCCAAGCAACCGCCCTTGCAGCCTTGCCTTGCTCTCGACGGAAGGCCGAGTAAACCTTACGCAACGTCTGATATAAAATTCAACAATAGTAGGTAGTATAGGTAATCCTTCGATCCAAATTAGGTAAACGGACCTCTCAAAGTACACATAACAGTTGAACTAAAAAGTAAGAGGATATGTCTGAAATGACGTCACCCCGGATTTCGGTCGGTCGTAACGTAACGAGACACAATTTTACAATCTCCGCCTCCAACAACACACGCCGACGCCGTGTGACCAAAAAAGCGATATTGTTTAGTCTAAAATACATTCTTTTGTTACCAGAGAAACTTGCATTGTAAACTTACAAGGATAGATTTGGAATATGTGAAATGTGTGAACTGGTCTGAGGCAAGGGCTGATCGGGGAAGAAGCTTGTCGGGTGCCCTGGGCGGCAAAGCAAAATGAGACACCCCGATCTTCGCAGTATATGTAGGTTTTTCTAGTAAAATTTTGAAAAAAATTAATACAGACATACTCTAAGTACCTACACCATAGGTCTCGCACCCGGCTGGATATATTTTTTCAGGATGATGCATTTTCATCTTCATATGCTATTTATGAAAAACAAGACCGCATGATGCAAAAGCTAGCGAAGCGAGCTCGAAATTTTTTACACCTCGTCTCGGAATTCTCGGTTTCTTCTTATTACAAAAATAGGAGTCGAAAAACATGGCTAATGGCTAGGCTGTGCTGGTTGAGTGGTTGTCACAGGAAACGTGCACAAACGAAACAGTTTTTTTTTAGGGGTGGGGGGATACGTGTCCTTGTGAAATATACCGTAAATTTTCAAATAAAAACTTTTTAACAAAAAAAAAAATTACCGCCGAAAAAACTGAAAAGTAAAAAATAATAAACCCTTTTTATTTAACCTTAATGACTAAGTTCTTAAACTGATGTAAGTATACCCTAAGTAAATTTTGAGTCGGCGCCAAACAATCAATGATTGATTCCGCATTTTCGTTTTTTGACATCCGGAAAATGCGGAACCAACGACATCGACTTCCAAAATTAAAGTTATTTTTGACTTTGTAGTGTTTTCTTGGAAGTCGTTTTTTTTTGTTAAAAAGTTTTTTTACGGTAACTAATTGAGTGATCTTTGTTTGAAATTCAGTTCAGGAAAATGCAACTGAAGAAAACACCATGCAAGTGTGATTGAGACATTATTTATTAAAACTTTATGCACAAGTAAAAGAAATACCGTACAAAGGCGGAATTAATGCCTGAAGATTGGTTTTATTATCGGTAATAAAACCAATCTTCTCTAGGTAATCTAAGGAGGCCTTTATAACGAAAATGGAAGGATTTTTGGAAATTGTACACGGAGGGGAAGTGAAAAGGAATAAGATTCTTAATACAAAAAATACCGCCCAATTTTGTTTGGGGTCAAAATAAACTAAACTAAATTAAAAATAAACTTGAAACTTGGTAAATCAATAAATAATCACATTACGAGTTATTTAAATCTACCCTACTTTATGGGGTGGTATGAAACTCATCATCAAAGGCCCGTCTAAATTACAAACGTTCATACAAACTTTGACCCCCCTGATCAAAGTTTGTATGAAAGTTTGTAATTTTTTAAAGTTAGATACGTGGAAGTTCTTATTTACGCTCCTCATACTAAAGTTAGTTCATTAATAATTGCATCATCGTTTTTTGATAACTCATCCGCATCTCATAAAGGTAAGGCTCCTAAAAAAGATAAGTTGCCGATGATAAATTCCATCGGGCACACGGCTTATAAGGTCAGAAAAAGTTAAAGGATATGTCTCTCAACACGTGTTTTATCATGCTCAAAGAGTACTTTGTATAAACATGCTCTACTATTTGTTTTTCAGCTCTACCATGGCTCTACGTGCTGCTATCTGTTGAAGTTTGTATACAATATACAGAAACCTTTGATGCGCCATCTAGTGACGAATAGAACCCATGATTAGCTTTGAAAAGATGTCGCTAGTAGTTTTGTAAAAAAGTTTCGTTGTATTTTCTAAAAATAACACCAGAGTTCGTTCCAAGCGCTATAATTAGTTTTTAGACATTTGACAAAAAAGATGGCAGCGATTGCCGATTGCTGTTCTTCGGATTTATTGCGAAAATGGCGCATTATGTGATATTTTCACATAAAAATATAATTTTAAGTGAAAATTTGTGTAGTGCTGCATAGTGATGGTGTGTTATTTTTCATGAATGACAGTGTACTCGTGTGTAAATAGGACTGCGACTTTCTTCTGGATATTGGATTACACATAAAATAAAGGTATTTAAGCCTCCTACGCATAATTCTTCGATTTCCATGTGATGTCTTACTAATATTTTAGTTTAAACTAATAGGATCCTTAGAGAAACGTGTCCAAACTGAGAATATTACATAAGAATGTGAACTTTTATAAGGTACTTGGTGATTTCTTCATGTGGTAGGAGCATTCCTTTCTTCCGTCGGTAGCATATGTTATTTTAAAGTTCTTGGAAGTGTAGTAGGTAGGTGTGCAAGTCGTCGGGCGGTAGCCGGGTGGAGATACTTGGTTACTTTGGTTATTGGGGGCTTGCATGACATCAGCAGGTATTGCCCATTGCTGTAAACTTTAGCAGCATGATTCATCAGACCGCTCCACAGTCTTTATCGCAAACGTGTTAAGGTTCATATTATTGGAATCTATTGTAAAAACATTGTTTTAGAAATAGGTCAGTGAATGTGAAGTAAATTTATAAACAGATTTATGCTCTCATCATTAATTTAAAAGCTCCCCTACTCCTGCATTAATTTTGCTTCTATTGGACCATTTTAACTCATAGTTTTATTTATCTGCTAACAGGAAAACTGTTGGAAGAATCTGTTGAATGGTAATACCAATAAATTCTTATTAGAATTTTGTAGTAAAAATCCACATCCCAATGTAGATTTAAATATTATTCGCCTATAATTACGACAGCAAATATTGTAATACCTGCAGTTCTATTGCATTATATAATTAAAAAAATTATTATAAAATGTAATTTGAATTCTATGTGTGATATAGAGCAGAGAAGTATGAATTATTTATCTAGTTTACAGACAGTCAGATGGCCAGATTACATGCATTTATGTAGCCTGATTGTTATGCATTCCTGTGCATAACCATTTAACAACATACATTCATAATGTAACTTATTCATTAAAATGTACAAAGTACAAATCATATTAACTACTTACATATTTTCCTCAACTATAATCCAAATTATTGTTGATGAGGCAAAGTTATAAATATATAAATTATACTTATAGATAAATAATAAATTTATTGAGTCATTAAGTACTAAATCCTAAAATATGTAGTTTTTAATTTAAATGAATGTAGAAAATGCCTGACATTATCTAAACACTAGCAAAATGTGCTGGCCAACAATCCGGTCAGTTTTATTTATTAGAATGAATGTGACAAAAAAATGCTTTGTGTTTTTCATTTGACGATTGTAGTCCAGTTTCTCAATTCTAATAATAACAACAAAACTAGGTCTGTAGTTTTTTCTTAGTATGCATCCTACAGAATGGCTGTGACACAGATACGGATTGGTCAAGTTGGTTTGCTTATATTTAAGAAAACCAGCAGTAACTAAGTACTTTCCTTATATCTTTTTAGCAGTGAAGAAATAGGAGAATGCAAAGCGAAAAAAAAAGTTACTGTAACTAATGATTTCATTTAATATAATTAAGTACATGTGGCATGATTTGATATTTGCCATATGGCTGATAGCTAGATCCAATGCAGCTATTACAATAAATATTCTATCAGATCCATGATAGGTTTCAAATGACTAACTAAAGTACAATTCAGTCTTCAAATAAATGTCTTTGCAATGATTCACAATGAATTTTTCCTCAGTTGAACTTACTGTTTTGATAAGACATTCTTAATGTTATTATTTACATTCTTATCTGACATGTTGATTTAATGTTCAAGTGTTTATTTATTTACGTACAACTGATAAGGCCTTTTCAATGCTGCACTGAAGAGTGAGATTAAATACCTATGTATTGTACTGGCGATAACAACTTGACTAGACATCCACTGATAATATAAATCAGACATGCCTATAAGTTTTATATGTAGTTTTATTATCACTGTATAGGTATACAGTAGTTGATTCCATTTTAATGTCTAGTCATTCTCGCGCTTCTGCCGCGGCTTCACCTGTGTAGATGACGGAAATTATCCCACGGGAATGTGCTACCAGGAAAAAAAGTAGCCTATGTTCATTTCCAAGATGCCGTCTAGCTCCTTGGCAAACTTTATCGAAATCCGTGTTTTATGCGTGAAAAGCTCAATAAAGAGTAACTTGCGAATTTATAATATTAGTATGGATAGTGAGTGCATAGTTTAATGCACACATACAAAGACACAACTTATTCAACCGCAATCAATGGAACAGTGAGGTGTGAACATCAACAAGCATAGTTAATATGAATTTAATGAATAAGTGTACCACTGAAGCAGTTATTCATTATGAATTGAATGTTTTTGATATGTATGGCATTGCCACATGCTGCTTATGTGTTTATCTGGCCAACTTCCAAGCTAAAGTGTTTCGGTTGGAGAATTGACACTACTGACACTACATTTTATTTGTTTTGATTTGATATTGTTGTTGTTGTAGGTTTATTATGAAATAAATTTTATAAATAAATTTCTTGATCTAGTTCTGAATGTTGTCTGTACAGTGTACTCATGTACAGTACCTACTGTAGCTTGAATGATGAAATGGCTATGTATAAGTCTGGTAACCAGTTTCCTGCTGGTTGAACAGCTGGTTTGTAATAGTCAGAGTTATATAGTCTTCAGTTTAAATTAATTGGCTATTTTCGTTTGGGGGGGGGGGAGGGGGGGCAGATCAACCCTCCCTAAGAAAGGGCAGATCAAGCAGTTTACCAGCTAAATATATGAGAGGCAGGGTGGCAGTCCAGGTCCAAGGGTCCTGCACCACAGTGCGACCATAGCCATTTTTGTTACAAAGTACCTACTTATTACCGTGATTATTGGATTATTGAACGAACCCATACGGCGGCTTATAATTATGCCCAGGCGCAGTCACGAATTTCATGAAATTGAGACAGTATGGCTGCACAAGGTCAATTTGCAAAAATACTGAGCAGCTGTAGATATACCCACACGGTCTGTATCAATACAAAAGAGCGACAGGGTCATGACCTAGTGTTGTAGGATGTCAAGACAAGTCTCTTGGCTTCGCTTGGCTTGACATTTATTCATTAGACAGACACGTGTGTTAAAGAAAAATATCAAAATGATTCCAAGTATTCCTGGGAGCACTACTTAGTGCTTGTCGTTGAAATCAGTGCTCAGGATACCTACCACGAGCTCTTAACGCAATCCACTTTAGGACCTAAACTGAACTGTTCTTCTAATTTGTACCATGACGTCAGTTTAACGATTCAATTTAGGCCGTGCCATCTGGATACCTACCACGAGCTCTTAACGAACATTCACTTTCAACGATCCAAATGCCGCTGAGCTTATTGGACGTCATGGTACGACTGTGAGCGATGCAGTTTAAGAATCTAAACTGAAATGTCTTGCTTTTGAATAGTTTTTAAATAGATCATGGTAGGCCTCCAGTTGGATACCTCGTTCCTACTTTGAGGTGTCCTTTCTTTGGTATTGTTCGTCGAATCGTTGAGCTTAAGTTTTGAGTAGAGCTGCACGATTACTGACAAATACGTGCATTGACTCAAAAGACCATTTAAGACATCAATCAACATGGTCTTCACATGATCTGACCAAGATTTAAAAAACACTGTACGGACTTTTAAAGACACTCTGACCTCTCAGTTTGTCTCGGCCTTTCTTCTCAGAGTACTCAGATAGGAAATGGCGACCTCATTTAGTTTTTAAAATATGATTGACGTGTAATAATATTTGTACAAACCTACTTACAGAAATAAAATCATTTCTCAAGTCTTAAGTAGGTTCGTTTATTTTAAATGGGGTTCATAAATCTTTCGACCGCATTCCTGCATGTATATTTCGTATAGTTTCTGTTTATGTTTTCCCAGGCCATACAGAGTGACGTGTTATTCGACGTAGCCCTCAGAAGGCGTGATAGTTTGACCTGTACAAGGTAGGTAGGCAGCACCCGTATGATATTACACAGAAAGAGATAGGTACCTGCTTCTAATAACAAAATCCGCCCCTAAGGCTACCCACTGACCAAATTCCCTATACAATAATTACAAGACACCCTGTATACTAATTAAACTATGGTGTTAATGAAACCTTAATGTGGTCGTTCACTGAACCTTCATTGATCTTTGCCTCAGTGGGCACATACATAATATACACTCACCTGACTTTCCTGAAATAAATGAACAAAAGTTCACCTCCTAAGGTTTTCTTGAAGGTCAAGACTCTCATGATATAATATAAAAAGACATTGAAATATTAGTTTTTCATATGTACTAAACCTATTTTTAAAATAATGACTTGAATCGATTCGTCGACATCGTCGATTTGACGAACTAGCCATAACAAGAATCTAAAGAGACTTCATTAGGACTTAATTATCAAATGCAAAAACAATTAAAATACGTTTAATACCTATGGGAACAACGGCAGACAATCGAGGCGAGTTCGTCCGTCTGACCTTGTCTCTATTCTCGTGTTCAACATCCATGTGTTGGGTTTCCAACATGTTCACTTGTCTCGAATACTTCCGATACAAACACGTCGAGACGTCGAGTCTTTTAGAACCTTAAGTATATCTTCTATTTAAATAAAAAGAGAAACTGACTGACTGACTGACATATCTGCGTACAGACGAAACTTATGAAACTTCTGAGGACTTAGGAACGTAAAATTTGCACTAGAGTGCTTTTTATAATGTAGGCGAGTACGAAGAAGGGGGTGTTAAATTTTGTAGGGAAAATTACGAAATCCACGCTGTGAAGTCGTGGGACAAGAGTATTTTGTTTTTCGTTAGCCTATTGTGTCCCACTGCTAGGCAAAAGCCTCCCCTTTTTCCTTCCAAACCTCCCTGTCTTGAGCAATCTCTGACGAGGTTTTCAGGGCCAGCATGACCATGTTGGCCCTGCAAACCTCCCGAATTTTTAATAACGTCCACATTATAATCTCAGTCTCAATCTGCCAAAAAACCTCTAACATACATTTTCAACCAGTTTTTTCACATTGATTGTCGCTCAGGTGAGATTGCGACTTGACTTTGAACATTTTTTTAAGTACGAGAATTGTCATTCAGCACGCGTAGCATGACCACCGAAGAAACGACAGATAAAATGACTGATTGTAGAAGTATTTATACGGTAGTAATGTCAAAAATGAAGAAATGTCACTCTGTATAGAAAGCAATGTGTCTATTCTTCGTAGAGTAGAGATAGAAGTGTTCATGATACGCGTGCAGGTGTGACAGTTGAAAGTGATCAACACGAGCGTATCAAATAAAAATACATGCTGATACTCTTGATAGGTATATTGAGGCAGCTGTAGTGAGTAGTTCTTTCGGTCGAATACGCGTGAAGCTGTTAATATAGAAGAACGACGCAAAGCTTATAGCGTGAAGACTATTTCTGGTCATGATTTCGTTCTGGCGGCTTATTAGGTACGCCGGTTCTGATAAGTCAGTTGTTATTTCGTATCTTATTCGGTTTTCGAACTAATAAAATGAACATCTAGTCCGACAATAAGTAATTAGTTGTGTCCAGTGTAATTTCCTAGAGACACCTATAAAGAACAAACAGCAGGCGTGCCCAGAATACCTAACTTTTACTATTAAAAGACCAAAGACCTGATTCAGCACATGTGAAAGATCACATGAACAGTTTTCTTACCCAGAGTGGGTGTACCCAGGGGCAACGGCCGGGATATCGCCAACGCGAAGTAGAATTTAGAGGAACTGTTGTTGCTGGGTCGTATTTACGTTAATGTTGACTGTATCGGTTTAAGTTACCGAGGTGGAGCAAGCCTTGGGAATGGTTAGGTGCTTTTAATCCTTTAAGCTTCAAGTATAAGAAATAAAATAAACATGTATGCTCGTGGGACACCTCTGTCCCAATTTAGGGATTGAATGGCCTCAGCTAAATACTGTTCGTTGATTAGTACGATACTTTGAAACCGGATTAAGGATATACCTGCAAGTGCAACAAGCCTTTATACATATAGGAAGAAAACAAAAATAGAGTTCAGTTACCTTAGTCCTGGAACAAACATCACTTCAAAATAAAAATAAATATATAATTTATTTTGGACCAAACACTTGAACACATATCATAAACCTGCCAAACTGCGTGACAGTTTGTCGGCAGGATTAGGGTATCAACAATCTGATTAAACATCTAAGCATCTTGGTTAAGCAACTCCACAAAATAACTTTGATTTTAGACAAAACAACGTTGAGTCAGCCGTATGGAATTATGTTCTATTTTTGCTACATTCATTGGTACTAGTTCTAGACTCTTGCCAAATTATAAAGTTATGACAAAAATATGTTCGCACTACTACATCATAAATATCTGCCTAGTTTATGCTACTGCTGCATTATGTGTCAATAAACTGCACCAAAAGGAAAAAAATGCGAACTGTGTCCCAACTCCCCAAATACTTGCAGGCTGTCCAGTCCACATTTCACTTTGTTGTTGCTCGATAAACCTGAAAACGAAACGACCAATAAAACTTATTTAACCAGCAATATTTTTCATTTAATACTCTTTCAAATGTTAGCTGAATTTGTCCCGGATTTTATTAAGAAGAATTCTACTTGTTTATTGTCTCGTAGAACACGTCCAGTTTTTCCAAACTGCCTTTTTGCGGTAAATTATTTTTGGCAGTGTACAAAAAGACCCTCATCTCACTATTTTTTGAGCGTCTAGAAACTTTGAAGTCCTCATCCTCAAGACCTCAAGTCAAATGCAAACAGGAAAGTCAAGCATGAGAAAACTAAATCCTCCTTGGAGGTCATGGCTGAATGGCCAGCTTGGAGTTTAAGTAGGAAGCCATATCGTTTGGGATACTTGGCCCTATGTGTTTGCATTGCATTGTGATTGCAAAGACCACAAAGTGACATTCTCTATCTACTTAAGAGAGACCTGTATGTATCAGATGCAGGCTAGATTCATTATGGGTCTCATCCTCGCACACATTTTCTTTCGAAAATAGTTGCGAAAGTAGTTCGATACTTAAAACTTTTTCGGACTGGCAAAAGCATCGGGAGTAAGGACAACTATCAAATCGTGTTGCCATTTATTCTTAGTTCAGTCCACGAACTAATCTTATGTCCGTAGGTGATACGGAGTAGTAAATGCCCGTAACTTCGGCCAAAACTAAGAATTTTGGTCTAGAGTAGACCACCAGTACCTACCGTGTTTACTTGGAATACTTAAGCTTTTAAGACTCTTTGGATAGTCGGAATAATCATACAGCCATGTGGCAGAGATTAGACAAAATAGACATTGAATTCAGAACAAGACTCCATAGGAATATCGGAACTCTATACTAATAATAAAGCTGAAGAGTTTGTTTGTTTGTTTGAACGCGCTAATCTCTGGAACTTCCAAACGAATTTGAAAAAATCTAATTCCCAATTCTTGAGGCTATAGGCTATTTGTTATCATGCTACGACTCATAGGTGCTGAGCAAAAAGAAAAATAAGTCAGAAAGAACGCTAAGCTAAAACGACGTAACAGCGCGGGCAGGCGAAGCGATGCGATGGGGGAACAAGAAGTTTCACGCGGACGAAGAAGCGGGAAGAAGTTAGTAGTGTTATAAAATAAAAATCTGTTCAAAAGTTAAGACGTCACGAGAAAACATTAGCACTGTTAAGTGCTAGTAATAAACCTTCCATAGGCTTCCATAGACTGCGAATAAGAAATGACCACAAAGTTATTCGTCTGGAACAATACCAACGTAGAGGCGTGAAGTTTTGCTGTTTATTATAAAAATTAGCCAAGTTTGGGTCTGGTTTGCATTTTATAGTGTTTCATCTGTCTTTGTTGGATGTTCTAAGCTACATAGTTGTCTAGGCAATCTTTCTGCTTAATTTTTTTTGAATTGGGCAGAAATGCATCGGAATGGATGAGTTCCCAAGTAATGAGTTTTTATTGGAAACGTTGGGACTTATGCCCAGCTGGGTAATTGCGAAACACACTATCAGTAGGAATAACTCTCTTTTTGTTTTTGTTGTTGTTGTTGAGCAGACACATTTTTGAACATATTATAGATTATAAAGCAATGAATTAGCAATATTCTTCAAAATTATTCAGATTGTAATTGATAATGTATTACGCAATTAGGGTGGAGTCGCTGCTCGGGCTATATAAAACTTACAGCTTGTTAATTTTTAATCATATTTACTTAACTACCGTAAACCCACTTTCAAAATTAATGATTGTCTGAAATTGTGTCATTTACTCAAGTAATTTAATAGCTACAAGAAGTTATGGGCTGTGTAATTACCTCCAAACATAAGTATAAAAAACATAATTATGGCTCTTTCGTCTGGCCTTCATCGATTTGGAAACCTCGCATTATTTCGTCAACTGACCCATGTATTTAATTCCTCATCAGCGACATTTTAATTAATATACTTAACCGCGTTCGTTAAAATACCTAGTAGTTTTCCAAAACATAAATTTAATAAGCCTTCGAATTAATTCCAATGTCAGTTCAATATTATATTATTCACATCTTGTTGAAACAATACATAGGTGTTGAAATAATATTTTCAATTATGTTGCCACATTATGACTATAATTTCGTCACAGAACACTTGAATGAATGCAACTATACAGTGTTGTTTTGATATTTTATTGGATGCGAAAATAAACGACCTCAATAGTAAGTAAAATATTGCTGTCGATGATGCATAACATTATTTCTTTAATTTCTCATGAGTTGAGTATTGACCAGAAAGGAATAAAATCATCTCTCATATTGTCTATACTCCGACTTTTAATTAGCTGCAGTAAAATGACACTTCTTAATAACTCATTTCGGACTGCATTTAGTTAGAGATATGCATGTCGAATAAGTTTCGTTTGTACACTATTCTGTACTAGAAAAACAAGGTTTGAATAATGGCCGCGAAAAATTAAGAGACGCCAATTTCAGTCATTTAAGTAACACATAAGCTGTCATTTTACTGCATGAAATATCCGAATATAGTAACGTTCGCTTGCGCTACTGAAATCCAAAAGAGTGTCCATGGAGTTTCTTGCCCGTTCTTCTCCATAGGTACCTGCTACGCTTTGGATTGGAATGGGCAACAGCTTCATATTTTCTGTCAGACCGACATCTTGACAATTCAAAAGTGCCTGTAAATGGATTAATTACAATAAATGCTTTGAGTTTCAGAATCCTGTGTTTTTCAGTACCTAAACATCGACAGGACAGAACATATGAGCGTTACGTTTAGTTCAGTTATTGACTTCAACAAGTTCAACAACGACAAGCAATGAAATACTTAATTTGACCTCTAATTTTATTGTGAATGTATGTAGCAGAATCGCATTCCCAATATTAAAGTCAGCACCATGCACATGCATAGCTGTTTCTAGTCTTTAGATAGACAACAGAAACTAGGTTGCTTTGAAAATACGTTTTATTGTCCGGAAGTTTTCCTTTATGGATGAAAGTTCGTGCACAAGCGGGGCTCTCTTCCGTTTGGCTCAGAAATTCAGAATGTGTTGTAATATGAAATGTTTGTTCTGAAATAAAAAAAATATACAGCTAGTTACTAACTTACATAAGACTGAAAAATGCTCATGATAAATTCTAATACTTCATAAGTAGGTATTATAAAGGTATATTAGGTATTATACTTTAAAAAGTACACTGAAAATAGCTTTAAATTGAAGGTCATGAAATCACATTTAGATGAAAGATTGTCCGTGTTTTAGTTGGACTCATAGGCAAGTGCGAATAGTTGATTGGAGGTTATTCAACTGTTGAGAGAACTAAAATAGCGCGATCGCTGCGTACGCGCTTGCCGTTCTGTGTCCGCCCGGCACACGCCTGATGACGCCGACGCCGTAGCAAGTCGCCCCGGGACCGCCAACTATGCTTCCGGGATACACACACTCTAATTTGGCCCAGTGTTCGATCGCCAACGTGTAAAGTATTCATCAAGTTTGACATCAGTCGTGTCTGCTATTAATTATTTACAGCCAGCTTTTGATACTGCGTCGTTTGTTTTAAATTCTTCGTCTTTAGGAATAATACCGCAGTGAAGTATAATTTTGGATTTCTTGAAATTGCAATCAATTCTCTCTTGTAGCTACCTCGTCGGTGCCATGAGTCACCGACACGTTTCTTAATTTCGTCAATTTCGTGTTAGTTGAGTTAGAAATACTCTTCAGAACCGAGGTTCCAGTAATAAAATTGAACGTGGGTCGATGCATCAGCATGTTGTGACGTAAAGATTTTGATATTGGGATTTATGTGGTCTTTATTATTGCGATCCTCGGTGCCGGGTGGAGACGGCGGCGCGGCGCAGCTGCGGTGCCGGTCGAGCTCGGGTCGCGGGGAGGGCGCGGACGCGGATTGCGATATTTATAGAGGCGCCGAGACGCTGGCCCCACACTATCCCACATGTTAATTGGCTACTTGCGCCACATTTTTTCTGGACGTCACCGTTCACGCTCATACAACGCCAATGCCATCCGACGGCCGCGGCGTTTCCGACCGAGAAACATTGACACCTATGTAACTGGCCTAGATACGCCAACAGTTTAAAGCTAGGATGACGTTGTTATACGTGATAACAAACAGCGATGACATTTCGAGACCCTTTCGCTAGAGCTTTTCAAGAAACAGCTGAGCTGAGACAGATCGGAGCGCTCTACAGAACTTCTACCAAATCACGAGCAGACTGCTCAATCATAAGTTTTTATTTACAGTGATACATATTTTTTCGAGGAATGATTTGTAATGAACGACTTAGGCAATAAATAATGCGAAGAACAGGTGACTTTAAAAGACGAGGCTCTAAAATAATGTAAAATTGTCAAGGTGGACTGAAATAGAAAAAATGTCCGAGATGTAAACGATGAGTCAATGTCAAATAGTTTCAGATTGAATTGTTTTATCTCGGTAGGAATGAACTCGACCAAGAATTTTCAAGTTTTATAGTTTAGACTTTAGTAAACAGAATTTTGGAATCCCTCAGTTTAAATAGGTAATTCGTTACGTGTTAGGCTGGTATAGAGGGGTGAACAGGACAACTCCAGTTCACCCCTCTACTCCACTCCTCCAACAAGTAATTGCTAATGGAAACAAGCACGCAGAGGGGCGAACCGCTCTGTCAGACATTATTTAATAAACAAATGTGTTAATGTAGTTACCGCCACCCTCTTTATTTATTCAAACTAAAGTTCTCGTTTCATAGATCTAAATGTTCTACGCGTAGTTATGTGTGTTACATCGTGGCGTCTAATTATCTGTAGCAGAACTGCAACGAGTTCACGTAAATTATGTTTATTGTAGCAATTTGTAATATCTAGTTCAAATAACGTTAGTACACAAATAGTGTTAGCCAACACTAACATCTTAACCCAATTGTAATAAGCAAACGAGAATTTAGGATCACAGAATGTCTTTGGCTCATAACAAAGTACCTAGTTCTTCTTTAATTTCTTGGAGGATTGGTGAAAGCAAAAGTAACATTCTTCTTCCCCCTCTCGCTCTTCATCTCTTTTATCGAAGGTCGTGCGAGCATTCCAGAACATAAGCTTATGACGCTTTAAAAAGATTAACCAATCAGCAAGTTCTTATCATAAGCTTATGACTCTGTAAAAAGATTAACCAGTCAGCAAGTTCTTATCATGGCTGACTGCCCAGGTTCCATCGTCGGATGAACACTTACGGTTATTCCGTTTATCCATTCTAAGGTGGATACGCGGAAACGCATGTCTGAGAATCCACCCTAAGCCTATAAATTTCGTTTAGCCAACTAGGCCTAAGAACCCAAAACTTAGTACTGCCTCCGTCACTAATAGAGTATTTTATTGTTAGCCCTAATCCCTGTCCTTGAACGTCTATCTAATACTTTGTAGCAGTATGGCTTCTATCGGTATCAAAATCCAGTGTCGATACGATGGCACTGTTTTCCTCGTAACACAAAAATTAAGACCGGAGCTATACAGAGTGTATAATTATCCTAAGAATCAAAATAAGGTAATGCCCGATTGTGTACTAAAACGACGAGATACTTTGACCTTAACCTCATTTCCGTTTAGTTTATCAGCCAAGCCAATTTATGGCTTGTGCACGAGTAGGACTATCTGCCAATATTGATCGTGTCGACCCTAATAAATTGGTTTAGAACTTGAGACATAACTTACAAATTAGCACTAACTGATCAATAATATACTTAACCTGGTCTTTTCGGTCAAGGTTAATATTTCCTCGTTCGTCTAGTGGTAACGTTTGGGCAGTGTGGTTGGGTTTTTCCATCTGGAATTCTCACTAGCTGCCCGGATTTGTGCCCGGTTGGTGGCAATATGCTCGCCCCTATTACATTTTTTACAACTTTCGAAATCGTGTACTATAGGTACACCTCTGCTAAACCCTTAGGGGAATACAGGCGTGATGTTATGTTATTATACTTAAGTTTATTTATTTAGGATCTCCAACAAAAGATGTACGCTCTGTTAGCGCTCTGTCTAGGTTACCTGCCACCTACAGTAGTAGTTTTTGGAAAAATTACTTTAATTCGTACACAATAAACTTCAGTTTACGCTACAACTTCAAACATTTTTATGATTTTTTCAATAGTTCTAGTCATTCTTTAATCAACTTAATTTGCACTGTAATAAAGTTGATATTTGTTAACTTGAAATAACATCAATTGGAAACATGAATGTGAACAGACCTTACACAATACATGACATATAAAAAAAAAGGAAATTACGTTTCAGGAATTAAAGATAAAAGCGCATGATTTACGATATCGTTTTCTTTTGAATATGTATAACCCTATATACTTACCTATAGAGTTAGCAAAGTAGAGTTTCCTATAGTTATTCATGGACTCCATCGTCTGTAAGTCATTCACCCACCTCAATACGTGAGCAGAGACGATTTTACACTAGAAGCCAATTTGTAGCGTTGTCATCCAATTTGTTTTTTTTTTGTATTGTACTTATTTTTAAACGGTTTTATTTAGCTTGCCCTCTTTGATATTTTAAATTTATTTGGGTCTAATGTAGTACTTGAAATTTTACTCCCTTCCTGTTGGCAGATTGATCTGATATTTGGTACACACCTTTAGTTATGATGACAATACAATTTAATTTAATCAGTATCAGTATTTTTTCACAACCCCCTCATATGGGTATCAAATGAATACTAATTTTACGCAAAACATAAAATCGTGGGGCTTAGCGTAACCTGACTAAAAATATGTAAATAGCATATGAGCGGTTTGACTTTAATGTTGATTGAAATTTCACGCGCTCCGCGATTTTATTTTTTTGTCTGTTCAATGCCTTAGCTAGATTGACGAGGAAAGTGGTGTTATGACTGGTACCTAGGATCTACCGAATTATTTTTTAGCTTTTAGTATATTATTACATCATTAATTTCATTATTGACGACACGGTTGGCGCAGTGGTTGAGCGATTGCTGCGCAGCATGTCGCGGGTTCGATTCCCGCACGGAACAAATATTTGTACGACCTACAAGTATTTATTCCGGGTCTGGGTGTTTTATCTATATATGTATGTATTTACAAAAAAATAATGTATATAAGTAGTTTATCAGCCATCTCGTTACCATAACACAAGCATTAGGTTGCTCAGCTTGGGACTAAATGGCATTGTGTGAAATGTCCAAGGATATTATTATTATTAAAACCGTCTAAATTAAAATATATTTTTACTTATTTTATTTTGTTATTTCCTTAAATCTACGTTACTACTGAATTTAGTTTTTAGATGAGGATAATTAGCAACTCCTCTATCCAAAATAACAATATAGACTTTCAAGACTGATTGAGTTTGAAAATGAATTGAGACTTTTGTCTTTTTGAATTTAAAATACTTTTTAGCAGTTCTTTGTTTATTTTACTAGGCAGGTACTGTTCTAATAAACCAATATATTGTTAAACATTACTATCAAAACCCATTAGGCAAATCCAAAACATCATGCATTGTTCCAAGAAACGCAGTCGCAGAGGCATTTCCTCGGAATATAAGAAGTTCGAGTCACCAGTTGATATTACTACAGTACCTACGTGGCAGGATATTTCCGTCGCCCAAACCAATATGTAGGTGGCTTTACGACACTCACATATTTATAAAGCTGTTCGTATCATTAACGATATTTACAAAGTAATAATTTAATTAATGAACAAATGCTGCTTTCTCTGTATCTACGCGACGAACTCTGCTTACGACTCAATCTAGTTTTCCTTCTCAATGATTTATGACTACGCTTGCTCATAGACTTAAATATATCCGGGTTTATTTGATGTTCGAGAAATGCGTAGGTTTTTAGGAATATACGCTAGTATAAACTTATTGTACGAGTAAGATTTTCTGGCGTAAATGGTGTTAAAAGTGTTTCATAACCATTTTAATTGAGTCAAGCTTCTTCAACTCTTTGCTCTCTTGTAATAAAAGGTTGAATACTTAATTTTATAATGAAAGTAACGTAATACTTACTTTCTCATTTGGTCCAGTGGAAAGCAGCGCCATCCCCGCGTGCGTGGACTACTCAAACGGTTCGTAGCGTGAATCACGTTCTTATGAACAATGGTCGTCGTTGTCAATGGGATATTAAGTCTGCTAGCATTGCCTTGTGCCTTTACTAGCGTCCCTACTTGATCGGCTTATTAGTATTCACTGACTGCGAGTATGAATAAATCACGGGGTCCCGACGGGAAAACTACTCTCTTTGCCAGCTTATAAACAAGCGTGGCAGATACACGGCGACACCTACAGTCGCGCTGACGACTCGCCAAACGGCTAATTGGCCGAAGATTTCTTCCGAATTCCGAAATGACTGTGTGGTGTTTCCCCAAATTACACCAAAGAATGCCCTGTTGTGGTTCGTCCGATAAAAGCTAGACGTTATGCCCAAAATAACTTTTTATTTTGTCCTAAGTATCTAATTTTAGTTCGAAGATTAGTTTCGTGTGCAATTTCATGGACTGCTTTATTCGCTTAGTAGTTTTATTTCTTGATAACTATAGTATTTTGTACGTTACAAACAAATCTGTGATGGAATAACGAGCCAAGTGCGATACACTACGTAAACCAGCATCGCAGTTTGTCTGATACATGATCTATTTTAATGACAGTATTTAAACAGGTCGTGATAGTGAGTTATTTGTTTGTTACAGTCACAATGGTGGTGGGCGAGAGCAAGCGCACCGCCAACATCATGGACGGCATTGAGAACACCGGTGACGTGCGAATGCACGACCACCGGCTGAGGCTCAAACAAAGGTGAGCATTACCCCTAGTTACTTAAAAACCATTGTCACATAAACACTAGGAATACCTACTGCAAATGGCCATAAAAACGATAGTATTTATAGATTTATGGAATTCGCAGCTTCTTGGCTAAATCAATTATGTTCTGACTGTAAGATCGCTTGGTATTTCCATAGTCTGGCCTATAACCCTCTTCTATTGAAGCAATTGCGCATGGCCCATTCCGAATCTGTACTCGAACTCTTGTTTGTTCGAAATCTAAGAACGTAAAGTCCTTACGTCAGTGCATGCTTACACTGGTATTATTTTAGTAACGTAACGCATTCAACTTGGAACATTTTGTGTACGCAACGTTGGGCGTCACGTCACCAACCAATGACCGGGTTTAGGGTGTCAGAGTGTTCACCTACACGCGAGACGTCGGAAGTTTGTAGGCGTGAAGGTTGATTCTTACATCATTCCATCCATAGATATAATGCATTCACGAATATTATCGTAAAAATACTTCTTACTTTTACCATAATATCCGTTTTGCACAATTTGGTTGAAATATTTCGAACTGATCAAATACAGCTTGGCAGCTTTATATCAAACAGGAATTACTATGATACTCTGAACACAACTAATTATTTCAAAAAATCCTCATTAACAGATGACTATGTGCTTCTTTGAAGTTTCTCGTATGTATCTCTTGTGAATCATAGTTCCTAGTATTTTTTTTAAATTTTCTTCATTAATGCTTTACCATATTCACAAAAGCCACTTCCTCAATAATGAATATAAAATATGGACATAATTTTAACATCGGGTGAATGTCTTCGTCGACACGAGGCCGATTCATTTGAATGTTTCTGCATTACTATACTTACTAATACTAAACAAACGTGTATTGCGTGCATTGTCGGCGCGTGGGCAGCGATCGATGCCTTTGGGTGCAAGTTAAAAGAGAACGGCTGGTTTCCAGAACATCAAGTACTTACTTACTGTTTCCACTGCTATCTTGACGAAATCCAACCTAGGGTGTTGTCGTCATCATTCTTCTGACCTTATCCCAATTTAGTTGGGGTCGGCGTAGCATGTCTTTTTCCATACTCCAAGTCCGCATAATTCTCTTCTTTCTAGTCATATTCTCTTACAAACCATTCATCTATTGTTGCATTGGTCTCCCTCTATTTACTATCGACATTCATACTCAAAACTTGAACTCGTCTGATGTCGTACCTATGTAAAAATAACCGTACTTTTGGAGATATTATGCGATTTGGCTTTCTTGGCATTACTATGCATTCGTTCTAATTTCAGGAGGAAGTATATTTTGTCTCTATCTGTTATCTTCCTGCAGCTTAAACGTTCCTCACTCCCAAACGTATGATAGTTCCTCCGTTCACCATCGGATAAATATTTAAGAAACTAAAAATAGCTTTCGTCCGCATTTTATAAAGTCATTTAGTACTCTTTAAATATGCGACCGGAATCACTTTTTAAAATAGTAGTTCTACGCATTACGTTTTACTATAGGTATTTCTATTATTAGCGTTAAAGTGTTAGAACGATTTATGTAAAGAAAGTAGGTACAGTACTTCGAGATAAACGCTTTCGCTTAATATGTAAAGTGTGCTCGCTGTACTGATGTGTGCCTTTCCGTGACGCATCGATTTGCTTTATCGTTTTAAACCTCGTCTCTAATCATTTGAGTAAATTGAACCGTTTTAGCCGTGATGACTTTGTATTTGTCGCTTAATTTTTGGACAATGATTCTTCGAATTGCTTGCACAAAAGATGATGACTAAAATGAGATCAAATTTTTTATAAGAAACCATAAAGCAGTTTATACTGTGGCCCCAGTGTTAGAAATTAAGGCTAATAGGGCTTCTGATCTAAAGTCCCCGGTTTACAACTGCAGCTTGCATCATCTCGCCTATTAACTTCAAATCACTTATATCCCATAAACCTGACATTTAACCTGTTTACTTACCATTTATGAATATGTATTACAGATTCGATATAGTAAGAAAACTAGGTCAAGGCACGTACGGTAAGGTGCAGCTGGGTATCAACAAGAAGACAGGCCAGGAGGTGGCCATCAAAACTATTAAGAAGTGCAAGATCGAGTCTGAGGCAGATCTCATACGCATTCGGCGGGAAGTGCAAATTATGTCTTCTGTTAGACATCCTAATATTGTACATATTTATGAAGGTACGCAGCGCAAGATAATTTATTCTCTAACCTCCCATTAAAGTGTTTGGACAGTTAAAATTACCACTCGGGGCAAAAATAGTTTCTGCTCCGTAATCCGTAATCTTGCCATAGGTACTTATTCAAAACTTCTAGATGACTGATGAGACGACATAAACATAACTGCAGTCATTATAAATTCCAACATCGTTTTCTCTGACATTTCCAATGCTTCATCGTATTATTGCGATCTAAATACCACAACAGTAACAAGACAAAGACAACTATAAAGTACAATATCAATCGGTGCCAAATCATCTCGTATTGGCTCTTTTGTCGTTACATTTCATAGACTATCGTTCGTCTGAGTCCGTCGTTCAAAACAACATGGCATGCGACCGAACTATAATATTATTGTAACTATAGCTTGAGAACTGGACTCTTTATAACAGTCTGACATGATGTTGATTTTCCTTTAAAATTATACGTGAAATATGCGACCATTGTTCTCTAAAATAACGTTTATGTCTTTCAGTATTTGAAAACAGTGAAAAGATGATACTTGTAATGGAGTATTGCTCGGGCGGTGAGCTCTACGATTATCTTAGTCAGAAAAAAGTATTACAAGAGGACGAAGCAAGGAGGTCCGTAGATATTTTACTCTTGAAAGTATATATTTTTAGTTTTGTTTTGATTTTGATTTAACAATGTTACTTGTGATGGTGTTTCAGGTTATTCCGACAGATCGCAACTGCTGTGTATTATTGCCATATACATAAAATCTGCCATAGAGATTTAAAATTGGAAAATGTTTTATTAGATGATACTGGTAGTGCTAAGGTTGGTGAAAATTCCTAATATCTATCTAATAAATATTTTTATTATTTTATGTAAATTATTTAACTGATGTTATATTTTGTTTCCAGATTGCCGACTTCGGTCTATCAAACGTTTTCAAAGAGACATCATTACTGTCCACGTTTTGCGGTTCACCTCTATACGCGTCTCCGGAAATCGTCAAAGGAACACCATACATAGGGCCTGAGGTACTTACGCTATAATTTAATTATCATTTACATAATACGTTTAAGTACAATGAGTCAATGATCTATTCGAGGGTCACGTTTTCTTCCTTCTTTTGTGACAAATAAAATCCTGGACTGGTAAAATTTGCTGGTGGACTGACTATACCCTGCTAACTAGACCTTTTTTTTTTTATAAGGATGGGAAATCATCAAATGACCCCTCCCGCTCTGGGTGGAGCGGAAGGGAGTGTCAGACTCTTACTGACTAAAACCCATCCGTGTTCCTTCCTTAGCCCTTTATGTTCCGGGGTAGCGGTAACCCTTTCGGACAATCCCGCTGCCCCGGCAGGCTTCGGCCCTGACGGGCCCCTACATTGATGCTGACATCTCTTTGAGGCGCGCGTGGAACACATACGCGCCGTCCAGCACGGGCCTGGTCCTGATCGGACGGCGAGCTATGCTAACTAGACCTTGGCTTAAGCAAAGCATACCTAATGGCACAGGGATACAGGCCTCCTCTCTGTGAGAAGGAGCGGGCCGTAATCCACCACGCGGGCCCAGTGCGGGTTGATAGATGTCACATTTCAGCACAACCATGTGACCTTGACTTGCATGTCGTTCATTTGGAGAAACATCGACGTAACTGCTACTTTATTTATTTTTTACGTCTTTGCTTTCCTAACGTAAATACGCTTTATAAGTGCTTTGTCATTATTAACTAATTTTTGGGAAAAAATACATTTACGTCGATGTTTCTCCAAATAAGCGATTTGGTGAATGTTGCAACACCGATTTCAATATTATTTTCATGATTTCTTTATCGATTAGAAAAGCCTCTAAGCCTCTACTATGAACAGACAGATGTTGTTGGGGAGTGAGTGGTGCCACTTCCCCCAGCTAAAATATTAGGAAGTGGTGAAGGGCGTGCGTTTTGGGGGTCTGTCTTATGTAATTTTGACGTTCAGAAAGTGCTCATTCTCGGCATAATTTGAATAAATGATTTGTTTTAATACCATTACCACGTCCGGGCGTCCTGGGCAGCCAGCCGAGATTGCCGCCTAGCTAATCTTTTGAACACGACGAGCTATTCTGCCGATCGAGCTTTTGTGGCGTGCATTTGTGGAGGCTTATCCAACAGTGAACTGCTGATGATGAACCATTTTCATAGTTTGTTCCGACAAAAGCGAGAAAGAAATTGTAATGTTTTGTTTTCACTCCAGGTGGACTGCTGGTCACTGGGTGTGCTTCTATATACTCTAGTCTACGGAGCTATGCCATTTGATGGCTCCAACTTCAAACGTCTAGTCCGACAGATCAGTAATGGAGATTATTATGAACCTAGAAACCCTTCAAGTAAGTTTTTTTTCTTCATAACGTAATCATTAGCGCTCTTAAAGCACGTCTTCACTTAATGTACGCACGGCTACACATCAAGCCATACAAAACCAATATACGCTGACTTCTGATTGTGCGAAAAACCTATACAATGCGAGGTCAGCTAAAACTGGAAATCTATAGCTTGACGTGTAGCCGTGTGTACAACCTAGATGATAAAGATGCAAACTATCATATCCTGCTATTGAATTGAAAGGCCCCTATGATGAGTAACCGACGTTTTGCTGTTTTTATGATAACCTTCAACCACAGGTCTATCAACCAGATTAAAATAAATCGTAGTCGGTTTACAAACGTTATTTTTCCGCATTTTATAAGACTGCCTTAATGATAGTTAGGTACATACATACTTACTAATAAAGTGATGTTTTATATGTTTCAGGTGCATCACCTTTGATTCGCGACATGCTCACAGTGGACCCGTTGAAACGTGCTGATATTGCCTACATTTGTGATAATCCGTGAGTTCAAGAAATTTAGAATATAAACTGTATACAATTCTAACGGTCCATCGAATACCGTTACGGAAAGAAAATATGATCCTGGGGGCTAACTTTAGCGTTCATACGACCCCTATCGCTTACATCCAATTAAGTTAAATGTATTTCGGTTGCGTTTAGTCTATAACCACCGTAAATATTATGATTGGTTAGTCCTCGAAGTAAACTAGGGTAACGTATTTTCTGCTTGCTATCTAGTTTAAAAATTAAACAATTATGTTTTTGGACAAATTACTTGAAAGCCCACGCATAAAGTCCAATTTTCACTACAATTTTCAATTTTTGCTTACTTTTTCAATAGAACTAGTCATTCTGAAATCAATTTAATTTACACAGGTATAAAGTTGATATTTCTTTTATCTTCTTTAAGTGGAAATTAAATCAATTTGGAAACAAAGATTTTAATATGAAATAGACATTATCTTTTCCACAGTCGTAGCTTACTGGACAGCTGACCAAATTAACCTTTTAACCGCTTACGTCGGATTAATCCGACAAATATTTTCGGGTCCATTTCGCCAGGGTCGTATATTTACGACAAAAAACCACAGCTCGTTTAATCTGCTTTTTTTATTTAGGTAATTACGCTGTTTTCTATCAGGTATTTTTTTTCGTTTTTTTTTTTTTTAACTTCGTGCGCTGGGTGCACGACAAATGATATGAAATCGGGCGGTTAAAAGGTTAAATATCACGGTACAACGCGCCAAATTCTAAGCACGTTTAATCTACAGATGGGTGAACACAGGCTGCGAGACATCTTGCCTAGAGGAGGCAGAAGCCTTAGCTGCGCAGACGCCGGTGCGGTTGGATCTACTGCTGTCGCTGGCGCCTGCAGCGCCCTCTAACTCTAACTCCGTCATGGTGCCCAATGAGGTGAGGGCCTTTCGCAGTTCAGACATAGATCATACTTAATAATAAATGGGCTATGATGTTTCTACTGCTGGGACTTAGACGTCTTCTCTGTAGCAGTGGGTCGTAGGGCTAACATCTCATTGAGGCGGAACGGAGAAACCAATATTCCCCTTGAATTAATGTTGAGCGGAAAGGAGCCGTTTAATATAAAGAATTTTCATCTGCTCCGCTTTGGTGGAGTTTTAGCCTATTCCACTGAGCAGGCTTATTATATAGCTTATGCTGGACGCTAATCTGCGTTCGCGATTTATTTGCCAAAAATGTAAACAAATATGAATTAATGGAAAAATAACTTTAATTCCTACACAATAAAGTTCCGTTTACGCTACAACTTCAAACATTTTTATAAATGTTTCAATAGTGTTGGCATTCTGAAATCAACTTAATTGTCGTTGAAATAAAGTTGATATTTGTTTAACTTGAAACATCGTGGGGTAGTGCAGCGCTGCGCACTTTTACTATACTGCATGCCACATTATTATTTACCTAAGTGTCGCAATAGTCGCAAGGGCCGACTACTGAGTATAGTGGCCTAAGTGATATTGGTTTATTCAATTGGAAATTCTTAATTGCAGCCCAAAGCCTCTGTGGCTATGTTCCCAACGAGTCGCACTGTAACATATCACAGTGTGACAGTGTGACACGTTGGGAACAATAGCTTAAGTTAAAACTGAGACCCTACGTACGAGCCGAGCGAGCCGGGGAAACGACTTGCGCAAATAGAAAAAAAGAGCTAAAAAGAGAAAATTGCGATTGTTCCCAACGAGTCACAAATGTTAAAGTGTGACTCCTTGGGACCAATCGCCTCTGTAAGGGTGTATTATACACTTATGCCTAACCATTCGGGTAAATAGACGGTATGTTTTGATTTATTCATATGACTAACGAGTTTTTTTTTTCTACAGAATGAACTAGGTCCAGAGGAGAGCGGCACAGACCTCACAAGCTCAACGTCGATGGCTCACATTGAGCCCAGCAACTCTGCCGAGAAGAGGATCCTGGACTTAGTTGCAGGTATAAATATTTTTGCTACTTATCATGTTCGTTATCCTACTAATATTATAAACACAAAAGTTTATGAGGATGGATGAATGAATGGATGGATGGATGGATGGATGTTTGTTACTCTTTTACGTAAAAACTTCTGAACGGATTTGGATGAAATTTAGCAAGCAGATTAACACATAGGATACTTTTTATCCCGAAATTCCCACGGGATCAAAACTTATGCGGGTGAAACTGCTAGGCGCTGCTAGATCTGGAATTAGTTAATTAATTCTCTCATTTTATTTATAAATTTCAAACACACCAGGTTGTCCAAATTGCCGTTTCATGTCTGCGTCGATATTCGTACATCTTGAATTTGATATATGTCATTGAAAATAATAAAGATACGCAAAAATTATCCGAAAAAAAAAATTATAAGGGATAACATTTTGAGTTTTTGTATAAGTACCAATGTTTGATCAAAGGTTTTTCTTTACACAAATCGAAATTTAAAAGTTAGTTTATGTAATGTTCTTGTTTCCGATTATATCATGAGTTTTATTTTATCAGAGGGAGGCGAAGACGCAATAAAGCCCTCGCCGACTCGCACGATCGTGTCGGCGTCCGACAACAAACGCAAGTTGGAGCTCGCCATGTCGGCTAGCGGGTTGCAGAGAAAGAAGGAAAGAGTGGCCAGGTCTGTAACATACTTATTCTATTCTAGTCCATTGCTGGATATTTGCTTTTTAATTATTATTTATTTTACACCAGAAAATGCGTAACAAACAAATACATGTAATACTACAAAACATACAATGGCTTAAATTATCGCTTTCTTCAATGGCGAAAAGTTATTTAAGTAATCGCAATACTGTGTTCGGTTTTCACTATGCTAGTTTTTGTCAAACCTTTTGCTAACAAAAAAATAAACGATAAGCATTGTAAACTTGTAAAAAGAAATCGTAAGAGGTTGATCTTTCGTATGAACCTGAGAAGGCCGAGTAAAAAACTACCTTGGCTTTGTAAACAGTAGTGCAAATGTGTTCAGTGATGAGTTTTTCAGTTATACTTTGAAGTGTGCATACTTTCGTTTGTCCTTTTTTTTTGGAATGGCATCTCGCCTTTTATCCTAGGAGGTTATCGTCTTGCCTGTGGTTGCCTCAAAAAATTAAGGCCTTCAGCCAGGGCTTAAAAAACTTCAAAACTAAGCGATTACACGCTAAGGGCACCCCCTGTGGAGTACGGACCTCGGCTTAGGGCGTCGCTGGGAGAGGGCAGCAAGGGACAGGCTGGATCGGAATTAAATTTCGTTTGTGCTTTAGTTAACTATTCTATATTAACTATGTGTTTTGTTTTAGCTGTGCGAGCATTGCACCGCAAGCACCGGTGTTGCCTGAAGAGAGCTCGCCGGAAATACTTCCCAATGATGAACCGACTCTGACTGATGACAGGGTAACTATCTCGTTGTTATATAGTAATTTAAAGAAACAACATATAATGCGCGTCTAATAAGTGTTCACATATTTTCATTGTGTATACTCACTTTTGATAGACCTGAACCGATAAACGGAAATATTTCTATAAAGCCTTATCTAATTGAAAATATTGATTAGTGTCCATTAATATAACATTAGCTTGTAGCTAAGAAATAACAGCCGCACGGGTCGTTCGATCAGGTTACGCTGCGCTTACCGCGGTTGGTCCGTGGATGGGTGACCATCTTTACAAAGGCTAGGCAGATGATCCTTTATTATAACATTTTCGATTTTTCAAGATACGACTTTACTAATTATTGGTCGTATCTTCAAAATAGTCGCGCCGAAGACATATATAAATTCAAACCAAATTCTGTTTCAGCCTCTTAGAACTAGCTTCTTGCAGTCAGTTATTACATTTACCACTTTGTTCCCAGGCAATAACACCAAACCTAAAATCATCAGCGACGATCACAATCCAGCCCGCGCCAGTCGAGCTCGTGAGAGACCTAACTAAGGACATTATCAAGGAACCGCCTAAAGAAGAGGCACCTGTTGAGAAACCGACCAAACCACGTGTAGTCATCAAGAAAAAGACTTCTCCTACCAAGACTGTGGAGGAAAAACTGGCAGAGAAAGTTGAGGAGGCTAAGGTTTGTGTTTGATTTTGTAAAGCTTTATTTTTTTACACAAAGTTATTTACAAATATTTTATGTAGTTAAAAAAGTCATACACATCAACTTTTTCATCGTTTAGCGTCTGTGAGTGTTACCAGATTTGAAGTTTGCTGCGTAAATAAACTTTTTCATCGTTTAGCGTCTGTGAGTGTTACCAGATTTGAAGTTTGCTGCGTAAATAAACTTATGCTAAACTGAATGCCAAGACCAACGTGATCGTTTACATAACTGCGCCTTGAATCCAGAAGGAGACTTATATTTTTCTTAATTAGCAAAATATTGAAATCAAACAATTAATTTGTATCATATTCTTTGACTACAGCCACAAGAAGACACAAAACAGAGCGCTGTAGCGTCTGCGGCAGACAAGTTGACGTCACTGTCTATAGCACAACAACAGCCCGTCAACCAGGTGCCCAAACCCAAGAAACTGTCCATACCAGGTATTTTGTATTCATTATTGTTCATATTTATTACTTTATACACTCTTCTCTACGTAGTTTTTCATCTTCTATTATATATATATATATTATATTATATGGGATTTATAACATTAACTATCGAATCTAATTTTACATACCTCCGCCTAATCTCTTTAAGGAAAACAGGAGTAATTTTAATTATGACTAAGGTTTCTTCTCTCTCGTTCCTATGATTACATTTTGTATAAACGGATTCCTCTAGGTTTGCAACAGCCAATTTTGAGACATTTTCCAACGAAATAGTATTACTTGTTAATGCCATATTCATAAACACTTATTTTTTCGTTTCACCAGGAGGCAATGTCGGCAGTTTCAAAGATCAGTTCGAGAGGAGAGCTTCTCTTACGACAGCACCTGAAATCAAACGTAACATCTCTAAACCAGGTATGATAGAAAATCATTATATCTTAAAAATACCTTAAAAGACTATTCTTATTCGCGAATAAGTATAGTGCACAATGGACTTTAAATACACAGCAATAACACTCATGTTGTTGCTTACAGTTGTGTCAAAGATCGCTAAACCTAAAGCTCAGAGTGAGGACCGCGAGTTGCAGTCCAAGACGCCAGACAACGGCACTGTTCGGCTGCAACAAATTGGCATTGAGCCTTCACAGGTAAGCAATTTTTTTTCAGTAACCCTCTATCTTCGTAAAAATATAATTAAAATACTGGTAGGTATTGAGATTCAAAGAAAAAGATTCAGAGAAAACGGCTAGCAATAAGATTGTTTTTTTTTAGGCCCTATGAATGCCTTATGAAGGCATCGTAAAATAAATTATTATTATTAATGTCATAATTATGACAAAGATTCTTCACAATTTGTAGGAACCTCGGATCAGAGTTTCATTTCTATACAAAGTATTCATTATTTTACTGCTACTACGGCCTGAGTACCTTTAAGCGACTTGATATCACAAAACAATGAAACATGTGCGCCTTTGGGACGACTGCAGTATGTTTTTAAACCGGCACACGGCAAGTAACTTTGAAGACAATGATTCGACATTTGCATCGATATGAATCACTTGCAATCGTAAAATGCAAATCTGTGTACTAATAGATGCACGAATCTGTGAAGCACGGAAGTGGTGACTGATGCAGGTTATATTTAGCTATAATCTATTATCATATCAATTACCTTCGAATGTGTATTATAAGAATAACATAATTCATTAATTGATTCATCGTAACAGGAAATTGGCAGGTGAAGTTCACAGTGATTCACCTTTTATTATATTATTAACCTTGCATCTACTATTGTTTAGCGTATTTGTAGTGAACTATTATCTCTACACAAAGCATTAATGCTTACAATTTATGAATGTGATTAAAATATGAAATTATCATAAATAATTCACAGCCATTCACTCAATAAAAACATTCAATATCATTAAAAGTTTCATCAAGCTATGTAATATGATACAACTGATGTAGCAAACCCATGACATGAACGCGCAATGCAGATCCAAAGAAGGAACTGTTTCTGATAGAAGTTCAAAACAAATGCCCATAAAAATAAAATTAATGGACGTTTCGAGCAACGTTTTAACTGGACTTTGACTGATACGGAAGACGGGAGGAATCTGGAAAATGTCCTGAACAGTAAAGTTATGAGTATGAATGTGGATGGCTATAAAAGTAATGGAGACCCAAAGGAACGAAAATTTATGTATTAATCAAATTCTCATCATCATCAGTCAAACAGTCCATTACGTGACATAGGCCATTCCACATGCTACTGGGTGCGATCCTGGGGCATAGTTGTCCATCGTTTACCAGCCAAACGCGCAGATACCTATCACCTCACCGGGTAGTGTGTAGTTGTACACCTGACAAAAAACACAAGTACACAGTCCCAACTATAGCCACGCCTATATTTCCCAACAATGACGTGCCACACAAACTTAGTAACGCATTTAAATATAAACAAAACTCGTGCATGCGTCGTCAGCATGCGCCTACGACCACGGTGTCTTTGTGCGCCTGCCACCATTTTGTATAGGAGTAGAACTGGGGTGGTCGTGTGTGGCCATAACCATAGGGAATGTTGATAGTTGTAGTATTAGGAATATTAGAAGACAGTTGACCACTAACTTTAGTATTAATTATAAATATTTAGTGACGAAAATCGAAGCTTGTTTTTCTTAAGAAAACTTTGCTGCATAGTCATGGTTGTGATTACAAAGTATCGCAAGGTCCGTAATGTTACTCACTATTCATCGTGCGAGTATTTGTCGCAGAGCCACACTGAGGCGGAGCGAGAATCGAACCTCCGCAGCGGCGTGAAGAAGACTGAGAGCGAGCCTTCACACAGCTCCACTTCTGTCGACCCTGCTGTATTGCTGCAAGATGCTAGGAGGTCAGTCAACTGATTATGCTCATGCATAAGGTTTTAATAGATTGTTTGAAGGGATTTCTTTGATTCCTCATATCTTTCGGCATTATTCTTGCTGACTTTGAACTTATTAGCATCCATCCAGAGATTGGAAAAACTCATCAATATGACCACCTTTTGCTGTGGTACACACGGCTACACATCAAGCTATACATATCCAGTTTTAGCTGACCTCGCATTGTATAGGTTTTTCGTACAATCAGAAGTCAGCTTATACTGGCTTTGTATAGCTTGATGTGTAGCTGTGTGTACCAACGTTAAAGTACGAGTGAAAGTCAATGGCTTCCTACTTTTAATATCTAATTGTAATTGTTCTACACCACAAGTCGCTGGCTTTCTCAAAAAAAAAAATATTATGTTAAAAAAGTAAACATAAACCGCTACAGTAATGAGTTTACTGTCACCACAAATATGTAGCGTCATACCACACACATCCCGTCCTTACGTAGGGGAATACGTTTCTATGTGACAGTGACGAATGCTGTTTTCTTATAGATTCTGATTTATGTGACTGATATGATGCCAAGCTATTTATTTGAATATGACTAATGTGGAATATAATTCGTAGGAGTCTACAAAACTCTATGGCGAAGTTGGTTGAGGAGAAAGCCGGGGAAGAGCACCGCCGGCGCGCTGCAAGGGATATCATATCGTCTGCTATACGAACAGGTAAAAATATTGTTATGAACTTATATATCTAGATTTGTACGTCATATTATTATGTCTTGTAATATTTATAATGGGTAAACACGCGCCAATGTTCGTGTTGAATTCCTTTGTAATGCTTACTATGTCTTGTAATTTTTAACGTTCAGTTCACGTTAAGGTGAGACGTTTTCAACGGTACTGAGATGAACTTTTAAGTCATCGTATAACTACTAAAATGCTACCTGTTGATGGTCTTTTTTCCAAATTATATCTATTCGCTTATGGGGATGCACCAGGGTAGCCCGCGATATTAAAATATTCTAAAGTTATTTGCAATTTGGAGGTCATTGTTAAGTTATTTGTTGATAAAAATGTGATTCGCGGCCGTAAAAAATATGTATTTACAAAATTATAATCATCAATACAATTCTGTGAGTTAAAATTAGCCTGAAATGCCATCATTTAATGAAATAGTTCGATAGTGTAATTTGAACTTATAGTAAAATTTTAATGTCGGGGGCCCTGACGCAGAATTAGTGAATGGCATCAAGGCTAAGGGTTTTCAGTAACACGTATAATGCTATGAGACAATCGCAGTAACGGCAATGAAGTTCATAACAAAATTTTACAGCTGTTACTTGCAAGTTACCATGGCACGCCAGTACTATTTTCTCTCACTCTGATTGTTATACTAAAGAACAAGGATCTATAGAAAGTACGATGAAAATGTTGTGTCGTTGAGCCAGGCAAGCCCCCGATGCCGTACGGCCGCTCGTCGTCAGCGGGCGTGGCGTCGCTGGCGTCGCCGCCCGGCACGCCGCCCGCGCAGCCTGCGCAGGCGCGCGTGTTCCGCACCGAGGCACAGCACAGGGTTGAGGATCATCGCAATGCCAACAGGTAATAACATCTTCCTCTACGCAGACTAGCCATTACAGGAAACATTAAACGGCGTCAAATCGAATTAGTTAGCGAAAGTCTACGGACGTAGTGGGTATCGATATTTAAATATGATAAAACGAAAAGAAAAAACCGGCCATGTGCGTGTCGCACCACGCACAATGAAGGGTTCCGTAGTTGGAATGAATTTTATTTATCACAAGACTCATATTCAAACTTAACTTTGTATTGAAAAAAATTTCTCCCATACATCCAAATGTAATTTTGTAACTGCAAAAAAATATTATTTTATGTTATAAAACTACAAAATACAATTTTCGGAATTTTTCTTTTACTTGAGCTGTGAGACCCTGCTTCTTGCCAAATTCATGATTCTAGGTTAATGGGAAGTACTTACTTTTTGATTAATTTGCGTAATTTTTATTGCGTTGACTTAGAATCTTAATTTTTTAGAGCTCTATGGGACTGTAGAACTTCATTAATTTTAATTTGATACTTTCACGCGTTTCTGACAAAAAGGATCTTGACAGACAGACAAATGGACAACGATGTGATCCTATAAGGGTTCCCTTTTTTCCTTTTGAGGTACTGCACCTTGAAAATAAAATGATTTGATGATTTTTTTGAAAGCCAGCAAAAATAATTAAACATTAACATTTAGATAGAAAAGAAAGACAGAAAGAAAGAAAATACATTTATTTAGCACAGACTAAAAGACACACAATACGCCAAATACATACATCAGATGAAAAATAAAATCAGTAAAAGAAATTTGCAGGAGAGTGTGCCTCACGGCTGCGCCAAAAAGGCCCAGTTCAGCAAAAATGCCAGACAACTAGTGCCTGGATTTTTTTACAAAAACAAACATTTCGCTTGCCCGTTCCAAAAGTTTCGTGTGAAGAAGACAGGGCATGAAACTTAGTTACTCTCTTTAAATCGCTCCCACGAATGCCACACGAATGCACGAATCGCTAAATTTAGTATTTGCTGTTCTGGCAGTGGTCGCGGCGTGTCGGTGGAGCGTATCATACCCATCACCGTGTCGGCCGGCGAGCCCGCGCCGCCGCCCAGCGTGCCGCCGCCTCTCACGCCCGGCACGCCCGGCACGCCCGGCACGCACGGCACGCCCGGCACGCACGGCACGCCCGGCACGCCCAAGCCTGCGCCTACAGCAGCTCCTAGAGTCACACCACTCAGGTCTGTAGCATTACTTTATAGTTGACGTGTCAGTCTAATTCAGATGCTATACAATATTGTTTTTTACTAGTTACTGATCAACCACCTTTATTTAGGCTACTAAGGTTTTCTCGACAATGCAGTGAACTATTTAACAACTAATATGATTTTATCTATTTAAATTAAATAAAAAACGATAAGGGGTTCTTTGTTTTCATATGGAACCCCAATATGTTACCATGAGATAAGCCTTTGCAATTGTTTGTTTTTTTTTTCTATTATCTCTTATTTCCGTGTGTACATGAAAGATAACTCGAAAAAAATGATCGATTTTAATTTTATTTTAATTGATTGGCAACCTAAACGGTTATAAATTGGTCTATGGAGTTAATTCATTGTAATATCTCGTTTGTATCATGTAGACGGCTGACATCAACCGAGTCTGGTAGCGCGAGCGAAGCATGCAGCAGTCCAGGCGAGCCCATCAAGAAGTCTGCGCGCGAGTTCATCATCCCTATCGCGGTAGAGGGCAAGGGCTACGTCACGCCGCGACAGCGCTCCCTCGAGCCCGAGGCCAGCGCGCACGTGCCCGGCGTGCGACACCATCGCACTACCAAGCCGAGGCGCATCAGGTACTTACAGTCAAACGATTTTACCCTCGAGGGCTTCATTCTTCAAATAAACGCCGTGGGCACGCCTCACGAATGCGGGATTTGATCGAAGAGCAAGAAGAACGGTTGTTCTTATTTTGCTGCATTTTTTAAGATCGCAAAACCCAGCTTTTGCAGTGATCCAAGTTATATCAGTGAAACACAAGACTAGTTAGTGCTCATACACACGAGCGGCACGCGTCAATGGCAGTTTTTGTATGAAATATCTGTCAGAATTTCAAAATAAAATTATTCTTCGAATAAAATTATCAGATGATTGAAAAAATCAGCCCTTAGACAAGCAACGTTGTATTCTTCACTAATCTTTAACCGTATTTAACGTACTGACTTCTCCGTGTTCACCAGCAGCCTAGTAAGTGGCGGCGAATCAGAGGAAGAAGAAGACGCGCACATGCACCGGCTGCGGCCCAGCCGCGCCGCGCGGGCCGAGTCCGTCAGCTCGGGCGAGGACGACGAGGAGGACGAGGGCTTCCATCTGCTCACTGCGGAGAACCTCTTCTCTACGCTGCTGCACCGGGTGAGTCACACGAGAATCCTTCGGGAACACGGCTGTAGTACTATTCTGTAAAAATCTCACCATGAAAACTCAAGTGAAGTGAGTTTAAAGTGACTTCTCCATCTCTAGAACAGCGTCAAATAGAATGACAGTTGACTTCAAGCTCATTTCACCTAAGTTTTTACCGTGATACTTGTACAGCATAGGTTGGCTGAGCTCGTCACAAGTAGATATAGCCTATTTTTCAACATAAAAAAAGAAAATACATTTATTGGGCACAAACTAAAAGGCACACAACATATTCTGAAAAATGATTACAAAACAGTGTATTCCGTGTAATATAAGAGCCTACAATGACGGTTGAACATATAATATATGGGGTCAACACGCCTTTTTGGCGTCAACATATTTGTCATGTTATGAAAAATATGTTATGCGGACTTTGCGCCGTGACAGTTGAAATGATGACAAAGGACAATTTTTCTCCGCCTCTAACATCCTCAGATTCCCTTTATTTATTACTAGCGGCCCGCCCCAGCTGCGCACGGGTGCAATTTTTTTTTCGTTTTTTTTTCTATCATAAAAACCTTGACCTGACTATAACGAACACAACAAAAAAGAATTAGCGAAATCGGTTCAGCTGCTCTCGAGATTTTCGCTTAGCAACACATTTAGCGATTCATTTTTATATTATAGATTTATTTAATACTTCAAGCACATAAATGTACAGAGGCGGAATTAATGCCATAGGCCCTTTCATCTTATTTTGCACGAGTGATTCATTTCGTGGTTCATCCCTGTCTGACTCATGCTGAAAGAGTTTTATGTCTATTTACTTTACCTTCATGTTATTTTTGCCGTAACTTACAGGTGCGCGCACTGACGAACCGTCTGAACGGCGAGGAAGGTCCCGGCTTTAGCCAGCACTCACTATTCAACAACCTACAATCGCCGTTCTTCAACAGGTAAAAAACCTAATTTTTCAGACGTATGGCTTAGCTATACAATAACTAAGTTAAATCTATAACAAATAAATAAATGAAAGATAAAAGTTGAAGATCAAAACCTGATATAACAGGATACTTTTAAATGATTATAATTAAAACTCTTCGTTAAAATGTTCATTTAAAATTCATCTTTAGAGGCAGCTTTTTAATGTATTCCATAGTCATACAAAATTATATTTCTAATTTAATAATAATTGTATAGGCTTACTAGAATTACAAAATTATTTATTAGTGTTGAAAATATTAAGTTTATACTTACGATTTTTAACCATGTCAAAACAATGTAATCTTGAATATTGGAGTCCAATTTCATTATTTCAAGAAAGCTTAATTCATTTTATACATTGATAACATTTCTATTCATAAAGTTTGATTATAACAATGACACAATTTAATAATTTAACAATCATGCTTAACGTTTTCATTTCGCAAATATAATCAATACTTTAATGAATACAAATGAAAAATCGCAAGTAATTTTATCGTGATTTTCCGACTAAAATAATGTTAATTTCATGCATGCAGCCCCCACTTACCAAGGAGAAACTTATTGTGAGTATACTTTCATCATTTTATACACATTACAATAACACGATCATATTTTAATAATTAATGTTTCAATGACACTGTAACACCTTTTATTATGATTACATGCAGCACTCATAGATATGTGGAAAGTAAAAGAAGTGTGTCGGAAACGTAAGTTTATATGAGTTAACAATACATACTGAAGAAACTACCTGATACATGAACACACATTCACTACAAGGCTACACGTAATATAGAAAAACAAAATAGAAATCAAAATTATAGTTTATCTTTTTTGGCAAATCGTACTACATGCTTGCAAAATTATGTTTTTTGTTATGAAACTGCACTTTCAAAGCTGAAAACGTGAAACAAAGTGATGAACAAATTACTCTGACACATTAAACACACTTTGTATCAGCGCAAGAGAGCGGTTTATATTAACCTAAGCCGCCTTTATGATTGATTTTTTGAAACCACACTCCTGCCTGCACTGTCTTTTAACACGGCAAAACATATAACTGGGACTCACGTATCATATTTGTAACAGTATAAGAATGGAAATTAGCAAGGACGCAAAAGCCAATTCCCGTATATAAAAACGTTTTAATTTAAATCTAGTCGCAATCTCATCTCAGCGTGTCAATGTCAAAAATATGGGCAAAAGTCAAAAATACTACAGGTATTTTTCCTGTAGTATTTTTGACTGATTGAGACAGGGATTGTACTGTGAACGTTCTTAAAAATACGGTAGTTCCCCCTCTGTTATTGTTTATCCTGCAAACTGCAAGTGTAATATTTGTGCAAATGAATATTCTAAACTTATCTCTTGTGTCCACTTTACAAGACTTCCAACATCATAATCAAGTTTTTAATCTCAATTTACGTGAACTCTAGACGAGAGGGCTGGGGCTCCCGCGACATGCACGCGGACTTCGACTCGATGTTCAAGCCGCGCACGCACATGCCCCGAGGTGAGTCCGCTTTGCACCCGCTTGCTACCCGCGCACGGGGAAAACGTTGCCAATATCACGCTCACGCCTGAGGCATGCACCGACACACACACTTTCAATATTTTGTTGGTGTATTTTCATTACATGTTTTTTATAAATAGAAGAATTTTATCTTAAGCTTTGTCTATAAATAAAATTTTACGCAAAATTATTTTTTTAGCTTTCGCAATATTTTACACACAAATTCTAAATGTAAAAACATGATTATTAATTAAATTGTTTTTTTTTTTTGTATTTTATAAGTAAACACACTATCCAAATAATAATACAATTAATTTATTAAATCACAATATTACTATTCTCATACTCAACAAAAACACTTTATAAATTGTTGCACATATTGTATTTTTTATTCGAATTATTCCAAATTATTTGTATAAAACACTTGATGTTATGTAAATTCCACAGTATGTTTGGCATAGCAGCATGTTAAGCAGTTCATCAGTTACTCCTTATTACGAAGTGATTTTTGAAAAATGTTTTGTGTTATTCATAATTCGTCACATGTTAAAAAAACTTTATCATATTTGTCAACATCACTTTAGCATAGTTTAGTAATTTAAACGTATCGGAAAGCATTATCGAAAACTGCGTTAAATAGTTTCTTTTAACCAGTCAAGCTCCGCGCGTAACCTACAATAAAAAAGTCAATTGTGTCTCATTAGCGGAGCTTAATGAGTTAAAATGTGTTAAAAAAACTAAACAGCTGCTTGACACTACACACGGTCTAGGCAGTAGTCTAGAGCACGGCACACATTGGAAGTATATTCTTTCATTTTAATTCAATTCTTAATATATATTGTATTTTTTAAATATGTTTCAACTTTAAAAAAACGAGAATTAAACTCTGTCCAGTTGGGTAACTGTTTTTTGACAGCTGCCCTAGGTCTTTCCAGATTACTTAAAACTTTAAAATGCGTAATAAAATAAATATATAAACTGCCTTATCTTATTGAATTATCTTAGGTATGACTTCTTACATACATTATATTATTATTACCGTACGTGTATTAGTTATTAAAAAATTATGCGTATTAAATTACCTACATTCTATCGTACTAAGTGATGGGATCGAATGTAATTGCTTCAAATGAATATATCGAAAATAATCATTTTATATTATAGGTAAATCAGTATAGAAAAATAAAACTTAATAAAATACTGATTTCCTCTATAAAAGCTGCAAAATTGAAATGAGAGTAAACAAAGCGGCCAATTTATATTGTTTTGTATAATAATAAGAAACACAGGCCTAGAAACCGCACCATTTTTTATTCTACAGCAAAAAAATTGACAATTGATACTGCATACAAATTAAAGTGTAAATTATCGAAATGTGTGCTACGTCGATGCTGCAATCACTAGTTTCATCTGTCAAAAATCAGTTAATCTACTGGACAGTGTAAGAACACTTTTATCGCTATCTTGATGCTGACAAAAATGATAAATCCTTCGCAATAAGGGCGTCGCGTCACCGTCGCACTGCAACTCGCAAGTAGTTAGCGCTGCCTCGCACGGTCAACGACACTCACAAGAAAGCTAGCTTCACTAAAACAAATAAATTAACTCTCAAACCATTCCATGAAGTGCTCCAAATATACGCCACCGAGGAATTACAGTAACCATTGCCTCCGATATTCGCGACGTTTTCCGCCGTCGACATCGTGTTTTTTTTTTCTCAATTAACATCAATGTCATGTATGATAGACTATCGATATAACAGCCTGTAACGTGGCAGACGTACCCACAGTCTATTATATATCTTGTGTTCTTGGAGTTGATTAACGTTGTTTTAATTAATAAAGTTAACATTTTTTTTTGCATTGTAGTGTATTATTGTATTCAAATTGCATTCTTTGTGCAGGTGTTGACTTTCTCCTACCCGCTAACACTAGCAGGAAAATGTTGCGTTGCTCTCGATTATCATAAATTCAGTTATTTCACTTGCATTGCATGAAATGTACGTACAGGACATTTCACTTGTCGCATCTCCTGTGCCAATGCAGTACTATTTTTTGTATAAAGTAGATATTAATTCATTTCTTTTATTCTTTTTTAAACTGTCGACAATTTTCAGTGATAAATAGAAAATGAGTTATTAAAATAATGATGCAGCGTGACAGTTAATTAATTTGTTTGTCAAGTGATCATGGCATACATGTGTAGATAGTGGATGTGGTAGCACTCGATGTTGGGCGACACGTATGTCAGTATAGAGATCATGTCACGAATTCATACGCTACCGCGGGGCTGCGACAACTGCAGCCAGACTAGCGAGCGCTCGCGGCGGTGGGGGGGGGGGGGGAGCAGGTGACTCGCGCGAGTGAAGCGGTAGTGAGCTTGTGTTGGTGTGGTTGCAGTTGGGTTGCGCGTTACACTGCATGCTCCGACCAAATCTTCACTTCACAGCGGCACCAGCGCCAACCACAAATCTGCCACAAACGCCACACAAGAATAGGTACTAAACTATATTTATTTCTTCATTTATGTGTTTTTGTGTTACGCACCGTGCGCCGCGGCTGTTATCAGATAGAGATGCCTCTACTATGTGAAATATATCGCTGAAGCCATAATTTAGTACGCATTTGATAAATTACTATCCAGAAGCAACATTTTAATGCATTCTTTTGTGATTTGTTTTCGCATACTTAAAGCTTAACGTTTGACCTAATTTGACTAGTGAGTATTTAGTATTTGTAGATGTATTAACTTTTAACTGATCGCATTGATGTTTGCATCATTCGTGGATTTACTACGGGCGCACAGAGCCCTCAGTCTAATTTTACTCGATTCTCTATCTAAAGATCAAACAAGGAGGGTCCGCTCGTAGCTCCCTTTCGTTCTCGATCGTCGAGCGGACGCAAAACAGATTTACAATATCGGCACTGTAAATATTCCATGACAGCGAGCGTTCTGCATGATCGAAACGTGTGTTTTTCGATTAAATTTCAGGTAGTAGTAAGAAAACCGGTAAACACCGTACCGGGCTCCAAAACGCGGAATCGAACGTCGAAAGCGGACTAGACCTTTCGGACTTGGACCTGAGCTCGATCGAGTTCTCGGAGCGCGAGATGCGCGCGCTGTCGGGCCTCACGCCCGCGTTGTCGCGCCGCCTGCAGCGCCAGCTGTTGGCGCACCTGCCGCCCGCCGCCGCGCGCACGCTGCGCCGCACGCTCTCGCTGCACGCCGCCCACGCGCGCCCGCCCGCGCCCGCGCGCTCGCACTCTGTCGAGCACGAGCAGGACGAGCTCGCGCGCTCGCACTGCGCCGAGCAGGACGAGCCCGCGCGCTCGCACTGCGCCGAGCAGGACGAGCCCGCGCGCTCGCACTGCGCCGAGCAGGACGAGCCCGCGCGCTCGCACTGTGCCGAGCAGGACGAGCCCGCGCGCTCGCACTGTGCCGAGCAGGACGAGCCCACGCCCGCAGCGCCCAACGCTCCTGCTGAGGCCGCTGCGCCCACCGTGCCCGTCGATCTTGCCCCGCCTTCCGACGAGCCTGCCCCGCCCGCTGCCGCCCCAGAGACCCCTAAAGAAACAAAGGAAGAAAGTCCAATAGACACTGCGACACCTCAATACTCAACTTTGCCGCGGCCGCGGAGACGGTCCAGTTCGCGGGA
Source organism: Gortyna flavago (assembly GCA_963669345.1). Lineage (NCBI taxonomy): Eukaryota > Metazoa > Arthropoda > Insecta > Lepidoptera > Noctuidae > Gortyna > Gortyna flavago. The sequence continues at coordinate 13,989,758 of OY770131.1, read as the reverse complement.
GGTGACTCCACTGTTGGCCGCAGTCGATGTGGAGTGTCCGTCGCCTAATTCGCTCATTCGAGAGCCGCTCGCGACGCGGCCGCGCGACCGGCCCCTGCTCAGTAAATACTTGACCCCGGAGCGGGCGCTGTCGCTGGAAGACACGTACGGCTCGGACGGCGGCAGCGGCACGTCGGAGCCGAGCGCTGCGGCGTCGCACGGCGCGGCGTCGGGCGCGGCGCTGCGCCGGCACTCGCTGCGCGCGGCCAGCGGCGACCCACCCCGCCGCCGCGTCTCGAGGTTCCTTCGCTCAGACTTTTTCGACTCTCCGCCGGACGAGAACCTTTACGAGCGCCAGCGAAAAGAAAGAGAGTTAGAAACCCAGAAAATCTTGCGAGAGATCAGAGAAAAGAGAAACAAATCGCAAGAGGCGGCAGCCGCGAAGAGTCCCATAGACATAGCCGACGCTCCGCCCGCGTTCAGGGACGACATTACCGCTACCAAGAAGTGTCTCTCGCCCATAGGGCTCGTCGGAAGCAAAGAGCGCAGTAGGTCCAACACTCCATTTTTCCCGATCCTTGATAACATCAAAGAAACCGCAGTGGATTCGTCCGCATCGACGTCGAACTCGAAACGTTACACTAATTTGGAAAATTCAAGACAAAAAACAGTTATTGATGAAAACTCCTCTAGTAAAGATTCCAGATTGATCCGACCCAAAAGCTACCCTGTAAAAACTTTAGATTCTATAGATGAGCCCAGTGAAAATGTGCTGGCTGAAAGTTCGTTTAGTAGAGAATATGATAAAGAGAGGTCTTTGCCGAGAGAGTCAAAATTAATAAGACCGAAAAGCTACCCTGCAAGTAGTCCATCGCCAGAAAAAGTTTATATTAGTCGTAACGTTAAGATAGAAGATTCTAAAGATACTTCACCGAAAGATGAGGTAATCAATTCCGAAATTAAATCTGACGTAGAAGTAAGTTTCAGTATTACCTTGCCTAAGAAAAAGCCAGAAGTAGTGACAAAATCCGATTCATTAAAAAATTATTCAAAGCTGGAACAAAGTACCGATCCAAAAACGGAAACGGATATAAAACCTAGTGACACTATTTTGTCTTTGAAAAAGTATACTATAATCAAAAACAGAGACAATGATAAGTCTGAAACGATGGAAGTTAAAACAGAAAACAGTATGACTGTTCCGAATGGCGGACCATCGGTTGACGTTGTGAAAGTTACATCTAACGGAGACACTAAACACACAACGGTGGATCAGTCGTCGAAGAAAGACGAAACGAACACAAAAACCGGTGATACTGATCAATCAGAAAAGAAAGGTACAGTAAAGAAAAAGATTATTAGAAAAGTTTCATCGAAATCTAAGACTGATTTAGGAAGCAACCAAGAAACGAGTGATGCTAAAACAACTGAAAAGAAGAAAGTTACAAAGAAGGTAAAGGAAAAGGTCGCCGATGAGGACGGTACGAAATCAGCAGTCACAAAAAAGAAATCTGTTTTGCAATCGATAGGTCATAAGTTAGAAAAGTTTGCGTCTAATAATAAATCTAGCTCTCCAGAAAAGGGGACTGAAAATAGTGTAAGGAATGAGACGAAAAAAGATAGTTCTAAGTTAAGCAGATTGCAACGAGAGCAATCAGTGCCCGTCAACGTAGAGCCTACAACCGAATCAAATCTCATTAAAAGAGCTGTCACACTGACTGATGTCGCCGCTCTGGAAACTCAGCAAGCTCCCCAAAACAAAACCACCGTTTCAAAAGTATTAGGACTCTTCAAAAAATTCGAGCCCAAGGAAAGATCAAAACCTATTGTTGAAAAATCTCACTGCGAAAGTCCTGAGCAGCCTAATGTCAGTAATTGTAAAACTGAATCTATTCCTGAACCCAGTGCGGACAGTCTTGACAAAGACAAACCTCGCAGACCAACGTCGCTGCTGTTAAATGGTCTTGGACGCAAAAATAAATATGGGAGAACCTTTAGTGACAGTGTCTCCACATTGTCCGTTGATAACGATGATCAGCCTGCGTCCAAAAAGGAAAACGAATCAAAGAACATTAGAAACAGTTTAAAATTAGATTTCTCTAGATTGCCAAGAGTTAAGAAAATAGTTCCTACTAATCCTGTGATAGAACCTCAAATTATGAGTATTTCCTCTGTTGACGGTGAGACTGAAAAGAAAGATATTCCAGAAAAGAATGCCGCGCTTGTAGACAGTAGTACACACGCTGATAACACTGAAACACAGAGTCGCAGTCGGTCGAGAAGTAGGTCAACTATTTCAAACTCCGAGTTGAAGTATGATATTAGTACTGATAATAAATTTTCCGATAGAAACCCCCTATCTCCTTCAGAGAATACCACAGTAAACCTCCGAAATCACGATTCCACCACACCGGAGAAAGAAGACATTGTCGATAGAATACGTAGGAAAAGCTTTTATTCAAGATTCAACGAAAAGAAACAACGACGAAAGAGTAGTTTAGTGGGCCCTGGAGCGACCGAGTACGACCCGGTCGCCAGAATACACTCTCAACCGACCGACACTAAGTACGATGTGTCGCCGACATCGCCGCTCACCTACGACTTATCTCCGTTGTCTCCAGGGCTCTCCGTCTCGTCTGACTTGTCGCCGTCCACGGAACGCTATAGATCTCTTTTAACCGACCTGCCTGTTAACACTAGGAGTAACTTAAGGTTTGAAAACTATGGACTGAATGATAAAATTGATACTTATAGATCTCTCGATCGCAACGACTTTAGAAAATATCCGGGGAGCAGAAGTTATTTAGACTACGACCAACCGTCCTCGTACGGTGCCAACCGGTACTCCAGAACGAAATCCCTTTTGGACAGTTCCGACGGAACTGAGGAAAATAGTCTTGTCAATTCGTTGAGAGATCCGCACAAATACAACAGAACTATATCAATGTATTCGCCTGGTAACTATGCTACTTATCGACCAAAAAGAACTACCCGCAACTCTGCGATTATTTTGAAAGAGAGCGAAAAAGAAAAGAGCCCTGAAAACATATTGGAAAAAATAAGGCAAAGAAAAAAGATATCAATCAGCGTGACCAGGAAACCCGATGCCGAGAAGGAAACACTGCCAAGGTGTGTATACTTTTGTATTTACATGTCACGTAAATAATTTAAAATAACTTTCCCAAATTGAAAGATAATACGATTTTATTCTGTGCACGCTTCACGCTTCCGAATTAAAGTTTATAGCACTAATGCTTTTAAAAAGTTTTACATCCTATACGTAAGCAAACGAAGAAGTTTTGTGAAATATGTAAAATACTAGAATGCCTCCGAATGTAGATAGTAGATCTAATATTCACTTCTACCGAGTCCACAATGATATTGCTCGTAGAGAACTCTCAAACAGAATCACAGCAGCTACGAACATCATTTTAACGTTCAAAATCATATGACAGTAGAATTAATATTTTAAATGTAATATGCACTTCATAATTGACACATCACAGAGCAATACAAGAGGAAGAAAAACGCCGAAGAAGTTTATTCAGCAGCCACATAACGTGAGTGTAATGTTTCAGATCCAATATCTCACCGAAAGGCGACCGCGAAGGCGACGGTGCAGAATGCTCTGAGAAAGTTGACTGAGAGGAATTATTGATTGTGACAGGATATAACTTGATTTTGTGATTTATATAAGCATTTTGACAATCTTTGCGAACTTATTGCGAGGACACTGTAGGGGTAGGTGTATCTGACGGAACTTGATGCTTTCATTGTTTTTGTAATAACTTATTTACAATGTCATTATAGTCTTTTATTAGTGTTGATCTAATCGAGGCTGTATCGATACTCTTGCCAAACGTAGCATATACTCACGTGTTTTTAGATTTCATGTAAATTAAAAGAATCTCATCAGTTCATCACCGACAGAAGACTGTCTTTAGTGGCAAATTTAGGTAATACTTATTGAAATGAATCTCTCACTGAATTCAAAGTATCCTAAAAGTCATGAAAAAATTAGAATTAAATGTTACTTGAACATTTCCGAATGTTAGGTATTTGGATTATCAAATCAAATTAATTATAAATAGGGTGTAGCTAGTTTCACACAGATTCATCAAATTACAACAGATAGTATTTATAAATTGTTTTGTATGAATTTTGTTGGCTTTCTCAAAAGCGCGGTGTTAAACTACCGCACATTTGATACTGTTTTTTAAGCTGAGCAGATTTTGTTACTGTTAATTAATATACGATTGACTATTGAAGTGTAATAATATATTTTGCAAAGAGTGGACTTTTTGTTAAGTGTTTATTGTAAATTGATTCTTATGTGCCTTTATAAAACATAAGTGACTGGATTTGATATAGTCCATTTTATTGAAATATATAAAATGACACAAATTTTAGAGTGTGTTTGCACAAATACGTTTTACTCAACATTATTATTAACTATAATTTTTCTTAGTTACTATCAATTTACATTTTTTTATGCGACCCTAAGTCAGTTTAAGTTTAAATATTTATCATAATCATTATAGTATTGAATGCTAAGTCACGTCATAACAGTAATCGAATAGAATGGTGCTTAGATGATTTCATTAGGGATAGCTATTTATAGACCGGACTTGTTATAGACTCACACAAAACGTGTATATTTTTAGCAATAGCGTTTTCAGTTTTAAATGTTTGATTGTATGCTGCTGCTATTTGTTCCACTCAACTAGTATTGTATACGACGCCGCGTGATTGTAGCGCTAATCGTTTCTCATTATTTTTTTGCTGTCAGACAAGTCAGGGAGCGGCTAGTTAGATATCAGTGGTGTTAACTGTTAAAAAGCAATAATTTTACGCAAATCCGTTCATCATCGTAATTTCGAATATATTTATTAATTTTTATTAGAATTGAAAATTATTTATTGGTGTGTGGTGATCTTTAATGTTTCTCTTTAAGTCATAGTTACCGCGGTGACATTGGAACTGTGATTCTTACGATTGATATTAATTTTGCTATCACACACGTTTTGTATTGAATGTGAATAAATTATATAGTTAAAAATGTGTTTTGTGATTTATATCGTCATCCCAGTTGGTCGAATATATAAGGTATTTAGATCTCTTCAGACCTTCTACCATGCTTTAGTAACATTGTTAATTTAAGTTACGTTTTTTCATAACAACACGCCTGTTATTCCCCGCAGAGTAATACAGAGGTGTGAGGTACCTACAGTACAGCCACAGGTAGCTTGCTATTGTCGCGTCTATTTCGAATTATCTAACAAAAGGGGAAATTGGCTCTTATTCCCGTGTGTTCCCGCTCCACCAAAACCTCTGAACAGATCAGTAGCTGTGCAGTTATTGGTGCTGATTTCAGATCCTGGCCTATTTTCAGCTGATAGGATACTGGCTTATAACAGGGGTTGGCCTAGATATAATGGAGGCACGTCCAAGTGTCAGGTGTCAGATATACAAGGTTGTTGAATGGAAGGGTTTTTTTAGTATTAAAATAGCTTGTAGAGGTATGTGGAACGGTGTAAAGTTCACTTATCCTCCATAGAAAAGGGAGGATGCTCCGACCAGGTGGGGTGTTGGTGTCTGGTGTGCTACTGCCCGACGATTGATGTCGAACGTTGTATATAATTATGCTAGTTGCGCGGTAGACTTCTTGCGCGTCGTCGGGTTTAGCGTGACGTCATTGTGATGCGTAGTTCGCATGTGGTGATATAGATGCCGCCACAAGCTTATGTTCTTGAAACTCGGCTAATAAATAAAACATAAATTCGGTACACATATTTTGGTATTTTATTATGATATTAAGTACGAGTATATTAATAAAAATAAAACTCAGAATCAGTATATATTTGGTATTACACTATGATATTAAGTTGATATTACGATTTAGTGCCAGTACGAGTATATTATTATTATTAGGTCGCACAGTATATTTTTTGCCCAAAAATTCGGACATGCCTTTTTTATTATCTTATATCTTAGGACTTGCAACTATAAATGCGAGACGAGAACTCCCGATTGCCTATTTGTCATAAAAGACAGAAAATTAGTACTTGAAAATTTTTTCTATGGTTTCCAGAAAAACCATAGAAACAATTGTAGCTCAAAAGTTTGATATCTTTTTAAGACTTTACTGATGGTATTGAATAGTGATTTAAAGACTTTACGATAGCAAAAAAAAATCAGGCTTTATATGTTCAAGATAACACGAGTTATGGCTGATTTTGTAAATAAATGATTTCTTTTTTTTACCGCCATATTATTACGTATTAGGATTTGTAACTAGGACTGAAATGTTCTTTTTATTTACACTTATGACCTTACAAACAAAGGAATCCCAAATAAGCAGGATATGGGAATTATTGTAATTCAAACTTTTTTGATTAGGGTTGTCACCTCGTTAATTTATTAAACTTAATATTTGAAGTTATTTTTTAATGTTATAAGATTATAAAAGAAGGCATTTTTATCACATTCTAATTGTTTTTTGAGTGTTAGGTGACATTCAAAAATTCTATTTTTGAAATAAAATAGTAGAAAAAAAATTCATTGACGGAGACTGAAAGTACGAAGGGAAAATTTGCAATTTATGTTTGATATTTATCAATGTTTGGGGGCGGGGCCAGGCGCGTGAGCTCGGCGCGGTGTCCTATTTTATCGGTTTGTGTTTGTGCATGTGTGTGTGAGTATGTACACAGCATGCTAGGCACTGTGTCCATACACAGTACAAGCATTGTCTTTTTTTGGATAAGTTCGTGATGTCTTATCTCAATTGTTTAGTATTACGTGATATTAAAGAAAAATCAAGAATTTTATTGTTTTTCTTAAAAAATATAATTTTTAAATTTGGAAGGTGATGAAAATGTTGGCCTGTTTTATGAACAGCGTTGAAGAACTAATATGAAAAAATAACTTCAATGTATTTATGCTAATATTCTTTTGTTTTTAAATGTTTAGTTTAAAATCCAATGAAAGGTAATATGTGGTGCAGGGAAGGGGTCCGCCCTCGTTAGGCCACGGCTAATACCTTGCACCGACACATATTTCCTGGAGGAACGGGGGTGAGGCACCATGGAGCCGTCAAAGACCCATGGCGCCACTTTGCCTCAACAGGACCTGACCCGCCCTGTTGAGGGATGTCTGTCCGGGCTCCGACCGGCTGACTTACTGCAAGGAGGGCATGAGGGCGCCAACCCTCATGTTGGTTCACGAGTGGCAGTTGATGAAGCTGTGGATAACGCCACAGCCGGTACTCTTCATTCTCCGGGAGTATTCGCAAGTACGCAAGGAGACGTAATTAGCAGACTCGATGTATATAAAATGTTAATCGCCAAATCAAAAGAAATGGGATCTAAAATTCGACCTACTGACTTGCCTTTAGAAGATAGATTAGAGCTTATCTTGACTATTTTAGGATTTGACAAAACTGAACTCAATGATGAGAAAGCATTTAAAGAGGCAATAGCTAGATTCACGTATAAATGTGAAATGCTTTACAAAAATTGTAAATATAATTTTAACTTTTTTGCAAAGAAGAACAACAAATGGCTTAAAGAATCACTAAAAAATGACTTAAATAAATTTTTCTTTAGAGCATTACAAGACGCGTCACTTTCCGAGTCTGTTATGATTACTAATTCTGAATCAGAATCTAACATATTGAGCCAATCCCCTGACAGACATGAACTTGTACCTCATCATCAGCCACTAATTTCAGATTTCAATACTGACAGAGCATTACAAGACGCGTCACTTTCCGAGTCTGTTATGATTACTGATTCTGAATCAGAATCTAACATATTGAGCCAATCCCCTGACAGACATGAACTTGTACCACATCATCAGCCACTAATTTCAGATTTCAATACTGACAGAGCATTACAAGACGCGTCACTTTCCGAGTCTGTTATGATTACTGATTCTGAATCAGAATCTAACATATTGAGCCAATCCCCTGACAGACATGAACTTGTGCAACATCATCAGCCACTAATTTCAGATTTCAATACTGACCCAAATTTTAGTGTACAAGATTTACCTGTAGTCATTGAAGAAAATACTTTTAATATTGCAATATCCCCCACAATCGATACTATTGCTTCGACTTCTTCATGTTTGGTCTATGAGTCACTTAGTGACAGACAAAAACGAAGGGTGTGCAAAGAACTTCAATATTCTTTAGAAAGTGAACCTCCTACAAAAGTTATTAAAGCTGTTTCGAGTGCATTAGAAGCAAAAGGACAAAAATTAAAAACCAATGCGTCAAAGGATTTGCAATACGTTATTAATACTTGTCTTGAAAGTCCAACACGACCGACTAAAATAGCAACTAAACTTCGCGAAGAGCCTCGTCCTTATTCCCCAGATGAAGCTTTAGCAGTATTTATAGATAGAAAATTTACTGTAGAGACATACAACTTTTTGCAACAAGATTTAAAATCAAGAGGATTTCCAGCATTTTCTCCATATAGTAAAGTGTTCGACGCAAAACAAAAATGTTATCCGGATAGTGCGATTCAAGTAACAGAAAGAGAAGCCTTTGTTCCATTAGTTAGTTTACTTTCTCATACTCTTCAAAGATTAATAAACTCCTGCGACGAAATTATATCAGAATATTGTGAACAAAAAGGTCTAGATACGGTAGATTGTATTTTTGAGGGGAGTTGGGGGTTTGATGGTAGTTCGGGTCAATCATTTTATAAACAGAATTTTTCTGATAATCAAGAGCCTGAAAACACTTTATTTGCCACTACATTCATCCCATTACGGATAAAAACAAAAAAAGACTTTGTACTTTGGTTAAACCCAACTCCACAATCATATAGATTTTGCCGTCCGATTCATATTCAATATCGGAAAGAGACAAAAGATTTAATACTAAATGAACAGAAATTTATAGAAAACCAAATTAGGGATTTGACTACTTTAGAAGCAACTACATCTAACGAAAAGAAAATAAGGGCAAAACCACAACTTTATTTGACATGCATAGATGGCAAAGTACTAAATATAATAACAGAAACCTCTTCTCAACTTAAATGTCCATTTTGCAAAGCAACCTCAACGCAATTCAACAAATTAGACATAATTTATTCTCAGCCAATTGATGTATCGGTTTTCAAATACGGAATAAGTCCCTTGCATGCATGGATTCGCGTGTTAGAGTTCTTACTTCATTTGGGCTACAAGCTTCCTGTAAAGAAATGGAGGGTAGGCAAAGATTCAATGGAATCAAAAACTGTTGAGGAAACAAAAAAACGCGTGCAAGAGAGAGTGCGAAAAGATTTAAAAGTGCTAGTTGATGTTGTGAGACCCAATGCTGGAACAACAAATGACGGCAACACAGCCCGAACAGTTCTATCGGATAAAAATCGTGCAGTATTTGCTGAAATATTAGGCCTTGGTCAGTGGTTGTTGGACGATCTTCACACGATTCTGATTACTTTATCTTGTGGTCTACCTGTAAATGCTAATAAATTTGGAGATTTTTGCAAAAGCGTTGCATCTAAATACGTGGCAGAATATGGTTGGTACCCAATGACAGTAACAATGCATAAGATTCTCATTCACGGGCAAGATATTATTAATAACTCAGCTCTTCCACTGGGCTTATTATCAGAGCAAGCCGGTGAAGCGCGGAATAAGTTCTGGCGTTATGACAGAGAACACCATAGCCGAAAATCCGACCGCGAAAAAACCATGTTAGACTTGTTTCACAGAGCACTGGAATCGTCAGATCCAGAAATTTCCTACATAAGGCTACAGAATAGGTTGAAAAAACTAAAATCGTTACCGTTACCACCCAGCGTAGTTAGGTTACTGAAACCGTATGAAATCTCAGCAGAAGACGATTTTGTGGCAACAGAAAATTACGAAAATTTTGAAATTATTGAAGGACATACCGACAGTGTAACAGAAATTCTTTCGTCAGATCAGGCTGAAGAATGTACATCAGAAAACAATTAAGTAAAATGGCATAATGTAACTTACTACTAGTGAAAGAAATTTCAATAGGTTCAGCATGTCGATTCTGTAAAAATCTCACCGTGAAAACTTGCGTGGAGTGAGCTGTCATTCCATCTGATGCTATAGGGATTGACACTAATGACAGCTCACTCCACGCTCACCTCACCTAAGTTTTCACGGTGAGATGGTTACAGAATCGCACTATAGTACAGAGATCGCTTCCTAAAAACTTTACCTCTTTATGATATTAGATATAATATGTAGATTATGTTCAAAAAATTCCAAATTAGTATGGCAGGATTGGCATGTCAAATAAAATTCATAGCTTTTTTTTATTATCTAAGCACGTCTAGGAAAACTGTGCTAAACCACAGCTCGATCCAAAAATGAAGATAAAAATTATTTACGAATAAAAGTTATGGTAACTTTTTTTACAATAAATTCCATTTAGAAATATTGACAACCCAACCCTAAAATCATAATTACCATAGAAAACTTTAGAAGCTTCTAAGTTCGAGATCCTTCAATATTTGGATCAGATTTTTTTTTCATAGATTCATTCAATGTTTTCTAACAATTCTGTAGTAAAATAGAATCCAAATAATTAAAAATAAGACCATAAAAAATAAATAAAAAAAAAACATTAATTGTAAATAAATCTCTGAAAACTCGTTTAAAAAATATATAAATCAATCAGTATTATGTGTCTTAAGATTATTGTTTATCAGGAAAAACAAGAAGATAATTCGTGAAATATTTCAAAAGTTAAGGGGGATTTACAATTTTATCATAAAAAATAATTAAGTGGTTTTTTTTTGTCATAATGAGAAATAGGCGCTTGTGAGTTCAATTCATTAATTTTATAAATCATTACAAACAAAGTTATCACAAAAAAAAGACATGTCCGAAATTTTGGCCAAAAAATATACTGTGGGTCGGTACAGTATAGTTGGTGCGAAACACGAGCGTGCGTCATTTGACTTTTAAGTCATTGATTTAAGGGTTAAACTGCTATGAATAACGCGCGCTAGTGAAATGCTGCAACTGTTTGGTCTATTCCAAAAGTATCTGAGAAAATGTAAACAAATGGATCAGAAAACGTACAGACGGCACATCAACCTATTACAATCTGTCAAATTTCTTTAAAAGATTTTCAACTTTATCACTAAAGTATAAGGTTCAAAGTTAATTGGGAAAATTTTACAGTTTCGGGTAGCTTGATGTGCTGGCGTCTGTACATATAGATGGCAATTTGTAGTGACACTTACAGTACACTACAAACGTGCTTTGATTTTATTATTTAAATATTCAAGAAGCCGAAATTCTAATGTTAAATCACCTCTAAGATGTTTTTCATTTTACAATTGAGGTTCAATTTTATAACCCCAATCGGCGATGATGTTTTAATTACAATTTTATAATGTTATAGAGGAGTGAGGAAAAGGGTGTAAAGTTCACTCACCGTCCATAGAAAAAGGAGAAATCTCCGACCAGACGGGTGTCGTGTCTGGCGGGCAACTGTCCAATGATTCATGTCTGGCAGTTGTATATATGCTAGGCTATTTACGCGGTAAACTCTGCTTGCGTGATGCAGAATTTTGCGTGACGTCAGTATGAAGCGTAGTTCGCATTTGGCGGTGTAGTACCGCTACAATGTTATTCAAACAATTTGTTAGAAAAAGTAGTGCGATATAAAGTTGAAAACTTCTAAATACGGATGAATGGGTTAGTAAGTGATTGCCTGAACAGGGTTTGTTTACATTTTAAGCAGATACTTTTATTTATTTTGTGTGGTTTTTATACAGCGATAGTTTGGAGCTCTTGGAAGTACTTGCTGTCTTTATCTGCCAGCTGTTCGAGAATTTCGTCGATGTCCGTGTTCGGGAAACGTTCCACCCACGATTTGATCATACCTTCGGCCGTGGCTGGGTAGCGCTTCAGGTCTATTTCCTCACCTGAAAAGACACGGGTTTTAGGGCAAGATTCAACTGGCGCACTTTGACTTTGTTAAGTAAGCGTTTCATAAGAATATAAACCTTATTCTTACGTTATAATGTTCATATTCGTATAAGTGAATGTGAATCGTCGCATACGATAATGAACGTTAACTTTATAAGAGTAATGTTCATATTCGTATGCGACACTTATCAAAGTAAAGTTAAAGTTTGATGTGTGAGTTTTACCCTTAGTATTTTATAAATAAATTAATTAAGTTTCTGGCTTTACCTAGGACAGGGGTGGCGAAAGTAATGTAGACAATTCTGAACAACACCACCTTTAAACATTATGGAATGCAAATAAAGATATGAATATTATGAACACGGCATTATTTTAATGGGATATCGAAGGAAATAATTACATTAAGTTATTTTTGCTGTCATGAAAACAAATTCTTGAGTTGCAACATTTGTATTAGTATATAAGCCATAAAATATAACGATAAACGAGTTGGTTTTGGATTCATGAAAGTTTTGTCAACTGTTCATGTTTTAACCTCAACTTTAAAATTTTCTATTTTCTCTTTTATGTGTCATTGATTATTGTTTTTGGTTTTAACCTTTTTAATTAAAGTAAATAAATAATTAACCATCAATTACCTTTGTTGCTATTAATAAGGAAGGTGTTGGGCTGTACAAAGATATTGCGCGGCTGTTTGTGCATCATCACGATGTCGCGCCAGCGGCCCCAAGGCTCGTCCAACCGGCTGTACTTCTCGAATAGCTTCTCTCCAGAGTCGAAGTCGGCAGTTGCCTTTATTGTTTGCAGTTTTACTAAGAAATCACCTGGAAATTGATGGGCTCTTTAGTTTATGTGAAAGTTTAAGATTGTACGAAAATGGTCCCCAGGATGACTGGGCAAGAATATTCATATATGAGTAAGCCATTTATGAAAATACTAGCGACCTGCACCTGTTTTGTGCGGTATTTACGACTTGACAAAACATCGAGATTTCTTTATTATATTCTTTAGTAAAGAAATTTATCGTCGGTTATTGTAGCGGTATCTACAAACATCACATGCAAACTACGCGTCATACTGACGTAACACAAAATCCTGCATCTCGCAAGCAGAGTTTACTGCGCAACTAGCTATACAACGGCCTGATTTCAATCATCGGGCACTTGTCCGCCAGACACGAAACCCGTCTGGTCGGAGGATCCTCCCTTTTCTATGATGAGTGAACTTTACACCCTGTTCCTCATACCTCTATATAAAAAAAATATCTGCTGTCTCATAGAAAAGTGCAATACCTACGCGGTCAAAATGTATGGAACAGCTATTTTTTTTTTAAATAACCTAAGAAAAATTTCAACACAAGGGATTTCAGAATCATGAACAGGATCCATGGTAAAGGGGTTGCGCGTCGATGATCCTACTCCGCTGTAAAATAGCCTTCGTTATGATATTCATAATTTCCCCACGTACCAATGATCTTTTTCCCCCGAGTGGCGAGGTGTTCCCGCTGTAGAGTAAGGCACAGGTTCTTGCCAGGTTCAGTCTCCGTAATGGTGAGCATTCCTTCGCCTTCCAGCTCCAATAGACGCATCAGCACGAAGCGAGCACGGGCGTGCGCCTGGTATAAACGTAAATAAAATTTATAACTGCTGTAATAGTTCGTGCTACTTGGGCATTACACAAAATATCTGGGGGCACGGAAGTGCCCCCGCCAAGTCGAGCAACAATACCCTATTCCTATTGGAATAAAGTTCTATACATATATGATTAATGATCTTTTATTTCAGTAAATTGGTTGTAAAAAAGCGGCCAAGTGCCAGTCGGACTCGCACATGAAGGGTTCCGTACCATCGTACCATATATGTATCACTACATATATTAAAAAGATACTTTAGAAAAAAAGAAACCCGTTTCTTGTATGGGAACCCCTTTTAATTTTTAACTTTATTTAATTTTCATTATTTGTTGTTATAGCCGCCATAGTAGTACTGTGTGAATATATCAAGTGTCTACTTAATACGGTTCAAAAGATACAGCCCTGTGATAGACGGACGGACGGTCAGCGGAGCCTCAGTAACAGGGCCCCGTTGGCACCCTTCGAGTAAAAAACCCTAAAAACACTTTTACACGTCAAAAAAATAATAATAATATTTAGAATATAACTAGACGAGGTCGGTGTTTAATAACCCACTACTCTGAGAAAGAACACCGAAACAACGACGTCATAGTCTCTTTTTAACGCCCAGACATTATTTTGGTCAGATCATGTGAGAGGAGATTAGTATCGGAGATAATTTTAAAGAAAGAACCTAACTGAAATTATAATTCTCTCGCATTTACTCTTACTACTGGATTTTACGTATTCCGCAGAGCTTAAAGACTATAAAGGTCTTCAATCAGTGCGTCCTGCCAGTTATGACTTACGGAGCCGAAACGTGGACGCTCACGGTACGGCTGGTCCATTAATTCAAGGTCGCTCAGCGAGCTATGGAACGGGCTATGCTTGGAGTCTCTCTGAGGGATCGAATCCGCAACGAGGTGATCCGGCAGAAAACCAGTGGCAATGGGCGGGCCGTATAAGCCGTAGAACCGATGACTTAGACGTGTTCTTGAGTGGGTACCGCGAATCGGTAAACGTAAGGTGGGACGCCCTCAGGCTAGGTGGAGCGACGATCTTCGCAGGATGGCTGGTAGCAGTTGGATGAGAGTTGCCAAAATTCGAGTCGAATGGCGTGCAATAGGAGAGGCCTATGTCCAGCAGTGGACTGCTATAGAATGATGATGATGACTGGATTTTAAGTGTGTCCTGGTCTCAATATTATTTAGTGACTTGTCTATTGCTCATACTGTCTACGGTTATTCTAAAGATAATACAAATTCATAGATGCAGTACCTGCAGCCAAGTCTTGGTTGCTGGCTGGTACATTTCCGTAGCCTTAGCGGCTCCGTTCCACAGCAGACTCAGCCAGTTCACGTAGGTTACGTCCTCAGCTTGCTGACCCTCGTACCCGAAGATTCTGAACAACACAATAAATTAATTTAGCTTCCAATTTACTTTATTCCGGAAAAATCACTTCTATGCTTAGGTACACAAAGTATATTTTCCGCTGTTACAGTTATGACACACGCTAACGTGAGATTAAACACCAAATTACAGATTAGACTGCTCATTTTCAGACAGAGTTTCTTACCTACATTTGTGTGCAAATGTTTCACATAATTCTGGTAACACACGACATTAAGATCATTCTAGGGGCTCGGTAGTACCATCCGAGTTATTAGTTTTTTTAATCCTGCAAAAAAAACCGTTTTTGTACTCACTTCAGTATCTCGGGCACCAACGAGAGATACAACCCAACAGCTTCAGCGCGGCACTCTTCGAACGCAGACCCAAGTGTCGTAAACGTACCGTCATACGTCTCTCCCGGCTTGTACCACGACTGAATCTCTTTACCTGAACCAAACAGAGAGAGCTATGTTAAAGGTATAATTCCGAAGGTGACCGCAAACCGCAGCAGCAAAGCCGACCAATCGCAATGACCGCAGCGACACTGGTTTCTAAGAAACTATAGTAAATGGGACTTAAACGAGTCATGTGTATTTCAGGAATGGTGATTAGCCCCGCGCCTTGATTTTATGTTGTTTTCTATTATTTAAGAGCCATTTCACAAAAGTTTGGCGCTCGAGTTTAGGTAAAAGACGGCAGCAATATGTATGTGTGCGTAGCTATCCACACATACACAATACAAACAGTGTAGCGCGAGTGTCGAGACGGACTAAACAATCTTGAGCCGTCATGATTGTAATGCACCTTTGTTAGAGACTTATGAAAAAAAGTGATTTTATTTATTCAGTCTACTAACTTGCTAGACTAATAAAAAAACACAAATATATGTTATGTATAAGTGTATAATAAAATTGAACAGGTAAACAATCAGACATTATATATTAATATATTTATAACATAATAATTATTTTTGTAAGAGCGTTTGCCCCAACAAGCATCCGCTTCGACCGCTATCATTGGTCCGAATTGCTGACATCGCCACGAGATACTGCCGCTTTAATTTCCTGTTTGGCATCATTTAACATTGTCATTTCAGCAGCAGTTTTCCACATGTCGAAAATAGCATCATGTGTTTGACTGTATAATCGAAATGGCATTGTTGGCAAATCCATCGATGCACTGATCTCATTTAAGTTTGAGAGACCAATTCCCGTAATGACTGCACCTGATACCGCTCCTGCATTAAGGTCGAGTCTTGATCGTTCAGTTGTTTCAGTCTCCGTAGTTTATAGAACAAAGCTAGATCCACACATCATACACTTCAAGTCAAATTTAGACATGGGACCCAACTGTTTCTCTTTTTCTATTTTCAAATAGTTCAATTGCAGCCGAACTTCTCTCTGTGTTCACTTATATTTATTAATTGATTCCAAAAGTATTGAAAATCAATTATACGCCAGCCATCAACAATGTGATCGTTCTAAAAACAAAAGGAACATTAAAACATCTAATTGAAATTTAAAGAAATATAAAAGTAAGTACTAAAATATTTACGATCGAGTCTGAATAAAAATAAATAAATACAATTTCTATTGTCGAATCTGATTTTTCACTTGTACCCGGCACGTCGTCTCTTCTAAAGGTACTATCCTCCTCTAATCGATTCACACGACTTCTCATTCTAAAATGAAAACAAAATAGCTGTCAAGTTTCGATATCTACAATTACTTAAAAAAAAATTTTATTCAATAATAATTAAATGATTTTTTAAATAATCAATATTGTTTTTAGAATGATTAAAATTGTATAATTACTATTATTAATTATTATTATTATTATTTGTATTGTATTGTGTTCTATAGTCCATTTCGATAATGTGATCGATTACTGTGTATATGAGTTGCAAATAAAAATAAAATATCTACCTCGCTTCTGTTGCTTTCTCTAAGGCTGCAGAATTTTTATTTTTCCTTTTTTTGACACAATGGTATACACATTCTTTACGCCCCATTGCTAAAACTAATAACACAAAAATATATTATAATTATTCTACAAAGTACGTACTAAAGTAACACTTTAATTGATAATAAACAAAACACTTACCTTATGAAAAAAAAATGCGAAGAGGATCAAAATGTTGTACTCGTAGTATAATAATGCGTTCACGATAAGTGCGCTCGAAAATCGGGACGCGGGAAAAATTGGCATAGATCCTTCGTCGATGGGCGCTCGCGCCGTACTAATCGGTGCCCGCCGATGCATTGTAATTTATTCTAAATAGAGTGATGTCAATAACGATATTATGTCTAATTAAATGAAGGGATTTTAATAAAATTTCAGAATTAGTTTTTTTAAAGAACATACTTTATTTTGACATGATTTTTTAAATGTAATTACGCCTTATTCAAATCAAAAAACCTAGCCAAAATAGCGATATAAAACGTAAAAATTGCCCTTAGACTTTATTTTTTTACTAATTAGTGTTATTAGTAATCGATATTCTATTACATTATGTGTCAACAAAATTATATGTCTGATGCTTTCTGTATTTTTTTTTTTGTCAAATATATAAATATTAATGATAGATATAGGAATCTGAAATTGACTCTGCGATGATTTTTCAGTAAACTAGTTGTGGGAGATTAATCACCACAAAGTAAACAAATAAGTTTTTGTAAATGTGTTACATGAAGTATCAATACGAAAGATTGGTCTTTTTTTTACATGTGTTCAACAATGTTAGAGTATTACCTAAGACGGTAAATTAGGCGACTAAAATCTTGGAAATTCGCACGAAAACGTGAAATGGCTCTTAAATACCCAGCGTTAAAGAAAAATACGTCACTCATGCGGGCCAATCTTTCTTGTAAGCAAATCCGCATGATAGTAAAAAGTCCTAAGGCAATGAAGATTACAGTCATTTCTTATCGGATACAAAACCTATCTAACCCCATTTAGACCACATATGAACAAATACGCTAGTATAAAAGACGTGTGTGGAGTATTTGTAAATGACTGACTGCGTACTTCTATGAATTTCCACGGAGTTGCTTGCGCGCTCTTCGCCATAGGAATCTACGCATTGGAACGGGCGACTAGCTTCAATTTTCTGACTAACTGACCTCTTTTTCAATTCATAAATGCCTGTAAATTGTTAAATTGAAATAAATGCTTTGACTTTGACGAATCGTTGCGCAGAGCTTGAGTAGGATGGTGATTTTATTTTTGTAATTTTTTCACTAGGAAAGTAGCAGAAGTTTTGTTTATCAATAGGCAGTTACTGATCTTCGACCTATTTTTAAAAGCTTTTATTTAACTTGACTTGTATGTATGTGAAGGTGGACTCTTGCAAGTTAAATTTGACCCACTTCCCGGTATCCGATTGAGCTGAAATTTTACATACTGGTCCAGTCCCGATGACAATGCATGGTTATGACAAGCATGACGTGATGCTGCTGCCAGGATTGGCTCCAGACGAGGGAACTCCTCAACGGTTAACAGCCGGGACATGTAATTTTGCACACCTATTGGGATGACAGTTAGCGGGTCCACCATGAAATTGCTGCCACCTTCAGGGTTAGCTCCAAACCAAAGAATTCCTCAACGGTCGGCAGTAGGGACTTGGAATTTTGCATACCCGTTCGGATATAATAGACGGTTGGTGGGACCACCATAAAATTGCTGCCACATTCAGTGTTGGCTCCAAACCACGGAACTCCTCAACGGTCAACAGTAGTAACAGGCATAAGAGGTATACCATGACTTGTAATTTGGTGAGATGGGCGTCAATAGCATTTGTTTGCAACCTTTTAATGCACTCCTACAATATGGGTATCAAATGAAAGGACTTGTTGAGAGTTACTCGAAAAATAAAGTGACGTCATTCTAAATCCAACATGGCGGAACACCCAAGATGGAGGACTAGTTATTTTTAATGCACTCCTACAATCTATATATATAAAAGGAGAACTGACTGACTGACATATCAACGTACAGCCGAAACTACTGGGGCTGGGAATGTGAAATTTTGCACACGGCTTCCTATTATAGCGTAGGGGAGCACTAAGAAGGGGTTTTTGGAAATTTAACCTTTAAGGGGGTGAAAAGGGGGAATTTTGTTTGTATGGAAAATCTTATTACTTGTGTTAATAAACATGAAACTTGGCACGAACATCTATCTAAGTAAATTATGAAGTTTGACATTTTTTGTTTTTCCAAATTACCTCCTGAGAGGGGTTGAGAGGGTGTGAAAATTTGTATAGAAGAATTTAGATACATGCAACGACATCTATTGGGCCAGAATGGTACTAACGAATACATATCTACATAAAATTACAGTCATAATAAAACACAATGTAACATTTGGTTTTCCAATCAAAAGATATGCGAATTTAAAGTTTTCAAAGTGCATCGATTATAAGTTGAGGAGTGGTGATTTTGATGGCGCTACCTGCCATCACGATCCTAATCAATTTTATTCAATGTAAAAATATATTTATAGGAATCAATTTTCAGTACTTTTCGGAAGTCTACGTAGCATAAAAGTGTTTACTTTGTACAGAAACAGACGGGTTGATAGCTATAACAGATGAATTATGTAGTGTAGTAACTACAGTCGAAGACCTTATAGAAAAAAATTATCCAGATGTATCTCAAATAAAGGACAAGCCTTTAGAATGGCTACGTGAAAGAGCTATAATGACACCTAAAAATGACCAAGCAGCAGTAATTAATGATATTTTGCTGAAATCATTTGACAGCACAGAAATGGTATATAATTCAATAGACACGGTGGTAAATACAGACGAAGCAGTCCATTATCCGGTTCAGTTTCTGAACACTATTAATCCAGCCGGACTTCCATATCATAAACTAACAATGCGCGAGGGCACACCTGTGATGTTACTTAGAAATTTGAAACCCCCAAAACTATGCAACGGTACTAGGCTACAAGTAAAAGCTTTGCATCGTAATATTGTTGAAGCTACCATTTTAACTGGGTCTTCCCAGGGAGAAACAGTCTTCATTCCACGTATTCCATTAATCCCGAACGATCTCCCTGTCGAATTCAAAAGACTTCAGTTCCCTTTAAAAGTTTGCTTTGCGATGACTATAAATAAATCACAGGGTCAAACCCTTAAATTTGCAGGAGTTGACTTGCGACAGCCCTGTTTCTCCCATGGTCAGTTCTACGTAGCATGCTCTCGTGTGAGCTCATCTTGCAGCCTGGTAATATTGGTAACACCCTCCAGAACGACCAAGAATGTAGTCTATAAAGAATTATTATAAAAACTTAATTGTTTTGTTATAGCCATTAACCCGCATATTTCTGGATACATACTGTTTCCTATTTTTAGATGTTCATACAAAAACTGTCAGATGTCAATAAAAATTATCTATCGATTGAAAAATCAGCCTTCAAATTTTTTAGAGGAAAGTACGAAACCCACGCGGACGAAGTCGCGGGCAAAGTGCTAGTATGGGTATCAAATGAAAGGACATGCTGAGAGTAACTCGAAAAACAAAGTGACGTCACTCTAAATACAAAATGGCGGACTTCTAAAGATGGCGGACTAGTTATTTTTATTGCACTCCTACAATATGGAAAAAAAAAGAAAATGAAAGGCCTTGCTGACAATAACTCGAAAAAAAAAAATGACGTCCTCTAAATCTGAATCCAATATGGCGGACTTCTCTCCAATCCGTCTGAAATTTTGGTTTACTGGGGTTTTTGGAGTCCTCGATTATGACATTGAGGTCGAATTGTTCGAGTCTGTAGCATCGGTTGGTTAACTTTGACTTGTGTAATTTGGCGAGATAGGCGTCACCAGCATTGGTTTGCAACCTGTCTACGAGAAGGATAACTCGAAAATCAAAACCGGAACTGTGTTTCGTAAGGCACAAGGAAGCTTCTAGCTGAAAAAAGTGGCGCATTAAATTAACCGGCAAACGACCTTGCAACAATGATGCGTTGAATGAGATGAACAGACTGAGAAACCTGACCAGCGATAACTAAAAACAAAAAAATTAAATGAAAGTAAAAAACTTTTTAAAAACAAGCTTTTACTTAAATGCGCTAAAAATAATAAAATAATCTTTCCTTTTAACTTTTACTATCACCTTATAACGTCATTACACAATTTATATGATATAAAAGCTTGTCGCGAGATTTACCTGTGTAGATAAACAAGTAAATTAATTAACTTGACCAGACTGATTTTAATTTTTTAAATTGTCAAATTACGTAAATACGAGTACCTACTTAAATTTCGCGACAAGCTTTTATATCATATAAATTGTGTAATGACGTTATAAGGTGATAGTAAAAGTTTTAAAGGAAAGATTATTTATTTAATTATTTTGGGGCTTATTTCAGTAATTTTTTTTTAAATGTGCTTGAGCCCTTTCATTTTATACCCAACAAGGCACCATCCCGAAATATTTATTTTTAAATTCGTGACGCCACATAGCCTATAACCAGCGGACAGTCAAGACGCTTCTAATGATACCTCATTTGTCAAATTATTATAAGTACTTATGAAGTTATGAGGGAACTGATGAACTTAGATATACATACCGGTCAAAATCATAACCCTCCTTTTCGCTTCGCCGTAGTCGGGTAAAAACTAACTAATAAATAATGGTTAATAATGGTTTTTTATACGATCAAATGAGCATTATGAGTCGTACACTTTTGGATTTCCCAATGTTTTTGGTATACAGGACCTACAATAAAGTACTATGACTGTATAAATAAATAATCTTACCAGTAAGTGGGTTCCTGACCTTGTCCTTGTCGAAGTTGAATGTGCCGTCAGATTTCTGCTGCAACAGTTTACCGCTGCCGTGGCCAAGTAACTCGTGTAGACCTACTTGTACCTGTTAGGAACATAATATAGTTCAATATATGCCCCCTTACTAATAAACGTATTATATCAGATGAATAGTTACACACCGATTTCTCTCTTTCAGTTGTCAGTATTTTGCCTTTCGAAAGAAGAAGACAAAGCGTTGTGTAACTATACAGACGCAACGTTTATTAGTAAAGGGAATAGTTTGTAGTTAGCTGCGCCCCTCGGTGCCACCCGCATAAATCTCGATCCCATGGGAATATCGGGATAAAAAGTATCCTATGCACCACTCATGACCGATTTAAGTCGTGCATGAGGAACTATAGTTGGGCATCTGTTTGACAAATTATGTCTGTTCTATAGCGTCCGGATAGGCACTTTCTACCAGATAAGTTAAGCGAAACTTACATGGAGGCTTTGGAACAGGCCATAAATCTAATAAACAATGTATAAAAAGGAGTATGGTTTGGAGAAAGTAGGACTTTTGAATATCAATGAATTATGGTATAACAGTATAGCCAATGTCTGAAAACGAAATTGGAGTTAATCCGAGAATAGTAAAAACTAAGAATATTCTTAAAGACAATGTAAAATATTAATAATGCTTACTTCAAAGGAAGCAACCCTGTATTTCTCCAAAAGCACCTTGTCGCTATCCGACAAGAATGGAATGACAGACTCCTTGTAGGCAGCCGGGATCACGTTGCCCAGAGACACGTTCTTGAAGCCGAAGTTCTGACGAATTTCGTCATCTGTAATTTAAAAAAATACATCAATAACGAATTTTTTTTTTCCCAGCGCACAGGACACTGAGTAACAGTTTTTTTAAATACGGAGTTTTATGGCAATAACGAAATTAATCATTAATAGAACAAAGTGGTCAAAGGAACCTTTAGCTCTACAGGGTCATTTTAAAATATGTAGCTAGCGAAACAAAAAAGAAAAAGAATTAATGTTTCTTTTTGGAGTTCTTCGATCGCTGGATGTTTTGTTACTTGAAGTATGAGTTGAGAAAATCTGTTTTATTTAGTATTCCCGTCTTGAGATATTGATAGTTCTAATCACGTCTGTGTACTTTTATGAAAGCTGGAATTTTTGCAAAAAACATCACCCTATTTTATAGCATCAGTTTTGCTGGTAAGGACCTAATCCTGCATAGCAATGCTAGACAAGTCTACGAGAGGGTGCAATCAGAGAAAGTTGGCAACAAAAAGCACTTGGATGCTTGTTTTACACCTAAAACTAAATATTCAGTGTTACGATATTATTAATTATTGCAATTCAAAACAAATATTTTAACTGCAATACAGAGCGATATTTCATATTTAGTCATATTGTCAGATTAATTAAAACAACGGAATATAATACAATAATGAAATTAAAGTAAATGACATTCGCTTCGCCATATCGTCGTTGGTCCTTAAATCCATGATATACGTTATACATACAATTAGGAATGTTGATGCCAGCAGGGATGCCACTTCCCGAGAACGTCATTACGTCTAAACTTGTGAAGTCAGGTCTTAGGAAGGTGTCCTTCTCCAGGTCTTCGCCCCAGGGCAGGTACTTGATGAACCTTTCGGCTCCATCGACGAGGTCGCCGAATTTCTTGGACATTTCTTTGTTGACCATGGCTACGAAACCTTCAAACTCGCCGCGCTGGCCGCTGGGGTCACGGTACGTCTCGATGAAGCCTTGATATCTGTGGATGAGCGCAAATGCTTTATGGGAAATGTTTTGGTGTTCATGGCTTAAGAAGATGTACTGTATTTATTTATTTATAATAAGCACACCAACAGCAGTCACTTAAAATTCAAATTAAATATCATCTAAAATTAGCATTTCAGTAACCATGCAAATAACAGGTATGCATGACATCCAACTTAAAAATATTAGAGTCAAAGGAGAACAATAAAAAGTGTCTAGTAGATCTTCTAGAACACTACAAAAACAAACTAACTATCGGTTCTAGGTCATACGAATTACCTACATCTTGTTAGAACTTTGCGCAAAAAACATAAGTAACAACAAAAAACGCCTTACGTTTCAATAATCGGTCCTTTATCCTGGATCCAGTACCGGCTGCCCTCCTTATGTTCATTCAGGTTGCCATCCTTGAAACTGTTAACATAATGTTCTAGCATGTTCCTCTGGTTGTCGTTGGCTGCGTACTCCCGGGCCATCTTCAGGTTGTCATTGACGCGCTTCAAGAGTGGCGAGTAGTCTCCGCGGGTGACTTGGAAATAGGCCCCCTTGTACTTCTCCTTGGCCATGGTCAGGCCTGGCATTGGAGACTGTTCCACGCTGGCCAAGTGGATGGTGTATAATGGTACTGTGGAAAAGATTGCGATATAGCTAAATCGAGAAATTTGCGCGAGATTTTGTGAAGTGAAAACTTCGCTAAGCGCACTTTGAGCTCTTTCTGAACAGTGAAAGTATACTATAGTAGTCTTTTACAGTGAACGAAGCTGAACCTTAATCGGCCCCAGTCTGTCGGTGACACTGAATATAGTGTATTAAACTCGGTGCTGAATCGTGTACTCGGCTCCAGTCGTTACGATTGCACTTCTATCATATGGTCATATGCTCTTTTAACACTTCTGATGGTGTGGTACAGGTGCTACTGTTCCCATTGTGTGCACAGGAAACAATGAGGACTTTTACATATATATACAAGAACCTTATGTTTCTATGTAATGCGTACTGTATGTAATCAATCAACTCTGAGGACCTAAAAAACCGTCACTGATGCCGCGATAGGCGTGGTCGCCTACTGGGCCCAACTCATATAACATAATAAAATATTTTTACATTTGCCATCGAAACTAGAAGACTGAATATAATTATTAGTTGCTTCTAGTAGGTACTGGAAAATTAAAATCTGATGACTACAATAAAAAAATCGAATTATGAAGTAAGAGTTACTATTATCATCTTGATGTATGATAAGCAGTGTAAATGGTAGGTTGAGGCCGATTAGGTGTCTAATGAACATAAATTACCTCACTACTACTTCTGTATTTGATAGCTGTAAGCCACCCAAACACAATAAAATAAAATAAATAAATAAATAAAAATTATAACAGTTTTAATTCTTTTGTTCTTCAGTACTTACAGCCATTCTCAGCGGTAGATTTGAATGTTCGACAGATGTATGCTTCCAGGAGTTTGGTTTTCATCCAATCATTCACTAAGTTTGAATCTTCTTCAGTCACGTTACTAGAGAAGTAAGTTGTCACACCCTAGAAATAATGTCCTGTCTACATTATAATATTGTACCTAATGTCTGAGAGATTTCAGAGATTGCTTCGAATATATCATATTTGCATTCAAAGGTGAAAGTTTGAGTTAGTAATTGTTGCTCATTAAATTATATAAAATAAATAACAAAATTTATTAAAAAATATAAGGACTAACGTTAAATACAGGATGGCACATCGAGGCGCAAACCAACCATGAATTCAGTACTGCTGTTCGATACATTTTGACTGAAAATAATTAGTAGTTTCGTAGAAAAGTGCAACATGTGTATTGAACTAACAAAAAATTCAACGTAGAGGGTTCAGAATCATGTACTGAATGCATGGTAACAGGTTACGCGTCGATGTGATACCCACAGAAAAGTTAGGCCACAACTAAACATATACAACGTATAACAGAATAAACGCAAGCCCTGAAAGTAGTTTGTTCATAATTGACTACTGAATCGATTTCAGACACATTTTTTTTTAAATTATGTATTTTGCCGTACTGCCTGATTAAGCCAAAGAAAATTTAATCTTATTTCTATAGGCAATAAGACTCAATTTTAAATGCGTCGACTAATGCTAGGGACAACACGATATTGTTAATAATAATAGTTAGCTTTAAAAGAATTTAGTTTTGGTCATTGTATTGTGCTTTTAACTCAATACTCTAATTGGGGTGTATGAAGTCTTGCGTTAATTATTATGTTACATATTGTACTTATAGACAAAAACACAAACAAACACTGGCAAGACCTAATCACTGACCTCTGGAGCTAGACCAAGACGGGTGAGTCTAGGAGAAATGCTATATATAAACTTTTCTGTTTGTTGCCAAATCTTCATCATGTGTTGAGGGTCATCTTCGAAAGCTTTGGAACCTTTCACAATAAGCTCGAAAGAACTCTTAGGTAAATTCGGAATAAATTTTGTATCACCAAAACCTTTGTAGTTGCCGCTGTTGGCAAATATACCGCCAGTGTATACCAAAAATGCCTGGAAACCACAAAAGAACAGTGTCATAATAATAGAATATTTTCCGACCGCAAAATAGTAAATAGATAATGTGTTTTTTTATTTGTAGGATGTGGTGAAGTTATCAGTTTTACTTTTTTATGAGAACAGGAGGCAAAGTAATACTAGGTATTAGTCATGATAGACAAAATTTTAATGCAATTATAAAACATTCTGATAACAGTCTTGGGAATAGAGTTTACGTTTAGTACGCAAAATACGCGCATTAACGTGGAGTTGCAGACACCAGCCCATATTATCTATTAACTAGAGTTTACATTAGTTAATCTAGAAAATGCGATTGGTCAAGTTAAGTATAGCATAATCAGCCTATAATGTTCCTACTGCCAGGCCACAGGCCTCCTCTCTGTAAGAGGTAGTGGTGTATAATCTACCAAGCAGGCCCAGTGCGGTTTGGTAGGCCTCACAATGTTTTCCTACACCGTTTTGAGATCAGTGGTGATGAAATTATTTACACAAATTAAAGCGCCTGGCTGGGTTTGAACCCACAACCTAAAACTTGTAAGTATTTACCACTGGGTCACCACTGCTCTCAATTTAAATATAATTGAACAGAATTATGTTTTATGATATATATGTAAACTTCACAGCTTGGATAATGAACAAATAGTGATGGAACAATAAAAAAAAAGAATGTGTTCTGACCTGAAAATCTTCATTATTAACACCCTGTTCAGTGGCAGCGTCTCTAAGAGACTGCATGGATTCCATGGCAAAGATCCTGTGCAGCATAGCAAAGACCTTTGGAGACTCTGGACTTGTTTGCATTAGAACTATGAGTCCACCGTTCCATGCTGCCTGAAAAACACAGTTGGATATTTTTGGTAACAACATGGTCATGATATTCATTACATCAGCTCAGCTGTAAAAAATACAGCTATAGTGTATTTTTGGAATACTGGGGTAAAAAAAAATATAGCATTTGCACACATTTCATTTTTAACCAATTTCCAAAAAGGAGGAGGTTTTATGTTCGACTTTATTTAATTAGTAGTCTTAAGACATCATTTCAAATATTATACAAATCAACCACCAATGTCATCAAGTTATATAATTATTGTTGCTTTTGACATAAAAGATAATAAGAACAGGTTTCTCAGAAAATTATAGGACTTCACTGTTATGCTACGCAGTTCACATTCATCCGTGTATGCTGACGTACACACTTCACTTCACTGTTTCTGAGAAGCAAAGGCTAGGCAAAGCTACCTAGATATAACCAAGCAAGGTACAGACTTTGCATTGAGCATTATCAGGCTTTCAGAAATCACTGAACTGTTACTATTTGCTCAGAAACCTGTGTTGATTACCTTTATCTCAATGGGTAAACAAGAGATAGTGCTGCTTAGATGGCACTATGCACTATATAATTATTAAAAATAAATGTTAAAAGTCACTATGAATGAACAAGTATTTAAAAAATCAAACTCAAACTCAAGCATTTATTTCAATTAAACCAAAAACAGATACTTTTGAATTGTCAAGAAATGATTTTATATGTTGGGTATATCAGGTAATGTTTCTTGTAGTGTAATTTGAAGGGAATCTACTTTGAGTTGATTTCTAAAATAAATTGAGTAATTTGTGTATGTACCTAACCACAGAGGTTACCCTGACCAGGGTTTAGTTTTCTTGCAGCTAAACTCTCAATAAAATACGCCTTTATTCATAGATGTTGCTTAATGTTAAGTAATGTATGTAATGTAGCGACTGTTCAACCATACATTTTGATGTTTAAATGTCACTTAACTTTAATTCCATAATTTCATCGTTTATAAATAAGCCCCGTAATGTTTACTTGACTCTAATTACAAAATCAACATTTAGCCAAAAAAGTAAAGTAACACTATACTGATGAACACGTTTCTTAAGAATTTTTTTATAAAAATATTACTTTTTCTGTAAAATAGTTGAAACTTATTTTTTTGCTAAAATACAATATGATGATGTTCATTTAAAACAATGAAACATTTAATGTTATCACCATCCGCTAAGCAATCAAATAAGGAAAAACCGCAAACCAACCTGACTCAAATAATGTGCATAAAGCTTTTCTTTGTCCGTTAGTTTAGCAAATGCCTGAGAACTGTCTAGTTCTACAAATTTCTGGTTGTTGGGTAGCAGAAACTGGGATCTGTCTTCAGCCATCGCTAAAAATAAAAGTTATGCCTTTTACAAGATATGATAGCAGGGAAATTCTAAAAAAAAAAAAAACTAAATAGATATAATACACATTAACTTTCATGTAGTTACTGACCCTTAACTATGTTAGGTGGCTTCGTGGATTGAGACTCAATACCAAAAGTCGACGTGCCTCTGCACTGTTTACAAATAAATGAATCAGCAGTAATAGGCCGCCGGCATTTTATAAGGTTAATAGTCAGAGTCCGCAACATTGGTTATAAACTAAAAGGACACTGAAATCGTAAAATATATTGAATACTGATTAAATATAGCGTTACTTACTGGAATATTTATAGTTTTACTTTTAGAAAATTCTCAAAATTATTTTACGAAAAATATCAATGAGATCAATGTTTCCGATTGTCAAGTTTTAAAGACAGTTATCACTCAATCACTCAAAGAGTCCAGCATCAGCAGAAATAAGTCAGCAGCAACATTCATAAATTAGTAGAAAAAGGCTCTTAGCGACATCAATGTTAATTAAAAATGTAAAAAATAGACTTTATACCTATTTATTGGGAGAGTAACCTGGATTAGGATTCTACAAATTATTTCAATTTAATTTATTTGGAAAAAATTACAGTCTTCGTAAATGTTGTAGCTGTCATGTTAGGTGATGTCATCAAAATCAGTATAAAGGCAGGATTACACAAAAGCACCACGTTTTTTAAAATGTTGTTTACTAATTTTTTTTTCGTTTGATTGTACAATGTTCTCAACGAACCATGCTGCATGCTGGGTGCATCTCACAGATTACATTATAATATAATGGTGCGTGTTATGTTACTTACTAAGCAGGCGAGTCTTGTAGATGTAGATAGTCTGTGGCCGCATTCCGTATTGGCTATAATCTCATAGCCATGGACTTTTATTGTAAGGCTAAGCGCGCGCTACAAATTTTAATCATTGCGAAGAAAATTCGTCAATCTGTGAACTATAGAAATGCTAGAGTCTGCGCACTGCGGAAAAAAAAGTGCTATAGAATTCGCTTGAAAATTTTCTGTAATAGCGATTTTATAACTAAATCGCAACGATTAAAATCGAAGTGTGCGCATAGCCTAAGTCCATGTTCACAGCAGTCACAGCTCACAGCACTCACATCGTCTCACATGCGTTCCGATTTAGATACTAAAGGGTGCGTTCCGAGTTTTGAATGTAAGCGATGTCATCGATGTGATTGAGCATGCCATCTACTAATATCAGTATCACCGTGAGCGCTGTCAAAAATGAGAGTGTGTGTTTTGTTTTGAGTTGCATCATATCTTTATGTTACTAACGTGGCATTTTCGAAATTATGCTTCTGGCTGTCAGTCGCCTCCTAAACAAAGAAAATAAAGAAACATGGTGTTTGTACTGCTGTAAGTAATATCGTTTTTACATTGAGTAAGCACTGTGAGCGCGTTCACGAGCGTTCTGAATTGTTGACAGCTCTTAGCTGCGCTTAGCGCTTAGCTTCATAATCGTAATATCTAATACGGAACGCATGTGAGACGATTTGAGTGCTGTGAGCGATTAGCAAATTCGGAATGCGGCCGTTTCTAAGTCTAATTTCGTTTCGTTTCTTTTGATCAATAGAAAGCGTATTCATATTTTATTATAGGTATATTGTGTGACTATTGTATTTTCTTAAAATAAAATATCGTTTTGCTCGCAATTTCTCTTAAACTATTAATAAGTGAACCATTTTTTTTCGTTTATTAAGTTTATTTTTCATAAATATTTTATATGGACAATATTCCGTTAAACGCAAGATTACGCAAACTGACGTTTGTGGCCCTACCACAAACGCACCCATCAATGAAGTAAACATTCAACATGGATGGTTTCCGATTATTCTCATCCGTATTTTAGGTCAAATAATTTGTTTAGGATGTGTAAGTGAAGTTTAGAAAACTTGTCGTTATTTAGTGAAAATGTCGTCGGAAAGGTAATATGTTACATTTAAGTTTTACATAAATTGTTGACAAATTGCTTCCGATATCCGTAGTTGAAAGTTGCAAAATCAATAAAGTACGCGGAAATCGCTAATGTCACGCCCTGAATTCGTAGTCAAATTGTTGGTGTGTGGTAGAATAGTAGTAGTAAAGTTGAGACGTTGGTGATGTTTTATTCTAGGGTGGAATGGGTGGAGATTATCGAGCCGAAGACAAAGGAGCATATGTATGCTAACCTAACAACAGGCGAATGCGTCTGGGATCCACCTGAGGTATACTTCGTCCAAAATTTTATTCACTTCCGTACATAAGCGCCGGTTTCAATTTGCCAGCAAGTGATTAGCGGTTTTGGTTTCCCAGTTCTGTTACAATGTTTTAACTTACTGTAGCTGTAACACTGTTCAAACATTGTCTAATTCTAAGACAACATTATAGCTAGAAATCGTGTTTAACTAGTAAATAACATGGGTATTCCAGATTTATGACTGACTTTCACATTTCTTCTTTTCTAGTTTAAATTCTTTGGTGTTCTCAATAATAAAGACAGTTTTTTTTAACCTGCATAAATACTGCATTCTGACACACAGTATCATATTATGTATTCTACTATGTAATGGCTCAATTCTTTCTCATTAACAAACATAATTTAGATATGTGTATAACAACTTAATTTTGCCTGTGTTAATTGAATCAGAACAAGGAATGACATTTTTAATTGAATTTAATGAAAGCCATAAAATCTTCTTACTTTTTAACCTATACTGAGTCATGTAATTACGGGTAGTCAGCAGCCCGAAAGTCTGACAACCAGTCTTACCAAGGGGTATCGTATTACCCAGTAACTGGGTTGTGGAGGTCAGATAGGCAGTCGCTCCATGTAAAATACTGGTATTCAGCTGCATCCGGTTAGACTGGAAGCTGACCCCAACATGGTTGGGAAAAGGCTAGGCAGATGATGATGACTGAGTCATGTAATGTTTTCTTTTGTTAAAGGGTGTTAAAGTCAAACGCACAGACTCATCACAATGGTGGGAACTTTTTGATATCAACACGCATAGGTTTTACTATTACAATGCTTCAACACAGGTAATTATTAGACATAATAAGAAGCAAAAATGATTACAAACTCATTGAACAATTACTTCATGTTAACTTTATTTTTTTAGACAACTGTATGGCACAGGCCTACAGACTGTGACATCATACCGCTAGCTAAATTACAAACTTTGAAACAAAATACAGACCCACAGAAAAGGAGGGAGACTTCCACACAAACTAATCAACCTGCAACTCAGGTGAGTCATATTTTAAAAGAGTTTTTATTATCTAAATAGCTATGATACATAATGAAAGCTGCACATAGCAATCTAATAGTAACTGGAAACTGGGCATTATACTGAGATAATTAATGTTGTGTTTGTTAATATTATGTAGTAAGATGGTTAATATTATATTACTCCCAGCACCCTAATTGAGTGACACACTATCAATCAGAATCAGAATTATTTGCTAATCCATTGCTTCATATGTTTGAAAAATGTGTGTGCAACAACATACATAATGCAATGTATGTGGTTAAACTATCAAAATGAAAGTTATTCCTACTGAGTGTGTACGCAATTACCCTGCTGATCCTTGCTACTTTCCTTGCGTCTCAAGATATCTTTATACAAAATGACATGTTCATAGTTACTGAACATAATACCACTACTAAAAAGCCATTAACCTCAATAATGTATTTTATCACATAGTATGTTCAATCATACAATATTAAAACAGACAAACTACATTGAGGTATCCTAATTGATTTTTGTGGGAGTAACCAACTTGGAATTGGGGTCAAATCTATTTTTATCTCTCATAGCAACACTAGGAAAGCTGAGCTTGAGAATTCCAGTTTTATGATTGAGAGAACTAGGTTACATTATGTTTTATTGTATTGGTTCTTTGCTGTTGGGTTTTTATTATTGTCTGCTAATCAAAACAAAAAAACAGCAAATAATAAACGCCATAGATTTGTGGCGTTTATTATTTATCCATTTTAGAAGGGAGCAAGTTTGTAATGTATTGATTTTCCATTTGTTACGTTTCTTCTTCTGCATGCACTAGTTCCATGTTACTTGGTTGTCACAATGTTTTTCATAAATTTAAACTAATGTTTTTAATTAATCATATTTTTTTAGGCAAGTCATTTTGATATATTACTTATTTGGTTTAGACTTCTAATGCCTAGATAATAAATTATCTTTACTGGTTAAGTTGAAAAATTGCAACATTATGAAATGTTAAACACATTAAAACAATAATTGTCACACAGTTTTTAATACAATGCGTTTGTTATGATTTTAGAGTAAGTATAGTTACTTTTTATCTGAACTGACACAAATATTTAGAAGGTAGCAGTTACAACAATGGTTATGTTATATTTATTGTACAAGAGACAGTCATTGACATTAAAATGAGGTTCTTTATAATATTATAATGTATATTAATTTTTTTTTATTTTTTTTTATACCTACATCTCACAGAGAGAAGCATGACACTGTGTTGTCTTGTAATGTATAATTTGGATCTTATCTCTTACAAATTAAAGTTGCTTTTCGTGTCTGTCTGTGTGACCGTGTTGATCTTCTTAACTACACAACGCATGTTGATGCAGTTTTTGATGCAGGCTTATGTGCATACTACATTAGTATTAAACTAACATATAATAATAAAGAAATCTCAAGGTTTTTTCAAGTCGTAAAATTTTTTGTTTGTAATGTACTACGCCCCTGCTTCGCACAGGGCGGGTCGCTAGAAACAAAATAGGTATTTCATTTGATTTTCGGTAACACAAGCATAACCCGAAAGAGTTAACTTGAGACCCGAGCGGCCCTTCCTGACCCCCGCGCTGTTACTGCTCTCGCCATCAACGCATCAGTATCGCACGCTTACGTCATCCGAGCGAAGTCTGAAGTTAACTCTTGCGGGATGTAAATGAGATTTCTATGTGAATGAGACTAAAGTCAACTTTCCATTAACAGGTGCCACCAATACTTGACCCAATCAGCAGCAATGGCAACAGTACAGTTGCAAGCATCAGCAAGCTCTCGCCAGGCAATGCAAAAACCGTCACTCTCACGCAAACGAGTCCCGTGCGAACGAGGAGGTCGCATTACCATCACAGGTAACATAACAATCAACTATTTTCACTATTGTATTGTCAATTATGTGTGAATATTCATGTCAAATTTGTAAGGTGTCAATTCACACTGTATTACCATTCAGTTGTACAGTTTACAAAAGAGATCAGTATATGGGTTCCTATTCGACTTTACCCACTTTACATAGAGCTTTATATGCCATGCGATGTGGCGGTGCTTGTTGAAGGTCTATGTCCAACAGTGGACGTCTTTCGGCTGAAATGGTGATGATATGCCATGCCGCCATACATACATATTGCTAGTGGACCCTCCACGGTGACTCCTCCTAAATACGACTAAAGAGGAGAGAGCGCTCCAGGAAGTTAAATCAATGTTGTGCCGAGTAATTATGTCATCGAATTTGTGTTTTTTAAGTTTAAAAAGTTATTATGTACACAATAAAAATGAGTATGATAATAGGTACCTACATGACTGTGTACTGACCGAAATGTAGGTGTACTTAGTGTACTATAGGTACACCTCTGCCATACCCTTCGGGGATTACAGGCGTTATGTTGTAACATAACATCACGACAACAGCAGTAACAGTTATAACTGTAGTGGAAAGATGATTATTGTTGCCAGTAACCTTAACTCTTTTGTTGTCTGTACAAGTTGTATGAATGCTATCATTGTTTATTCTGACAAAGGTGTGTTGTTAATTGAGGATGATAATCTTATTATCACACTGAATGTGAATGTAATTGTTGTTTGTTTTTGTTTTGAGATAATGGAACATGAGGATTATGCTCCTTTATTGCTTTAAGCCGTATGTTTACTAGGTGACAAATGTCGGGCGACACGTGACTCCAACCACTTCGCGCGAAATTACCCTAAAGCTACCAGACGTTTTGTCTTTCGAACAGTTTCATCGTTTTCGTTGTCGCTATGTCAATATGGCTTGTGAAGTCTCGCTAAGTGGCGCGACTTAGCTTGATGTCTGGCTATGACGCGCGACGTAGCACAATGTGTCTTTAAGGGAGACACGTGTTACGGGAAATTTGTCCTCAATACACAGCTTTAAGACTGTTATATACTTTATGCATCACAAAGACTACGGTTTTTATGAGTCAGACATTAAAACCGCAATGGCACTGGATTATTGAGTTCTTTAACAAATTCTATTGACGAATACAGGAACAGCGGTGACAGCAGACGCGGGAGGCTGAGCGAAGATGGTTCCACCCAGTTATGTCGACATACAGACTCAGGCCGCTCTTCAGATAGCAGCATCAGTAGTGCGCAGCAGAGGAGGAAACAGGTACCATAAACAAACACAATAGTCAAAAAACCATAGATTGGCAGAAAATTTAAACGAAAAAGGTTTCAATCATTGTTTATGGCCTTTTTGTTTCTATGTGGCCTATTTTCCAAAACTGCCAAACCTTTACATTTAGGCGATGAGATTTAACCTATCGTTGTGTTATTTAACTCTGAGCAAAAAGATTTCGTAGTATCCTATCTCATTATAGTTAATTGTGTTAGGTATTTTTACATTTTAATTATTTGATTTTTTTCAGGAACTTAGTGCAGCTGTAGTATGTAATCCCCCTGTATGTACTCCGCAACTTAGAAAACGAAGCAGTGCGGCACAAGCGCACGAAGCTGAAAAATGGTCTCCCCATACAGGTAAACATTCATATCATAACCCTTCTTTACAGTCGGGTAAAAAGCTTTCCTTTCATAGACCGAAGTCGAAAGCGTGGCGAACTATAATTTGTTAGAGTCGGAGTAGTATGACGTCACAGAGAAGAACGTGAGACTTGCAAGCCTAATTACAAGTTACGTTTGCTCGTTATGTCTCGTTAAGTTGCCGACTTTTTGGCAATGTTTTTAATGGATTTTCGAAAGATATTTCAGTTAATGACAATAAACTCGGCCCCTAATACATGGAAGTTAAACATAACTGGCGAATTGTGGGTATTCGAAACAGCTCAGCCTATACCTTCTGAAAATACAAGCAT
The DNA here is from genome assembly GCA_963669345.1 of Gortyna flavago. Taxonomy (NCBI): domain Eukaryota; kingdom Metazoa; phylum Arthropoda; class Insecta; order Lepidoptera; family Noctuidae; genus Gortyna; species Gortyna flavago. The sequence continues at coordinate 13,954,440 of OY770131.1, read as the reverse complement.
GATAAGTATTACCTTAAAATAATCTTACAGGTCTAAACCGTAGTGGCAGCTTCATATCACCGAGGAAAGATGCGTCCGATGATTCGATGCACGAAAAGTATTTCAAATCTGTTGAGAGCACCCCGTTAACTAGAAGAAAGGTAATATCTCATTTTAATACGCTGTTGATTGCTTTACGTGATGGTCGCTGTGGAGATGACATCTCTTGGCAAGAGATGTGCAAGAGACTCTTGCACGTAGCCTTGTATGTAACTTTGAACAATGAAAACTTGGGGTTAATTGCTTGGAAGAAGTATCTCTTTAAAACTGCTTATGTGTATGTAACTTTCAACAACTGCTAAGTAATGTAAATTAATATTATTTTTAAAGGGAACTGGCCTTGTCCCTATGAAATAGTCAAGAGTTTTATTGCTTGACCAACTTCTTTGTGGGAAATGAGAGTAATATGTGTGACTCATACAAAATATGAGCAATGGGTACTGCCATTTCACATATATACTTTTAAGTTAAGGAACTGTAGCAAGTAGATCGTAAGATTGTGGTAGTATTAGCAGTAGTATAGGTCGTATAGATTGATACTAATGCTTTCAGTTAAAACAGCAATCGGCGGGAGGATCGTCCTGTGACTCGGCGTCGCCTCAGAGTCCGAGCAGCCCCTTACAAAAACCACAGCCTACACCATTCTTACAGGTTTGTGGTATTTTAGATAATTATAAACGTAAATTCGAGTTGATTTCCAATTCCAAAACTACTTTTTATAGCTGTACCTATATTAAAATATTAAATCCCCTAATTCCTTACTGACTGGCTAATAATTTTACCTCGGCTTGAGCTATTCCCAGATTGTGCCTTTACGACATGCCAAAACTCTGGCCGATATAATTGAAAAACGACTTTGGGACTCTGTTTCTAGCGTAGACTTTTGCCTGACCTACTTTCTTTATTAATTTTTATTGTAGTTCGGTGTTCGAATTGTGTAAGTAATAGGATCTATTAATACAGCTAATAGCAGATTCTCTTAAACTTCTGCTATTATGAATGCTTCAATACAAAAGTCGTCTTTAAAAATATGAATGTTGTACTGACACCAAAAATACAGGTTTCCTCTCGATGTTCTTGTATATTTTATTTATTTATTTATTAGCTTTTGTTGTCCCACTGCAAGGCAAAGGGCCTCCTTTTCTCTTTTCCACTCCTCTTTGTCTTGAGCATCTGTGGACCAATCGTATCTGAGGCGTCACGCTCGTCCCGTTTTTGGAAATAAATATATGTTTTTTTATAAATTAAAGCAAGAAGTAAAAGACCAAGAGTGTAAATGGTTTGTTTGTCAAAGGTCACTTTACCAGCCATTTGAACGTTTAGTTTATTAGCGTAACGACCGCGACCTAATTCAGCAAAGGTTCTGGTTATTGTCATGTAACCTTGACACGATTGGGCGCGTTGAACATTTGACACTGAGAGACTGAGCTTGAATGTTATGACCTTGTATTTTTATTCAGAATTTCGCTTAGGTATTTCTGAACTATCTGGCTAGTTTTATAGACTGGTTATTGACTTGTTTGTTGAGTTATTGAAGCATCTACTTGATTCCTTGGTTGATGGCGTGCTTGATCTGGGTGCAGTTTCTGGTTAATTTTCATATCGAAAACAAGATCACGGCTTGAAAATACACGAAAACTGGGCCGCTTTTTTTTTATAGTCGGGGTCTTTTTGTTATTACTTACTCAATAATCCTTCTAAACAACTGTCTTTACGGCTCTTAAGCAATTAAATGCCGTAATTACAGAAAAAAATAAAAAAACCATTGTGTCTCGCGTGGATCTACGTTACCAAGGGTTAAACTTAAAAGTATAGCAACCTAAAGTAAAGCATGCAAAATATGAGAGATTGATTGATAAACCCTATGTTATAACAGACAACAGCAGCTCGACCGTCGCTAGTATCATCCATATCTCTAGCAACGGATGCAGCGGCAGGCGTCACGTCACGCGTCATGCACAGCTTGGAGAGACCACACCAGCTGTCCAGACATGCGAGGGAACGATTCTCTGATAGGTGAGCTTCCAATCTATTTATTTGTTGGAACACCAACAGAAATTTATACAAAACCATTAAAAGAAAAAAATAACAATTATAAAAGTGCTGGTATGCATTTTTGATACGCGCCGGGTACCTTAATTTGGTACCGGTACTTGTTAAGTGGAATTCCGGTACCCGTCTGGAACCGGTAACCGGGTACCAAAATGGCAAGAGCCGCTAAGTACCGATACCTGAACGAACCTGTACTTTTGGTACCGACTCAAAGGCAGCATCACTTACCAGGTTGAGCTTCCGAGACACCGGTTTTGAGATAATAACTGTCTTTGACTAACACTGCAGCTTTGACCGTGCCAGTATTCAAACTACATCGTATTATTTTTATGTTAGTTGTATGTGCGTATAAATAACATTATAATAATTCGATTTAATAAAATAATATGATTGGAAGATTAATTAATGATTTTTTAATTATTTTCAGGCATTTAGACAAAGACAGGTTAGCTGAACTGGAGCGCATAGAAAGGTACCCGGAGAAGCAAGCCGTGTACAGCGTCGACAAGCCATTCAGGCAGACGAGCCTCGATCTACGTCATAATGCTTCTGCTGGTAATTGGCACCCAGCACGGGACTTTACTAGGTAAGCTTTATAATCGAATAGTTTCATTTATAAGTGGTTAGGTTTGCGTATTGCGAGTCATTAACATTGTCCATACGATTATCAGACATTCATCAGTAAATCTACGTGGCCACCTTCTTGGCTCGAACAATATAAAGAAATCAAATTAAAGTACCGTCGACACGAAAAGAAGAAGAATCAGTGAAAAAGTATTGGCGCCCATCATGGGACTCAAACACTTTAATTTTTTTTAAATCTTTATATGATTTTAAGCACTGTAAATCCGTGTATTGTGTGTCAAGAATATCTTCTAAATTCCTTGTAACAAACCTGTCTTATTTAACGCCATAACGTTACATCCGCTGAAATGGCGCCCAAAAAAGATTTGGCTTCGTGAACATGACGTAACTAAATATTAAGTAAAATCGGTACATTCGTTAACTTGCAAATTGCGTCTGCATCGACTGCAATTTGGAAGAAAGAGCCGTCTTTAAAAACAACAATGTCTAGCGTCCTAATTGGCGCCCAGTTGGGACTCTGCAAAGTAAACTTTTCACAACTTTATTCAGAATATGTATCACATAAAATACAATTGCATGAACGGAAATTGGATTAAACTCGGTCACAAGTAAAAACAATACTTTGTTCCAGACGTCAACAGGCGGAACCTGAGCGCTATACTTCAAGCAAGACATCTGTGTCTTCCGGTAGTAGCAAACACCGGACGCCGCCACATGAACCACATCATAATTTTATGAGGCTCTCCTCAGCCAATGAACAGGACAATATTGCAGCTGGTAAGTCATTTCTACCCGACTGCGCGACAGCATTGATTGCTTAAATTATTAAACCATTTTAACATTATGTGTATTTAATACTTACGGATTGTATGAGGAAGTGTTAGTCATCATTATGCAAATAGCGGTGGTCGCTTTTCGTCCTATCAATAGATAGAACTATATCGCCGCACTGAAACTTTGATAACAAAATAAGTGTTTGCTCCAGGACAATTTGGTTTTTCCTTAAAATAGTTTTGTCTCACACTCCGAATATGTATGTATTGTCGGTAAGTTTGCAAACATAAACCTGCATAAACATCCAACTTAGAATTTTGGTCTTAAAGAATTGAGACCAGTTGTATGAAAGTAACCAAAGCTAAAGGAGTATGTATAGTAGCAGGTGGTGTTCTGTAGTTTCTACCTACCCCCGTGGGAAAAAAGGTGATTATGTTTGTGTGTATGTGCTAGAATTTGGGAGTGAAATATTGACTAAACTCTTGTTTTACAGTGAACTATAAGTTAAAGTGCGTGAACTTGGTGGAGCCGCCCCTAACGGAGCCAAATGTACAGAAACATAACCAGAGGTTAGAGAGGTCTACTGCGCCACGAGATCGTACTAAATCTAGACGTAAGTTATACATTTTATTTACTAGACTATACAGCATAGGTTCTCAACGTGGACGATAACGCCTCGTAGGTGTTTGAGACTTTCAGAAGGGCAGTGGAAAACCCAGGGAAAATTATATATCCTGTCTTACGACTATATTATGACACGTTTAATTATAAGTAACCGTGACAATAGCTATTTCGGATTCGCGACAGATCTTAAGTAAAAAAAATGGGGCTCTAAAAAAAAAATCTCAACGTGAGCAAAATAAGGTTGAGAACCTATGCTATACAGGGTCAACTTGAATTAGCTAGCTAAACTCCGCAGACGTGACGAGTATCGATATCTAAATATGATAAAACAATAAAAAACCGTATTTCTAAACTCTTACTTCAAGAAACTTAGTGGTTGTTGATCCAAAAAGAAAGTAGGTACGTCAAACCTTTCTTTTTATATTGTTTAAATATCGATACCTATCCCGACTGCGGAGTTTCGCTAGCAAATTTAATTTGACCCCATTTTGTAACACAAAAAAAAATTAGAATAATTTTCATTTGCAAAGCACATTCTAACGAACATAAACTAAACATAAAGTCAGACACATTGTAACGAAAACTGAACATTTTGAGCACATTTAGAAATAGAAAATATATTTATTTGACCCAGATTAAAGCATACAATATACCTACGCACAAAAAAAAAAACAGACAAAACTTAGTTATAACAGTTTCTTTGCGCGTTTTCGTATATCAATGCTGTTATTTGCAGGACACAAAAGGCCCGTGGAAATAGAAGACGGTCCTATCGACGGCGAAGAAGAGGAGGATGAAGGTGGAAGTTCACCGCTGTACTGCAACTGGGATCTACGCGGCATGCAGCATTTGTTGCCTCTGCAAGACTACATCATACAGCAGGCTAAGTTGTCCAGTGAGTTACCATATTTTATTTTTCTCTTTAGAGACGCTTAACCCCTAAAACCCCCTACAACCCCTACCCCTACCCTCCCCCTACCCCTTAAACGTTGTAAAGCGTCTGTCGAAAGTCAAATTACTGACGACTGAAAGAGAGAAATCGGTGTGTAACTAACTATTCATCTGATATAATATATTATGTTTATTAGTAAATAGGTCTAAATTAAAGACGAGAAGCGATAATTTTAATATCGAAAAAGCGGCTGGTTCATGCGTGATCGTTCACAAGACGAAAAGGGCCTATATTCTGGTGGATTTTTTCAAATCAACCTACTAATACACGTACGTTTATACTAGTTATCTGTCGCTGATACTGTCTCGAACCCATTAGTTATCTCCAGTGGGCTTTCTACAATAAAGTTTACCCTACCATCAGGTCGCGCTCGCTACGGCGGCGGTTCCGGCTCCGACGGTGAGTCAGGATCGTCCAGATCACATTCTCGTTCCGGTTCGGAATCCCGGTCTTTATCCGGTCACGAACCGGACAACGAGTCTTCAGACGGCGGCGCCCGGACACCGGACGATGACGACGGTTCCGGCGTGTATTTGCCGCATGCGTACGCGCATAGGCCTGTTGATGTGGAGTATATGAACCATGGAGTGTCATATTATAATACGTTTGTCGGATTCGACCGGGATCGGCAGCCGTCGCCTGGGATTCATAGAGTGAGTATATACTATTGTTGTTTTCATTTGAGTTTATTTTCTGCCATACACGGGATACTTTTTATTCGATATACCCATGGGATCGAGACTTATGCGGGTCAAACCGCGAGGCGCAGCTAGTTAATTATAAGTTTATAACATTAGACTTTATAGTAGATTCATGAATCTGAGACATAATTATGTATGAACTATATTATTCACTACACCTTTCTCGATGTAGACGTCATCCCTGGGCGGCCCAGCAGGCTGCGCAGGCGCCGAGCCGGGCGGCGCGGGCGCGCTGTACAGCCCGGTGCGTGCGCACGCGCCGCGCCCGCCCGTCGAGCAGGACATCGAGATCTTCGCCAAAGACAACCTCAACTTCAATAAGGGAATCTTCCGGAGAAAGGTGAGCAGTTTCATACCGAGACCCCCTCCTTGCCTGTGCCATGTTAGGCCGTCGGTCCCAGCTGTCATTCTTAGATATTTGACAGTTGTTGCCGGTAGTCAAAAGCAAGCCTGACAAGTAAGACGTATTTTGTTACTTTGTAACTGGATTGTGGATGACAGATAGACAGTCATTTATAAAAAACTGGTATTCAGCTATACTTAGCTGGAAGCCAAAATATTTGGTAAAGATTAGGCAGATGGCAGATGATGAGATCCGGCCCAACATAGACTTTCTATCAAATTGAATAAATTCTACAACACACCTTAAACTCAACATTATTTTATTTGTTTACAGGCATCAGTCCGCGACCTACTCTCATGGACATCATCATCAATCAGTGCACCAATGGTTGGCGCGGAATGGGACAAAGCGCATAAGAAGGCCGCTATAGACCTGTTCCGACTGGTCCAGATATACATGGGCGACCGCAAGGCACGGCCCGGCATGACGCTCAACTCTGTCGCGCAGGATATCTTACACGCTACCTTTACTAACGAGAAGTAAGTCACATTGCTAGTGATAAAACGATATTTTTGCACCTAAATGACATTGACAGTGGGGCGTCGTTGGTAAACATTTTGTGAAATTGTCACAGAAATTGTATTGACAAAAAAGATGGCGGCGTTAGTTCCGAACCTTGTAGCGTTGTACATGTCTACCTTATATTGTAAAGTGGAAGCACATGACACTCATTAACCTACTTATTCATAAACGTTGCTTAAAGTTAAGTAGTGATTTAGTCATACATTTTTGACGTTTGAACGTCACTTAACTTTAATAATCGTCTTTAAATAACCCCATATGAGCTCAACTTTCACTAATGAAACACTACTTTTTCTATTGTTACCGATCTTTATGAGATTTCGCGACATCGGAGCGGTTAATGTTTAAGGGGACATTAAATGGATCTTTAAATAAACCACAATACGATTGGTAGTGAAGTAACAGGATTGTAAATGTTACTTAAAACTACAACATGTGAAATGACTAAGTAGGGGCAGTTAGTAGATGTATTTGCATATTACCAAACTGCCTGTGGTAGTTTTGTAATTAGCAGTTATGATCGCACAGTTTTTCTGTCAGTCTATTGCTTCCCTATTATCGAGGGGATGGTTTTTAGCCAAATATTGTATCATTTATACCAACTTTTCAAACTTCCAGACTTCGTGACGAGTTATATGTGCAGCTATGCAGGCAAACGACAGAGAACCCACTTCGTGATTCATTGCTCCGTGGCTGGGAGTTATTAGCCGTGTGCTTAGCATTCGTGCCGCCATCGTCGGCTTTCCAGCCAGCGCTTACCAACTATGTGAACAGGCATAGAGACCCTGCGTTTGCTGATGCTTTTCCTGAGGTAAACTCATACGAACTTGATACTTCTAATAAGATGTGAAAATTGTGCCCGGATTAAAAGACCAGAATAAATTTAGTGGTAAAGTAAAATCCTTACATGAGTGTCGACGATCAGCTAAACACAAGTTGTAAAAGATTAGTGCTTTATAACTATTTAAGTATCCCTATTATGTACCTTACTTTTTTTTATGATTTTGAATCGATTCGTTCCACCTTTTGTCTTTGAGTATGATGCGTTATTACAAAATATTTTGGAAATAGTTTCTCATTTCCGCCCTTTCCAGTTTCCACAGCTAATTGCAATAAGTTTTGTGGTTCTGTATAGAAACGCTTTCTTCTAATATACCAATGTCCGGCCATTCATCACATTGTTATGAACTTACAAATATTTCATTTGCAGGTGGGCAAGTGGCCTATTCACGTGCAAGTATCACACTACGCGGGCGTGGCGTGCAAGCGGCTAGAGAGGATCGGCTTCGGAGGCAAGAGGCAGCCCAGAAAACCTACCACTGATGACATTGATCAGGCTAGGGTGAGTTACACAAATACAACTCGTTTTATTGAAAAAACTTTGAAGTGGTAGGATTAAATATAAGTAAATATGTAGTAATAGAGAAAAGACTGCTCACTAATCGTAACAATTCAATCGGGTTGGGAGGCACGGGGTGAATAGCTGCTTACCAAACTGTCATAGCACAGTTTCGTAATGCTCATTCAGGATAAGTGTGACTCGGCACTGGATGTTTTGGTAGACACTAAAGAACGATGTGACAGAAATTCGATCAATAGACTTATTATAGAAGGGAGTGAGATTTGATTTGTTTATTTGTTGAACAAAATGTTAATTTAAATCCTAGCAGGGGTACGTACGTCAAATGTGTCTTATTTCCTGTGCGGGAGGGCCATCCGTCAAAGTGTTTCCTATTTCCATCTAAACAAAAACTCGGTCAAGGCCTCCCAAATAATTAAATCACGCACAAAACACATAAATCATATAATTTTCTTTCCCAGATACAAATATTCCGTCAATCGATGTTCGGTAACACGCTATCGGAAGTGATGACGTTACAAAAGGAGCGCTTCCCTAACCGGCAGCTGCCGTGGGTACAAGTGGCGCTGTCGCAGCAAGTGCTGGCGCTCAATGGAAGGGACACTGAGGGAATCTTCCGTGTGTCTGCTGATGTCGATGAAGTCAATGCTCTGAAGGCGAAGATTGATAACTGGGAACTGCCTGATGCTTCTACTTTGACTGGTAGGTTTCTTGATTTGGATAGCCGTTTATCTGCAAATTAATTTAGATGAAATTATATAACCACTTTCTCAACAATAAAAATTCGTCGTCTTTTAAATAATTATTATCATTTTACAGTCCCTAATAATCGTGTTAATTAAGATTTTGGAGTAAAGAAATAACAGATTAAAATCTGACCCAAATTTTGGGACAATATCTTTTTAAAGCCCATAAAAAAAATACAATCGTATTGAATGAATCAAAATTTTAATCGATTACATTTATGTCGTTATCATCAGGACGGTTTTCGTGATTCAAGCATTATCACTAATTTGCGGATCACCATACTCCTTTAATTTATATTAAAATGATTGCATGTTTTTCAATCATTTACGATATTTCTTATACTAACATCAATTCTTATTGTTATTTGCTCAGATGCTCACGCTCCAGCCAGCCTACTAAAGCTCTGGTACCGCGAGCTGTACGAGCCCCTGATCCCGGACGCGTTGTACGCGGCGTGTGTCGCGGCCGGCACTGACTTCGCAGCCTGCACTAGAGCCTTGCACCGGCTGCCGTCTATCAATAGACTGGTCAGTATTCAGTGCAGCCGGGAGTTCATTTATGACGCATCGAGCTTTTGAAAGAAATTGTCACACAGGTCATCATCATCTGCTTAGCCTTTGCCCAACTATTTTGGGGTCAGCTTCCAGTCTAGCCAGATGTAGCTGAATAACAGTATTTTACATGGAGCGACTGCCTATCTGACCTCCACAAGCCAGTTATTGGATAATATTATACCTCTTGGTAAGACTGGTTGTCAGACTTCACAGTTGAAAGATTGTCACACAGGTATGAGTGAAACAAAACGACGCACTATATAGCAGAACTTTTCTAAAACTTAATGTATCATATTAACAGCTGCGTCAACCAATCTATCAGTTGACATTGAAGAATGTATACCACTTCAAGCCAACATTTAGGATATGCAGTGAAAAACAATGATTGAAGTGCGAAAAGCTTGTATAAAAATAATATTTTGTGACTCTAACACTTTTAAAATATTAATTATGTAAATTATTTATTAAAACTTTATGGTTTATTTCAGGTACTCACCTATCTAATAAGTTTCCTTCAACAATTCACCGCGCCGGAAGTGGTAAGTCAAACGAAAATGGACTCTGCGAACCTCGCTATGGTGTTCGCGCCGAACTGCCTGCGCTGCACGTCACAAGACCCGCGCGTCATTCTCGAGAACGCGCGCAAAGAAATGACCTTCCTCAAGACTCTGATCACCAACCTCGACACATCTCACGTCCAAGATCTTCTGTGACCTATGAATCTCAGCTACTGTAACAATAACGTTGCTTCAGAGAGGCTGACGGACTTCTAGGGAACGTTCACTTCACGAACTATTTCCAGGCAGCTGATGAGTGTGACGTGCCCGTATCAAAGGACCTCTTTGTGTACCATACCCTTTCAATTACAATGTGTCTAGTCTGTGCGTTCTATCGACCATCGGTGGATTAAGCTCTATACGGTATGCTCCCCAAACTTCCCTTATAATTACGTATATTTGACATTCTTGTATATTTTTTGTATTTTTGTACGCTATAAATGAATTATTTTATTTGGTTGGACCCAAAGATATTTAATGAGATGTGATTTTAATTATATTAGATTTGAGCTTTACAAAAATGTATTTGCAATGTGTTTTGAAAGAATTTGTTGTTGGTGCGGCTGCGTGATTGCTGTTTATTAGTTACGAATTACGAATATTGTTTAGTGTGGGAGTGTGAGCGATTACTTTTGTATCATTTACAAGATGATGAACTACTTTAAAGTGTAACTAAATATTATCGTGCTCTGCAAACAAGGAGGAGCGCCTCTAATAATAAAACTATGAACCGTGTGTCCACTACCCTCAAATATTATATTACACTGCCTACTGACTGGACAGTGCCAGTTTAGACTTGTGCTTTATTCGGTATAATGGAAATTAAGAAATAAAAATAAAACCAAAAGTGATATTTACTCAAAACGTTTTACAAGTATAAAAAATAAATTAAATATATTACGGCAACTTAATAATTAAAATATATTAGAGGAAAATATTTATAAAGTTGGGTAGTGAACACAAGCTTCGTTAAAAGAAACTAACACATCTCGAATAATCGAATAGAATAGTTAAAATAACTGATTCAAAAAGCACTTCGCATGAAAGCTAATACACGTTATTTATTAAACATACATCACGCCACTAGTGTAATACCAGTTCCATTATATAACATCAAGGTTAATACTTTATTATTATACGGTATTATTAGGCAAATAGAACGATCATCACAAACATTACCTTCTAAGTTAATAAACATTTGTTGAAGTATAATTTACATTACCGAATTACGACTACAATACGCATTTATTTTTCGCTATGTAAGTTTTAAATTTAGTTTAAGTTGGTACAGAGTCTCAAATATCATAGTATTTTTATCTCACGAAGTGACGCATACTTTACTTGTGGTAACCAAGTGTACAAACACACTGTGAATGTGTGCGTAAAGACGAGTAGCGTCAGTACATAACACACACACACACACACACACTTCCTACTTCGCCATTGTCTTAGACTGTGCCGAGAGCGCCTGCGCTTATACACACATTCACAACGTGTTTCTACTTACCTAAGTGGAGGACTACGAAAGGCATGACTTCACCTAATCATTATCATACCATGAGTGAAGTCATGCGAAGTATCTCCACCTGGATAGTAGAGTTGCTTACCTACTCGAGGGAAAGAAAACGTCAAGTAAAGAGTTACTATTATAGAATAGGTGAATTTAAAGGGCAGCTTTAAATTAGACAAACTTAAAGGATGTGTAGTAAGATTCCCAATGGCACGGTTTGTAATTATCTCTTTAATTTTATTCAAACTTTGCGAAAAGCCTTTCGTTTGTCATTTTAATTTGTATCGATAAAGTCTCGAATAATATAAAAGTTCGAAAATCACTTTTATTTTTTCATTTCAAATTGTATTAAAATTCGATTTATAAAATCGAATCGGAAGAAATACAAATTCTTCACTAAATCCTGTTTTAGGAGTTATGTCACTGCGCTTTTATACCATTTTAACCAATACATTATTTTTATTTGACACTAATGTTTAAAAATGCCTAGATATTTTAATAGATTGTCCGTAGTTTTAAAAATTATTGAATTTAAAAAACTTTTTAAACCTACCTAAAGTTTCATATTCTGCTACGCAAGAATAGTTAGTCCAATCCCAGTTCGTAGAAAGTTAATTCTTATAGCTTTATGCAGTATTTTCGTCTAAGGGAAATTTTAATTAAAAGTTTTAAAGCAAAGGCTACTTCTATAATAAAGGCTACTATATCGAATACTTTTATCACCGTCAATCTATATCTAACTCCATACATTCAGTTAATTCCAGTGTTTTCGTAGACCAATCGTGTGCAAAGTGGGCGGGGCCTATAACCCAAGCTGCGTTTTACAGCTCGGAATAAGAAATCAAGCTGACGCGTTCCTATTTTAAATGCTATCTACTGTTACACTTTTTAATTTATAATTTGTATGATATGGCGACCATATGCGAATGCCAATCTTGAATGTACGAATGAACCACTGTATGGAGTAGGTACAAAGTTGCAATAAATATATAATTAAATAGACATTTAAATAATAGCAAGCGTAAATTCTGTAGGATATTATTTTTGTAAACTATTACATGCAAACTTCAATGCCAATATAGCAATATCAAGAGACCTCGTCCAGATGTACTGAAACATGCGACTCTTGTGTGTGTAAATGTGTTTTATAAGAATTATATTACTTTGGATGTTGAATGTGCATGTTCAGGTCTGGCTAAGGTTAAAATAGAGAGTATTTTGGACTGCCTTGAGTGGTCACAATTTATAGTAAGTATTGAATCACTGTTCATTGCAGTTGACAGAAGCAGCTTTAGGTATATTTTTTTTACGTTGTTTTTTTTTTGCAATAATTCACTTATTTTTTTAAGTTTACAAACTGGCCGCGAGTGGTACCTTTTCACTAACATTACTAACCTTTATCTCTTGATCTCAAAATCAAAGTTTCTATTTTATTGGTATTCTTTTCTGAAGTATGAAAATGTTCTCCTTGTATGAAATCTGTGTGTGTATTATTTGTATTATGGAATATTGGCAAAATCATACAAATAAGAAAAAAAATAGTCTGCTTACATTTGGCGGTACTGAGGATTAAATGTTACTTTTAATTCGTTCTGTGATGTTACAAACTGAACTAAAATAATTAAACCACCGCTCGTGTCTACACAATACCACGAAACAAAGAATTTTAACGTACCAGAAAATAAGCTTTCAATTATAACGGGACGCATATTATAAAAATATATTTGTACATCAATGTTACCGTAAAGAAACCTATATTAGTGCCATATAATAACATAAATATGCCTAACAATACCTAGTTACTGATACAGTAACTTTGTTGTAATCTCTATATTTCCACAATCTTTATGATAGTTTAGTTGCTAGGTATGAAGATTTGTTTTAGAATGCTTCTAAAGAAAAGGCTATCGAAGATCAATGGTGTTCTGTAGGATAGGAACGGAGGATAGTAGCTCTCAATAATCCCTCTATTATGTAATGTTCGTTCTAAGGGTTACGACAGAGCACAATTTATTTTTTTGTGTACATTATTAGTTAGCTATTTATGAAATATAGCTATTACATAGATCTATTATCGCCGACGCAGCGAAGCTACTCCTATACTAAATTGGTAGTATAACAATGTGCTTGTAATGTCTCATCATGTAAAATTGTATAGTGCTTATAAATAGTTCCAAAAGATAATTTTCGTCTACCTTGATATCCCTTTGTACATAACATGCATATATATTCCCCTATTGTTTATGACAATATTATGCCTACGATGTTCATAATGTACCTAGATTATCACTGTAAATGTGAACGTTCAGGAGAAATAAACTACTAAATATCCGGTGATATACTGCGAATACCAATATTTTGTTTTATTTACTTTCCAATTTCATCACTTACGTTTATTACGTGTGGGCACATGCTACACGCCCATTAGTTAAGTTATGATGAGTAATGAACTGTTATCAGAATTTGGTAAGAATTTGTTTACCAAAATCTTGGATAAAGTAAATAATTCCGGTAAAAAATAACATGGACAGTCCCATTAGATTTCCCTTCATATGGACGTTGTTTAATTTTAAAGAAAAATGTTCTAGTAGACTTCTAGAGATGATTAGTCTTAAAGTGGATTTAGATTAAACGAACATAGAACCAGAACAAGAGTTAGAGCATTCTTTTGTTAATATTCTTGACATTTTATTAGATCGGCAAAAGAATGTACAGACGCCAGCACATCAAGCTACTACAATCTGTCAAATTTCTTTAACAGATTTTCAAATTTATCGCTAAAACCTAAGGTTCATAGTTGATTGGGACAATTTGACAGTTTCGGGTAGCTTGATGTGCTGGCGTCTGTACCGTCCCTAATTACACAAAAGGAATTTTGTAGAGTGGGGATAGAATGTGCATTCGCTCGTTTGGTCTAAATCGACCTTTATAAAATAAAAATAAAAACTTTTCGTAGTAGAACCATTATCATTGCAAAAATAGGTTAATCCACATTACTGCGTGTAAACTGTTGGTAAATATAATCTACCAATTTCGAAAGCTGGTAATAAAATAGTAAGTAATTGGTGTAAGTTGATTAAAAAGCTAAGTGAATTTCATTAGGCTATTGGGTGCTTCCCCTTGAGCCAGACGTTAGTTCCAATTCATATTGTTGCTGGATTTTCATTAAAATGGATAACAAAATAAAAGTGTACCCCATGAACAAATATTTCAAGACGACCATGAACAAGCATAAATACAAAAACATCATCGAAGCATTAGATCTATCAAACATCATGAGAAAGCTAAGCGGGATATCAATATTTGTTTTAAAAGTCTCCCCGGACAACCGCATCACCAGGAAATTTAGTTTGTTCGGATTTGGAGCTTTCCTGCTGTGGTATGCAGTTTATGTTTATTGCACTTACAAAGCTCATGCTGAAGACCAGACTATTCTACGTATTTTATACAATACAAGAGTGCAACGATACGGTGATGACTACGAGAGGATATCCTCAACACTGTACGTTATATTCGCGTTGTGGAAGATACCATACTGTCTTAATACCAACAACCGCGTTATGGAGATCATATTTAACGTGGATAAGGGTTTAGAGGACCTCGGCGAAAATGTGGATTATAGCCGTGATGCACATCTGGCACTTAACATGTCCATTTTACAGCTGGTAGTCTACTTACTTCGATTACTTAGTATTTGGGTGTCACTCAGCCGTTTGAACGTACCGATCCCAGCAGAGAGGCTATATCAAGTCATATTCTCGGATGCCCTCGCCTTCATTTCAACAGCTCATTATTGCTTCTATATCAAAGTTTTGAGAGGCAGATATGAGCACATAAATAAAGTGCTTGATGAGATAAAAAATCACAAATCTTGGGAATATAAATTGTTTGCTCGAAGTAGCATGGTGGGTAACGTTCAAAAGCCAGTTGGTCTTCAAGACAAATATGTATGCGAGAAAATAAAGGCATGCGCGAAGATGTACGGCATGCTGTACAAAATGACTGACGCTACGAACAGCATATTCGGAGCCATTTTGATGACGACCATATTTGTAAGCCTCACGTACATTATCATCTACATGTTTTATTTCATGGAGGCGACAGCAGCCGGCTTGTTCCACGATGTAGACAAATACATTGTATTTCTCATTTACGTTGCATGGCAAATCGCTTATGGATTCGTCATAATATTTTTGATAGTGTATGTTTCCGAACGCGCCGTGTACGCGGTAAGTTCAACATAGCATAATAATATAATATACCTATGTAGTTATCTTAAATATTGTATAAAGTAGGTTCAATTAAATAACGACATTTAATGTTGCAGGCAAAAAATACATCGTTTATCGTACATGAAATCATGAATACCGACTGCAGTCCAGCGGTTAACGCAGAGGTATTTTTTCTTTATTTGTCATACATAATTATCTAAATAATTACCTACATCATACATAGATAGAAATCGTCTAATTTTATTCACACATTTATAAAATAATTATAGTATGACTTTTAATTAGCTGCAGTAAAATGACAGCATAAGGGCTCTTTCCCACGGCAAGATCCCGTTTTTTCAGGTACGGTTTTTTGCAGGATCCCGTTTAGTAGTGTATGTGTTTAAATTCACACAAGCATCCTGTTTGCAGTATAAAACGGCATATAACATAAAATTTGCGGCATAAAACCGATTCATTCGAATTATGCTATTCGATTTTACTACTACAAACTGTTAAAAAAATATACTGTATTGTTAGGTGTAGCAACACCAGTTGTCGCAATCCCTAGCCCTGGAGTCTAGATTATCTGTGGCCCTCACTTCCGTTTCCGGCGCGTCCATCTCTGTGTCCTATGCTTCGCAATGTCGTCTCTAATTATTACATTAAAGACTTAGCAGCCATTCTGTCTTTTAAATATAAAACCCATGACCTAACATGTATAATTACACCATTCGATAGTATCCCTAATAAGGATCAAATTCTGATGGGAAGTAATGACATACGGAAAACTTAAGGTAAGTGTTGGATTTTAATAAACTGCTTCTTATTTTAATAAAATAATAATAATAATCCATTTATTTCAGGCGACACAGGCCCATACTTATTTTAAAGTATTCATACCTACATTACCTGTACCCTATTCAAAATGATGCTCAATATTATTTAAAATATAAAAATAATAATATATATTTTTTTACCCACGATGGTACGGAGACGGTATATGGAGATGACGGTATATGAGAGGATGTGTGTTTGTTTGTTTGTGCAAACCAATGTTGCCATTTATCTCCAAAACTACTAGTCCAATTTTGATGCGGTTTTAGGTGATGGTTTTGGATTTGATTGGTGCATGTTCTTAGATAAGTGTTACGATGACTACTCGCCAGGGGGCGCTGCAGTAAACATTTGTTTGTACAAACCAATGTTGGCATTTTTATTAAAACACACCCGCAGCGCAGTCACCTTCACAACATTATGTTCTAAATTTTAAATTATTTTTACGATCTCTCGAAAATATTGTAATGGAATCAATAATATTGTAATGCTGAATGCAGTACAATCCTTGAGACGTCGAATCCAGCTATGTATTGAAAACAATGGTCATCATTTTGAACAATTAGGTAATCCGTTAAGGTTTATTTAGGTATAGGTAACTTATGAAATATAAAAAAAGTATTTTGTTAAAAATGAACTCTATTCGTAGTATGCCGTTGATGCAGTTATAGTTTTCATCAAAATCGAGCCCGGAACTCCTTTGAGTACGTTTCACTATTCCTCATAGTTTCGGATTTGGCCATCCACGCCCACTAGAAAAAGTCACACTGTATATGAATGAAACTACAACGTACCTATGTATATTTTTAACCGATCAATACAAAGAATATTTGATCGTTTAGGGTTAAATCAAAATTGGTCAATTGCGTTCCATTCACATCACTAGCAGAGATAGTGTGGCAACAATCTATCGAAATGACAGTAAGAAGTGTCATTTTACTGCAGATTTAAAAGTCAGACTTTATAGGCATTTTTGTGGAGGGGTGTAGACGACCTCTACTTACCAGTCATTGCCATATATATTACCTAGCGTAGTACATCTATTAATTGATGATTCTATCGATTTTGTCTTTTACAGGCGATGCAGCTATCCATACAAGCTCTGCATCAGAAGCCAATATTTACTGCGTACGGACTCTACGAACTCAATTATGCTTTACTGTACCAGGTAAGCCTCGTTGGTCTACATAGTCGCAAACGCGAATACTGAACGTGAGGACCTGAGTTCGATTCCCAGGTCAATTCACATTACACAGTTAGGAACTGAAGAATATTAGGCACAACTGCACAAGGTTTGATTGATAATGGACCTATCAAGAAGAACGAGTTGACACGACATCATTTCGCATCCCATACGTGTTAAGTATAGGATTTTGGCCCTCCATCAATGGTCTTAGATTCTCAAAGTAAATTGACAAACTAGAGTACCTAGTTCTAATTAAACCCCGGCCGTCAATAGAATGCGTTCCTGACACCAGTCAGTGCGACAATTCTAGTAGCTAATAAAGATCAAATTTGCAAAACACTTATTCATTTGTATGAAACTGGCAGGTGTCAAGAACGCATTCTCTCGACAGCCGGTCTCAAAGTTTGCAACGTCGTAAATAGCTGTCAAATATTTCGCTGATTTGATTCTTTTAACACTATTGCACTTGGACTACCACTTGGAAACTTTCCAAATGCTTTTTCTAACAACACCTAATTCAGTGTTATTATTGCTCCAGAGGAATTAACTCTTCGTCATCATTTAATTTAGTAGCATAATCAACCTATAATGTTCTCACTGCTGGGACACAGGCCTGCTCTCTGTGAGAGGGTGTGGGCCGTTATCCACCACGCGGACCCAGTGCGGGTTGGTAGATGTCATATCACATATCTTCGAACTTTTGGTACTAGGACATGTCGGTTTCCTCACGGGTGATGAGAATATTTACACAAAGGAAAGCGCCTGTCTGGGTTCGAACCTACGACCTACAACTCGTAAGTCGCGGCCGTTATCAGTGGACAACCGCTGTTCTTGCTTTAATTTAGTAATAATGACAAAATAATCAAAACAGCAAAATAGGAATATTTGGCAGCTATTTGCAACGTTGCCAACTTTCAGAATGCAGGCCCATAAGTACCTAGGTATTTTTTGTTTCAGGTGTCGCGTTCAGTGTCTACTTACCTGATCATACTTCTGCAGTTTGTCACCGATGCAAAGCAGAACTCTCGACCTATCGACTATTCAGGTGTTTAGATCTTCGATCAACAATTATTGATTGAAGATTTAGATCTTTCATAATAATTATGTGTCGCTTTTTACGAGTTCGAATCTTCTGGAAGATTACGAGACCCGCGGGTTAATTGCGTAACACACATGGAGTGGCAATGGATGGCAATGCCTTTCATTTTGACAGTTCAGCTATGTTCATTGCGTTAATTACGTTGCTGATTAAGTAGGGTCCGGTCTTTATTTGGCTTAGCTAAATGTAGATAGTGTTCAGTTAGCAAGACAGCAATCAATGTCGATTACGCTTCACTTTTTTTTTTTAAAGAGAAATTGTAAATTTGAAATGATTTGAAGTAACACCAATATATAATATAGTACGTACTAATTCCATGAGTAATACAAACTCGTTAAGGGGAAAGCGACAAGGTAGTCCGCGAAAATCAAATTTTCAATTGTAAAAATTTGAATTGATCTGGTTGCATGTTGAACAAAATATGATTCGCGACCGTAACAGGAGGCCTAAAAAGGCCACTTTGCCAGAATCATAAAACAATTCATATCACGCAATTTCATCTGTATACATACTGGGAAAACAAATAGAAAAAAAAAAGAAAATACAAACAAAAAGGGCATTGATTTTTGATACTGCCCGGTTGGTCCATGGGTCCATCGCCACTGTCAACGGGACGTCGCGTCAGCGAGAAACGAGATTATTCGAACCGAACATGACACAAGACGCTGACGATAAATGGACGTGTATAGTGTACATGACAATATAGTGTAGCACCGATGCGCGATGGTCAGTGAGCGAGAGCCCATATAAATCGGTAGGTACGCGACCGATGACTGAGCTGACCGACGCGACGGTCGAGCACTAAATCCAGCCTAAGTGTATCTTGTATCGCTACTTCGAGCTTCGGCGCCATCATCTCGTTCTCGTTGACGTCCCATTGACGGTGCCGTTGAACAAACGGCCTAAGTGTAGATAGATGTATGTTTTGCTTTTAACAATTTTGTAATGTTAAACCTTCCGCAATCTTTGTTATTTTTGTGGCTTTAAATGTGGAGATGTGTATGCACGGGTGCTTATTATATTTTATCAGGAACACAGATAACCAAGAATTTTCTAATTTCTTGAAAGAAAATGAAACACATTTAATTAAAAACCTTCTGCAATAATGTTGGTACGTGATAAATAATAGCTAACCGGCAATTTTTAACCTGTACTTATAGATAGACTCGCCATCTTGTTATTTAATAGACACAACAATTTTATTGGTTATGGTCAGACACAAATTGGTTATATACAAATAATTTATACATTGAATCGTAAAAGTGTTTTACAACAAAGTAAATCTAATTCCATGCTCGTTCATTGACGGAACTATAAACACAAACACGAGCCAATACATGTTATTATATCCATATTATAGTTAAAGTCTACAAATACAAGTTATTGAAGTTAATAGCGACACAGTTATGATAGTTCTATTGTGGGCAACTTCTAAGTTACCTTATAATTGTTAAAATGGCATTTACGATCCTCAAAGAGATTTAAATTTGTTCCTGGAAGTCTCGTCTCCGCAACAATGTATATATTATTTCAAATTACTTAGCTGAACAATTAAATGTAAAATGCCTACTCGCAGCGTAGTTCGCTTCAAGCCAATCTATCTACATGTATCTTACAAATAATAAAGCTGAACAGTTTTACAGTATAACAGTCGGATTTTAAAAATTCTTTTTGCATTTCTTAGCCAAATTCTTGAGGAAGGCTATAGGCTACTAACATCTCGTTAGTCAGAACCCTAAGAGAAACCGAAGTAATAGCGCGGATACGCGCTGGGCGGTGCGATGTGCATGATGCGGTGGGCCGGGGAACAACAAATATCACGCAGACGAAGTCGCGGGCAGAAGCTATATTATAAGTAAAAAACTTTTTAACAAAACAAAACAGACTTCCAAAAAAAACTACAAAGTGAAAAACACTTTTTTCATTTTGTAGTGTTTCTTTTGGAAGTTGTTTTTTTTTTGTTAATGTGTTTTTCTCTCGGTTTTTAGTGGGTCTGTTTATAATTTAAGTCTAATGTCAACTTGCTCATCGCCCTTTACAAAATATTGCTTTTCCCGATGCAGGGACGTTAATTGTTGAGGAGTTCTCCTGGTATTTCACCATCAGCTCCATTTCACCATTCGCATTGTGACGAGCATAAATTGCTTAACAACCGTATTAAAGTAATCGAATCGCAACCCGTGAAATACTTATTATTGAGTAGTTCCGGTGGCCATCTGTGGTCTTCATCATCAGTAAACTTCACCAAATGGTGGTTTCCGAGAGCAAATGCACGAGTTACTAGTTATAAAAAATACTCAAATCGCTCAATCGGTGAACATACATAAAAAAAACACATAAAGTCGAACATATAACCTCCTCCTTTGGAAGTCGGTTAAAAACAGGTAAATAGGTTAGACAGGCTCGACAATTGGCACATCAAAACTTGGCTAAACAGCCAAGTTTTCTTCGTCTCGTCTCTTTTTCGTTCGCTTTTCTGTTGCGACATGCTGATCTACTTCCATGTGTCATGTAATGGTGTGGCATCTCCTTCTGCGAAGCAGTCATGCTTGCGAAGGAGGTGGCGGGATGGGCGAGGGAGAGAGCGGAGAGAGCCGCCCGTCCCAGCCGCCGCGGTAGACGCCCCGGGCGTCGGGAGCCGCGTGACGACTCCCGGCCACCGTAGGCGCGGGCCTGCGGACGGCGAGTAATGGGTAGCTCGCCGTCCGATCAGGACCAGGCCCGTGCCGGACGGCGCGTATGTGTTCCACGCGCGCCTCAAAGAGATGTCAGCATCAAAGGAGGGGCCCGTTAGGGCCGAAGCCTGCCGGGGCAGCGGGATTGTCCGAAAGGGTTACCGCTGCCCGGAACATAAAGGGCTAAGGAAGGAACATGGATGGGTTTTAGTCAGTAAGAGTCTGACACTCCCTTGCTCTCCACCCAGAGCGGGAGGGGTCATTTGATGATTTCCCATCCTTAAAAAAAAATAATAATAATTGTGTGGCATAGTGCCGTTTTTGAAGATATAATGTTGGTTAGGGAACTTATCTACGTCTTCTTCTATATCTATCTATTCTATATCTATCTATATCTATATCTATCTATTCTATATCTTCTTCTATATCTTCTATCTATCTATCTTCTATCTATATCTATCTATCTATCTATTCTTCTATCTATTCTTCTATACATATAATAAATCTGTAGACGAGACGTTTCTGTACATTGAAAATATTTCCAAAAAAAATAGTTGGGGTGTTAAAGGATAACCAATAGATGCCATTTCATCAATTTTTGGAATTTTTATCTGTTTGTCTGTTTGTCGGTTTGTCGGTTTGTCTGTTTGTCTGTTTGGATGTGACAGATTATTGATTTGAACAGGGTCAACGTAAAAAGTACCAAACCAATACGGTTACTTTTTATACTCAAATATGGTGTAGAACTCGGAGCAGTGATTAGTTTTTATTTCATCGCAATCGGTTCACTCTATCAAAAGATATAATCAATTTAAAGTATTCTAGAACAACTTTTTACGTTTTTTAGTAACACGTAACGACATCTATTGGCGCGATATAGTACCTACTAACGAAAACATATTGTTATTGTGATGTGAATAATCACGTCCTATTAGTTTATGCTTACTTAAATGACGAAATAACACAGATACCTACTTATGTCTATGTTATTTTAAAAAGTAATGATAATGATTATAATATTAAACAAAATCGCTTTCCATTGATGGTTTATTTAGTGGCGCCTGTGGCGCTAAAATAATTTTAAACAAAAAGTGAGGATAATGTAAGATAATAATAATGAATGTGGTGTTCTGAGCGAAAAAGAAATTAGATAATTATTGATATAGAAAGTTGAGTAACGCAGAGCGTTTTTTAACGAAGTTCTTATATGGAGCTTGCGG
Source organism: Gortyna flavago (assembly GCA_963669345.1). Classification (NCBI taxonomy): domain Eukaryota; kingdom Metazoa; phylum Arthropoda; class Insecta; order Lepidoptera; family Noctuidae; genus Gortyna; species Gortyna flavago. The sequence continues at coordinate 13,931,832 of OY770131.1, read as the reverse complement.
TAGGAGTTCTAAGGGAGAAATCGTCAAATAACGAAAAAGCGTTATGCCTCATTTTTCAAAGTAATAGGTAGATAGAGACACACACACACAGAGAGAGAGAGATAGCTATTTTTCATGGTTTCCGAGGATCCTGACCCCGGTAAGTGAGGTCAAAAAGAAAATCAAAGATGGCGGTTGCCTAAATTTTTAACTTTTTCGTCATGGGTGTCGTTTTTATGGTTTTCGAGGGTGCTGAAGTCGATAGTCAGGTCAAAATGAAAATCCAAGATGAAGGCTGCAATTTTTTTTATCATGTTTGTCGTTTTCATGGTTTTTGAGGGTGCTGAAGTCGATAGTCAGGTCAATATGAAAACCCAAGATGGCGGCTCCATTTTTTTCAAATGTTTTGTCATGGGTGTCGTTTTGATAGTTTTCGAGGGTGCTGAAGCCGATAGTCAGGTCAAAATGAAAATCCAAGATGGCGGCTGCAATTTTGTTTTGATTTTTTGTCATGGATGTCGTTTTCATAGATTTCAAAGGTGCTGAAGCCGATAGGCAGGTCAAAACGAAAATCCAAGACGGAGGTTGCAATTTTTTTTTATGGGTTTCGTTTTATTGGTTTTTGAGAGTGCCAATAGTGAGGTTAAAATGAAACTGTAACTGCTTACCCACCGTCGATTGGCCCATGAACCGTTGGTGAACATTATCTTTAAACCATTAACTTTTTTCTAAAGGACTTTTCACCCACGAACGTTTTGCCAACATAACTCTACGTCAGTGAATGCTTTACCCACAGAATGTTTTGACCAATAACTTTTCACCCAAAGAACAAGGCCAACAGACGCCGGGAAAGATGAAAGTAAAATAATAATAAGACGTAGGTAGTCCTTTATTTCTGTGAAAAGGGTATAAAGTAACCTAACCAAGCCTAACCTCGAGGTGCCCTTCGCTTGCTTTGCTCGCTCACTTGAGCCGCCATCATCCCTTCGAACCCTACCTGTCCGAGTCGGGGTGCCCCAAGTCCCGAGCTCGCTTCGCTCGCCCTTGCATCCTTAGTTCTATTTGACATGGGTCAAATGTTCTTTGGGTGAAAAGTTATTGGTCAAAACATTCTGTTGGTTAAGCATTCACTGACGTAGAGTTCTGTTGGGGCAACGTTCGTGGGTCACAAGTCCTTTGGATGAAAAGTTAATGGTGTTGACCAACGGTTCATGGACCAATCGACTGTTGGTAAACCGTCTCAATACCGGTTAAAATGAAAGTCGAAAAATTGGTAGTGTGTGTCGTTTTCATGGTTTTCGAGAGTGCTGAAGCCGATTGTGACGTCAAAATGAAAATCGAAGATGGCGGCTGCAATTTTTTTTTTCTTTTTTATCATGTGTGTCGTTTTCATGGTTTTCAATATAAACTTACACGACTTTGTGTGAAATAAAATAAAATACAACCGACTTAAAAACACACTTCAAAGTGCAATAGACCTTTGGTTTCAGAAGTCTGTAATTTCTTGCGAACGCGCAACGTCTTCCCAAACTAAACTATTTTGCACTTTCTAGGGTTTTTTATGGAAGTCGGTTATATTTTTTTGTAATTATCTTTACAATTTTTTTTCTGGTTTTCGGCAGTATAAGGTCTAAATCAAAATCATGTCTAAAGTTTTCATGGGTTTCATCTTCGTAGTTTAAATGGCGGCCAGTGTCAAATATAACCAAAGTTTAATGGGTTGCTTTTTACACGGGCAACTTTATGTAGAAGCTCTTACCATTAATGTATTCTTCCTTTTATCATCTAGATATCTCGATGCTTTATAAGGCATAATATTGGTAGGTATATATGATATCTTCAATACCAAGTTAAGAAATTCTAAATTTACCACAGAGAAGAAACCAAGACTTCACCTACTAATCTCAGATATACTTTAGATAAAATGGTGATATGATTTTACAAGTTGGTATTCTAAGACAGACGCAAAATAAAAATTAATGGACATAATTATGGCTATTTGGTTAGATAATCAGCCTCGAGCAGGCGCTTTTATTTTAATTTATTCTCAAAAATCAAAGTGACACTTCGTCGCATTGTCATTATGAATCATGAAGACGCAGTGATTGCAGTCGAAAGGGCCGTGGTAGCGAACCCTAGGTAAGGAAAGCGTTACCAGGCAAGATCTGATGATTCTTCCATTTCAATGAAGGAGTGGCAATTACACCTTTCCTAAGCGACACATTACCTGTTGTTTTCCGACATCCACGCGAACGAAGTCGCGGGCACAGCTAGTTTTACATAAAAAATAAGACGCCGTCGACCAAACGCCGACCGCGCAGTGGCGCCCTCATCGTTTGTTTGGTTATTTCTTTTACTTTAGAATGAAAATGCAGAAAATAAGCACGTTACGTTGTGTTCCACAAGATTATACGTTAATAACGGATAATTCTGTTTTAAGGATTATAATACAACTAAACAATGTAAAACTACCGTTTGTAATAATATTAATGTATAATCTTGTGGAGAACAACTTAACGTGCTTATTTTCTGCATTTTGATTCTTAAATAAAAGAAATAACCAAACAAACGATGAGGGCGCCACTAGTGGGTCCGGTCCCCTTATGTTATTGTCAATTCATGTTTACCAAGGAAAGTTGTTATTCTGTGTTTATATATTTTTTTCTTATGTTCGCTGTTAATTCATTTAAAGATCAATAAATGTATGTCTTTGGAGTTAGTAGGTGTTTTATTTATTCCTATTCTTATATCGCTACCCGCGTCCCGCTGACGCTTGTTCCTTGATACCTTACGCGCTTTCGAATCTTAGCGCGCCGATGGGTGTTTTAGGGTATTAATTGTTAATGAAATTGACACCTAAGTTAATATGCCGTCTTTTCCTGAAACAAAGAATGACAGTCACTGATGTAGTGACAAAAATTTAAAAGAAAGCTTAGATGGTCGTAGGTTAGAACTCAGACAGGCGTTTTACTTTGTGTAAATTATTTAATTACCACTGCTCTCAAAACTGTTAAGGAAAACATCGTAAGGAAACCGGCATGTCCTAGAACCAAAAGATTTAAGAAAGTGACATCTATTAACCCGCACTGGGCCCGCGTGATAGATTACAGCCCACTCCCTCTCACCGTGGGGAGACCTGAGTCCCAGCAGTGGGAACATTATAGGGTGATTCTGTCACTCCATATTGCTGTATGGTAGGTATCCATAGTTGCCATGAAGCATAGCATGAGCCATCCAAAGGTGTACCTACACACACATACACACACACACACTGTGTCTAAACTGCGATCATAATTTGAAGAGACACGTGGCGACGGCAAGTTAAATGAACATACATAAAAAAACATACATACATAAAGTCGAACATATAACCTCCTACTTTTTGGAAGTCGGTTAACAAATGATGGTGGTTATGTGGGTCGGTTTTTGTCGCCATATGCATTTTAGTAAAAGTCAAAACTGCAATGATCTTGAATACTGTTTCGAAAGCTATAACTGCATGATCAGCATTAGTCGATGTTACCTACTTGATTACTATCTATAGATACTTAGTATGGTCTGTTCGAAAAGTGTCTGATGAAACTGTAAGCAAACCCTGTTCTGGTTAAATTCTTACGCGATCACTCTAATTAGAAGATTTCGACTATATCTTACTACTTTTCTAACAATTATTGTATAAATATTGAATATAGGTTGAAAATATAGGTTACATATAGGTTACATTTGGCGGTACTGAGGATTAAATGTTACTTTTAATTCGTTCTGTGATGTTACAAACTGAACTAAAATAATTAAACCACCGCTCGTGTCTACACAGTACCACGAAACAAAGAATTTTAACGTACCAGAAAATAAGCTTTCAATTATAACGAGACGCAAATTATAAAAATATATTTGTACAGACGCCAGCATATCAAGCTACTGCAATCTGTCAAATATCTTAAATAGATTTTCAACTTTATCACTAAAGCATAAGGTTCAAAGCTGATTCGGAAAATTTGGCAGTTTCGGGTAGCTTGATGTGCTGGCGTCTGAACATCAATGTTACCGTAAAGAAACCTATATTAGTGCCATATAATATTAGTATAACAGTGTGCTTGTAATGTCTCATCATGTAAAATTGTATAGTGCTTATAAATAGTTCCAAAAGATAATTTTCGTCTACCTTGATATCCCTTTGTACATAAAATGCATATATTCCCCTATTGTTTATGACAATATTATGCCTACGATGTTCATAACATAGATTATCACTGTAAATGTGAACGTTCAGGAGAAATGAACTACTAAATATCCGGTGATATACTGCGAATACCAATATTTTGTTTTATTTACTTTCAAATTTCATCACTTACGTTTATTACGTGTGGGCACATGCTACACGCCCATTAGTTAAGTTATGATGAGTAATGAACTGTTACCAGAATTTGGTAAGAATTTGTTTACCAAAATCTAGGATAAAGTAAATAATTCCGGTAAAAAATAACATGGAGAGTCCCTTTAGATTTCCTTCATATGGACGTTGTTTAATTTTAAAGAAAAATGTTCTAGTAGACTTCTAGAGATGATTAGTCTTAAAGTGGATTTATATTAAACGAACATAGAACCAGAACAAGAGTTAGAGCATTCTTTTGTTAATATTCTTGACATTTTATTAGATCGGCAAAAGAATGTACAGACGCCAGCACATCAAGCTACTACAATATGTCAAATTTCTTTAATAGATTTTCAACTTTATTGCTATAGTATAAGGTTCAAAGTTGATTGGGAAAATTTTACAGTTTCGGGTAGCTTGATGTGCTGGCGTCTGTACCGTGGTACCGTCCCTGATTACACAAAAGGAAATTCGTAGAGTGGGGATAGACCAAACGAACGTTTGGTCTAAATCGACTTTTACAAAAAAAAAAACGTAGTTGTAAAGAACCATTACCATTGCCAAAACAGGTTAATCCACATTACTGCGTGTAAAAATAATCTACCAATTTCGACAGCTAGTAATAAACTCGTAATAAAGTAGTAAGTAATTGGTGTAAGTTGATTAAAAAGCTAAGTGAATTTCATTAGGCTATTGGGTGCTTCCCCTTGAGCCAGACGTTAGTTCCAATTCATATTGTTGCTGGATTTTCATTAAAATGGATAACAAAATAAAAGTGTACCCCATGAACAAATATTTCAAGACGACCATGAACAAGCATAAATACAAAAACATCATCGAAGCATTAGATCTATCAAACATCATGAGAAAGCTAAGCGGGATATCAATATTTGTTTTAAAAGTCTCCCCGGACAACCGCATCACCAGGAATTTTAGTTTGTTTGGATTGGCAGCTTTCCTGCTGTGGTATGCAGTTTATGTTTACTGCACTTACAAAGCACATGCTGAAGACCAGACCGTTCTACGTATTTTATACAATACAAGAGTGCAACGATACGGTGATGACTACGAGAGGATATCCTCAACACTGTACGTTATATTCGCGTTGTGGAAGATACCATACTGTCTTAATACCAACAACCGCGTTATGGAGATCATATTTAACGTGGATAAGGGTTTAGAGGACCTCGGCGAAAATGTGGATTATAGCCGTGATGCACATCTGGCACTTAACATGTCCATTTTACAGCTGGTAGTCTACTTACTTCGATTACTTAGTATTTGGGTGTCACTCAGCCGTTTGAACGTACCGATACCAGCAGAAAGGCTATATCAAGTCATATACTCGGATGCCCTCGCGTTCATTTCAGCATCTCATTATTGCTTCTATCTCAAAGTTTTGAGAGACAGATATGAGCACATAAATAAAGTGCTTGATGAGATAAAAAATCACAAATCTTGGGAATATAAATTGTTTGCTCGAAGTAGCACGGTGGGTAACGTTCAAAAGCCAGTTGGTCTTCAAGACAAGTATGTCTGCGAGAAAATAAAGGCATGCGCGAAGATGTACGGCATGCTGTACAAAGTGACTGACGCTACCAACAGCATGTTCGGAGCCATTTTGATGACGACCATATTTGTGAGCCTCACGTACATTATCATCTACATGTTTTACTTCATGGAGGCGACAGCAGCCGGCTTGTTCCACGATGTAGACAAATACATTGTACTTCTCATTTACGTTGCATGGCAAATCGCCTATGGATTCGTCATAATATTTTTGATAGTGTATGTTTCCGAACGCGCCGTGTACGCGGTAAGTTCAACATTGCATTTTGTTTAGAGGAGGAAACTAAGTAAGTACAATTTAATATCGACATTTAATGTTGCAGGCCAAAAATACATCGTTTATCGTACATGAAATCATGAATACCGACTTCAGTCCAGCGGTTAATGCAGAGGTATTTTTTCTTTATATGTCATACATATTTAGTAATTACCGACGAATTTTATTCATACATTTAAAAAATACCTATAACATTTATGTAGCGGGGCGTAGGCGACCTTGCTCTACTAGTACATCTATTAATTGATGATTCTATGGATTTTGTCATTTGTAGGCAATGCAGCTATCGATACAAACTCTGCATCAGAAGCCAATATTTACTGCGCACGGACTCTACGAATTAAATTATGCTTTACTGCACCAGGTAAGCCTCGTTCGTCTACTTGTCGCAAACGCGAATACTGAGCGTGAGGACCTGAGTTCGATTCCCAGGTCAATTCACATCATGAAAGTTAGGAACTGAAGAATATAAGGCACAACTGCACAAGGTTTGATTGATAATGAACCCATCAAGAAGAACGTGTTAACACGACATCATTTCGCATCTCATACGTGTTTGATAAGTTTATGATTTTGGCCCTCCATCAATGGTTTTAGATTCACAAAATAAATTGACAAACTAGGTTACTTCTAATTAAACCCCGGCCGTCAATAGAATGCGTTCCTGACACCTGTCATTGCGAAAATTCTAGTAGCTTATAAAGATCAAATTTGCAAAACACGTATTCGTTTGTATGAAGCTGACAGGTGTCAAGAACGCATTCTCTCGAGGCTCGACAGCCGGTCTCAAAGTTGGCATCGTCGCAAATAGCTATCAAATATTTCGCTGATTTGATTCGTTTAACACTATTGCACTTGGACTACCACTTGGAAACTTTCCAAATGCTTTTTCTAACAACACCTAATTCAGTGTTATTATTGCAATTCACAATCAATATTTTAGTACACTCCAGAGGAATTAACTCTTCTTCATCATTTAATTTAGTAGCATAATCAGCCTATAATGTTCTCACTGCTGGGACACAGGCCAGGGTACTGACTCTCGAATATAATTCCGACAGATTATAAATCAGAGACTTTGGATTTGTCAGTCAAACGTCATTGATTGGCTGGACTCACTGAGTCTAGCCAATCCCTGACGTTTAACTCGACCAACTGACGTTTGACCAATGTCGATCTATCGGAATTATATTCGAGAGTCAGTACCCTGCTCTCTGTGAGAGGGAGTCACAGAGTACTTTTTGATAGAGTGAGGAGGGAGTGGGACGTTATCTACCACGCGGTTGGTAGATGTCGCATATCTTCGAACTTTTGGTTCTAGGATATGTCGGTTTCCTCAAGATGTTTTCCTTCACTGTTTTGAGAGCAATGGTAATGAAATTATTTACACAAAGAAAAGCGCCTGTCTGGGTTCGAACCTACGACCTACAACTCGTAAGTTGCGGCCGTTACCAGTGGACAACCGCTGTTCTTGCTTTAATTTAGTAATAATGACAAAACCATCAAAACAGCAAAATAGGAATATTTGGCAGCTATTTGAAACGTTGCCAACTTTTAGAATGCAGCCCGTTAAGTAGGTATTTTTTGTTTCAGCTGTCGCGTTCAGTGTATACTTACCTGATCATACTTCTGCAGTTTGTCACCGATGCGAAGCAGACCTCTCGACCTATTGACTATTCAAGTGTTTAGATCTTCGATCAATAATTATTGATTGAAGATTTAGATCTTTCATAATAATTATTTGTCGCTTTTCACGAGTTCGAATCTACTGTAAGAAAGAAGATTACGAGACCCGCAAGCTAATTGCGTAACACACATGCAGTGGTAATCGATGGCTATGCCTTTCATTTTTACAGTTCAGCCTTGCTGAGCGGACGAATATTTGAAACCTATGAAGCAATGGATCAGGAGTTTCCTTCAAAATCCCTGGGATTATGATTTAAAGTGTGTTACGATAAGGGTCCGGTCTTTATTTGACTTAGCTAAATGTAGATATATTTTGAGTGGTGTAACGAAATTTTTCTTGTTTCAGTGGTCACAAGCAGTGTACACGTACCTTATCTTACTTCTGCAGTTCGTCACCGACAGGAAGGAGATTGATTTACTGACTACTACTTAATTTAGGTGTTCAGTTAGCAAGTCAGCAATCAATGTCGACTACGCTTCAGTTTTATTTTTAATAAAATGAAGTTGTAAATTTGAAGTAACACCAATATACCTTTAATATAGTACGTACTAATTCCATGAGTAACACAAACTCTTTAAGGGGAAAGCGACAAGGTAGTCCGCGAAAATCAAATTTTCAATTGTGTAAATTTTAATTGATCAGGTTGCATTTTAAACAAAATATGATTCGCGACCGTAGCAGCCGGTCGATTTTGTTAGTATCTCACCGTGAGAAGTTAAGTGAAGTGAGCTGTCATTCCATCTCAGGCTATTGGCCTATTGGCATTTACATTAATGACTGCTCACTTTAAGCTCACTTCACCTGAGTTATCACGGTGAGATTTTTACAGAATAGCACTACTGGCTATACAGAATTATAATGATTACATCATCAAAACAACTATCTATGTTCATATAACCCTATTGAAATACTGTTTCATGAAATATCAATCAATAGAGTTTTATGAACTTGAGAGTTGTATTGACGATTTTAATGATTATCATTCTGTAAATACATACTGGGAATTCAAATACAAAAAAAGTGAAAATACAAACAAAAAGTGCTTTTTGGAAAATGTTGAGAACAGTGTAGATTGATTTTTGATGGATATCTATGATGCTGCCCGTTACACTGTTGGTCCATGGGTCCATCGCCACTGTCAACGGGACGTCGCGTCAGCGAGAAACGAGATTATTCGAACCGAACGTGACACAAAACGCTGACGATAAATGGACTTGTATAGTGTAGCACCGATAGTCAGCAAGCGAGAGCCCATATAAATCGGTAGGTACGCGACCGATGACTGAGCTGAGCTCAGCCGAGCTCTAAATCCAGCCTAAGTGTATCTTGTATCGCTACTTCGGCGCCGTCATCTCGTTCTCGTTGACGTCCCGTTGACGGTGCCGGTGGACAAACGGCCTAAGTGTAGATGTATGTTGTGTAGCTTTTTACAATTTTTAAATGTTGTACCTTCCGCAATCTTTGTTATATTTGTGGCTTTAAATGTGGAGATGTGTATGCACGGGTGCTGATTATATTTTATCAGGAACACAGATAACCAAGAATTTTCTAATTTCTTGACAAAAAATTAACATCATTTAATAAAATACCTTCTGTTGATACGTGATAAATAATAGCTAACCGGCAATTTTTCAACCTGTACTTATAGGCAGACTCGCCATCTTGTTATTTAATAGACACAACAATTTTATTGGTTACGGTTGTAGTGTATGCGCCTGGGCATCGCGCGGGGAGTCACGTGCACGAGACGCCTATACTACTTCACCTGCATGATCTGTGAAAGTGTGTTTTATTAACCCAATGAACATTACAACGGTTAGACACAAATTGGTTATAAACAATTAATTTATACATTGAATCGTAAAAGTGTTTTACAACAAAGTAAATCTAATTCCATATTCGTTCATTGACGGAACTATAAAAAACCGGCCAAGTGCGAGTTAAACTCGCACACGAAGGGCTCCGTACCACCATACAATATGTAACACTACGTTTAAAATAACGGCAAAAAAAATCACGTTTATTGTATGGGAGCCCCCCTTAAATATTGATTTTATTGTGTTTTTAGTATTTGCTGTTATAGCGGAAACAGAAATACACATTCTGGGAAAATTTCAACTGTCTAGCTATCACAGTTCATGAAATACAGCCTGGTGACAGACGGACGGACGGATGGACAGTGGAGTCTTAGTAATAGGGTCCCGTTTTTACCCTTTGGGTACAGAACCCTAAAAACGAGCCATCACAAGTTATTATATATTATAGTTATAGTCTACAAATACAAGTTATTGAAGTTAATAGCGACAGTTATGATAACTATTGTGGGCAACTTCTAAGTTACCTTAGGTATAATTGTTAGAATGGCATTTACGCTCCTCAAAGGCATTTAAATTTGTTCCTTGAAGTCTCGTCTCTTGATAGCTAATACTTAAATAATTACTTCGACGCAAAAATGTATATAATATTATTTCAAATTACTTGGCTGAACAATTACATTTAAAACAATGCCTACTCGCAGCGTTGTTCGCTTCAAGCCAATCTACATAGGGCACGCCACGATAGTGGCGATAAGGCCCCTCTTTGAGGAGTGGCTAGAGAGGCGTCACGGCGTCCTCACCTAACGCCTGACACAGGTCCTCACCGGACACGGATGTTATGGGAGGTTCCTGCACATCATCAGGCGGGAGGAAACGCCCGGGTGTCACCCTTGTGAGGATCGCCCAGAGGACACGGTGGAGCATACGGTGGGGGTCTGTCCCGTTTGGGCAGAGCACCGCCGTGTCTTCGTAGAGGCGATCGGCAGCGGCGGCGACCTCTCGCGTCCGGCCCTGGTCCAAGCCATGGTCCGGGGCGAGAGGGAGTGGGAGGCAGTCACCTCCTTCTGCGAAGCAGTCATGCTAGCGAAGGAGGTGGCAGGATGGGCGAGGGAGAGAGCCAAGAAAGCCGCCCGTCCCAGGCACCGCGGGAGACGCCCCGGGCGTCGGGAGCCGCGTGACGACTCCCGGCCACCGTAGGCGCGGGCCTGCGGACGGCGAGTAACGGGTAGCTCGCCGTCCGATCAGGACCAAGCCCGTGCCGGACGGAGCGTATGTGTTCCACGCGCGCCTCAAAGAGATGTCAGCATCGAAGGAGGGGCCCGTCAGGGCCGAAGCCTGCCGGGGCAGCGGGATTTCCTGAAAGGGTTACCGCTACCCCGGAATATAAAGGGCTAAGGAAGGAACACGGTTTTAGTCAGTAAGAGTCTGACACTCCCTTCCGCTCCACCCAGAGCGGGAGGGGTCATTTGATGATTTCCCATCCATAAAAAAAAAAAGCCAATCTACATGTATCTTACAAATAATAAAGCTGAACAGTTTGATTGTTTGAAAGCGGTAATCTCTGAAACTAACAGTCTGATTAGAAAAATTATTTTTGCATTTGATAGCCAAATTCTAGAGGAAGGCTACTAACATCTCGTTAGGGCTCTAAGGAGCCGAGAAAAACGAAAAAAGTCAGAACGCTAAGCGAAACCAAAGTAACAGCGAGGACAGGCGCTAGGCGGTGCGCTGTGACGCGGTGGGCCGGGGCCGGGGAACAAGAAATATCACGCGGACGAAGTCGCGGGCAGAAGCTATATTATAAGTAAAAAACTTTTAACAAAAAAAAAAAAAACTACAAAGTGAAAAGTCGGTGTCGTTGGCCGCATTTTCGTTTTTTGACACCGACTTCCGAAATTAAAGTTATTTTTCACTTTGTAGTGTTTCTTTTGGAAGTTGTTTTTTTTTTTTTAATGAATTTTTTTCTCGCTTTTTGGTGGGTTATAATCTATCTGTTACAATAGCCTAATGTTAACTTGCTCATCGCCTTTTACAAAATATTGCTTTTCCCGATGCAGGGACGTTAATTGTTGAGGAGTTCTCCTGGTATTTCAGCATCAGCTCTATTTCACCATTCGCATTGTGACGAGCATAAATTGCTTATCAACTATATTAAAGTAATCGAATCGCAACCCGTGAAATACTTATTATTGAGTAGTTCGAGTGGCCATCTGTGGTCTTCATCATCAGTTCCACTTCACCAAATGGTGGTTTCGAAGAGCAAATGCACGAGTTATTATAAAAAAATACCCAAATCGCTATAGGTTTAGGAACCTATAGGAACCTATCTACGTCTTTTTACATAACAAATATCATTCCTTTACTTTAAGCAATGTTTTTGTCAAGTTCATGAATACCAAGGAAAATGTTTATTCTGTGTTTATTTATTTTTTCTTGTATGTTCGCTGTTAGTTCATTTAAAGATTAATAAATGTATGTCTTTGCAGTTAGTAGGTGTTTTATTTATTCATATTCTTTTAACGCTACTCGCGTCCCGCTGACGCTTCTGCCTTGATACCTAACGCGCTTTCTTAGCGAGCCGAGGTAATTAATTGTTAATGAAATTGATACCTACGTTAATATGCCGTCTTTTCCTGATAAAAAAAAAAGAATGACAGTTACTGATGTAGTGACAAAAATTGAAAAGAGTATGCTTAGATGGTTTGGTCATGTTGTGGTGACTAACAAGGCAGATGTGAGTGGAAGCACCGGGAGGGGACGCTCTAGCTAGGAGGACGTAATATAGTGGCCTTTTTGGTGATCTTCTTCAGAAAGGTCAAAGGTGCGTAGTACTCGCAACCGGTGAGCGTGTATGATCTGCAGTGATCGGAGTAGGTAGATTGATGTTTGGTACTTACTCGTATATCATAAATGCCCACAGAAAGATTAACATTAATAAGCCATTTTCCTAGTAAATTATTTAATTACCACTGCTCTCAAAACTGTTAAGGAAAACATCATAAGGAAACTGGCATGTCCTAGGACCAAAAAATTTAAGACATGTGACATCTACCAACCCGCACTGGGCCCGCGCGGTTGATTACGGCCCACTCCCTCTAACCGAGTGGGGGCCTGTGTCCAAGCAGTGAGTTTCATTTGATGACTATTAGATCCGTAGAAACGTGATTCTAAGCCCAGTGCTGAGTGCACCCCACGAGGTATCTACATTCAATGTCCGGAAAAAATGCTATGAGTTCTTTTTATTTTACGTACTGATAAAGGGTGTAAAAAGACCCATTACATAGCCGTTGTTGCATTCTGTATAGTAGGTAACATTGACCAAAACTTTATGTTGGAAATCGACAATGTAGGTAACCTAAGTAACCTAAGGCACGCAAAACATTGTGCTTATCGGTGCGTACAACAGTACAGACGGACAGACCGCGTCTCTTTCCACGTGAGTAGGTATTATTGAAAAGGCTAAGTTGCTATTCTTGCAAAGGTCAAGCGCTCTTGTTTTGATGATGATATTCAAAGAAGTAGATAAAAAAAAGATAGTTACAAAAAAAGGCCTGCTGTTTGACAGCTTGTGCCGTATTTATGCGACACATACTTACTTAATTATGTATTTCTGTGCTTCTACCGCTCGTGTCGTATTTCTGCGTTAGAGAACTTGCATGATTTTTTCGTTCTATTTTCGTCCTATTAACTGCGTGGTACAACTAAAACCATTATTAAATAGAGATAAACACTTTTTGACTATTTTTTTACCGATCTCCTTTTTTATTCTAGGTTTTATTTTATCGATTTGTAGTCGCGCGCTAGAGGATTATTATGATTCGAACATTTACTCTTTTTTTCAAACATTTCTTTGTTTAATTTAACTCACCAACGCTTTTCAACCTTTACGTGAATGAACTGATTGCCGAGCTCAGCAGTACCAGGGTTGGATGCTACGTGGACGGTATCTGTGTCAATAATATCAGTTATGCTGACGACATGGTGCTGCTGAGTGCGTCAGTCTGCGGCTTGAGAAAATTGGTCGCCCAGTGTGAGGCGTACGCCAAAGTACATGGTTTGGCGTATAACTGTAAAAAGTCTGTGGTCATGGTCTTTGAGGCTGGGGGTAAAAGCCCTGACAAAGTGCCTCCTGTACTACTGTATGGCACACTTCTGCAGAGAGCACAGAATTTTAAATACCTTGGTCATATATTAACCCCTGACCTTAAAGATGATGATGATGTTGAACGTGAGCGGAGGGCACTGTCGGTTAGAGCGAATATGTTGGCTCGCAGGTTTGCACGATGCTCACTTCCAGTCAAGATCACGCTCTTTCGAGCGTACTGTACTTCATTTTACACGTGCAGCCTGTGGGCTAGGTGTACGAAAAGATCGTACAGTGCTCTCCGCGTTCAGTATAATAACGCGTTTAGGATGCTGGTGGGGCTGCCCCGCTTCTGTAGTGCGTCGGGGATGTTCGCAGATGCGCATGTAGATTGTTTTTACACAAAAATGCGTAAAAGGTTCGCTTCCCTGGTGCGCAGGGTGTGGGGCAGCACCAACAGTATCCTAAGCATGATTGCCAGTCGCCTGGACTGTGTTTATGTGGGTCGCTGCTGTGCAATTACTCATGGGTTGTTGCAGCAATGATCCACCATTATTTGTTGTGTTGTTTGTATATTCAGTGTTTACTAACATAGTCATAAGTTTTACTAACAGCTTTTGAGTCTTTTGATACTTGAATAAAGAGAAATTCTATTCTATTCTATTCTATTCTAACTCACGATAAGAATTACGGGACGCTTCGAGTTCTTTGACTCGGGCGCAAAAACCGACAACGATTTTACGTCGCCCGAGGTTGGACGAAGCTAGCTGAAGTGCCCTTCTGCACTCTCGTATTCGCTTAATGCGATGGTGCAGCTACAAGTGCGATCCTTAAGGCCGTGATCAGTTAGATTCTTTATTCTATTCGGTTTTACATCATAAACAATCAAAACATTAGGGCACCTATAGCTCCTTCCAGATTCGGGCGTTGTGAACCCTCTGCTCCCGAGGATGCTCTGCCGAAGGTACACAAACACTAAGCGTAGACTGCCCGGGTACGGAACGCTCTAAACCGGAACTGTGTGAATAACGCTTAATGCTAGACAACAAGCCGTAAAAACCGACAATAAATTAAATAATGTACAGGTAAAGTGTATAGGTGGGGTACCTCACTTAAAATGCATTTGTGTCACTTGTTACCATAGATTACATGTATATGCTTGTTTATTGTCATTAAACTCTTAATAGTTATTTATGCAACTGTCGTATAATAAGGGGTATTAAAACACGAATGTGGGTTTATCTATTATATAATAGTAGCACATGAGTGTTGAATTTTTTTTCAATATTGATATACCCAGTGTCACTCTCACAATTAAGACGAATCGAATAGCACCTCTCAAGCTGAAATCGATATAGCCGTTTAGGCTACCGACTTTAAAAAACGGAGGAGGTTCTCAATTCGGTTGAATTTTTATTTTTTTTATTTTATGTTTGTTACCTCAGAACTCCGTTATTTATAAGCCGATTTGCATTTTTTTAAATTTCAAGATTGGTCACATTGACATCAAAATCGGTTCAGTACCTACCTAGTTTGGTTTTTAAACCAAAATTACTGGTAAAAGTTCAAGTAAACGAAATTGCGTCATTTGCTTTTCTATGAATTTTCAGTGGTGTCTTAATATCTATGGGTGGCTTAGTAGAACAGTCGTGGAACAACATGCATTGTGGCTTTATGTGCCGTATCTTTAGATAATTAACCGACGTCAAAAAGGAGGAGGTTCTAAATTCGACTGTAGGTATGTTACGCGATATCTCATTGTAAATCGATAACAATTTTTTTTTATTGATAGGTTAAGCCTCAGGGGTAGTCCCATAATATAAATTTTATTAACTTTGCTTCGGCAGAGCAAAAACAAAACACAGAAAAAAAAAAGAAAACAAACTGCTCATTTATCAAATTCAGTCGACAACATCCATCGGTTTCTTACTAAACTTCAAATATGTCCGACGATTCTGCATACTTATCTCTTTTGCTGACTGTAAACAGACTAGTGTCTGTTTTGTTTTAAGCTTAGATAGCCCGGGTCCGGAACGCTCTAAACCGGAACTGTGATAGACATTACGCAGTAAAAAAATAATAAACGGGTAAATTACCTATTTAAAGGAGGAGGTATTTCCCTCACGTTAATTGCATTTATGACACTTGTTACACATTAAACTCTTAAATATAATAATGGTTGTCGCTTCCTCGTGTTCCGAAGGTCAAGTATGTTAACCACACCGTGAACTTTGCGACCCTGCTGTTTACTAGAGTAGAATTAGTGCGGGCCGCGATGGCCGGCCGGAGGAAAATGTCCATATAAATCGTTGCGCATTTTCTTAAGACTGACACGCGAGTAGGCGCGCGCGCACACCAATGTTCCTATACCTCCTTTGATCTACACGTACTTTTGTTCCAAGTGTCCTATTACAAGTGACAAAATGTTTGTGTGGTTATTGCTGCTGGCTATAGTGTTGTGGACGGTGACGTTTTGGTATAGAAGGAGGCACATGAATAAGCTGGCCTCGGCTTTACCAAGACCTAAGGATGAGCTGCCTTTGATTGGGTTGTCGCACATGTTTGTCGGTAGTACTGAACGTGAGTTTCGCTTAAATATGGTTGGTGACATGATGACGAAAGGGTTCATCTTGTCATCTGATTTACCGCTATGTCCACTAATAATAACCTCGTGTCCCTCTCCCCACGAAAACCCTATGTGAATTGTCCCAGATGTTTCCAGAACATTTTTTTCGATGGGAAACAAAATAAAAAAAAAATTGCTGTTTCATAGAAAAGTGCAAAGTGTATGGAACAGCTAATATTTTTCTTAATAACTAACGAAAAATGATTAGATCATGATTATTGAATCATGTACCTACTGCAGTCATGGTAATAGGTTGTGTATCGATGTCCCTGCCACCCTATCTATTTGGTATTTAAATGATAATTAAATTTATTTAACTCCGGGCTGCTACTGAGAAATTCCTAATGAAAAAACCCAATAACACTTTGCCCGACCTGGGTATCGAACTCAGGACCATGCTCAGCATTCGCGCTTGCGACCACAAGACCAACGGGGCAGTCATAGTTGTTGAGGTTACGAGAAGCACAAGAAGAATAATTGAAGAGCTTTAATTCTTTGCTCTTGTATGACTCAGATAAGTGTTAATTTTTTTTTTCAAAAATATGCACAAGTATATTTTATTCGAACCTTATCCTCGTAAGGCCCAACGTCCTAATTTAATGACAAAAATATGTTGAAATTCCGACCCAAGACCACTTTTTAAACCTAAAATTATGACAACACGTATTTTTTGGTTTTAATAATACCGCCAATTTAGATCCGCCATAAAAAAATATTAACCAAATTATTCTAACATATTTTTTGCAAGAAAAAGTTAACTTTAGGTATAGGAACCATCCTTAAGGCGGAGGTTTCTTGAAAATGGTCAAAAAGTTGGTTTTTAAAGTAGTGTATCACTTAAACCGTAAATAATTTTGACCAAAAAAATTAAATAGTCATATTTTCAAGTCTTATTTTAAAACAGTGATGGAACTCAAATCACAATTAAACGTACATTAATGCATCAAAAAATCTTCAAATACACCTCTGACATTTCTTTAAAAGCAGTTTATCCCTTCATTAACAATTTTAATTCTTGTAGTAACGAAACGGCTAAGCCACATATTTTGACTAAGGTGTAGAGTTTGTGCAGTTAGGGCTTGTAGAGTTAGGGCGTGTAGAGTTGGAAGCTTGACTGCCGACCATGGTCTAGGGTTCGATCCCAAGGCCAGGCAATGTTATTGTTTTTTGTTAAATGATATTAATTGATTTTATTTATGTAAGTTTTTACAAATACTTTTACATATTTTTACTAGATCTGACTACATACTGTGAAAAAAGGCGAAAAGAACTCAGAGGTCACGGTCTCTTTTAAAACGTCCTGGCATAATTTTGGTGAGAACGCCAATTCTCGTAATTTAAAACGTTCAAAATCTAGTCGCAGTCTCATGTCAGCGACAAGCAAATGTCAAAAACTTGTCAAATTGTAGGGAAATTAGAGGTATTTTTGATAGATTGAGACTGAGATCAGACTGTGAACGTTCTTAAAATTACGAGAATTGCCACTCAGATCTTCGTTAAGAATTTCTCAGTTCGGTCTTAATGGAAATAGGTTTGGTGGTGTATGATACACCTCTCTCGTCCTCTGCCTACACAGATGTTATTGTGATATGTATGGGGTCTTAAAACCCATCCGTGTTCCTTCCTCTTAGCCCTTTATGTTCCGGGGCAGCGGTAACCCTTTCGGACAATCCCGCTGCCCCGGCAGGCTTCGGCCCTAACGGGCCCCTCCTTCGATGCTGACATCTCTTTGAGGCGCGCCGTCCGGCACGGGCCTGGTCCTGATCGGACGGCGAGCTACCCATTACTCGCCGTCCGCAGGCCCGCGCCTACGGTGGCCGGGAGTCGTCACGCGGCTCCCGACGCCCGGAGCGTCTACCGCGGCGGCTGGGACGGGCGGCTCTCTCAGCTCTCTCCCTCGCCCATCCCGCCACCTCCTTCGCTAGCATGACTGCTTCGCAGAAGGAGGTGACTGCCTCCCACTCCCTCTCACCCCGGACCATGGCTTGGACCAGGGCCGGGCAGACCTCCACCGTATGCTCCACCGTGTCCTCAGGGCGATCCTCGCAGTGGTGACACCCGGGCGTTTCCTCCCGCCTGATGATGTGCAGGAACCTCCCGAAACATCCGTGTCCGGTGAGGACCTGCGTCAGGCGGTAGGTGAGGGCGCCGTGACGCCTCTCTAGCCACTCCCCAAAGAGGGGCCTTACCGCCGCTATCGCGGCGTGCCCTGCGCTGGGTTGCGACAGTCGTGCTTTCCATGCCGCCATGAGATCGCGCCGGAGGTCCGTCCGCTCCGCAGCAATTTGCCGCGGAAGCGGGTTTTCCCCCCGGCGTAGTGCCTCCGCGCGCCACTCAAAGAGGCGCGCGAGGACTATCGCCTCCAGATCCCATGGCGGCAATCCGGCAAGGAGGCTTGCCGCCTCGCGCGAGATCGTGCGGTACCCCCGTATCAGCCGTATGGCGACCACCTTTTGGGGCGCGTTCAGGTAGTGGGCGGCTCGAAGCCGCAGTGAACGCGCCCACACCGGGGCGCCATATACGGCCATGGACCGCACGACCCCCGCGTAAAGGCCCCCTCAGGTTTGGCAGGAGCCGCTTGAAAGCGGCCCCAGCCCGTTCCAGTTTGGGGGCCAAACGTCGGAAATGCTCCACGAAGTTCCACCGGCTGTCGAGGACGAGACCCAGGTATTTCATCGTCGTCTCGACGCCGATGTGAACCCCTCCTACCGTTAGTTGGGATCCCGATGGTGGCCCGTTCCGAAGCCCATGAAATGTCATGGCTTCGGACTTGTGCAGAGCCACCTCGAGACCCAACTGCCGGATCCTCTCCACGACTATCGCAACCCCGCGTGTCATAACGTCGGCCGCCGCCTGATGCGACATCCCCTGCGCCAGGACCAGCGTGTCGTCAGCGTAGCAAACTACGCTGACGCCATCAGGGAGGTCTGCCCGCAGCACCCAGTCGTAACCGATGTCCCACAGGAGCGGCCCCAAGACCGATCCCTGTGGGACACCGCACGACATCTCTCGCCGGTTCCATTCCCCATCGCGACCGGGGTAGATGACGGCTCTGTCCGTCAAATACGCCCCGACTATTCGACGGAGGTAGGTCGGCACCCGGTGATACCGGAGTGCCTCCCCAATGCAGCTCCAGGGCAGGGTGTTAAACGCGTTGGCGATGTCGAGTGACACCGCCACGACCACCCCACCCCGGATGTATGGGGTCTAAAGTAGTGATTTCGGCTTTCAGATATCATGAATAAACTGCAACATTTAAGCTATGAGAGTATGCAAAATGACGGAATCATTAGAGCTTGGCTGGGACCTACATTATTCTTCAGTAAGTATACATCCATGCCTACTATAAGTGTGTCTGTCTCTCTGTTACCTCTTCACGCTTAAACCGCTGAACCGATTTAGATGAAATTTGGTATAGATATAGTTTGAGTCCCGGGAAAGGACATAGAATCCCGATCCCGTGGGAATATTGGTATAAGAACTATTTATCCCGATATTCCCACGGGATCGAAACTTATGCGGGTTAAACCGCGGGGCGCTGCTAGTTATCACATGTATCATCTTTTTGACTGCCCGACTCCTTGATAATTCAGAAGTGATCTCATCTCGATCCCGTGGGAATATTGGGATAAATTAATGTCCTACTCCAGGTCATGGTCTACTCCTTCTAAATCCGTTCAGCCGTTTTAGCGTGAAAGCGTTACAATCAAACTTCCAAAAAATCCAATCTTTTCACTTTATAATAATACTAGCTCCTGCCCGCGACTTCCTCCGCGTGCAGTTTCTGGTTCCCCCGACCCACCCCATCACCGTCGCATTGCGTAACCGCGCTATCTTCTTTCTGACTTTTTTCTTTTTGTTCTGCTCCTAATAGTTATAGCGAGATGTTAATATATATAGCCTATAGCCTTCCTGAAAAATTGGTCCTTCAAATGCAGAAAAAAAAATTCGAATCCGACAGGTAGTTCCAGAGATTAGCGCGTTCGAACTAACAAACAAACTTTTCAGCTTTTATTAGTATATACAGGTTGAAATTGAATACATGCGACAAATCGAAATGGGAGATTGTACTCATCATTATGAACAACTTTTACTATGGGACCAAACCTGAAATCGCGAAAAAAATTAAAACAGCAGATCCCTACATTTTGACGAGTTATGCGAACATAAATGTAGGAAACAGCTGATTTTTTTTACGCGATTTAAGGTTTGGTCCCATAGTAAAAGTTGTTCATAATGATGAGTACAATCTCACATTTCGATTTGTCGCATGTTTTCAATTTCATCCTGTATAGATTAATTCAGAAATGCTTTGAGTTTGAGTTATTGTTTGTAGAATATTGATAATCGAATCTTCTCCACCTATTCTTGGTATACTGCATGTGTTTGCAATATACCATGAATACTTGAGAAGATTCGAGAAAAAGTAATTATACTATCGTTAGTATAATTACTTTCTCCTGCAAGAACCTAAGAGGGGTATCCTGCTTATCCTTGTATCTATAGAGTGTCGTGATATCTCTTTAAACTGATGAAACTGTTATTTTTGTTTGTCTGCGCAGTCGTAGTAGATCCCGTCGATCTCGAGATGGTTTTGAAGACGTGCATGGAAAAGGACGATCTCCACAGGTTCATTAGAAAAGTCACTGGGAACGGCGGAATATTTGCTCCAGGTAAGAAAATAGTTTTTTTTTAATTACAGCAACTAATAACTCAAACATGAAGATGATGATGATAATGATGTGTCTAAGACAAGTGTTGACGGCGGATGAGCTGATCAGAAACAGACATTTCAAAATGACTGCTCCTTTCCAGAAATTTGGCCACTGTCACTGTTAAGTTCACTGGAAACCACAAACTTAAAAAAAATACCTACTTTAGTGTTGACGGCGGGACGAGCAGATCACAGAAACAGACGTTCAAAAAATTCTAGAAGACATTCTAGAAATCAACGCTGCTTACTGGCAGCTTAAAGTTCACTGGCCACCAAAAACTTAAAAAAAAAGTCTAACAAGAAGTTTTATTGGAACACGTCATGGTTGCTTCAGAAACTTACAATTATCATGGTGTCTCATTTGTTGTTGTCATGTTAGATATTCAGATGGGGTTGTGCAGGCAGTCGCTCCAGGTAAAATACTGGTATTCAGGTGCATCCCGTTAGATTTGAAGCCGACCCCAAAAATATTATATTTGGGAAAAGGTTAGGCAGAACAGATGATGATGTTGGATATTCAGCTGGATATCCTAATAATAGATGGATCTAGGCATTTCATACCTAGATCTAGGCTCTGGCCTTTGTCTTACTTACTTATAGCTACATAGTTTTAGTTTATAATATGAAAGTGTCTTTGTACATAACGGGTATTTATGAAACATGACTAAAATCTCAATAGCCATAATAGAAACATTAAATTATCAATGTTAATGAGTCCATATGTCCTCTAGTCACGTCTGTTTAAAAATGTCCCACCTAAAGAACAAATGCGAGCGAATTCGTAATAATTCGGCAGTAAAACAATAAGGAAAATATTTAATATTAGCAGTGACACGCAGGCAGTAACCACAGAATATTTCGTAACTGACTCAGAAAGGACATAAAAAATCCAACAACAAGGTAAATCGGGCTGTGTGGTAAACTTGTGATGTGTCATGATGATTACCTGGAAGAATCAGATCTAGTGATAAAACCATGCCAAAACTTGTTTTAAATTGCGACAGACCACAGAACTTAGCTATTGTATGAGAATGTAATTTTGTATGAGTGAGAGAGTGAGTAAAGAATCCACTATTTACTACCTACTACAAATGTTCAGTGTCTCATTATTTGTGGAACAGCACCACATTTGGCACATCATGCTTCGGTCAAACTTAACACGGAGCCCATTTGCACAAAAACTTAGAGAAACTTCTATTTTATATCTATTCAGAAATATTCTTAGATTCCTAGAAACTTGTATTGCATATTTTCTTGAGTTTATTTTTGCATCCATTATAATGCACAACGACCTTGCCAAAAATAAATAGGTATAACTATTTATTTTGCCAAAAATAAATAGTTATAACTATTTATTTTGCTTTTAGGGAGCTTTGGACATGCTTTGAACAAAATATAGCCCTATTTGACATATCTCGCTCTCGGAGATTAAAAAGTTGAATGAAATCTGTGTCATATTATATAGTCAATTCCACATTACGTTTGCTAAACAGGAAAAAAAATGATAATATTATATGTCAACTTCTGTACAAACCTCTTACGAATTATCTGGGGTTCTTTAGATAAACTAAGTATGATACGATAATAGTAGTTACAACTTTGTAAGGTTCCAGAACGTTTCATGAAATAAATTTTCTTTTTTAAACATAGTTTCTATCTGGCGACGCCGACGGAAGATCATAGTGCCAGCCTTCAGCCCTAGGATAGTTGAAAACTTTGTTCATGTTTTCGCTGAACAGAGTGAAAAGCTGGTGAAGCAACTGAAGAATTCATCTGGCATTGGAAAGTTCCGCATCTGGCCGTTCCTTAGCTCATATACCCTGGATTCTGTGTGTGGTAAGTTCAATTAATTATAGCCCGAAATAGTTTGAGTGACGACGTGCATGACAATCGTGAGGCCACTAATAATTGGCTATTTCGGTTTCAACCGTACGATAGAGAAAGCATAGTTTTCACTCGATAACTACTTACCTAAGTAGGAGAGGGAGTATCTATCTCCCAAATACTAGGACATCAATCCAGAGCTGTTTGAGCACCCGGAGAACCGGATTTACAGTAGCTAACGAAATGAAAAAAAAAAAATTACATTGGCAAATACAAATAGTGTGTTCTTATATTCAATACAATATTTTTGGTCAAATTTTTCAAAAGTCGGTACGTTTTTTGATATGCTTTATGGGCCATACATTCATTGTTTATTTATCTAAATAACAAGTAGTAATG
Organism: Gortyna flavago; assembly: GCA_963669345.1. Classification (NCBI taxonomy): domain Eukaryota; kingdom Metazoa; phylum Arthropoda; class Insecta; order Lepidoptera; family Noctuidae; genus Gortyna; species Gortyna flavago. The sequence continues at coordinate 13,908,481 of OY770131.1, read as the reverse complement.
GACTCAATATATGTTAGTAACAATATTTCTAATAACACTGCCCTTAGTTATGAGAATCCCTGCTACAAGCTCAACACCGATGTGGAAAGCATGCAGCAGCGATTCACACAGAAACATTCCAGTTTGCTCGGGATACACTGCAGTATAGGTAATGTTAGGGCCCACCCGGCGTACCATTGAGGTGAATGTTTTTTGCATCAAATGATTTGCCATAAAAATTAAGGATTTTTTGATTCAGCATAAAATATCTTGGAGCTATTTTTAACCCTCTAACGGTCAAAACCGAAGGCAGATAATTCACCGTTAGTTTATTTCTAATTTTAGCATGTAAATCGTTGAACTTTGTGCCTACGTGATTAAGATTGATGATAGTTTAAATTACCGTAGTTTATCATACTTGGTACGGCTCAGCCTAGATCCATTTGTCATGATAATTATTTCTACACGCAAACGTGGCCATCGTTGACTCAATTTTACTTCATTTGTAGAGTTATATGTTCTGTTTATCTATTTATAGTTTGTTGTGCAGACTGTTAAGTATGTGTTTCTGATAGGAGAAAGTATGTTTTACCATAGTTTCTTTGAATCGTGGTTTATATAGAACATAGGCTCTCAACCTTTTTTTACCCACCATCCTCTTTGAGAATATATTTTTCTAGAGCCCCCAATTTTTTTCCTTACCATTTGTCGCGAATCTGAAACAGCTATCGCTACGATTATGTATATTTAAACGTGTAATATAATATAGTCGTAAGATAATATATAATATTATATAATGTTCCCCGGGTCTACTACTGCCCATTGAAAGTCTCAAACGCCCACGAGGGGTCTTTATCGACCACGTTGAGAACCTATGATCTAGAAGGAATAAAAGTACAAGCCTAATTGGGTGACAGGGTTCGAAAAGATAATTTCAGAATCTTAATCGGTTTTAGGATTATCTATTTGTTAATCTCCCTTCACATCAAAATACAAAAAAAGATCTTCATCGGAATTTCGCGGCTTTTTCTTCCACGGACAGATAGGAATTTAATTCGTCCATCTTTAATTGACAGAAACCACAATGGGTGTCAAAATCAACGCACAAGAGAACTCAGACCAACCGTTCTTAAAAGCGATGTGCGATGTGCTAAACCTGGTGTGCGAGAGAATCTTCCACTTATGGTTACAACCAGACTGGCTGTACAAATGTTTCCCGAAGTACAAGAAGCACCAAGCGTGTATAGCACTCATGCATGGATTTACTGATAAGGTAATTTCATGTATCAGTTCCTCTCTATATGTATAGCAGTTCACTTCTTGGCATAAGCCTTCCCAATAATAGAACCAACTAGATCCTTGACTATCTTCATTCAGTTGCTACTAACAGCCATAAGCGCATAAGATGTTAAAGAACTAAATATTTACAGGTTATTGAAAAGAAGAAAGAAGAATTAAAACTCGAAAAAGAGTCTAAAACAGAGGTGGATCATGAATTTGGTGAGAATTTTCTGTAGGATATGGCACTGCTAGCAGATTATTAATTGAACAATACAAAGCAACAAAAGATTATGGGGAAGCGCCAGGGTAGCCAAGAATAAAAGTAAATCATCAATACAACCCTGTTAGTTCATATATCCTCTTTTTAACCGACTTCAAAAAAAGGAGGAGGTTCTCAATTCGGGTGTATTTTTTTTTTAATGTTTGTTACCTCAGTACGCCGTCATTTAAGAACCGATTTGGAAAAATATTTTTTTATTTGAAAGGCTATACTTCCAGATTGGTCTCATTTTTGTCAAAATCCAGTTCTGATGATGGGATCCATGAGGAATTGAGGGAACTCTTCAAACATTATAGGCATACATATAGCAATATTGGTATTTTCATTAATAACTCAAGCATTTGCATTCAGAAAGTATAATTTGGTGAAGAGGAACTGATGATGAAGACCACAGATCATCGGAACTACTCAATGACAAATATTTCACAGGTAGCGATTCGATTGCTTTAATATGGTTGCTAAGCAATTTATGTTCACAATGCGTATGGTGAAGTGGAGCTGATGGTGACTTTACGTGATCAGCTCCAGTTCTCCTGGTTCTTACCAGGAAAGCTCCTCAACAATTAACGTCCCAGCATCGGGAAAAGCAATATTTTGTAACAGGTGATGAGCAGTTGACATTAGGGTTTGAAACGGTATTCTCTCGAGGTGGTCCCATTGTCACCAAGTCAGAGTCTGATGAAGGGATCCCATGAAAGTCGAGGAAAATCCTCTTTGGTACAGTGTTGTATAGTGTGTTAGTTGAACTCTCTCAAATCAAATGAAACATAATGATGATTCAAGTGTTTGAGTTTGAGAGTCATCACTTACCTATACTCCGACTTTTACCTAATTAGCTGCAGTAAAATGACACTTCTTAATAACTCATTTCGGAAGTTGCATTTAGAGATATGCATGTCAAATAAGTTTCGTTTGTTACACTATTCTGTACTAGAAAAACATGGTTTGGCTGATGGCCGCGAAAAAACAAAAAGACGCCAATTTTAGTCAATTAAGTTACACATAAGCTGTTGTCTTACTGCAGCTAATTAAAAGTCCGACTATAATTTTACCGAGCCGTCGATGGTAGCCACAGCAGTCCTTAACTGTTAGAAGTTAGGAGATACGGCAATATGTCGACAGAAACTACTTAGCAGTTCTTGGATAGACGTGGACTTGAAAACAATCGTCTTCATCATTCCATTTCTCGTAATGATGTAACGGGACGAACAGGTCCCGCATCTGATGATGGTAAGGGCTTGTAATTGTCGAAAGAGCTTGTAATAGGCCTAATTGAATAAAACTATTTGACTTTCACTTATCATCAGCTCAGCAGCATGAACTGACTCTCAGACAACACCTATCGGTCCATTAAATTCGGAGAAAATTGTATGTGACAGACGGACATACAGACAGACACTCGAGTGATCCTATAACAGTTCCGATTTTTCCTTTTGAGGTAAGGAACCCTAAAAAGTGAAAAATAAAAAACTTTTTTACAAAAAAAACAACCGACTTCCAACAAAACACTACAAAGTGAAAAATAACTTTAATTTCAGAAGTCGGTGTCGTTGGTTCTGCATTTTCATTTTTTGACACCGACTTCTGAAATTAAAGTTATTTTTCACTTTGTAGTGTTTTGTTGGAAGTCGGTTGTTTTTTTTTGTAAAAAAGTTTTTTTGAATTACTATTTCTCAAATCTCTTTCTTTTTAAATCTTGTTTTCCCAAAACTTTGAAACCGACAACGCTGTGGAAGTGGAAGATATCGATCAATAGGGTTATATGAACTTAAGGGTAGGATTTTTATAAATACATACTTGTTACGGTCGTGAATCATATTTCGTTAAACATACAACCTGACCTTCACCGGCAAATTGCAAAAAACGTAAGAATTTTTTTATTTTGCGTGCTACCTTGGTGTTTAACTCTTAATATTACTCTTTTTGAAATGCACCTTAATTTCTGTTTTAAAGTCGAACCCAACGTTTTATTTTAGATTTAGGGTTATACAAGAAACAGACATTCCTAGACCTGTTAATACAGTTATCTGGCGGTGAGAGTGGCTATACTAATGTGGAGTTAAGAGAAGAAGTGTTGACCATTACTATAGCTGGGACGGATACCTCTGCTGTGGCTATGGGGTATACATTGCAGCTATTGGGAAAATACCCGGAAATCCAGGAGAAAGTGTATGAAGAGTGAGTGTTTTTTTTAAATTTTGAAAATCGGGAAGTTTTTCTTATCTACTCTATAGATAACAAACAGTTTTACTTGAAAATAACGGACTCAGTTCTGAAGAAACATGATAAATATAAAAATTTGTAGCCCACGGGTATCGGGAACTGGGACGGTCAATGCTCCAGAGAGATAAATCTAACAAACCGAGCCTTGTCCATAAGTACCGCTTTCTAAATCAAGCCCTTTATCCAGCTGTCTAATGAGAGCCTCCTCAGGTGTTAGTCGAAGCTCTTGGCTATTATCTAAGCCGTTATTAACTCAACTAATTATTATTCTGCAAAAAAAAACCATTATGTTATGAGGTTGTCAGGTTATGTTAGGCTATAGCTATATATATATCTATCTTTAACCATCCTTAATATTATAAATTCGAAAGTAACTCTGTCTGTCTGTCTGTATGTTACCTTTTCACGCCTAAACCACTGAATGGATTTCGATAAAATTTGGCGGAGAGATAGATTGCATCCCGGGGAAGGACATAGGATAGATTTATCGTTATACCTCGCGGGCGAAGCCGCGGGTGGAAGCTAGTATACTAATAAAGCTGAAGAGTTTGTTTGTTTGAACGCGATAATCTCTATTATTACCAGTCGGATTTGAATTTTTCTTTTTGCTTTTGATACCCAATTCTGGAGAAAGGCTATATATAGGCTACTTTAACATCACGTTAAAACACTAAGGAGTCGAACAAAAACAAGAAAAGCCAGAAAGAACACAGTTATAGCGCGGGCAGACGATGCGATGCGACGGGGTGGGTCGGGGGAACAAGGAATTTCGCGGATGAAGTCGGAGCAGAAGCTAGCATACTAATGATAAAGCTGAAGAGTTTGTTTGTTTGTTGGAACGCGCTAATCTCTTGAAAATCTAAATTGAAAAAAATATTTTTGCATTTGGTAGACTAATCTTGAGGAAGGCTATAGGCTATTTAGCTTTACACTAGGATTATTAGGAGCTGAGCAAAATAAAAAGTGTCAGAAAGAACGCTAAGCGAAAACGAAGCAATAGCTACGGAGAGTTTTATAAAAATGTGGCCGCAAACGAAGTCGCGTGCAGAAGCTAGTGAAGAATATAAAAAAACTCACATCCATACTATCCATACTAATATTATAAATTCGAAAGTAACTCTATCTGTCTGTCTGTCTGTATGTTACCTTTTCACGCCTAAACCACTGAACGGATTTCGATAAAATTTGGCAGAGAGATATATTGCATCCCGGGGAAGGACATAGGATAGATTTTTATCGACATACCTCGCGAGCGAAGCCGCGGGCGGAAGCTAGTTGTTTATAATTTCTTCCGTATTTTATGTTGATTTCTTTGTTCATAGTAATTAATAACAAGTAGCATAGCTGGTACAACTAGATTGATAGATTGACGTCTATGGGTTATCTTGGATGTTTTGTTCACTATTTTCCTGTATCTAACCTAGACTAGTTGTAGATAAGCTTAATTAAGTATAATATAATTAATAGGTATATAGGTAAGTAGCTGCGCCCTGCGGTTTCACCTCCATAAGTTTCGATCCCGTAGGAATATCGGGATAAATAGTAAGTATCCTCTGTCCTAATCCATCATGTCATGGTCATGGTCACAATATCATCCATATTTTTACTGTGTCATGGTCTAGCCATGTGCTGAATTTCATCCAAATCTGTTCAACCGTTTTATCATGAAAAGTAAAAATTACTTAAGATTTAAAAAAAAAATCTTTATAATACCTATTATAGGTAGTTTAGATGTCAAGCAATTTAAAAGTATGTTAGGACTATTCAATGTATTAATATACGGGGTCAAATTAAATTAGCTAGCGAAACTGCGCAGACGTGATTAGTATCGATAAAACATTTCATAATTTTAGATTTTTGATTCGTTGCACTTTTGATAACAAGAACTTTTAAATCTGCTGTTCCATACAAAAGTGCAATACTAACATGACCGAAGTGTCTAGAATATCGTCCTTTTACAGACTCTGCCAGGTATTTGACGATGATCGTATGTTAGACAAAGACGATTTAATCAAGTTGAAGTATTTGGAGCGAGTAGTCAAGGAATCCTTGAGGTTATTCCCGCCAGTGCCGCTAATTATTCGAAAAGTCTTAGAAGATATTACGTTACGTAAGTATTTTATATATTTAAGTTAACATGATATAATAGTATCGCCCCCTAGTGGCACCGTCATCGTTTGTTTGGTTATTTATTTTATTTCAAAATAGTAGCCACGGAAAATACAGTGGCCACTATTATCCGTTTTAAGGATTATAATAAAACTAAACAATTTAAAACTACCGTTTATAATAATAATATTAACGTAAAATCTTGTGGATATTTTCTGCATTTTCATTCTAAAATAAAATAAATAATCAAACAAACGATGAGGGCGCCACTGCGCGATCAGCGTTTGGTCGGCGCCGCGCCGTCTTAAAAAATCATTGTAGAAACGTTTAAGTAATTTGGATAACATTTATTTATGCTTGAGTCCAACCATCGCGGAAGACCCAATCGTAGATGGCAGGACGAACTTGACGTCTACATGAGGGATTGGTCCATATTAGCTCAGGATCAAGTGGAGTGGAAAAAGGGGAGGCTTTTGCCCTGCAGTGGGACAATACATGCTGATTATTATTATTATTGTAGATCAAATAAATCAATATACTACTAATACCAGTAGAGCAGTGGTGGCCCAGTAGTAACGATCGCGACATACGAGTTGTAGGTCGTGGGTTCGAACCCAGACAGGCGCTCTACTTTGTGTAAATTATTTCATCACCACTGCTCTCAAAACAGTGAAGGAAAACATCGTGAGGAAACCGGCATGTCCTAGAACCAAAAATTCGAAGATATGTGACTTACAACCGATTCCCTCTGACAGAGAGGAGGCCTGAGTCCCAGCAGTGGGAACATCAGGCTTAGGCAGTTTTTTTTTTATTTTCTTCAATTAGAATTATCATCTACTATCTTCCACAGCGTCTGGTCGCGTTTTGCCCGCTGGTTCGGGCGTGGCCTGCTCAATATGGGGCGTCCACCGAGACCCTAAATACTGGGGTCCAGACGCTGAGGAATTCGACCCTGATAGGTTCCTGCCTGAAAGATTCAACCTGGAACACCCTTGCAGTTACTTGCCTTTTAGTAATGGACCTAGGAATTGCCTCGGTAAGTTACTAAAGTGTGTGATACACGCATAAACAAGTACATACACGTACTTGTGGATCGGCACCCTAATTGCGTAACACGCTATCATAAGAAAGCCATTGCTATTGATAGTGTGTTTCGCAATTACCCCACTGATATCTTTTTCGCTGTCACTCCATGTAAGCAGGTACGCGAACTGTTAGGCCTGATCTCGTTCTGTTACGCTGACGTCGGTCGCCGGTCGGTCGCGTACAGTCAGTACCAACATACGCGCCGCTGACGTCAGCGTCGCAGACGACGTAAGCGACCGACGTCAGCGTAACAGAAATTCAGGCCTTAGAGTCATCCGAGTTCTTGTTAGAATTGGATTAAAATCGGTCAAATTGTGGTGAAGATGTAAGTGCGAAAGTCTTTCATTTTATTTCCATTACCTTTTCTAAACGACAAGACCTTATAAGATATGGTCATTGTAGGAAAGAAGATGACCACTTATTATAAACACAATAAGATGAATAGGTATTTACTTTGTGACATATACATTATTTGTACTTTAATTATTGTGAATGTGACACTGACCTGTATTATACAGTTTAATAGAGGTCAGTGGAATGTGAGGACTGTTTTAATTTTTTTCGTTTGTTTTAATGATAATTTGGCAGTTTGAGAATTTTATGCGGCCTATCCAAATGTCCTTTCTAATTTTTCGTCGAGTCTAAATTGTTACAAAGAAATATAAAACAAAAAATGAGTGACGGAATTCAAACAAGAATCAATTTGTCAGCAATTTATTTTGTTAATTTTGTATTTTGTGTTTCACGAACTGTGTCCAAATAAACTTTTTTCTTTCTTTCTTTCAATTAGCAATCTGCAAGTTTTCGTAAAAGATGATTGCGAATTAGAATAATGAGATATCAGTATGATATCTCATTATTCGAATTGGGGACTCAATGGTTATGCTCCCATTCTGTAACTCTTGATATCTTATAACAATCCAAACGCATTTACTTTATTCCAATATTAACTATACAATTCAAAACATAAATAAATAATCATTTGATTAACCTTGTATCTCTGAAACAATTAAACACTTGTTTGCACATGCAATTGTGCTTCTTTTTAATGTAGGCAATTAAAATTGACATAAAACGTGGTATACCTAGATATTGCCTGATATTAGTATGTGTCAGAGACTGCCAATCAGCGGGCAATGGCTTTTATTTTGACAGTTCAACAATATTCATTGCGTTATTTATGCTGTTAAACAGAAAAAATGAAGCAATGGATTAGCAATTTCCTTCAAAAATATTCAGATTGTGTTTTACGCAGCCAGGGTGATGTTTTCAATATCTGCAAAAAATCACTGCTAACTTGCAATCACAACCTGAAACATTTGGAAGAAAACAGCTACTACACTGCTTTATATGTTTAAAAAATCGTCTGCTCAACTATGTAAAGAACGTTATTGAGCTGTCAAAATTAAAGGCATTGCCATTGTAAGTGTGTTACGCAATTATTTTTATTATTTAGGTATTCTTTCCAGGGGTAGACCGCACACTTACTAGCTACGTTATCCAACAAATAAAAAAAAAGATTTTTATGAAGGTGTGTTTTCCTAGAGAACGTTTAGTGGCATTGTAAAGTCAAACCCCGCTGCCAACATTTTCATGATAGCCGTCACTGCTGCAGTTATATGGCGGCCACGGCTCTCCTAGAAAACCGTACTGATCTACAGACTATTACTCAAACAAGTTGTCAATTAAGTCATTTATTTATTTATCAATTTATTTCGGGCATCAAGGCCCATGTAATACAATATTAATATAACTTAAAAATGCTAGATATAAATACATACCACATTATAATTACACTAAAAACTAACGGACACGAAGTGTGTGCGTCGTGTTATGCTGACTGGTGTCATGTAGTCGGCCACGAAACCGGCGGTACACAACACCCTTCGGCCAGAACTCTTCCTTGAGGAACTTCTCGAGATGATGTGTCGGAACATGCACCACGAACGACTTGAAGTTCGTGTTGTGACGCGACTCCAACTTCTCGACCCTCAAAGTCCAATTGGTCTTCACACGCATGTACTCCTCGATCTCCTCAACTTTCGTGAAGTAGTGTAGTCTGGACACGTACAGTTGCGTACTCATTAACTGCCACCACGGCCACACGATTGACACGGTGTCCTCCTACAATAGATTTTCTGTTGTCTGTTGTGAGTGACCTGTCAATAGTGTCAATCCCTAGTATCAGGTAGAATGACAGCTCACTTTAAGCTCACTTCACTTAAGTTATCACGGTGATCTTTTTACAGAATAGCACCTCTGTTATCATAGATTTCGTGCCTCTGGACCCTACTGCGTTGACATATTTCGTCAGCTGTCCCAAACACTTTGACCGCGTAGGATCTGCGCGTTTGTAGGAAACAGCAGATTTTTTTTTAAATAACCGACTTTGAATTTCATCTCACGGAGGTCCATAATCATGTATTGAATCCATGGTAACAGATAGTGTATCGATGTTCCTTCCTACTTGTAGTAATAATAATAAAAAATGTTTTATTGACATAAAGTAATTATATTGTAATAATTTCGTATTGTCTGTCCTACATTCGTTTAGAGGTATGGTCGATCAATAATTATTGACCGAAGGTTGGCTTTCCATTAAACAGTTACTAAGCTGGTTGCTGCTCTGTATGTTGAGTACCCCTGATCAATATCGCTCTCAATCGTAATGATAATTACTTCCAGTAACTAACTATGTGCTGACAGTTGTTAGTTATGTCTCCGTAAGTGCACGTGCCTGCATTTTATCAATTGTAAAAGGGATTTCCCTTATTTAGGTATGTCCGCGGTTTTGCACCGTTTAGATAGAACCGGAAATACCTGCCTGTAATCTGTTAAAGATCGAATTAGCATTGATGACGCGGAAAAGATCATACATACCTACTAAGTACATATCTCTACGTATTATAAAACAAAGTCCCCCCGTGAGAATCAGGGGCGATAGTGATACGCGCAACAAACAGACTGATTAAACATGGTTACATTTTGCGTAGACCAAGAACCCCCTGCTGAATAGCCAATCTTATCAATTGAAATCCGGTACAAGAATAAAGAATCTTCTTAATTTATTTATGGTACGGTCGTTTTAATTCAAATTATTTTGTCCACAGGCTACCAATACGCGTTGATGTCAATAAAAACAGTATTGTCAACAGTTCTGCGACATTATAAAGTTGTAGAAGACAGAGAAGATGGTCCTGTACCAAAAATTAAGGTCAAACTCGATATTATGATGAAGGCTGTCGATGGATACGAACTGGCATTGGAAAGAAGGGTGAAAAAAGTTTCTACGTGACGTGATAGAAATGCGAGGGAACAATGACAAGTTATTTTTTTTGTACCTGACAGCTAGAACATATTAAGTATATTTTTGTATTTATACTGATTTATACGGACGGGTTAATACGGAAGTAATATTTTAGATTAAAATATTTTTAATATTTTCGTTGGTTTAATTTACCTATAAGTATATTTATCTATAAGATCAAAGTTTTCACAAAAATTTTAGCTTCTAAAGCTTGAATAACTTCCATAACTTGGTACCTGCTTAGATTATTTTTAATGCCAAGGCGGTGAACGAAAATTGCCAAGGCAAATGCGCAAATCATAAACAATAATTTTATGCAAGAAGTTTGTTTTATGCAGCCTGATGCATTAGGTACAGACGCCAGCACATCAAGCTACCCCAAACTGTCAAATTTTCCCAATCAACCTTGAACCTTACGGTGCAGCGATAAAGTTGAAAATCTATCAAAGAAATTTGACAGATTGTAGTAGGTTTATGTGCTGGCATCTGTACTTTACTATCCATAGAGTATTTTTTTATTTATCTGTCTGTATAACTGCTGACAGAATCCTGCTGAATACGTCAAAAATCACACGCAAAGTACTCTGTGGAGTAATCAAACCAAATCAAACCAAATTTTCCTCTATGAATCAAACGGGATTATATTATTTTCAATGGACCCAATTGGTCTGTGAATGGGCCTGAAATAGGCCTCCAAACTCAGATTTTTGCCTTCAAATCTCTTCAACCTACGTGGATATTCTGAGATACGTGAGTCATTACTGGTAAGTTAAGCCGAACTAGTCTCATTTGTGATGTACCTAGTTAAACAATAAGTTGAAGAATTAAATACGAGTCGCTGGCCTTGCACTTTCTCGATGGTCGTGCGTCCTTTGAATCTATTACCGCAACTATTTCCATGTTAAATTATGTGGTTCGTTACCTTTAAAAGCAACAAAGGTGTTTTCACACTATAGGTTCCTGCTTGTCGTAAATTAAAATATAGTCTAAAGGCAAGTCTAGTCTAGTCTAGTTTCGTAATGAACATTGCACAGACACCTATAGGCTACGAATAAGTATTCGTAGCCTATAGGTAAGTTTTAAAATTGGGGAAACCTTTTTCTAAATCTTCCACGAGTTCAAACATAAAATAATGGAGCATTTTATTTGAAGAATGTCTCGGAAATTGTCTAGATATTTTGTGTTCAATCAACTAATATTTTCTTTTAGACATACTGGTGCACAAAGTTATAAAGCTGAAGAGCAGAACAAGAACGGATTCGGGAAATCCTACGACGAGATGATGAAGTTATATTAGGCAGGTACCTGCCTAGAAGTTGTAAGTTCAATTTGCAGTCCAGGACTGATTAAAAATCTTCAACTCTACCAGGAGGAAGAGCCATATTAATTCGATTATCCCCCACTCACATAACACCCCACGTACGGTTTACGATCCGCCGTAGCATAGCAAAATCAACCTATATTGTTCCCACTGCTGGGACATACTTAGGCCTCCTCTCTGTAAGAGAGAGTGGGCCGTAATTCACCAAGCGGACCCAGAGCGGGTTGGTGGATGTTACTTGTCTACGAATTTTTGGTTCTAGGACATGCCAGTTTTCTCGTGATGTATTCCTTCACCGTTTTGAAAGCAGTGGTGATGAAATTTTAATACACAAAGTGCCTGGCGATGGCTGTAGACAGCGCGAATTACTAAACGAAGAGTAGAACACCTTTACGCTAGGTGGTGCGTCGATCTTTGCAGGGTGGTTGGTAGCAGCTGGACGAGAATTGCCGAGGATACAGTAAAATGGCGTGGGATTGGAGAGGCCTGTCCAGCAGTGGACTAGTATAAGCTGATGACGATAATAACATACCACAGACACCACGCTTCCGTAGTGTGTCATCTTTTGTTTGTGTGTATTCTATCTGTTCCACGAGAGAAAAAATTCTTTATTTATTTAAACTTTTCGCACAAAAAGGTACAAAGGCGGACTTAATGCCTTATGCATTTTCTACCAGTCAACCAAGGGTGGTGAAGAGATTAGATGGCATGTGCTTTGATTGAGAGAAACAATGATAAAAAAAGTAAAAGAATTATATCCCAAACTACAACTAATAATATGTGGCGTCGAAAAATTCCTCCACGTCGCTATCGACTGTAATGTACCCGAGAGACTGGCGGCATTACCACGTTGTATGGCAATACTGAGGCTCTGGCCAAGGTAAAAGCCAGCCCTAGGGTCACAGGAAATGTCAACCAGCTTTTTGGAGATTTCGTTGAACTTTTAGTTGACAATGCTCATATTGATCGCCTTCGATTCCATTTGAGAGAAACCATGCCAGAGAAATAGCAAAATAACGTATCTATTGTAGATAAGGTAGGCAGTACCTATAAATACAGCCTTACATTACACTACTGTGTTCGAACATTTTTCCACCACCTTCGAACTTTCACAACCATTTATTTTAATGACAAAAATCTATTGCTCGACTAGTAATTGCACTATACATAGAATTCCAAGCTATTAGAAACAGTTTAATGACAAATCGTAACTCTAGTCTTTTTATTATGGCTTGTAGTTACGGTTATTAATCAAAACAAATGCTAATTTAGTAATAAAGCATGGAATAATATGTAATCTTAATTTTATCTGTGTATTTTATATATAAAACAGAGGTCAGATAGGGGCAATATGTTTCAAGCAATGCAAGCGAATAAGTAGGCATTTTTCAGGATCTAAATAAGGACGAAGCTATTAAACCATAGCTTTGTTGTTAGAAGTGCTCACTACGAGAAGAATTGGGGGCTGTTCAGTTATCGAAGGGAGCTAAAGTAGATTCAAAAGCTTCAAGCATCGCAAACGCATGGGCGTTTTTAGGATCTAAACGACAATATCATTATATATCTGTACTAACCATTGGACCTATGTTGTCAAAATAAATAAATGAATTATTATTATATTATCTTTAATATAAAAATGAATCGCTAAATGTGTTGCTAAGCGCAAATCTCGAGAGCAGCTGAACCGATTTCGCTAATTCTTTTTTTGTTGTGTTCGGTATTGTCAGGACAAGGTTTGTATGAAAGAAAAACAAAGTTCGAAAAAAAAAAATTGCAACCGTGCGAAGTTGGGGCGGGCCGCTAGTAGCTAATAAATATGGCTTTGTTACTGGAAGTGCTCACTTGGAGATGCGGGAGGGCTGGTCAGTTATCTTAGGGAGCTGAAGTCGAATCAAAAGCTTCAAGCAACGTAAATGCAAAAGCGAACCAACGAGAACAAACCTTTTGTTACCAGAACAACCAAAAACCAATGCCTTCAAAAGTCTCTACCGTTATTTTTTATTCCTAGGACAGACACGATAATATCAATCATTCTATCTATGTAAGGGGCCGTCTCCACGAGCGAGAGAATCGCGGCGATAGTCTCGCCGTGCCATCAAATTTTCTCCGTCCGAATAATGTTTTTAGGGAAAGGAAAATTGCAAAACTTGATAACAAAATTGAATTGAATTGAATTCGAGAAAAACAGGTTTTATATGCGAATAGTTTTTAAATAGCATAAAAACCAGATAAATGATATGATTCGGTTCCAACATTTATTTGTCTAGGTCTGTGTTTTGTCTTCTGTTATAATATAATAGATTAAAAGTTATTATCTTTATTATTCTCTATAAATGTGTAATGTCATTTGATTATGTATTTAGGCGTTGTTCTTTATGTATGTATGTTTTCTTTATATGTTCAGTTCAACTCATAAGCTTTAAAATCTTATTATTAAAGTCATCTGTGATATTTGAAGATCTTATACAGCAATGAGCAAAATAATATTCACATGGATTTAATTCATAAAAGTATGCATTGGAAGACTTTATGCACAACACCTTAAAATTTTCAGTTGATGATATTACATTAAATAGGGGGAAAATCGATTTATTATTTTCAAATGTGTGTGTTTTTTTTTTTTTTTGTTATTATTTGTATTATTGATTGTTAAAGGAATTGGATTGGAGGAATGAGGTCAATGTCGTGAGGAAAGTTTCGAGTATGAATGTCGATGGCTATATGAGTAGAGGTAGACCAAAGAAACGATGTATGGACTGTGTGAATGATGATATGGTTAGAAAGGGGGTGACTACCGAGATGATGACTGATAGAGAATTATGGAAGAAAAAGACATGTTGCGCTGACCACAAATAAATTAGGATATGGGCAGGAGAATGATGACGATGATGATTGTATAGGTATATTGATTATTATATCAGTTAGTATAGTTAGCTATTATCAAGGATGTAGCAGTAGAGTAGAGTAGGTCATGGTAGGAACTATATTTATTTTTATAATATGCCAGTTATCCTTAACACTATGGGCAGGCTTCCAAAAGGTTAATACTCGTAGTCAGTGTAGCAGTAAATGATGGCGATTTCTTCTTTTTGCGTCGAAACCAAAACTAGGTAAATATATTTTGATATATTAGATGAGTTTTGCCCAGTAGGTGGCCACGCCAATCGCGGTATCAGTGGCGTTTCTTAGGTCCTTAGAAGTGCAGATGTATGAGATGTACAGTGGGCTGCATCAATTGGGTACCCACCTTGAAAGCATCTAACAACTGGGGTAGGGTACCCAATTGATGCAGCCCACCGTACCTATACGATGTTTGTGTGTAGGGACACTCCAACATAATTTATGAGGTTTGTGGTTGTGATGATATAATGATAAACAACAACAATAACTGGAACAATGTGTTTCTTATGTTTAGACGGGCTTTGTTACATTTCCATTGTTATTAGCGCCATTTGTTTCTGTTCCAAAATAAAAACCTTTTATTTTATTAATAATGCAGTATTTTATTAATATTGCAATAATGCAGCTCATGCTTTCAGGCATTATAGGTTATATTTTTTGTGTTATATATCATTGTAGATTATATATTTTGTGACAGTTTCCCTTCAGTTAAGATTTTCGTGAAAAGTGACGCAAATCTACACGATATTCTATTTGTTTTTTTTGAAATTTTTATTTTCCCGTAAATGAGCATACACACGAGCAACACGCGCCAAATGACAGAGGCGACTGCAGCCGTCGATACGTCTACGGCTGCCAGTGTTGCCAGACGCCGACGGCGTTTCTCGTACAGACATGTTCTGGAATCTCGTATTTTGTCAACACAACCTCGTACATACCAATTATTTAATAAATTTCTTAAAATCGATTGAGTTTCTAGTCAACTACTTTGCAATAAACGATTTGAGATTTGAAAAAAAAAACGTCTAGAAAGCAGTTTCGTCAAAAAGTAGGTACTACAGGGAAGTTTGTACAAGTTGTACATACAAACACACTTTACACACCGCTGGAAAATCTAGTGTCCATGGTTGCAGGTCGGACAACCGGAATTTTGCTTTGGATACTGTAGTACTTATCTATAACTTTAACTTAAGAACTTTAAAATGAGCAACGCGCATGCACATGCCTCGGCCTCGCGCGCGTAGGTCACCTAGGCTGCCATCGCAACGTGCCGCCCGTGTATTTGAGTACGGTGCTCAAATACACGACCGGCTGGCATGTTGTCGACGGGTCGGCTGTTAGGTACCTACCTCTGCCGTCGACGCGTGTCGCCCGTGTGTAGGTATGCACACTAATTTCAATAATTAAATATTTTGCCCTTTTTATGCAAAAACATAAGTGAATGACAACTGAGAATGGCCTGTAGGTTTTTAAAGAGGGCATTTAAATTGCAACAACCTGTATCACGCAAACTGTTCGCCATAGAACTGGGTTACAGGAAGCGGCAGGAATTTCAATTTAAAGTTTATAGAATTTAATTATAGAGTACCTACATGCTCTTTTATAGCTAATATTATAGATGCGTTCATTTAGCGGTCGAAACGTTTATAGGGCATTAAAGTTAATGCACGCAATCAGAATGTGGG
This sequence comes from Gortyna flavago, assembly GCA_963669345.1. NCBI lineage: Eukaryota > Metazoa > Arthropoda > Insecta > Lepidoptera > Noctuidae > Gortyna > Gortyna flavago. The sequence goes on along the minus strand of OY770131.1, from coordinate 13,892,309 downwards.
CAATTCTAGTCGCAGGAAAGTTGTCTGTGTTAAACTTACAAGTAAAAGGTAAAGTTCAAAGTTTTAACATGATTAACACACCTATTAGTTTTAATTAGTATTATTTTATTAGCGAGTTGTAAATTGATGGATAAGTAAATGTCTACTTTGGCAAGACGGACTCATTCCGTGTAACAGAATAATACTAGCTACTAAGTTTTTTAATAATATTTATTCAGAGTTCGGGTTTTAATGTTACAAAACATACCCATAAACATAATTTAATCAAATATCTCATGAAATACAGTCGTTCGCAACCGTATAAAAATACAACCACCTCGTAACATTAAGGCGACTACATGACCTAAAGCGCGGTCACTATCGGACTGCATAGAAAAGAAAGAGATGCGCGATGACACAACGCTGGTAATTTATTGCAAAATATGAAACAATCATATATTGTTGATTTATCAAACACCAAACAAATAAAAACCGTATACTAAAATTCGGGGAATTAAATTGTCTTTTATATGGTGAAAGTTTTATGAAAATACACCAGATAGTGTTTGCGTGATTATCGTTTTTATGTCCGCGGTAGACATTACTTTACAAATTTATTACACTATGTTAAAAAAATATAATTGTTAATATTCACATATCAAATTACGAAGCAAATGGTCTAGTATAACATTTATTTTTTTCAAAGAAATCAGTCCGGTCGATTAGACGTGATGTTGAATTTAAAATTATTAGAAGTCGTATATCTGCGCCTTAATCAAAAATGTTATTCAACTTTACCGAACTTGTTCGGTTAAATATAAAAAGCGTCGCGTCATTAGACTAACAGAATGCATTATCGTTGTTACGTTGCTTTTTACAGGAGGCTCGTGTCACGAACGGGGGTTAATAAATCACTGGGGGTTGGGCATCAGCTTGCAACGTAACAAACTCGAAGAATCGGAGACAGTAAAGGGTGGGCGGTGGAGAGCGCCAGTCGACCCGCGCCGAACGAAACGCGCCCCGAGCTAACGTAACGTAACGCAAACGTGTCTCGAACGATATCTCGACTCCAACCGATAATACCTACGATTGCAATGATAAGCTGACATGCGATTCACGCGTTCACATACACGAGTATATTCCATTGAAGGCGAAGATGTATCGCGGCTGTTAGGAATAAAGTTGGAAAATATGTTCCCTATGGATCGTGTCCAGTTTTGAAAAATAAACAAGGCATGTTTCTAGGACTGTGCTGAAGAATGGACGGCAGCTTCGATGATGACGAGCCTTTTGTATTCAGACTCAATGAGAGCGGTTCTGGACCCGGCTTGCTGGTCAAGGTACAACGTAGAACTTGTTAGGATTCACGTAGTTTCCTCGATGACTTATGTACACTGTACAGTAGGTATAAGTAGTAATGATTTAACTTTAAATCATTAACTAGCAAATAACTTGTCATTAAACAGAATGAGTAGTAAATTGTTAATTCAAGGAGCATTCATAATTAGTTTTATTATCATTGTTGTGTGACACCTATTCATCAAAGTTGTTAATAAAAGTTGACGTAAGCTGCATATTTTGTACTTCTATAATAGTTTAGTCCTAGACAATTATAATCATCTTTTTACCCTTGTCCCATAATGTTAGTTGGGGTCGGCGCAACACATTTTATGCTTCCTTTCTCCCCTGTTGACTGTCACGCTATTATTCCCTTCCTTCTCGTTCATATTATTCCTTACACAATCCAACCATCTTTAGCAGTCAGTCCTAGACTATAAACTATACATGAGCATGCGTTTACGTTATGCTTTGTAGGTATAGTGTAAGAGCTATAATTGTTTAATAACGCTATTATTTCATTGACACAATTAATTGTTTAGTCGTAAACTAGTCCACAAGTCCAATTCAATGGTAATGGATAAGTGCAGTTTTATATAGCGTGCCGATGCCGCCTTTAATAGCGACATTAATCTAACACAAATGCATACGGTTTCGCGTTTCCGTTTTATGAACATAGTTACGGTCTATTAGCTTCTGCTTGCGACTTCGTCTGCGTCAGATTTCGGCCCCCGACCCATCGCGTCGCATCCTATCGTCCGCCCGCGCTATTACTTCGTTTAAGTTTAGCGTTATTTCTGATATTTTTGCTCAGAAACTAAAAGTCCTAGCGTGATTTTAAATAGCCTATATAATAGCCTTCTTCAAAAATTGGGCTATCAAATGCAGAAATAATTTTTAAAATCCGACTTGAACTATCTTCCAGAGAAGCGTTCAAACAAACAAACAAACTTTCCAGCTTTATTATTAGTATAGAGTAGTTTTATTTTTAAATTATCCATTTATTTATTTTTTAATTTTCTAAAATTGCAACCTGTACTTTAAGAACTGTAGCGCAGGGGTCACGGATCATAACATCGCATCAATTTAATTAAATTGAATGACGTGCAAAGAGAAGGCGAATTAAAGCAAAGAGAGAGAGCCCTATGTCGGTAGTTTTCAAATTATGAATTATTATTGGTTAGTTGTTATAATTTTTATGATTACTGGCCACTAGCGGGACCCGTGTGTTAAATAATAATTAGGCTGCATTACCACCAGAGATGAGCGAGGATGCTTAGCGAGGAACGTGTGTAGAACTAACCAATAACAACGCTAACATAGTTCAAGCTATGAAAATGAAGCGATGTTATTGGTTTGGTTCACACACATCCCTCGCTACGCATCCTCGCACAGCTCTGGTGGAAAAATGTAGCGGTACGTTGAATATTTAAATTAAATACTGTTTGTACCTATGTATAAAGTTGAATAGTTAATTTTTACTATGTCAGTAGGTATTTTATATTGCCATTACAAGTTGTAACATAATATTCAATATTTATAGGCGTAATTACCTGATATTAATATAATTATGAGACAAAGCGGCTGGGTTTTCGATATCTTCGATTTAATTGTTATTAATGATAAATAAAACAATATTTACATGTGTTTAGTGCATGTTGCTTCTGACAGCAATTTAGTTCGTAAATTAAGTACTTATAACTATTCCTGATAAAGAACGGTTTATTTATGTAGTTATTTATGAGTTAATAAATAATTTTACATCTATAAATAAACATGGGATCACTCACTGGGTGGTACTGGTACTCAGCTGCATCCGGTTGGACTGGAAGCCAACCTCAACATAGTTGGGAAAGACTGGGCAGATGATGATGATGAAATAAACATGGGTTACCAGTTTAGTTTTATCGTAATAATAATCTGCTGGACGGGAATCTAAATGACTTACTAAACCGAATAAATATACAGAATGTACCATAGAAGTGTGGTCAAATTTAAGGGTGTGGTTATAGACCATCAAACTTAACAACTTTCTCTATGGGACCAACATCGTAATCGAGAAAAAAATAATCTGCTGCCCATACATTTTGGTCGAGTAGGTATTGAAGTTTTGTTACCACACATTTCTGATACACGCTGTATGGTTGATTTTAACGCCCGGCTGTGCCGAATCATACCGACCCGAACAAGTGTGTAGCACCCCTTAGCTTTAAGGTTCAAAGATCGATCATTTTAGAAACAACCTTAGATAAATTTAAAAGTTGAAGATACGTTACTTGATCACAACACGCAACCTACCAAGATTTAGGTTTTTTGCTACACATATTTGATGGAACAAAATAAATAAGACAATCTCACTCAAAGTTCTAGCAAACGATAGACGGACAAAAGATTTTTAATGCAGGGGTCATTTGTTCTGAACTTAAGTATATTGAATCTATATTATTGCATAGTCTTGCTTATCAGGTGTGTGCAGAGCGTGGGTGGCGAATGTACCCCGGCTACCACAGCGGCCTGGAGGAGCGGTGGAATCTCTGGTGGAAGACTAGCTCCTTTCCTGCAGCCAGCTACAAGACCTTGGGAGACTGGCAGGTTAGCATTTCTTATTTACAAGCCCTGTGCGTGATGGGAATTCCCAAATGGCAGAAATAAAGAACTTCCATAGAAAATTTCATCCCCTGCTTAACCCCTTTAGGATTTTTTAAACCTTTCTTAGTGCTCACCTTCGTGCAAAGTTCCATGCTTCTAGATCCAGCAGTTTAGGCTGTGCGGTGTCTGTCAGTGAGTGAATGAATTTAAGATTTTTATTAGGAGCCCTCTTACATTTAATTAACGAGCGCGCATCTTTTTTTTTGGTTATAAATGGCATATCGCAGTTCAACTTATAAGGTTTTCGTCTGCTTAACCGGGATTGCCTGTGGATGCCTCAATAAATTAAGGCCTCCAGCCAGGCCAGCGCGCATCGCCGACGCAGTGTAATTTAGTACTTTTATTTGATTTATCAAAAAATCGAAGTATCAATTTGTTTTTTTTTAATTGATATTTTTTAAGCAATTATTGGAGACTATTTTGGTATAAATACTACGTGAAAATTATGTAGAAGTTCGGAGATATTTAGACTTGTTTTCAGTAGAAAATTGAATTAGGTCCAGTCGTTTTTTTTAATTTATAAGCATGCCTAATAATATAACAAAAATGTATTCAATTATTATAAAAGTATCATTATGATATTATGCATCTACGCGCATTTTTGTAATAGACCTCCTAAGTAAATATTATCTACACTAGCTATTGCTCGCGACTTTCTCTGGGTCTAATTTGAGTTTCATGATTTTTTATACAAATATTCAGGATGAAAACCAGCCTATGTCCTTCCCGAGGTATCAGATTTCATAACGATTTCAGCTGTCAAATTTATAACGCTCTGCCGATTTTTTTTAAATCTTACCGAGAAAACGTAGACGAAAAAAGCTGTGCCAATCCAAGTGGAATGACAGCTCATTGCACGTATTATAAGTTTTAATGGTAAGATTTTTACAGAGAAGGTTAGTGGTTTAGTGGTGAAAAGTTTCGGAAATATTAAGTAGAAATTAGTATGGATGGAAATGCAGATAAAGTATGAAGTGAAGTGTTCCCACCATATTGCCCACCCATCATCTACAGACCTGCCTGAAAGAGGACTTTTTTCCGAAAGGTGTCGTATATCGATGTTTCCGAGGACGGTTACTCGACACCACGCAGCGAAATATGACGCCGACAACGTTACCTACGTGTTTGGTCATAGTTTTAAGGTTTTTAATATGTATTAGTTATTTATTGTACCTATAAGATTATTTCGTGTATTTTATCTATGGGCCTTAGATGCCTGATAATAAAATGATTATTATTATTATTATATTGGTCGGAAAGACCAGAGGATTTTTCTAGCGGTGACCGCAGAAACGCGGTCTCCGCTTGACAGTAACGAAAGAGCGGCACGTGACGTCCATCAACTAAGTAGGCTGACGACCTTCAAAAGGAACAGACTAGATTTCGGAGGCCTATGTCCAGTAGTGGACTGCGATAGACTGAATTGATTGATTGATTTCGATATAACGTTAATAATTTCCCTTTAGCAGGTTAATTGCGTAACAAACTATCAGTAGCCAATGGCTTCCATTTTGACAATTCAACAACATTCATTGCGTTATTTACGTTGTTGAGCTGACAAAAATTTCGAACACATGAAGCAATGGATTAAGCTAAATATTTCCTTCAAAATGATACAGATTGTGATTGAAAATGTGTAACACAATAATAATGTAATTACTTGATCTAAGTAGGACCACGCTATCTTACATTTTCCATGATAAAAAAGTCGACGAAGTCATAATTACTGAACCTTCGTTTTTGATGTCATTTAAAGGGAAAGTTTTATTGAATTAGTTACCACTGATTTATGATTATTATTTAAAACAACAAAGACAGAAATATCGTGGTACTAACGTCGAAATATTTGTCTAGACATGAAATGGATGATGTTGGCAACCTAAATGCTGAACATTAAAAGTAACTGTTTGCCATCTATCCTTACATTTGAACAATGGAAAGGGTAACTTAGCATTATATTTTTTAGCTTACATTAGGTATGTCATCTCATCATCTGCCTTGCCTTTTCCCAACTTTATTTGGGTCGGCTTCCAGTCTAACCGGATTTTACAAGCGACTGCCTATCTGACCGCCATAGCCCAGTTACCGTCTAATACGATACCCCTTGGTAAGACTGGTTGTCAGGCTTTCGGGCTTCTGACGTCAAAGATTCAGGAACGACAGCCGGGACCAACGGCTTAACGTGCTTCCCGAGGCACGGAAGGGTCACGGTATGTAAAAATGGTCACCCATCCAAGAACCAACCACGGAAAGCGTAGCTTAGCCTGATCAACCGACCCGTGCGGCTGTTATTACTTAGCCACTTACCCCTCCGCTTATATACAACCGCCCCATAACTTACATTATGTATCCTTGAATAAATAAATCCCATGATGAGGTTATTCGAAAAGAACAGCTGAAGCGTTATATGGACCATTTTGGAAGGCCAATGTAAAAAACTGTAACCCTCAAAACTATAGGTACCATTACTATTGAAGGTCGGAAATGACGTCAGACATAATAACTATTTATTTTATTATTTATGTATGTAGGTACTTAAACAAGGTAAAATACATTAAGAAAGACATATAACTTTATCACATTACTAGCTATTGCTCGCGGCTTCGCCCTTGTGGTGGTCAGAAAATTATCCCAAGGGAACGTACTACGGAATAAAAAGTATTCTATGTGTAACTGTGCGCCAAATTTTAGTTCAGCCCACAGATATAAATACGTAAGAGCAACTACTTCGCGTGCGCAGCTTGCGTACAAAAATCGTAAGCCTGCACTTTCGCGCTCAGTCCGTAGTACTGCAGTGGTATTCTTTAAAAATCTCACCATAATAACTTGGGTAAAGTCAGCTTAAAGTGAGCTGCAGTGCTATATCTACTGTCTAAAAAAACTCACCGTGAAAACTGAGGTGAAGTGAACTCTAAACACTACCAATCAAATCAAGTGGAATGACAGCTCACTTCAAATTCACTTCACCTAAGTTTTCACGGTGAGATTTTTACAGAATAGACCGGCTATCATTAGTATCAATCTAGCATCAGATGGAATGATTTCTCACGGAATGAGCTCACTTTACCTAAGTTCTCACGGCTGCTGGCTGGGTGAGCGTGAGCGCTGGCGTTACTCCCCGGGGGTGAGGCGAGACGTGTGCCGCACGCGGCGTCTTTGAATCGATTTGATATTCCCATCACTAAATAGTGCTTGTGACGTCATAGTAGGTAGTCAAAAAATGGCATGTTTGGTTTTCATACAAATCGTGATACTTGCGTTATCTAGGTAAATCTATATCTGTGGTTCAGCCATTTTTGCGTAAGTAATTGAGTAACAATCAAAGTACGTTTCAAGGTTCAGAATCATGTGTTGAATCCATGGTAACAGGTTGCACGTTGATGTCCCTTTAAATTTGTAGGATATATTTTTCAATATTTTATTTCTACTTTCAAATCAAAGTTGTTTTAGACAATATTTTTGTTTCAGTTCATGAACCACATACCGAAAGGCGGATCGATATGCAGAAAAGACAACCTGTCACGTCTTCTACGTTGCATGAAGAGGATTTATGGAGCTGTGTACGATTTCAGGTATATTTAGTTTTACGGTATTTTATTGTGACCTTATTGGTAAACTTTCATGACTACCTTCAGAAAGGACAGGAGCGTACCTCGCATCCGGCGTGCGTGTATGACCAGATGTATGAACGAAGCAAAAGGAGTATGTAAGGATAGTAGCAGGTGGCGATCTGTACTTTGTTTCTGCCTAGCCGTATGAGAAAAAGGTGTGAGTTTTTGTATGTGTATTTTCTTCTGTGATTCTGCATTCGCGATTTATTTGGCAAAAATGTAAGCAAATATGAGTTTATAGAAAAATAACTTTAAATCCTGCACAATAAAGTTCAGTTTACGCTACAACTTCAAACATTTTTATAAAATTTCCAATAGTTCTAGTCACTGAAATCAATTTAATTAAGTACCATTAAAATAAAGTTAATATTTGTTAACCTTGAAATAATATTAATTTGAAACGTAAGTTTGAATAGACTTTAGACTAAGTTAATGAAGATTTTTACGATTGATATTTTGGAATTTGTGTTGTCGTTATAAAATCTAGATCTTAGTTCGTAGATTCATGAAGGTACTAAGTATCAAGTATCTACATAAAACCTGACCAAATATATTATATTACTAGCTTATTAATAATATTATGACTAGCTAAATTACTAGCTATCTCCATCTAGCTATCTCTCGACTCTCGAGACGTTAAAATAAATTGTAGGTACTGGTTTTTTATAATCGCCTAACCTTGACCACTGAAACTGGTGACGTCCGTCTAACAAGACGTTACGTGAACTTTGGTGCACTTGTTAGAACGGAGTAGAGCAGGGTTAAGTGGTTTTGATACTTTGGTTTTGTTTGTTACAATATTGTGTGCCCGCGTGAGTGTATGACCTGCGCCCTAATTGCATAATTAGGGCGCAGGTCATACACTCACGCGGGTTGCGAGCACTACGCACCTATAAATTATTTATCCTACATAATAATAGCTTTTCTTCCCTTGTGAGTTTATGATACTGCCTGATATATTTTTGCGGTTTCTCCCCTAGCTCTAGTGGAATGTTCGGAAGGCGTATGTTACGTAAAACTGGCAGGCTACTAATCTTCTTCCACTTATCCTACTGACATTCAGGAAAATAGTAACTATAGGTAATAAGTCTTCGATAAAATGTTTGCGTTTTTTTATATTATTACCTGTCAGACTTTTTACGACAATTAGTAACGTTTTGCAGCAAAAAACTGTGACAGAAGGATAGACGTTAATGAATCAATTAATAGTTTTTCTACCTTGATTGTTACGGCTTTATAATAATATTATGGGTTGACATAATACTTTATTAAACCTGTAACAATTAAGGTAGAAACGTTTTTGAACGTTTTTGTGACAATCAAGAGTCATTTTTTCAGTTGACTGTATCATACAAAGATTTTCAAATGCTTTAAGTGTGTCGAATCATTAAAGACGATTATCGATTAATTAATCGATTGTAACAGCCTCGTTGCTCTAGTGGTCGCAAGCGCTACTGCTGAGCAGGAGGTCCTGGATTCGATTTCCAAATCGGACAAAGTCTTACTGCGTTTTTCATCAGGAATTTCTCAGTTCAGGGTTTGGATTTGTACCCGGTTTGATGGCATTAGACTCGGCCCCTATATTACACGAGACTGGCGAAATGTGGTTGTTTAGGTACTATAGGTCCACGTCTGGCTTATATGATATTATGTTATGTAATGTAATCGATTTGACAAAAACGCGTCGTTTACCTGTAGGTACTAACTAATTACAAGATGCCTACCCCTATACGGATTGATTACATTCCTGACATCCGCATTGCAAACAGTTGTAATTAACATATTTGCAAGTATTTCCACTTTTCATGTACTTATTAACAAGCTGATGCAATACTTATATAATGGGTACATATTTATCTTTAGTGAGGGGCTCGTGGCTAAGTAATAACAGTCGCACGGGTCGATCGATCAGGTTAAGTTACGCCTGCCGCGGTCGGGCCGTGGATGGGTGATAGGTGATCTTTACATACCGAGACCCCTCCGTGCCTCGGAAAGCACGTTAAGCCGTTGGTCCCGGCTGTCTTTCTTGAATCTTTGACAGTCGTTACGAGTCGTCAGAAGCCCGAAAGTCTGACAAGCAGTTTTACCAAGGGGTATCGTGTTACCCAGTAACTGGGTTGTGGAGGTCAGATAGGTATTCGCGCTATGTAAAATACTAGTAGGTACCTACTCAGCTGCATCCGGTTAGACTGAAAGACGACCCCAACATAGTTGGGAAAAGGCTAGACTAGACAGATTGCATTTTGACAATCTCTTTAGTCAGTTACTGCAGGCGGAAAAACGTACCTTGTAAATTGACCTGCCTCCGAATTCCTTATTCCCATATCTCCTGAGTCTGCTGGCTTGTTGGTCAAGTGATCGCAAGCACTACTGCTGAGCATGGGGACCTGGTTTCGATTCCCGGGTCGGGCAGTGTTACTGGGGTTGTCCATCTGGAATTTCTCAGTAGCAGCCCGTAGTCTAGATTTGTGCCCGGTTGATGGTAATAGGCTCGCCCCTTATAACATGGGACTTAAACGTAACTGGTGTAATGTGGGTATACTGTAGGTACACCTCTGCATAACCATTCGGGGAATACCTACAGGCGTGATGAAATGTTATGTGAAACGTGTGTACGTTGTAGCATCACCTTTGTACAGACGCCAGCACATCAAGCTACCCGAAACTGTTAAAATTTCCCAATCAACCTTGAACCTTACGCTTTAGCGATAAAGTTGAAAATCTATTAAAGAAATTTGACAGATTATAGTAGCTTGATGTGCTGGCGTCTGTATAATTTTTGTTCCTTTTTTTCTTGTCCGTTCATATTATGTGTGTAAGTACATAAATAGTAAAGTAAATAAAATTACCTTGAATGGTTAACCAACTATTTTCTAGTTTTTTTCAAATTTTCCGTTTCTTTTTCTGTCTCAGAAACAGATTACCTACTTAGTTATAGTAAAATCTACGAGATTCACACAGTAACTCTAAGATTTAGCACAGATTAACTAATAGTATATACTTAGATATTGTAAAGTTTTAATAATATACAACACTATTAAAAACTCCGCTAACCTAGTAATTACTTCAGTATCCGAGATTGACACACAACAAAGGTTAAATACATTTGATGAATGACGTCTTTTGAATGAATACCGGCCCTACGTCACTAAAAATAATGATCCCGCCGCCCGCGCCGGCTGTCGCTGACAACAAGCACTGGGGCTCTTTTTCCTATAGAGTCAGCATTATGCTGAGCGATGGCCGTTTTGCGTAGATGTGACGCATGTTTTCTCTCAAATTGTTATGTTGTTGCCGCAAATAAACGTACTTACCTACTTTCTTTCTATTTCACGTTACATTATTCAATTGCAAATCACAATAGATGTTATCATTTAATTTCTAACATTGCGTGTTGGGAGTGGGCATGAAATATTATCATAATTTGTTTTGATTACCAATCGTATCTTTAACTACACACATCAAAAGTGTCTAGGGATCAAGCATTTTTATGCGGATTTCTTGAGATTGAGATGTGGCTTTGTAATAAATTTATGATTTTATAAATTTATATGGATCCTTTTTGGTGCATTTCATAATTTGAATCAGGAACTGTGAATCAAATTCGAGTAAAAGATGAAAATCAGCTGTCAATATTTTCCCTATAAAAACATACAACGCATTGAAGACATTATTAGTGCTACTGTTTCCCTACTACTGATTAAAACCAACGTTATTATGGAGCGGCGACGTCATTTAAGCAGGGAAGAAATGCTCAGAGCCGTGGGAATGATAGAAGCTGGTTCCCGGCAACGTACTGTGGCTTTAGCTCTGAATACAAGTCAGAGTGTTATCAGTCGACTTTGGACACGTTACCGAAGCACTGGTACCGTGGCTGAGCGCCATGGAGGACGGTATCGCTGCACCACACGGAGACAAGACCGATACATTCAAATCTTAACTCGAAGAGCTCCAACAATAACCGCCATGATGTTAGCCGTGAGGCTTCATCACTCTTCAGGGAACTTAATTAGCGACCAAACAGTCAGAAACCGCTTGCATGAAGTGAACCTTCATTCCCGAAGACCGCTACGGGTACCACCTATAGCAATGCACAATCGTAGGATTCGATATCAATGGGCTCTTGAACACAGAAATTGGGCAGAAGAACAATGGCGTTTCGTGTGCTTTTCTGATGAGTCTCGTTTTGGTATGAGACCGGATACAAGACGTATACGACACTGGAGAACCCCTGGACGCCAACGGCGATTAAAATCCTGCCAGGAAGTCCATCCTTATAGTGGTGGAACCATCATGGTATGGGCGGGTATTTGGATCGGCGGAAGAACTGAGTTGATTTGGATCAGAGGCATCCTCAACGCTCAAATTTATGCTGAGACGATTGTATCAGACGTCATCGTTCCTCTACAAGTGCAAATCGGTCCCTTATTTCAGTTAATGCATGATAATGCACGACCGCACACCGCAAGAGTTGTAAGACAGACTCTCGCCGCAGCTAACATCAATGTCCTGCCCTGGCCTGCTCAGTCGCCAGACTTGAACCCGATTGAGCATGCATGGGATATGCTACAGAGAAGAGCTCTGCCGAATATGGAGGGTATCCAGTCGCAAGAAGACCTTTTTTTGTTGTTGCAACGAACATGGGCGGCCATTCCACAGCGTGATTTGGATGAACTCATTTTGAGTATGCCAAACCGATGTTCTTGTGTTGTTAGTGTTCGCGGTAGAAACACGGATTATTAATTGTTTAAGTTACCCAATAAAATTTTAAAGAAAACTGTTATTTCAGTCTTTTTTTCGAACTTTTGTGTTAGTGGTTCAAATGTCAAAAATCCCTTTATTAGGAAAATGGCAAATTTCTTTATTAATGCAAAGGTGACTTGGTTTATCGTTACTGCGACAAACGAAAACACTTTATTTGATGAATCCTTAAAGAAAATTTTAATTAATATCAATCAGGAGAAAAGTTATTGCAAAAATATATGTTGATCCCTAGACACTTTTGATGTGTGTAGTTAAAAGGCATAATTCGAATGTTTAATTTGATTTCTGGAATTGAATTAGTTTCAGTAAAGGGGTCTTAAATATTTATGAAATCGAATGAAGGAAATTGATAATATACCTAAGTAAGTGAGTGGGTAAAGTTATTAAGGACGAAGGTAAAGAAAATCAGAAAAAGTTTATAGAATCGTTTGGCAGAAAAATACTGTAAACAACGTTATGTTATGTACCTACTTATATTTTTTTTCACCATAAATGTTTCGAAAACAATCCTGAAATGTAAATCTCATTTCATTGCTCACGACAATAATGAAAACGGTTGAATATCAGGTCATTTTTACAAATTTAAAGCAATAAAAACGGGTAGAAACCATTTTTGTACACGCAGCTCCGCGAACCACCGATGTTGTAAATTGTAATTTTATCCTGATGGGAATTAACAACCGGGGAAACGGATTGTTTACAAAGATTAACAAAATTGATTTAAAATTGTCGTTAAATTCAGAAGCTATTATTTTGTTTGTCTTTTTATTTTCGAGAACGATTTGAGTACCTAATTGTAAATCAGGATAATAAAAGTTGCTTAGGAAATTGCGTCACATTTTTCCTGAAATAAAAAAAACATGAATCCAACAAAAGCTTATTTATTTTTATAATGCCGCTGTTTCAAGATAATATCGTATTCTTATTCATCATAAAAGGTACGTTTTGATAGAATTACCTCACATGCAATTTTGATTTGTAGCTAAACCGATTCCCCTTTAACGTAGGAAGAAATTGGACAAATACAACGTTGTTTGGGAACTCATATAATATCGGGAACGTAAAAATAAATTATCAAAGTCTATCCATCAATCATAAAAGTTGCCTTCAATCATAGACTTAATACGGCCATACAGTTTGGAACTTTACATTCTTATAATACATGCGATTCCCTATTGCTAAGGACTTTGTTTATTTTTTATCTTTAACTTCTTGTATGTGACTGCTTTCGGGGGCTGCTCTCAGTTTTTCGCTTCATGCTAGGTGACTACAGGCTCTATCGAATGTCTTTATGTATACCTATCTTGGTAAAATTTAATTTCATTTAAGAAGTGTTTCATTGCATCAGTATATTATAGTCAATGAGTGAGTGTCCTGCTGCTTAGCGACTTGGGTCCATAGAAAACAAATGAATGAATTATGATTTCATACGAGACACTACCCGGCCACATGCTGGTCAACTGTCGCGAAGGACATACAATCTAAAAACCCGGCCCGACTGACGTTCCCGGCGCAACCTTGGAGGCCTGATTCCAGATAAACTGTGAAACAGGCTGGAGGAAAAAGATGATTGCATACGATTTCCATTATGCTGATGCTTTCATGAAATCATGTAGATACCATTATGTGAAAATTTTTTGTTCAGCCACACATTTAACTCCATGAAAACCTGAAAAACACAGACGTAGGTATTAAAACCTTATACCCCATCTGTACTGCATTAGTCTATGTAGCAGTGCGTACTTAATACGTATATAAAGGTCGGTCTCCACTGCCGTGTACCGTGGTCCGGGTCACGAGTCAATCGTTCACGTCACACGGTATTTGAATGAACCCACGCGCTGGATCGCGTGCCACACGGCAGTACCTTGCATTACCTATTGTTGCTGAGGTAAGAAAAAATAATTTGCGCCCGAACATTTAGTGTGTGTAATTTAATGCGACATACTTGTAGTTGGCAGATGACTTTATCACGATAATGTATGATTTGAGGAGTTGATGGATTGTTACTTGTATGTCACATATCACCTCATCCTCTGCCTAGCCTTTTTCCACCAATTTTTGGGGTTGGCTTCCAGTCTAACCAGTAATTCAGCTGAATATCAGTATTTTACGTGGAGCGACTGCCTATCTGACCTCCACAATCCAGTTACTGGGCAACACGGTACCCCTTGGTAAGACTGGTTGTTATACTTTCGGGCTTCTCACGACCTGTGACGACTGTCAAAGATCCACGAATGACAGTCGGGACCAACGGGTTAACGTGCTTTCCGCGGCATGGAGCGTCACCCATCCACGGACCAGCCGCGGCAAGCGTAGCTCAACCTGATCGATCGAACCGTGCGGTTGGATTACTTTGCCACGAGCCTCCGCGATTCTTTACCTGACTGTTTTAATAGATTAACGATTATCTTAGAGGATGTAAGGAAATTGTAGGTTACCGACACGGAATTTTTAATCGATGTTTATCTTAAGAAAGAAAAAATTTTTTAATGTTACTTACGTAACATTAAAAATTCTTTTTCAGAATGCAATGTCATGCCAGCGCAATATTTGTTTCACTGAATTTACTGCAGTTAATACTTAGTTTCTAAGGATACACTTGACATTCAACTTGACTTTGTACCTATTCCTTGTCAACTTAAAAAAAGTTGAAACTTACAATTTATTGCATTCAATTACGGTCACGCTAAAAGCTATTGCAATTAATTTATGGCTTAAACTGAAAGTAAATACTGAAATACCTAGTTGTTTCAGCAAATTGAGAATAATTGAAAAGGACCTTGAATTTAATTCTTAGTTACTATCGCACACCAAGTTTTGCTGCCAAGTTTTTAAAGGTCGTATTAAAAATTCCCGCATCGTGTCTTTAGGTGAAAGTTCACGGTAATACCAAATTATTGTTTTGAATATTAATGAACGTATTTTCAGCAATTATCCCCAAGTGGCACCGTCGAGTGAGATCGCGTGACGATTGCACAAAGAAAAAGGAATCAATGTCATAGTTTTTTTTCGGTTATTAGTATTCATTGTTGAACCACAAAACTGACTGGATCACCCCAAACATTTGTGTTTTCGTTAAGGGGTGTGCGAATGAGACAGAGAAAGTAGTAAAAATTAAATGGATGATAACTTGGGGTAGTGAAAAAGTAATGGTTGTGTACGATGCAAACAGAAATTTGAATTTAGATGCGTTTTAGGTTGAATGATTTCTGAAAGTCGATCAGTGACTCAAAAAATGTAATGGAAAACGTATTCTACACGCATCGATAACTTGGCGGTTTACATAAACAAAAAATAAGCGTAAATGAAAAATATTGTTTAGAGGCTGAAAAAGTATCCGGTTAAGCACGGGGTCAATGGGTCGTCATTTGGAGTTATTTACGACTACCATGTTTATTTCATACTAGAAACGTAGGTATTTTTATGAATATTATACTGGGCATATTGCGTGCACACAAGGTCGAATCTCTATTCTTGCATTTTCCGTGACAAAAATACTGCCACCGTTTTACGATACATATAGTGTTGCCAGCTTGTGAACATCCATATCAGCTTGTGAATATCCAACATCCATTTACTTGTAAATTCTTATCGCCAATCAGTGCTGGCGAAATTTTATGGTCTGCAGTAGGAGTCACGATCGCCCCGTATATTTTCGCTGCCAGCCTGTCATTATCCGCACGCCTGAAAACTTTACTTTCCGAAATTTTCTATATATACCAGCAGTTACTGTTTTTTATATCTTCGATTGGCTTGTCAGTCGTGACGTTACGGTTTTTTATTTGTAAACGTAAAAGGGTAAATCGGTTACCGAAATTCTCTAAGGAAAACTATTTTTGGTGAACGTTATTTTGGGAAGGTTTATTTATAGCCATTGATGGTCGATTCCTAAAAATAGGTAACTGCGATGTAAATGTGTAGTTTCGATTTGCCCAAGTTCTATTCATATTTCAGACATCAATATCAAACCAAAGACGAAAATATATTGATTGTTTACAAACTTTCATTAGTCAGGGAATGCATAATTGGAACAGATGGGGAAGATAAGATTGTCTTTTTACTTGCCTTAAAAGAAACACCAGTTTAATCTCAAACTTAATGCATATAAGGAAGAAGAGTGCTTATTTACCAAAGAGTTAGATCTAAATAATGGTTTCAAACAAAGCCTTCGAAATCTTTGGAGATGTTTCCAGGTCTGGCAAACAGTTTTCGTCAGGAATCTCTCAGTAGCAGCCTGCAGTCTGTATTTGTGCTCGGTTGATGGCAATATAGGCTCGCCCCTTATTACATGGAACTTAAACATAACTGCCAAAATGTGGGTGTACTGTAGGACGTAGGTACACTTCTGCATGTCCCTTTGAGAAACGCAGGTGTGATGTTACGTTCTGTTATGTATTGATTGTTTGATCCCTAATATACCTTCCATCTGCTGCCTGTCCATGTGCTTCCAGTCTAACCGGATGCAGCTGAATACCTGTATTTTACATGGAGTGACTGCCTATCTGACCTCCACAACCCAGTTACTAGGTAATACGATACTTCTTGGTAAGAGTGCTTGTCAGACTTTCGGACTTCTGACGACTGTCAAAGATCTACGAATGATAGCTGGGACCAACGGCTTAACGTGCATTCCGAGGCACGGAGGGGTCTCGGTATGTAAAGATGCTCACCCATCCACAGACCGACCGCGGCAACCGTAGCTTAACCTGATGGATCGACCTGTGCGGCTGTTATAATTTAGCCGCGGGCCCCTTAATATCCTGACTAATATTATAAATGCGAAAGTAAGTTTGTTACTTTTTCACGCCTAAACCACTGAACCGATCACCCTGAAAACAAATACGTTGTCAGGTGTACCTACAGAAACGGGCATAAGGTACCTTTCATCCCGAAAAAAGTACTATGCCCGAGGAAAACAACAATAACTTTATTATGATAATAGATGGCGCCACGTGTTTTTCGAATCATGGTTAAATTAAGTATTAGAAACTTTAGAGTTTAGTTATTTTTTATTTTAGCATTTTGTGAGTTTAGAGCAGGGGTCGGCAAGAATTGTTAGGTGGGGTCCGGATACAGTAAAAAAATTTTAACGAGGTCCAGAAAAAAAAACAACTGATAATAATTAAGTGCTACCTCTTTATTATTTAGGTTTCAAATCAAATTCTGAATTATAAAACACAAGACCTAAAATTTATGTGAGAAATTACACCGACGCGACGGTTTTGTGCCAGTTTTTTATAGTTTAGTTCTCGAGATGAACATCAAATTCGAAGTGTGTCTTCTAAGTGGGCGTCCTTTAATCTCGTACGATATTTGTAATACTTACATTAACATATTTGGCGGTCCGAGGTTCGACCTTTCGCGGTCCGCAAACGGACCGCGGTCCGCCTGTTGCTGACCGTTGGTCTAGAGAGTGCCGATAGACCTGTTTTTCATCCTCCTAACTATCCTAACTACGAGTATATCTTCTATATAAAATTCTCGTGTCACAGTGTTAGTTACCATACTCCTCCGAAACGGCTTGACTGATTTTTATGAAATTTTATATGCATATTCAGTAGGTCTAAGAATCGGATACTATCTATTTTTCATCTATTGTCCGAAAGGGTTACCGCTACCCGGAACACAAAGGGCTAAGGAAGGAACACGGATGGGTTTTAGTCAGTAAGAGTCTGACACTCATTGGATGATTTCCCATCCTAAAAAAAAAAAAAAAAATTATAAGGGTGGCTCTCTCCAGATTTTTTTTGGAATCGAAACTTACGCGGGTGAAATCGCGGGGCGCAGCTAGTAACATTATAAATGCGAAAGTATGTTTGTTTGTTACGCTTTCACGCTAAAACGACTCAACGAATTTGGATGAAATTTGGCACATGGGTAGACCATGACCTGGAGAAGGACGTAGGCTACTTATCGTTCTGGATCGCAGACGAAGTCGCGGGCAAACAGTTCAACTCAAGATATTCTATCAATATACTCAATCGTTGTTTATTTTTCTCAGTCCACCATGTTACCACCTACCCCTGGAGTACGCAAAGCTGGTGTCGGAATGTTCTCGACTGCGACGAGACGAGAATGGAGCGGGGGCCAACGTCGTGTGGATACACAAGCCTGTGGCTCAGAGTCAGGGGAGAGGGATCTTCCTGTTCAGGGTATGTAATCTTAAATTGTTGATCAATATTTTTGCTGTCTGATTAAATTGCTAACATCATACATGTTTTTTGAGCAGAGGCTTTTGTTTATTCATAGTTGTTAACAAGACGGAAAACATATGCACACCATTACCTAAAATACATTCACCTAATTCTCATAATCTTTCAACGAAAGTAAACTCCGCGCAGAGATTGGTAATAAGTAACATGAAATAAAACAAAAAATATAAGCTGACCAAATTTATGTAATGCAATATGAAATATAATGCAAAAACTAGGCGAATTCGTTCCAAGATGGGGCATTTCATATCACGTTTCACTAATCTGTACATGGTCTCAATTACCGAGCTTTGCAAATGGATCGGTAGTTGAAACAGAAGTTCTCTCATTTCTTAAACTACCTCAGAGGAACTTTCTGGAACAAACATACTGAGAAATTGATTTTAACTAATTGCAAAACCGAAGTTGACAAGAAAACAAAGCAAAGCCAAACTCAAATCTGTTACGGTTATTCGACGATATTCGTGTAACATTGCGCACAGCAATACCAAAATTTTATAGGACGGTATGCTAGGAATCAGTGGCATCCATAAGTCGAGACTTCTTTTGTTTGAAACTTAGTACTCGTACTTACGGGCGATTTTTTATCGCGCACTGGATACAATGCGCCGAGAGTTGAAAATTCAACTGTGTTTTTGATGCTTTGGATTCTGAATACTCAGCTGAAAACACTGTGCGCGAAATAAAAAGTTGCGGGAATATAATCGCCCGTGAGTACGAGGGCTTAGAGCACTTATTGAAAAAAGAGTATTGCAATTAGGAATGCAGCTATGTACAGACAAACAACGGTGTTCGTGTCATTTACGCAAATAAAACCTTCTAATAAATTCCAGAGCCTATGCGAGATGAACTGCGGTACTTCGGCGGTGGTACAGCGGTACATAGAGCGGCCGCTGCTGATCGCGGGCTACAAGTTCGACCTCCGTCTGTATGTGTGTGTCCCGGGTTACAGGCCACTCACCGCCTACATGTATGCTGAGGGACTCGCAAGATTCGGTAATACCTACAGAATTCTTGTGATTGGTTAGGCAAAATTCTAACAACCCAAAAAGTAGCACGAGATTGGATTGTAGATTAGATTGGATAGGCTTCTTAGCTTTCAGAAACCCGCACATAGGTAGTCTTGTTTACCTTAGATTCAAGTTTGTCCACTTAATACAACGTGTAACGTTAAATGCGCAAAACTTCTTAAGGGGTCATTGTACTCATCATTATGAACAACTTTTACTAGGTATAGGACCACTGTTTAGTAGGTACATTTTGACGAGATAAGCGAGCATAAATGTGGGGCCCAACTGATTTTTTTTTCGCGATTTTGGCTTGTGTCCCTTAGTAAAACTTGTTCATAATGTTGAGTACAATGACCCCTTAAGAGGTTTTGCGCATTTAACGTTACACGTTGTATAAAGTGGACAAACTTGAATCCAATGAATATTTTTTAACTGTCAAAATGAAACCCGTTCCTACTGATAGTACATAATACGCAATTAGCCCGCTGCTGTTAATGTTGGTCTAGCAGTTTGAGTAGGTCTTTATGCGGCCTACTTTCATTTTTGGTATTGTTCGTCGAGTCGTTGTGCTCCTCAAGTTCTGAGTTCGACTTCATCATCATCTGCCTAGCCTTTTCCCAACTATGTTGGGGTCGGCTTCCAGTCTAACCGGATGCAGCTGAATACCAGTATTTTACATGAAGCGACTGCCTATCTGACCTCCACAACCCAGTTACTGGGTAATACGATACCCCTTGGTAAGACTGGTTGTCAGACTTTCGGGCTTCTGACTACCCGTAACGACTGTCAAAGATCCACGAATGACAGCCGGGACCAACGGCTTAACGTGCTTTCCGAGGCACGGAGGGGTCTCGATATGTAAAGATGGTCACCCATCCACAGACCAACCGCGGCAAGCGTAGCTTAACCTGATCGATCGACCTGTGCGGCTGTTATTATTTAGCCACGGTCCCCTGAGTTCGACTTGCAGAATGAAAATAAAATTAATTTTGATTTTCGTCAAGTCGTCCCAAATGGGCCGTATACGCATGTAGGACGAGTTGATGAATTACTCCGAATTCCTATTTATAGAATAAATAATTTTATTTAATTTCAGTAACGTTGGTCCATCTAAACTTACACATACATTCAGTCAAAAAAGTATCGTATTCGTAAGTAAGTTTGTATAAAAAATGTGACTTTGTAAGTAGGGGGTAATCATCGAAACTACTCATCCGATCCCGAAAATCTTTTACTAATTGAAAGGTACAGCATTGCCGAGTGTTATAGGATTTTGTCAGAAGAAATTTCACACGGACGAAGTCGCGTGCAGAAGCTAGTCATCAATATATTAACTGCTGTTTACAACTGTCTCCTTTCTTGTGCTCTCATATTTAATAAAGATTTGGATTTTGGCGCTTTAAAGAATCCTTAGTAATAAGAATAACTTATTGAAATTATATGCTTATTCAATTGATGTTTTTATATACCTTCTGCATTTTCCCAGTTAATTAGTATTTCTTTTCAAAAATAGTTCCAGATTCTGCGGTCGTTTTCACAGCACAGTTATTTATTTACCTTCCCGTCTGCACTTTCCAGGCACAGACAAGTACACCCTCTCGGACATCCACAACCCGTACCGCCACCTGACCAACTCGTCACTCAACAAGAGCGGCCCCCGATACGCTGAATGTAAGGACCGAATCGGTAGTGGTGAGTGTTAACACGTCGCCGCAGACGCCCGGTTCCTCACACCGGACGTCTTGACAACAGTGCGATGCTTTGCAAGTACGATGTTGCTGTTGTATGTATTGACGGTTTTGTTTTTTTTGGGGTGCTACAAGCATATGCGACAACAAAGCTGACCTGAACCAATGAGGGCTATCGCGTGTGAATTCGCCACTAGAGGTGCTAGTGTAGCGTGAGGTCTCCGAAATGTCAAATGTGACTGTTTGTGGGTGGGCTACGCGGGCCTATTTCTAATTAGAATACCTAATGTTATAAATATTTTGAAATACCTGAGATTAATACGGCAAATATGACTTACGGGTCAGTAAATGTCAGTGCTAAAAGCGGACCTAAGAAAAAGAGGTGCAAAATTAAGCGGGCTGAAAGAACAGCTCATTCAAAATTAGTAATAAAATTTTGAGAGCTATGCTTCAGGACCTTAATCGACAGTGGCGCCAACTGGTGAGCACAAAAACGGTAGCTCTCATTAAGTTACTACACTTCATCCTTCTTGTGCCGATTGGCAAACTTCGTTCGACATCTACCCTCGCTCAATCATGTTCGGGGCGGCTCGGCGCAGTTCACGCTAAGCCGGGCGGGTTTTTCTTGAGCATATTATATTCTTGTTAGCCGCCCGTCTGTGACGAATCATGCCAACATGTGTGTAGCACCCCGTACTTAGTATAATCTCCAGCAGCACTTTGAAGTATGATAGTTTCTATTGTTCCTCTACCTGGCTTAGGCACTGCATAGTAGTGTATCCAATAAAAAAAGTAGCCAATACTGCTGAGGTAGCTATATTATGCAGTGCAAATTTTATTTGAAATCATAACGTTATCAAACACTTTTTCTAACTACCTATCGCAATTGATTTCTAACACTTAACTCATATACAAACGGAATGGATATTTAGTAAGTAGCACACAGTTATCTTAACAGAGGCGCAGATATACGACTTCTAATGATTTTAAATTCAACATCACGTCTAGTCGACCGGACTGATTTCTTTGTAAAAAATAAATGTTATACTAGACCATTGGCTTCGTAATTTGATATGTGAATATTTGCAATTATATTTTTTTAACATAGTGTAATTAATTTGTAAAGTAATGTCTACAGCGGACATAAAAACGATAATCACGCAAACACTATCGGTTGTATTTTCATAAAACTTTTACCATATAAAAGACAATTTAATTCCCCGAATTTTAGTATACGGTTTTTATTTGTTTGGTGTTTGATAAATTAACAATAGATGATTGTTTCATATTTTGCAATAAATTACCAGCGTTGTGTCATCGCGCTTCTCTTTCTTTTCTATGCAGTCCGATAGTGACCGCGGTTTAGGTCATGTAGTCGCCTTAAGTAGACATATTTAGGCAGAATTATTTTTTAAATCAAAATAGACCGTTTGCTAGTAGTAAGTAAGTTATTTACTTAGTCCGAAGAATTCATTCGTAGCTTTTTAAAGACGTTATTTTATTATATCTAAAAATTTAGATTAGTTATTACTTATTTATTAATTATAGTATAGTATCGTAATTATGAAGTACCGTTGAAAATTGTATGTGTGTAAACACATTTCCACACACAAGAAAACATTCCTACGCTGACAATATAAGTTCCAACCTATTTAACGACCAAAATCAAAATCATGTAAATGATTTATTTTCTGTAAGTAGGTTTGTACAAACACTTTTACACGTCAATCATGTACGAATACAACACCCCATTTCATAAGAACCGTTTCCAACATTGCAGGGTGCAAGTGGACCCTGACGCAAGTTCGTAAAGCCCTCATAGGGCGCTGGGGGGCGGCAGAGTGGGTGGTGTGGCAGCGCATCAGGGCTTTGGTGACGTTGACTCTGCTGGCGCAGGCGGCTGGTACTCCACCGGCGAGGAACTGCTTCGAATTCTACGGGTTTGATGTCCTGCTTGATGATTGTTTGAAGCCTTGGCTTTTGGAGGTAAGGATTAGAGGACGTTTGATCTTTTATATTCAAAGTAAGTTCTCCGTGCGTACAAAAGAAAAACTTCATATTTCGTTTTGATCCTGCTAAAAAAATAATAATAATAAAAATTATATAATTTTACCCCGGGTTTTTTTTTTAGCCAATTTTGTGTCCCACTACTAGGCAAAGTGCGACACAAAATACGCTTAAGGCATGCAATATTCACATAAAAACAATAAAACAGAAAAAACTTTAAATTGTACTCGTACTGTGTGCCTCACAGCTGCGCCAAATGGGCCCAGTTCAGCATAAATGCCAGATAACTATATACTAGGGTATGTTACGCCAATACTCCAAATGTTAAGTATTTATCTGGTACAACTTCAGGTGAACCTCTCCCCTGCGCTGGCATCAGACTGCGAGGCTGACGTGATGGTGAAACAACCGATGCTGCACGAACTGTTCGACCTGCTGGGGTTGCCCATGAAGCACACGGGACTGGCCAAGTTGAAGGCACCTCCTCCACCCACGCCAAATACTAATAGGTGACTTATATTGTCTAGAGACTCAAGTGGAAGTCTTTTAACAAACAAACTACAATATAATATGTGAAACTTCTATTAATTTTTTGCCGACATAACTGGGGTTTTAATTACCAATACATCAGATGGTGATATATAAATTCGATATAAATCAACTCAAAAATTTGTACACCAAAAAATTTCTACATTATTGCTGGAGTCGTTTGCATATTAGTATGGAGGTATTTGCCAACGACGTTTTCTACAAGATCATTTTGGATTATGTATTGACTCCTCCCTGGAAAGGTTTATTATAGGTCTTACCGTGTTACAGTTGTTCAACTGATTAAAAATGCTGGCACAGCAGTTGCAACGATTTTAGTAAACCAAGGGCGTCAGTCAATATTTGTCGAGCCTATATGTATTGTGCGATATTAATTTAGAAAAATTGAAATCGGTAAGTGAAGTAGGTGGTTATTTATAGTCCCTCGTTGGCTAACGCCAAAGATATCTTGCACATAGACGTTAGACACATTAGAGAAGGAGAAGTGGAAGTAACGCAACATTTTTTATAGAAAGACGTTTGGTACACGTGGCAGTTGCAGCTCGGAGGAGGAGGGCGTGGTGCGCGGGCGCGCGCGCTCGGCATCGCGCCAGCGCATGCGCCGCCGCCGCGCGCTGCCGCTGCACTGCGTCACGCTGGCGCCGCCCGCGCCCGGCGCAGGAGCCGCCGCGCAGCCTGCGCAAAGCGTGCCCGGCACGCCGACTACGACTATAACGGAAAAAACTGAAAAGGTCTAACATTTTTTTAGTTACCTACTCCTTTTTACAGTATTAGGATTAGTTACCAAATAACTTTAGGGCCCGCTGGCATTACAAATCATTAATGGCCGATTCCTATAATTTACGGACCGTTATTGGTTAAAATTAAAACTCTTGTATCTTTACTAATAATGAAGCAATGACCACATAGCTTTGCATAGTAGACCCTACCTTTTGGAAGTAGCTATCACAGGTAAAATTTGTTTACAAATCTATTTATATTGCCAGTTTGGCAATCAAAAATGCTACCATTGGTAAGCAAAACGATTCGTTTTTGCTTATAGGAACCGAGCATAAATGCATTTAGCGATAAACGCATTTAAAATAATATAACATAACTACCATTATTGCTACTCGTTTGAAATAGACACATACAGAATGATGTCCCAAACACGCGCTAAACGCAGTTAGTGATTAGAGGTGCAAGCAGGCCTAAATCAATCTAATTAAACATTTTAAGCTAGAAACTATGACTAATTTAGTATTAAAGAATAGAAAAAAAAAACATATTTTAATTTTAAACCCTAAAACTTGAAAATCTGTCATTTTTGACTGCCTAAATGACACGCATATTCCAAATTTATCAGATCTCCACATATTGGCTCAACTTTTAATGTCACTAATCACCCAAAAATGCAGGACTCGACAGAAAAAACCAAGGAGTTACACAGCGGACGATACAAAACGGATACCAGCAGTGAAGCTGACGCTCAGGTAAAATGGTATATGCATAATTATACACCATAAGCATGACCTTAGCCAAACACATGAGACAATATACTATCCCTTGATGAAAAATTCTGTAGAAGAATAAACTAGACAATGCTCCACAAAATAATCTTTAAGGTGATTGATATGTTGAAAAAAATGTCGTTTTTCTATTTTATACATTTTGGTATATATTTTTTGACTTTTTGGTCTAGTATCATGTAAAAGGAATACACGATTCAATGAATTTTTCTCGATACAAAAAAATTGCAAAGTTATATCAATTTTTTAACTTTTTTGACCTACGTCGTTTTACTCAGAGCGCACGCATATTATAGCCATCACTCTTCATTTGCGTTTCAGAAGGAATTGCATCACTTTCGCTCGCTTCGCGGTTTTCGAGGATTTTAGATTTTCGAGGTAGCGCCTTAACAGTTCTGTTGAGTCTACATCATCATCATTATCATCAGCCTGTAGCAGTCCACTGTTGCGGGGTAATTACGTAACACACTATCAATAACAATGGCTTTCATGTTGATAGTTCAACAACATTCATGGCGTTTTACACGTTGTTGAGCAGGTAAATGTTTCGAACATGTGAGGTAATGGATTAGCAATATTCTTTCTTCAAAATGATTGAGATTGAAGTTGTGTTTCGTAATTAGGGTACTGGTCATAGGTAGCTCTCATCCAGCTGCCATCAGCTACCCTGCGAAGATCGTCGCTCCACCTAGCCTGAGGGCGTCCTACCTAACGTTTGCCGATTCGCGGTCTCCCACTCTAGAACTTTTCAACCCAAACGGTCATCGGTTCTGTATGGAGTACGGTCTTCAGAATCAATCCGTCATATTGCAAAACGAGTTCTTAGTTTGGACCTAGCCTAAACCTTCGAACCAGTTACTCTATTTTGAACTTTATTCCGACAAGCGTAAGGTCATGCAAAATTGACAACTTAGACTCCGGTTCAACGTCCGTTTTTGTAGGTACATGAACTTTAACATTTTCGGATTATAGTTCGAAATTTAAAAATGGCTCGATGGTCCTAGTTCTAAAGATAACCCTTGTTTTGTAATAAGGCCGAAAGAGTTTAAGTTTCACCGTACAAAACAAACAGCCGTCTTAAACTTGTCACTATTTTAACTATTTTGTACCTACACATTTCCTTCCAAATGCATACACTCCCGCGTGTTGCTACGCGGCACGAATCCATCGTTTCATCGCAACATAATTTCCAATGTCAATCAAACTAAATAAAAACGAATTCCTCCATCAAAAACTATTCGATACTATTAACATAAAATGTAAATTATGTGCCGTTTGTTTTTTTATAAAATCTCGCGTTTTCTACCATCTCGAAGGTTGCGACCTTGATAGAGTATGAATACCTACAATTATATTGTCGCAAAACATCGAAGGCCTGAAATAGAACAGTTCGATTTGAGCAGAAATATTTCTTCCGTGACTCCATCGCTTGGGTACTAAATGGTATTGAATCGGTACAAGGTTTCATTGAGTTCGTTATATCTAGACATTGTCGTTTAATTATGATGTCTGGCGGTCGTAGAAATTGTATAAGTAGTATTTGTTTGTGATATTTGAGTGTAGTGTGACGTCACTTGTAAGTTGTTCATATACAGCACGAGTACTGTTTGCTAATCCGTTGATTTAGGCATGTGTAAATCGTATAGAGTTAAAAGTCCCTCTAAGGTTATTCGATTTTACGCAAATTTTAATGCAAATGTCCTGATGTCCTATTTTGAACCAAGGATGACCCAAAAAACATACCTGAAGGCCAATTCCCGTGCTTGTGAAACGTTCAAAATCTAGTCGCAGTCTCATCTCAGCAACAATCAATGTCAAAAATTAAGTAAAATTAGAGGTCTTTTTGACAGAATGAGACTGAGATTAGAATACGAACGTTCTTTAAAATACAGGAATTGCCCCTATGAAATAAAATTTATGAAACATTTTTTTCAATGGCTCCATCTGCATGACGTAAACCAAGATCTATGCACTTCACTATGTTCTCTAACGTTATGTTGACTGCCATTCCAGTCATCCTCGACCGTGCCTATCCCACCAGCGGAGAGCGTGGACGAATCCTGGCGCGGGGGCTACTCGACCGCCGCGTCCCGACGTCGGGTCATGACGGCCTGCCAGTGGGGGAACGGGATCTGTTGGAACAGGGCCATAGGGCGAGTGGGGCATTGGATTAGGATATATCCGCATTCGCTACCTAAAGATGAGAATGAGGTGAAGTTCTTTTAAATGTCATAAACAGCGTAATAACAAAAGAGGATTGTGCAAGTACGCTGGACAAATGGTTTAAGGCTAGCCATATTGTCATTTTTTATGGTAACTGTCACGTTCGGCGTTAGTGTAAACCTCACAAAGTATTATTTGCAGAGAGCGTTTCAAAGAGATCCCGTCAGTACAAGTGATATACCAACCTTGTTGACGCGGCGAACGGCAAGACCCTGCATGCGGCCGATGGCATAAAGACTTCGTCATAATTAATTAATTCGTGATAAAAATACGATGATTATAACTCCCTCGTTGTTCTAATAGTCGTAAGCGCTACTACTGAGCATGAGATTCTGGGTTCAATTCCCAGGTCGAGCAAAGTGTAACTGGGTTTTTCCATCAAGAATTTCTCAGCAGCAGACCGGAGTCTGGATTTGTGCTCAATTGGAGGCAATAGGTTCGCCCCCTATTACATGGGACTTAAACGTAATTTGCGAAATATGGGTAACATTCGGGGATTTTATTATGTTATTTAATTTACAGTTACCAGTGGAAGATGTACGTGAAAGCGTGGCCCAGGTATCAAAGTTCGTGCGAGCGGCGCGTGAGGTGAGTCGCGAGTGCGGCAAGGACACGTCGGGACCCCGCGACGCGGCGCGAGACGCAGTCTTCGAAGAAGCCCTCCGAAAGAAATTAGACTTTGGGCCCCACTTCCAAGTGTGGCTGCCCCCCTTTTAATGTGTTCATATTTTAAGCCATAAGTGGTTACCTAACTTTAACATACTGTTAGATAGAGCAATAAATGCTTACTATACATTATTTTGTTGTTTTACTTCTATATACTTCAGCCACATGACACATGGAGTGACTGCATGCCTTAGCTTGATTCTAATTAAACTGTCCTAACTTGTACAACAGTCTTTACCAAACCATACTCGTTATAAAAACGATTAGTTGAAATGTCTCACCTGCCAGTAATTTTTCAAATTGGAACACGCCATGACAATTTGGCGGTAGACTTAAAGCTACGGTTTCCTAGAAGAGCGGTGGCCGCCACATAACGGCAGCAGTGACGGCTGTTTTGAAAATGATGGCAGTGGGGTTAGACTCTACGGTGTCAATAACGGTATCTAGGAAAACAACAAAAAAAAAAAAACAAAAATAAAATAAAAAAAAAAAGAATATGAAAGGATGGACAGAAATGTGTACAAGTGTTTGGTCCAAAATAAATTATATATATATATATTTTTTTTTATACTTTCTTAAATAACGTTTCAGTGACTTATTTCGCCGTTAAATTGCGGACGCTACGTGGCGGCCACTGCTGTTCTAGGAAAACGGAGCTATAAAATGGTTGCAATACCTTCCCGGACGATCCTTTCGTAAGGACCTCAATTCCAGAGAGACTTGATGAGTTTGTGATAATAATTAATAATACATTACAGTATGTGTGACATAAGTAGTCCATTATTGCTCGGGGTGAAATTAGCGCCCGAGCGTAGCGTGGGTGCTAAACTATCGTATACTATTTTAAAACTCATGTGACCTAAACCCGCACTTGTCACGCTTTTCTGTGTAAAAATGGACTAATTAAGTCACAGAAAAGCGTGACTTAAGTGCGAGATTAGGTCACACAATGCTATAAATTTAACACATGATACCCATCATCTCATATCTATGCCGAATTGCCGACCCATGGACCAAGCAAACCTACTAATTACAGTACTTTGTGCTAAGGTACCAAGAGTTTAACATAATTAGAGTGACGTATTCGTCAGCCTTCAGACATAATACCTTCATTTAAGTAATTACACCTTCACAATGTGACACCTATAATTAACTAGTCTACATGTCAACTGAGGTCACAAATTATATTTTATAATAGATTGATAGCTCCTGCCTTTTAATTAACTTAATGTGACGATAAAAATGTGTTTGTACAGTAGGTTCAGGATTTTTTTTAAAGGTTGTCAAGTATTCCCGAACCACTGGATCACTGGCACTCTATGTATATGACGTAGGTAGTAGTGTCACAGATTACTAAATAGTTACTTCGTAACAAATACATCACTTCTATACAAAATTGAAAATACCTACGCTATAATAGCCTACAAAATCTTAATAATAATACCAGCTGTTTGCAGCGAGAAGAAATGTACCATAAGTACGCACACAGAGTTGAGATTGTTTTGCCCGCTGCGCGACCCACGTGCGAGCGCGAGTTAAAACCCTAGTACTAGGGTTGTATGTAACTATGATGATATTGGTAATAAAACGAATGTTGTAGAAAAACAATTATTTACATTTGTTGATCAAATATGTTTCAGTTTAATAAAAATATAGATGCATTTTTTTCCTTCCCTGAATTCCCGATTATTAAATTTTATTTTTATTTATATCCGAAACCGTGTAAATAATTTTAATAAATAATCAAAAGGGAAACAGGAGCAAAGCGGAGGAAATCAATTGTTTTTAAAATTTCCAAGATGGTGTTGCCAAGCCGATCCATTAGGACGTTGTCAAAATTATTTAAAAACTAGCGGCCCGTCCCTGCTTCGCAGGTGTGCAATTTTTTTTTTCGAATTTCCTAAATTTTCTTTCATACAAACCTTTTCCTGACAATACCGAACACAACAAAAAAAGAATTAGCGAAATCGGTTCAGCTGCTCTCGAGATTTGCGTTTAGCAACACATTTAGCGATTCATTTTTATATTATAGATTTTAAAAAAATATAAAAAATCGGCATTTTGATACTCAGCGCGGAAACCGTGACGAGCGAGCGAGCTCTCAGGCAGACAGGCGTAAGACAGGCGATACGCGAAGCGGTAGGCATCTGACGTGTGGCTTTGAGCGAGTGACGGACGCCTGGTAGTGTAGTTAGGACGTAGGATACTTTTTATCCCGGTAGTACGTTGTCTCGGTAATATTCATTCATTTCACGTAGGCATGCACGCCATACCGATTCTAGCAGTACAACACGCAAGAGTTAACTTGAGACTTCATTCTCTATCTGTTTTCTTCTTCTTGGGCTCGGATGACGTAAGCACGCGATACTGAGGCGTCGATGGCGAGAGTGGTATATATAACAGCGCGGGAGTCGAGAACGCTCGGGCCTCTACTTAACTCTTTCGGGTTGTAATAAATTTTTTTTGGGTGGGAAATCATCAAATAACTTCTCCCGTTCTGGGCGGATGTCAGGCTTTTACTGACTAAAACCCACCCGTGTTCCTTCAGTTGCCTGTGTCAGGGGCCACGGTAACACTTTCGAACAACCCGCGACCCTGGCAGCATGCCAGCATGCCAGTAAGCATGGATTGTAAAACTTATTAGATTAAAACATGCTTGAGCCTATTCAATATCTAATCTAGAACTTGTACGACAACAAAATCACAGCGGGAATCAAACTGTCGTAAAGAAAATACTACAGCACCATTGTAGTCGTCATAGACGTAATCAAATGAATTAAAAACTACGCTCCAATTACTCACATGGCGGAAAAACCCTACAATTAAAAATGATTAATGAATTATTCCTTACATCTAATTAATTGATCGAACTCATTACTAATCTGTAATTGAATAGTCATCGTTGAACATTCACGAAGATAATACATTACCCTCCTTTTGGAACAGTCTAGTAAAATGAGTGACGAAAAAGCCAGCCCTTTTGAATCTTTTTCAGAAGTATACAAAATATTGATGTGGGCTGGATTCTTCAAGCTAATGAAAAAACCAAAAAACAGGTTCCTATGGATATGTCATCAAATATACAGAACTTTTGCGTTTTTGGTGGTTATTGGATATAATGTAACGCATATTACATTTATTATACAGGTAAGTAGGTACTATTATTTGAAAACGTATTTTACGACTGCCACGTTGGTCTTGTAGTTACAAGCGCTACTGCTGAGCTGAGGAGGTCCTAGGTTCGATTCCCAGGTCGGGCAGTGCTATTGGGTTTTTCTATCAGGAATTTCTTAGTAGCAGCCTGGAGTGAGTTGTGCCCGGTTGATGGCAATAGGCTCGCCCTTTGTTACATGGGACTTAAACATAACTAGTGAAATGTGGGTACCTACCTAGCTATGTATAGGTACTTACTTATAGTAACCATTCGGGGAAGACCCACTATAAGTACCTACTGTTCCAATGCAACTAGGCAAGCTTTAAGTTTCAAATACGTCAGAAGCTAGGTGCACGGTTGCAATTTGTCGTTTCCTATGGAGAAGAGCCGACAAGAAACTCCACGGTTACTCTTTTCAAAATAATTGGCTTTTACAATGGATTCAAATTACAGTGTTAATAGGTATGGGAGGATAGTGTAGGCCTATAGTGTGTTACGCAATTACCAGCGTCAGGTGGTATACCTTGTGTTGTCACCTGACATTATGCTGAGCTGAGGCCCTTTTGGCATTATAATCTTTGTTCTCTGTTTTTATAGTTTTAAGGTGTAATTATTTTGCTGTAATGCCAATAAACGCATTTTTCTTTCTTTTTTCTTTCAGCGGGGTAATGGCTTTCATTTTGACAGTTCTGTGCAACAACATTCATTGGGTTATTTACGTTGCTGAGCGGACAAAATTTTTCGAACATATGAAACAATAGATTAGCAATATCCTTTAAAATGTTTCAGATTTAGATTGATAGTGTTTTATGCAATTAGGGTGCAGCGCAAATACTTAATAAAATAGAAAATGTTCAACAAAGGAGAATCGGCAAAAATGTATGGAAGCTGGTCCTGGCACCAATAACAACTACACATATGTCATTAAATAGGTATTTTATTATTATACAATAACTACTATGGCGGCTCATTTAAACTCGCAGTGTGGAAAAAGTTATGGCGATGTTTCGTAGGAATGACCTGGGGGCCTAAAAAGGCCACTTTGGCAGAATCATAAAACAATTCATATCACGCAATTCGTCTGTTTAACAGTTTCACACCTATATATCCCTGAAAGGTTAGGCAGAAGTGTACCTGTAGCATTTTACGAATCTCCACACAAAACTGTCATACAGATGAAATTGTGTGATATGAATTGTTTTATGATTCTGCCAAAGTGGCCTTTTTAGGCCCCCAGTACTCGTTGAGAGACATCTAATGAACCCACACTCGATAGGTTAGTAGATATTCAAGAGTTCCGATATCTAGAGTCCAGGTTTATCATCAGACCAGCTCGATCTCGATGATAACATATTATTTTGTTATCATCGGAATGCGTACATTTACGAATATTCAAACTAAGACCACTAGAAGTGATTAACTATTCAAATATTCCGTTACCCACCGTCCAGCACGTCTTACGAAACATCACCATATAAGTTTCACACAGTGATTTGAAATGAACCGCCATAGCAGTTATTGCTCTAGACATTTGTTTGCTTGTGGGGACCATTTTGTCCGGTCCTCCTTTACAGTCTATAGTTTCACTAAGCAAATAATTAGCAGCTAATTGTAAGCACTCAATAACGCTAACTGCATAGGTAATGTAAACACTGAGTGACTGGTTTATTTACAATAGAACAAAGCATTTGCCTAGCTGGGTTACGCAAACTGAAGCAGGTGACTACTGTTGATCAATACAGCACTGAATATCTTAGATAATATGGGGCTGTAGGTGAGCTGGATCATAATGACAAGGTGAATTTCGGATAACGACGAGTATTTACTGTTACTAATACTATATGGATTGAGAGTTCTTCTAGTCCGAAATAAAGAATATATTATTATTATTATTTAATTAACTCTCTCTGACAAACTGTGGGTGTGGGCCCAAATAGCAAACAACTGGTTCCCTGAGACAGTGAGACGGGTTCGCGTCAGACCAGAGCTGGATAGGTTCCGTCGGAAGGAAATTGCGCGGGCTCGCGAAAGATGGAAGGAGTGGAGGGAGGCCTTTGCCCAGAAGTTCCCACTCCAGGGTAGGCAAATAAAAAAAAAACTTATCATGAGATCGTAGAACGTTCAACCGTGGTGAATTGTTCAGCCAGCTAAACTTTTCAAATTTAATAATGTCATCCGAGTAAATTTCCCCTCAAGGAATGTGTGAGCATTTTTTACACTGTTCAATGAATAATGACCATTAGTCATTACCAACTAGCATTTAGCCAGGGACTTCGGCCGCCCTACATTCGCTTACCCGTGAGTAAGTTTTCCTAAAAAATCTGATGAAATAATAAGTGTTGCCAAATAGTAGGTACTTTAATTAACGATTAACGGACTTGTGGAAAGTTAACGGAAGTTATTGAGTCCATTAACAATGTCTAAAGTTAACTTAAAAGTTACTTAATCCGTTACTTAAAATGTTAACTTCGTTAATTAACGATTAACGGAGGTCTTGTGCCGAGTAAAGAAATTTCGATCTTTTGTCAACTCGTTAAAACCGTGCGTAGAAGTAGCCGTTGGTATATATCTATATGTCGCAGCCAACTGGTTAAATTAGCCGTTCAGTTAACTGCCTGGCCTTTAGAAGTAGTGCTCGCCTCGCTTCGCTCTCTCGGCTCGTACGCGGTTGATCACAGTTCTAACCTAACCTAACGCATTTGGTCGGGGTGCCCTGCCTTAACTACTGCGACCAATTCGGCTCGCGCGTTATTGGTTACAGACTTCCAACCTAAACCGTAAT
Organism: Gortyna flavago; assembly: GCA_963669345.1. Classification (NCBI taxonomy): domain Eukaryota; kingdom Metazoa; phylum Arthropoda; class Insecta; order Lepidoptera; family Noctuidae; genus Gortyna; species Gortyna flavago. The sequence continues at coordinate 13,858,166 of OY770131.1, read as the reverse complement.
TGAATATTATTCAGGCCGTTAGTTGAACGGCCGCCGTTTAGTTAAAAGGCTAGGCGGTTAACTGAACGGCTAATTTAACCAGTTGGCTGCGACATATATATCATAAGTAAGTTAAAGTTGCTTCTGTCTATATGACCGCGTTTTTATTCTAAACTACGCAACAGATTTTGATGCTGATTTCGCCATCATTTACCTATATAATTTATTCTGAAAAGTTAAATGTGATTAATACGACTATGGTGCCGATTCTGTTGTTCACAAACTAAATTAAAGTTCACTGCATCTTTTTCTTTCTATTTCGTTAAGAAAAAGACAGAAGATAGACATTGTTTAGTCCTGTCAAATAAAATTAAATCGGTAGCGATAAAAAATCTACTGTTCCTTACATTTATGTTCGCTTAACTATTCAAAATGTAGGGAACAGCAGATTTTTTTTCGCTACCGATTTCGTTAATTTTTTTTGTATATCGTCAGAAAAGACGATAATAAGTACGTGGTATAATTTATTGCTTATAACGCTCATTCGGAGAAACATCGACGTAACTGCAACTTTTTTTTTACGTCTATGCTTTCCTAACATAAATACGCTTTCTAAGTGCATTAGCATTATTTAACAATTTTTTGGGAAATTGCATTTACGTCGATGTTTATCCAAATGAGCGTTATGTGGTTTCCATACTGTATAATAAAGAAATGTCGGTGTTTTGATAAGTCGTGAAGAAGCTAGGCTGGGCGGGTCGCTAGTAGGTGTACATGGTGGCATCCACGAGCAAACTGCAATCATGAATTCAGCACATGATTCCAGCCCCATAATATTTCGCTGTTTATAAGAAAAAAATCTGCTGTTTCATAGAAAAATGAACCTACGCGGTCGAAATGTATAGAACAGCAGTTTTTTTAATAATCTACAAAAGTTTTCGTCGCAGGGTGTACAGAATTATGCATTGAATCTATGGTAACAGCGCGGTTGCGCGTCGATGTCCCGGCCTCTCTATATATAAAAAGGACGAATGTAAATTTCTTTTCAGAGGAATAAGCCTGCAGTATAGTTAAGAGCGTTTATGACGTACGGCATTCATACAAACCTTCAAGCCCTTGTTTTTCGAAATGAATGAACCGATTTTAATGAAACTTCATACGCTTAATACTTAATGTATTTGGACCTTTATATCCTGCTTAGGCAGGATACAAAGGTCCAAAAACATTTTCGAAAAATAGTGTTACAGCCAAATTAGACCGATTTTAATTTTTTCATAGAAACAGAGATTTCCAGTAATCTTTTTTTAAATAAGACATTTTGAAAATGTTCTTTACTAACTTTTTCGACCTTAATATAGTATCCTGCTTATGCGTACGAAGTTTTATTAATATCGGTTCATTCATTTCGAAAAGCAAAGGCTTGAAAGTTTGTATGAAATATATTATAACCATAATCAGCCTATAATGTCCCTCTTTTGGGACTCAGGCCATCTCTCGGCGAGAGGGACTGGGCCGTAATCCACCAGGCCCAGTGCGGGTTGGTAGATGTCACATGTCTTCGATTTTTTTTTGGTTCTATGACATGCCGGTTTCCTCACGATGTTTTCTTTCACCGTCTTGAGAGCACTGGTGATGAAATAATTTGTACACAAAGTAAAGTATCTGTCAGGGTTCGAACCTACGATCTATATCTCGTAAGTCAGGGTCTTAACACTGGGCCAGCACTGCTCTCAGATATATTATATGTTTGTTTATTTAATTGCAGAGACGTCATAACTGGAAGGATATGTTCGATGTTTCGGCGATTGAACTACCGCAGCTCAACTTAGTCATGAAATTCCTTGCGCTGAACTTGAATATACCGAGGATTGATAAAATTAATAAGTTATTAAGTGGTGAGAAAATTTAGCAATATCTGACTTCACATTAGTAAGAAGACGAGAATGACTACAAGGAGACTATGCATCAAAACAGCTTTCAGTTTATAATAGAGAGATCCTGGAAGGACTTGGAGAGGCCTTTGCCCAGGAATGGAACAGTATGAGCTAAGAAAAAAAAAGTGTATAGTTTCCAGAAGTACAAGGACATGGTTCTCCAACGGTACATATACTTACAGTACAGCCATACCAGTAGTGCTATAAAATATTTAGTTTATCAGTATAATACACCATGAATATAAGATAAATTCAGTGCACCTCTAAGAAACTTGAACAAATCTATAATATAAAAATGCAAATCTCGAGAGTAGCTGAACCGATTTCGCTAATTCATTTTTTGTTGTGTTCGGTATTGTCAGGACAAGGTTTGTATGAGAGAAAATTTAGGAAATTCGAAAAAAAAATTGCACCCTTGCGAAACAGGGGCGGACCGCTAGTAAAAAGTAAATACAAAATATGTATAGCCCTCTTCACCTAATCCGGTGACACCGACCCACACTAATTTTCTTTCCGTTCGTGAGCTCTCTCAAGAAGAATTAAATGTTCAGATGCACATTTCCAGACCCAATTTTCCAAGCATATACAAAAAAAGACGAAGAGATGCTCCTCAAGACTACAAGAAACATGCAGTGTTGTGTGAAGATAATGAAGATTAGCGTAACAGTATCTAGTGCCATGTGGTCAGCCTCACTCTTCGCCAGGAGGTACCAGGACCCAACTGCTGTTGTTTCTGTATATACGCCTTTTGAAACTCATTCGTGGATTGGGTAAGTTTAAAAAAAGCTAATCATCATTATCACACCATCACCATCGTAGTTTGCGACAGCGTCGCTATCTATGTCGATACTGCAGGGGCTGGGCGTCTTTTTGCAGTGATTCAGTAGCGATACACGCGCGATGCTGACGCTGGACGTATATCTTCGCCCACGTAACTACGATTCTGCATCGCTACTATAGCGATACAGAATTCATACAGACGCGTTACAGCAGCGCTATAGTTGCAGTCGTATGTTGTTGTGACTATTTGTGAATGCCTGTGCTGTGGACGCTACAGTTGCAAGACTGGGTCAAGTCAACATCATAGATATATTAAAGAAGTTCGTCAAAGAAATCTGTCTTTTACATTTCTATGGTAGCGATGCTGAATAAATGCAGTCACGCGTTTGCAACGATGCAGAAGCCATGCTGAATCGATACTATGTGATTATAATGTATTGCCACTTGCCACTGAATCGCTGCATAAAGTCGCCGTGGGCGACCACACTACGTTGTTAGTCAATTTGATAAATGGTTAAGAGCGTTTACACCGCTCGGCATTTCAAACAAATTTTCAAGCCCTTGTTTTCCAAATGAATGTACCGATTTTAATTACACTTCATACGCATTAGCAGGATACAAAGGCATAAAAAGTTACTTAAGAACATTTTCGAAAAATACTGTTAAAGCCAAATTAGACCGATTTTAAAGTTTCCATAGAAACAGATTTCCAGTTATATTTTTTTAAATAAGACATTTCGAAAATGTTTTTAAGTAAGTTTAAGACCTTTGTATCTTGCTTATGCGTATTAGTTTCATTAAAATCGGTTGGTTCATTCATTTCGAAAAACATGGGCATGAAAGTTTATATGAAATGCCGTATGGCATAAACGCTCTTAATCTTCCTGATTTTACAAGGAGTTACTTTCCAATAAATGTGAATACTGGCAGGAAATGCCACTCTTGTTATTGCTATCAAACGAGCACAAATCCTGGACTTAAATTGCTAATGACGATTTTCTAATGCGAAAACCCAAAAACATTTTTAAGGCGTTGAACCTAAAGCCATAGCAGATTATGACCGCGAGGTCAATGATTAGCAAATCTAATGTAAAATCTTAAGTTAGCTGTGATTGGTTGAACGAAATAACAACGCCTTACCATCGGTGAATTATCGTAATTTTAAGAACATTCACAGTCCGATCTCAGTCTCAATCTGTCAAAAATACCACTAATTTCCCTACATTTTTGACAAGTTTTTAACATTGATTACCGCTGAAATGAGATTGCGACTAGATTTTGAACGTTTTTAATTACGGGAATTGGCCTCCTGGCTATAAAATAGTTTGAGGACTCGCGAAAAGGTTAAAAAAAAAAGAGAATTAATGTCGCCATAAAAATACAACGATGTTGACAATTAATACATGTCGAGGAAAACCGATAAACGAGATATGTATGATTACCAAGATGTGCCTTTATTATAGATAATTGTAGCTCATTGCGTAACACTTCACAATTCCTAGAGGCCTAGGTCAGTAGGTCGGTCCAAGGTTACACAATAATAATTACCTATGTTATTGGCACTGATTAAAAGGGGAAATTGTAATATCACTAGTTAAGGCTGGGATAAGACAGGCGCGACGCGACTACTGTAGAAAAATTTCTATGAAAATTTCATGGAAATTGTTCGACCAGAATCGCGTCGCATAGTCGCGTTGCGCGTTTGTCTATGTCCCGAGCCTTTATAGGTAACAGCATAATTTTATAAATTTTTAAACAATTGCCTTGATTTTTCCTCTTGGTCTTGGAATGTTACATACATTCCAAGACCAAGAGGAAAAAAATCAAGATATCGGTAAATTAATACCGGTGAATTAATACCGGTGAATTAGTACCGGTATTTTTTTAAACGTTCAGACCGCCCTGTATTTCCTTTTTTTCTTTAAATGTTTTTTTTTCATCAATTTATTGATTCACATTTACACTAACAGCACACATTTTGGGCATTCCCGTGGACTAATTTTGCGACAGTCACTTTACATATTCCTCAATTAAATTTTTAGATGCAAGTATTGCGGACGCCACTAATTCTATACAACACAAAACGCACCCAATCTCCAATAATTGAATGATTGTCCACAGATACTCATGTTCAGTATTACAGGAAGTGGCACCCATGCTGTGGGTCGGGTACGGACACTTGGCCCTCGACTGCCTCATAGCGACGTATTATGCACAGGCGGAAGTCCAATTGAAGATCATCAAGTACAATTTAGAGCATTTGTTTGATACGGACGACGCACCCAGGGACTATTGGGCATATAGGGATCTTGTTGACAAAGATCTGAAGAGTCGCTTTGTGCATTATGTGCAGAGATATGAAGCTGTGGCATGGTATGCGAGAATTTTAAAATAAAAAGCATGGTGATGGGTTCCTAGTTTAGTCAAAAAGTATATGGCATGATTTCTTAAGGCGCTGCCTAAACGTAGGACACCATAAAACGCTCATTTTTTTTTGTCGCGTAGTTAGGTGTATTGGTACATTTTAGAAACCAGAAAAAAAGTTGAGTGTATTGTCAAATGTTCAATGAAAATACTTATTAAAGTTTCGTAAAAATAAAATAGTGTACCATGATAAAACAATCGTAAAACAGAGCTCAAAAAATAATATTAAACTATAAACTTAAACTATATTTTGTAAACTATCATACTATTTATGTATTTATTTAATACTTCAAGCACAAAAATGTAGGTACAGAGGCGGACTTAATGATGGCATTAAGTCCGCCTCTGTACCTACATTTTGATGGAGGCATTTTCTACCAGTCAACCTTCAAACAACTAAAGAAATACCTAAAATTATGCCCCTGAGCCCTGTATTAATTTTTTTATTAAATTAAAACTGCAAAATTACTTTTATTATGGTGGTCATTCGATTTAACTAACAACAAACGCATCGCTGTTTTGAACCTTATTTGTTGCCGCGAAGCGCTATTGTTGTTTACCTAAAAATTTGCTTCTTACCGCGCCTTAAAATATTGATATGAGTAAATCTGTTTGGATCTTTGATTGATTATTTTATAACAGTCATTTTTTAAATGTTTTGGGACCATCTTCCGGGAACACTTATTAATATTCAGTTGGTTATTTATTACACCGCTACCGACTTCAAAGAATGCTGTTTCCATATTTTCTATTTTGTTCTTTAGTTCACTCTACATTTCAGGTATACAAAGGAAATCGGCGCCGTATTCAACAGTTCCACGTCATTTCAGTTCTTTAGCTGTAGCATCACTGTTTGTATGGTGTCATATGGCATGAGTTTCGTAAGTCACAATTTACTTACCCATGTCAGGAACTATGTAATTAAAGGGTTTCTTGGGTCAAAAGGTCCCTCACTATCCCCGACGACGCCACTACCCTCCTCCAGGAGAGCAGTAAGGCCACTAGTACTCTCAGACGACATCACAAACACAAGCTCAGACATCCGTCCTTCCGTCCTCGCCGCCGAGGCCCGTCGCGACGTCCCGCACCATCACCGTGCCCGCCCCGACCCTTGCTCGAGCCAGCCCGCGCAGCTGAGCCTGTAGTTTTAAATTCGCCCCTAAACACCAATAATAATACCGATCCAGCCTGTCCCTTGCTGTCCTCTTCCAGCGACGCCCTGAGCCGAGGTCCGAACCCCGCAGGGGGTTACCCTTAGCGCTGTCGCTTAGTTTTTAAGTTATTGTTTGCCCTGGCTGGAGGCCTTAATTCGAGGCATCCACAGGAAAGTCCGGTTAAGCAGTAGCCATCCTCATAAAGGATGAACTGCGAGATGCCATTGTTAAAAAAAAAAAAAAAGGGTCAAAAGGTTTTTTTTCTACACTTATTGGTGAACTTGGGCTCGTGAATACTTAATAACAGCCGCACGGGTCGATGGATCAGGTTAAGGTACGTTTACCGCGGTTGGTCCGTAGATGTGTGACCCTTCCGTGCCTCGGAAAGCACGTTAAGTCGTTGGTCCCGGCTGTCATTAGAAGATTTTCGACAGTCGTTACGGGTAGTCAGAAGCCCGAAAGTTCAACAACCAGTCTTACTAAGGGGTATCGTGTTACCCAGTAACTTGGTTGTGGAGAGTCGCTCCGTGGAAAATACTGGTATTCAGCCACATCCAGTTAGACTGGAAGCCGACCCCAACATAGTTGAGAAAAGACTAGGCAGATTGATTTGACTTATTGGTGAACTTTAAAAAGTTCTCTGCATAAGAATCGCAACTTACACTTGTTGGTATCGTTAAAGGCTCATTATAGAATGTTATTCAACAGGATAACCAAAAATGCCTCCTAAGCCTTGCTCGAACGCGCGGAGTAAACGTAACGAAAATACAAAGTAATTATCGTTCACAAGCACAATAAGTAACTCCCACATGAATAAAGTCTTAAAACAAAGGAAAAATCATGTGTAAAACCGGTATTTTCAGGCCTCTGTATAACACTGATATCACATAAAACAAATATCGATCACCTGTCCCAATTTTCTTTTAGTTCAGTCATCATAGTCGTGTGGAAGAAACATGACGTTACTTAGCTCGTGATTTGAATTGGACATAATCTCGTCTCTATCTTGCACTTCTAGTTTGACAGTTGTGCGAAAGTACCTACTTACTAATAAGTGACGTTTATGAATCTTGGATGCATTTTCGTACGAATTTGACTCGTACGAACACATGATGAATACGCACGATCCATTCCGATCCTCCTAGTAAACTGTGACACTTCGCACACAAGATGCGAGTTAGTCGTGCGTTTGCGCGCGTATAGTTTCGGCGGCGTCCGAAATCAATGCCAACTTGTTCGATTTTTTATGCGTTTGGATGTTAAAAATACAATATGGTCAAGGGTCACAGCCGTACGAAAGTCGTAAGAAAACGCAACTAAAGTACTGCTGGCCTGAGAGTCTAAGCGACACCTACTGATTGATAAAAATGCACAGTATGACTTGTGTTGATGATATTCTTTCATTTTCAGACTCCTGTAATATCGATGCCATTCGCGTTCATGACAGCCTTGATATTAATATTGTTAGGTCAGGTGCTATTGTACTGCTACTTCGGTAACACGGTGCAATATGAGGTAAATCTATTTAAAGTTAACCCATACATCCTCAGCGTGTAAAAATCTTTCTAGACGATGCCAGTAGTTTAAACTGCTTTAGCAACCTAATTGCGTAATATACTAACTCTCAATCACAATCCGAGGGTTTCAAAATAAATTCTTAATCCATTGCTTTGTAGGTTTGAAAAATTAGTTTGCTCAACAAACTAATTGAGACAGTGAACGTGGCAGCACTGTCAAAATGAGGCATTATGATCAATTGTCATTAATGTTTGTAACGCTCTCTCATCTCTTCCCAAATAAAAGTAATCAGATAGGAACGAGTACTTACAACAAATAAAGGTTTAACTTAAAGTTGTCCAAAAGAAATTGAGAAAATCCATATTTATATACTTACTAACAAATGAAAATAATCAAAACCATGTAATTAACTTCTAACTTTTAACTTTATAATGCAATTTCAGAGTGATTCGGTAATAACGTCAGTATACTTGAGTGACTGGCTTTCAGCGTCTCCAGAATTACGTCGTCTGCTCCTGATTGCCATGCTGCGCTGGTCACACAACATCACTCCAAGATTTTTTGGAATCGTGCCGCTTTCTCTCACCACTTTTGTTTCGGTAAATAACTATAGAAGAAGTATATTTTTACCTGAAATATAATTATAAGCTGTGCAAGAATGTTGGCGCTTGAGTGACATTGTCAGGAGGCGTAGTTGGTAAATATTTATTAAATTGTACCTATTGAAAAAACAAGATGGCGCCGTTAGGTAATACGGTAATACGGGCTGTCCATGTTGTCCGCAACTCCACGTCAATGCGCGTAGCGCCGTTAGTTCCGATTTAGGACAAGCGCCAAAAGATCTTTGTACAACTTTTAAATGTATTTCTGGTTAAGAGAAACAGAATAATAATTAATAATTTAACTAAATAACAATGTTCACTTTAAATGGAAGGAACACTTGACATAATGCTAGTTAGCAAAACTGATACATGGGAGATAAAAAAATAAAACTTGGGTGTTGCAACCTGAGGGGCAATTCTGGTAATTTTAAGAACGTTCACAGTCTGATCTCAGTCTCAATCTGTCAAAAATACCTCAAATTTCAGTACATTTTGACAGGTTTTTGACATTTGTTTGTCGCTGAGATGAGACTGCGACTAGATTTTGAACGTTTTAAATTACGAGAATTGGCCTACTGATAGTTGCAACACTCAAATAATTATTTTTTTACTACATGGGCTGTGGTACAAGCCCATACATAGTTCCGTTTCACAAAAGAACTGCAAGCAGTAAAAGTGTTTTTTAAACGTGTTTTTTAAAGTTAACATAAATCCATAATTTTTTATTTGAAATCTCAACAACTTTTGAAGGAGTTGCTGAAACTCACTGACATTAAATAACGTAAAATTGTCAGGCGATATACTAATGAATGTTTTCTTTTCAGGTTCTCAAATCTGCTTACAGCATGTTTGCGGTTTTGAGTACGAAATAGTAGCGTGGAATTGTTGGTATTCCATAATAGCACTGTTTACATACATAGTTTTCTTTGTATATGAATGAAACTAGAAAAGTAACGAGTCGATACGTACTTAGACTGCAAATTATAGTAAATAAGCATCCACATAAAGCACGAATAAATTAAATTATTGCATGAAAAAAAGAAGCCTTTTATTTTTCTAATACGTTAAATATTGTTTCACTTCATGTCATGTTCCAAAGTGTGGCCTAAGGAATTGGCTTGTCCAATAGTCCACGAGAAGTCAAGATACAAATGCTATACACCATGTAAACCAGTCCCAGCATCAATTCATCTACATAACCAGTATCAGCAATCGGTGTCTGCAATGAGACAGCGCAATAAGTGTGCATCTCTAGTTGTGCCTGTTTGCAGCCATTTCGGATTTCACACTCGAGCAAATAATATGTTGTGCTCGGTACTGCTCACAGCCCCACATTATAGCACGAGCACGGCGGTTTAGGTGCTCGGAAGTTATAGATAGACGTTTTTGAACTGCAAATGGTAAAAGTATTAAAATATATGAAAGTATTGGGAAAGGCACAGATTTTGATAATTATTTACTCACCAGACTAATCGCACAACTGTAGCCTTCAGTACCTAAAATACATGATACAAATAAATAGTCTTCCAGACCGAAATTCTCAATCTCAACGGAGACCAGCCTTCGGCACGGGAGTTGTTATAGTGTGCGCAGACACAGGTGCACTCAAGCCCCCCGTGCTTATCACACTACTAACTTCAAAACTCCGGGCTGTTACTAAGAAGTTCCCAATGGATGAAAAAACCTTATAACACTTTGCTCGACCCGGGAATCGAACCCAGGACCCCACGCTAAGCAGTCGCGCTTGCGACCACGAGTCATGACCCAAAATAAATACATATACTTTTACATAATTATTGTAGTTTGTAAAATTATCATTGTACGAATAATTTTGTACTGTTTCTTTGACATATAAAATAACACATTTTTAGTCGCCAGTAAAGAAAACTAAAACGTCTAACATCTGTGTAACGTTACTAAGTCTACGTTAAAGTTCACAGGTAGCCCAAAGGATTCTCTATTATTACCTAATGTAGCGGCCGCAGGGCCGAGCGCTATTTCCTCCATATTGTGTAGTTTATTATCTTATCTCTCATACATTTATGAATGTATCTCTTGCTTTGCCCACGGTTATATGAGACAAGACTGGCAGATTATGTAAGTAGAATGGAGGAGGAGGACCAACCTATCTTCTTCCGCACGAACCTACAGATGGCGTCAGAAATGATCAGAGTGCATGGAGCATCTTCGTACAACATACCAAGACATTCTGACCTATGTCCTGATGGACTTCTCAAGCACAAACACAAATAAGAAACACAAAATATTACTTGTGTATGACATCATAATTCTACCTTAACATAAAAACGGTTTGTTAGGACGTTATTTAGGACACTTGGCAAGCTTTTAAGAATTTCGGTTCGTAAACAACGAGTGATATCTTGACCTGTGTTTCTTGAGTGGTAGAAATTACGATAATCGTTCAGGGCCTTAGTTCACTATGACCACTCAATGATTCCTTGCTTCGAAACCACGTCAATTCCTTAGCTAATCACGTAAAGCCAATCTCGTAGAGAATACGGCCCCAGAGCGGGCCATGTCAGACAATGGTGAGTGATGGTATTTAGTTTGAGAAATATTATGACTTCTAAGGTTAAATCAATGCGTCAGTTGTTTTAAATTGATTAATCGTAGTAATAATTAAAAACAAAAACGTTTTTTTTTACATTTTGCAAATTTTGTGTGGCTCGTGGGTGGAATCAAGTGTCTCCCAGCATTGTCCAACATGGCGTTGAATGTGTTGAAATGAAATGTTTTTTTTTTATTCTGTAAATATGATATCAGAAACACCTTTACATGTCATATTATAAAAAAAAATAAGCCAGATGAGGTCGGCGTTTTCTTTTTGACTACTCTGAGAAGAAAGGCCAAAACAAACTCAGAAAGGTCACAGTCTTTTAAAGTCCAGACATAATCTTGGTCAGATCATGTGAAGACCAAATAGGTCAATGATGTCTGAAATGGTCTTGGGAGGAAAGTAGGTACCACATAAATTTGAGTGGACCAGTCCAGGCAGTGCCAGCATTTGTCAATAATCGTGTAGCTCGAATCAGAACTTGAGGTGTTAAAATATAGTCTCCTTTAAAACCAGAGTATTTACTAACTGGGAAATGGGCAAAGAAAATGTTAACCAAGACTTATCAATTAGTAAAGTAGTTTTACAGTTTGCACCTAGCTATTATTTTGTTAACCTGGCTAACATTACACGCAACGACAGAAAACTATAGTATCTAACAATGATGTAATGGGTTTTAAAGGTCTGGTTGGCTTTCACAAGTTGTAAGATAAAATAAACAGACCATGATTGAGCGACTGTTTTTCTTTAATTTCAGTGAGAAAGAATTTATTTCGCCCGTACCTAAAATTAATAGGGATACTAAAATAACTGGCGATAGAAAAGGACCAAAGCTAAGGGCCCACAATGAAACGTAATCTAGATTGTAATTAAAACCTAAGTTGAAATGTTTAATTTGAAATAAAATGGAGAGCAAATGTAAATTTTATTCTTACTAGCTTCTGCCCGCGACTTCGTCCACGTGAAATTTCACCCTCCCCCCATTCACCCTCTTAGGGGTGGAATTTCGAAAAACCCTTCTCTTAGTGGATACGTACTCTTCACAAAGAACACACCCTCTAAATTTCATGTCTCGTCTCTAGGACCAGCGGTTTAGGCTGTGCGTTAATATAGCAGTCAGTCAGGACTTTGAATTTTATATATGACAATAGATTTATGTTGTTATTTATTTTGACTATCGTTATTTGTACACGTTATATTCATCAAGTAAAGTGAAAGCGAAAGTTTATTCGCCAGGGTATACGGCGTTTTTTTCTTTTTTACTAAATTGATCATAACATTTGAGGCCAATTCAAACTCTAGGAGTTGTATTACTGATTCTAATGGTTATAATTCTGTAAAGGCATATTCGTTATTGTCGCGAATCATGTTTTAATCAATATACAACCTGACACTGACTTGCAAATTGCAAAAAACGTAAGATTTTTTTTTGGAATTGAAATTGAAAAACTGTTTCTTTACTAATTTTTGGGAAAAATTTGGAGCCATCTTACTTTTTTCTAAAACTTGGTTAATAAATAACTGGTAGGTATTTAATTGCCCACATACACATTTACATATGTGGGTAACTGGGTACAGGCATGTGCCTACCTGTGCCTGTGTGTGTGTTCCACAATCCATATATAGGTACTTCCAAGCTTCACCTATAAAGGGCACTATACTTGTATCAAGAGTCAAGACGTCTGAAATGAAATGACGTGTAGCTGAAACAATCTGGATTTATGGAGTCACCTCACCCGTTACGAATACCTACGATTTCCTTTGTGGCTCGTGTCATGTGGCATGTGCATTTGCTGTTATGCTACCCTAGTACTTGGTCTAGTAAGAATTGGGTGGTGGATTATGTAAGGGTAATGGCAGTGACATCCATTGTGAATTACTGATAGCCACAGCAGGTGATCATTTCGTCAACTATGTGGGGGGAGGAGGTGGTGAAACCACCACTGTCTCTGCCTACACTGTTAATCAAACTAAGAGCACGTTAGTGAACTTATAGAGGTATGAGGAACAGGGTGTAAAGTTCACTCAAGTCATACTCTATACAAAAGGGAGGATCAGACGGGTGTTGTGTCTGGCGGGCAACTGCCCAATGATTCATGTCGGGTTGTTGTATATATGCTAGTTGCGCGGTAAACTCTGCTGCTTGCGAGATGCAGGATTTTGCTTGACGTCAGTATGACGCCTAGTTCGGATTTGGCGTTGACGTTGTAGATACCGCTACAAGCTTCGTAAAGGTGACATTTAGAAGACACAAACACAGTTACGACAGCAAATTGTTAAAAAAATTGACGTCAATAAAAAGTAATAGTTTATTGTCACAATTTCGCATTCACAAGAATTTGGTGCATAGATACTTACAGCATTTTTTTTTTCTGAAACTTATGCCGAAACTAAGCCAGGGCGTGTCTTTTGGGAGTCAGTCCTCTAACGTGGAGCATTACAAGGAATCGTCGTGATAGTTTCAGAAATATAATTATAATATGTCTATAATTTTCTGTCTTCAAAGGTTCACATAGTTATTAACGTAAAGACAAGAATTATGATGTTTTGACAACAATGGACAAAAAAATTGATCCTTTGTGAGAGACTGGCGTCCTCACTAGGATACCCTGTATCACCAGCCCTGTATCTCATCCCTAATTAAAGGTAATTAACATTACAATGGTCAATTTTTCAACTCTAGACAAATTAAGCATTAGTAGTACTTAGGTACTTATTTTCGATTCGCTTCTGCCCCTTTGAACGGAAAAAACTAATGAAAGGGTTTGATTCTCTATTCAATAATAATTGTTCAATAGTCTGGTGTTTTAAGATCTACTAAAACACATCTTATAGAAAATAGCATGAATCCTAACTCCATAAGCAAGATTTTATTATTATTAATAATAATAAATCATTTATTTCGGACTCTTACACATCCATATGGTTGTTAGTAGTACAAAAATTGTTATAAACTAAGTTAGTATACAGATAAAAAAGCAGCAATTATTGCAGGTCTCAATCACGATATTTTGCCACTAAACGAACTTTCAATTCTAATAAAACAAACCCTAAAATGGCATATCAAAATAACATACTATCATCAGTTATCAACCGATTGATCCTCACAACAGTCCAAAAATGGCCTCAAATTACACAGTACGAAAAAAATCAAGGTAACATCGACTATCAGGGATAGTTTTGAGTTTCAGAGAACACTAAAATTTCCATTTTGTTCGCGACCGTTTAAGACCAGTGAATGGACCCTATTGTGTCGGGTCCATTGTGTTTTTCTATTGACCGACGGCTCATACGAGAAATGGTTCCACCGTTCATGGATTCCAATTACCTACTGTACTGACTATGTAACTGAAATTGCTGGATTAGTTATTTTAATAGAGTATCGGGGAGCCGGGATTACCTTTTAGTTTAATTGAATTGCGTTTCGGTTTAAAAAGAATTGAATGGGTGCATGTAGGGGTGCCTTTTTTTCTTTTCTGTTTTCTATTGGAGCAGGCGTTTCGTGTGAGTTGGTATTTTGTTGTTTTCCAAACATTATAAATATAGCAAGTAACTATCCAGCTTAGAAATATTATTATGAAATCTGAAAGTGGTTAGGTCAAGGGATTTAGGACTCTTTTTTTTTGTCGTTATAATTTAATTTCGCACGGTTTCTTACTAAACTTAAACTATATCCTAAACATATTGCTGTAATCCAACAATTAGGGGAAGACTCTGATAAATAATATAATTTTGGGAATGCATTTTCTTTACCTACAAAATAAAAGTTATCTATATAAAAAACTTTACTAATAATAAAGCAAAAGGGATTGTTCGTTGGATTGTTTGAACGCGCTAATCTCTGAAACTGCCAATCGGATTTAAAAAATTTTTTTTTGAATTTGATAGCCCAATTCTTGAGGAAGGTTACAAGCTACTTAACACCACGTTAAAATCTAAAGAATTCGAACAAAAAGTAAAAAAGTCAGAAAAAAGACCTGACGCACCCCGTCGCATCGCATCGCATCTTATACTCGCTGAGTAATATTGTAGGCAGGCGATGCGATGCGACGGGGTGGGTCGGGGGAATAAGAAATTTCACGCAGACAAAGTCGCGTTCAGAAGCTAATTTGTTTCATAAAATTATTAGGTACTTCAATCCTAATAAGAAATCTGACGATAGAAGAATCTACGCACAAGGCGTTACTTTCCTCATAATTTGCTCCTTAATAATCATTAATAGTTTTGCTCCACACTCGCTAAGCATAAGCCTCCCCTATCCGGGTATTACCCGGATAGTAAGCAAGGGGGGGGGAGGCGCGAGCTCCGCTCCGCTCCGCTCTCGCCTTAGCCTTCTAACCTAACCTATCCGAGTCGGATTGCTCTGAATCGGGGTGTTAACCGTAATGATGGTATCAATATATATTATAAACGATAGAACTAATAAGTTTCGATTACATTAACGTTCAATCCAATAAAGTTATACGAAATAAGTTTTAAAGCTTATAAATGTTATATGTATGTAAAGAAATTATAGCAACAGTTGGTATATATCTCACGTTTATTACATCTTGTGAACGTTATTGAAATGAAAATATACCAAATAACTTTATATGATACAAGACGCACCCCGTATCCCAATGAGATCCATAGATCAATCTTTCATAGTAACAATTCTAATGGTAAAACTATGTAGCCAAGTACCTACAAGTGCCAATATGGTCTCATTCGGCAAATTGATACCCGACAGCACAATGATTGCAAATTAATCAATTGACATAGTTGTAAGCTTCGTGACTCGATTACTTGATGACGTGTAAGTATGTACGACTAATTAATTATTAATGGTACATAGTAACCTAATCTCGTTATATGAGGTAATTAGTAGATACGTAGGTAATATGATTGTTGATGGCAACTGCCTAATAGTTTACGTATGCTTATGTGTAAGGTTTATGTGGATATCTATGGTGGCAATTGATTTTAATTCAATATTGTCTAAAGGATTTGAATTTGATTTTCGCTCTTTTTGCTTGTTGGAACCGACTTGAAGTAAGTTCTCTTAAATCGTTAAAATGCTCACCATCATCGTAAATTACTGTTATTTCACAGTGCGACTACTATCTTACCGTTATATTAAAACAATTATTATATCCAAAAATCAAATCAAGAAAGCCTCATTAATTGTCATCCACTATTTACCTACACAACGAAATGTTTCTCAAAAAGAAGGTTTCTTACAAAAGAAAACCCGAATAACGGACGAACCATTTAGCCGCTACCAAGTCACATCCACAAAGCCAAACTCAACAAATCACTGCCCAATGCCAAAACAGGAAAACAAAACACACTCGCTATGTGTCCGCAACATCTTACTCCACATCAAGATGTACGCACACTATATCATACTTTAAATCAATATCCTGGCTATTGTTCCTCTTCACAACACATATAATATGTGGCCAGTAAATCTTGTGCGGCTGTTGAAAGCCCGGCTTAGATTAGGAGGCGTTATTGAGCCGTACATCTTGTGGTACACACTCGACACCGAGACGGGATGCTGCTTATTGATAGAGATGCAGCTTTGATTGAAGTTTAAAAGTTCTGGATTTAGACGGGAAGACAGTCGACAATAAAAAAACGTAAACTTTTTTTTTTGTCAAATGTCTTCTCGTCGTTTAGTCGAATGTCATCTCGTTTTCCAAAAAGTTGAAGGGAAAAATTTAAAACCGGGCTCTGAGTTCGATTGGCAAGCGTAATTACAACTTGCGGTGCTTGACAGCAAGACGGAACGACATAATATGTACTACTCCTTGAATTCCCTGATAGAGATGCAAGTCTGTAGTCTATTTCAATGAAATTGAATGTTTTTTGAAATAAATGCATTATAATTGCTGATGAAGTACTCGTACTTGGCAATTAAATAATGTTGCCATGGTTTTAGACAGAAAGGAAGATTATAAGCGGGGCTAAAATTAGGACGCATTATGAGCCGTATATCTTGTGGTGCACACTCGACATCGAGACTCGACAAGATGCTGCAGTTGCTAGAGATGCACCTTTGATTAAAGTATTTGTCAATAAAATATTGGAGCTTAGATTGAAGCTGCTATTTGATGAAGGCACAATTCAACTTTGATTAACACACACGGAACAATTTTGATGTTTGAAATAAACCCGGTTTTAGATTAGGATGCGTTACAAGAAGCTGTACAATACTAGTCAAGTGCCTTCTTTTAAGAATATTTTATAGATTTTGGAACACGAGTTACCATAGCTCCAAGTCTGTGCAACACATAGCCACCTTCCTAATTGTGGTGCTGCACGTTACGTTACTGAGAAGTGTAGCTACTCCAATGGATTAGGTACGGCTTTGCCTACATTCGTTGAATAAATGATTAGAATATGACAAAACAGTTTGTCAAATATGCAAAGATCCCCGATGGGACATGTTCCAGTAAGCTTGTGTCTGTACTGTCACAGTATTATTTTGCATTTCAAATTCAAAATTACTAACTCGCACAATTTACTGTAGGACATACTCGCACATACATTTGCTACGATTCGATATTACTTACCATCGTAGTTTTATCTATTTATTACTTACTGTACAGATCAAGTTTCTCTCATTTGATTTCGATTGAAAATTGACAATAACGTGTTAACAACAATTATTTGATTTAAGAATCTGATGGTTATGTCAAGGTTTTTTGTACTGGTAAAGTAGGTCATATGAAAATTGCCAAAACGGGTGTTAAAAATATACTCAAACAAATTTGTGACAACCCAAACAAAGCTAAACCGAGCATCAGGAAACCAGCTAATTACAAAACAAAAAAAAGTTTGCACAAAAAATCTAACCTCCAATGAGGCGTGAACTTCACGCCCATACGGCATGAAATTATTAATTCCGTACTCCGTAATAACGGTGCGACACATCGGCGACCGCGACAATTGAATGAGCGGCGACCGGACGAAGCGTTCGCCCAGCAATCCATTATGCAGATTGCTGGTCCGATTGCGGCATTGTCGTCGGCTCGCTCCGCCAGAATTACGTACCCAATGCGTACCCAATGCACGCCGACCTCCCGCGATCCATTTTATGGATATTGCGTCGTTGGATTAACGATTGATTGATGACTTGCAACCGAACGCGAAAAGCTGATTTGGCTTGTTTTGTTTTCAGTCACTGTGGATTAATAAACAGTAGTTACGGGGCTGTACATTCTTGTGCTTGATACAAATTGGAAACAAACGGAAAGAAAGAAATTGGCACTTTTCCCTGTGTATAAAATTTTAATACTTAACATTTTTAAGTACAACAAAGTAAGATCAAGCAAGCAAGCTTCAGTCTTTTAGGAACAACCTGCTCGTTAGTAGGTATTAGATAATATTTCGCTTATATTACATTCGTTGTAATTTTATTTTTTAATTCTCTATGGCACCATCTAAATGTAAAAAATGAGTACAACTGAAAAAAAAAAATATAAATAAATATTTAATCAAAGGACATCATTAATTTCGTACCTACCCAAAAATTAAAGTGCCGGCCAGATATACTGTCTTTTACCTGTGTGACCTTTGACTGTAGGACTTAAGTCCATCAATTAACTAGAACAAGGTTGTGTCCAGCTACGCATATAACAAGGTTGTGTCCAGCTACGCATATAACAAGGTTGTGTCCAGCTACGCATATAACAAGGTTGTGTCCAGCTACGCATATAACAAGGTTGTGTCCAGCTACGCATATAACAAGGTTGTGTCCAGCTACGCATATAACAAGGTTGTGTCCAGCTACGCATATAACAAGGTTGTGTCCAGCTACGCATATAACAAGGTTGTGTCCAGCTACGCATATAACAAGGTTGTGTCCAGCTACGCATATAACAAGGTTGTGTCCAGCTACGCATATAACAAGGTTGTGTCCAGCTACGCATATAACAAGGTTGTGTCCAGCTACGCATATAACAAGGTTGTGTCCAGCTACGCATATAACAAAGTGTAAATAATGGCCATGTTTGTTTGCTTTCCCAACTTTCGCTTCATGACTTCTAAGCATGGATTTTGTGAAACCTAGCCTATCTAAGCTGCAGGCATTAGCCAATTACATTTTGCTTGCCTTAACGAATGCTTTAGTAGTTTGGATCTACTATTTGACTTGAAGGTCATTCTAGTGTAAACACAGATTTAATTTTGAAGCAGTATTCATAAATTTTTTTGCAGGTGAAATTTCTCAGTAGCCCGGAGTCTGGATTTGTTGATGGTAATAGTCCCATGTAATAGGGATTACATGGGACTTAAACATTATGAAACTGGCGAAATGTGGGTTTACCTTAAGCACGCCGATACCAAATCCCTTCAGGGATTAGAGGCGTGATTTTAAGTTATGTTGTGTATTAATTTGGAATGAAAGTTTAGTTAATACGAAAAAGGGCAAGGGAATATAATATGGAGTCAAAGTTTGTAGGGTACCGATAATCCGTGCACTTTAGTAATAACGTGAGATTCAGTGAGGTCTGGCCGTCAGCAGGCGGCGGAGATGCGGTGGTACCGGCGGCAGCGTTGGCGGTCGCGGTCACCGAGTGCTTCACCCAATCCCTGCGGATTTAGATCCCCGATACTTCGGCTCCACTTCATCCCTGGCCGAGGCTGGAAGTCATGAATACATAATTATTTCTCGGCTATTAATATTTTTACCCGCCCCCGTGGCGTTGATTGCCTTTTGAATTTATTACTAACCTCGCGATAGGCCATTTTCGTATTTATTAAGACCACCTGCCATGCCCACGGCGCTCTGCGCTCTGAGTGAATTATGAACCAACGGATTTTGCTAATAGAATATTTTATTTCGCCAGTCTCTCTGTGGTTAAGCGGATTTATTTTCGCGAATATTGTACTGAAAGTATGGAGCGGGGTTTTGGAAAGATTTGATATCTTTGGACGCGCGTAATGCGGGGCGGTTGCGATTTTAAATTGTAATGCGGATTCGGATAGGTTTACGGATAGGTACATGAATTAAGGTAGCAGTAAAACCGTTAAGTGATTTATTGGGAGTCGATTAAAATACTTATAATCGACTGCATGCGATTTTTCGACGATAATTTTGTCATTGGTATTATTTCGTTGCTGTTAAAAATACAAACTTCCTTCCGCCCTATAAGGTAAGTTAGGTCATGTATTTAATGCTTATGGTTTTTTGACTCAGGGTCAAGGTTTCCGGTAAAATATTGGAATAATATGACCATGTCCATTGTCCATTGTCATAACATAAATATGTATGACTTTTTTGGTACAGACGCCACCAGCACATCAAGCTTCTACAATCTGTAAAATTTCTTTGATGGATTTTCAACTTTATCGCTAAAGTTTAATGTTCAAAGTTGATTGGGAAAATTTGACAGTTTCGGGTAGGTTGATGTGCTGGCGTGGCGTCTGTACCATTGAGAGTGTTTTAAGACTACTAACAAGGTTGTCATCAATATGAGAAAAAAAAGGTTTTGGTTGGTAGGTACCTGCTTAATTCTAGTTGACTCGGTTTGAAGAAAGATTATACTAAAGCAAATCAAAAAAGTTGTCTATAAAATATTTCTTTTAGTGATAAGACCGCCCATTGTGTCACTCTCATGTAAAGGACATCACGCTTTCTGGGATTATTTTTTTTTTGGCGGCCAATACTAATTATTAAATATTATTAAAGTACACATAGAACACATTATTTTATACTAAGTCGACAAAGCCGAGAACAATTTGGGTTCGGAGATATTTATTATGTATAGTACTCTACTCGTATATTTGGAGGCAAATCGAAAGATAAGATCGTTGTATTTTTCGATCCGCCTCTTTGTTCCCAAATTCATTACAGCGTTGTTTTTGCCATTCAAACAAATGTTTCTACTTTTGCCACCATTCAAATGAAATGTAATTCATTCCTGGCCGCCGACTTTTTATTTCTCATCCCTAGTCGCCGAACAAAATGAATGATCTCCATTTATATCTGTAATTCATAAGGTGTACGTAATAAAAAGTATTATATTCAAAGCTCGAAACGACAGACGCACTACTTCCCCATTCACAAAAGAATACATTACTAAATTATCGTAACTCCATAAAACAATACATCATAAGAACAAACAACCGTATTGACGTTTACTATTCAGCTCTAAGCTCGCAATATCAATTTTCCGTGAGTACGTAGAGCTACTGATATTGCCCACATCGGTCCTGATTGCAAAGTGTTGCCAGTTAACAGATAAACACCGGTGCATGCGCAAATGTTTGTGGATTGCTCTCATTAACGGAATGAGGTCGCAAATATAACTGCTAACCGTTTTACTGGATGTGAGCTTCAACAAAGAGATAGTTCCGTTCATTTGGAAATAAAATGAAGCTGGTTGGAAGTGTTTGTGCGTTCAAGAAGAAAATGTTGAAATATGATAAAAAGTAATTAGTTTTTTTTTTATATAAAGTTGCTTGATTATGACAGTGAAGTACAGACTACCTCTACTCCTGTGGGAACCATTCCCGTATACTGCAGCACGTACCAGAAAGGTGTAGTCAAATTTATAGGTTATAGACCATCAAACTGAACAACTTTCTCTCACATCATCTGCCTAGCATTTTCCCAACTATGCTGGGGTCGGCTTCCAGTCTAACCGGATGCAGCTGAATGCCAGTATTTTACATGGAGCGACTGCCTATCTGACCTCCACAACCCAGTTAAAAACAACAACCCAGGGTAAAAAATTCGCATGTGGGTGCGAAATTCTGACAACCTGACTGGTTGTCAGACTTTCGGGCTTTGGACTGCCCGTAACGCTTGTCAAAGTTCCATGAATGACAGCCGGGACCAACGGCTTATCGTGCTTTCCGAGGCACGGAGGGGTCACGGTATGTAAAGATGGTCACCCATCCACTGACCAACATCGGCAAGCGAAGCTTAACCTGATCGATCGACCTGAACAACTTTCTATATGGAACCAATAAAAAAAAACAGCCCGTCCCATACATTTGGGTTGAGTAGGTATTGAAGTTTTCTAAACGACCATACATTTTTGCTACACACCACCCTGGAAAAATCATCATCTGCCTAGCCTTTTCCCAACTATGTTGGGGTCGGCTTCCAGTCTAACCGGATGCAGCTGAATACCAGTATTTTACATGGAGCGACTGCCTATCTGACCTCCACAACCCAGTTACTGGGTAATACGATACCCCTTGGTAAGACTGGTTGTCAGACTTTCGGGCTTCTGACGACCCGTAACGACTGTCAAAGATCCACGAATGACAGCCGGGACCAACGGCTTAACGTGCTTTCCGAGGCACGGAGGGGTCTCGATATGTAAAGATGGTCACCCATCCACAGACCAACCGCGGCAAGCGTAGCTTAACCTGATCGATCGACCTGTGCGGCTGTTATTATTTAGCCACGGGCCCCTCACCACCCTGGAAAAATGTCATTCAAAATTAATTTTTTTCAGCAACTTATGACGTGCTCTTTACTGCAGTTATTTATAAAGAACCATACCAAGCATAATTACCGGTAGGTAGCTATGGTCCGCTTCATGAATGAGAAACCTATTTCTACAATAACTATCCCCAGGTTGACACAAATTACACAACTTTTATAGTACAACCACCATTAATGTATTTCACCTTCAGAAAACCCTCTGAAAACAAAACTAACAGAAACATAATAAAACTAAAACCCATCTTCTGGAATCGCAATACATTAACATCTACGCCCGAATCCTAAATTCCCTTGATATACCTGCACCACTGTTTCATGTTTAATTAGGCGCGAACAAATACGTACCATGAACAAATTGCCTCGGGCTAGCTCCTTTGTCCTTCTCTATATATCCCGCAACTTTCTTGCGGCCGCAACGAAGCGACTTTGAGACCGCAACCCGCAATGTGAAACGGTTTAATTTTAATAATTCAGTGTAAAAGGTGCGTCTTTCGTTAGCTCTCGTAGAAATAATGGGTACGGCACAAAGTTAACAGTAATTATAAGTAGTGCAAGAGTTTAACAAAGAGTAGTTGAGGTGTGGTTTGCAGAAGCGATTTGAGTTAAAAGGTTGTTTGACATTACGGTTAACAAGGCGGAAAGAAATATGGTACCTTCAAAAAAATAATATTTCAACCTCTCTATTTCTTGACTGTTTTAAAAGACAATATTAGGTACCTATGAGAAAAGATAGACTAACATTTTAAACGAATAGAACTATAGAGTTTCTTGCCTATTCTTCTCCATACGAAATTACCATTTGGAAGTGTCAACTAGAATAAATTCTATTTCTTTGTTTCATTCTTTTAATGGCGCAATTAAAATAAATGACCTGACTTTGAAGAACAGCATCCTGAGTAAGTCTCCAGTGAGCATGAAACTACCCCTTTACGATCATCACTAGTTTTTTTTATATATAGTTTGGCACACACAAGCACCTCCTCAGTTTTAAAGTCGGTTAAACGAATCTTATGCAGCTAAAGTTTCATCAAGTTTCACAAAAGTAAGCATGCATTCTCATCTGCATACGACCAAGTTAACCGTTTTAGGGGCCATTAAAAAGAGCATAGCAAAAGCGAAGTGCACTTTGGCACAACTAAATGCTAATTTAATCGTCGCTTTCAGTTCATTTTCGGAAATTTGTACATAATATTACAAGCTTCTGAGTTCTAGGTCCTTGTTGTATTTTGTGGTGCTTCTACTTTCATTGGAGGCTACAGAATTTAACGACGACCAAAGACTGTTTATAATAAAATAACCGTTTAGTAACTTAAAATCGTTCTTGGTAACTTAAATCACGGTAACAGCCATAGGTGTGACTGAAAATAAGAATAATCTTAGTATGCAATCAGACTATCAACTGATGATTCTGACCCTGACAATTAACTAAACTAAAGATCGATAAGTAGCGGTAACATATTGCGGATAGACCTGAATGCGATTGACACGGAGCAAGAAAGCATAGTCGAAAAATTAGACGGCGTAGGTACAGACGCCAGCACATCAAGTCACGACAATCTGTCAAATTTATTTAATAGACTTTAAACTTTATCGCTAAAGTATAAAGCTCAAAGTTGATTAGGAAAATTTGACAGTTTCAGGCAGCTTGGTGTGCTGGCGTCTGTACAAAGTAGACAGTGATAAAAACTGAGAATGATGATGAATTGAAAGCCCTTGCTAACAACTAAACAACGGTAGATAAAGAAAATGGCAAAAAACATTCCACAAAGAAAAACACAACGTAAAGCCTACTTAAAACAACATTAAATCCTACTTATAAGATATAAAAACCAAAAATAAATAAGGGAAAGGCAAGGAACTGACAGATAAGTATCCTCAGACCTTTGTTCCGGCCGTCGTCGTATTTATTTTACGGTTATTTGCAATTTGGATTTCTTTTAGTTCTCTGCTTATTTAGGTTTTGGTTCATTAAACTGGAATGTGTTCCTTGGATGAGAGATGACTTGCCAAGATCGAACGTAGTCAGGCAGTTATATGGACTATTTTCGAGTCAATCTTATCCGTGTCCTCTCGTCAAAGAATTACGTGAAGAAATTAGTTAAACGATCATCGTCTAGCCTAGGTACTGTTTTTTATACAAACAATACCTTCTTGGCTGGTGTCAAACCCTTCTTGGCAGGTGGCAATCTGTAGTTACTGCCTACCCCCACGGAAAGAAGTCATGAGTTTTATGTATGCAATACCTTCTTCTATTCCGTCTGCCAATCGTGTTAAATAGGAGTTCTTTTATAATTCTTGCCACCCTGAGGGGCCCATTTCTAAGAAATAACAGCCGTACGGTTCGATCGATCAGGTTAAGCTACGCTTGCCGCGGTTGGTCTGTGGATGGGTGACCGTCTTTTCATACCAAGACCCCTCCGTGATTCGGAAAGCACGTTAAGCCGTTGGTCCCGGCTGTCATTCATGGATTTTTGGCAGTCGTTACGAGTCGTCAGAAGCCCGAAAGTCTGACAACCAGTCTTACCAAGGGGTATCATATTACCCAATAACTGGGTTGTGGAGGTCAGATAGGTCGCTCCAGTAAAATACTGGTATTCAGCTGCCTTCGGTTAGATTGGAAGCCGACCTCAACATAGTTGGGAAAAGGCATGGCAGATGATGATGTATCAGCCACTCACCACCCACTTCTTCTTTTCACTTAGATATGTAGTTTAATCACCCTGTCCTTACAAGAGGGCCTAGATAGGTGGTAATCGCTTTCAAACCGTTTCGTATTTCTTTAACAACTTTCAACGGGATTGACAAAGGCTTTTCGGCAGCTTAATGTCAGTCCCATATTTTTTTTTACTTTCCTATCATCCACGTTATCGCTGATAGAATGTCAAATTGTCTCCTGAATGGAGATCATAACAACATGAACTCGGGAATCTTCTTAAATGCATTTCATATAATTTTATATTTAGTGTTCACAACAAATGTAATATGTAATTGCGTCTCTATTTTAATTAATTGCAAGGTAAAACCTATGAGCTGTGGTAGAAACCACAATAAACCTATCCATTACATTTATGCTTATGCTTAGCATAAAAATCTGGCTAAGGTTATCTGGCATAAGGCTCCAATGATTATCTCCAACATCACACGTCGCTTTTGCATAAGATGTTGCGTCATTATTTATGCAGCATCCCATTATGTGTAGCTTTAATTAATAATAAAGACGGCGCATTTCCTCATTTTATCAGCTTAAGACTTCGTCTGATAGAGGACTAATAGTACTACTATTAGTCAACTTGTGAAACTCAAAGCCTTGCCAACTACTACATTGTTTAAAATTAGCTAGCTTATTCACTGGACATGGTTTAATTTTAATACGAGCTACTAGATTAAAATTAATTTGTAATCGTCATTATTATGTTCCTTAACTATTATGAAACTCACACATTTATTTCAATTAAACCATTTATAGGTACTTTTGAGTTGTCAAAGATATCGGTATGCCTGCTTCACATCTTTAGAACTTTTGCCTTACCGCCAGTCATTTCATCATATATTTCTCTATATCTTCTACACCGAAACCTAGACCACCTGCCTCAGTGGTATTTAAATCAATCCGCCTAGCCTTTTCCCAGTTATGTTTTGGTCGGCTTCCAGTCTGACCGCATGCAGCTGAATACCAGTATTTTACATGGAGCGACTGTGTATCTGACCTCCACAACCCAGTTACTAGGTAACACGATACCCCTTGGTAAGACTAGTTGGCAGAATTTCGGGCTTCTGACTACCCGTAATTACTGTCAAAGATCTTTCAGAAGCACGAAGGGGTCTCGATATGGAATGGTAGATATAAGCATAATAGGCATTTAGTAAAGATACAACTTGCAATAATCATATTAGCTCCGCGTCTTGAGACATTTACAAGAAAGTACAGTCAGGGAAATTAATTATTTAGATATCAAATTTAAAAACATACTAACTACGTCAATTTGTCGTATTATAGCCATTTCTTACATAGCCGTCAATTTATGTAACAATCAACTTCAAGAGCCGCTTTCTATTATTGTTGAATTTCGCAGAAATGAGAGTTGTTTTGGCTGAATCTCACTCAAGATTTATAATACCGTATTCACGGAATGTTGGCGTATTTTTATACGTAAGGAATTTTATGAAACAGCGCGACCTTTCCAAATTCAATGAAAACAACGCTATTAATAATAACCTTTTGTGTTAGTGTAGGTCTATTCCCATTTAATATTAGTACCTTCCTATTCTATTAAATTCCATAACGTTGTGATAGACGGCCACTAGTTTAGTGGGTGGGTTCGCCTGGTGCCCCCGGGCGATACAACTCAAATAGAATGCTTTGTGAATTTAACTTAGGTTTCAAAAGTAAACTCGGCTAATTGGAATGTATATTTGAAATAACATGTTTAAGCGAAGTTACGGGTGTTGTTTTAATGCGTTACCTTACTCTCCTCTATTTCGATATGGAAATAATAATGGTTATTTAAGTAATGTTTTTTTAGGTAGGGACCTAAGGTGTGGGTTTTAGCAGCTGGTTGTTATTTAACTGAAAAGGAAAAAATTATATGGTTGTACTTAGGTAGGTACTATTTAATTCTAAGTTCTTGTCAGTATGGCTATTGTTGCTTTATTTGGAGAGTTAGCCGAAGTCAATCATACAATTTTAATCTGGGTACTAGGTACTAAAACTAGTACTGACCGATACGCTGATATACGACATTTCAATTTGTTATTTAGAAGCATGAGGAACAGAGTGGAAACTCACTCATCCTCCATAGAAATGAGAGGATCCTCCGACCAGCCGGGTGTTGTTATCTGGAGGGCTGCTGCCCAAAGATGGATGTCGGGACGTTTTTAGGGCGCTTTCAGTTTAGACGTTTCGTGTCGGACCGCTCCGGTGCCGAAGCGGTCGTTTGTTTTCATACAACGCGCGCGGTGCGGGTTGTCGAGCGTTCGCGGTACCGATGCCGAACTGTTGCTGCACTACGCGCTTTGTATGAAAACAAACGACCGTCCGTGTGCAATACGACAAACGCACCGCTTCGGCACCGCAGCGGTCCGACACGAAACGTCTAAATTGAAAGCGCCCTAAATGTCGCGTCGCGCGTCGAACTTTGCTTGCGCGATGCAGGATTTTGCGTGACGTCAGTGTGGTGCGTAGTTCGTATGTCACGATGTAGATGTCGCTGCAGTCGGGTTAAGCATCATTCTCTCCTTAAAAGAAGTCTCTGAAAGAAATGGGTAACATTTTATTTTTGTTATTTTTGCAGGCCATAATAAGTGATAATTACCTATTGTAAGTCAACAGGCTCTCCCAATATGTAACTACTTTACTAGTAATAATACAAGGAACTAGGATCGCGATAAATCGTCGTCGTATTCACCTCACGGTAAGCAGGTTAAGCCTGCGACCGCCACTGTAATCACGGAGCAGTTTGTAAAGTACACATGCTGGGGAAAGTTTGAGGGTCGATGTACGGTCACGTGATATCAAATGTGGATTTATGAACATACTGAACTAAAGACTACCCACTAGTAAAGATTTTAAATTGGCTTCACCTTTCTGAATGACAGACTCCTTAACAATTCAAAAGTGCGTGAATCATTGAATTGAAATAAATGATTTAAACCTAAAGCATTTATTTCGATAATGTCTATGTTTTTAATAGCTATCCTTCCTACCACAAAACAGTGTTTGCCAACACATCTGGTTAAACAAGACTTATATACATGGACTTTGACGTAACGCTGACGTTACACATACGTTGAACAAGTGTTTAAGTTTTTTGGTAAGACCCTTTGACCCTAACTCTTTGAGTTGAATGTGATTCGACGAATATCAAAACATTTTATCGGAGTTTGAGAGCTGTTAGAAAGAACGAAAGAAAATTCGAGTTAATTTATTATTTCAACTATTATCTAATAGTTTTTTGATCGTGTAATTACTATCTACAGATGTAAAGTTTTAACTTCTTACCAAAAGGTACATTGGGTACTCTTTAATATGTAGGTAATGGCTAGTCGAATGACCTGTAACAGATGAAAATTCAAAATTGAATCTGTATCTCATCTCGGGTGGTCCCATACATTCAAAAATCGAACATCGCAAGCCCTAAAAATCGATCCATTGTTCACAATTCCGTAGAGCTCTCTGTGGGTACCAAACAATATTCCTAACAATGGCCGGAATTGGCCGGACTGGTTTATTTGCTGGGTAAACAGGCCCGGAAGCATATCGGCCGGTGCTAGGTCGCCGGCGACGCTCACTTCGCTGATTTCCAACTGAAAATTAAAACGGATACGGTGAACAATGGCCAAAAACAAGGGCTCACTACGAGTGGATTGATGTGTTGTTAATTACGATGAGAGGTGGCTCAGTTGATTTTTGGGCGAAGTTTCATTCATTAGGGGTGGTTTGCTTGTGTTTGGGGTTCTTTATTAGTCGTATTTTTCATAAAGCAGCGTCGAAACGCCCTCTACGAATTTCCAGTGCTATAATTGCATAACAAATTATCAATCACAATCTGATTTGAACGATATTGCTAATCCATTGCATGATATGTTCGAAAAATTTATCTGCTCAACAACGTAAAAAACGCAATGAATGTTATTGAACTGTCAACATGAAATCCATTGCTACTGTTAGTGTGTTTTACTCTTGTACACTTTGTTAAAATGCCACTATCGTCATCACTGAAAATTCGTAGCTTTCTATTAGTTTTAATTTGCTATTATAATGCTATCATCCCAGAAAAACACCTTACACACACACACACACACACTTACACATTTAGAGGTGTACGATCGCTCCTGCTATAGTTTCTAAGAAAACGACAGGGTTTTATGGCCTATGATAAATTATTTAAAGCCTTATGACAAAAATTAAATATTATGTTACAGCACAGCAACTACCGTGTTTAAAAATCTCAGACAGAGAATAAATAATCACAATAAAAAAATCTACAATAAAAAAACAAGAAACAGAACGCAAAATATGAAAAGAAAACTCACAATGTTTTAGCGAGGTACCCAATTGACTTGTAATTGGCTTTCGCCGTAAACCGTAGTCCGTTTTAGATACCAGACCAGAACAATGATCATTTAATTAGTGCACGGCAGAACAATGCTTGCAACACGATGCTCCGTGTGTCGGCTCACTGAGATTTCAACCTCAATTTCCTACAATTTCTAATTGCTATCGAATACGATGCGGCCTCATAGTAGCCCCCAGGTTGATCGAGTAGCCATTTTGGCAGAACAAACTCGACCATCGCTAAACCAACCTGCACCAACGAAATTCGTGTTGTGTTGATACTGGACCAATCCATACAGTTTGAAAGCCACATTTTTAACTGACTACAACTCCGCACAAAAAGCTTTATTAAAAAGCTATACAATATACTCTGTGTACGTAGGTACAGACTCGATGAAATGTTCCAAGGATACTTGGTAATTCATAATACATAGAAAGCTTCATGAAATTGGCCAGTTTCGCGAATTGTTACTGAATGGAAATATTGAATTTCATAAACTAAATACACTACGCTGTTCGCTGAAGGTTAAATCATGGAAATACCGCATCGATTTTCAATATGTTCAGGTCTTATGAAAAATTTGAACGGTTTTAGAGCTGCGTTGTGGATTTTTCTTTTGTGATTATTTTGATATGGGCGATAAAAATGCTTGTCTCTTTTTAAGACAATCTTCTCAATACTTGGTGCAATCGAAAATTAACAAAATATAAGCAAGTACGTAAGTAGCCTTAATTTAAAAAATGGTTAGGGATGAAGTGACTTCACATTTAGAAAAAACCTACTATTTTATAGAAATTATTACAGCAATCCGACTTTTCCGATATTTTTCCTTCTTCCGATTTTCATGTAATGTAAATCTAACATTTTTGTAGGTATACCTAAATGGGCTAGGGGAAAAGAGATAAGGAATATTTACAAACGTCGTTACTTTTGTAAGGAGTCATGAAAAGCGAATTATCTGAAACCAATCTGAATTATGTGAAATGATTTATAGAATTCCGATTTTGGAAGTAGTGGCTATCACATGTCTGATTTCGTTGGACAATTCCTTTTAAGAAAATTCTTTATTCGCCTTTGGACGCCCAGAAGAAGAACAATAGAAGCTCCTTATTCTTTCCAAGCACTTGGCGTAACTAGCACAGTTAAATTAAGTAGAATATGTTCCATTTGAGATTAATATACGCGACGATTAATATCCATTATTCGATTAACGCGTATATACGCAGAATGGCCTATTAGGCTTGATGCATTAGCTTAATTCGAATGATTATTCATGACGATTCCGTGAGGGGGAAGGTAAAACTCTATATAACGTTGTGGGGATCAGATGGTATGCTTAGTGTGCATACGTTTCATAATTTCATGTGTGTTTGAAAAAGGGAGGGATGATGTTTCAATTCTGAATTTGAAGTGACAATTACAGATGCGCATTTCGTGTAGATGCTACGAATTCTTCTATGTAATGGGAATAAATGAAATTTATTTGCAAGAATTGTATTACGGAATTGGTCGGGTTTTTTTTACAGTTTCTAAAAAAATTCGTACATATATAAAGAATAAAGCTAATAAAAATGGAACGTACATATAATAAAACCCTTCTTTCCCTCGTCAGAATATAGATCTAATCTGACTATGTAAGTAACTATCAAAATAAATAAACTTTTAGAAGGAATGATAAAACAGTAATTTTTAATGATTGAACATACTTACTGAAACAAAAAAATCAAAAAAAAAGGAAAACCACCATTACTGTAATGTAAGTTTTCAATGGTTTGAACGATGTCACCAAATGAATAAAACAGTTAATTTTGTGACCTTTTAGCTACAGCTGTCATGACGGTAACATTTTGCCTCAAGCTTTCACTGTTTTCGGATCAGTAAAAAATATTGTTTTGAACGTTAGGGTAATATGGAACTGTTTAAAGCAGTTCAGATCAATGTTTTTTCGTTTTTATTTACTGTTTATTTTTTTCAGTGTAGGCAACTAACTTTCTAAATATTCAGTGTGTTAATGTTGACTTATAAAACAAAACACCATAGTGTACATAATTGTAAACAGGTTTGGCACTCATTTGAAAATCAAGCAAAGCTTTCTGGTTGTTGCGACTTACGAGTTGTACTTAGGTCGTGGGTTCGAACCCAGGCAGGCGCTTTACTTTGTATAATTTATTTAATCACCTCTGCTCCCAAAACAGTGAAGGAAATCATCGTGAGGAAACCGACATGTCTTAAAAACAAAAATTCGAAGACATGTGACATCCACGAACCGGCACTGAGCCCGCGTGGTAGACTATGGCCCACTCCTTATAGAGAGGAGGCCTGTGTCCCATCACTGGGAACATATTGGCTGATTATAATAGTCTTCCTTCTTCACGATATTAGAGGTCTGAAATATCAACAGCTTTATTAAATTTCAGTCAATTCTCAAATATTGAAATGCGAAAACTGCTAACCAAAAAATTATGAAAATCATACGATTAGATGCTGCATTTAACCTATTATTCAGCTGAAATAGTTCATCCATCAGTATCATTGTATTATTGAACACAAAGTGTATAATTTACCCCTAATTATGGTAATAATGCGATTCATCCAATATTCATGAGTTCAAGGCGATTGGCGCCGAGATGTCATCGATATCAAATCAATTGTGAAGATCGTTAAACAATTGTTGTGATTGAATAGAAACTGGAGTATGTGAGCTTAAAAACTCCCTTCAGAGACAACATTATTATTTATTCGTAGTTTTAGGTATTTTAGAAAACTTTAGTAGTGCCTGTAATTGGTTAATTTAAAATAACTGCTTTGAGTTTGAGTTTGAAAGTAATGAATAATTTATGTAACCTTCTCTATGGGGTTCTTGTACCTATGTAAACATAATCCGTGGAAGACGAAAAAAGAACTCTAAACAGACTATGCTAAAGCCTATGACTATTTGTGTATGTACCTAGGTAGGTAGTTATGCAGGTAGATTTAAAGTAAACCAAGAACACAACACCTTAAATTCAACGTTAAAACGGTAACTAATTAGTACATAAGTAATCTAGATTCCAAGAACGCCAATCTCTCGCAGTGCATTTTAGGGGAAAGCTATTTCCAACTTGCCAGTCTGAATACTGGTGAAAAGCTGACGGGCACTGCAGTACCAAAATAATGTAGCGCAGATTTTTTAAAGAGAGTATACCTCGATGATTGTAGTGGAATGATGGAGACAAGAAAAGTTTCATCACCATGTTTTAAATTGATCTCTTTTTTAAAATTCTGAAATTAAACACGGTGTTTCTACAGTACCTACCTCATCATTTGCCCAGCGCTTTTTCCAACTATCGGCTGAAGGGTCAGATTCCAGTCTAACCGGATGCATGTGAACACTAGTGTTTTGCTTGGAGCGTCTGCCTACCTGACCTAGTAACTGTACAACTCATTGGCATGAATTGTTGTCAGACTTTCGGGCTTCTAACGACCCGTAACGACTGTCAAATGTCTACGAATGACAACAGGGAGCAGCGGAATGACATGCGTTCCGAGACACGGCGGGGTCGCAATGGATGGTCACCCATCCATGGATCGACCTTTGCAAGCGTTGCTTAACCTATACGTACGTATAATATTATGTTTACAATTTCATCCTATATAAAATTTATAGATCCAAATGCGTTGTATTAGACGCAGACACAAGTTGAAAGGTTCCTCTGAAAGCTTAACTAAGCGAGCTACCTACTCAATCATTCAAAAGCGTTAATTGCTCCTTCCAAAACTCGGATAATCCTGAATAAACCTTTTGCTCAAGCTAATGGCGCCTATATTTTATACATACTTAGAGCCTTGTTTAGACGTGTATGATGTAAGTACTTTTTTAATGTTTTTGCTGAGATAGTTGATGTTGATGTCGCAAGTTTGATTTCAATGTACTCGTAATTATGTTGATATTTTTTTCGAAAAATTCACAACCTGGTTTGATACTCATTCGAGGTAGACCTACCCCTGAATACGCTTTTGTGTGTTTTGTAACTAGTGTCAATACAGGAAAATACGCATTTACGTACTAACCCCACAAGATCTACATCAAGATAACTGCATCATCGAAGATTTTTATCGTTTTGTTTATTTAAGTCAGACATAGTGATCCATGTTTATGTTAGTATACTTATAAAAATAATGTCAGTAACCAAAGAATAAAATACATGCCACAATATTGAAGAAGTAAAATAAATGCATAAGTTAAATCGCAATCATCTATAGATCCTAATAATAACAATGCACACTCTTTGTCCAATTCACTTTAGACATTGTTGGCAGAATGGTGGTCTGATAGACAGTTAGCAGTATCGTTAGAAGATCAAAAAAGTGGTATTTCAAAGTTCGAAAATAGCCAGAAACAAGTTGTTCATAAGCCACTAAGCGCCTGCAAAAACATTGTTAGCAATTATTCTGAGCAGAAAAGACGTAAATAATTGATGTACAGACGTTTTAATGGCTTTTATTTATAACTTTATATAGGAGTTTAGTTGTGTAAAAAATATATGTTAAGGTAGCAAACAGGTAGTAAATATTTACATTAACAACGCTAAAACTATGAGAACTTGGAAGTGGTCAGCCAACCTGACGTCAGATAGGCTGACCACTTTATATCGTTGATATATTTCTTGACGCAAAGGTAGCCATATTTCATTATAGGTTACTACCTATAATAGCACCACTACCCTCTACTCCTGTCTATGATAGCTGGCAGGCTTTATTGTGCGTTTGTGAACCACTGCTGCAAGATTTCGGCTGGGCCTGTCACCTTGAAGCAATGATGTCACAATCTGTTTTTCTGTTTTTGGTTTTGTTTTTGTAAGTGTATTATTAACATAGTTTGTAAGTACTTTGTTATTAACACTATGAGTCTTGTTGCTCGAAATAAAATTATTATTATTACTACACAACAGTGCACATGGTCTCATGTAGATATCTCGTTTGGTCCAGCCATCCTTATGGTCACAAAAAGATAGCCCTTCTACCTTGGCCCATTGTATTTAGAGTTTTATGCGTAATATTTTAATACGTCTTGAAAAATTTAATTCGTCAACGTCAATTTGATTGTGATCCCGTCGATCTTATGTCGAGTTAAAGACGTTTTGTTCTGTCGATATTATTAATTGATAAGTACTACTTGTCAGGTACGGATACAGAAAATATAAATATAAATCCTTTAAAGCGAATTTAAAGTAATGACCTAGTTTTATAGTGTTAAAACATTTTTTTTTGTTTTCACCCTCAAAAAGCATCAAAAGACAACACCTAGGTATAGCATAATCAGCCCATAACGTTCCCCACGCTGTGACACAGGCCTCCTCTCTTCGAGAGTGGGCTGTAATCTACCACGCGAACACGGCCCGCGGGTTGATAGATGACAGATGTCTTCGAATTTTTTGTTTTAGGACTTGCCGGTTTCCTCACGATGTTTGCCTTCACTCTTTCACTCTTTTTGAGAGCAGTGGTGATGAAATTATTTACACAAATTAATGCCTGCCTGGATTTGAACCCATGACCTACAAATCGTAAGTGGGGGCCGTCACCACTGGGCCACCACAGTTCAACACCTAAGATAATTTTCGAAAAATAACAACACAATTTTTTTTTTTATCTTTCAAATAGGTACAAACAAAAAGCACTCAGTAAAAAAATCCTTATCAGCTTCAAAAAAACACAACAAATTCGCATAATATACAACGTGTAATAAAGTCTAGGTGGCGACACGGATCATAAAATAAAACATAAAGCATTTAGACGGAGGCTGGCAACAGTCCCCGAAACGCGTTTTAAATTTCAACCTCCTCGTAAAATATGGCAATTGAAACGTTTTAATATTGCTCGCTGCGTAAATTTTTGGGGCCACTTTGCGCGGTTGCAAAACCTTGCTTTAATGTCTCGCTAATAAAACTATAAAAGTTGCGTTTCGATGTTTCACTTTGCTATAAAAAATTGTTTTAAATGTGGATCTGCCGATTTTGGATTTTCTAAAGTAACACCGGTTTTTTTTTTTTTTGTTTAGCAAAGACGTTCCTAGGTTTTAGCGCTCTCTGATGGTGGTCAGGAGAATTAGTTGAATACTTTGACCTTATCTATACTAATATTATAAATTCGAAACTAACTCTGTCTGTTTGTCTGTCTGTCTGTATGTTACCTTTTCACGCCTAAACCACTCAACGGATTTCGATAAAATTTGGCAGAAAGATAGATTGCATCCCGGGAAACGACATAGGATAGTTTTTATCGACATACCTCGCGGGCGAAGCCGCGGGCAGAAGCTACTCATATATAAAGCTTTAACCGTCTTTATAACAGTGAATAAATGTTGTTCAACATAAAATCCAATTTTTCTTAAAAATCTAAAACAATGAATTCGATGCGCAGGAATTTTTCGACGCCATATTTTAGCTTGTTAATTAGTTTTAGTTAAGTTATGTTACATTATTTTTATTAATTAACTAGCTTATGCCCGTGAATTCGTCCGCGTAAAATTTCTGGTTTCCGACCCACTCTTTCGCATCGCATCGCCTGCCCCCGCTATTAGGTACTTCGTTTTTGCTTAGGTAGATACCGTTCTTTCTTATTTTTTCCCTTTTGTCTCGGCTCCTAAGAGTCTTAGCAAGATGATAAATAGCCTAAGCTCTCAAAAAAAGGCTGTAAGTAGGCCCTATAGTCTTCCTCAAGAATTGGACTATTAAATGCAAAAAGTTTTTTTCAAATTCCTCTGGTAGTTCGAAAGATCAGCGCGTTCAAACAAACTATTCAGCCTTATCTATACTTCTATATCTACAAGTAAGTACTGATAGGTACTAGTATTATAAAGAGGTAAAATTTGTTTGTTTATTTGTATGTAGGGGGTAATCTCCGTAACAGCCAGTCGGGTGTAAAAAATTTTTTTGACTTTGATAGCCCAATTCTTGAGGAAGGTTATACCTTGGCTTATTTAACATCATGCTACGACCCATAAGAGCCGAGCATAAGGAAAAAAAGTAAAATAGATCGATAAGCGAAAACGAAGTAGTAGCACGGGCGAGCAATAGGATGCGACGCGATGGGTCGGGGGCCGAAACGTTCACGTGGACGAAGTCGCGGGCAGAAGCTAGTTATTACTATAGATTGAGTAGGTATTTAAAGTTGTAACTTATAATGAACTAGCTTCCGCCCGCGGCTTCGCCCGCGAGGTATGTCGATGAAAACTATCCTATGTCCATCCCCGGGATGCAATCTATCTCTCTGCCAAATTTTATCGAAATCCGTTCAGTGGTTTAGGCGTGAAAAGGTAACATACAGACAGACAGACAGTTACTTTCGAATTTATAATATTAAGTATTGATGTATAACTGAAAAAGCAATGCCAGATTATTCAACTCCATCTATAACATACCTATACACATTAGTTATTCACTATTAAATCTTGTAACATCGCACATGTCTATATGTTAATTAATAATTCTTCACATTTAGTAAGCCGTAATGCTATTGAAATTGGCCATCAGTTTAAGCTGAACAGATTTTGCCATTAAGAGTTATGAATAAGAGATGTGAAGCCAATATCTACGGGGTGACTGACAAACTCGCTACTCGATGTACCTACATATTCTGCATAGGTACATTATCTGAAATGTATATCTGTAGCTATCACAGATAAAGCTTACGAATCTTTTTATATAAGTACCCAGTTTGGAAATAATAACTTCATGGTAAGCAAAACGATTCGTTTTTAACCGACATATCAAGAAAAGGAGGAAGTTCTCAATTCGGTTTTATTTTTTGTGTTTGTTACATCAGAACGATGATGTGATGTTATATATAAGCCGATTTGCAAATATTTTTTTTTATTGGAAAAGGTACCTATAGTTTCAGATTGAACCCTTAAAAATTTCGTCAAAATCGGTTCAGCAGTTTGATTTTCCAATCACTAAATAGTGGTTGTGACGTCATAGTAGTTTTCTAGGTATATCTATCTCTGTGGTTGTAAGTTCCACAATCAGAATACGAAACTTGTGCTTTTTCAGCTTATTTCAGACTTGCTTATACCAGGGGCAAACTCCTAGATGGATAGATACCAATGATTTCAATTAGGTAGGTTAGTCATGTATAGTACCCTCCAAGAGTTAGTTGACATTGTTCCACTTCAGTCTAATCTAACCGCCTACCTGTCGAAACACCACACGCGTCGGAGTAGTTGAATGGGCGCAGCAAAGTTAACAATGACAATAGAACAATGACATTGTTGTGTACAGTTGGCATACCGTTGACGTTTGGAGCTCTTATGTCTTATGTACACTTGGTGTACACTTGACGCTCGAGGGGCTAATCCCTCATCAATCAACCTAATCCTTATGATAGAGATGTGGTTAAGTTATAACAGCCGCACGGGTCGATTGATCAGGTTAAGCTATGCTTACCGCGGTTGGTCCGTGGATGGGTGACCATCTTTCCATACCAAGACCTCTCCGTGCCTCGGAAAATACGTTAAGCCGTTGGTCCTGGCTGTCATTCATGGATCTTTGGCAGTAGTTACGGGTCGTCGGAAGCCCGAAAATCTGACAACCAATCTTACCTTGGATATCGTATTACCCACTTACCTACTGGTTTGTGGAGGTCAGATAGGCAGTCGCGCCATGCAAAATACTGGTATTCAGCTGCCTCCGGTTAGACTGGAAGCCGATCCCAACATAGTTGGGAAAAGGCTAGGTGCAGATGATGAGATGAGAATAAAACATTATGATTTAAAATTCTAGTTTCAAATCTTAAACTGTACACTATAACATTTTTATTGACTAATTCATGTACGTGGGTTACCCACCTATGTTATGGGATTACCTGATTACTTTTTTATAAACGTGTTTCAGTTGTAATGTGGTATTGCCGCAGCTGAAGTAAAAACATTTCAACTACACTGTAGATAATAATATCATTCAGATAAGTAGCTTTTGTACCAGAGGTACCTACTATGATTTTAAATCACAATAAGATATAGCTGAAATATAACGATTTACTTTTTATGTAAACAACCTTTCAAATTAATAAAACGAGACAAGACAAAGCCTAACTAAAAGAACAAAGTAGCAAACAAAACATTTTGATACCCATTATTTGATCTAGCAACACAACTTCGCAGACTGTTTAACAAAAACTTTTCTTTACAGAAAACAACAAAATATCACCGCAAAAATCGGTAAGCTTATTAAAATGAAGAGGGGAGCAATTGAATAATGAACAAACACAATTCACTGTCGACAAAGCAAGTTTCTTTGCCGCTTCGTGGTAAATAAATATCGGGAGGAGTCCACAAGCCTCTTATCGGTCGATTGAAAAGTTTCATTGGGAAAACTATGGAGCGCTACTTGGGAAATTCGAATGGGACTCGAATGGAAATGCTTATTAGGTAAAATTGGTGTTTACTCACAGAGCTTTTTGCTGCTGTTGCTTGTGGAAATGTGGACTGTTGGATGATTTATGTTAGTTGTGGGATAGTGTTATTTATTGAGGGTTTTGGAGCCGCATCGAAAAATTCTTTTGAGAAAACACACTCGCACAGCTTTGTGAGTTGCTTGAAATAAGTAATTTTAGATGTCAAATGGGGGAGACCTATGTCCAGCACTGGACGTCTTTCGGCTTAAATGATGATAATGAGATGTCAACCAAGAAGAGCTTACCTCTCAAAGTCAATCGACCTAAACAGAATATTAACAGCGCAAAGAAGACGCGTTTGTGCAAATTAGAGGTATAATGACAATATACAAGTCCCACCGGACAGCAGCGGGGTAATTGTGTAACACAATAACAGTAGGAATGGGTTTCATTTTGACATTTCAACAACATTCATTGTTTTATTTACGTTGCTGAGCAGGCAATCTTTTTCGAACATATGAAGCAATGTATTAAGCAATAATAGCCTTCAAAAATATTCAGATTGTGATTGAAAGTGTCTTTCGCAATTAGAGTGCTGAATTTATATTTTTCTTTTACTTGTGTATGAAATAAATACTTATTTATCAAATAATAAGGAGAATACCTATTTGTAGTGAATTTAGCTAGGACGTTTTGTAATTAAAAAACGTTGTCAAATCCAAACGAAAGCTTCATCATCTCAATCCTCCATCTCGACAAACTGATAGTAAGTACAAGTCGTATAACCAGCATTTTTAACAAACTAAGAACGAATGGAACCATTAGTAGACCAGATAGGTTTGAGGGGCAATCGAGTCAACCGTTTAGCGTAACCGCGGCTCGGGGCGACACAAAAACGCTATTTGTAACTACTGTCGAGTCGATTGTCTGAAGACTTTTCCAGACTGAACTAGATTGTAGTTAGTTAGACATTCTCGATCGGTTGGGTATGTACATTGGGTAGGCATTCTCGATCGGGTACGTACATTGGACGAACGTTTTTATAAGGTTTTGTGGTAGCTGGGTATGGGTATATCGAATTCGTGTCTGTCAAAAAATTAATAATAATAAACAACAATTTTTATATTTTGCTGGAGTGGTAGCATAAGCATATAATCAGCCTATAATGTTTCACTGCTGTGGGACACAGAGGCCTCCTCTCTGTGAGAGGGAGTCAGCCGACGGACCTAGTGCGGGTTGGTAGATGCCACATGTTTTCGAATTTTTGGTTCTAGGACATTCCGGTTTCGTCACGATGTTTTCTTTCAGCTTTTTGAGAGCAGTAGTGATGAAATAATTTACACAAAGTACCTATAGCGCCTGTCAGGGATCGAACCTACGACCTACAACTCGTAAGTCGCGGCCTTTCCACTGAGCCACAACTGATACGTACCTATATGGAATAGGTACCTATACCCATGATATAAATAGGTAAAACGTAGAAGAAATCGTCTATACTAGGGGTCTTCGTAGAAATCTCTTACTTATAATTATGATTTAAAGTAAATCAATTACAATTGTGTCTGATTTGATCATTTGACACAATAAGCCTGTATTTCAGCACGCAGCGCCTCAAGCCCTCGAAGTTCGAACTGGGTATACAAGATGAGCTTACGAATAAAAAGAAACAGTTTATATTAAAATATGAATTAATCACACTAAAATTATAAAGGCGAAGGTGTGTGTTTATGTTTGTTACTTCTTCACGCTCAAACGGCTGGACCAATTTTGATGAAATTTTGTATGGAGATAGCTTACATATTTTTATCCCGATATTCTCACGGGATCGAGACTTATGCGGCTGAAACCGCGGGGCCCAGCCAGTAACTTTATAAGAATGAAAAGGTTGCTGTCCGCAAACTAAGTCCCTATCTATCGTGCCTACAATCTACCCTCAGATGCTAAGAAATTAACAAAAACCAGAGAAACTCCATCATATTGTTATAACACCTTTATAAATAGTTAGTCGTTCCATCCCGAGGTGGAGGCTAGCCCCACAGCGTGATCTGTAAATGTCCACCAACCCATTGTTATCCTCAAGAAATAAAGTGCACGTTGCACACCGGACTTTAGAAAACTTTTATAAAATATTAGCCGGCCCCGGTTCAAGCTTCCCTGTTAAGTGGCTTATGCAACTGACCTCGACTTGCTAAGCGCCAAATCGATCTTTGCAATCTAGCAGCGCATTTTTCGAAGCACTCCCAACTTTTCTTGTGGGTGTGATCGAGAGCGCGTTTTTTAAACAAACTTTAAGTATTTTTTGGTGGAGAAGTTTTTGATCTGCAAATAGAGAAAGGCAAGTTATTGCTTTGCACATTTTTCGTAGATCTTTTGCGGGAAATCGTAATTACTTACTTCGTTTATTTTCCGCGGGTTGGCAATAAATCATTCCGACCGACATTTCCTTGCTATTTGTAAATGTTATTACAAAATGACTACTTAGTTAGGTAAAATCGTTAAACGTGAAGTTTTTCATGCTTTATATACATTACGTTCCGTCGAATATTACCTCAATAATACCCACAGTATTCATGCATTTCATTGAATTAAAAAAGAACATAGAAAAATTATGTGTATAATGAGTAACACGCCATCTATTAAATTGCTCGAACACTAACACACTCTTCACCCGAGTGTTCTACTTTTACCATTCAGTAACAGTAGGTGGCGCTGAGTGTTATGTAAGCTGCTCATACAGTTTTTTAAGAATTACTAAAATTAATGTAATCTTGGTAAGACGTTATATTAACAATCGGTTTAAAAAAATGAGAACATTATCTATAAATAATTTTAACAAAAATTTGCGTTATTGTGTTTTTTTTTGGATTTTTTTATTAATAGGAACTTAGTTGATAAGTACTTTCCCAGTACCTAATTAAAAAAATATCGTAATTGATTCGTGTGCTGAAAAAAACTTCCCTGTGGCGATCCATGAGTTTAGCACTAGCTTTCTCAAAATCACTAGCGGTCATTAAAAAAACACTTTCCTACCAACTCATACAATTAAAATTACTTCAATGAATACATTATGAAGTTCTAATTAACTTCATTCAAATTGTACCTTTAGATGGCAAGAATATTCCTTAGCTTATTCAGCCGCCACGGTTTTAAGCCTCTGTGCCGTGACGTGAGCTGGTGCTTTGTGATGGAATCCCGTCTTCGTTATATATTCCGTGTCACATACACATAATTCCCCAGACACTGTCTGTTTTCCAGCGACGTGTACAGCCAAACACCGCGGGTAAGGTGTCAAATAGAATATTTTATAGATCACTTGCGAGATCGCGATCTTCGTCTCCTTTAGTTTGAATGTTTCGATGACTAATTATGAAATTTCCCGCCCAATAAGTGCTTCAAACGTAGATTGTAAAGTTCTTATTTCAAATGGATTTTCTGAACACTTGCATTTAATTTGAATTCAGTTACATCTTTTGATTAATACCTTGGTTAAGGTAGGTACTCAAAAGTTGCGTGGATTAAAAAGATAGTTTAAGAAATAAAAAAAGAAAATACGTTTATTTCACGTTTTTTTCAGTTTCATGGATAAGAGCAATGAGAGATGCAGTTTGAACATCCACAGATGTAGTTGGCATATATGTACATAGAATTTTTTTGCGTTGTTTATTACTTACTTATACAATATAGTTCAAAGTCCACCGATGGCAATGGACTTCTCTACAGGCTTAGGTATATTAGATAACTACTGAGGTCTATGACCAGCAACGTACCCACTTCGACAGAACGGTAAAAATGTTATTGCTCCATGGATATCATGAATTGTCTCCGGTCGTGTCGGATTGCCGACCCATCGGACTGTGTGAGTGAGGGAAGAGAGAGTGCACCTGTGTTTGTGCACATGCTTGTGCACAATTATATCAACCGCGCCAAAGGCTGGTCTCCGCTGAAATTGGTCGCCCATGGCCGAAATTCGATCTGAACGACTATAGATCATAACTTTTAGACAATAGGAAAATAGGAAAGGACAAAAGTCCTCCTTGTGAAATGACAAAAACTTCAATTTAAAACAAATAAACATCGTCAATTCATGTGGCACGCCTACAGACTCTATAACGATTATAAATTATGAAGCGTCATACGAAACGCGATCTGTATACTTATGAAATGAAAACGCCCAAATTGTCGTGAATTACTTTATGTGAGAGCTAAGCCGCCATTCGTTAGTTAATGTGACAACTCAGTTAACTGGTGATGAAGTGTTTTGAAGGCACTTGAAATTAATTAGTTTCTTTGTCGGAGTTATTTACGAGACAGGCAGGATAGCAACAATGTTATGTCATATCATAATTGAGTTCATTCGGCAACAATATAGAATAAAAGGTAGACTGCATAGTTTTGGGACCAAGGAGTATTTCAAAGTCTGTAACGGAAATTAACAAACAACAAAACACAAAATACACAATTAAAAACACAAAAAATAAATATACAAAACTTTTTTTATACCTACAAAATTCTAACGCGCTCGCAATCGAACGTGAGTCGAAAAAACTCACACTAAGGCCTCAGGTTTATTAAGTAATAGATCAGATAATAAAAAAGTAAGTAAAAATAAGAAACACTAACCACTAATACTAATTAGTACCTAATATTAACATAGTTAGTTAGTTTTAAGTAGGTACATAACAACAACCGCACGGGTCGTTCTTGCCGCGGTTGGCCCGTGGATGGGCGATCTTTTCATATAAAGACCT
The DNA here is from genome assembly GCA_963669345.1 of Gortyna flavago. Lineage (NCBI taxonomy): Eukaryota > Metazoa > Arthropoda > Insecta > Lepidoptera > Noctuidae > Gortyna > Gortyna flavago. The sequence continues at coordinate 13,814,579 of OY770131.1, read as the reverse complement.
CGCCTCACGTTAAATCGTTGATCCCGGCTGTCATTCTTGTATCTTTGACAGTCGTTACAGGTCGTTAGAAGCCCGAAAGTCTGATAACCAGTCTTACCAAGAGGTATCGTATTATACCCAGTAACTGGGTTGTTCACAACCACTAACTAACTGGGTTGCGGAGGTCAGATAGGCAGTCATAATACTGGTATTCAGCAGCATCCGGTGAGACTGGAAGCTGACCCGAACATAGTTGGGAAAAGGCTAGGCAGATGATGATGATGAGTTAATAGTTTTAAGGTTAAGGTTTAAAACTAGAATTTAAAAAAATATTAAGTAACAAGCGCTTCTCGGCATGAAACTAGGAAGTATGACGAATAATATTGTAACAACAAAAAAAAACTGTATGATTGTGAATAATAAATAAAAAAGCGAGTGAGACACAACAAATAAGACATACTACTTTAACTGAACCTCCAGAAATAGAGTCATGGATTTACTTATGTGAAAAGTATACTTAATTAGAAGTCCATTCAGAGGTCTGTTTCTCGAAAAAAAAAAAAATGCCGATGGTAACTTAAAAAATTCAAGCTTAACTTAAAATCTTAAATCAAATCAAACATTACCTTTTATTGAACTAAAAAGTTGTAGATAAGTAGGTAACAACTTACAGAGGAGTGGCTACTTCCCCAAAGGTAATTATATCAGTAGCGAAATTGTATAAGTTTGAAGCAAAAATGTTCCCCCAAAATAATATTAAGAGGAATATTTTACGAGGCTATTACCTCAGAAACAGGGTTGATATAACAATTACAGAGTTCTATTGAATTCCCCGTAACTTTCATGCCTATTAAAAGTTTTCTTCGAGACTTTAACAACATGGCTTGAAACAATGATCATTGAAACGCTAATGTTACACAGATTATTATAATTACTGCCAGAATTTGGATCAAATTGTTTAAATTTCTTTTATGTTACGCTAATAACTTTAAGGGGTGTGTTACGGACTTTGGTGTTTGTTGGTTAGCTGCGGGAGTTGCGTAACACACTAACAGTAAGAACGGCCTTCATTTTGACAGTACAACAATATTCATTGCGTAATTTACGTTGTTTACAAATTTTTCCAACATTTTATAAAGTAATGTATTAGCAATATCCTTCAACATTATTCAGATTGTGGTTGAAAGTGTGGTTCGCAATGGGTAGATATAAAAGCTCCGACAAAAAAATAACAATTGTCTTTACTCAAAATATGAAATCTACTAACTTTCCGACTACTTTAAACTACTCTAAAGTACTAAAAATGACGAAACGACCGAATCTGATACTAAAATCTTCGAAAAATAAACATGACTGTTTATTGCTAAGTATAATACTTTTCTACCAGCTTAAATTACATTGTAATTTATACCTAGGTAAAGGTATTCTCATTCACTCGCTCTTGCATCCTATGTCGACGGAGCCCCGCTTCGCGGGCTTCTATTTCTGTGTAAAGGGGTTAAAGTAACCTAACCAAACCGAACCTCGGGGTGCACGTCGCTTACTCTTGCATCCTAAGTCGACGTAGCCCCGCGTAATATATTTAATATGAATATTTTGACAAAACCTCTGTTGTCTGTTACTTAGTAATTTTGACGATGGTTCAGTGTTTTATTCGGAACTTTAGTTTTTTTATTCGAAGATTCATTTTTTTTAGTCGGCCACAGATCACTGGAGATTAATTTGTTTTTCGGAACCATTATTATTTCCCTTTCGCAATTAGGGTGCTGTTCTATTAGCTCTAAGACTACTGCTTACCGACCCTGTAGCCCTCCCCATCAAAGTCTAAACCAAATTAGCAACTCATAATGACTACTTTAAAATAGCACAGTAGGTAGCTCTATTTCTGAGTTACGACTCAGTATGCAGATAAGCCTGAAAGTGTCCATTAACATACTCGCTTTATAGTTTTAGATATAACCGCCTTTTTATTACTCTCCTTTGAATCTGACAAAGGCAGCCAAAGGGCTTTCTTATTGCTTCGCATTTGAAGAATTTTCGAAACGAATGTGCAGTGTGTTATTGCTTTAAGCTTTAAAGGGGTTGAAATGCATTTTCTCACCTGTAATAAAGTTTTGAAAGGATTGTGGCCATGGGCGTTGGACTGTAAATCTAGAAGTTCTCTAGACATTAATATGGTTGGTCCTATATTTCGTCCGTGTGTTTCGTTTGTCATGTTTTTTGTGTAGTTTAACACTACTTGAAAACTCTTACAAGATGCACCTTAAAAGTTACTCAAAAAACAAAGAAAACGTGACAATAGTCCTGATTCTATGGTTGATAGGTTCCAAAAGGGAAATTTTATAACTTTTAAACTTCCTCTCTTCCGATTGCCTAGGGAATTCGTGTACCTACTTACACTAGCTAATAGTATTATTTTGTAATTTTTATCATTGGAAAAATGGTTTATCTACGAAAGTTTTGCATGTTTTGCATTATAACCACGAATCTACCTAAGTGGGATGTAGGTACTCGTACATAAAAATGAAATACTGTTTGATTTGACCGATTTGGCTATCGTATCTTTTAAAATGTTCGTAATAGTCAGAACTAGCTTTTAATGGAAAGAAAAATTGGAAAAGTTTCCCGGAAAACTTTCAAATTCGGGAATAACTGAACATCGTTTTTCTATGGGATTTAGGAATGAACTATTGAAACTTATACATTATCACGTATGTCGGGTTAGCTAGTTTATGATAAAACAAAAACATCATAAACAAACTAAACTAATATTGTAACAAAAATGTACTTAACTATACCTAGAACTCGTAATAAACGCAAAATAGTTCACACTCGCGGGCTACACGGCATCCAGCCTCAATCCCGCGCAGATGACAAATGACGTCCACTAACGGTGCCCCAAGAATGTGGCGAATTTATGTTTACATCTGTCCTGACATGTCGCGGCATCGGTCCTGACATGTCGCGGCACGGGTTTTCGGAATAAACGTGTCCGGACTAGGACGCGGGTAGTTAGGAACTTTTTCTGTGACATTCCCTAAATAGTCCTGTGATAATTTTCAGCGTAGTGATACCGTGTATGAATAGTGTTCGCCTGTCTTTGTTGTAGTTTGTTGTTACATCTCTTGGAATAACGGGATTATTAGCTTCCATTTTTTTTATTTACTCGTACCCCGCCACTGAGATAAAGTAGTTCTATGTACCCCGCCCCTGTTCCGTACGGTTTTTACGACTTGACAAAACTTCGAGATTTCTTTATAAAGTCCTTTACATACTTCCAGAATAAGTTCTTTAAATAATGGTGTAAACCACATATTTGTCGCGCAGTTTCGAAGAACAACGCGGAACAAGCGATAAGGCATTGTATAATAAATTTTGTAGTATTCAATGTTTATTTTTTTTAATATTTTTGTGGTGCACAATAAAGTATGTATAAATAATAAATAAACAACGCGGTCACATAGGCAGACACGAAAAGCGACTTCAATTTTTTATATGTATACAGATTTATTTATCCACTAGCTGCGCCCCGTGGTTTCACCCGATCGATCTCGTAGAAATATCGAGATAAAAAGCCTATATATTAATCCAGGGTGTCAGCTACCTCCATACAAAATTTTATCAAAATTGGTCCAGTCGTTTGAGCGTGAAGAACTAACAAATATAAGAACACACACAGTCACAAACTTTTTACGTCTATCATTACAGGAGGGTTAAATGTTGGTGTACGTACTCGTACAATTGGTACACCTCGAGTCTGCCTGTTCTTTCGGAGATTACAGGCGTGTGTTGTAATTATATTTTGTATGTTATTTTTTTTTTGTTTATTGTAATCTTACGAACGACCATCATCTGCCCAGCCTTTCTCAACTATGTTAGGGTCGGCTTCCACTCTAACCGAATGCAGTTCAATACCAGTATTTTACATGGAGCGACTGCCTATCTGACTTTCACAACCCAGTCTGGGTAATACGAAACCCCTTGTTATGACTGATTGTCAGACATTCGGGCTTGTGACGACCCGTAACGACTGTCAAAGATCCACGAATGACAGGCGGGAGTGCCGGCACCAACAGCTTAACGTGCTTTCCGAGGCACGGAGGGGTCTTGATATGTCCACGGACCAACCGCGGCAAGAGTAGCCTAACCTGATTGATCGACTCGTGAGGCTGTTATTACTTAGCCACAAGCCCCTCAATCTTACGAATGACCATGAACATGAAATTCCTCTATGTTAGTCGTCTTTCTGACATTCATGAGAAAGAACTGGCCCAGAAAAACTAGGCCCAACATTATATTTATATGCACAGCCTATGCACTGTCTTTCACAACACACACAATAAACAAATTTAATATTTATTTATTTATAATACTTAAAGCACACAAATGTATAGAGGCGGACTTAATGCCATAGGCATTTTCTACCAGACGATCTCTTCTAGAATATTTTCTAGATATCTACTACTACTAACTACTACTAAGACTTGATTCTAGACCCTCTAGCGAAGCGTTTCAGAATTATGTGCTGAATTCATGGTAACAGGTTACACGTCGATGTCCCCAGATTGTTTAAAGTCCAGGTTTTCTCAAATCTGTCAGGGTAGCGGTGAATGCTTATGCGAATTCCGCACCCCCCGGCCACAGGCAGAAGTGGAACACCGCGGCGGTTTTAGCCGGTAAGAGTACGGCATGCCCCTCTGTCACCCCCACGATGGAGGAATCCCATGAAGAATTCCAACAAACAAACAAAAAAAAAGATTTCCTCACATTTTATTTCCTTCACATGACCTCTGATGATGCCCTAGATACACTTTAGAATCTGATCACTTGATCGTTGTCAATTAAAGGGTAGTTGGGTATGAATACAAACGTAAACTTCTGAAATTCATAGCCAACGATCCTTTACCAATACACAAACAAATAGTTAAGTACTTACTGAAACTGAATCCGAGATGGGTAATGAGCCATACAAAATGTGTGCTTACGGGTCATGCCTTTTATGCAAATACTTTCTTTATGGCATGTAATTACTTTTATCCAGGCTGCGTTCGATTTTTAATAATTTAATTAATTACAGCTTATTGCATCGCCTATCAATATTTGTTGTGCGCCATTTCCGAACGCTATGTAAACAATAATATTAAACAACCGTGATTGTTTTATTTGGTCCGTTTCAATAAACTGCAGCTATTTTTATTATTGTTGATTTTTGTTAAAAATATTGGAGTTCTAAAGAAAAAAAGAACAGTGGCACTCCGGGAGTGCCGACAGAAATGAAAACAAACAAAACACAAACGTGTACCTACATCCCGAGGACAGCCGAACACATCCAAAGCGGTGTCGCTGGTAACAGCATCGCGAGTTTTTCCCATCTCAAAAAATGCCCAACGCGTCTAAAGAAGTTTTCACTTCAAAAAATAGGTAAATAGGGTTAGTACTTAAATTGGCGTGTGCTAGCTGACATAATTATGGAAAATAATTTAATTTTATGTTTCGTGTTTCGTAAAGTTAATTACTTTGCATACTATTAAATAGAATCAAGTTCTTCTAACATAACAGACAGCTGTGCTGCTGGGGAGTTTGTTGCGCCACTTCTTCCCAGTTAAACACTGGAAAGTGGTGAAGGACGGACGTTATTGAGGGCTGTCTTATGTAATTTTGACGTTCAGGAACTGCTGATTCTCAGCCTAGTTTGAATAAATGACTTTTGTTTTTTCTATAGGCTGTGTAACCTACGTAGCTCATGTAGGTACGTACCCATTTTATGCTCTTTTGATTTTTTGTAAGTAAATCGAATTAAGTAGGTACTGAGAAAAATATGATCTTTTTTTTATTATTTGAAATGGGTTTGCTCTTGTCTGTAGTCTAAGTCAGAAGTGACAGAGACAAATTCGATGATGGAGTGAGCTTACCCAGAAGAAGCCTACTCACTGTCACTTTGAAGAGATCTCCATTCAAGTTTCCATACCAACCAAAAAGAAAACTTACTAAAATACCGTCAAGAAAACAAAGTGTAACCTTTTCACTTTTTCCTTTAGTTTCCCGTTTAACGTGACCAATACCATTTTATTTGACAGCCACCGCACTACGGCTAGCGGTCGACAGCTTGTCATTTGTCATACGCGGTGGTATGACGGATTTCAATTACCCCGAGCATTCCCGACGAGACCCGAACCCTCCCGAAGTTCAGACGAATGGAGGGCGGACGGTGGACGCACCCTAACAAGAAAGTCGCTCTCAGCTAAGATATTATTTTTTAATTTGTGCCAATGACACTTCGTTTAACAATGATGATTTTTTGACTGATCAGGGAATAATAACATTTTTGGTCATTTCAGTTGGGTTTTAGGTACAAAACCAGGGAACGTTTTTCAAAAAGATTTCAACTCTGAGACGGAATTAAAATAAACTATGAATCAGTTTTATACAGCCATCCACCAAATTACGATAACTGGCACGCATATGCAAGATAAAAACCATTTAAAAGGATAATTTATATTCAGAAGCGAGTGTCAATACATCAAATGGAATCTATTTTCGCGTTGGTACACCGATTGGCAGATAAAAAGCGCTACAGCTGGCCCCACATCAAGAGTTCGCGTTTTACACAACAAATCGTAAAAAGAACATTAGCACGGCCCAAATTACGCCGCCATTTTGATTCACAACAGGGTGCTTCGAATATTTTCTTTACATAAGTAATGACAGCTGCACAGGTCGGTCACTCATGTTATGCTACTCTTGCCGCGGTCGGTCCTTGAATGGGTGACCATCTTTACATCTCTTTAGCTCGGAAACCACGTTAAACCTCTTCTTCATCTTTGACAATCGTTACACCATCACAAGCCCGAAAGCCTGACCACCAGTCTTACCAATATTACCCAGTAACTGGGTTGTGGAGATTAGATAGGCAGTCGCTCTATGTAAAATACTGGTATTCAGCTGCCTCGGGTTAGAGTGGAACATGGAGTGGAGTGGACAGATAATGAATTACAGTGGCCGGGCGTAAAAATTGCAAATCGACTTGTAGAAAGAGACAGTCACACAGGTAAAAGTGAAAGAGATGACGCTATACAGCATAATCAGCCCATAACGTTCCCGCTGCTGCGACACAGCCAGCCCTACCCTCTGTGAGAGGGAGTGGGTCGGTAGATGTCACATGTCTTCGATAGTTTCCTAAAGTACTGCCAATTTTTATCGATTTGTTTTATTATACACCCCATCACTAGAAGCTACCGCACCGTAGGTGCTCAAAAGGGAACAAAGTTGAATATGTTTTATTGTTCCCCTTTGAGCACCATGGTAAAATATTGATTGGTGCTCAAATGGGAATACTCCGAATTTTCGGTTCATGGACATGCCGGTTTCCTCACGATGTTTTCCTTCACCGTATGAAATAATGTACACAAAGTAAAGTAGGTACCTGCCTGGGTTTGATATCTACAACTTGTAAGTCACAGCCGTTACCACTAGGATACCACTGCTCTAGCTAGATAACGCTATACAAAGACTTCCTAACACTCGCTGGTTCATATTTACGGCCGCGTAGTGTATGCTGTTTGTATTGGAGCGTATATAATTATACTTGTACCTACATGGTGCGTAAATGTTTAACGATGCGTTAAAGTTGTCAATAAATCAGTTTGAGTGTTCTGAAGCTTCGTTAGTAAAACTAGTCAGTACCTATCGTAAAAATTGTTGTGAAATCATTTATTTAAGTTTACATTCACAACATAACAGAATAGAATCCCAAGGCATTGTACAGAGCAATATACAAACTAAAAAGTGACAACACATACCTACATACGTAAGTAGGTTAGGTTAACGAATTATACAATAAAAAAAAACTAACAAAATTTACAAACAAAACGCAATACAATAACAAAAAAAAGTCACACTCGGGTGTTGATGTTAGAAGATCATGGTTTTTGGACTAAAGCCGTACCAAACATGTTGGACCGACCAAGTGTTGGACGTGGTGGTCTTATAAATCTTGGATTTCATCTCAGCATTCTCAGCACAAGCCGTGCGCCAAATGGGATTTCCCATCGTTAATAATGACGAACTTCCATGCAAACTTTTGATGCCCCTTTAGGCTCAATTTACACCGCCGCGGAACGGAATGGAAGCGATTTTTTTTTGACAAAGCATTTTGAATTTTATGTCAATAGTGTAACGCACAAAAATTTGATACACCCATACGCACAGGTCACGCATCTTCTGGAGAATTATCGCACATTCTCGGGAATTTCCGCTCGTAATCTAGTCTAGTCTAGTCTCTAGTTTGTACGTTAGACAATTGACATAAAGTTCATTTTGCTATTACGAAAACTCGATTCCACTCCGTTCCTCCTTTAGATATGGAACTTTTGTGCTAAATTTTATGTTTCTAAATGCAGACAGAGGTTTAGGCTGTGCGTTGTCTGGAAGTGAATGAATGCATAATTAAAAAAAAAAAATACTAGCTGTGCCCGCAACTTCGTTCGCGACCATGTCGGAAAACAAACTGGATTTCGTGGGTTTAATTTTTTTTTGCGCGGAACCCTTATTCTTTTTCTAAAATAAAAGTAAAGGCCACTTTACTTTTAAAGTCTACAGTCTAGTATGGTCTAGTGTAGTCTGTGGAGTATAGTCTAGTATAGTTTATGTTCACTTATGTGTACTATATCTTGTATAGACTTTACTTTTAGAGGAGAGGAGTAACTTAGACTTTTGCCTAAATTACTCCTTATAACATCAGCTATCTGCCAGTAAAAGTACAGTCAAAATCGGTGCAGCCGTTTCGGAGATTAGCCGAAACAAATTGACATTATAAACAGACACTTCAATTTTATTTAGGCCTGAGTTCACCAACATTTTAACCATCGGTTAGGTATTTAAACAGTTGATTTATGTCAAATTTCCTAAGGAAATCAACTGTTTAAATACCTAACCGATGGTTAGAATGTTGGTGAACTCAGGCCTTATTGTATGACCTAGGTATCGTTATAATATTGTATTGGCTTCCAGTCTAACCGAATGCAGTAAAATACCGGTATTCAGCTGCATCCGGTTAGACTGGAAGCCGACCTCAACATAGTTGGAAAAAGGCTAGGCAGATGGTGTATGTACCTATGTATTGTATAGATAATCCCGACTCTTTTGATTCACACAATATTGGTTGTAATTTCGCCCTCTCAATTCATCGGTCGTCGTATCGTGAGATGGATCGGAGGAAATGACGATCCAAATTGCATGCATTCAACCTGGGATATCGTTAGTGACATGTAAATACATACCAATTTGCAGGTGATTTTGAAATCACGACGGCTTGGTAACTCTAAATTGGTAGCTGTATGTATTAACCTATACTTTACATATGTGAACGTCTACAGCTGTATCTCTGAACCATGTAGATTGCTGGCTAATGAGGCTGTATGTAGCGACGTTCCTTCATTTTTGCATATGATTGCAATATGTTAATTAAATGTTCCATTTATACATATTTTACTAGCAGCGCCCCGCGGTTTCACCCGCATAAGTTTCGATCCCATGGGAATAACTAGATAAAAAATACTCTATGTGTTAATACTAGTTATAAACTACCTGTGTGCCAAATTTAATTCAGCCGTTCAATAGTTTTTGCGTGAAAGAGTAACAAACATCCATCCATTCATTCATCCATCATCCATCCTCACAAACTTTCGCGTTTATAATATTAGTAGGATAGGATTCTGGCCTGGGAAATCTATATGGAAACGGTTCTGAAGATTACCGCTTGGGCTCAAGTAATTAGATGAAGCTAGTTGTCAATTCCAAATCGTAATAGGTACCTGTGGAGAGATACAGACAGGAATAGTTACATCATTAATGCTGAATTTATAAGTATACGTGAGTACGATGTAAAAAGACGTATACGTTAAAAACATTCATAAAGAAACAAAAAAAAAAAAACAATTAAAATGAGCCGTGGCAGCTAAGAGATCACCAGTCCCAATGGACGGCGCCCGTACAAGAACACGATGCATGGATCAGCAGCATTCAGCTCAAAAATTTTGAAGGGAGCTAAATGATCCACACACACGCCACCATCAGCGAGACATTTGAGGGAGCATGACATACTATTAGCTGCCAGGGCACATTCAAGGTAGCATTCAAGTCAATGAAAGACCCATATGCCCAGCCCTTAGGCGCGGGAGAGATTATAGTGCACAAGTGTGTGCGCAGACACAGGTCCCTCTTCCCTCACTCTCATAGTCCGATGGGTCGGCAATCAGACATGCCCTGAGAGAGATCAGGCGCAGGACCAACAGCGTAACGTGCTGTCTGAGACACGGGGGTATCACACCACCAACTTCAAAACTCCGGGCTGTTCCTGAAAAACTTCCAAATGGAAAAACCCAATAACACTTTACCCGACCCGGGAATCGAACCCAGGACCCCACGCTCCAGAGTCGCGCTTGCGACCACGAGACCAACAAGGCAATGGAATTGTCTGTACAGGTATACGACAGCAGTATTCAGTCCTACACCACGGTGTAGAAGTCTAAATTATAATATCACAGCCGAAGATAGGCAACAACTTTGTTTTGCTACAGAAAGACAACTTTTAATTACTTCCCAAACAAAAACGGCCAGCTCTCGACTTTATATAATTTGATAACTTCAACTTGAACGTTTCCCATTCGAAAGCGAAGCCGTGATCAAGAAATCCGTTCCGTAATTATTCAGATTTATTACTTTATTGCACGACTCGTAATGCGAAGCATTACAGTGCTTTACAATAAAATTTTAAAAAAATTGCCTTTTTCTGCAACTGTTTCTATTGTTATACTCCTGCTAATACACAAAATCTACTTAACTTATACACCATTGTATAGATTATCCAATGGAGATTAATTCTGGCCTTTTCTAAAATTGATTTAAAGCAGTAGAAAAGAAAAAAACATCATAATATTTCTAAAAAAATTCCCGTCAATCAAGTATGAAAAATGAAACATTATCTATAGCTTGCGAAAAAATCAATTAATTGAGTAATTTTTTTTTTTTTTTTTATATAGATTCGTGTCACTCTAAATACGAAGAACCCTATTAAAAATGGCTCTTTTATGCAAAATGGGTTAATTATAATTATTAAAAAAACAACTAATATAATATGTATACCTATGGTTTTTTATACGATCAAATGAGCATTACTTATGGATTTTACAAATTTGATTGTGTCTTCTAAAGTCCTTATGATTTTTATCCGGAATAACATAACATTACGCGTGTTCTCTCCGAAGAGTTACGTAGAGGTGACCTATAGATTACATATTATAGTTTCATTAGAAAACCAGCGTCAAACAGCATCTGCCTGACATTAACCTTTTTGGCGCAGCCGTGAGACACAAACTATTCTTGTCAAAACACTACTTTTACTTTTTTATTTTGTTATTTGGATATTGTGTTTCACGAACTGTGTCCGAATAATCTTTATTCTTTCTTTTCTTTCTTTACCACATTTGGCCAGTTATATTTAAGTCCCATACAATCCTAATCCTAATGCCGTCAACCGAGCACAAAACCAGACTCCGAGCTGCTACTAAGAAATTCTTGATGAAAAAACCCATGTTCACTTGGCCTGAACTGGAAATCGAACTTAGTACCTCATGCTCAGCATTAGCGTTTGCGACCACTAAACCGACGAGGCGGTACCCAGAATTTCACAGTTTATGCCAAGTCTGCGAGCGAAGGTAATACGAGGAAAATATAGCTTACCCCCGCACTCACAGATGTCAATTAACGTTAATGACCCTTTAACTTTATATTAATTAGGGACTTTAGTGCGGCTGGTTTATCTTGCAGGCAGTAAAATAAAAGAACTCAAGTGGACTGAATAAAAAAAAAATTGAATTTGTGGCCATTACCATTTTTAGTTAATCAACTTGCTTTTGCCCGCGTCTTCGCCTGCGTGAATAATTACTTGCCTTCCGCCTGGACACGCGTTACCGTGGCCGACTTGGAAATCTCTAAATAGACTTCAAACCCAAGTCGGCTGGAGCAAAGACAATCCCACACTTGAGGGTTCACGGACGGCTCTGAACTCAAGTGCGTATGCGGCACCTCCCCACAGGCAATGGCTCACCTTTAATCCTGCGCCGCATGCCCTGTCTCCTGTGCACTCGATGTTCTTATGACTGCGTCAGTGAGCGTAGTTCGCGCAGCTATATTTTGGGCCAAAAATATAAGAAGAAAGCTGTTTTTAATGATGCAAAGACTAGAATAGGAAAGGAACAACTACACTTTCGACCAAAGAAAACTATCTTTGTTCGACCCAGCTCCAACACTTCAATCTTTTATTCATAGTGCTACCTACTCGTATAGTTAGTGCCGCACTGGTACTAACGCTGTGGTACTATAAGTAACAGAATACATCTCGTAAAGGCCGGGAACTACCGGGTGCAAGCCTGTGTATAAACTGTACAAAGTACGCCGTTCTTAGCTAAGCTACTGTAAGCCTACGTCCAGAAGACTAGGCTTTCATATATCACATATAGCACACACTCTCCTCCTCTTTGCCCTAAGGTCCTAACTATCTAGAATCTTCTCAATGTACTTCGAATTTCTATAGATAGCTCCCAATTCATCCCAATCGAATGTCGAAGTACCTACCTATTTATTTAGATAGGTAACTTCCTACTTTTCGAGGAAAATTCGAGTGAAAAAAACCGAGTTATATCAATCTCTATTATCCCTACAACAAGGCTCAAGAAAATAGGTAGCTCGTTCAGATGCCAATGTATACGCTTTTATAATAAACTACCAAGCCACGTTCAAGATCTAAGCCTTAATAAATTCAAATCATTCATTAAACGTAAGTTGTGCCAGAAAGCTTTTTATACCGTTAAAGATTATATTGAGGACAAAAAGGCTTGGGATTGAGCTGCTTCCAATTTTTTTTTTTTAACATTTTGAATGTTTTAATTATTTTTTTTTTGTTTCTATGTACACATTGACATTAATGAATTTTATTTAAACAATGACATTTGCTTACTTTGTAAAGTATTATATTATTTTAATTATTGTGCATGTGAAGACAATGTGGGTCACATTTTTTTAATTTTTATTATTCTCTCTGTTGTGTTAGTTTTTGTCTAGGTCTGGCAGTTTGAGTAATTTATGTGGCCTACCCAAATGTCCTTTCTTTGGTATTGTTCGTCGAATCGTTGAGCTCCTTAAGTTTTGAGTTGAGCTACACGATTTCTGACAAATGCGTGCACTGACTGGACAGGTCCTCTCAATCTGTGTGGTTCTTTCCTCAAAAGACCATCTCAGACATCGATCTACATGGTCTTCATATAACCTGACCAAGATTATGATGTCTGGACTTTAAAAGAGACTGTGACCTCTGAGTTTGTTTCGGCCTTTCTTCTCAGAGTAGTCAGATAGGAAACGCCGACCTCATCTAGTTTTTTTTATAAAAAATATGATTGACGTGTAAAAGTGTTTGTACAAACCTACTTACAAAATAAAATCATTTATCATTTATCATTTAATCAGGAATTTTCAACGTTTTCTCAGAATCAATTAATTATTGTTCTTTTCCGGTTCGGAATTGTTAAAAAGGTACTCGTACATGTATCGTTCGCGAACGGCAGAAGCTGGAATTCATTTAATGGGATTCAGGAAGCTCTTTGAGAAAGTAATGATATGAATATTATGGTTGCGCCCTTTTAAAATCATAAAGGCAATGCAGTAAAAGAAAATCTGAGAAGTTGACACTAGGCACAGCTATACAACGTGCCGCTACAATGGCGACATCAATTTAACACACGGGTAGGGCCAGTGGCCAGTAAGTCTGTAAATCATAAAAAAAATATAACTAACGACATAAAATAATTTGTGATTTGAAAACTACCGCCTGCGCCGCTCGGCGACATAGGACCCTCTCTCTTTCCTTCAATTAGCCTACTCTTTGCACCTTATTTGTTTTCAATTTCATTGATGCGACGATGTTATGGTCCCGAAAAATGACCCCTGCGCTACAGTTCTTTAAGTACAGGTTGCTACAAAATGCTATTTTAGAAAATTGTAAATAAATAACAACGTTTAATGAAATTAAAATATGTTCATAAAATGAAAACGCGAGGGTCTTGTAGCTAAGTAATAATAGCCGCACGGGTCAGCTTGTGGATGGGTGACCATCTTTACATATCAAGACTGCTCCGCCGTTTTTCTCGGCTGTCCTTCGTGGATCTTTGGCAGTCGTTACTGGTCATCAGAAGCTCGAAAGTCTAACAACCAGTCTTACCAAGAGGTATCGTATTACCCAGTAACTGGGTTGTGGAGGTCAGACAGGTAGTCGGTCCATGTAAAATACTGGTGCTCTGCTGCATCAGGCATAGTTGGGAAAAGGCTAGGCAGATGATGAAAATAAAAACGCGAAACCGAATACGTGTGTTAAAATTAATGTCGCCATTAAAAAGGGCCACGCTGCTGTATGAAAACACATTACAGAATCGTCAGGAGTCAAAGTCACAGAAAACTGAATAATATTTGTATCAAAACATCACAAGTCCGCAACCTCAAACAAATGTGAAATATTGTAACATTTTGGCAATTGTTCGGGACCTTCCTTGGCTTTTCACAAACAAACGGCCCGAGGTCCTGACCGGGAAGAATGGAGGACCTTTATTTCTTGAACTATTATTCACTCAACTAGTGTAAGGAGAAACAATATAAAGAAATGGCAAAAAAGGGAACTGTAACTTTTGAAACCGCTTCTGAGCAATTACACATTTGACTAAAAATTTTATATTTCAGGGATCATAATGACGATCTCGATTCCAACGAAACTTCAGAGCTTTCTAATATTAAACTTGAAGCAACAGACCCGAAACATTACTCAAATATACATAAGTAAGTACTGAGGCAAACTAGTTTAAGTATATATTAATTCTGTGCAAAATAAACAGAATGTCTGCGAGGATCTGTGCAAATACAGAGAGTCTTAAAGAACAACGGATTAAGCCGAAATCCGTCGTAACCGGGAGATTTACTTCGTGCATCCCGACTACGTGAATCAACGCACATCATAAACTTAGGTACGTACATAATGCTGCTCCGCGTATACCAACAATGTGGGTACATGGGGCTGCCAGAGATTAGAACCCAGCCTAAAACATGGGAGTTAGTTTGTAAATTAATTTTGAATGGGAATATATCCATCCTGTATATTGGATGGATATGAATACAATAATAAATATCCAACAAAGATATTAAGAAAGATGCGGAAAATATAATGAAATCAATTAAGCGCTATGCTAAAGTAACCGAATTGTTTAATGGAATTCTCATCGTCGCACTAGATATAAGTAGTTTTGTACAGAATTATCTGCCGATAGCTTTTACTGCTTCATCAAATAGCAAAGAGCGCAGATGGCTAATGGCTCTCAACTAACCAATTGAAAAATACTTCCTAATAGCCATAATTGGCGTTACCGAGTTTGAGGACTTTTCTGGGACAGACAAGATTGAAATAAATCAAAACGGCTGCAATGTCTACGTTTCGAATGGAATCAATGGATTCCTGAAAAACAAATTTCCCCAAACTGTAATAAATACATGCTCCGTCGAATTACACGAGTCGAAAAAACAAAACGGTTTTAAAAGAATGCTGAATGAAATAGGAACGTCTGTTATAACCAACATTCCTGTCTGGAGGATCAAAAATTTCCTATGGTGCTTTATTCCGTCTACATTCCTAAAATTCTTGACTTTTGAGTTATTGAAGGATTTACTAAATCTTTGTTTCAATTAGAAATGAATATTTCTAATTGGGGAGATCAGAGTTTATAACTTTTAAAATAATAACTTGGCAATCAAGTCACGTGCAACTCTGACTTACAAAAATATGCAGACAGGTCTAACCATTCGTTTTATGTGTTATTTTTAGTATTATATTGAAAACGAAAGGTGCATTAGATTTTTTTTTAATCTAATAAAAATCTAATGACTTCCAAAAAAAAAACGCTACAAAGTGAAAAATAACTTTGATTTCGGAAGGTCGGCTGTTTTTTTTACGGTTTAGTTGTACGTACCCCACACAAATTATAACACTACATGCTATGCAAATATCAGTGACAGGAAGTTATTATAACATCATCTACAGTAAGGAAAAAATACGTATTATTGAAGCTAACTCACTCAAAAACCATCCAAGCAAAGTTAAAAAAAACCTCGATAATTGCCGGAGATATCGTGTAACATAAATACAAAAAAGAAATACAGTGAAATTGAGAACCTCTTACGTTTTGGAGTCGGTTAATAAGCAATAAAACTATATATATAGAACTAAAATATCTACTACAAAATCATCAACAAACATAACAATTTCCTCCATTGCTGAAAACCTCAACCTAACCACTTATTTCAATTCCGGGCGACTCCACCACTTTAGTATAGCAACCCCGTACGTACACACGGATTGTGTTGCCAGCAATCCGTCGGGTTGCCGACGAAGGCAAGGATTAGCTACCAATTACACCTCTCAGCTGGCTTTGTGCCGTGACTTGTGCACTTTAAACGTGTTATGAATTCTGGTATTTTTCCGTAGCTTTCGTGTTTCTGTTTTTTCAGAATATATGAGTTTGTGCTTGAGATGATTTAAGCTGTCGTTTATTTTAGTAGAAGCTTTAGGTTTGTAGGTATATGTCACAGACAAAACTCATAACCGGTTAAAATACTTTTACTAACATACGTATATAATTATGTATTTAGAAATCTTTTGGATTGGTAGGTTTTATCGTCGCATTTTTTAGTAATTCTACATAAAAGTAAGGCGTTGCGTAAAAAAACTGATTTTAGATAAAATGCAGCTTTTGACTGAAACCACTGGAAAATAGTTTTGACCTGTTAAGAGTATTTATTGACTGTAAGGATATAAGTAGGTACCGGAATACGGAAACATGGTGAATTAAAAGCCGCAGCAGTAAGATCGATGCTTTCGTGATGTGGTTGGTTGGCGGAAGCTACTTCGTATTGTATACCATAGACCGCCATGAGAACGAATGCACACTGGAGGAACTCAACATCACCAAGCGGCTATCTAAAATATACTAGGAGCGTACCCTCAGCTTTTTCGGGCATATTATGCGTTACACCTAAGTATAGTCTGAAAAGGCTTATGATACCAGTATCATAAGCCTTTTCAGACCATACTTAGGTTCAGACCGGGTGGAAGGAAAACGCGTTCAAGGCAGAGCTGCTAGATGTCAGACGCGATCAAGAAGGCTGTTGGAGGCAGGAACTACCGAGCGGTACACATTGCAGAAGACCACATAACTTGGAAACGCGTCGTATGTGGTCGCGATCCTCAGCATTGAGGAAACTACGAAGAAGAAAAACAATAAACACTTTTATGAAGCGTTTTTTTAAGGGAAATCATTTTCTCTTACGACAGCTTGACTGTCAAAACATAGGTATGCATGCATGCATCGATAAATCATACCAGAGAAATATACCATTAGGAAGTCGCCCCAATATTAACCAATCCAGCGCACACCCAAATACACATCATTTAGGTAATCCGGCTTAGACCACTACCTATAATGATGGTCCAAATTAATCTAGTAATATAATCATCGGTTAGGCTAAACCCGTATGTAAACAAAACCTAGCACTGCGGTAACCAGACTAATCCCCGATTATACAGATGATTGGCCACAGGTCTGCTTGTGGTAGGTTCCGTGATACCCAATTATCTGACTGTTTAGTACAATTTCAGTACATATTTATACTAATCAACCGCGACCACATGTTCAATCATTTATTTGTTCGGTGGTTTCGAAAATGTTGCGTTATTTTTGTGGTTAGGTATTGGAAATCTATTAGGGAACACGATGAGTTATTTTGATGGGTGTATGTTCAACAGTAGCTGTGGAAATCTGTTATAATAATCGTAATCTGTCATTACTTCATTAGCAGTACACGGGACTGAAACATAACTGGTAAACCGTTGATGTCCACCTCTACAGGGTGAAAGGGATATCGACGCGCAACTTGTTACCATGAATTCATAGGTACGAGTACATGATTCTGAAAAATACTGCGTTTAAATTTTTCGTCAATCAATCAACTCCTATTGCCTATTGCAATCCACTGCTGGACATAGGCCTCTCCCAGGCTGCGCCACAACACCGCCTTCCGCATTCAGTCCGTCCCAGCCACTTTCTTTAGGTCATCCGTCCATCTACGAGTAGCTCGGGCGTCCCACACTACGTTTGCCGATACGCAGTCTCCACTCAAGGACTCGTCTGCTCCACCGGCAATCGGTCCTTCGACAAACATGGCCAGCCCACTGCCACTTCAGTTTGCTTACTCTGCAAGCTATGTCGGTAACTCCGGTTCTTTTCCGGACAATTTAATTCCTGATTTTATCCTTCAAAGAGACTCCGAGCATAGCTCACTCCATAGCGCGCTGAGCGACCTTGCATTTATGGACCAGCCCGACCGTCAGTGTCCACGCTTCGGCACCCTAAGTCATGACGGGCAGGACGCACTAGTTGAAAACCTTAGTTTTCAAACACTGCGGGATAGGCGACGAGTAGACTTGACGGAGTTTTCCAAATGCTGCCCAACCCAACTGGATCCTTCCGTTGGCTTCTTTCTGAAAATTGTGTTTACCGAGCTGGATTACTTGTCCTGGGCAGACATAAACCTTCACAACTTCGAGAAGCGATTCTTCGATACGGATTGGACTCGGTAAGACGTGCGAATTGTACATAACTTTAAATTTCTCGCCGATTATAAAAAAAAAAAAAAAACTGTTCCATACATTTTTATATGTATTGCACTATTATATGAAACAGCTGCTTTCTATGCTGAGGGTAGGTATAGCACAGGGTTTATTTATAAATGTCGTAAAAAATTAAGAGACGTTTAAACGTCAAAAACGAATGGTTAAAAAACAGTCGCTAATCATTACTTAACAATGTCTATAAATAAACCCCAAAATATTAGGTGCTACAGCAACTATTTTGATCTTAGATTTATACGCTTACCGCCTACATTTACCCACAGTTAGGTACAAATATAGTTTAAACTAAAATATTATTTCAGTAACGAAAACATTCGCTCCGCAATGTAACAAATTGGCACAGATCCATAAACAGCTACCAACAAAATGATAAAAGCTAACTTTAACGGAATAACTTTCGAAAATTTTAATAGGCTGGTGCTCAAAGCTTGGGATACACAGGGAACCTTCATACATAATTAAGCACTGACTTCAAACGCCCGATGAAACCTTCGAAGAGGGCGAAAAGGAGAGAGAAGTTTTGGAAAGATGACCCCATCTAGAATTGGAACTACTTGGGAAGAGAGAGCTCTTCCGAACTGTCCGAGCTGTGGAAAAAGGACAGAAAAATAACTCTTAAATATATAAATAAGACTTGTTCTTGAAATTACTTGGTTTCCGTACATCGTTTTCGGGTAACCACTGATGCTGTGCTGTGATCCCCTGTATAGCACAGCATCATGCTGAGTGGAAGCCTTCTTGTCATAGTCATGACGTGCAGCCGTCGACTATCTCTGCTTTGTGCTCGTGATTAAAGATATAAGTATTTTGTGTTTTTCTTTCCTTGTTATTAGAATTAATTATCTTTTTGCATGTACGTGTTTCTGTGACAAATAAACCTATTTTTCTGTCTTTTAGAAGAAGAAGACATATCCGGAGTGTTATTGTTGTTATTAATTTTTATTAGATTTTTCCATCTGGAACATGGGACATGGGACTTAAACATAACTCGCGAAATGTTGGTGTACTGTAGGTACACCTCAGTCTAGTCCTTCGGGAAATATAAGCGTGATCTTATGTTATAAAGAACCGGTAATTTTAAATAGTAAGCTTTGTCCAAAAAAAAAAAAACAAAACAGATGATGTACTCGAATAAAATTTAATTTTAGTAATAGAAAACAAACAGCTCATTTATCAAACAAAATTTCAGTCGATAAAACTTCAACTATATCCGACGATCCTGCATACATCACACATCATCATCATCCATAGATCTTTTGTTGACTATACAAGGCTTACAAAAACTACAACAGAAAAATATGTATTCTTACCACGCATCGCGTACGAAGTTAACTAGTTTCTTATTCATCAATACACTCTCATCGTTCCCATGCACCTCTTTCGTATCTTTTGTACACCTCGTACAGAACCTGAAATTGAAAAAAGACCCTCAATAAAAAACCTTTTACACACCTAAACCATCAATGTCCCAAATGGTTTTCTACGAACAGGCCGGAGTCAGGATTTGAGCCAGGTTGATGGCAATAGGCTCGCCCCCTATTACATGGGACTTAAACATAACTGGCGAATTGTGTGTGTTCAATAGGGTACACGTCTGCCTAACCCTTTGGGGATAATAGGCATGATGTTATGAGTGTTTTCTACGAAAGTAACTTACTATTAGGTACTAGCAGCTGCAATGAGGTCAGCCCTGACCGCTTAAATCCAGACATAAGAGAGATTTGCCGCCACCATGATGTTTCTAATTGCAGACTAATCCGAGCTCGCCATGAAAGCCGCGGCCCGGCCACTGCGATGGGCAACGATGCAACTAAACTTGTGTTTACATGCTGCAGTTGAATTAATTGAATGGAAGCTAGTGTTTCTGCGTGTTTTTGAGACTAATACAAGTAACTAATTGAGACCAGCAAGCCTAGATAAAGTGAAGAGTGAGTTTGTGTGTGATTCTACCAGCAATTTATTTATTTATTTAAATAACAAGGACGTTACAAACAAAACAGTGATAACTATAATGCGTACCGTTATTTTGATCTAGCTATTTGTACACTAATTGTAATTATGTATATTGTTTGAGCCTTGTAGCTAGGTACTTAGTAATATTTTATTATACTTATGTACCTATATATATTTTAACCGACTAACTGTTCAGCAGAATGTCTGAAGGCAAAATCATACAGTTTGATAGCAGAACTTCTTCCAAACATCTAAGAAATGAGTAGGTATTTACTTCTACTTGGAAATGCAAATTGAGTAGATTTTCTTGTGATTGTGGTTTCATGGAAAGTTACACACAGTTAATACGATTACGCTTTAAGATTATCCCTAATACGAACAGACAGGTAAATATTTGACTAGGATTTCTGAACAAAGATATGAAAGTGGTTTTCAGAAATAAAAAAGAATGCTCCCTAAAGCTCATACGTACTTAGAAGCATCATTCAATGCTAGTGATTCTAAAGTTACGACCTCATAGATATAAAAGAACAAAGCACACAAACAAACATCCAGAGATATTAAAGCCGCGCACACGATTTCCATTGGCCTCAAAGGCATCTGCAGTCCATACACTAACCATTAGGAGCTTTCTGTCAATACATTATAAATCCAATCACACATACGTCGCAGCCGGTCATAATCCGACTGAGAAAGACATCAAAGCGATTGTCCATGTGATTGTGACGTCACGGCCTGGTAATCAGAACGGGCCTGGCCAGGCCACGTATTTCGGTATTATTGCAAAACGGAATACTGGCAGCGTCTAGTTATTCAGGACTACACCAAACATCTTCGTTGGCTTTAATCCAGGGGGCCAAGTTGAGGAATTAAAGTGACTGGATGATGCAATGCCTTGAGAACGTCAGGGGTGCTGACTTCAAAGAAGAATGGTTACAATACAACAGACAGGGTAAAGAAAACAATACTAAGAAATATGAGCCAAGTTCAAGAAAGACCCACTTATCATCCAATTATATCCAACTAGTACGTACGTAGTGATTTATCATATCGAAACAATGGAAAAATATAATATAATACGAAGAAAAAAATGGTTGTTACCATGCCCACTTACAAATCGAATGACTGTTATAATAACCACAAGTGTTCGTTGTTAACTAAACACGGACTAAAGAACAAAAATAATCTCACTGATTTTTTTAAGAATATTATGATAATTTCACAATCTATTTCAAATTCAAATCAAACTGGTATTTTTGGGTCTGTGCTAAATTTACATAACAGTAGGCCGTATCGGCAATTTGTAACGTTTGTGATCACAAACGGCCAATCACGTAAAATATTACTCGAACTAGTAAGTACTTCCATAATCCGTGACTCTTCCTAATTAATTTGGTATTTGACAAGAGAGTAGTAGGTATTACCTTTTTTTCTGTATCTATAACACGTGACATTCGTAAGTGTTTGCTATAGTAAAATGCCAAGAACTTCATCATCATCATCCACTTTTCAAGTGCCAGCCTCATCCAGGTTCTACCCGTGATGGCAACAATGTCGTCGGCCCATCTCGCCAAGGACTTAAACGACATCAAATTCAAAGTTCCATATTTATTCTAAAAGAAACCATTATCATGAAATAAGACGAAGGATCGGGTCTTTAATTACTCACACAAAAAAACTACGCTAATGCTTGTTTTGCTACCCCTTTCCCCATCCTTCCATAGATTCTACATCCATGTTGTATGGCTCTCTTGCAATTAGTTTCCGCTCAAAGCACGTCTGCCGCAGACCGAAGTCTATGATCCAGGCTAACCCAACGGAAAACAGATTTCCTGTATAAGTAAATCGCCGACAAAGTAAAGGAATGATTCATAAACTCATTCCGCTGAATATTCTGATGAAGGAAATAATTATTTACTAACCAGGAAAATAACTCGGTCAGATTTGGATGTTTATAGAGCGGTTGGAAATAGACGATTTTTTGCAAGTTTGTAGAGGGATGTTGATTTGTTGAACATTGTTGCTGAGTACCTACGTGTTAAAATGTTAATAAAATAGCCTTTTAGTACACATTTACAAACACTTTCTCAATGTTAAATTAAGCTAAATCAGAATATAGATACTTTTCCCACTGCTAGGACACAGGCCTCCTCTCTGTGAGAAGGAGTGGGCCCAGTACAGGCTGGTGGTCGTCACGTGTCTTCGAATTTTTGGTTCTAAGACATGCCGGTTTCCTCACGATGTTTTCCTTCACAGTGGTGATGAAATTAAGTACACAAAGTATAAAGTACCTGCCTGGTTTCGAACTGATGACCTTCAACTCGTAAGTCGGGGCTGATACCCTGGTCAGCACTGCTCTCCAATAAAGAACATGCTAAGCTGTTCCATCCGAAAAGTGCGTAGGTATTGTCTGAACCTAGCCTTATATCTTTAGTTTTTGGACTTAGTTTATGATGAGGGACAGGGCCAATACTTGCATAGGACAATAAATATTGAATTTGACATTTACTTGGCATGTCAGACGTTGGGACAAACTCTGCATTAAATGACCGAATGCTCATAGTAAATGTCAAGATTTAAGATGTTAGGAGACATAACATCAACGTGTTTAGAATAGGTATAACAATTACTGTCAGATTGTAAATCTATATGATCTGTGCATATTATACATTAAAGTCGCATAACATGTCTGTCTGTGTGACCGCGTTGTTTTTCTATTTGATGCGGTTTTCACCATAATTTAGAGAATTTATTCCGGAAGATTTATGAATAATAATACAATAATATTAAAGTTAAAGGGGCTTGTGGTTAAGTAACAACAACCGCAGGGGTCGATCGATCAAGTTAAACTGCGCTTACCGCGGGTGCTCCGTGGATGGGTGATCATCGTTACATACCAAGACCCCTCCGTGCCTCGGAGAGTAAGTAAAGCCGTTGGACCCGGCTGTCATTCGTGGATCTTTTGCAGTCGTTAGGGGCCGTTAGAAGCCCGAAAGTCTGACAACCAGTCTTACCAAGGGGTTTCGTATTACCCAGGAACTGGGTTGTGGAGGTCAGATAGGCAGACGTTCCATGTCAAATACTGGTACTCAGCTGCATCTGGTTACCGTGGGTTAGACTGCAAGTCGACCCCAACATAGTTGGGAAAAGGCTAGGCAGATGATGAGGGGGGTTAACTTTCTTTTAAGTAACATCTCAAATTAGTCGTAGATCCTAATTTAATTAAGATTCCTTTTACACGGACGAATTAGTCCAATGTTCAGCTAAACTGTACAGATGTTCCTGCTTTAATAAAGCTTAAGTGTTGATTCTAAATGAACATCAAAAACGTATTTCCTCGTAAATGAAGTCTGAATGAATAGGACCTCAGTTCTGAGTGAAGATAAACGCACTTCACTCGGTCAATGTAATTAAATTTAATGGAATTTAGGAAATTCGGTGTAAAATGAACTGGCTGAAAGAAGCTTTCTATAATATGTGAGGTTTTGTAACAAAATCGAAGACTTTCCTAAGAAGCATGCTTGTGTCATGGAAGAGGGTCCTTGCTATTTTTTTTAAGTTTGATTACTTAGTCTT
Organism: Gortyna flavago; assembly: GCA_963669345.1. Taxonomy (NCBI): domain Eukaryota; kingdom Metazoa; phylum Arthropoda; class Insecta; order Lepidoptera; family Noctuidae; genus Gortyna; species Gortyna flavago. The sequence continues at coordinate 13,790,293 of OY770131.1, read as the reverse complement.
GATCAGTTTTAAGTCTGTTGGTGAAAATTACCATCACACTTACCATCACACAAACATGAGAATTAGTTAAGAAAATAATTTTTTGTTTTTTTATTTTAGAGTACCGGTGCCCGCGACTTCGTTCGATTTATTTTCGTTGGATCCCGTAGATGTCGTAAAACAAAAACGTGTCTCTATACTAATCCTTTTTCTAAAATAAGTAAGTTTAAACCCTAAACAGACGGATTGCATTTGAACTGCATGCCAGCTGCAACATCACAGTTTGGATGCAGTTGCCATAACTAGACTAGTTTAGACCCTTATTCTTCATAATATCAGCTTTCTGAAAGTGAAACTCAAAGCATTTATTTCAATTAAACCATTTACAGGCACTTTTGAATTGTCAAGAAGTCGGTCAGTCAGAAAATATGAAGCTAGTTGCCCATTCCAAAGCGTAGGTACCTATGGAGAAGAACGGGCAAGAAACTCCATGGACACTCTTTTAAATTATATTTTTACAAAAATATTAGTTACATCATTAATGTTGAATTTATAATTCTATGTGAGAACGATGTAATAAAATAAAAAAGACGTACGTGTTAAGAGCGTCCAGAGTACAGCAAATAGTACTTAACAAAACAACAATCCAAAAAAAAAAAAATTTAAATAAGCCGAGGCAGCCAATTGATGACCAGTCCCAACTGACGGCGCCCGTTCACGAACATGACGCATAGATCAGCACCATTCAGCTCAACCATTTTGAAGGGAGCTAAATGATCCAACACACACGCCACCGTCAGCGAGACATTTTAGTGAGCATGACATACTATCAGCCGCCAGGGCACATTCAAGTCAATGAAAGATATATAATTACCCGGTAAATGGTAGCTCACATAGAACTCACATCTGTGCTATGAAATTATAAAATACAAAGGAAATTGAGTTTATACAATGCAAAGATAGTCCCACAATCTTCAGCAGCTCCAACAGTATGTTCAAGTGTTAATCAATTAGTTGTGGTTGTGGAGCAGGACCAGCATTGATCCAGGCATCTTTATCAACGATGTAATCCTCTAACTTATAATATGCCTGCCTGCATAGTGTGCGTTTTATACAAGACTTGAATTTTGTCTCATTCAGTTGAAGAATGTCTTGTCAACCATTTAGCTATAATTTCCGAAACGGAGGGACAGACGAACAATTTTTTAAAAAAATTTGAATTACCGTATACTTTCATATAAACCTAATAATAAAAAAGTATAAAAAGCTGTAATTTTGACATTAAAAACAGACACTTCAGCTTTATTTATTTGTATACTATAAATAGAAGTAATACCTACTCTTCTTAGGTTTTTAATATCTGTATAGGTATTTTATTAACATTAAATATATTCAACTATTACAGAACCAACTCTAGACATTAGTTACTAGATTGAATGACTTAATAAATGACTTCTTTTAAAAAAAAAGAAAGAAAGAAACCTTTTTAATTTGGGACACTTCCACTTATTTCAGGCAAACATATGAATAGCTAACCTAACAGATTTGGATCATATAAACAATCACAGGACGTTATGTCTAAAGATACAGATTAAAAAAAAAAGATATAAATAAAAAATGCTCAAAAAATATAATAAAACCAAGTTCCTACTCCATACTAGCTCGCAACGCATTGGCAAAAAGACCACCATTCACTGGGTGTAGGTACCTACACATCTCCAGAGAAATCACGAGAGGTTATTCAGCCTCCACCTACCTGACTATACAGGGCCATTGTAAGCCACATTACACGAGTTCCCTATATATTCGAGAATTTTGTACCAGAGCACGGGTTTGAAATATCTTTTCAATTTCTGGAGGCTTTTTCATCATGAGTAGTGTTGTGGTTGTGTGTTATTTATTTGACATGGTGCAGTTGGTACTTCATCCTCATGCTTTCTAAATTGTAATCTCACTGTATTGATGTTGTTGTTGTAAAATAAAGTGTTGATATGGCACCTTTGACAATTTGGTGGGGTGAGTCACATCTATTATTACTTATAACTTTAATTCTGAAAAACAAGAAACCTAAATGTAGCTTTATGATTAACATTTCAATTTCAAATAGCCTTTATTAGCAATCTTAAAAGTAGTCTAACAATTTATTTAAATTATAGGTTTAGAAATCAGTAATCTCCCCACGTTTTTCCATTGCTCACGATCGTGAGTTTTGCTAATCCATTGCTTCATATTTTCGAAAAGTTTGTCTGCTCGACAAAATAAATAATGCAATAAATGTTATTGAACTGTCAAAACTCAAAATGTAAGTCATTGATTGCCATTGTGTGATGGAATTGCCCCACCGCTCCTATTCTGATTTGTTCGGCAACTAAACTAATATATATGGTGAAATTGGAGGTTTTTTAAGGTCTTTCCCACAAATACCTATTTTTTTAAATCTATTTTTAACACAGGTAACGTACAGAGAACCCTCTGTTTATCAAACTCCACAAGCTGTAAAAGTCATCCGAGGGAATCGGACTTCTATTCTTGAGTACCAGGTTAACGACTCCTTATCGCTGTAATGTTAGTTTCTCTACATGCACAAGCACCTGCAATAGGTTACACAGAATGCAATGGAAAAGTAAGACTGATTTCCAATATTTCTAGGCTCCGTTGAGAAAGGTGTACTAATGTTTTATAAGCGTGGCGAATCAGACATTTTAAGAGGGCATGAAAATATTTCTTTCAAATAGTAGGCAAAGGGAATTATGATTATAGTTCCTATTATACTATTACCAATCAAATAGGCTCAGATGGTATCATAATCAGCCTATAATGTTCCCAGTGCTGGGACATAGGCCTCCTCTCCGTCCGTAGGCCGGATGGAATAAAACGGTAGGCCCATTTAGAGTCTATAGGTAAAAACCCCGAACAGTTTCAAACGACGTAATTCCAGTCCTCAAATTACCCGAAACAGTAAGAAGTTGCAAAATACTTAATTGTTATGAAACGAAAGCTCGCGCTTCAGAAAATACATAGTTTAACTTGTTAACTGGCCGTTCATCGTCGCTGTTAAACGTAATTACGTAAACCGTAGTTAAACAACGGCGAATCCGATACTTTGTTTGTGAAACAAACTGAAAACTGAGTTAAAACAGCAGATAGAGAAGCATGCTATCAGGTTTGAAATAATTACGGTTTTTTACTCATATTTACCCGACTGCCCTAAAAGGAAGGGAATGTTTTTCTCATAAATTTTCGGGTCATTAGTCGACAGCGAATTTTTTGGCGCTATATTTTAGTTTTAGTTAGAAATAATTTTTCAGTTAGAATTTTATTTTGTTATTTTTATTAACTAATTAGGTATTTGTTGTTATTTACGTACATTATTATTTCAATCCATATCCATACTTAAAGACTTAATAAGATATAAATGCGAAAGTGTGTCCATATGTCTGTAACATCCTCACGCTTAAATCGCTGAACCGATTTAGATGAAATTTGGTATGGGGATCCTGGAGTCCTGGGAAAGGACTACGTGGACGACGTGACTGCCTCGTTGGTGTAGTGGTCGTAACCGCTACTGCTGAGTCTGAAGTCCTAAGTACATATGATTTGATTTTGATAAACGGCGATAATTTTCTTCGCTTTTTCAGAGTCATGGTCTCAGTTTGCGCGTCGATAACCCTGCCACCTTGGAGACACTAGACCCGGGTCCTAGCGTTAATTTATAAAAAAACGTTAGTTATTTTTTTTATTCTATGCTGTGAAAGTAAAGTTACTTTCGAAAAATAGTGTTACAGCCAATTTAGACCGATTTTAAAGTTTCCATAGAAACAGAGATTTCCGGTTATCTTTTTTTAAATAACACATTTCGAAAATGTTCTTAACTAACTTTAGACTTTTGTATCCTGCTTATGCGTACGAAGTTTCATTAAAATCGGTTGATTAATTTCAAAAAACAAGGGCTTGAAAGTTTGTCTTACATCCCGTACGGCGTTAACGCTCTTAAACAAATATCAACTTCATTTCAATGATGATTAAGTTGATTTCAGAGTGATGATTAAGTTATAAAAATGTTTGAAGTTGTAGCGTATACTGAACTTTATTATGTAGGAATTAAGTTATTTTTCCATTAATTCATATTCGTTTACATTTTTGGACAATAAATCGCGAATGCAAGGTATGTCCTTTATACCCTGGATAAAATTATAACTGAACCGGGTTGGTCACCTAACTTACTTCCTGCAACCAACTAGGTGACAAAAATCCAGAAAGTAAAAAGGGGCTCAATTATAAAAAAAGTATGCATTATTAGTATCGCAAAAAGTTCTAATAAGATCAGTTAAACATTTCCCAAAACCAATATGTACATAAATATTATAAATTCAGCCTTGCATAATTACCTACTCCTTTGTAATACAGGTTCTATGTATTCAGGCACAATTGGCTTTGTTTCATGAATTCTTTATACTGATCCCTGTTTAATAATGAATATAGTAGAAACATTAGACTTTAAATATTAAAACACACTAATCAGGCTTTATTGTGAATCAGAAAAACACATTGCTCTTTTTCCGTTGCTAACATAGGTAAGCGTTCGCATATAATTACATTTAAAAAATGTATCTAACATTTGGAAAGCACGTTAAGCGGTTGACCCGGTAATTGAAAGGTTTCTTGGATAAAATTGTTTTTTTTTATTTATCCAAGAACCCTTTCAATTACAATTTTATTGGTGAACCTGAGCTCGTGGCTAAATAATAACACCCGTACATGTGTTTCGGTCGAGTTATTCCGGTCTGATCCCCCGTACCCCCTCCACCCCTCCTCGATCCGCAGCTAGTTCTTTTTCTCAGATTAAAAGCTACGGTTGCCGCGGTTGGTCCGTGGTATGTGTCCCATAGCCGGTCGGTGTAAAGGTTGGTCCGAGGATCAGTGACCATCTTTACTTACCTGAGACCCCTCTGCGCCTCGGAAAGCACGTTAAACCGTTGGTCCTGGCTGTCATTCGTAGATATTTATGACAGTCGTCATATAGGCACTTTGGCAGTCGGTCCATTTATAAAACTGGCACCAGCTACATCCAGTTAGACTGGTATAAGACCCCAATATGGTTGGGAAAAGGATGCCCAGCTGGGTAGATGATTCATATACCTTTAAAAAATGTAAAATATACCTACCTTATGTTAATACACCTCTAATAAAGAAAAGAAAGAAAGATAATACGTTAAGGCAAAACGGCTATCGCTCAGCATTATGCTGCGACCCTATGCAAGACAGAGCCTCAGCGCTGGTTTAATCAGCTATCTGATCTACTTTACAGTTTTCAACCGCGTAATAACAGTTAGGCACGGGTGTACAGACGCCAGCACATCAAGCTACTACAATCTGTCAAATTTGTTTAATAGATTTTCAACTTTATCGCTAAAACTATGTTTTAGTAACATAAGTTACAAAGTTGATTGAGAAAATTTGACAGTTTCGGGTAGCTTGATGTGCTGGCGTCTGTACCAATAGTACACCTACGGTTCGCCAGTTACATTTTTAAGCAACATGTCATAGGGAGCGAGCTTATCACCATCAACCGGACGCAAATCCAAATTCCGGGCTGCTACTGAGAAACTGATAAAAAAACCCAATAACCTACAAAAGGTACGAGGTGCCGCGGCAGCGACCGGCAAGGGCTACATCCAAGGCAGCCGCAGTTACTTGTCTGTTAAGACAACGTCGACCGCGCAGTGGTGCTCTAAAATCGTTTGTTCGGTTATTTCTTTTATTTTAGAATATAAGTGCAGAAAATAAGCGAGTTAAGTTGTGCTCTATTACAAACGGTAATTTTACATTGTTTAGTTTTATTAAAATCCTTAAAACGGAGTTATTAAAGGAAAGGATTATTTGAAGGAATTACTTGAAGTTTACATGAAGCGCAAAATGGGAATTAATATAGACAATGCATGGCTGTAATCGAGGCTGTGTCCTCATTAAAAAATAACAACAATAAATATTCAGAGGCCATCGGGAACCTAACGGGTAATGGCAAAAGTTTTAATACAATAATCCCACAACCAATGGGTTCGAATAAAAATATCGATTGCTTGTATTGTCATTGTAAAAAAATATACACAAAACCAATTAAAAGTTTTATGAAAGTCTCCTGAAACTTTTCCCGTTGTTTTTACTTCGTAAAGGAGTTGCGACATTTTGACATTCAATTAATACAAGCCTAGGGATCTATAAATGTAAAGGTTGTTTATTCTTAACTTTTTGATAACTAATTTTATTAATGACGGATTTATTTACATTTGTTTATAATACACAATATCTTCTCGTCTCACATACCGCAGTGACAAGACGAAAGTCTTTGACCAGTGCGTGTTGCCTTTCATGACCTATGGCACTGAAACGTAGTCGCTCACAATGGGCCTTCTTAGAAGGCTAAACGTCACCCAGAGGGCAATGGAGAGGGCTATGCTTGGAGTTTCCCTACGTGATCGAATCAGAAATTAAGAGATCCACAGGAGAATCAAGTGTTGCCAAACTTAAGTGGCAAAGGACATTGCTTGCAGAACAGATGGCCGATGGGGCCGAAAGCGTAGCGTTGGAAGGCCTCCTACAAGGTGGACCGATGACCTTGTGAAGAACCCAGGTTTCTGCTGGATGCGGGAAGCACAGAACCGGTTGCGAAGTGGCGGTGCTTGGTGGCTATGTCCAGCAGTGGACGCCTTTTGACTGAAATGCTGATGATGATGACGACATGCACATATATAATCAGCCTGGGAACTGTTGCCTCTTCGAGAAGGAGTAGGTTACATCAATCTACCACGCGGGCCCAACGCGTATTGGTAGATGACATAAATAATTATGTTTTCGAATTTTTGGTTCTAGGACATGCCGGTTTCCTCACGATGTTATTTTTACCGTTTTTGAGAGCAGCGGTGATGAAATTGCGCAAAGTAAAGCGTCTGCTTAGGGTCGAACCCAAGACGACACGAAAATATTCTTTACTAACTTTTTAGACCTTTGCACCCTGCTTATGCGTACGAAGTTTCATTAAAATCGTTTCATTCGTTTCGAAAAACAAGAGCTTCAAAGTTTTTATGAAATGCCGTATGTCGTAAACGCTCTTAATAATTATTATTATTTATTTTGACTTATGTTAGTTAAAAATCAGGTAGGTGTTGCAACCGGCACCCTTACTAAGTTATAAAGTAACTTGTATTAAGGGCAGTGGTACAAACCCATGCATAGTTTAGTTTCAACAAAAGAATTCTTTGCCCGACCCGAGAACCCAGGACCTCAAGCTCAGCCGCAGCGGTTTCGACTACTTGATCAACGAACCAGCTTATTATTTTAATACTTTAATAACAAAAAACTATATAATGTACCTATAAATAGGTATATGAAAAAAAACATAAACCTGACGGACGGTACCATTCTTAAAAAATACCAATTAAAAATGCTGAATAACGGTCTAGATCTAACCGCAGAAACATACTTCGTTGAAAACAGGCAGAATACTAGAAATAACCTAAACATATTGTAGAATTTACACATAACAAGACCTGCTTAGACCCACAATAAATACTGCTTTTGTCAACGCAGACACTATTCAATTGTAAGAATAAGGGATTTTATTTTCTACTAGGTTCCTGCCCGCGACTTTGTCCGCGTGGAAGTTGTCGTTCCCCCATCGCATCAAGTTTTCACTTAGCGTTCTTTCTCACATTTTTTTTCTTTTTCTCGGTTCCTAAGCGTCCTAGCGTGATATTAAATAGCCTATAGCCTTCCTCAAGAATTGGGCTATCAAATACAAATACAAAAAAGTTTTAGAGATTAATAGCGCGTTCTAACAAACAAACTCTTCAGCTTTATTTATTAGTTTAATAATATATATAGGTAGATTCTACAATATAAACCTATAGTTCTGTTATTCCGTTTGAGGGTCTCTTCACCTTTAAGTGTTATTCAGTGATATTGCCTGTGAAATTGGTATCACAAATATGCCCCTTATGGTAAGTATATTACGCTCAATATGCCCGGGCATGATATCATCTCATTTCACCCTTCAATGTAGGGAGTACTTGTCAATCAATCATGTGGAAGTTGTGTACATTATCAGAGTACGGAATAGGGGATTTTAAATATTTTCTTAGTGATATGGGGAAAATAAGAGATAAGTGCATTTATATTTGTGCCCAATTATATCACTATTGAACATAGTTTGCGATCATAACTGCAAATACGAGTCTTATTTACTGTTTGTTCGTTGTTCGTATTTACACGAGCATGTAAAGAGATTATTGATTTGGAGTCAAGAAGTATTTTGCTTGGGAATGGGAGCTATGTTCATTTATAAATATTTGTTATACAAAAAAAAAAAATATGTTAAGTTATCGTTATAAGAATTAAGCTGATAGCTCATAATTGCCGACCGCGCGTGTGTGTGTGTGTGTGTTTGTGTGTGTGTGTTATAGCAGGTTGTTGTGGCGCGGCCTGGGAGAAGACTACAGTGGACTGCGAAAGGCTGAGTTGATTAATAGACAAGACATGTATGGGTTCTATTTAACCTTAAAAATCTGATATATCGTTTCCCTTTCTAAAAACAAACCTAGGAGCTCACACTCACACTAGGCTTGTTGGCTGCACTGGTGACCGAAAGACAAATAGTAGTCTCAGATTACAGTCAGCACGGCTAGTACTCGTAGTACAGTTGCTATCTGCCTGCCTTGCCTTAACTATGTCGAGGTCGGCTTGCAGTCTAACCGAATGCAGCTGAATACCTGTATTTTACCTGTATTTTGCTGGGACCATGCTTTCCGAGGCACAGGGGTATGTAAAGATGATCATGGACCGCGGCCGAGCTTAACCTGATCGCTCGATCTGTGCGGCTGTTAGTAATAATGTGCTTCTACGTTACAGGCCCTAGGTTCGATTCCCATACAAATCAATGAACATTCACCATATAAACCCAGCTGATGTTCCGGTCAAAGATAAAGATAAAGATATTTTATTTTGCAAATACGGGTAGTCATGGTGGTACATAATATTAATACAGAAACAGACATATTTTGCCAATTGCAAGGCATGCAAAAGTATCGAGATATAATTAATTTATTATTTATTCTAGTTCATCATTCACTCAATGTTCAGCTATTCAAATTCATTTAATACATAATAAAATAATTCTAGTTAATCAGTCAATAATATAATAAATGTCACAATTTCTAGTAGCTAATAAAATACAACATTTAAAATCGTCAAACAGTTTCTTTCTCCAATAAAAAATCTTCAACCCTATAATAAACTTTGTCTATTAAAAAGTTCCTAAGTCTTATTTTTAATAATGTCAAATTAAAGTCCTTCCAACAACTTGGTATTTTATTGTATAGCACCGGTGCCATGCAGCAGACACCCTTGCGCATCAGAGTTGTTCTAGCACTAGGGATACATAGGCTACTATTGTCACGCCTATTCCGTGGACATACGTCAGCCATTCGTGCGAAGCGATCCGGGTTTAATTTCACGAAAACTGCCATTTCTAAAATATACAAACTCAAGGAATTTCAAGGAGTAACTATTTACAATTTTATTACGTGAGATTTGTATCATGAAACACAACCCACGGCTTCACAATCATCATCGATAGCAGTTTACCTACAAAGATTTGCATAAAAGATACTGAACGTGTTTCCTGCTGGTTTTTTACCAATGGCGTGTAGATAAGCATTGTGTTCGAACAATGAACGTAATTACAGAGCATCGATACTTATGTGACGTCAGTAATTGGTAGCTCCACGCGTTTTGTTCACACGTTACTTAGGTACCTACTACTTAGATACCTATGCTACTTACTTCTTATGATAGAGGTGTATTGTATAGCTGATTAAGGTTATGGGTTTATAAAAAAGTATCTTAGAAAGCTCAAATGGGATTGCGGGTCACATCAGCTGTATGCACGATGATCGCTGGGGAAAAGTCTCCACACAATGGGTGCCTGGAGATGGACGGCGCAGCCGAGGCCGACCCAGAAAGGGATGGCGAGACGATCTGACGAGTACCGCGAGGGTTGGTTCGACATGACGTGTGAAAAGAACTCCTGGTAGGATTTGGGAGAGGCCTTTGCCCAGCAGTGGGAAAAAAATATTTAATAGCGTCCATAATAGTACACCCTCTGTATTTCAACTATTACGGATCGTGAGATACAGCCCGCTGACAGACAGATGGATGGACAGCGTCCCGATAGATAGGGTCCCGTTGGCACCTTTTGGGTACGGAACCCTAAAAAAGTAACATAGAATGTCAGTTGCTATGAAGAAGATGGGAAGGATTTCACTTGAGTCTGCTCAGTGCGTACGTACGTACTCCAATCAGTGCGTATTATTTGCTATCAGTGACCTAAAATGAAACTACATAATATCGTTCCTATTTAAGTCCGTAGCCGAAAAGTTATTGACCTAGCAATAGCTAGCAGGCGAGTTCCTCATCGGTAATTCGAGTCTTCGGTCAGCTGGACCCGGTCGCTTCTGGAACACAGGAAAATTTCCAACAAACTTTTTTAAAACAATTAAGCAATACTTATTTAGAGCAGAATTTTGGAAAGTAGCGGGCGGTGGTCCAGTGGTAACTGTTAGTTGTAGGTTGTGGATTCGAACCGAGTCAGGCACTTTACTTTGTGTAAATTATTTAATTACCACTACTTTCAAAATGGTGGAGGAAAACATCATCGTGAGGAAACGGGAGGACCTAGAACTAAAAATTCGAAGTCATGTGACATCTACCAGTCCTCACTGGGCCCGCGGCCCACTTCCTCTCACAGAGAGGAGGCCTGTGTCCCAGCAGTGGAAACATTATAGGCTGATTATGTTATGTAAAAAATATTTTAACATTTCAGAAACAAAATGCTCACATAAACTATTCATCATTACTTTAAATTCGAATTCTATGCAAAAGTGCTCATTTCAGGTTTCTGCGTAGACGCGAGTACGAACAAAGGGCGAATAAACTTCGTGAACGCTCTAATTTTGTGAAAACTGGAAATAGTTGATGCGGGAAATTTCCCGCTGCGCTAAATACAATGCCCGACTGACTTGTGTAAAGAGAGTTATCAAAAATGTCGGGCCCGCGATGAATTTAACTCATCACGTTATGCTCGCTTTGCACGTTATGCTAGTGGGGACATGAGGCTGACAATTGTTTCATACAATGCTCTGTTCCAAAAGTATAAATTAAAAACATCATTTAGTCGCAATCTCATTCATATCAGTGATAATAAATCAATGTCGAAAACTTGACAAAAATGTTTGAAAATCAAAGATATCTTTGACAGATTCAGACAGATTACAATGCGAACGTTTTGCCCATCAGAGGATGAAAGTATTATCCAGGACCTCATGCTCAGCAGTCGCGCTTGCGACAACGAGAGCAACGGGGTAATTAAATAAAATGTAATTGAACAATCATCGACAAAAATTTTGTTTATAAAATAAAAATTAATATTACCTGTCAAAAAAAAATTAAGGTGATTTTAAAATTTGAATTTCTGGTTGACGTATTCAAATAATCAAACCAAAGCACTCATTTATTGTAAGTAGTATAGTCCCACAAACTTATCTGACCCGGTGGCCAAAAGAGAAACTAACAACGCCATTTTGAAATGTCAATTGCCTGCCATTTGCTGACATCCGCCATTGGTTGTTTGCGACACCAAATGCGATAACAGCGACTCTCTCACCGGCCCAGATAAGTTTGTGGGACTATACTGCAAATTCGCACAGGTACGTTTTCTGATCCATTTGTTTACATTTTCATCACGCACTTTTGGGACAGACCATATGTATAGTGTCCATACTACGTTACTAATTGGAATCGGTGATAGGTGTCATGGCGACGCTTGATGATTGATTGCAACGATTTTTGATGTCAGCTAGCGTTAATGTTTTGGGCGGCAATGTGTAAATGTTATGATGGCCTGATTTTTTTATGATTAGGTGTCAAGGGGTGTTAGTTAGTGATTATGATTGAAAATGGCCTCCATAATTACCAATTTAGTTAAAAAGAGCAAATATTGTAAATGTTGTAGGTATTGGAAAGAGATTTTTACAATGATGCAGTAAATACAGGGTGGATCGTCCTGCAAACTGTCACAAAGAATTCAGCACATGATTGAGTACTAGCGTAGAAATATTTTGTCGGTTCCGCAAAATTTTTTTTTTTTAATAACCCACGGTAAATAACGCTGGGATGTTAAGTATCATCTACTGAATACTTGGTAACAGGTTACGCGTCGATGTTCCTGACACTGTTTTCTATTAGTACTCTTCTACACACAGATACACACCCTCAAACACACACATTTCACATTATTTTATTAACATTATTAACATTTTCTTTCCCACAAAACTTTCTTAAGTATGTACAAATAAATCCACCATTTCTAAAATCGTCACAAGAAATTCAGAATAAAAATAATTTATTACTTACTCAAAGTCCACATTACGGAGGGCATAAGAACCGCATTTCAATTAAAGTAACGTTTGGAAGTTGGCTGAATGTTCAACAAATGGAATTAAAAGCCCGTCTTACACCCGCGGTTACCTTCGCTGAACTTGCTGCGTTCTGAAATGTAGGCGCTGCCTAATTATTTACTTTTTATTTGACTTTTATTAATATAATAATTTATACTAATATTATAAATAGGTAAAATTTGTTTGTTTGTATGTAGGGGGTAATCTCTGGAAATATCAGTCGGATTTGAAAAAAATAGCCCAGTTCTTGAGGAACTACTGATCCGATTCTGAAAATTCTTCCGCTAATGAGATGCTACGGTATTGTCGAGTGTCAAGCAGACGAAGTCGCGGACAGAAGCTAGTTATTTATTATTGTGAGGTTTGGCATATGGAATGTTAGCAATAACGTTTGAAAATTAGGACTAAAATGTGGAGTTAAGTGAGAATAATTCTATCATCAAAAAAGTTTATAAAGAACAGGAAAAAAACAGATCGCAAGTCATGTAATTACACTACACGTCGACTAGTTTTCATTCTGATTCTGGGTACTTTTTCGAGCCCCAGTTCTTGACACTGGGTTCATATTAACACATCAATCATTTGGTGCCTATATATGTATTTTTAGCTGTATAATTCTTAACATAATCAGCCTATGATGTTCCCACTGCTGAGACACAGGCTTCCTTTCAATAAGTAGGAGTAGACCGTAATCCACCACGTGGCCCCGTCCGTTGGTAGAAATCACATGTCTTCGAATTTATGGTTCTACAACATGCTGGTTTCCTCACGATGCTTTCCTTCACCCTTTTGAGAGCAGTGACGATGAAATAAATTAAAATAAGTAAAAAAAAAAAAATCTTATTAGATATTTTGGCAGCAACATAACAACGGACTTCATTTGAATCTAAAACTAATCGGGCAAATCCGAAACATACTCGCGTAAAACCGCAAACCATAATAAAAATGTTAATTTAATTCAGCGAACCTTGTGTGACACATTTCGGAACGCGCTCGTAAACACAAAGCACATGGAGTTGAGCCGCGACGCCTCCCCCTGATTATGTAGGTGTATGTTTAGTGCTATTGTGACATGTGATGGTGTTTCGCATGTGGTTTATATAAATCTAAACATTTAGCCCCTTGTACAGTTCGTATCAATACTAATAAAGCTGATGAGTTTATTTGTTTAAACGCGCTAATCTCTGAAACTGCCAGTCGGATTTGCAAAGTTCTTATTGCATTGGATAGCTCAATTCTTAAGGAAGGCTACTTAACCTAAAGCCTCATATGCTAGGGCCCTTAGGAGCTGAGGAAAAACAAAAAAAGGTCACAAAGAAACTGAAGTGAAAACGGTAGGCGATGCGATGCGATGGGGTGGGTCGGGAACAAGACATTTCACGCGGACGAGTCGCGAGTAGAAGCTAGTAATATACAGGGTCCCATTAAAATATGGACAAATTTTAACACAGCGCCCAGTACGTCGAACCAAAGATATCCAAGCAAAAAAAAAACGCTGATTAAAGTGATTTTATTTTGATCTAAAATAATAAATTGCCGGCACATTAGTGTATTTTCGTTGGCTGATTATTTTTCTTGTAAGTCTCTAATCTAATGCGTTTTTCTTATTTTTTTTTACCATAGTCATTATTTTGGTGGTCTGAATGATTTCTAAAAGTTTTTCCATCTATTTTAACGGGACCTATATTTTAGTTTTAAATTGTATAATATATTTAATATTTCTTATTATCAATGAAAATAAAGTACCTATGCATAGATGCTAACTTGAATTTATTTAGGTATACTTAAAAGAAAATATAAATATATAAAATAGAAAGATTTAGCCTTTTAATTAAAAATAACTGTATAAATGTCTGAAATCAAGAAATTTAAAAGCAATATAAAAGTTATTTCTAAATTCTATCTATACCCACAATTTATTATTTTTACTCACTTTACTGATTCACTTTCACACATTCAGTTAGAAAATATTAGTTTTCTATACCCGTACTAAAATTGGCAAGTCAAGTGGCAGCGAATGGCTGCACCACTCGAAATCCTGGATTTTATTTAGTAAAAATGGAACTAGAATTTTTTCTTAGTCCTTCACTGGTTTCCGTGTTTACTTTGCCACTATCAAAATATTACACTGCTCTAAAAAGGATTACAGCTCTTGAAAACATTTAAGTAGGTAGTCAATTAATGGCGGCGAGATGGGTGTACGACATTGTTACCATCGCGGGCAGTGCCTGCACCATAATTGCCTATCAATCTCTATCTGAATAATTTTGAAGGATATTGCTAAGCCATTGCTTCTTATGTTCGAAAAAAAAATCCGCTCAACTACGTAAATAACGCAATGAAGAGTTGTTGTACTGTCAAAATGAAAACCATTGCTACTAATAGTGTGTTAATCAATTACCCCGCTGGATCAGACTGGCACAGGAGCGTGGGGATTGGCACAAGAAAAGAGGGCCTCTGTTTTTTACCTTTCTCTCTATTCAGATTGGGTGAAGTCGGGCTATGGATGATGATGAGATTAATGTATTTATTTCACTCCACTGCTCATGAGCAGTATAGTGAAATCAAGGGCGACTTTTCAATAACGTTAGGAGTAAAACTTGAACTATTAAAAAAAGAATAAGAATAATAATTATTTGCATAAAAACATGGTATAAAAAGATGGTAAAATACAAAATAACATGAGCATACATATTTTTGTTTAACAGTTATAAAAATTTTCACAAGCATATATTAACAATATTTATTCTAAAAGAAGTCTTTGACACTATAAAAACTATGATTCCTACCACTATGAACCATTCATACAATTTAATTTTGAATAATCTCATATTTTAAGGTCTTGAGATTACTTGGTATCATCTAATATATAAAATTCTCGTGTCACAGTTTTCGTTGCCATACTCCTCCGAAACGGCTTGACCGATTTTGATGAAATTTTTTGTGCTTATCCGGTATCTATGAGAATCGGCCAACATCTATTTTTCATCCCCCTAAGTGATAAGGGAAAACTTACGCGGGTGAAACCGCGGGGCGCAGCTAGTAATATATATTATACGTACACACATATGTAGATATACAACTTTAATTATATTTAGCTAGTCTCGGAAGGATATCCAGTAGATACGAGCCTGTGGGGGTCTCGTCGGTTACGAAACCACCCTTACAGCTACGAAATAAGGACACTGTCAGTATAAAATAATTGTGACCATGAATGGGTTTACCTTGACTCATGGTGACATAGTGAATGGTTGTGGAAATGGCAAGACCTTACAGGTATGATCAATTCGAAGTTCAAAGTTGTTAAATTTATGCCCGTTTTCATCGACATCCCCTAAATTTAAGGGATCCTAACAAAATTTAGGGGGCTGTTAAAAGGAGGTTTCTGTTTCACCAATAGTAAGGAGTCAGTTAAACTTTAAAAGGTCCCCTAAATTTAGGTCGTAGAAATGTGGGACCATGCACACATACGTAACAAGTGATCTCTCAAGTAACGAAGATGGATAATGATTTATGTGAATGGTTGATAATTTTGAAACTGTTTCAACTACTTGTATTGGACGTAAATAACATCCATAGAACAAAAATATATCGGAAACGAACAAACTACTTAGCATTTTTTTATGAAAATACATTTAATATACTTATACACCTTTTCAGAAACATAACACGCGAGGTTTCGTAATTTATACATTTACATAAAGTAAATAAGCAAGAAAATATAAAATTAATTGAAAATATTAATTAAAGCATAATTATGTATTTATTGTTGCTATCAAAACATGATTTATTATTAGTAACTCTGTAATCCATTATACAATGTGTATACCTACTTTAGAAAATTTCATAAAAACTATCTTGTTATCTTGTTTCAACATTTTCCGTGAGTCAAAAAACATCGATGACGACATATGACAAAAAGTCAGTTTTCTTCCCCATTATGGCCGTACTGAAGCGATTGGTACGCGGGATGCGGGACGAAATTCGCTCGCACCGATTGTGTCAAGTAATTTACGAAGGAATAATCGTGTGCTTCTTAATAATTAAAACAGTGGAGGCGCGCAGTCGCATCCCGATTCCTGCGTGGGGTACGCTTCTGTGAAAAAATTCGCGTTTTGATTTTTAAATTCGGAACTCACAGATCATATTTCATAAATGAAAATGCGGTGCTTTGGCCATTATTATTTTGAACAATGCGTCACTTTCAAAGTCGGATGGGACGGCAATCCGATAGGACCGGATAGAGATCAGGCGCAGACAGGGTTTCACACCGCCAACTTCCAAACACCAGGCTGTTACTGATAAATTCCTAATGGAAAAACCCAAAAACACTGCCCGACCTGGGAATCGAATCCAGGACCCCACTCTCAGCATTCGCGCGAGACCAACGGGGCACTACAGCACTTACAGCCTCTAAAGATAATCCAAATGGATATGAAATTCTCATTTTGCATTTCGAGAAATTCAAAGCGGATCGAAAGTAATGGAAAATATTTTTTATAACACAAACGATTCGATGCCGGATACGAGCCGCTCCGGATAAAGTACGGATGTTCATTATTGAACTTAGTTTGTGCTCATAACTGCACATGCTATTGCTATTTACTGTTTGTTTGTATGTTGTACACATGCATGTAAAGAGGTTATTGATTTGGAGTCAATCATCGACGCTCAATATGAAACTATGAATTCAGCACATGATTCTAGAAATCTAGACGGAGCATAGACAAATTTCTAGGATTCTCAAAAAAAAAAAAAAAACATTTGTTTCATAGACAAGTGCAAAATGTATGAAACAGCATTTTTTTTTTGTAAACCATAATTGCTTTCAACGCAAGGAGGTTCAGGATCATGTACTGATCCATGGTAAGAGTTTACGCGTCCATATCCTTGCCAGCCTGTATGTTTTGTCTTTACAACATCATTGGTCGATGGCGACATGAAAGAAAAGAAAGAAAATACGTTTATTTGCGGCAAACATGACCCATAAAAAAAACAAAATAACAATTTGGAAGGAAACGCGTCAAATCCACGCAAAATTTACTTCATATTTATTTAGCTAAGAGATTTTCCTTCATAACATCTATCTAGGGTACAAGAAAAAAGTTTTTTTACCCAAACTTTTTCCTTGATAAGATGCTTTCCAAAGTTTGAACTCATAGCATTACTCCTTGAAAATCCCTGTTTTCCAGCAAGAAAATAAGATTATTTGAATAATAAAGATGATTGATTATTAATGGAACTGTGACAGGAGGAAACTGAACACCTCGAGAACTTTCAACGTTGAATAATAGATCCGATCAATTAACCAGGAGAACTGTTGCTAAGTTCGGCCGGTGGAAACTTTGTGTAATTGCAATACCTTTCACAGTTTCTACCATCCGTTATTCATTATGTATTCTCGTTGTGGCTCCATAAACATTGCTAGGAGTTTTCTTTTTGTTCTTCTTAACTATTATTCGCAATTTACGTATATTGCTTTTCGAAAAGGTATAAGCTTCTGTTGAACTGTTTCAGCTTTCAGTATCAGAATAATGAAAAGAAATTTAAGTGTTCTAAACATAATATCCAAAAAGATGATATAATTCATCATCTGCATAGCCTTTTTCCCAACTATGTTAGGGTCGGCTTCCAGTCTAACCGAATGCAGCTGAATACCAGTATTTTACATGGAGCGACTGCCTATCTGACCTCCACAACCCAGTTACTGGGTAATAGATACAATACCCCTTGGTAAGACTGGTTGTCAGAGTTTCGGCTTCTGACGACCCGTAACGACTGTCCACGAATCCACGAATGACAGCCGGGATCAACGGCTTAACGTACTTTCCGAGACACGGAGGGATCTTGGTATGTGAAGATGGTCACCCATCCACGGACCAACCGCGGCAAGCGTAGCTGCAAAAAAAAAGTGCCTATGTGGTCAAAATGTATGGAACAACTAATTATTATTTTTAATAATCGACGAGAAATTTCAACGCTACGGAGTCGAAAAAGATATGCTGAATAGGTATTAAAAAAAAAAACACACAAAAAAGTCCATAGGCAAGGCAAGGTTTGTTAATAACAAGAATTTAGCTCACAGCTAATGTTAGTAATTTAAAAAGGTATGGTTTCAATTTGAGAAAAAAAGGTTAGTTTATTCAACGATTATCTTAGCATTACAAAGCACTAGTCATATTTTTATTAAATTTCGAGATGGTTTACTGTTACAAAATTAAAATTGGGATTAAATTTTAATCCCCCTAATCTAAATTTTAATGCTAATGATTTTGGAATGAAAGAAAAACAGAATTAATCAGTTGGTTGTCTCTACTGAAGAAATTACTTGGGGTAGATTTATTACAGAAGAAGGGTGGTTCGAAGCATTTAGGGATGCCCAGCAGTGGACTGCGATAGGCCGAGTTGATTGATTGATTAATTACAGTTTAATGTCATATTTATTTTTTAACAAAATTGAAGAAGAAGTTCAATTAATTACGTTGTTTGAACTGCTTTCTCTCAAAAAAAAATTCAAACCAATGCCTTTTAGCCCTAGCCTGCCCAAGGGGCGTTTGATATTACCAAGATTCAATCTCTCATCACGGTGATGGTGCCAATGGCTTTTTACTTTCATGGTACCTACTATCGGCACTAAATCGTTAAGGTTAATTACGTACCGAAGATCGATGTCTCTATCTCGCTATTTCTACATAGATGGAGGTGCGAACACATCGGTTCAGTCGCACCTGGGAGCTCGGTTGCCTGTCCTGTGTTTGTGCTGTGCTTTACCTACTCCAGAAAAACAATTTGAACCGATTTGACCAATCACGAACTAGATCACATCGATGGTTGCCGTGGACCAAATATTTTGTTTTCACGTAAGCCACCACCAAGCAGACCGCGGTGTATCGCAAGGGGGCATCCCCACCTCTTTGTCCCTTTGTCCCCCTTGTCCCTTGCGGCATGTGCGTGCGTGTCTATTAGCATGCATTTGTTTTACATTTGTTTTAAACTGCGATACTCCAGATCATACCGGGATAAATCGCGGTATCGCAGTAATGCATCTTCGGCATGTAGTTCCCTTAGTACAGTACGGCCGTTGATTATACATCGCGAATGTAAGAAGTTTATTGTAATTTAAAATACATTTATTTGAATTTTATGCAAACATAATATCCAAATAAATGGTAGTCTCTTTGTAAAATATTTGCGATGTACCATATTTACACTCATATTTCATTCCTATTTGAGAATGAGTAAATGCGTTTCTGGCATTCAATGCCAGCCTTCTGCCCCGTTGTTTGATAAAATAATCCTTTTCCAATATGCCATTCATGGGTGACAAGAGGAAAATCTGTGGAACAATACAAAAATATGGTGCTTCTGTATCCTGAAAACCTTTGATTTCGAAATACCTGAACAAAACGTCTATATGTTGTGTTTGTTGACTGTGAAATTGAATGATAGAATTTTACTTGATTGTTTACTTTGCAATACTTATCGGAGATTAACACGTCAGGATCATTCACATTTATTTTTCCAAATTTGTAACTGTAGGAGGAGTGTTGTCAGATTAGAGTGGTGTAGTGAATTTTTCAACGACAATTATTATTATTATTTGGTAAGACACGCTAGCAGCTAATTAGTTCAAATAGCTTGGAGGTATTTGAAACAGACGCAATTAGCCAGATTCTTAAACTGTTCGTGCAACTACGAGAGAAAAAGATGCAATTTATATTTAATTTATAAGAAATTATAGAGCCTCCTTTTCTTGCCTTCTACTCGTAAAAGCAGGACAGGAACGCCTGTCAGGCGGTTAAGTTATTTTTATTAAATTTTCTATCATGATAAAAGCGGAAACGGTACTTCCTTGTTTTTATCGGAGCAGGGCATTAATCGCTTTTTATATTTCTTTCATCTAGTAACAAGTAGCTGAATTTCATCTAAATTGAAGAAATAATGAAAAATGATTTGATTTTTTATACTTATGTTTGTTTGTTACGCTTTCAGATTAAAACGGCTGACCGGATTTAGATGAAATTTGGCACATGGATGGACTATGACCTGGATTAGGACAAAGGATATTTATACTCTTTCTTTTTATAATTCCGATTTTCCCACGGGATCGAGACATGCGTGTAGAACCGCGGGGTGCAGCTACTATTTTAGATTGTTAATGTTTTCGAATAGAATTTGCATAAATCTAGCCTAAAGTGTATTTTAGTTACCGAAGTTTCAATCTTAACAAGTTTATATTACGTGGTGGGATACGCACTGAAATCAATTTCAGTGCGTACAACCTACAAACCTAATTAGGTACCTACAGCTTCCAACCTTATCAAATCCAGATAAACATTTATGGCTTAAATGACCTACCTTTGCGAGCATAACTGGGTATCCGACAGACAAAAGTAACTTACGGGTTACGGTCCGTAAGTACTTTATACGCATTACTCTTCGTTATCCCACAAAATGTATTGCGAATATCGGTAGCTTAGGTTTTTTATCAATAATCCAATGATCGTATTTTATTTAAACGTAAATAAGATATTGTCGGTGGCCCCCGGCACCCGCGTCGTAAATTACCGTGTCCTGCGAGGATTGCCTCTCCCGACTCCAATATATATTAATCAACACTTAGAAATAAAAGTGTTAACAGAGAATTCTAAAGTATATTTTGTGGAACAAAATATGGAAATACGAGCTGGATTTTCTTGGTTGATTTTGTTTAATATTTTGCGGTAGTTTAAGTTTGCGGTTAGATTATTGAGTAAAGATATAAGTGAGTGACTTTTAAATTGTGACATTAATACTTTTACTGTAAACACGACGGTCAATCGATTACATAATTATGATCAAAACACACCATGAAATATGATAGATTAGTTTAGTATTCAGCTTATAACATTTACTGTAGTCAAGTTTTTTGAGCCACAGCACCCGATTCTCCACCTATGGAATTAGTCCTTCTAGCAATATCTAGATTAATTACCAGAGTAAAACCAATTTATCTTGACTGACCTGACAATCGTACTATGAACCACTGTAACTTTAACCCGCGAGCGATAGGACTGAATATGTGTGATGCAGCTGAATACTCGTGCGGCTGTTTTTTCTTAGGAGCTTTAAATATACACTTCATACATAGCGGTTCCATATTAGTGAAAGTTTCGCCAGTGCAATGATGACTGCGTAATATGCAAACCTTTACCTATGTACATCACCATTCACCATGTTTGCACATTCACTCTCATAATATTATTTATGTAACACTACGCCAAGTTTTATTTATCTTCACTTTCTTCAGCTTTCATGCAGCAAAGATTTGTTTAAAATAAATAAATAAGTATATTTACATAAAATCTTTCCTCAATCCTTTTTGCATTTTGAAAGTATTGATGAACTATACAAACAATAGGAAGTCATGTATTTAGTTAATACTGGCTCATAAGAATTGATCTGTAATCAGTTTGCGGTTATAATGTGTTTGAAGCTAATATCTGTCTTTATTTACCCCTAACAAATGTATCTACAGGTTATTTTTAAGTGTTCATGTGACATGGCACTTAGAACATCACATGAGTCATTGTGTCAATAGGACTTGAGAATTAAACTGTTGTCATTATTTATGTTACATTAGAGAACTTACACTTACTTGGTACCTAGTTTGTTGCGCCACTTCTTCTTCCCAGCTAAAGCACTAGGAAGTGGTGTAAAGGGCGGACGTTTTAGGGGACTGTCTTATTAAATTTGCTTATAAAAATTTCTCAGCCTAATTTAAATAAATGACTTTTAATTTTGGTTTTACGCCATGATAAAAAATCACAGACAGCTGTCATTTCGCACCAGTCCTTGACTACTTCGTTGGTCTTTTTGGCACAACGGGTTTCGTTCTAGGATCACCAGGTCTGGCCAACTGATAATGGGTTTTTCCATCAATAATTTCTCCCAGCACAAGCTTTTCTCTTAAAGCAACAAGAGGAACTAAGACTGCTATTGTTTCTGTTTATTGCAACTTAAACTAACTATAGTTGTTTGTATGTTGTCGTATGAATTTAGCTTGTAAACTAAATATGAGCGAGCTAGAACAAACGCTGCTTATATTTATGCACGTATTGTGTGCGACTGTGCGAGGTGCACACTAAACTAAAGGTGCATCCAGACAGAGCGAGACATGCGCCGCAAGATTGCTTTTTATACTGTTAGATGCCTCAGAATGAGGCAACCGTACATATAAAAAACATTCAACTCTCTCTGTCTGGATGCACCTTTATAAGTATTGGTAGAAATAGGTAACCACTCATCATTCACCTCCAACTGACTAGTTGCCACCCTACCCTGCCACCCTGTATAGACTTATACAGGGTGGCAGGGACAACGATGTGCAAAATGAAACCATGAATCCAGCACATGATTCTAGCGTAGACATTTTTCGTCGGAAATAAAAAAAATCTGCTGTTTCATAAAAAAATTCAATACCTACGCGGTCAAAATGTATCGAATAGATTTTTTTTAATAACCGACGAAAATTTTTACCGCCTGGGGGTCCAGAATCATGTATTAAATCCACGGTAACAGTCAACAAGGTAAAAGTCTATTCGAACGTTTCAAATTAATATTATTTCAAGTTAAACAAATATCAACTTTATTTTTATGGTTATTAAGTTGATTTCAGAAATAGCACTATTGAAAAAGTTATAAAAATGTTTGAAGTTGTAGCGTAAACCGAACTTTATAGTGTAGGATTTGTTTACATTTTTGCCAAATAAATCGCGAATGCAGATTAGGTTTGCTTTGGTATCTTATAGTCTGACCAGATGGAGCAGAATAATCATTTCCAATTAGAGCGACTGCCGTAATATCTGACCTCCACATCCACATTATGGGCAATACTGACATAAATAGTGAAAAACATCTTTTGAACAAAAAAAGAATTTTGCGAATCCATCTATAAATACAGGAAGATTTTTTTATCACCATCCAAATTTTTACAGGGTGTTCTACCCATGAATCAAACTCAAACTCAAACTCAAAGCATTTATTTATTTATTTATTTCAATTAAACCATTTACAGGCGCTTTTGAATAGTCAAGAAGTCGGTCAGTCAGAAAATATGAAGCTAGTTTCCCATTCCAAAGCGAATATGAACAACTTTCTCTATGAGACCAATGGCAACTCCCAGATACCTAATGGATTAGGTAAACCAGCGGCCACAGTTGACGTTTAGCCAATTAAGCCACGTGCTCCACACTTCACAGCTACACACACATGCAGCAGATGCTTCCGTGTATAAATAATGATCACCCATTCTCAGACTGGCTGCAGCAATGTGCTTGAATGTGACGACGGACCATCACACCAAATAATTCCAGTAGCTACAAAATTATACTACAAAGCGTTCGCAAACCATTCGATTACCCAAAAGGCATTGCACTATCGAATTTTAATTAAAGTTAATTCAATCGAAATTTTGAAAAAGAAAATATTTTATTTCGCAAAATTGAGTGAATCCATTCCAGTACGTTTGAACCGAAACGGCCGGGCCAGTGTGTCGTAGTAATTTTATTTGTAATGCCATAGTGTATAAATGTTACAGAAGCGAAACTCCCAATGCAAATAATATGTTTGCACAGTTTTGGGTATGACGGGCATAATTCGCTCCACGCTTGATCATCGATAAAATTGACAAATTGACTACGATTTTCACAGGCTTACTTACAAAGTAAAATAGAGTAACGCGTGTCCTTAAATTCAAATTACAAGCGCCATTCTTTGTCGGCAAAATGAAAGTAAAAATGGCTATAGCACGACAAATTGATGTCATGTGTTTGTATTTACCATATATACACACTACGTCATTTTGTAGGAATTAGAAATAGCTTTAATTTTGACAGTTCAACAACATTAATTGCGTTATTTACGTTGTTGAGCAGATTTTTTTTTCGAACATAGTTAGCAACTAGCTTCCGCCCACGGCTTCGCCCGCTAGGTATGTCGATAAAAACTACACTACGTCCTTCCCAGGGATGCAATCTATCTCTCTGCCAAATTTGATCGAAATCCGTTCAATGGTTTAGGCGTGAAAAGGTAACATACAGACAGACAGACAGACAGAGTTACTTTCGAATTTATAATATTAGTATGGATTATGGATGGTTTACCAACATCTTTCAAAATTAGTCAGATTGTGAATGATAGTGGGTTACGCAATTAGGTTACTGTGCAACAATTAAATTAATCCCTGACCATAAGTTTCGCCTTTATATGATTTTATTATTCTGTGGCCTCGTGGTTTCGGTTGGCTTGCAACCTATGCTGATGTATTTACCGTAAATAGATACAGGGAAACTGGGTTTTCGATCCCCTACACCTACTCTGCATACTTTTCCACCTAGAATCGAATAAAGGAGAGTTTGCACTGAATTTTTCATGGCTTCTTGGATACTATGTAGTGTAAAAGTTGCCTAAGTAAATCCATCTGTCCATACTAATATGTCGAGATTTAAAATTTGCGAGGTTGTATGAAGGGAGCAATCCCCGGAACTACTGATCCGTTTCCGAAAATTCTTTCACTCATGGCAAGTTACAGTATTGCCGAGTGTCATAGAATATATACAAGATACTTTGCGCGGACGAAGACGTTTGCAGAAGCTAGTTAACAATATTAGAAACGTTGTTTTACCTTGTTTTGGGTTAATCATATTTGTAGTAGCCATGGAGAGGAGATTATCTGTTAATTCGTCTTGACATTGCTGCAATTTATTTGGTTACTAAAGGATCACGTTAAAAAATGCTGACAACCTTCTAATGGATATATCTACAATAATATGCATTTTTGGATTCCTGTTAAGTTTTTTTTTTCATATTGTGACTGTTTTAATTTATAAGTTGATAAAAAATTCACTACGCGGTAATAATGACATAAAAATGACTAAATTATAATCATTTAAATCACAAATATAGATTTGCTGCAAATCGTCATGGTTTTAAGTGGTGTCTAGTCGGTCTAGTGGGCCCAAGCGCTACTGCTGAGCATGAGGTCCTGGGTTCGGTTCGATTCTCGGGTTGAGCAAAGCAGTATCTATTGGGTTTTTCAATCTAGAATTGGAGTCAGAATTTGAGCTCGGAATATGGCAATAGGCTCGTCCCCGATTACCTACATGGGACTCAAACATAACTGACTGAATACGGTCGTGGTGTTATGTTAGACATAATTTCAACAGCTACATTATTATTATTATTAGCATTAAAGACGGTTTCTTCGGTAAAGGTATGCTATGACATTTTCTGGTCTGATCACTATCCAGTTGAGATTCAGTGTAACTTAAAATCATTTTGTCGAACCATTAACCCACCGCTCACCAAAGCAAATAAAGTTCTATGGGGAGACAGGGATTTAAATCAAATAGCAAAATATACCAAATCTTGTAATGATAAACTAAGGGAATTTGCCTTCCCTCAAGAATTCCACCAATGTTGTGATAACATGTGTAGTGATAGTGGCAAAGATCACTTGGCAGCGATAGACGCGCTATATGGTGACATTGTGAGAGCGTTGCAGGACGCTGCTGTTGATAGCTATGTTGGTCGTGGGGGTAGCGGCAGTCAGCACCGGGGTCGTCATATTGTCGGCTGGAACAAGTATGTTCGTGACGCTCACGGGGAGGCTAGGCAGAAGTTTTTAACCTGGGTGTGGTGTGGTCGACCTAACAGTGGTAACATTTATAATGAAATGTATGAATCTAAAAAAAAATTCAAAAGCAAATTACGCTATTGTCAGAATAATCATGAATTAATAAAAATGAATATTTTAGCTACCAAGCACAAGAATAAAGATTTTAAAGGAT
Organism: Gortyna flavago; assembly: GCA_963669345.1. Classification (NCBI taxonomy): domain Eukaryota; kingdom Metazoa; phylum Arthropoda; class Insecta; order Lepidoptera; family Noctuidae; genus Gortyna; species Gortyna flavago. The sequence goes on along the minus strand of OY770131.1, from coordinate 13,763,976 downwards.
TTTGGCAACAAACAAAAAAGTTAAGCCCAAAACCTAGCCTCCCGGTGAGTGTCGATGGCATCAGCGAACCAAAAGACATTGCTAATATGTTTAGTTGTCACTTTCAAGTGGAGTCTCCGCTTAAAGGTGAACAGACTGTTGATGCGGGGGTCGTCGTGTCAGCGGTGCCTGAGCGTGTCACAGCGAAACAAGTGGCTCTAATAATAAAGGGCATGACTCGAGGGAAGTCTCCCGGACACGACGGCCTTAGCATCGAACATTTTCAGTATGCGGCGTCACACCTTCCGAGGCTCCTGGGACTGTTGTTTACGCTCTGTATTAGGCATTCCTACCTGCCAAGTGAACTGATGAAGACGGTGGTAGTGCCTATAATTAAAAACAAGACTGGAGATAATTCTGACAAGTGCAACTACCGCCCGATATCATTAGCTACTACCACATCTAAGGTGCTTGATGGCCTGCTTGAGAGGCAGCTTAAAGAACACCTAAATTTAAACGATGCACAGTTCGGTTTTAGACCAGGACTTTCGACAGAATGTGCGGTTATGTCTCTTAAGCAGACGGTCAGGTACTACACAGATAGGAGCACGCCTGTGTATGCAGCCTTTCTTGACCTCTCCAAGGCATTTGACCTGGTTAGGTATGATATTCTCTGGCGTAAATTGAAGGATACAGGTGTGCCGGGTGAGTTAATTAATATTTTTAAATATTGGTATGACCACCAAACTAACCAGGTCAAATGGCTTGGCGAACTTTCTGACGAGTACAGGTTGGAGTGTGAAGTGAGACAGGGGGGGTTAACATCTCCCTCACTCTTCAACCTGTACGTGAATGGGCTGATTGTTGAGCTGAGCGACGTCGGAGTAGGCTGCTCGATCGATGGTCACTGTATCAACAGTATCAGTTATGCAGATGATATGGTGTTGCTCAGCCCATCAATGGCCGCGCTTAGAAAGCTGATAGGCGTGTGTGAGGAGTACGCGAGGGTTCACGGTCTCCTATACAATGTGCATAAAAGCGAGCTCTTGGTATTTCAAGCCAGGGGTCGTAAATTGGGGGACGTGGCACCTTTGCTGCTTAACGCTGTCGCTCTTCGAAGAGTGAGAGAATTTAAATACCTCGGCCATGTGGTCACCGAGGATCTAAAAGACGATGGGGACATAGAAAGGGAGAGGAGGGCGATGGCGGTCCGCTGTAACATGTTGGCACGCAGATTTGCTAGGTGTAGCTTAGAGGTAAAGATCACTCTGTTTAAAGCTTTCTGCCAAACTCTCTACACCTGCAATCTGTGGGTCAATTACACGCAGCGGGCCATCAACGCTCTCCGAATACAATATAATAATGCGTTCAGGGTGCTGGTGGGGCTCCCGCGCTACTGTAGTGCGTCTGCGATGTTTGCGGAAGCGCACACAGACGGATTTCACAGTGTTCTGCGGCGCCGCATCGCTTCGCTGATGTTCCGCACGCGTGGGAGCGCCAACACCATCCTGAACGTGCTCAGCCAGAAACTGGACAGCCCCCTCCTGGGGCACTGGGTTCAAGCACAAGTGCGTGTGCCCGGGGCACCAGTGGGCGGCAAATACTTAAATTAACTTATATTACAAATAAATTATAAATTGAATTATAAAGAAAAATAAAATTAAAGTTGAAAATTAAATTAAATTAAATTATTTTTTATTAAATTATTATTTTTTGAATTATTCTTAAAATTATTAACTTATTTTTTCTCTTTGTTCTTTTTGATTGTATTTAACATAGTTTATAAGTTGTACTACCTACTAACAAACATTATGGGCAAAATATTGTCTGAATTAAAAAGATTTTATTATATTTTTTATTTTTTATTTATTTTTATTATATGTTTTTTAATTGGTTTTAGGTTAGTAATAATTACATCATAACTAGCTGCGCCCCGCGGTTTCACCCACGTAAGTTTCGATTTAGGGGTATGAAAAATAGCCCTACTGAATATGCATATAAAATTTCATAAAAATCGGTCAAACCTTTTCGGAGGAGTATGGTAACTAACACTGTGACACGAGAATTTTATATATTAGAATTAGATTACCATATTCTTTGCTCAAAATGCAGCTTAAAAAAGAGTTGCAATTTGCAAAAAACTTAAGACATTTTTAATTTAACGAGCTACTTTGACGGATCCCTTTTTTTTTTTTTTTTTTTTTTTTTTTTTTTTTTTTTTTTTTTTTTTTTTTAAGGATGGGAAATCATCCAATGACCCCTCCCGCTCTGGGTGGAGCGGAAGGGAGTGTCAGACTCTTACTGACTAAAACCCATCCGTGTTCCTTCCTTAGCCCTTTATGTTCCGGGGCAGCGGTAACCCTTTCGGACAATCCCGCTGCCCCGGCAGGCTTCGGCCCTAACGGGCCCCTTCTATGTCTGCTGACATCTCTTTGAGGCGCGCGTGGAACACATACGCGCCGTCCGGCACGGGCCTGGTCCTGATCGGACGGCGAGCTACCCATTACTCGCCGTCCGCAGGCCCGCGCCTACGGTGGCCGGGAGTCGTCACGCGGCTCCCGACGCCCGGAGCGTCTACCGCGGCGGCTGGGACGGGCGGCCCTCTCGGCTCTCTCCCTCTCCCATCCCGCCACCTCCTTCGCTAGCATGACTGCTTCGCAGAAGGAGGTGACTGCCTCCCACTCCCTCTCGCCCCGGACCATGGCTTGGACCAGGGCCGGGCGCGAGAGGTCGCCGCCGCTGCCGATCGCCTCTACGAGGACACGGCGGTGCTCTGCCCAAGCGGGACAGACCTCCACCGTGTGCACCACCGTGTCCTCTGGGCGATCCTCGCAGTGGTGACACCCGGGCGTTTCCTCCCGCCTGATTATGTGCAGGAACCTCCCGAAACATCCGTGTCCGGTGAGGACCTGCGTCAGGCGGTAGGTGAGGGCGCCGTGACGCCTCTCTAGCCACTCCTCAAAGAGGGGCCTTACCGCCGCTATCGCGGCGTGCCCTGCGCTGGGTTGCGACAGTCGCGCTTTCCATGCCGCCATGAGATCGCGCCGGAGGTCCGTCCGCTCCGCAGCAATTTGCCGCGGAAGCGGGTTTTCCCCCCGGCGTAGTGCCTCCGCGCGCCACTCAAAGAGGCGCGCGAGGACTATCGCCTCCAGATCCCATGGCGGCAGTCCGGCAAGGAGGCTTGCCGCCTCGCGCGAGATCGTGCGGTACCCCCGTATCAGCCGTATGGCTACCACCTTTTGGGGCGCATTCAAGTAGTGGGCGGCTCGAAGCCGCAGTGAACGCGCCCACACCGGGGCGCCATACACGGCCATGGACCGCACGACCCCCGCGTAAAGCCTCCGGCAGGAGGCGTTTGGCCCCCTCAGGTTGGGCAGGAGCCGCTTGAAAGCGGCCCCAGCCCGTTCCAGTTTGGGGGCCAAACGTCGGAAGTGCTCCACGAAGTTCCACCGGCTGTCGAGGACGAGACCCAGGTATTTCATCGTCGTCTCGACGCCGATGTGAACCCCTCCTACCGTAAGTTGGGATCCCGATGGTGGCCCGTTCCGAAGCCCATGAAATGTCATGGCTTCGGACTTGTGCAGAGCCACCTCGAGACCCAACTGCCGGATCCTCTCCACGACTATCGCAACCCCGCGTGTCATTACGTCGGCCGCCGCCTGATGCGACCTCCCCTGCGCCAGGACCAGCGTGTCGTCAGCGTAGCAAACTACGCTGACGCCATCAGGGAGGTCTGCCCGCAGCACCCAGTCGTAACCGATGTCCCACAGGAGCGGCCCCAAGACCGATCCCTGTGGGACACCGCACGACATCTCTCGCCGGTTCCATTCCCCATCGCGACCGGGGTAGATGACGGCTCTGTCCGTCAAATACGCCCCGACTACTCGACGGAGGTAGGTCGGCACTCGGTGATACCGGAGTGCCTCCCTAATGCAGCTCCAGGGCAGGGTGTTAAACGCGTTAGCGATGTCTAATGACACCGCCACGACCACCCCACCCCGAGACACCGCGTCCCCCGTCGTGAGGGCTCTCACGCGCATGATGGCGTCCACCGTAGAGCGCCCCTTGCGGAAGCCAAACTGGCTATCCGCAAGATCCGGCCCCGTCCTCACCAGGTGCCCGACGAGGCGGCCCGCAGTCACTCTTTCAAAGAGCTTGCCCACCTCGTCGAGCAGCACGATGGGCCGGAATGCGGACGGAGAGTCCGCAGGGCGCCCTGGCTTCCGAATGAGGACCAGCTTCCCCGTCTTCCAACGGAGTGGAAACTGGCCCCTCTCCATACATGCGCTTAAGAGCGCCTCCAGTCGGGGTCCGAGAGCCGTCGAGGCCAGGGCCCAGGCTTTACCCGGCAAGCCGTCGGGCCCTGGGGCGGTATTTTTGGCCTTCAGCCTACCTACCGCCACTCTCAGATCTACCCCGGTCACTTCAGGGATGTCGTCGTCGTCCGCGTGGTCCGCTTCGGACACCGCAATTGGCGGAGCCATGGGCGGGGGAGTATGCTCCGCCCGTGAAGGGAACAGAGCGCTCACCACCTCCTCCACCAGCTGGGGGCGGAGACTCTGCGTCAGCGGGGGGGCCCAGGTGCGGAGTTTATTCCGCACCATTTTGTAAGGGCGCCCCCACGGATCTCTGTTCAGAGTCTCCACCATCTCCTCGCGGGCCAAATTCTTGGCCCGCTGAACAGCTTCTTGGAGGGCGGTCTTCGCCGCTCTGTACCCCTCGTACAGCTCCGCCTCCGTGGCTTCCGCATCCGGAGGGCGAATGCGGAGCCTGCGGTGCCTGGTGTACCGGTGTCGCGTGTCAACGCACGCCTTGCGTAGCGCCTCTACCTCCTGCGACCACCAGTACACCTGACGTCTTGCGCATCCTGGCCGGACTCGGGGCATTGCCACGTCACAGATCTCGGACATGGCCTCCCGGAACCACTCAGCCTCGTTGTCAATATCGGCAGGCCTGTCTGGTGATGACACCCAGGCCTGCACGATTGAGGCTTCCAGGAGAAGCTCCCGGTCCAGCTGCTTCAGCGCCCACCGCGGACCACTCGGGGCCTGTTGGACCGGCGCGCTGGAGGTCTGGGCGGAGACGTCGATCCGGATATACCGGTGGTCGGAATAGGTCTCCACCTCCTCCATGACGCGCCAGTCAATGACCTGCTGTGACAGAGCGGGGCTGGCGAACGAAATGTCCACCACGGACTCCCCCCGCATCCGCACACAGGTAGGAACAGAACCCCGATTTAGGACGACCAGGCCTGTTTCCAGAGCCCAGTCCTCCACCATCCTTCCCCGCATGTCCGTGTAACGGGAACCCCAGGCCAAATTTTTGGCGTTGAAGTCCCCGAGCACTAACACGGGGAAGGACTGGTTTCGGACGACGACAGTCAACTCTGTTAGAGAGTTGTGGAACTCGGCGAGAGTTCGGCTCGGAGAGAAGTACACTCCCACTACTACTATCTCTCCGAACCGTGCTGCTACGCACCCCTGTCCCTTCGTGACACCTTCGAGGGACGGGGTACCGGCGGCAGCCGACGATAGTATGGCCACTGAGCCGCTCAGGTCCTCCACCCAGTCATCCCTGGGCGGGACAAAGTACGGCTCAGCGACCACGGCGATGTTAATCGACCACTGCGCCACGCTCTGGAGCAACAGGTCCTGAGCGCAGGCGCAGTGGTTGATATTCGCCTGGAGGAGACGTAATGGAGCTATTATTCCTCCATTACAGTCCCCTCTCGGGCCTCTTGTGAGGCAGCGGCGGCGGTGGCGGCGGCGACGGTGGCGGCGGCGACGGCGGAGGTGGCGGCGGCGACGGTGGCGGCGGCGACGGCGGAGGTGGAGGTGGCGGCGGAGGGCCTGCCCTTTCCTCTGGATCCGGCGGGTGGAGCGCAGGACTTGCTCCCAGCCCGGTGATCGGCCGGCTTGCCAGCAGCCGCACACGCGACGCAGTGCGGCGCGGCGCTGCACGAGCCGGCCATATGACCGGGCTGACCGCAACGGAAGCACAACGAGGTGCGGTCCTCTGAGGTGCACTGGATGCCAACGTGGTGCCCCACATGGCATCGGAAGCACCTCAGAGGTCTGGGCTCCAGCAGTTTCACCTGCGCTGACACCCAGCCCACCAGAAGTCTTCGGCCCTCCACAATAGTTTTGGCCGCCGTCACGGGGCAGCTTACCGTTATGGTTCGCATGCCCGAAACGTCAGGACGCATGGTGCCCGCCTTGACCTGGTCGGCCAGACACCCGCCCGTCCTGACGACGGCGGCTACCACCTCCCCTTCCGTGACGGAGTCATCCAGGCCCATGATGCGCATGTCTGCACACTTGACGGGCCTGGAGACTCGGACCTCCTCCGCATTCAGGGACGCTCTCAGCTTCTCCGCTAGAGCGTCTGCGGTGGGGCCACTCGTCGACCCGGGGATCTCCAGCATGCGGGCGCCAGTAGCGGTCACCCTATGCCGGAGGCCCCCGGTAATCCCTAACTCCTTCAGGTCCACCGTCGCTCTTGCCTTGGTGAGCACGTCACAGTATGTCATACCCCTCTTGGCCGCGTCTGGCTGCAGTGTAATTACCACAGCCGCGGTCTTTGGGGCACGAAGCATAGCTGCGACGGCTCGCTCCTTGCGGCGCCGCCTTTGTGCCTTTTTCCTGGCCGCCTTGGCCGCCTTTCTTTTCTCCCCGACCACCTGCCACTCGGCGTCGGTCGTGGGAGAAGTGGGAGGTTTTTGGAGGCGGGGCGCAGGATCAGGGCCCTCCACCTTCCTTGCCGTACGGCCCTTTTTTTTGCCGGCAGGCTTTGGCTCCGCTGGGGCTCCGCCAGCCGGAGCCGGTTTTGCCGCCTTCGCCGGGGCTCCGCTAGCCGCCGCCGCCGCCGGTTTTGTCGCCGCCGGGGCTCCGCCAACCGACGCCATTTTGGCCGGCGCCTGAGCCCGACCAGACGGCCCGGGTTTAGGGGCGGCTGCTGCCGCAGCGGCCGCATACGAGGCCGCCTTTGGTCCCGGGGCCGTCCTGGCCGCAAGGGGAGGGCGCAAGACGATACCCTCCAGGACGGAAAACCGCGCCTGGAAGGACGCCAACTCCTGTCGAACCAGGTCCAGGACCTGGTTCTCCACCGGGGCGGGCCGGCATGACTCCCTTGCCTGCGCGCTGCCGGCGCCCTTCAGGCCGGCCAGGTCCGCCCGGAGCCTCTCATTCTCCTTCCGGAGAAGCTCCATGGCGGCCGTCAGGCGGGCGACCTCCGCCCTCACCTCGGCCACTTCGCCGGCCGAAGGACCGATGCAGCCAGCCGCCTCAGCTGCCGCCATAATGGAGGCCATGGCAGCGGATATGGCCTTGTCCTTGGAGGTTTGAAGCCTCTTCAAGGCCACACCCTTAATGGCGGCTGCCACAACCTCCGCAAATCTCGCTCTCTCTTGTTCGGAGCCTCCAGCGGTGTCCGACTCACCGTCTGACGACTCCGAGAGAGCCGCCCTGCGGCCGGTCCCTCCAGAGCGATGCCCCTCCGTGTCGCTCCCACCAGAGGGACCCGGAGTGCTGGGCCGCTTAAAGCGAGCCCCACTGTCGTGTTGCTGCACCGCACGACCTCGGCCCCTCCTCGCCGTCGTCACCTTGGCAGCCGACACGTTCTCCTCGCTCGCGGATCGACCTATCGACCCCGCTTCGTCCGAGTCTTCCTCGCGCGGACGTTTTCTCCAGAATTTGGAGCGTCCGCGCGAGTCCTGGTCGGACATTGTTTGGTCCTCTGAAGGACAGGAGCCTCCTCGGCTCTTGTTGCCATTGGCAAACGGAACACATTCGTTGCCCCCCCCAGAATACGAATGGGGGCTTGACGTTCCCAAAGGGAACGTGCCGGATTCTCCAGCTGCTGAGCAGCTGGTACCGACCTGGGGTAGTTTTTTCCCGTCTGTGTTGTCCATATTTTTTGTTTCTTTTTTGAAGGGTGAGGTCCCTTTTGTTGCGCTAACGGCCGGATTCCCTCCGGCCATTCATCCCCTCGGCACGCTAGACCTTGAGATTGGGGTAATTTTTTATAGAGGTTGTCTACCTCGCGGCCCGAGCCTCAGTGGCCCGGACCCCCGGTCTTGAATTCAAGATTACGGGGTGGCCGACGGCTGGGCAAAACCAACCGCCGCCCCGGCGTCCCCACGCTGCCGCCGGATGCCGGACAGACGCAGCGCGGGCATGGGACACCCTCCACCACCCACTCTGTAGTGGGTCTAGCGGCGTGAACCGCCTCGTGACGGTCTACGCCCACTCACCTTCCTCTGTAAGCAGAGGAGGAGTGGACGCATGACCGTCCGTCCGTAGCCCGGTTCCCTTCACCGACCATCAAGGATGATCGATGATTGGAACCGTGACCTTTCCCCGCCTGTTGAAGATTAGCCGCCCGCCCCACTTGTCCACCCAAACCTGGTGGGCAATTGGGGCCGACGTTGCCCAGGATGCGCCACGAGGAGGCTCTTCAACGTGCACCCCTTGACGGATCCCTCAAGAAAACTTCTGAAAACGAATAGAGTACCCATTTTCTTTACACCTTTACAAGTATGTTTCACGACTTTTGATATGAGAAAAGAACGCGTTCTCGACAAGTTCACGTAACTTTTCATGGGAAAACGTTTTTATTTTCATAGTTCTGAACTCAACTTCTGAACAAAAGCTGTATTTCGGTATTGGATTTATTTTTATCACTCTTGAAAGGTCGTTTTGGATCTAAAAAAAACTCACTTGACATACATTTTTGTTAATCGTCAAAATATGGAATATTTTTGGCAAGAGCTGTCCAAAATAATATTCATAAAAAATCAACAGCCAGCAGACCGGCTGAGCCCGGCCCGGCCGGGGAGCCCGTAGTGTTTATATTCAAACAGTTCTTTAGTTTGTGGTGCAGAAGCCAGCACATCAAGCTACCCGAAACTGTCAATATTTTCCCTATCAACTTTGAACCTTATGCTTTAGCGATAATGTTGAAAATCTATTAAAGAAATTTGAAAGATTGTAGTAGCTTGATGTGCTGGCGTCTGTACATAACATACATAAATCAGCCTGTAACTTTCCCACTGCTGGGACACAGGCCTCCTCTCTTCGACAAGGAGTAGGCTAATAACCTACCACGCGGGCCCAGTGCGGGTTGGTAGACGTCACGATGTTTTCTTTCACCGTTTTTGAGAGTAGTGGTGATGAAATTATATTTGCACAAAGTAAAGCGCTTAGTTGGGTTTGAACCTACAACCTACAACTTATAAGTCGGGGCCATTACCTCTGAGCCATCACTGCTCTGTTACACTTCCCCTAAATGAGTAAAGGATTGACTATGGGATTTTAGACCAAAATTCCTGCAATCATTTTCACCAACGAAAATTACGCCCCAAGGCCCGGAAACAAGTCAAAATAATTAACGACAAGGAAATTACAGTTGCTAAAAAGAAAAACACATACACACTCATAAGTTGAGGTGACAAAGTAGGTAGGTACATTTGTAAGGAATGTATACAGGTACCTACTACGAGCAAGTTTCCCCCTTTCTTTAATTCTAGTGTTTTCCGGCTAATTGCCAAGATCGGCATTGTTTAGAGCAGCTACTGGTAGCCTCATTAGCAAGCTCATAATGTTTCTTCATCAATTATGTGGCGAGTTTGTTCTAAATGCCTGGCTCTACAGCTCCAGGTTAAAACAAAGCCCAGTAGACATGTTTGAATCTACATCTGAAAGAACGTTGGCTAGAAAATCTCTACGTAGGATTTGTCAGTCTTAGTTTTTGGCTTAATAAAAATACAAATGAGAGAGATTCTGGTAAATTTTGAAGTTACTATATTTTCAGATTATTTTAAAGTATCGAACGTACATTTAGATATACCTCACTAAAACCACCCCGGTGGTCACCAGTTGCCCATGGAAGGGGGCACCGTTACCTCTCAAAAGACCGGTCCGAGACCCCCTCTCTGCAACGCCTGTTAGGGCACAGTCCTGGGGACTCTGAAGAGGGGTCCCCAAAACCTTAAAGTTATTAATCATCCTTACATCAACGTTGACCCTTGCTCCCAAGCATCGCCACATCGACTGATTCAATGGATTCCCGCGGTCTTCAGTAGACCATGTGCGCTACTTAGCCACAAAAATGTTGTCGTTATGATACCAAGAACTCCTGCTTGGAGTATTCCTGGTTATACTCCAGAACCCTAATTGCGTAAAACACTAGTAATCACAATCCGAATCATTATGAATGATATTGCTAATCCATTGCTTCATATGTTCGAAAAAAAATACGCTCAGCAATGTAAATAACGCAACTGTCAAAATGAAAGTCATTCCTACTGTTAGTGTGTTACGCAATTACCCCGCAGCTTGGAGATTCCTGGTAAACTTACTAGAAAAATAATAACTGTCATCAAGTAACAGTTCAACACCGTTCTACCGATGCGAAAAAGATGGGTTCAGGGCTGTTTATTCATAGTCGATCATACCAAAGATAAGTCTATTTATAATCACTATAATGAATTATTTAGCACGCCATTCAGATAAGAATAAAGCTCAACTTATTATATTAACCATTTACAGATCAGTATGCAAGACCCAACTTAAGACGTGTTACTCGCAGGATTCTCCAAACCACATTCTATATTTAGTATAGGATGAATTACCCGACGTGGAGTTATGTGAATAAAAACAGGTCTAAGGTGGGCGACGAAAATACATTCGTGAGTGGGTCACCTTAGCCACCTCACGCTTTGTTACGCAGGGTTTAGGGAAACAATAAACAACAATACGCTCGATCTTGCTTCAATGGGCCTCCGGAGCCCACAAAATGATGTGCCATAAGGCAGCAAGTACAATAACACCTTGTATTGATGGATAGGTGCCTCACAACGCAAGACAGATAGCCAGCAGTAGTAAGAAGTGTGGCATGTTTTATTCATAATTCTTGAACCGGCGTGAGTGCTACTGGGCAAAATTTATTTCTTAAAACGGTTTTATTATGCAATTTAATTTTAGTAATAGATTTGATGGACTAGTTGTTAGTTTGATGATATTTAATGCTGGTTTCAGTCTTCGGTTAAGTATTCTAAAACTGTGAAACCGGCACTGTCTGTATAGGAATAAAACTAACCAATGTGCAAACTGTGACAGTAAATTCAGCATAATTATTATGACACCCCTAGCGTAGAATCTTCAAGTTAAAAAAAAATAAAAAACTGATGTTTCATAGAAAAGTGCTGTCATATGCGGTCAAAATGAACAACTAATATTAAATGAACAACTAATACTTTTTTTATAACCAATGAAAAATGTCTATGAATATGCTGATGCTGAATACATTTTGAGTTTGCCCACTGGTTAAAAAATTCTGTATACTTACCTAGAGTGTAAGTATGTAAGTATCTAAGTATTTACATTATCCTGGGTAAAGTTATTTTTTCTTTCTTTCTTTTTTCAGATCTCATATTAATTCGTAAATGTAATTGAATTTGTATTATTTGTATCTGCCAGAAAAGTTATCCAAGTTGGTGAAACAAATCATTAGTAATCTAGCCCACAGACCACATCGTGCATTAGCATTAGCAAACTGTTAAAACCTAAAGATATAGTTTGATTACTCTTTGGATCTTAAGATGCTATTTTAATGGGTAACCATTAATCTTTATTTATTCAAAAGTTTGACCACAACCAAAATGTTATCTTGATGTTTACAATTAGTGTGACCTTTGCCATTAATTAATTTATGAAATATAATCAATGTCATAAATTCAAATTCGTTGTCTTATGCAAAGTATGATACTTTACCAATCACCAACAAATTTGCAAATTAATGTTTGACGGTCGTTACGGGTCGTCAGTAGCCCGAAAGTGTGACAACCAGTCTTACCAAGGGGTTTCGTAGTATTACCCAGTAACTGGGTTGTGGAGGTCAGATAGGCAGTCATTCCATGTAAAATACTGATATCCAGCTGCATCCGGTTAGACTGGAAGCCAACCCCAACATAGTTGAGAAAAGGCTAGGTAGATGATGAGGTAGATTAAATACTTACTAATATTTATACAATACTGGTAATAAAATTTACTTTAATTACATATTTACAAAGTTATAAAGAACTCGTAAAATATTATAACGAGACGGCGATGAAAACGTATAACTTATGATTCGAGTTTCTCGAATAACTATCAATAACTTAAAAATTAATTTCTTGGAGATAAAAATACTACATCTATAAATAAGTATTGAAAAAATATTTCCTGGTTCGTTAGTAAAATGTTTTGTTAATAGCGAAAGACTCTCATTTTTTCTTCTCTCATTTTAAACATGTTAGGTATATACGAGTAAGTAGGTAGCGACCCCGACCCGCCCCAGCTCGCGGCTTGAATGATATCGAGACTTCTTTATTATATCTAAGTTTAATTTTAATGTATTAAACACATACACCTACTGGATTAAATTCTCTAAATCTTCGTGAAATACGCATCAGAATCCATTGTGTACTTTAGATGAATTAAGCGGTCACATAGACACGAAAACCAACTTTTCGTCAAAGTTAAATAATTTATTTCAAGAAGGCCATTAAAAGGCAGTTTTGAACGAAAAAAATAGTTTTATACTATGTACCTATAGATTTAGATAAGAAATGTAGGTACTCGTTTTCCTTCAAATATCAACTAATTAAAAACTTGATTAGGAATTCCATAAACCAAGAGTTAATTAGCTTATCTAAGTACTTAAAGCCACTAGCTTTTCATAACGTGAACAAACTTCGCTTAGTTTGAGTGGGCAGGGCTACTAAATATTCATAAGCTGTATGGTCTCCCATCATTATTTTAATTAGAGAAGTAAGTAGGTACTAACTTCTGTTAGTTTTATTCTACTTTATGGCATTCTAACGTGTCCGCGCTGTGCACGATCATTTACAGTGAAGATAGGTTACGTTAGCCACATCCGAGGGAGCTTTTTCGACTCACGATCGATTGCGAGCGCGTTAGAATTTTATATTGGAAAAAAGTTATAGTGCCACCTGGTGGTCAACAGAAGAACCCTAATTTCTATAGTTGTCGGAAAGAATATCAGTTACCGTAGCCGAAATCGACAAGGGTGTGTATATGTCGCAGCCAACTGGTTAAATTAGCCATTCAGTTAACCGCCTGGCCATTAGAAGTAGTGCTCGCCTCCCTTCGCTCTCTCGGCTCGCACGCGGTTGATCACAGTTCTAACCTAACCTAACCCATTTGGTCAGGTTGCCCTGGCTTAGTTACTGCGACCAATTCGGCTCGCGCATGATTGGTTACAAACTTCTAACCTAAACTGTAATTGAATATCATTCAGGCCGTTAGTTGAACGGCCGCCGTTTAATTAAAAGGCTAGGCGGTTAACTGAACGGCAAATTTAACCTGTTGGCTGCGACATATATATTATAATTTATAAATGCGAAATTGTGTCTGTCTGTCTGTTACCTCTTCACGCTTAAACCGCTGAACCGATTTTGATGAAATTTGGTATAGAAATAATTTTAGTCCCGGGAAAGGACATTGGATACTTTTTATCCCGATATTCCCACGGGATCGAAACTTATGCGGGTGAAACCGCGTGGCGCTGCTAGTAATCTATAAAAAAAACTTCGTTGATACCTTTGAAGGGGTTTAGTTTCGGCGCCAAATCTGAGGTCGATAGCAAAATCATGTCTGAAAATATTGTTTATTGCTGGCTAATTGAAAAAGGGTTCATAGGAAGCAATATATTTTTTAGACCTGGTTTCATAAACATTGACATTTTTGTTTGTGATAAGCTTTACTTATCAAAATTAAATAAGTACTTACTAATATAACAGGTTTGAAAGTGGTGCCTAATTCTTTACCACTAAACAACACTGAACCACGATAATGTTGTGAGTTTCTCACGGGAGTTTCTGACTGAACACCCCTAAATAACTAAACCTAATCAAATCAAGCGACATCAAACTCTACTTAAACCATAATACGAGAACTTACACTCATGGCTTAGTTACACTTAGCTCTAACTTCATTGAGTATGCATAAAGGAATAAGTTTATAGTTGCAGTGTAACAAATTACTCCACTAATGTCACTTTTCTTGACCCCTTTTAAACAAAAAGTGCACAGCACGCAATCTGGTTATTAATTGCAAAGCGAGTGTTAAGTTAAACAGTTTTCTAAGAATACGTTTCGTATTACCATTTTACCTGGCGATCCGATCTCATGGTATTTTTTTTTTTTTGAACAATGGGTTATGTGCTCAAAACGGTGAAGAAAAATATCTTTAGAAAACCCATGACCTACCTAAACAATAACAGATTACGCTACGCTTGCCGCGGCTGGTCTGTGGATGGGTGACCATCTTTACATATCGAGACCTCTCCGTTCCTTGGAAAGCACGCTAAGCCGTTGGTCCCGGCTGTCATGAGTGAATCTTTGACAATCGTTACGAGTCGTCAGAAGCCCAAGAGTCTGACAAGCAGTCTTAACAAGGGGTATCGTATTACCCAGTACTGGGTTGTGGAGATCAGATAGGCAGTCGCTTTATTTAAATACTGGTATTCAGCTGCATCCAGTTAGACAGGAAGCCGACCCCAACATAGTTGGGAAAAGGCAAGGCAGATGATGATGATGACCAATGACCTACAACTTCAAATTCAGAGTCGTTATTTTGGTGTCCTGGTGAAACCCGCCACACGAACCCAGTACGGATACCAATCTGCACTCCTTCCGCAAACTCCTTCTCACAGCAAGGAGGCGTGGGAACATTACAGGCTCATTTATATGAGAAAAAATAACTATTGTTTCGTCCACCGAAGCACAATCAATAACGAATTTATTGATATAATCATGATGATATTCCAAACAATGCTAAATGTTAACTGTATGATACCTAACTGGTTCAAAAAACACAATATGTATTGTGTATCCAAACAATTTGCAACAATACTGATCAATGCATGACTGTAGTTCGGAGCCGAGAACACGTCATAAAATCGTCTTGAACGGCATGAATGAAACATGAGGGACGTCATGTTGATCCCTGCCTTTCACACATGGAACGACCAGCTAAGGAAAAACACCCCTCCCCCCGCGTTGACCACAGATAATGAAGGCAAAGGGAAAGTTTTTGCGGTTGATGAAGGTCGAAGCTACTGGACACTATACGAATCGTCCTTAAGAAGTACGAATTGATAGTTGAATAGTTTGGCCGAAATTTATTAGTGTGGCTTTCGATCAACAAACTATTGATCGAAGAGTGTGGCATATTTCGTCTGTCCAATATCCGCTGGTGATTGAAAATGAGCGCTGTGCTGTGGATGTACCCTTTATAGCACAGCATCATGCTGAGTGGAAGCGTTCTTGTCACAGTCATGACCTGTGGTCATGACGTGCAGCCGTCGACTATCTCTGCTTTGTGCTCGTAATTAAGTATAGATATTTATTTAGTTTTTGTTTTTCCTTATTATTAGAATTAATTATCTTTTTGTATGCTCTTGTTTTAGTGACAAATAAACCTAGTTTTCTTTATTTCTTTCTTTCATCAGGGTAGTCCGCGAAATTCCAATGTCCTTACGTTTTTTGCAATTGACCTACAAATTGCTAAATTTCAAGGAAAGTTTCGCATAACTCGCATGTTTGAGTGTCATCTGCAAAAATCGCACCTCGCGAATGTAAATAACACAATCCCATTTACGAGTTTTTTAGCACTGCAATTAAAATCCGGAGTCACACAAACGTGTCAGTCGGTGAACCACTGGCGAGTCTTTATTCGTCACTCGAATAATAATAAAATTTTACTGTTAATAATAATAAATCAAACTTTTGTTGACAGATTTCAATTTGAAACTTTACATAAGACGGTATGGTTGAGTTCTGAAATTATATAATATCTGTCTTATTTAAATTCAATAGGTAAGTTGGTCCTGATGAAATTAGTTCATAAAGTTTTCAGGATCCCTTAGAAGTCTTCAAGTGAGTTGTTTCATATAAAGTTGGAAGTGATATGTGGGCGATTCAGTAGTCGATGCCTCGTAGGCTTCAGTGACGGTCGCCAACTGAATCACAAAGCTTACAATAAACTTACAGAAGGACGCGGGGAAGATTAAAAATCGAGCGACTCGCAGACACAATGAAAATGTTTTTTCACAGGCCCCTTTCAAGCGCGCGCTTTGTTTGTGAAACGAAGTTGGTCGTTTTTTCCCCTATATACGCTTCATCGCGATTCTTTAGGGCGGGGGAAAATATTGCGTAATGAATATCCCGCTCTGATTTCAACTACACGCTGATGCAGTTGTATTCGTGTGCAACGCTACGTTAATTTGGGCAATAATGGCATCCGTAGATAGAATGCAATCACAATTGTCAGCGTGTTTAAACAGTTTGATGGGACATCGCATTGTTTTAACGTGGAAACAATTTCACAGGTGACGAATTTGATCTCGGGGGATTGTAACTCTGGTATTGTACCGACTTGCGGGTGTCATGTCGCAGTGGGGGACATAAATTAAGTTTGCCTGGTATGTAAGCACCTACGCGGGATTATTTATTGATGTGTAAACCCGCTAAAACTTAAACTACCTTACCTAAATAATTTATAGGTTCTAACACTCGTGCGTTCTCAAGATTGTTCAAGAGTTTGAAGTGAAGGCGCGCACACACAAAGTTATGGCTTCTTGCTCGAAGTTATGGGGAGCGGTGAACAGATATTAATATTGTTGACTCTAAGTCTACAATATAATTGAATGTTATTGGTGTCACAATTTTGAATAATTTATGTCTGTGAGAAACTAATTTTTGTTTACAAACAAGCACGTTAGAGAGACATAAATCTAACTCTCTCGTAAGAGTTCTTTCAAAACTGTAATTAATATTTAGTAAATCATTTATCATCATTAAGATGATTTCTTATCTGAGCTCTCATATTTCTTGTTCTAACTACCTACGTTATAAATAATGTTCACATCTTGGGACATTTTTATTGCGTTCAAAAGTGCCAATTTGGGATCCCAATGACATACTACACTCGATAGCTGATACCTATCATGTGGCTGTGGGACACTTGAGAAGGAGAACTTTTTAACGAGAACTGACTTGCTTGTCTATGTAAATAGGCTTTAATACGAGTATGGAACTTCGAGATTTAGAAAGAAACTGTGATGATTGATAAGGACGTTGTACGAGTCATGTATAGCTGTACTCATTCACAAAGCATTCATATAGCATTAGTTACGTGGTAGTTAAATATACGCAATAAACCATCATCTTTGGCTATCCGTGACTTATCATCCAAGGTGTGTGCGAGCAGCGCAAACATACGTTTTTCTAGCGTACCTACTGTATTCCTTACCTAGATAGTATTTTTAAGTATTTATGTATCTTTTTGTAGTTTTTTTAGTATTTTTTCCAATGAAAAACGGAACCCATATAGGATCACTCGTGTGTCCGTCTGTCACAGCTATTTTGCACCGAATCTAATGACCGATTTAGTTGGAAGTTGTACGCATTTTGGGAGGCAAATAAGTGTTTTTTTTTTAGTTTTTAATTGTTTTAATTGTACCGTGTGAATATCAAATGAAAGAGCTTACTGGGTGGGTCTCAAATATATTTAGTTTATAATTTTAAAATAAATAGCTTAAAATCTATTTGGAGGGGCCCGTGACTAATTAATAACAGCCGCACAGGTCGATCAATCAGGTTAAGCTACGCTTGCCGCGGTTGGTCTGTGGATGGGTGACGATCTTTACATACCGAGACCCCACTTGTGCCTCGGAAAGCACGTTAAGCCGTTGGTCCCGGTTGTCATTCGTGGATCTTTGACAGTCGTTACGAGTAGTCAGAAGCCCGAAAGTCTGACAACCAGTCTTACCAAGGGGTATCGTATTACTCAGTAACTGGGTTGTGGACTTGTGGAGGTCAGATAGGCAGTCGCTCCATGTAAAATACTGGTATTCAGCTGCATCCGGTTAGACTAGAAGCTGACCCCAACATAGTTGGGAAAAGGCTAGGCAGATAATGAGTTATAAATCTATTTAAGCAAATTGATGAAAATTTTACATTCCGCCCACCCTTCTCTTCGAAACTACTGAGCCAAAAATTCCAAAAAAAAAACAGTTTTATGCACAGAAATTATAGGAAAACCTTTATGAATATAGTCTATGGTCTTAAAATTACATGGTAAATGTCTCAATGTTGTGCGTACAAACTTACATTTGCAGTTGGAATGTATTAGAGAATATGTTTTTCAACTACAAGTTATATTGTATGTTTTTCAAATACAAGTTATATTGTATGTTTTTCTAAGTAGTTAAATTGTATGTTTCGTTTGTTATCACTTTTTTATCTACAGTTTAATGACTCTTCTACAACTATTGCCACGTCAAAGCCAGGTTGTACTATAATTTTACGATTTGTGAACGATTTGTTTGTTTTGTTGTTTGTATTTATTTAACTAAGTATTAACTAGTACCTACTTAGTTAAATAAATGGTGTTACTTGAACACGCCAGTGATATTTTTGCTAAGCAATTTTTAACCCTCCGAAAAAGGTGGAAGTTATGTAGCCGAGAGAGCAGTGGTGGCCCAGTTGTAACGGCCGCGACTTACGAGTTGTAGGTCATGGGTTCGAACCCAGACAGGCGCATTACTTTGTGTAAATTATTTCATCACCATTGCTCTCCAAACGGTGAAGGAAAACATCGTGAGGAAACCGGCATGTCCTAGAACCAAAAATTCGACGACATGTGACATCTACCAACCCGCACTGGGCCCGCGTGGTGGATTACGACTCACTCCCTTTCACAGAGAGAAGGCCAGTGTCCCAGCAGTGGGAACATTATAGGCTAATTATGTAAATTATGTATGTAGCCAAAGATTTTTTTTTTGTTGCGTTAGAATGATTACGTCAAGTTATTTCCTTCCAAAGCTTTTATTAACATTATCACTTTGAAGTTGTTCGATATGGCCATAGGGATAGAATGTTTTTTTTTGTAGATGCTTTGCACTTTCGGAAAAGGGTTGGTTTTTGATAAAAGCTTCCTTTCTAAGTAAGTTTTTTCCGCCCTTGCTATATCTTGATGTCCCTTTGTTGGATAGTTTCTTCCTACATCCGCTACCGGCTGCAGATTTGTTAAGAGTCATTTTATCAGATTTCCCATTTTCCTCTATTAGTTTGCGACCCTTGTTGTCAAAACAAACAATAGACGCTTTGGTTTCCCAGTATTACACTAGTTGTTCAATTTCTTGAAGTTAAAAAACAAGTTTAATTTTTAAACAACTGCGGCGAAGCCCTGTATGAGCTTTTAGAAATACAAAAACATTAAGTTTTTGTATTTCTAAAAGCTAGAATATCGGGCTAATTTAATGTAGTATTTCCATATGAATTTTCTTGTTCTGCTAAAGTACCCTAATTACATTTTCCACACAATCCAATAGCTCACGTATATGACGTATACCTTTAAAATAACTGTCTTGTTTTAAATATATAAGTACTTAACTACTCGTTTTAATAAATAAACATCTTTTAATTACCGTTTTTAACGGAAGTTGACACTTTTTTCTTCAAATATTTCACGAGAATTTTTAAAGTATAAATAATATAGGTATACCTATAGCTGTAATCAATATGTCCTTGGATATCCTCGTAATATATTTGAGTGACACGTTTTATGTCCGCCCCGAATTCATGCCCTGTGATAGATTGAACCAGAATTAGTGTTGATGGCACGAAAGTACCACTGATATTGACCAGAAACGAAATAAAATAACCGGTCAAGTGCGAGTCGGACTCGCGCACCGAGGGTTCTGTACAAATTTGTAGGTGTGTAAATAGTTTATCACGGGAATATTTTTTTTTTAAATTTATGTGTTCATGACCTTGCTTGTTGCCAAATTTTATGATTCTAGGTCAACGGGAAGTACCCTATAAATATTGATTCTCATGAGGGTGTCGAAATATACTTTTTTTGCGGCTTACGGCCGTATCTTTTTTTAACGTTAACTTACAAGTTTGATTTTTTTCGCAGTTTCAAGGGACTGCAGACCTAAGTATACCTATGGTTTTAATTTCAACTGGATACCTCCACGCGTACCCGAGATAAAGGGTCTTGACAGACGTCTGTCTATCAAACGGAACCCTAAAAAAAGATAAAGCGTACTCTCAAAGAAAAAAAAGAAAAAAAGAGAATTTTTAACAACTTCAAAGCAGTTAACTTTACGAATATGTTATTCACAAAACAATTTCAAATGTAAAGAATAGTAAAGACGTAACACATTTCACAGTTTCATTACACGAACGGTTTAAATATTGTTCTTTACGAGGAGCGCATAAAACATAGGAATAGTTTGTGATGAAAACGCGGGCTTATAATGTTGCCTCCGTAAACGCCTTTTGAAGCGCGAAGTTGCGACCAAACAGTACCAGGAGCGTATGAAATGATGAAGCTGATATAAAAGTCTTTGTGAGCGAATGCAGTCTGTTATTATGCACTGGAGACTGACAGGCTGTGCTGAACGGGATATTAAAGCAGGATGAGCTGTAGAATATACATGTTGCGTTTTATTTACCAGAGTTTGCTGTCATTACCAGAATCATAATACCTAAGCCTGTAACTCGGTTGTGCGTGCTGGAATAATTAGTCCTTTTTCAAAGCGTTATGGCAGTAATATAAAGAATGAAAAATAAGTTGATAAAATAGAAAAGAATAGATATTTATTTTGCAAATATGGGTAATGCATATTAAGTGTTGTAATACTTACATTAAAACTCAGCTATATTTCACCGTTCGGCATGCAACACGATGGCGGTAACCCGAAGATGGTGTTATTTGCAGATGACACCTCATTGATCTTTAAGATAGACAGACGGGCACAAAATCTTGACGACGTGAATAACTCTATTCTTCAGGTCCAAGATTGGTTTACGGTAAATAATTTGGTACTAAATGAAAAGAAAACCAAATGCATTAGATTTAAATTGCCTAATGTTAGAAGTAGCGAATGTGACATCATACTGAATGGAGAAAAACTGGAATTCGTTGATCAAACGGTTTTTCTGGGAATCACGCTAGACGAGAAATTACAATGGGGACCTCACATAACATCTCTTGCGGGGCGGCTTAGCTCGGCCGCTTATGCTGTTAGAAAGATAAGACAGTTAACAGATGTAGAAACTGCGCGTTTAGTCTATTTTAGCTACTTTCACAGCATTATGTCGTACGGCATTTTACTATGGGGTCGAGCTGCTGACATTGAATCCATATTTATTTTGCAAAAGAGAGCTGTCAGAGCCATTTATAATCTACGTCGCCGCGAATCTCTCAGGGAAATTTTTAAAGGGATTAATATTATGACGGTACCTTGCCAATTCATTTATGAAAATATTATGTATGTAAGAAAAAATCTACATCTTTTTAATAAAATAAGCGATAGACATAATTTTAATACTAGAAATAAAGATAAAATACATCAACCATTTTTCAGGTTAGCCAAAGTACATACATCTTTTATGGGGTATTGTGTTAAATGTTACAATAAAATACCTTGGGATATATTGCAATTAAATGAAAGAAAATTTAAAACTTGCATTAAACGTACACTTAGTAAACAAGCATACTATAAATTAGAAGATTATATCCAGGATAAGAACGCTTGGAAACATGCTGGTCCTGCTCCATAGGACAATCTAGAGTCTAGACAAAATCAAACTGGTTGCTAATTTAATTGTAAATTTATTCTTTTTTACTTTGTTTACATTCTGTAATTACTCTTAACTCACACCCTGACTTATTACTTGTTAAAATAGCTTTTATATATATATATATATATATTTTATGAAATTCGTTTACTTTTTCCATTTTTGTAAATATGTGAGCACCATGTATCTATCAGATTATTAATTAAAATGTCGTGGTTTCATTTTTAATTCTTTTACCTATTGTGGTATAGTAATTTTATTTTAGGTGCATCGTCTTCACATATTATTTTATTATATAATTAATGTATGCAAAATATTGTAAAACATTTAAAAGAGTAACGGTGGAGTTTCTTGCCCATTCTTCTCCATACGAAAACTACCTTTTGGAAGGGGCGACTAGAATCAATTCTATTTCATTGTAATTTTTGACGTTCAAAAGTGCCTTTAATGTGCCTATTTGAAATAAATGCTTTGACTTTGACTTTGGTAAAGTATGTTTTTGTTTGTTTCGGGACTTTCCAAAGGAAAGTGGATCCAAAATGGTTGACGAAATATTTTTCCTGCATATTACGCCGTATCTGGTAAAAGCAAGTTAATACAATATGTGAGTAAGTTATGTTTATGTTAAGATTTAAGACAATAGAGGCCCATTTATTTTAGTACAAAAATATACAATCTTTAGAACGACATTATATTTTCAGCGGCACCTAACTTTTTTATAAAAAATTGCTTTTTATTTTATATCACATTGCGTGTTTATTGTACCTACATAATATTATAATAATCGTCCGCCCTAATGCATTTTGGTATTTTTTGTCATTAATATTATTAGGTATGGTACTTTATTATCCATATAATCTATTTATGAGTACTGGGTTGTATCATTTGTCATATATAATATCAATATGGCCAGATACACCACCATGTATCCATCATCTCATTAACTCCACCCTGCGTAACGTAAACGTTGGTCGGAAAAAGCAACTTCAATGATTAAAATGGTTCTATCCATTGCTGCATAAGTATGCTGGTCCTGCAACAAAGTCTTACAAAAACGAGCAATGTACACACTGTACCTACAGTACATGTACATTATATTAAAGTGCCGGTGGGAATCTGGTCTCTATCTGGTCCCAAGGTTGTCCACCTTGGGACCAGATACTAATATTAGATGTAGTGAAAAGTTTTGTAATAGATTTTCAAACTTAACTAAAGCAAGTGCATATAACTTTAGTTTCTAATACATGTTTTATAGCTGTTTAAGTTAATCGGACTGGGCAGGACATGTCTGCCGCATGCCGGACAAGCTGTGACAGAACAGAACTGGTTAGTGAGGCGGGGTCGCGGCAAACCACGTAGGAGATGGCGGGACGAGCTGGATAGGTTCCGTCAAAACTGAAAGGAGTGGAGGGAGGCCTTTGCTGAGGAGCAGGACAAAGCAAGATAGTAAAAAAATATTCTCGGGATATGATGTCTTTAGTAAATTTATTAAACATATAAAGTTTCAATTGCATAGTTGTTATACTTTAGATTTCATTGATATCTAAAAAACCCTGATTTCGTCACTGACTGATGATCATCAAAACTCTTAAGAAGGTTCCTGAAGTCCTAGAAAGCTGAAATTTAGTTTGTAAGCTAGTTTATGTACACATGCAAAAATAAAATTAAAAAAATTGGAACTTTTACCCCCAACCCCTTAAACTGGGGGATGGAAGTTAGTATGAGACTTCCGCAAATTTTGATGCTAGAGGTCTGAAAATTGATAAAGGACTCCTTGTTATAAATAATCCTACCAAAAACATTTTCATGTAAAATGTTGCCAAGACGAGACCACATATGGCTCGCACTGTCAAAAATCTCATGTAAAGCCAAGGTTTTCACATATTTTGAATAAGGTGTAGAGTTTGTGAAGTTAGGGCTTGTAGAGTTAGGGCCTGTAGAGTTAGAAGTTTGGCTCTATATGAGATTTGCTAACTTTTTGACAGTGCGAGCCTTATGTGGTCTCGTATTGGCAACATTTTACATGAAAATGTTTTTGGTGGGATTATATTATTATACTGGCAGTTATGATTATACTGGCTACCATCAGTAGCGATGTGTCTTTAACTAAAAATAGGTTCTTGGGTACGGCTGTAACTAATTGCCAACGTTTTTAATAAAAATGA
Organism: Gortyna flavago; assembly: GCA_963669345.1. Classification (NCBI taxonomy): domain Eukaryota; kingdom Metazoa; phylum Arthropoda; class Insecta; order Lepidoptera; family Noctuidae; genus Gortyna; species Gortyna flavago. The sequence goes on along the minus strand of OY770131.1, from coordinate 13,740,174 downwards.
CAGGTCGAAAAGGTGACATGCGTGCGCCGACTGTAGAAAACGAATTTGTTTGAAAATTGCTTAACTTTTTCGCTTGTTGACCGTACACATTTGTTTCGAGACTAAGCTGTTCTTAAGCTGCTACGTAAACTTTAAACCTACAGCTAGAACCTGACGGGTACTTATGTATGCCCAGGTATGGCTGGCTTTAATATTCAGAACTAAACTGTTATTGACTGACTAAATCTATTGAAGCAGTTCTGTACATAGCAGAACAGATGCGATACTATAACCTGACGGACTCAACCCGACGGTCATTCTTGGATTTTTGACAGTGGTTACGGGTTATCAGAAGCCCGAAATTCTGACAACCAATCTTACCAAGGGGTGTCTTATTACCCAGTTACTAGGTTGTGGAGGTCAGATAGGCAGTCGCTCCATGTGAATACTGGTGTTCAACTACTTAGCTGCATCCTGTTTGACTAGAAGCTGACCCCAACATAGTTGGTAAAAGGCTAGGCAGATGATGATGATAAATACAAAAAGACGTCGTCGTTTAAAAAAAAACTCAGTTAACGTTAATTTCAAAAGGCAATCCAATAAACAAAATTAAAAATTAATTTTATAATTGCAGTACTGGTTTAAGATCGCATAAGTACCTGTGAATTATGTTGGATCAGATATTAAAAGGACGAGGTGCAATCATTAAGGCCAAGGTCATCATTAATACCTTCTTTTAAATCGATAAGTTCAAACACGTTTCGATGCAGTTTATAATCGTTTATCGATATAATTATAAGCAAACATCGAATTGATGTCGGCAAGTTGTAAATTCAAGTGTTACTGGTTTGTAAAAATCTTATTTATTATATATATTATTAAAAGACTTATTTATTGATATTTTAGTTTGTATTTCATAAAAAAAATGGAATTGCTAACTGGATAGGTATTGATGCAATCGATAGTCTATCTATCTAAAGCAATGCTTTCATAACTTCACATTAAAAAATTCTCGTGAGGACCTAGAGGTGACGTAGGTACTTCATATTTTTATTTCCTTTCTGATAAAGTCCTATACTTACATAGCTTACAGAAAGTTACTGTCAAGTGATAGGTTTCTAAGGGCCAAAGCACACACGCTACTTTTAGCATCGGCGATCTGCGATTTTGCGACTGTTTCGATGCATTTAGCTTCTAAAAAGCAGCTAAATCGCCGATCGCCGATTCTATAGAAGTAGCTTGTGTGCTTTAGCCCTTATGCTTACGAATCATCAGCGGTCAACATCGCTTTCAAATCGTTTCGTATTTCACTTTCAACAGGATTGATATAAGCTTTTCGATAACTTATGTCAACCCAATACATTTTCGTCTTTATCATTTATCGCTGATAAACTGTCACTTTGTCTAGGTCCTCAGGTAAAAGAGCACTACCTAAAGCCACAGTATTATTGATAAGTTATAAAAAAAAAACTGTGGTGAAAATCAAGACACAGACACTAGCTCTACCATTGAATCAAATGAATGGACCATCGTAAAACTCTCCCTACCTATCGTTATTTTAATTTCTGATGAGTGTCTGAAATATTTGCCCAGAATAGGCATCATACTATCCATTCTCCTATACTTCATATTATAAATGAAAAAGTAACTCTGTCTGTCTGAATGTCTGATACCATTTTCACGCCTAACCCCCGAAGCGATCGTTATGAAATAAATGGATAGGTAGCTCGAATCTGGAGAAGGAGTAGAAGGACATAGGCTACTTTGCAACCTGAATCGCAGACGAAGTCACGAACAACAGCTAGTAATGTTAAATTGGCAGCAGCATAAGGCACTCATTATATCCTGAGTACGCAAATCACTAATCTATTATGTAGACGCGTTGATAAGCGTTAAAACTACGATCTACTTATATACCAAAACGATAAGCAGAAAAGTCATAAACTTCATTTATCAAAATCTTCCCAGACTACTCATATCACCATATCTGGCGAAGTTGCAGAACACACAGAACTTATCAAGGTAGGGTATATGTAACATGTAGGTATCTATGTCACCGAGTCAACTCATAAAACACTTAAAGTCTTTAGAACAGACTACAAACGATGATGTAAAGCGAACTTGGGAGATTAAAATTCTTCGGTACCCAACTATTTTGACGTTATCGATCGCGATAAACTTATGTAGGTGATGTCCACTGTGCAGACAAGGAACGGTAGTGCAACGTTGTTTAAAATTGTAAAGGGACGTATCAAAGAAGCAAATAAATCCTTCTTCTCGGATAGTTTAACAAGAAGAAAAAAAAGAGAATCAAGAGAGATAAGAAGAAATAAGAAAAAACGGACAAGAATCATAGAATAAAAGAGAAAGAAAGGAAAAAAGTCAAAGAAAAAAATAATGGAAGGTTCAATATTGTTCGCGAAAAATTCGAAGCTTACAAGCCTTGTAGATGACAAAACATAACCAGCAGCCATGGTGATTATTTATGTCACCAACATCTCAAAAAGAATTCCTCAGGACACAGGCATGTCCTAGAATAAAAAAATTAAGATGTGTGACATCTACCAACCTGCACGGGGCGGGCGTGGTGGATTACGGCTCACTTCCTCTCACTGAGAGGAGGCCTGTGTCCAAGCAGTGGGAACATTATAGTCTGTTATACTATAAACAACGGTCACCGATTACATAATCATACCTATATGATTATGTAATCGGTGACCGTTGAAGATCTAAAAACTGGTTATAAAAACCCAGTCTGTTTACATTGAATGGGTACTCCTATCTATACAGAACTTATAAGGTTAAGGAGAAAGAATTTCAAAGTGAAAACTTCAGCAAAAAGTTTTCTGTTTACGTACGTGTGCCTGATAGGATATTCATGACTAACTATTGACCGTGACCATGACCATAACCCTCGTAAGAACTTCGACGGGAGTTTGTTTTTACAATTTGAGCATTCGTTTTTACAATTCTCGGGAACCAGAGTCGTGCACTGTAGACTATACTCCGCCTTTTAATTAGCTGCAGTAAAATGACACTTCTTATTAAATTATACTAAAATCGCACCACAAGAAGGATAGCCATCTACATAATTTGAGAAAACAATTAATATCCATTTTAAAAGTGCGGTGAATTTTAATTCCAAAGATAACTAACATTAGATATGTACCAAGCTATCAGTGGAGTTTCCATATCAATCTCATAATCCGTTTGCGTGGGAACCCATAACAAACAGAACTCGCCTCTTCATTATATTTCTATGAATAATTTAACCGTATCAGTCAAGTGTCTGTCAAATGTTAGGTATGAGGGGAGATAGTTGCAAGAGATAAGTAGCGCTATCACTCTCTATCACACAATGATTCTCTTATAGATTAGGTACTAGCTGTTGGCGGCGGATTCACTCTTATTTTAAGGAAACTACTCCATACACCCAGTGATGAGCCATACAACCATGAAAGGTGGTGGCCCAGTGGCAACGGCCGCAACTTAGGAGTTGTAGGACTTGTAGGTCGTAGGTTCGAAGCCAGACAGGCGCTTTACTTTGTTTACACAGCGCTCAAAACAGTGAAGGAAACCAGTATGTTCTAGAAACAAAAATTTAAAGACATGTGACATCTACCCCGCGCCCGCGTGTTATATTTCGGCCCGCTCCCTCTGGCCTGTGTCCTGTGCCTCTCCATAAACCCGGATTAAAAATATCCTAATGGTAATCCAGGTTATGGTCTCCCTATGTGCCGATTTTTATCAAAATCCGTTCAGTAATTTATGCGTGATTGATAAACAAACTTACACACAAAAACATTCACAGTTTTAATAATACTGGGATAGTGGTAACAGAACTTTATGATGCCCTTAATTTTATTGAGTGGTCCAAATGGTGAATACGGGATACAATTCCCGATAAATTGCCTTTGTCCGGTGCTTCAATTAACAACATTTTCATTAGTATAAGCGTTTTTCTTGCGTTCAACTTAGTCAATTATATGATGGGATTAAAAAGCGGGAATAGATATGTTATCTTTGCATTAAAATCTATAAACTCGTGTTCGACAAACTATCTTACCTGCGGGGTATTTTCGTAACACACCATCAGCAGCAATGGCTTTAATTTTGACAATATTCATTGCGTTATTTAAGTTATTGAGCAGACAAATTTTTCGAACATAATTATGAAGCAATGGATTAGCAATATCCTTTAAAATTATGCAGATTGTGATTGATAGTATGCTACGCAATTAGGATGCCGCATCGTGAACCTATGTTTTACAGTAGGTAGGTTTGAACTTCTGCTAATAATTTGTTATATGTGGTGTTTGTTTCAGACAGCTGAGACGAACGTTGGAGATGATAGAAAGATAGCTATCACAACAAGATAAGAACTTTAAGTACTAATGACATGTGAACAAATTTTCTTTTTGTTTATTGAATGTTTCCCCCAAGACATTATTTTCTGGAAAAAAAAGTTTTGTATAAGTAATCATTCTTTATTTGTTTGTTGAATTTTCCATTTGATATAAGTAGGACTCTCAAAGATAGTTTAAAAAAAGTCTGTTATCACCGTGCAGCGTTAGAAAAAATCTGCTTGCCTTCAAAGATGGACGACACTAAAGGCCAATCTTCTCAATAAAGAACGATTAATATGAATCTTCCCGATGCTATTACTTACTCCTTATCTTCAAAGTATTATTCACTCTTCATTATTTTGTTCCAAGCAATTACCTTAATAAATAATCAACTTCTCATTTATAAATGTCTCCTGAAACTCATGTTTTACTAACTGTTGCCCGGACTTCGGCTGCGTGTACAGTCACGAGCATGAATGTATTCAGTTGGCTTTGTTCAAAGGCGATTTTCTCCTTTATTTTCGAACTAGCTTCTGTTTGCGATTTCGTCCGCGTGAAATTTCACCCTCCCCCCATTCACCCTCTTAGGGGTGGAATTTCAAAAAACCCTTTCTTAGTGGATACCTACTTTTCACAAAGAACATACTTACCCTCCAAATTTCATGTCCCTTGGACCAGCGGTTTAGGCTGTGCGTTGACATATCAGTCAGTCAGGACTAGGATAGATGAAGTTGTATGTTGGTACGAACTCAGTATTTTCGAACTCATAGGTTTATGCAATGTCTAGTATTTCATTGTTGTTTTCGTTATTTCACGAGAAAACCGTCCGTCGTCCACCTGGTGATTGGTCTGCCAACGCTTCTTCTACTGTTTCTCGGCAACCATTCCGTTAGGGAACTGCTTCATCTGCGATCACCACTTTTAGCCAAGGTGTATTTATGTATTTCATTTTTTTTTTAAACAAATAGCCTGTATGATTCAATGGCCAGGCCCCACAGACTACCTATCTGTCAAATTTCATAACGATAGGTTGAGTGGTATAAACGTGGGGGAAGGTAACAATAGAGTTACTTTCGCATTCTTAATACTAGTAAGAATATTGTTGCTGACTGTACCAGCGGCGTAAATGCGTAATATAGTTACTAAACAATTGCAGTCTTTAATTTTGTCAATTCGACAACATTCATTGCGTAAATTACGTTGTCGATCAGACGAATTTATTTCAAATTCATCGGATTGCGAAATAAAATGTATTAGGTACGCAATTGGGGTGCTAGATTAACAAACGCTACACATTCGGAATACGAGTCAACTTGGTACAAAGGTTAATGAATTTAATTACAGACCTACCGTACTGAACTGTAATGACTTGTCTATGGTGATTAAAGGACTACATAGATAAGTACCTAAACTGTTTCAACCAAAATGTTAGTTGTCAAAATGCGAATGGGTCGACTAGATTACTAGTCTGTTAAGCTGCTCTGCTTTTTTTAAGGGCTGATTTTTAATAGTCAGATATCGTTTATCTCAGGAAATAATATTGCGTTTTGACAGCTTTTGTATAGAAAATATGTCAAACTGACCTCTATTCACGAAATAAAAGTTATCGGAATGTTGAAAAATCAGCCCGAAATAAACTACTTACTTAAATGTGTTGTTTATTTTTCTCAAAAAACAAAATAATACATAAGTACTTTAAAGTGCCAGGCAAAATGGGATAGGACAGGTCACATCAACTGCATGCACGATGACTGCTGGGCAAAAGTCTTCACACACTATGGGCTATGGGTGCCTGAAGATGGACGGTTAACAAAAAAAAAAAGAATTTATGCCTACTAGGTATCTAGCGCTGCCTCGCTCCTGCACGCAGTTGCCCGTAATGGCCAAAATATGTAAGTACCTAACTTAAATAAAAAAAATATATTACTAGTAAAGTTGATTGTGACACATTTCTTAACCTTGAACCAAGGCCAAGGAGCCATTAGATAATAATACCTATCTAAGAATAAATTCCTGATATTCTCTAACAAAAAACTTGTAAGAATAAATTCAATGACGTCATTCTATTAAATAAGCCACTGCTTGGATACTCAACTAAACGTATATGGGCCGTAACGGCATTCTTGCACTTGCATTGTTAACGGTTCCGTACCAAAGGACCACACAGCCTAACTTTACGTTCATTCAACTTTGTAGGAGCCGGCGGCATCAATGAATTACGTAAGTATCTATTTCCATGAAAAGTTGTTAAAGTTAGCGAAAATAGGAGTTAAGGTAGTCAATGAATCGTATGATAACCTGAGGCGAGTGCGGGAGGGTGCATCACGCTCACGCACGTGTTGTCAGATTAATTGAATGCCTTCCGCCGCGCAGCCCCCCCGCCTGCCTGCCTCCCGTGCCGGTCGCCGTACAACTACCAAACAAACAAACAAACGCACAACTTGCACAACCACTGAGGGATGAACTATGCTCTCTGCTTCTCCCTTGTGCACTTGTGATTTTTTCAACGTTACTTTATTTTCATACGGTGTAGTAGCGCGGGTCGCAGGGCGCGGGAGGGACGCGCGCGGGCCGCGGGGCGGGGCGGGTCGCGCGGCCTCTCGCGTTTAGTACAGCGCTCAGCAGGAGTGTCGGACGCTCGGCTTCACAGTCGACGACTTTAGTATTCTTCGTTTATTTTCTTTTCTATTCGTTTATTTGTCACTCGGACCTCAAAGCGGCACAAACATGGGATGTTTCACCGTAAATGAGTGAGTTACTGGTGTTACTGTGTTTACCAAATTTTTATTTTGACAGTGTCACGTTCACGTGCGGAATCAAATTATCACCGGTTCCGGAGTTTTTAAGTGTTTATTATACGTACACGGCCTTCGTTTGATGCAGGTAGAGCCGGCTGATCGTCAAATAGGTGCAACAGTGTCGGTTTCTGGTGGTACTAATAAATAATTCTCGTGAGAATAACTTTAAAAGTGCTCCGATAGTGATTTGTGTGTTAAGCGTTATCGGGAAAAAGTTCGCACGGATTTGCTCCAATAAGATTCTTCTGGGAAACAGTGTGAAGTGCGTGTGCCGGTGAAGTAAAGCCGAGAGGAAGTGCTTACAACTTAAACATAACCTTACCTTGTATTCGAAAGACGCGCGTGTTGCACGGGCATGCGCAGTCCGGGTCATCGAAATTATTAATAAGTGCTTCATAATTTTATAAACAAACTGTGACAGTGTTGTAGTTTTGTCGTAGTGCGTCGCTAAACAGAAACGCACCAACGAGTGAATACCGGGAGCTCGCCGTCACTAAGCCGGTTGACCGTTCCGAATCTTTTTCGAATTTCAAAATCAAGGATAACGTTCACCTGTGGGATTTCGGTGTTTTACCTGCGCGCGCACAGTACTTCTTTACAAAGGTGAGTAGTTTTCATACTGCTTTAGTTGCCTGCAAAATATTAGTTTTTTTAACTTATTGCTTTGACTGAGTAGGAATAGTATGGGTTTTTAATTATAATTTATGCGTCTCACTGGCAGTTTACTTACGAAACCAGTGCAACACACACGTGCAGTCTGTGATTTAAAAAAAGGCGTTTCATAAAAAAAAAACCCGTTTGGTTTCGGCGTCTCGCGGGCACTGTTTGTGGTCCTTTGAGCTTGAGGCCGACTTTTGTTTCTTTTTTATAACTTTGTGCGTATGGTTAGTATAGTCGATCAGTCAGCCTATTGACTGACGTCACCACAGGAGCATCCCGAGGTCTTCCATCTCTCTCGCTCTTGAATAATTGAAGACAGGTTTGAGGAGCAGAACCAATTAAACGAAGTGACGTTTGACGACTCCCGCACAATCGCACACTGCTTTTATTTTTTATTAAACTTTTTTATTATTTGAATGTTTAGACTGTGTCCTTGAGCAAGGTTTATTGCCTGGTGATTGTTTAAATTAAGCCTCTTTTAATGGAGCTGAGTTCACAGGTCCGTTGGCGATCTGTAGCGTGTCCTGCGTGATGGGACATCCATTTGTTTTAGGACCACAAACAACGACGAATTTATTTTTGGTTTGTTGATAGGTGCCTGTAATTAATAATTAAAAAAATAATGAATAAAGAATGTAGGTACATTAAAACACGCATGGCTGTGTACGTACCTACATATAATTAATAACGTACGAATATGTACTAGACAGATTCGTAAGTAGACATAGATACTCAACTACTCACTCACATACAAAGTTGAATGAACAGTCAAGGACAGGTAATAGGTATATTTACCTAGTATTATTTTTATTAGTTAAGTACCTACTAATAAAGTCTGCACTAAAACACAAACAAAGTATCTATCATGTAGCTACACTACAACATAGGATTCAAGGATAGACTTATAAAAAAGATGGACTCCGCGCCACGCATATCGAAAGTGAAGCACCGTACCGATCTATGTGTGCGTGATTGACGATTGACGCTGTCGTGTCACGTAATGGCGGCCGGTCAGCATACTATGGTGTAAATGTATGCGTGAGAGGCGTGTTTGTACAAGCGGTCCCGGCATACTTACTGTGCTTCACTTTCAATATGCGTGTCGCGGAGTCCATCTTTTTTATAAGTCTATGGATTCAAGATAAGATTTATTAATTAGGTACCAACTTAGGTATACAGTTCCATTATTCATTCGGAATAAAGATTGATGTGAGATAGGCCTACATACGAAACAATAATAAATAATAATAATCTATCACCTACTTACCAATCTACTAATTTAATTGTATCATCGCCTGCTAAGTTGGTAGGCAAGTATCAAAGTAGGTAGGTAACTATTGTGTGTCTTAAAAGTTTCAAACAGACTTGTAAACAATGACCTTGTCAATTCAAAGTCAAGTTCTTCGGTTCTTTCACAAACTTCTCATACGATTTACCAATGCAACATCGTGAACGAAAGGTGAAAGAAAGTTTCAAATCCTACATGTATTGTTTTACATTAATAGTGTTCAACAGACATTCAAACGGTCTAGCGGGTTTTATTTTAAAAGACTTCAAGTTTTTTTTTGCACTGTGATCCTGTTAGCCAGTAGGCACTGCAATTTTTTTTAATAGCTCTTTCATGTCACCCTAGGAGATTGTCGGCTGCTTAACCGGGCTATCCTGTGTGCGTGTATCAATCAACGGGATAGCCCAGCCAGGGCATCAAACCTATAACCTAAGCACCCTCTGTGGGAGACAGACCTCGGCTTAGGACATCGCTGGAGTGTGGCAACAATAGACAGGATCGATCAGATCAAAGGTCCTGCCAATAAGTACCTAACTAGGTATGCTTGTGCAACGGGTTGCTTTCGAAACTACTTTACCGCGAGTCAACTGCAGTGGAGTAATTTTTTACGCGGAACGACTGCTATTTCATACCTGTTCACATAAACTGGGGAATAATATGTATAGGTACCTGGAATCTGATACAATCTTGTATGACAACAAAGGACCACCGTCTTGTACTAGGTACGAGTGGCGACTGTAATCGGTCGGATCCTTTTTTTTTTCTTAAGAACTGCCTCGTTGGTTTATAGTGGTCGCGAGCGGTACTGCTAAGCATGAGGTCTTCTTGTATTCGATTCCCAGGTCGGGCAGTGTTATTGGGTTTTTCCATCTAAAACTCAGTAGCAGCCCGGAGTCTGGATTTGTGCCCGGTTGATGGCAATATGCTCGCCCCTTATACATGGGAATTAAACATAAATGGCGAAATGTGGGTGTACCTCCTATAGCTAGGAACAACTCTGCAGTTAACCCTTCAGGGAAACAAGGCGTGATGCTACGTAATGTTAGCTTATTAAAAGTCACTGGCAGCATGGCAAAATTGAAACCGAATCGAGTGCTAAGTTGAAATCGATGTTCGTTTGTTTTTGGTGAGAAAAAACTTCGAAAGACAAAAAAAATATCCCTTCGCTTGGCTAACGGAGAGCGTCAGTTTGTACACTCGGATTGTCACGAAAAAGTTAAGGGGTAAGCATTCTTTCCTCATTTTAAATTTTTTACGGGATTACTTAAATCTGTCTTTAGCAGAATCATTGAGGAAGATTTCTTTTTTACAGATCATTTCATTTAAAAGTGGACAGAAGACCAATTTTCGTAATTAAAAACGTTCAAAAACTAATTAGTTCAATCTCATTTCAGCGACAATCAATGTCAAAACTTGTCAAAAATGTAGGGAAATTAGAGGTATTTTTGACAGATAGAGACTGAGATCAGACTGTGAACGTTCTTAAAATTACGAGAATTGCCCCTCAGGTATTATGTGCAAATTTTTTTTTTTAAAGAGTTTATGGATGAATACGAGCGAGCTAGAAAGTGCTAGGTTTATGTAAAACGTAAACTGAGCTTCAAATACAATGAGGTATTATTAAGAAAATCTAAATGCATTAAAATCTGTGCATTTAAATTAAGTTTTGTAGCAAAATGTAGAGACATGCGCACGCGCATTTGCCCAACTTTGCGCTAGTTTTGAATACAATGGATAAGTATGAATGATTAATAACAAATATGAACTGAATCGTTGACATTTTTAGCATTTTAACACTAATTAAGGAACATTAGTATTAAAATCTCAGTAGAATATCATTAACAGCTATTAAACAAAAGGAAACCACGTTATTTCCTAACAAATTAGTTAATAAACTGACAGGAATACTTAAAATGTCAATTACTTACGATATTTTACTTTGCACATCTTGACTTCACACTTTTACGCTCATTGGTTAACGAACTTCTTCTATTCATATAACATCGTCCAACTAACATTTACATAAGAAATCTTCTCGTATTTGCTCGTAGACTGTTGCCAAATACACTCGAACATATATTATTCTGTTGGTTTTCTCGCCACCACCGTACAGTCTACTACAAGTCTCACCTTCAAAACACAAATTAATTGAAAAACTTTTCTGATACAAACTTCAGATAGAATATACAAAGGTTTAAGTAAAAAAAATATTATTTGTTTTAATAAAGTATACAGGGTGTCCCTGGAAGTATGGATCAAATCGAATAGGGGCGTGGGCAAGGTCATTTCCAAACTTTTTAACCCTGAGAATGTCGTGAATTTTTTTACGGTTTAAAAGTTATGACCAACTTTTGTTTTATTCAATCACTTCACTTCGCATAGTGCTCAAAGAAAAAAAATATAAAAAAAAACTATCAGGACCATTTAAAAAACTTAAATTGATAGCCCTGATAGTTCCTTTTTATGATTTTTTTCTTTAAGTACTACCTTGCCCACGCCCCTATTCGATTTGATCCATACTTCCAGGAATACCCTGTATACATCCAATACATACGCCTTCTTCCGAAACTACCGAACGCCACCTGCTACGATCCTTACATACTCCTTTCTTCATACAATATTATATCACATATCTATATAAATAAAACGAAGTCGTGTTAGTTATACCATTTATAACTCAAGAAAGGCTGCACCGATTTTAATGATCTTTGATTTTGTCTCCGCCCCGAATAGCAGAATATCTATTAAAACATGGTAAAAATTCACGAAAAAAAAAATTTAATAATTAAAAAAATAAAAAAAGAGTTAAATAATTTTCTCATATGTATTCGTTCTTATTGATTATGAGGTGATACGAAGTTCGCCGGGTTAGCTAGTTATAAATAAAAATGAAATGCTTTTCGTTGGAAGCGCATCACTTTAGAACAGCTGGACCGATTTAGCTATTTTTTGTTTTAAAATATTCTCGTTCGCTCATTCGTCTTTATAGTCCGAATCAGGTTTTTATGGAAATAATTTTTTTTAAAGTTTCAATGAATAATTCTCAAATTCGGTAAAGACTGAACGTCTTTGTTTAATAGGATTTTTGTACGAACCATTGGAGTTTTACAGGACAACGTCAGTCGGGTCACCTAGTTTTAATAAACATTTGTAACATACCATGTTAAAGTTACATAAGTTTGAGAAGCTGAGTACCGGTTCTAACCAGTTTTTTGTTAATCCCCTTGTTTGTTGTTACTTGGTACAGCTGTAATTACTTAAGCTATCCTAATCCACTGTCGTTGCGAACTAGACAGCAAACAAGAGAGTAGCTGTAATGTGGTTAAGTGGCTACGTGTGGTACTCTTGCCAATTTACTTGCCGATATCAAAAGGAATTAGTGTGATCCATTATACAATGGCAGGGACTTCGACGCGCAACATGCGTGGTTATTGCGTAATGCGTAACACGGTATCAGTAGGAAAATGAAAGCCATTCTTTGATTTTGACAGTTCAACAACATTCATTGCGTTATTTACGTTGTTGAGCAGGCAAATTTTTCTAACGTATGAAGCAATGGATTAGCAATATCCTTCGAAATGATTCAGATTGAGATTAATAGTGTGTTACGCAATTAGGTTGTTGTTACCATGGATTTAGTACACGATTTTGGATCGACGTCAAAATTATACGTAGGTTGTAAAAAAAAAAATGTTTTATACATTTTGCCCGCATAGGTAGGTAAATCATTTTTGTAAGCAAAAGCAGATTTTACTTTTTGATAACCGACTAAATATTTCAACGCAGGGGTGTCCAGAATTCATGACTTGCGCATCGATGTCCCCCCCTGCCACCCTGTATACATCTTAAATGTCTAAAACTTAGGATTCAAATTCATATTATTTCAAGTTAAACAAATATCAACTTTATTTTAATAGCAATTAAGTTGATTTTAGAGTGACTAGCACTATTGAAAAAGTTACAAATATATTTGATATTGTAACGTAAACTGAACTTTATTGTCTAGGATTTAAAGTTATTTTCCTATAAACTCATATTTGTTTACATTTTTGGCAAATAAATCGCGAATGCAATTTTAATAGCAATTAAGTTGATTTTAGAGTGACTAGCACTATTGAAAAAGTTACAAAAATATTTGATATTGTAACGTAAACTGAACTTTATTGTCTAGGATTTAAAGTTATTTTCCTATAAACTCATATTTGTTTACATTTTTGGCAAATAAATCGCGAATGCAGATTAGATAAATTCTATTTGAAGTTTGTTCACACCCCGGAACTCAGAGTCGTTACTTAAAATTTATCAATAATGAACTTTAATTGACAAGTATAAACTAGAATGCTGTCAGTTGAAAATATGACAGTCAGTCTTGATGACTTTTTTGCCAAGATATGGTGGTTAATCAAAGTTATTGATTGATTAATTTTAAGTGACGTCTCTGAGTGCGGCAGAAAGACTAAGTTTTGTGCTGTCATTCAAAGTATTTATTTGATTGGCTCACAAGTCACAACACAATCAATATTTTGGGTTTCATCCCAAAACAATTGAGTGTGTTGTGACATATGATTAATTAAATAGAAATTGATTTTATTGATGAACATTTGACGCGGCATACATATATATAAATTACGTGTCACGATGTTTGTCCGCGATGGACTCCTAAACTTACTTAACCGATTTTAATCAAATTTGTACACCGTGTCCAGTTTGATCCAACTTGAAAGATGGATAGAAAAAAAAAAATACAAAAACGTTAGACACAGCAACGCGTGGCCGGGTCAGCTAGTAATTTATAAATTAATGGGTCCAATTATACTTATTTTATAACTAAACAATTCTGTCGTTGATTTTATGATGTGTTTAAAATAAAGAATCGATTTTTAATAAAAATATTGTACTTTATCACTAACTAGGTTCTGCACGCGACGCCCGCGTGAAATTTCTTGTTCCTCTACCCGCTGCGTCGCATTGCATCGCACGTCTGCGCTATTACTTCGTTTTCTCTTACCGTTGTTTCTGTCCTTGGGTCCTCAGGGCCAAAGCGTGATATTAAATAACCTTCCTCAAGAATTAGGCTATCAAATGCAATAAGAATTTTTCAAATCCGGCCGGCAGTTCCAGAGATTAGCGCCTTCCAACAAACAAACTCTTCAGCATAGAAGTAAAGAAGATATCGTCGAAGGTGGAAATCTGTATCTCAGCTTTATGATATTTCCTAGTATTGCTATTCCCAAGTATTTACTAGTTCATCTGTTAGTAGAGTATTTTATAATTCCAATAGTCCCAACGATCAATTTAAAACGATATAGCTGAGGCAAGTTTCTTGCAAGTTTTTTTTAAAGGTAGAGGGAAACTCCATCCTGTCTGAGTGCGCTAAATAATATTTTCATATTATGTTCCACATGTAGAGAAGTACCACGGTTTTTTACCTTCTCTGTATTATTCAGGCAGTCAGTCGTAGGATGAAATTTTAAATATGGGTGAAACAATATCGGACATTTTCAAAGTTTTTTTTTTATGGAGCATTCAGTTCTCAGTATAGATATAATTTTAGTAATCATTTATATTTGATTATATAAGAAGAATCTAGCATTAATGTTCTTTGTGACTTGTTCCTTTTGCTCGGCTCCCAAGGGTCGTAGAGTGATGTTAAATAGCCTATAAACTTCCTCAAGAATTGCGCTATCAAATGCAAAAATATTTTTTCAAATCCGACTTGTAGTTCCGGAGATTACCCCCTACATACAAACAAACAAATTTTACCTCTTTATACTATTAGTAGAGACTAGTTTTTTAATATCAGCTATAGACAGTGTAGATGAAGCTCAAAACGCTTGGCATTGGCTGGTGATCAAATGATCAGACTTAATTGAAATCCCTTCAATTGAATTACCTTTGTATCGAACTTGTATTACAATGTCGCGTACTTAGCTAGATTTTTGCTGATTGATACGTGTCATTGGCCAATGCATTATGGTATTTGCTGACAGCACCTGTCATTCGTAGATTTCGACATGCAGATTGTCTATCGTCAAAATTGATTAACAGTCTGACCAAATCTGTTTACACCTTTTTTTTTAACCTTATTGCAAAGAGATCTAAGATCACTTTGAGTTTGACAGTGACGCATTATCAATGAATGGGCTGTAACTTAGTTGAATCTTCATTGATTGACAGTCTTGTGCCCTTTTATTACTGAGTGAAGGCCTCCTGTCTCTTGTGGGCCTAGTAGACAAGTGACTTTCAACAGGATTTTTAGTAGCTGATAATATGTCAATCCAAACCATATTTGAATTTGCCATCGTCATTATCGCTGATATAGAATGCCACTTTGTCTAGGGCCTTTGTGGGTCACCCAACTATCAGCAGGTCTTTTCCGTAAACATCTCAACGTGAAAACTTAGGTAAAGTGAGCTTGAAGTAAGCTGTTATATAACCTGATGCTAGGGATAGACACTATTGACAGGTCACTACGCCACAAGGTGAGCACTTGATTTCCCAATCTTCCACCGCGCCTCTCTGCAATATGATTACAAACTACCTAGCTTTAACTTACGGAACGTCTTAACACGTGTTTACTTAATTAAATTCAATTTCTAAAAAACGTCCTTCAACACCTAAAAAAACATGAGATATGAAGCTCTTAACAATCTCTCTAACGATATCTAAAAAAAAAACGCTAGTGTAATCTACCTAGCAACAGCCAACCGATATATTAATGCCTATATATTTTTCCTCTTCATTGTCGAAATCTGACCTTTGCTACGCATCACCATCGACCCTGCATTAACATAACCAGTTTGAACCAGTTAGTAGAATCGTCCATTCCAGTACTGTATTCCAGTTATACTAGAGTCGAACACCTCCAATGGCTTGCTTAATCGTTACCTAATGCTTATTCAGTCAAGTATCTTTCAAGTCGTGGTGCTAGTAGGCTCTTGGGTGGTCAGTCTGATGTAATATCTATTTACAATCGTAATTATTTGCCGTGTATGTTTACTTTAATCGCTTTATTATGTGCTGTAGTAGTTTTATAAGCAATTCGCTTTTGTTTACTAGTTACGAGTAAACAAACATGATCAGACTTTAATAGGTTCATGAGAGGATTTTGACGCAGCCGCATGTCAGACGATCAATGGGCCAAACTTACGACCCATGGCAGTGCAGGGTCCCGCTTAAAGGCATGACATCGCGCGAGGCTTATACGAAGATGGCGGGCTGAGCTGAACTCCTTTAATAAAAAATGGTCCTTGGCAGCTCTGCACGCGTAGCATGACCATCACAGCAATGGGTTTTGTCGACTGAAGTATAGAAGAAATGACAGACGGTAGAAAAACTTCTAAAAAAATCTGTAATTTTATCTATTCTTCTGGAAAGAGAGTAGGGAGGCCTTAGCCCAGCAGTGGGATATTAATGGCAAATAAAAATTATTTTAAGCAGCTGTTATATTTTTACCTAAAGATTGTGCTCTGTCTTCAACAGGTACCTACAGCTGATTGCAATCGTACCTAATTACGAGTCATAGCAGATTGCGCAGCGCATCGTAGGGTTAACAATTATTATTACTCAACATCGCAATGAATGCCAGTTGTGAAGGCGAGGTCAGAAGTCAGCCGCGGGAGTCGACTCAAGTTATTTATGTACAAACTTAAAACGTGTGCATTAGAGAGTGCATAACCAAAACAAATGTTATGCCAAGTCCATGCGACTCAAAGTTCAGCGGGTTATATTGCGTAAAGTTTGCCTCAAGCACCCAGTTTAAGGAGCAAAAGTTTCTATTTTTGTTACCTGAAGATCTGGATAAGGCGATTTGAATATTCTTGATTTTTAAGTAAGAAGAGCCTGAACATTCCGGTGAGCTGCTTCATTAAATTTTAATTAAATACCTAGTGAATTTAACACGTGGGCTGCCTTGGCTTTGTCATCGTAGACCTTAGAATCTGGAAACATCCTGGTCTCGTTACGTCCTCCATTCGAATTTTTTTGTATGAAAACTGTCGCGAAAGACGGATCATATTGCTTTGTTGGGTATACCTTCCACGTAACTATGTAGCTTTAGCTACGTAGCTTTCGTCTCCTAAGCGACTTGGAGCATGCATTCAAGCAAGTTTTACACCGTAGGGTAATGTATCAAAGTGTCCTTCTAAACATCTAGGAAAGATGATGAAGTAGGTAATCAAATGTAAATATGACATCGAGGGACGAAACTGTCACAAAAGTATGAATGACAGAGACAAAACTCTTCTTCGCCGAAATTTTTTCTCAAAACTCGATGCTGTAATAACCACAGAAAGCTAAAAAGAGGTCACCTCTTTTATCAGGGGGAGAATTCCCGTAATTTTAGAACGTTTACAGTCTGATCTCAGTCTCAATCTGTCAAAAGTAGGTAGGTACCTCTAAAATCCCTAAATTTTTGGCAAGTTTTTGACATTGATTGTCGCAGAGATGAGATAGCGACTAGATTTTGAACGTTTTTAATTACGGGAATGGGCCTTTTACTACACAAATATTATATTAAGTTTGAAAAGTACGATGAAATAAATGAATAAGGTAGGGTTGAACTATAACTTAGAGAAGAAGACACCCCAAAGAGGGTGTCGGCTATTTGTCACACGTGGGGGCAATTCTCATCCACATTTTTGGAACGTTTCTCGAACATAATTCTGACACTTGTTGAAACTAGAGACCGAGTGCTATAAAACAGAATATGTCTGCGTTAGCTGAATTTATGGCCGCTTCTCCAGAATCCGGATGAATTGATGGTCTAATACGAGAAAGTGTTGACTCCACAAAGGAACGCGGTCTAATACTGACATACGAGCTTCTTAATTGTGATCTATGTATCACATCGACAGCAACACTCGTATACTAATATGAATGCCGCTCGATGCGCCATCAACGGAATATTTGAAATGATTAAAAATAGTTTTTATTTTATGCCAACATCGAGCGTAATAAAAATAGTAGTTTCGATTGAGCTTAACAACCGGATCCGGGCGAGACCCGCCATCCGACTCCTCACAGCAGACTGACAGATTTATTTAGTGATGTCATCGATTCAAGTTGATGTCTGCACCGGTTTTTTAACATGTGCATTACGCAATAATTTACATTCGATCAGCGGCAATTTTTTCCTTAAAATAACCCTTAGAATTCATGAACCCGAAATGTCGAATTGTCGCCACATAAAAACTGGCTGCAAAAAACTTCCACAAGTTCGAAACTTGTTAGTTGGACAAAAAGTTTCTTTTTGTGTGTGAAGTCGCGGTAGCGCGTGCATCGCAGGTAGTTTTACCCCCAAGTAGGAACCACAGAGTTCTTATTCGATAACTCCTTATTAGTTATTAATCAAATGAGGACAACATAACGAAACATTCGGTTGTAACAAACAGAATCGAAATACTCAATGAATAAGTAAATAGGGCCACCGATCGGATCCAAATACTCTATCCAGTTATTATATGGTACTGATACTGTTGGCTTACTGAAACTTGGATAGATAAGCTCAGTTTAAGTAGTTAGTCGGTTTAAAACTCTGCCGACGTATAAGTGCCTACTTGATGTTCGATTTCGGTTGGGGCCGAATTCATGAATAAACTAACTAGTCCACTTTCGGTCTCGTTTAACTGCTTGAGGTTTTTGTTGCCAGACCGACGTGAAATCATTTCTGGAAATATTCCTGTGATATATTGTAGCGCCAGATTTGGAGGAAAAAGAAGAACAAGATAGATTTGAGTGCCGAGCCGCTTTGAGAGACCACATTTATGTATTTACAATCCTTATTTTGTTAGGACTAACGTCTGTGTTTGCATGTTACCTTCGGACTTTTATTGGAAATGTGATTTATTTCTTTTGGGACATGTCTACGGATGAATGGATATTGTCCCTTAACAACATTTGCATATCATACATATTTAATGCCTTTTGAATTTACGGCTACAGTGCACGCGTATGTGAGAAGGCTGTAGGAAAAAAACGAAAGCTTTTAAAAATCCGCGCAATCTTATACGAGAATCTGCTATTAATACCGGTACTAAGTATACCTGTAGTTACGTAAAGCTATACAGTTTATTTATGAAACGATAAGTACTTAGCAGCCTTCGCTTGTCAGCGACAGCAGTAATTAATTACGGTTCGGCCTCACCCCGCGGTGGAGCTACCCGATTGAAGTTAACTAAGCGTAGTTAGCTCAGCTCGTAGTGTTTTGACATTCGATGAGACCCCAACTATAGCCACTATAGGCCAGCTTTGCCAAATCTTCAAAGGCCAATTTGAACGGACTCGAAGTCTCGGCTCTTCAAGTTCAACCTTAATATCAAGTTTATTTGAACGCTCCAAAGCCATTACACGGTTCCTTCAAAATGTTCTACACATTTTATATTATATTTCGGCGCCTGATAATACTTGTGCACTATAAAAGAGATGTCTTTTGTACCAGGCGCGGATGAAGTTGGAAAAGTGTGCAACTGAATTCTGTAGCCTCGGGTAGATACGCGCCTCAAGCGAATCGTACGTAATGCGCCCGATAATATATTCAGATCGCATTTATTCGCAAAGCATAGGCACTGAAACAAGGTTTTGTTAGTGCAAGAGACACAATCCCCGTGGGCTAGATTTTTTGAATCGCTTTTGTAGGAATTCCGGCGTGAATGTGAGACTTCACGCGAAATATAGATATCGAGACTGTCGAGAAATCCGATATGTATTTGATATAACTCCATCCGTATTACAATACGATACTAGGTATGTTTACACAATATACGGTACAAGTATTGTTACATTCACAAGACAGTAACATGAATATAGGACATACTTCCTTCCTCCCATAATCGTTAATAGTCTGGAAATCGGGTTATAGCTGGCATCGCGTACGGGAATATTATGGCGCCATGCTTTTAGCCATACTCCCACGCATATTGAGCGGGCTCTTACGCCCGTATTCACATTATACATTGCGAGTCGCCCATAAATCCCGGTGCACATTAGAATTTCGCCGGACCAATGCGCCCCTGAAAGAGCTACTTACTCCAATATGCCGTGCAAGAATTGTTAACGTAAGTAAAGCTTTTAAATTTCTATTCACAGCTCCGTGCGTTTCAAGAGACTCTTGGAATTTCTGGTAAAATATGTGCGGCCCTGTATGACCTTATAAATTATTGAAGACCATTTCGTTCTCAGTGTTTTCTTTTCGGCTGAGCACTCCACCTTCGGCTCATATTTATTGTTCATAATCCCAAAATCATGAATTTGCTTGGAGTATTTTTATATTACTTACGTTATCTCTATATTTAGGGTGATATCAAAGTTTTACGCAGTCGTATTTTCTTGATAACGGTACGGAAGAAAGAACGATTGGATGAGCAGTTTTTCGCAGAATTATTTATATGACCTACGTTCAAACAGTACCTAATAGTGTACGTACGTGTTCCGAAACACAAGAATCTGATTTCCCAATTTATTCGTGCGAACTGGTCATGATTTAAGAGTTAAACACGACTATGTATAATGTATTAGTCATAGTCGTCATAGAAGTATTTTCAAACGGATATTGGTGCAGAAGCCAGAACGCATACTTACGTCACTATTACTAATTGATTGATATTTACAATTGCATGTGTACTAGGCTAGCATAGGAGGCTGGTAGATGTGTCGAGCACAAACCGCGTCCATCAATAATACGCTGGCTTTTGGATAATGGATGGTGTTACCGCGAAACTCTCCCCCCACCACCCTTCAGGACCCTCAAACCTTGCCTGTTCGATTTTTGTAAAAGGACACAAATATTTGAATGGCCCGCGGCTGTTTGAGAAGAATGTTTGTGTATGTGATTTGTAGGGATAACACCTACAGGGTATGACGGACTTGGTTTGTTTATTTAAAAGAGAGTAACGCACTTCCGAGGTCCGCGTTCGCGGAAACAGATAATAGGACAGCATTTTCTCACCCGTGGGAATGATCAATAAGTTCCTCTTGCCAGCTATAATGACAGTCTTCAATCACACCGTTAATAATGATGATGTCTTCGATGTCACGGCGCGGCGGTAACCAATCCATATGCCATGGCAGGCGTGGCGATAATTACAATCCTTTTGGTCGTTCGTTCAGATTCAACTTGAGAGGTCTATGATCAACAGTAAGTACTTCAGTAACGTTAATAGGATGATAATAAAATTATGATTATGAAGGGACAGTTTGTTCCAAAAGTGCCTATTAGTCAGTCAAAACCGCTTTGTAATTTCCGACCTATCCATGTCCAGATGAATGAAGACGTCAATGGTCATATTGCTATTGATATTTCAAATTCAGAAATGGCGGAGCTGCGATGGATTGCAAGGAGGACGTTTGGCGTAAGTCAGGCTATCCTGTGCGGAAAATGGTTGGAAACAGGCTAAGTATGGAACTCGCTGTCAGTCTTTCTGTCTGTGCTTCCACATATAGCCCGTCAGCCTTCAAAGAATGTGTGAATAGGCATCTAGGCTTGCTCGTTCCATCATAGATCTCATCCATCGCTTTCCACCAGGCGAGATCGAGGACAAAAGCAATAAAAAAAAATTAAGAAACTTTTTAATACTTACTTGCTGTACGCTGCTGCGCTTGCGCTTGTCATTCAGCAGTCGCTCAATGATTCTCCCTTGACAAGTTTTCAAGTCGTATTCAAATAAATTATTTTTCGAATCAAGCAAACATAATACCGAAGCAATGAGCCAGGAAGAGAACATAGTCACGTACCTACCACATCACAAACACACTGTAAACATGTTCTAAAGCAAAGTAATCCATTCCGTTTGTTCTATTATTACTTGATCCGTCGGATGTGGATGACGCCTAAGCTTTGTTTGACGTCATGACTGAGCATGAAGCGTAACGTTAATATGCTCTTGGCTAACTAAACAATAAAATAATGGCCTATAAATTTAACAATTGGCATTGATGGCGTTGTAACTTATGTCGCGGAGTCGTCCCTGAGGACCGGGGCGCGACAAACAGTCGCTGGTTTGATTAAAGATCTGCTTCAGTGGTTTTTAACGTGGATAGACGTTTTATGATCCCCTGGTGCTTGCCTAACCATCGCGCTAGGAAAAGTTGTTTAAAACTTGGCCCACGGAGCTACCAAAGATTCTGACAGATCTCTTCCAAACGTTGAAAAAAAGTAATGGATTTGAAACGTTATCAACACGGATTAGAGCTTCTGACAAGCGCCAGTTCTTAAAGACACTTTTATGTGACCTTACAAAGAGAGCAATGTTAAAGAAGACTTTTCCTAGAAATCCTCCCTAGAACGCAAGTCCTCACATTGTCACGATACAATACCACATACACTTGTCGTGGTATAGATTAGTATGACTACTCTTAGAAATATTAGGTAGGTACAGCCGTACTGTATAAAACGCAACAATAAAAGATAATAACCTCCTCCTTTTTGGAAGTCGGTTAAAAAGGAGAGCTATAACAATTCTATCCTATTGTAAATAGGATAGAATCCTAATAATCCTATCCTTTTAATATATATGAATGTGAAAGTTTGTATGTTAGGATGTTTGTTACTCAATCCCGCAAAATAGGCTGAACGAATTTGGGCGAGTTATATCTACAGATAGTTTTTAACATGGTTTTACTTATAGGATACTTTTTATCCCTATGGTACTATAGAAGTATGAGGAACAGGGTGTAAAGTTCACTCATACTCTATAGAAAATTGAGGATCCTCCGATCAGACGGGTGTTGTGTCTGGCGGGCAACTGCCCGATGATTCATGTCGAGCCGATATATATATTACTATGCTAGTTGCGCGGTAAACTCTGCTTGCGAGATGCAGATATTTGTGTGACGTCAGTATGACGCGTAGTTCGCATGTGGCGTTGTAAGTACCGCTACTGTACGCTTCCGACAAACACGCGGGGGAAGCCGCTGACAAAAGCTAGTATTAAAAAAAAGAACGTGGCTACTTGAAATATTCATCTCGTACGTTTCTTTCTACCGTAACCAGAATTTATTACGACTCGAGCACTAACAAGATGTGTGCAATCGATAAAATTCAAATACAAGTACTTGTAACAATTGTAATCGTAAATGAGCATTTGTAGATTTCTAATCCAATACCTGAGACCTGTGTACTACAATATTTTCTCCGGTAGCCGTTATCAGCGTGAAAAATCAAGCTGCTGATACATCGACTGGTTTTCCTATTAATCCGAGAATGTAATCTCAAGAAAAGTGCCCATGTAAATCGAATTAGAAATTAGAATCGATTCAAAATCGATTTCGGTTATCGAGTACGGATTTAAAAGCCATTTCACGTACACAAACTGTGATTAGTAAATGGATTTAGTAATATGGTTTTATGTTCGGGTAGGTCGGATGGATCTGATTGTTTATTAAGTCTCGGGTTTGTTTGTATAGGATCGGTGGATTGTTAAGGAGGTTATCTCTCTAATTAGCAAGCTCTTAAACATAATCCTTCCCTACTTGCTGTAATAAGATCAATATTTGCTCACCGCTGACTGTAATAGGATTTACTTCTGTAAGAGCATTACTGAAAGACATTGTGATTTTAATTAACTACACAAGTCAAGATTGGATTCTACTTTATGTAAATAACTAAATGACAGAAATAGATTTTATCTATTATATGAGTACTTGCCTGAACCTGAGTGCTAGAATTTTTGGAAAGCATAGTTCCATAATCAAATCAAGCCTAAAACGAGGTTTAATTAAATTCAAACACCCAAAATCAATAGCAGTGGTGGCCCAATGGTAACGGCCGCGGATTACGAGTTGTAGGTTGTAGGTTCGAACCCCGACAGGCACTTTACTTTGTGTAAATTATTTCATCACCACTGCTCTCAAAACGGTGAAGGAAAACATCGTGAGAAAACCGGCTTGTTATAGAACCAAAAATTCGAAGACATGTGACATCTACCAACCCGCACTGGGCCCGCGTGGGGAATTACTGCCCACTCCCTCTCACTGAGAGGAGGGCTGCCTATAACGTTCTCACTGCTGGGAACGTTATAGGCTGATAAAGCTTATGCGTATGCTCAAATTCAAATTTTAATAGAAGCAACCTTCCAAAAATCCAAACAATCACGTCGACGACCAACATATCCGTTTTCAGTTAATTTTTCGACCCATTTTTACCATGTAGTTAACTTTGTTAGAGTATTAATTTGTGAGCGAGTCATTAAAAGCGTTCGTTAATAATTAGGGTGTAAATGTAATGCGGTGGAAGTTATAATTGGGCGAATAAGTAGCGATCAGAAGTTCACGCCCTCACACCGTAGCTTGACGTAAATTAGTTACGAACTACTAAACTGACACTTCGACGGCACATGTCTAGTTACCTTGACGGTAGGTATATTCTGCTCGACGACTGAATCTTTCACTTTCCGGATTGAATTTCGTGAGAAAAACTTCTGGAGAATTATTTAGATGAGAAGTTTCTAAAAAAGTAATCGTGTGTTTTAGTTTCTTGTCAAATTTTCTCCATAGGAAGCGACAAATTGGAATTGCTTGCTTCTTCTTCTTGGATGCAGGAAACAGAATCGGTTAAAGTGGAGCTGCTTGGAGGAGGCCTATGTCCAGCAGTGAACGTCTTTCGGCTGAAATGATGATGATGATGACCTTACTTTTGACGTTTCATAAGTGCAAATGTAGGTTTTAAATGTGAAATAATATTTGAATTTTGATGCTACACTGACAAATCTATGTTTCTAACACATAGCTTAAACTCATAAAAATGTCACCAATGTACGGTCGCGTAATAACCATGCATTTGAAATTATAATCATGATTCATGAAATCATGAAAGACGAAATATTTCTGGTCAGCAATTGCTTTTACTCTCAAATTATTTCCATTCGATCTAATGCGGTTAGTGCACTCACAAAAATAGAAAATAGCAGTATTATTTAATATGTATCTTCACTTTCTTTTGTTTTGGCTACTGAGGGGAGAGACATTTGTGTTCACGAACGCCCCACATTCAGTGCATTTCACTCCAATTCCAACGAAATATTTTCTTGCATCTCGTCTAAATTAACATGTACCTACTCTGTAATGCAGGCAGAGTGCTTTCCTACATAAAATGTTAATTTGAAAATCGTCCGAACATACAAATCGATAGGCATATAAAGTTTCGAAACAAGACGTTTTCGTAAACGTAGGGACCGTTCAGTGTTCGAATCATGAAGCGTATCGGTTAATGGTTAAAATGACCGGCCCCACGTGACGACTCGCGACTGTGACCTTCACTTACCGTCTCAAGATTTCAATTCCTAAATATAGAACATGATTAGTATTATAACTATTGAGACTCGAGTCTTGAGACCAGCATTCTCTAAACGATTCAATTTATTCCTGTTTCCATTTATCTACTTTAAAATAATTCTCATTCGTGGCATCATCACTGTTGTTGGAATGAACGGCGTCGTTTTTCATGTGTTACAATATTTTTCGTGTCAGTCTTTACATCAAAAGAGCGAATGTAACGTCCTAAAAATAGAATTAATTTTGTACGAGGAATCAAATATCATTCAGTGATAACTAGTGCCAGCCACAAGAATATAGTTAGAGAAAAAAAATTGGACGACTTCCAAAAATCGATTACATTTACTCCATCGTTAACAGGAAATGATCATATATCTCCGCATTGGATAGTTACTGTTGGTAGTTTGTTCTAGAAATCTGAAATACAATTTAATTTGTATGTTAACGTTAAAGATTATCAACATCGAACGAGAAATGAGACCGCAAACTGTCAAATTTGATGCGAATTTACGTTTGCGTGTCAGAATATCTTATCAGTTTTACCTCTCGACTTATCAGTATCAGCTAAAGGTGCTCAGAATTTATTTATCTACCTGGGATCTGTCAATATGTCAGTGATATGACAAATTTATCAGAATGTCATATATGTGCTCTCTTGAAACATCAATACCTAAAAATAAGGTCTCAAGTTCTGAGCGGTTTCCTCCCATTAGAGAGAATCTTTGATGCGAACTAATCTCCCGTGACTCCGATCACTTCCATTTAAAACTGCTTTTCCTGTCTAGGATTTGAAACGAGAAGCGTCCCGTCGGGATTCGAATAACTCTTCAGGGTAGCTACGAAGAAATTAGCAAACAATGATTTTGGAAATATATACAAAACTGATAGGAAAAGACAAACAGCTGCCTTGCATTTGGTTATGATTTAAACTGATAAACATGCATGTTCTGCATGCATGTGACTCTGTATGCATACAGAGTCCTCCTTTTTAATACAGTATTAGCGAGGAGAATGTGTGTATGGATTGTGAATCATAAACAATGGTTAGCCTTGTTAATGAATCTGAATGCGGCCGAGCAGCGGTCGTGGGACCGGCACGATTCATTGCTGTGCGATGCCTTGCCTTGTGCGATATTAAATTTTCTTCTTTAACATGCGTTTCTACAACACAGATACTTTAAATAGCACTCCACAGATACTCCGCAATTACTTCAATGTCGAACACACAGTGGTTTAGGAATTTATTAAAGTAATAAAGATTTAAAAAAAGTCTTAATGTTTTTATTCACACGATGTGCAAGATATGTAACGAATTGGGCCAATACGCTAATTAATAAGTAGCGCTATTTCAGTCTGTATTGTCTTGTGGTAAAGGTATGACACCAATTTAAATGCTTTGAAATTGCATTTGACAATGGTTTATTGTCAGGGCAGGGTAAGAATGGCAGTGATAATAAATAACAGATGATGCGATGGTCAGCGATGTAAAATACCCTGATGATGTCATGCGGCGTGTTTGCTTGTACGACATTGTAAGAGGCCATGGTTACTGGGTTAAATTTTACAAAGGTAATCAGGTACATTATTTAACGGCTCTGCAAGTCGCATACCTAACTAAATGTATAGTTTAACTAAATCGTAGCCATCAGACTAGTTCGGATATCTCCGAGTACGAAGTGTTCATTGAACTTGTCATAAGCGAATAATTCAATTAGGAGACTTAATATAATACGATTATGATAGTTAGTCAAAATGATCATGAAGTGAGCATATGTCGGTTCTATTATATTAAACCTGTATGTACATTATGTGTCACTTGAATACAATTGATGGGAACGAGTGAGAAGTATAATGAAATCTCCCGAAAATGCGCACACAATCGCCAACCTATTTAAGCGATGCTCTGTCCAACTTTCGTCGGAATTCGTCCCAGGAATGTTCCGGAAAATTCCGTGAACAAGCGCCGGCGTCACTCCCAGAGGGAACTAAGACGTTAAATCCTGGTTACAAACACCTATTGAGCCTTTCTCACTTTGTTAATGAATACAAATTGTCCAATAAATTGCTGTTACAAGTGAACCGCTATTACATTTTAAAGGGAAGCTGCTCACACGTATTTTCTCACATTCTCCCAACTAAATTCAACACAACACACTGCCAAAAGGAACACCTATAAGTTACTGTAATTGGCTTAACTTACTAATTACTGCCGCCCGTGTTTGTGACTTAGACCAAAATACTGTGTATTATTATTGAAGTCAGTGTTAATAACCTGAGTGTCTTAGATTCCTAATTAACTTGACCTTGGGACAACAAAACGAATGCAAAAACTATTGAAGAATTCAGGGTCGAGAATTTTCGAGTCCCTAATTGTTGATTCGTTGGGAACACAACAGTTGTTGCTAATAAATACATGTTTTATTCGGATTTTGTCACGAAGGCTCTAATAAATAATGACGTAGTGAGTAAATGTTTGAAAAGTAACATTGACAACGTTGCGTGAATGTGTATTCATGTTAGAAATTGTTTTGTTTGACTACGAGGGCAGGAGACAAAGCATAGTTTTGTATGGAACTATGAACGTGTAGGTATATAAACGGCATTGTAGCATGTTGCCGTGTGGTGACACCCTAGGGACGCTTTAAATATTCCTGTAACAGAGCCACTAGCTCTGATGTGTTCACTGTATTGTGTCCGTTCCACTCCGGGACTTTGTTCCAACATTAATTTAAATTAACCCTACAACGTTAGCACTAAGAGTCATTTTTCCATCACACGTCGAGTAATGCATTCATTCATATTTGAATTTAAACCACGCTTACTTTAATTGCGCTTACAAATGATGTTACGAACTATTCTAGCCTGTATGGTAAAACAGCGGTACCTACTGAATTAAAGAGGTCGTGTCTCCTGAGGATTAATACGTATTAGTTATGCAGGAACTTGATCTTATTACTTATTTAATTAAGTTCGGGTGCTTGGCGAACGAATCGATAAACGAACGTGTGAGATCTCAAGTCTCAACGTATTCGATTTATTTCTAATGTGAATTCGGTGTCATTGAATATTTTTCCGTCTAAGGGCTGATTTCTCAATAGTCAAATAACTTTTATCTGAGATGTCAATATGGCTGTTTGGCCACTTTTGTATAGAAAATAGAAAATACGTCAAGCTGTCATATTTTGTTTTAGTTTAAATTTAAACCAATTTATTTAATGTTCTTGTTTGTTTGGTAAAATTAATTTAGCCCAATCTCTATTTTAATCAATGCGGAAGTAGACAAATGAGATTGAAAACAAAGTTATGATTTTGATTGATAAATTATCCCTATTGAATAAGCTATCAGAAATACCTTTCGGGCTTAGAATATCAGAGACCACCTTAAATTGATTTAATATTTTGATGATAAATTTTGAATTTGGTGTATTTCTATTTATGACTGTTTATTTTTCTTATTCCCATTCCTTGATTCTTGTTCGATCTGGGGTCGGGTCTACTTGTACAGCGGCGCCAGGAGGATCTGTCCTGGGCTTTCATAGGAGTTAGGTTCTGTGCTTTCATCTCGATACTGAGGCACCATGTAGCGGGGAGTCTTCCTTTTCAAGATATTCAAGATTGTTTTTACTGAGAAACTATCATCCCTTCTCATTACGTGGCCGTACCATTTAAGCTTTCTATTCATTAATTTATGACAGTCTAAGGAAACTAAGCGTCATTTTTCTCAGAATAAAATTTCAATTCAATCTACGCTATTGCCAAGGTTGAAACAATAGAAACACTTCCCTCTTCATCGTTAAAGATCAAAATTGTGCATGAGTAGTGACAGGTGCCTGTACCACAATAAACCGTTCCTGTCTGCTGATTACCTTGTGAGGGGGAGATTTAATCATGGACAGCTAAACAGGGGCGATGAAATGATGTCCCGATAAAACAAAGATTACAAATTTCTAGTTGATTTGAGAGTCATCGCATTAGGACGGTAGACTGGTATTTAACAGGTGATCATAAGATTTCTTTAGTTGTTAGCAGGTAGGTTACACGCTTAGTTTGGCATTGGTTCATTTCATTCCCTTGTGTTCAGACTGGTCATGTGAAACGTCAACTATTGAGTTGATTTCTAAATAGTTTTAAATGCAGACATGATTTGGATTTGACACCTGCCTGAAATGGTGCCAGTTGAATGCGTAACACCGACACAATCCCATTAGCGCTGCTCTAAGCTGACTAATGACTGATACCTTACTTTATGAACCGTTATTGGTTAAAATTAGACTCCTGTATCTTTAACAATAATGAAGCAAAGACCTCATAGCTTTGTTTAGTAGACCCTCCCATATGGAAGTAGCTATCACTGGTAAAATTTGCTTATGAATCTATTTATATGCCCAGTTTGGCAATAAAAAATGCTACCATTGGCAAGCAAAACCATTCGTCTTTGTTTATTGGAACCGAGCAAAATCTATGTTGTTTTAGGACACCGAGATGTGAAACTATTGACCCGGAAAAAATAATTGAAGCTCCTGATGGTGTTACTGTTGACACGGAAAACACTCCACAAACAAAACACTCATCTGCTTTGCCTTTTCCCAACTATGTTGGGGTTGGCTTCCAGTCTAACCGGATGCAGCTGAATAAGTCCCAGTATTTTACATGAACCGACTGCCTATCTGACCTCCACAACCCTGTTACTGGGTAATACGATACCCCTTGGAAGACTGGTTGTCAGAGTTTCGGGCTTCTGACTACCCGTAACGACTGTCAAATATTCATGAATGACAGCCGGGGATATATGTTATACTAGAGACGAAAATTTTAACTAAATTTTTTCGTGTTTTAAATGAATGAACTTAATATTCTGCTTGACCAAACCACCCAAACACAACATTAAGACCAACAACCCAAATAGCTTTAGGACCAGAAACTTAATAACAGTCCCCTTCTATTTTCGGGTCTTAAATCTCGATACGAAATCGCTGAAATTGGTTTAAGCCTCTTTTGATCACGTTCCTCCATTATGGTATGGTGTTGTGTCAACCGCATTGTGGTCATAATGTTGTTCGACGATATGGGACAGGAGACAAGTCGGATGCGAGCTCTGTGTGATGATTGAATCGATACAACGTCACTTTGAATGCTTTACCTTATGATATTTCATGGGAGATATGACGTTTTATCTTGATAGTAGATAGATACAGGTGAATGTTGTGGCCGTTTGGTAGATAGACGTACATTTTATCTTGGTTGCTTGAGAGTTGTATGTGAGATGGTATCTTATTGAGGAGGAAGCATTTACAGTGTACTTTATTTTTCTGCTTGGAGCCTTTCCTAATCATTTCATCTTCCTGCTTTGATCAGCGGTGGCCCAGTAGTATCGGCCCCGACTTACGAGTCGGGTTGTGAGTTCGAACCCACACAGGC
The DNA here is from genome assembly GCA_963669345.1 of Gortyna flavago. Taxonomy (NCBI): domain Eukaryota; kingdom Metazoa; phylum Arthropoda; class Insecta; order Lepidoptera; family Noctuidae; genus Gortyna; species Gortyna flavago. The sequence goes on along the minus strand of OY770131.1, from coordinate 13,709,419 downwards.
ACTTTATTTTGTATATTTAATTCCATCACCATTCCTCTCAAAACGGTAAAGTAAAACATCGTCAGGAAACCGAAATGTCCTAGAACGATTAAAATCTAAGACATGACATCCACCAATCCGCACTGGGCCGACGTGATGTCATATGGCCCACTCCCTCTCACAGAGCGAAAGCCTGTGTCCCAGCAGTGGGAACATTATAGCCTAATAAGCTTCCTGCTATGTACGTACATTGGTACCCCTGATAGTTCATGCCACTCCCTGCACCCGACGCTTCGTTTTCTATGCAATAGTTTTGCAAAATCTATGCTCGCCTCCTGGTTGATTACTTCATGTTGTCTAAAAGGGATATCTACGTTATTTGATTGAAAGAAGGGCGACGAGGCCGACACTCTAGCAACGTTTGTTGAAAGATTACGAGTCGATTAGTGCCAGTTTAGAAACTGGCCAATATGTGGTGTTAAGTGAAGAGTTAACACGTAAAGCGTTTAGACGTGTCGAAATTCTATTAGGGCCGTAGAAAACTAACTATTGTTCTTCGTAAGCACTAACTATTCCTAAGCAATTCAAATCGTGAATTGATTTAAATGTATGCATTTTATTGTAAAACTTTTAGTATTAGAGGCATTGTGTACACTGTGTATGTAAGTACAGAATCGTGATTGGTGTGCACGCGCATACCCGTTGCACAAAATGAAACCATTATCATAAATTACTGTAGACTTTAGAACTGATCGTTTGACCGCTTACTGACATGTATTGGTCATTAAAAGGTGCATTTGCGCGATTAGCAGAAATCGTGTTAAAGACATAATACATAAAATAAACTCCTTCATCGACCATGTTTTGGAAATGAAGCCATTTTTCATTAAAAATGCGCTTCTTCCTACTAAACTAATTCCTCCTACTGTAATGCATGTAATAATTTATTTAATCCCGATGTCCCACACCTAAAACAATTACCAAAGTTAGTCCATATCCACCCTAATTGTAGTTGCGGAAACGAATATCAAATGTACTTGAGTGACGCTCCCCAGGGCTGCCTCGTATTGGGGTCTCGGGGACCCTCAAGATGGCAATCAAAGAGAATGACCCTGAGCAGCCACCGCGAGCAGAAAATCTCCTTCAATTATTTCCTTTACCTTTATTTCATAGCTTCTTGCTTCTGAGATGCTTGAATGGGATTTGTGTAGTGTGTTAGTTCTTTTATTTTTTATTCGGCTCTCATTTCGTTTTTTGTAAACTTAGGAACTTGTTTGTTTGAGAACTTGTTGGGGTGTGTTTGTTATTTAAAAGGTTGTTGTTGTTGCAATTATTCAGGTACCTACAGCTGGTTCCTGTTTTTCAAACTACAAATAAAATTGATATGAGACTGGATCAGTTTAATTGCGCGCAAGCATTCTTCTAAAATCTGTAACTTTGTTCACCAAAGATTTCTTTTAATAACTTTTCGTCGAGCTTTAATTTGCAGATAAAATAAAATCTTAGTACAGACCTACGGAGATCGGGAAACTCTTTTCCAAAGCTATTAATTATTAAGAAGCGAGCTGATGGGTTGGCACCTGTCACACACAACACAATGATTTATTAACTTTTAACTCCCTATTGTCATGTCAAACGACTCCAAGAAGTGATTGGCACGCACTGACCCCTTAGCACAAAAAACTTAAAATGTAATACTTATCTACCTCACCATGTTATCCAGCCATATGTGCCAGTATTGCTAGACTAGAGTATCTAATGTTACATGGAATTTGAGAGATGTAAGCCCGAGGGGTATACGGCAAGGCAGGCCATATGATCGATCCTATCATCAACTTAGTTAACTTTGTATCTTCAGACTTTTATTTGCTCACGTCTATTTTAGGCCGTATGTCTGCGAAAGTATTTTCGCCTCTAGAGGTCTTTGGCGTTTCATTTGATGATTAACTTTTGCTCAATCTTCAATCTTGTTAGGGATGTTTTTAATTTGGCTGGCAGATTGCAGTGCTATTCAAGTGACAGCTAAGTGAACAGAACCCAGCATTGCATAAATATGTAAGTTGTCACGCCCTTTATACCTGGAGGCTTTTATTTAGGTAGTTTTTTTTATTTTTATTTAATTTTATTATTTTATTACTTTTGATTTAGTATTTTTATTTTAGCTTGAGTACGTATAAATTTTTATGGTATATTGGCGTGGCTAGCTAACATATGGCAAATAATTTAATTGAATGTTCTGTGTCCTGTAATGTTAATTAGATACTTTGCAGATCTAGTTTTGTATACAGTCGAGTATTTTATAACTGAACAGACAGCTGTGCTGCTGGGGAGTTTGTTGCGCCACTTCTTCTCTCCAGCGAAAGCACTAGGAAGTGGTGAAGGGCGGGCGTTTTGGGGGACTGTCTTATGTAATTTTGACGTTCGAAAAGTGCTGATTCTCAGCCTAGTTTGAATAAATGACTTTTGATTTTGATTGGCAGAGGCGCCGACGGCAACACCGTTGTCTAGGGTTGCCAACTTTTTTTGAGAAAAATAACGTATCAAATTCTTTGAATAGGAAAAAATAAAGTATTTGGAAGAAAAAAAAGTATTTTTCAAATTTAAGTATGTTACTATCCTTTAAAACATATATTTTTGGGCTTACATAGCTCGTTTTACAATCGAAATTATTTCAGATGTATTTTTATGTATAATTGCTATAAATTGTCCTCCCTCACAACTGGTTTGTCTTAAGCATAACTTATATTTTTCTCTGAAATTTCTTTACCTTTATTAATAGATTTTCTTTTTTGACTTTTAAGTAAGTATATACTATGGATAAAAAGTTCAGTAATTACCTCACTGACCTCTACTTGTATAATACAGGTCAGTGAATTACTCATATGAGTCTTTCGTTTTACGCATCACAAAAGATTAGAAATAAAGTATTTTCGCATACTTTATTTTTATGCAAAAGTATAAAGTATATTTATCGAAAATAAAGTAGGATACGTTATTATAAAGTATGGTTGGCAACCCTACCGTTGTCTAATCGTCTTTCGTGCGGTAGTTTTTTTATGAAATGAAACGACCGACCTGAAACTTCTTGTCCAACTAAAAGCTCACGCTTCTTCAGTTCATGATGGATTTATCGAAATTTTCGTCACAATTTGTAACATCTCGGCTGACATATTCAAGGCAGTGCTTTTTTTTAAATCTAAATTTTTCAAAAGCTGCTGGAGAGAGCAAAAACCGCAGACATTTTATTAAAATTTCAACTCTTTACGTTTCCTTGAAATAGACACCACGCGATTGTTATTAAAACATTTCGCAGACATTACTCTTGTTTCATGATTCTCTTCTAGGCTCCATCAAAATGGTCACATTTCCGAGACACTTTATGAAGGATAATATTTCGAAACATCGCAAGAGATCTTAACCTTATATCCGAAGCTATATACGGTAATTAACGGTCGATGTTGACAAGTAGTACTACGACGCGTAGGTAGTGCCGCTCGTAGTACGAACGGTCTGGCAAGGATCCATGAGTAAGCGTCGGGGCGAGCCAGCGCGTCAGCCTGTGCGAACGTGTTACAGCTTTCAGATTGATATTGCATGCATCGGTTTCTTGACTTATTTATTGTCTTGTCTTGAACCTTGAACATAATAGATTATGTTTTATTGTGTTTGGGAAGTTTTATTTAAGCAATGGTATTTTTTTTAGGACGACTATCTTTTCTCTCTTTCGATCTTTCAGGTTTACTCACTATGGACGAAATGGGTAGTTTTGGTCGAAATTACGGGAGTGCCTACTCCGTATTACTTCGGACGTAACATTAATTCGAAGCCCGAACTGAGAATGAATGACAACACTATTTGACAGCTGTCTCTACTCGCAATGTGTTTTTGCCCGTTCGAAAAATTTTAATAAAATAGGTGATAATTTAAAAAAAAAAAATTTAATTTATCACTTATTTTGACAAATCAACTACTTTTGGACGGACCCGTATTTTCGTTGACGGACTTATAGATTAGTCCCTGTCCGTGACTATAAAAATACCTAGATATTTTGCTGTTGCCTCAAGCCGACACAAGACACGATTATCAAGACCGTTCATTACATATAGACTAAGATAGAACAGCAGTTAAAATCAAAGTAGACTATGTGAACATCTCGCTTATATTTATAATTAACTAGCAGCGCCCCGCGGTTTCACCCGCATATGTTTCGATCTCGCGGGTCATCATCATCTGCCTAGCCTTTTCCCAACTATGTTGGGGTCGGCTTCCAGTCTAACCGGATGCAGCTGAATACCAGTATTTTACATGGAGCGACTGCCTATCTGACCTCCACAACCCAGTTACTGGGTAATACGATACCCCTTGGTAAGACTGGTTGTCAGACTTTCGGGCTGCTGACTACCCGTAACGACTGTCAAAGATCCACGAATGACAGCCGGGACCAACGGCTTAACGTGCTTTCCGAGGCACGGAGGGGACACGGTATGTAAAGATGGTCACCCATCCACAGACCAACCGCGGCAAGCGTAGCTTAACCTGATCGATCGACCTGTGCGGCTGTTATTATTTAGCCACGGGCCCCTCGATCTCGCGGGTATATCAGGATAAAAAGTATACTTTGTGTTAATCCTGGTTATAAACTATCCGTGTGCCAAATTTCATCCAAATCCGTTCCGTAGTTTTTTGCGTGAGAGAATAACAAACGTCCATCCATCCTCACAAACTGTCGCGATTATAATATTAGTAGGATAGGATTTACCTACAATCAACGAGAATGACGATGATTTCATATCTATAATACACAGTGCTTGTGTGACTTAGGTGTTTGGACAGCAAACAAAGCTAATGGCATATTAAAATTGGTTCCTAGACTCAATGGGAGGATATATATTACTCAGTACTGAGGTGCCTTTAAAATTGCGTTAAGTATAAATTTTATTCTCGAAACTTGTGATTCATAAATTATTTTCTCTGTAGAATTATTGAGCGTAGGCCCTTTATAGAAGGTAATACAAAACTTGAAGATATGCCTACAACATATTTTATTGCAATTTCACCGAATTAGGACATATTTGAAAGCACTCCAAAGGTTACGGCAAAGTGACTTCTTGAAAGACATCTTTAAAATTAAAGAGATATTTGGGCCACAATCTAAATTGCGTACATGCTCATTATATTTTAACAGCATACAAAAGCGATAACATTGATTGGATTCAGGGGAGCAGAAACCATAAAATTGAAATCAATTTTGCTGTAATGGTTATAGGTGCATAAAACACGTATTGCTGGTCACTGAAAGAATTCTTTTATCTTTATTATGTCTCGTGGTCGACTTTTATCAACCACTTTTTCCTGTTCACTTGATGTTTATGTTTAACAATGTTCTGTCATTATTGTGTCCTTCTATCTATGATAAATGAATGAATCAGTATCTACTCTGTTGGGAATTTCTCAGCTAATTCTCAAAAGCCACGTCCAGACAACTCTCAGAGTATGTTCCAATATGATAAAAGTTTAACAAATAAAGTCACTTAACTTCTTCGCGATCAATTTACGAGTTCTTATGACAATGTAAGATTTCAATACACCGAACATATTTATCGTCTGCTTTGCCATAAGATCGCGATTTGGGATTTGTAAAAATTCTACCCTTGCACATGAATTTCGACTTATTCTGTACACATGTAGGGGTGAAAATCATTTGGAGGGAGCGAGAAAATTCCCGCTTATTTCTTCGACTCCTGTTCTTTTTGATATTCACCCTTACATCGAAGGCGAAAGGTGCTTTATCTTTTATCAGGGTATAATATATTCAGTTCACAAAATGAATTGCGAGTGTTAGTAACTCGGAGTGAGCTTGCGAACATATTCTTGGGGATCTGTTGCGTCGTCCGCTCCCTTTATTGGTTACACGCTTGGTCGAGAACGAATCCTATTCCTAATTGTGTTTAGGTTCTATTTCACTTGACAATGATTGTGGGGATTTTCTTAAAGGCGTCTCCGATCGTTTTATATGTAACTTATTTGTGGATGGCGGTGGGTGTCTTGTAGAGATATTAACTTGGTCTGGTCCATGTTAAACACCCGGCTAATGAGTAACAATACGACTTGGTGGAAGCTTTGCGACTCCAATTATGTTAAGAAGTCACACGATTTTAGTAACATACGTTAATGTTTTTGGGCTGTTTGGTGTTGTTTTCTTTACTAATTTGATTTTATCAGTTTCAGAACAAACTTTCTTGAATTTCATGTTATTGGACTTCAGTTTGATAACACGTGTGCTGTTATGTAAACTGGAGATTTCCGTAACTTCAGCGACTGTTATTCGTCTGCTTACAGTTTCGTGATCATAGAACCTACCAAATGTCAAACAGAGGTCAATAGGTCGTCAGAAACAAAAAATAATTACGAAACTTTTTAATGGTTTACTTGATTTCAACTTCATTCTCGGCGTCCAAACTTTCTTCGCTTCCTATGTCCCTCATTTCATTTTGCTCGCTATTTTTTCATTCCATTATGTCTTTTAAAGTTTCCCGAACGGAGACAACTAACCTACATAAGGTTGGTTTTCATTCTACAGTTTACTCACCGATTCTTTTGTTAGGAAAGTTCATCGTCATTATTTTTCTTTGTCTCACTCTTTCATTATTTCCGGTGGACACAAAAAGTTTATTGTTGAGCGCTTTAAGTATTAACCCGTTTGTTGTTTTTACATAGGTATTGTTGAGATATTCTCTCATAGTTGTACTTGGACTACTTACTGTATAGAACATATAGGTTCTTAACGTGGGCGATAACGGCCCCTCGTGGGCGTTGGAGACTTTCAGGGGGCAGTAGAAGACCCTATATCATATCCTACGACTATATAGTATGTACTATTACACGTTTAAATATAATCGTGGGTATAGCTGTTTCAGAACAGATGGGTAAGTAAAACAAGGAAACGGGGAAAAAAATGGGCTCTGGAAAAAAAAACCTAAAAGTATAGGAAACATTTGGTTGAGAACCTATGGTAAATAACGACCTGCCTTGGTAACTATTACTTACAATGCTCTGGTAAAAAAAAAATACGAATCCTTCCATGGACGATTCTGTTTAACATTTTTATTGAAAATACAATACGAAGACGATAGTATTGAAATTTATGTTTTCCAGTCAATTGTTTAAATTTTCACAAGCATGAAATCCGAGCCGTTTAATAGGCACTTATTCTACGCTCAGTAAAGAACACTCGAGATTTGATCTCGAGCCATACCGAATCATATTTTCCTGCAAAATTTCACAATTTATTTCTTTCTTTTTTTTTAAATCGTTAATGCCTTCAGGTGCTAAGTGAGGTTCATTTTAAAGTATTTTAAATACTTTCTGCGCGTGATCTGAATTATGGTTTATTGATTTAGGTTTAAGGTTCATTTTGCTTTGCGGGTTTGGTTGGAATGTTGGTTGCAATGCGAGATAAAGGCTGGTGCCTCACCACGGTCGGTGTCGTGCAATTAACGTTTTTCAGGACGAGCGCTTCAGGGTATTGTGACGTTGCTCTCCACGTGGATAAGATGGCTGAAAAGTACTGAAACCCCTGGTACTCAAAAGGCATCTTTAAGTGTCGGATTTCTCCCCGGATGGCGACTCACTTAGTTGGCTTTCATTATTCCTGCATTTGTAATTTTATGAGGTTGCTGACCCGATGATATTGTATTTTTCATGTTTGTATAAAGTATGACGTTAACATTGATACACGTGGACGTGGAGTAGTTAAATCTGCGTTTAATGACGAATTAAATTAACCACATCAAGTTACGCTTGCTTAGTTAAAATAAAAACAACGTTCCTTTTTTCATCTAACTGATCATAATAATAATTTTTATAATATATATTTTTTTTAAATATTTTTACTTATATATAAGTATATATATTTTTTTTATCTAGCTGCAATCTTATTTTCCTGAACGTTGCAAAACCGAATTCTAGGTAAAGGTACACACAACCTCAGCTCGCTTTTGCAAGTGTCGCGGTAGACAAATGAGCAATTTACCGTCTCATCGCAGTCGTAATGTTGCAAAATGGCGGCGCAGGCCTCTTACGACATAACTCGTGCCTCTCAAACCACACAAGAAATATTGACAAACGAAAAGTTTATAACTTTAAAGAAATTAAACGAACCGTAGAACTAACGAGCGGAGATATTGAAACGCAATTCGTATGAAGAATAATTCCACGAAGCAGGTACTCGTAATATCTTCTATTTTGTTCCGCCGCTGGTTTTCTTGCTGTTATAACTAAGTGCTACGGCAACCTGGATATTAATCGGCGTCTAGAGGATTGCGGACCCCAGTTTCCTTGCTCTTCGATACCTTACTAGTAAAATATGGTTGGGATGGGAGCAGAACTACTGAATATCTAAATCTTTCGTAAAATTAATTTATGAAAGCCGCGTAAGTGTTTGGGATGCTTCTAAATTCGTTTCGAATTGTGTTGTGGCTCGTGTGGAAAATTTAATTATCGTTCTTGGTAGTGGACTTCTGTCGTTGTTATTCAAGAGGCGTATGTCTGGCGGCCGGTGACGTAAGAGCTAAGTATTTATTGGTATAGAGTAAGACCGATGACCTCCCGACAATTTGACTAGCAAAGTTAATGCGGTAACAAATTCAAGACTCAATGTCACATTAAGATTTTTCCTTTTACTTTGTGTTTTCTGTTACCTATTTATCTGCTTTGTAGCCTTGATTAGCTGGCCTCTGTGTCATGAATAACATTTTTACACGCGATGATAATGCTTCCTAATGCACCTATTATTATTTTGTATTACAAAAGAAAATTACTTTGCGATTTATACTCGTATCATTGTCTGTCGTAAAAAACACATCCAACGGCTTTATGATTTGTTTCTCGGCATGATAACTGCTATAAGCTCAAGTTATGACCTCTTGTCAGGTTTCATAAGGGACCAGTATTGTTTCCCTGAATCAGGATTTGAGGGAGTCACTGGAATCCCCGCTAGAAACATGCAGATGTCAGCCATTTGTTATTCAAATTCGTACAGACGTCGACTCTAACGCACCCTGACATCGCGATGAATATGTAAAAACGATTATGGAAAACTTTTGAGTAACACTATAAAACATTGTACGAGTTTTTGTTTGTGCGTATGAGTCACTCTCAAAAGACACAATGACACAACACATAGATGGCAAACAAGATATCAATAGAGATATTAGATAGCTTCACCGACGGTATCGTCTTCCTATTTAGATTCCTGAACGTAATTCTAGTAAGAGCGAAGCGACTCGATGCTTTTCCGGTGCGTTGCGACGCCTGAGCGGTGACGCTGCGTCATCCTACATATACATAATTCACATTGTTATGCCACGCCGGTGCGTTGCAACGGTGTCCAATGCGCTCCGCAAAAGGATATCACAGAAATGAAGCAGGGAAGGATGTTGAAGTGCGATGCGGAGCGTCAAAGCGCCATCGTAGTATCTTGTACTAAATAAAACTCCACACCTTACACAGGCGCTGTGGCGTCGTAGTAAGCGGCGTTGCGTTGCGATACCGCATTCCCCGTGAGACCCCGTTTGGTACTTGGTGAGTTGAAACCAACGCACCGGCAGCGCCCATGTGGCCTCACTCTTAGACTGACTACATCTTGTGCTCAGGCGCACATGTCCTCCTTTCCAGTCACTCACTGCACATAAGTAAAGGTCTTCATAGTGTCCCACTGTGCCGGATCGGATCAAGAACAGTTGATTCTACATCGGTTGTTCGTGTGCCATTGCCAATGACAACGGCAATAATTACTGCTGTTCACAGCTCTCATCTAAATGCTTAATGCTTGTACGAACAATTTACTTTTAATTAAAGCAAAGCAGATCTTTCCCAGTTCATTGTTGTCGCTACCAGGGCACTGTTGTGATCTCATTTTATTTGTTCGCTCAACCCTCCGATGGACGGGAGTGAATTGACAAAGAATCCGCTACGCTTTTTAAATGTAAATAAAATTTATTTTCCTCAGTGAATACCATCCTACTGAACTTATGTATGTACGTATTATAAAAGATTTTGTACCTTTGAAATATTTTCACTGTCACGCGTTTCAGGTTTTCGTCTTTGTCGGGATGCCTTAACCCTTCTTCAGACAGTGTAAAAGAAAAGCTGTCAGGATGCAATTCCTTCGCCGACCGTGCTCAACTTTTTTATTAAATTGGACACTGTTCAAATAATTTATTAGTCACATCTATCTGTTTCGCTCGTTCCATTGATTTTCATGACATTCAGATGTGATCGCAGCTCCTAAATAAATGGTTCGTACATTTTTTTAGTTTAGGGGGCGGTGGACGTCGATGGTAATGGAAAACAATCGTGTTTTATTGTACTCGTAAGGTTTGATGGGCATATAAAAGTGCTCACCTTAAAGGAAGGGTCCGTGCCTTCACGGTAATGTTTGCGGGATTCCGTACTTAAGATACCCTTTTAGGTTAGTCGCAAAAAATCAACTCTCCCTTATTCATTCGATATTGCTGCGATCTCCTTCACTACGGGCATTATTTCGATTTATTGTGGCCTCCTTTTGAAGTATTACTACAATACGGAACGTAATACTATTTTACTTTTCATCGTTGACTATTCAGATGTTCGCTTCTAAAACAATTCCGTTATTTTTGTTGGAGTTTTTCTGAATATCGTCGTATTTTAATTAGATAGTTGAGATTCAATCTGTCTAGCTTTTTCCAATTTAGTATGTTGGGGTCAGTTTACAGTCGAACCGGATGCAACTGACTAATAGTATTTTACATGGAGCGGCTCTGACCTCCACCGCCCATTTGTTGAGCGGTTTGTCAGACTATTTCTATTGAGCTTCTGGCTACCCGTAACGACTATTAAATATCTACTAAGAATGACAGCCGGGACCAGCGGATTAACGTGATTTCCGAGGCACGGAGGGGTCTCGATATGTAATGGGTGGGGTCACACCCATCCACGAACCGACCGCGGCAAGCGTAGCTAAACCTTCGATCTACCTCTGTGGCTGTTATTATTAAGCCACGAATCCCTAATTAATTTTATTTAAGCATAGTCTGATAGTTCAGATTATGCTTTCAGTAGTAAAATTCCCAGTTTATTCCAAGCGTTTCACGAAACTGTTCAGTGTTTCACCTGCACTACTTAGTATAGTTTCGGAGCTGTCTAACAATTTGTGAATTTTAAGCGAACTTAGCTGAAAATTCATTTGTTGGAGACTCTACGATACCCTTCTATCGCAAAGATATATTAAATAACGTTTGACACTATTTATAAATACGTTAATATTCTACAGATTTTATATAACGTCTTTAAAATTTTGAAACAAGTTAGATTTTATATGTGTAGTAAAATTTAATGTTCGTATTCTATGACTAATTTTGCTCTTGTCATCTTTCAGTATTTATCCTTTAATTATTATGATTGCTAGAAATAACTGGCAGGTTATTAAAGTGCCTAGAAGCTGTATATTTAAGCTGGACAAACATTAAGTAATATTTTCATTAAAATATACAGGATGAAATTGAATACATGCGACAAATCGAAATGGGAGATTGTACTCATCATTATGAACAACTTTTACTATGGGACCTGAAATCGCGAAAAAAAAAACAGCTGTTCCCTACATTTATGTTCGCATAACTCGTCAAAATGTAGGGAACAGCTGTTTTTTTTTTCGCGATTTCAGGTCCCATAGGTTAAGCTACGCTTGCCGCGGTTGGTCTGTGGATGGGTGACCATCTTTACATATCGAGACCCCTCCGTGCCTCGGAAAGCACGTTAAGCCGTTGGTCCCGGCTGTCATTCGTGGATCTTTGACAGTCGTTACGGGTAGTCAGAAGCCCGAAAGTCTGACAACCAGTCTTACCAAGGGGTATCGTATTACCCAGTAACTGGGTTGTGGAGGTCAGATAGGCAGTCGCTCCATGTAAAATACTGGTATTCAGCTGCATCCGGTTAGACTGGAAGCCGACCCCAACATAGTTGGGAAAAGGCTAGGCAGATGATGATGATGAGTAAAAGTTGTTCATAATGATGAGTACAATCTCCCATTTCGATTTGTCGCATGTATTCAATTTCATCCTGTATAGACATTTCATAAACTAAAAAGTTAAAGTCGCGCTTTTCAAAGCATACTGCCAAAGCATCTACACGTGCAGCTTGTGGGTGAAATATACGCAGAGAGCCTACAATGATAATGGATTCAGGATGTTGATGGGGCTTCCGCGCTTCTCATGGCATTACGAGGAACTGAGGAAGAGAAAAGCGTCAATAATGGATAGGTTCAAAAGCTCCAAAAGCATCCTGAAAACATTATTAGACAAAGCGGACAGTCCCTTTATAAGGCACTGGTTACGGAGCTACGTCATTTTTAGTTGTTTTAGTTTGTAAAAGTTTACTAACACAGTTTACTTTTATCCTGATATTCCTACGGGATCGAAACTTATGCGGGTGAAACCGCGGGCCGCAGCTAGTATTATTATAAACATAAACACAGACATTATATTATAATCATAGACTGGACAAAGTTAAACCGACACTTGAGTGTGTCCAAGCTTTTTCATATTCATTCCGAAGCTAAAAAAAAGTTTGTCCATATTTATTACCCCCGACTCGGCATCCGAAGTTAGAGAGAAAGTTTACGGGTCAAGGACCTTTCTCAAAACATTCCAGTAAAGTTAGCCTTGTTTCCTACGATATTTCTGACGACTGCTGCATGTAAAATTTATTTTAAATTAGGAAAGTGTGATGCGTCGTTGGTCCAGTGTTCGGAAGCCCTACTGCTGAGCGTGAGGTCCTGGGTTCGATTCCCGGGTCGGGCAGTGTTATTGGGTTTTTCCACCTGGATTTTTTCAGTAGCAGCTCAGAGTCTAGATTTATGTCCGATTGATGGCAAGGAGCTCGCCGCTGTTAAGTGTGGATGTGGTGTAGGTGCACTGCACCTCTGCTTAACCTTTAGGGAAATACTAGCGTGATGTTATGTTATTTTTGAAAGTGTGATATATGTTGTTTACTTAGTGCTTATACAAGGGAGGGGCTTGTGGCTAAGTAATAGCAGCCGCAAGGGTCGATCGATCAAGTTAAGCTACCCATGCCGGGGTTGGTTCGTGAATGGGTGACCATCTTCACATATCAAGACCCCTCCGTGCTTCGGAAAGCACGTTGAGCCGTTGGTCCCGGCTGTCATTCGTGGATCTTTGAGTCGTTTATACGGGTCGTCTGTAGCCCGAAAGTTTGACAACCAGTCTCACCAAGGGGTATCGTATTATCCAGTAACTGGGTTGTGGAGGTCAGATAGGCAGTCGCTCCATGTAAAATACTGGTATTCAGCTGCATCCGGTTATACTGGAAGCCGACCCCAACATAGTTGGGAAAAGGCTAAACAAATGATGATGACCTAGTGCTTAAAGGATGCAAAATTTACACCTGTCCGTGTCTGCCCTTACGTAAGTAATATTCGCAGCTTTTTGAAGAATCTTCACTGTTTTAACTAGGTACCTGTGGTTACGTATGTACCTACCTATGTATATTATAACGTTATGTGAATTTATTGTGTGCACAGAACAGACGTTTAAAGTTCAAGTAAACCACATGTTGAGAGGAGAGAGGTAACGTTTTTGGTCGTTTTGAAGTAGGTAAGGGGTTATAGGTGCTCCTTAGGTACAGTGGATAACACGTCAGTGGCATTAAACCCAATATAAACTGGCCTCTTATTCTTTTAAAACCCTGTACTATACAAAATAAAACTAAGTACCAAAACTACCAAATCTACCAAATTAATGATCATCTTATCTTATCTTTCTAGGCCACCTCAAGGTTTAAAGTGTTTTCACCGACGTGCAGTCGATTGTACATAGCCGAACGTTTCGCTGTCGCTCACTTGGACCTTAACGTTAAAGACATAAGGGCGAAAAGTAGACAACCTCGTTCACGGTTGGTTATACAATGCTTCTGCGCAGCATCGCTTGTCGCTTGCGCATGTTTTATTTAACGATGCATTTGAATTAAGTATATTTTGGTTTCTTAAGTAAGATTTATGTGAAAAGGTCCACCTCAATAATATTAATTAATCAATCAGTAGGTACCTAAATATTTTGAAATCATACTTGACCATTGTTGTGTAAGAGCCCATTTGTCATTTTTGTTTTTTATTTAGTACTTTGTAACTTGTCAAGGATTTTTAAATGTGACCTTCGTTTGCTTGTATTGTTTTATTATATTTGACATTAGTTATTTTGATAAACAATAAAAGTTAATAAGCCAGCGAATACCTTCACAATTGCCTGATATTAATGAAGTACTTACAAAGGTCAAGATGAACACGTCTTTAACATTTTACAATTTGTTATTGTGGCAATAAATGATTAATCTAAACTAATATTTTAAAGATTCAAGATTTGATTGTTTGTATGTTTGTTTGTTACGCTTTTATCCTAAAACGCAGAATGACCTGGATTATTATATAGGATTCTTTTTATCCAGATATTCTCACGCGATCGAGATTTATGCGGGTATATAATATTTTTTTTGTTTTTGCTTTGCGTTTAGAGGTCACCGATCGAAAGGTAATGGACTTAAAATAATCTTGAATAACCACTATAAAGTCAAAAACTACAAAAGTTTTTAATTATCATCATCATCTGCCTGGTCTTTTCCCAACTAAGTTGGGATCTACTTCCAGTATAGCCGGATGCAGCTGAATACCAGTGATTTGAGAATAAAGCAAATTGCCAGCATCGGCCAACGTGTACACTGTTTATAGTAGACAAAAACACTGACCAATACAGGACAAACATTGTTACCAAAGTAATTTGTTATCTATAGACGTACTCACTCGATACGTAGAGATGCAGATTAAAAAACACGCTACGGTTCACTAACTTTTTAAATAAATCTCGGGACACCAGACAAGGGTCCAACCAATTCGTTGTTTCTCCAATGTTTATTTCCGCTGCCACATTTCATTACTGTTACGAATTCAGATCAGTCAAAACTTTTTCTGTGTGCAAATTATAATTTTATATTTGAAATTACAATTAAACGTAATATGGCTAAAGTAAAAAGACACATGATTGTGTTCATATATTAAAGCGTAGTATTTATACATATATAGCGTGTCGATGGCAATCTGTAAACTTACAATCAGCCCAGAATTTGGCTATGGTTGGAGTGAGGCGGGGCGGCATTTTGTTTTGTGAGTAAATACCTAATAAATAACGAAATACCTATTTTCGGTCAGATTTCGTGATTTTATCGTTGGACTTTTCCTCTCCACCTTTCAGAGAGTGGTCCTTACACAAATTATCAATATGAAAAGGCTTCTTATCTGTCTCCAAGCGGGTCATCGATCCCTATTATGTCGGTTAATTAACTTCTTAGAAACCTTTAGCCGGAATTATATTTGAAACATCACAGGTTGCGATTTTCTTACTGACATGGACAGTCTTAAGATTACAATCAAGAAAATTGAGTACAAATGTGGAAAGTAGACCTTCTTGAAACAGACACGGACGTGAAAGAAAAAAAAGAAAGAAAGAAAAATCCATTCTTGTGCTCAAAAAAAAAAGCACATTACAAAACAAATGCCGAAAGTGTTTGTGTTTTTGTGTGTGTCTATTACTAATTTAGTTCGTAAATCGTTTTATATTCTGAAGCATTGTACGTAGGGGTTGTCTAAATATTATCTAGAATTCTATTCAGGCTGGGCTGATGTTTGGCCTGGCTAGAAGGCTGACACGACGTCATTACGCCTCGGAAATAGGCACTTTTCCCCTCGTTAGCAACTCGGCGCTGTCCCCACTCCGCTATCAAACTACATTCATAGTAAACTATCGTATGTGTGCTCTTCAATTAACGACACCTTTTTTATGAGCTTTTATATCATATTCGTGTTGGTTTTTCTATACGTTTACGTCTGTACCTAGCTGCAAAAATTCAAGTCATTGGATTTAATTGTAATATTGGCAGTTGGCTTTATGACCTACTGAACCAATCTCTGACTTACCAATCTATAGGTACCTACATATAATACAATAGACTTAACGAAGTCCAAACTCTACATTGAATATTTTAGAAAAATAAAGAAATTTCTAACGAAGTGTAGGAACGAGTCTGGTGGCGAAAATAGATATAGTTTAGAATTTATGCCCGTTTGTTCGTCTGGATGTACCTATGTTCCGGATTGGCGCATAAACGGCTCTACGGATTTAGATGAAATTTTGTACACAGATAGTTTATAACCTGGATTAACACATACTGTACTTTTAATCCCGGTAGTACGTTCCCGTGGGTTATTTTTCGACATCCACGCTGAGGGCAAAGGCTATTTAAACTTATGACTTTATGACGTAATCAATCATTCTAGCTAAAAGGAGTTAATAAGCAATTAATTTAAAATTTCTTTCTTAAACATAGGTTTACCTAGAGAAAGATGCTTTTAACAATACATTTCATTAGAGGATAATCTAATTTCGGGAATGTTCCAAAGATTCCATTTTTACGACGTTCCATAATCCATCTTTGCGTGCTCGATACTGCTCTACTCCATCATCTAACAATTTAAACTTTAAACGATTTTAACATAAAGTGCATTTCAAATCAACACCTTTAAGACCTTTTAGTATGAAATTCTCTTCTTCTTAATTAATGTTCGGTAGAGCACAAAGCTATGATTGTGTATTTTTTGTACAGTACTGTACGTTTATTGCTGGAGTTTTAATTTCTGTAGTATTAATTATAAGGGTGCCGGCGATTATGAAGCTTAATTGGTACCTTTGTTCTGGTTCAGAAGGGCGAAAAGGGATTTAAGTTTTAAAATACCACTTTGGATGGCTTTCAACCGGTTTCTTAATCCACGTCTAGGCTATTTACGTAAGTTTCGTATTTGAAATATCGCTCTTAGTTCCGTTGCTATTAAAATTTAAAAAAAATATATTGTCTGTCTCGTGGTTTTGCAGAAATAAAATCATAAGGTACACATGAATTCAAAGAATAAGAATCTGTTCACAGAGTCGCTTCAGGTAGTTTATGATTAGGTATGACGTAAACCGTCATTAATATTATTACCAATTTATTCATATTCAGCTAATTAAATCAGTTAGCGTGTTTTAAAATGAACATAATTTACGCCGTTGGCAAAGTTTGACGTAATTATCATAACTTGCTTTTTACTCCGGGTTCGTTCACGCGACCTTCGAATTTGGGTAAAATATTTGCTCTAGTTACGTCTTACGTTGACTTACGGCGCGGGCGTCGTGGTCCGCCAGTTACCGTAAACCACGTAAATTAGTTTAAGTGTACTTTAAAATGAATTGGTTTAAGTGTACTTTAAAATGAAACGGAAAATTAACGCATACTTTGTAATAACTTGTTAACGATTTGCTAACATTAGGTCAGCCAACACTGATGCAACAGACTAGACTTAGATAAACAATGGAACAGTTTAGCAATAACAAACGACCGTGACGAGTAAAGAAAAGAAAGAAATCCAGCAAAGTCGACATTCCAACGCTATTTAGCTCTGCATCTCGTCCCAAAACCGGTCAAGCCGAAATTCAAGATGGCCGGCATGGCGGGAATACTTACAATATTTACATTGACATTTGCGTTCGGGCGCGTTCGGTTCATGACGCGCGTGACCTTCACCTCGATCGCAGGTGAACGCGCTTCGAACGCACCGGTAATATCTCGAGCGCGTCGACGCGTTTCGTTGATGTCCCGCCGGCTGTAATATTAATATAAATCATTAATTAATTTAATGTTTTCCCACGTGTTAATTGCTCACATTTGTCAAAGACATCTCTAGTGCGGTTTGCTTTTTATCGATCTTCAACTCCTTCTCACTAATGGCAAGTAATTATTCACACTTGCTAAACAAAAATTGCTTTTACGAATATAAATAATATGTCTATCTTTTGTAGCACGTGCTCGACCGACTGTAAACTCTAGATCTAGATATCGTAGGTCTTTATTTGGGTTAATATTGACTTAGTCCAATATCTCTACAATCAACATTAATCGTGTTTGGATACACTGCAGAACATCAGTCGACTTTGTCAGTAGACATTCGGCAGACATTCGTTGTCTCAATTGTTGCGTGTTTTTTCCACGCCATTGGTTGTACGCGACAGCAAAGATCCTGATAAGGATTTCTTATTGTTCTAGTCAGTTGTCGTTCTTTACAGTAATAATTACTGATTTATCGCGTTCTTTTTCAAGGTTTGCTGCAAACTCGAGGCTATTTACTCATGATATTAACATAAATTATGAGCAAAATCACAGTAAGTTCTTCATCCTATTGCGTCAACAAAAGAAGACAAGTAGGTTTCATATATTTACTTAATATTATTATTTTTGCGTTATTAGTAGTAAAATTGTCTAATAAGAATACCATTTTCTTTGTTTAGCCTATTTTACTGTCCCACTGCTGGGCAAAGGCCTCCCCTGGACCTTCCAGGAACTCTTTTCCCACACCTCGAACCAGTCCTCGCGGTACGCGTCATTAATATTACAAAAATAATTTTATAAACTTATTTGGTGACAATGGCAACACTTCACAAAACGTCACCCTACATTAACGTATCACAAAAAAAGCATGTTAAAGTATTCCAGAAAGTTTCTGATGTTTGTAGATTGGGTGTGAAGCAAGTAAGTCGCACGGTGACAGCTGCCACTCAGCCATGAACGTGATGACGGCTACTAAATAGAAGCCAACTTTAGTCACAGCGCACGCGCACGATTTTATTTAACTATGTATTATTTAGTCATTACTGCTTGATTTAGACTGCTCAGGCGCGCGAAATGGGATTAAAATTAAACGGAGAGAGATGAGGCATCCAGAAACGATTAAGAGCAATTTTAAAGACAATTTCAAGACCTTTCTGATGATTAATTGTCAGCTATTCGTTTAAAAGCTTTAAAGCAACAATCTGCGTCAAATGAAAAAACAAACTTGCTTTGATTCGACGACAGCGCTGTCTACACAATCTAAAGTGCTAATTGAAAGATTTAAATAAGTACCTCAATGTTTGTTTTGTCTGCACTGTTTAAATCTCTCATGAGCTTGTTTTTCATCGACTCATTCTTAATACCCTTTCATTTGTTTATTTGAATGTATTTTCATTGAAAAACACTTCTTAGTAAGTACCTTGGCCTATTTCTAACAAATGTAACAGCTAATAGGAGAAGACCTTAACTGTCTTAGTGAAAAATAGTCTCTGTCAAGGCTAGTCTCATTAAACTAAACGTTTTGTGCCTTCAGTTAGGCGCAGCTTCTAATGATTTTAAATTCAACATCACGTCTAATTGACCGGAATGATTTCTTTGAAAAAAAATTAATGTTATACTAGACCATTTGCTTCGTAATTTGATATGTAAATATTTGCAATTATATTGTTTTAACATAGTGTAATTAATTTGTAAAGTAATGTCTACCGCGGCTATAAAAACGATAATCACGCAAACATTATCGGGTGTATTTTCATAAAACTTTCACCATATAAAAGACAATTTAATACCCCGAATTTTAGTATACGGTTTTTATTTGTTTGGTGTTTGACAAATCAACAATAGATGATTGTTTCATATTTTGCAATAAATTACCAGCGTTGTGTCATTTTTTTTTTTTTTTTTTTATATATTGCATCTCGCAGTTCATCCTTTATGAGGATGGCTACTGCTTAACCGGACTTTCCTGTGGATGCCTCGAATTAAGGCCTCCAGCCAGGGCATACAATAACTTAAAAACTAAGCGACAGCGCTAAGGGTAACCCCCTGCGGGGTTCGGACCTCGGCTCAGGGCGTCGCTGGAAGAGGACAGCAAGGGACAGGCTGGATCGGTATTATTATTGGTGTTTAGGGGCGAATTTAAAACTAAAGGCTCAGCTGCGCGGGCTGGCTCGAGCAAGGGTCGGGGGGGCGTTGTGTCATCGCGCTTCTCTTTCTTTTCTATGCAGTCCGATAGTGACCGCGTTTTAGTTCATGAAGTCGCCTTAAGCGAAACAGTTAAAGACAAAAGCGTTAAGTACGTCACTTTATTTATACGTATTAAGGACTAATTTCACCATTGAAACTGAACGCGATCACCAATGAAACTGAAATCCGCGATCAAGAGCTGTCAGTGTCATTATTGTTATGGAATATGGACACTGTTCTTAAACGCGGTTTAGATGACAAGATCCTTAATTCCTGTAATTAAAAACGTTCAAAATCTAGTCGCAATCTCATCTCAGCGACAATCTATGTTAAAAACTTGTCAACATTTTAGGGAAATTAGAGGTATTTTGGGCAGATTGAGACAGATCAGACTTTGAACGTTCCTAAAATTACGAGAATTGCTCCTCTGATCACGTTCAGTTTCAATGGTGAAATCAGCCTGTAGTTTATAATTATACATTTACGTTAATGTTACGGCCTAAAAGTTCTATTTATCAATAGTTTCGTTGATCGTTCCATTAGTTGTCGAGCGAATACAAACAAAGGAGGATCTCATATGACGGAGCTTCAAGGCTAACCGGTTTAACACTTATCTTCATGGATATAATTATACAAATAAATGGCTTCTAGGCTGCATCACTAGTTTACATGTTTATGGTTCTTCATTTAATTAAATTTATTAATTGGCTGCCTTGTGGAATTTATAGGCTTGCATCTAATATTAAACGTAATAAGAGTTGCAACTCTTGTTACCTGCAGGTATAACTAGATTTATCCTAGAATGGATAAAATGATGACGTCACAGTCAAGAAATCCAGTAAAAATATTTAAGACGAGCTTCCCGCGACGTTAACGCCGCATCTTTTCGTTTAGCGTCCTTTCTGACTTTTTTTTTTTTGCTGGGCTCCTAATGGTCCTAGCGTGATGTTAAACAGCCGGTAGCCTCCCTCAAGACTTGGGATATCAAATGGAAAAATAATTTTTCAAATCGGAGCTAATACTCCGATTTGAAAAATTCCAGAGAATTACCCCCTAAAATAAAAACTTAGAAACAAAAAACAATACCTCTTTATTATTATTATATTACAAGTATAGATTAGTATAGTACTAGTTAAAGTAGTATAGATTTTATATAAAAAAAAAACAAGATGAGCAGTTGTGAGAAATAGAGAATCCAGTATTGTATTCTAATTCTATCAATAGCACAGTTTTGGGTAGCGCCTACTACATTTATAGAACTGTCTAAAAATTCTTGTTAGTTGAATAGCTAATACGCGCAGATCTTGAAATCAGCACGTGTATACTTAACTTTTTATTCCACGTGCAAGCTTCTAATAAACCTACTTGCTGAATTAAAAATAAAGCCAGTGTGTAGGTAGACTGACTTTATTTTAGATTTATAAAATAAATATCAAAAGAAATTGAACAATTTTATTTATTTTGGAAAATCTTAAATACAATATGACATGTACAGCTTACACTAAAATAAGTATGAGCTCATAGCTCATTGGGCATCAAAAAATTCGTCCGCATCGCTGTCAATGGGAAAAGTGCCCAAAAGGCTGGCAGCATTGCCACGTTGTGTGGCAATGCCGATTCTTTGGCCTAAAAATTAATAATATTTTTTTCAAGCGATTGGTCGACTCAATCGCTTGATGACCGAAATACTCGACGAGCACTTGGACCACGACTCTAGTGTTTCAACCCCAAACTGCTCAGACATATTATAATAACGCCCGATGAGGTTGTTATATTCGCACCGTTTGAGGTTTTCTGCTCCTGCAGCAGCAACCACAACACAGTCCGTTGTACTAGGATGACGGGATGGCGCTGTGTGTGTCACCAAAGTGTCGCCACAGGTTGCATCCCACACCGAAGGACCACCCAATCTTCTCTTCTTGTTTTTCCATCGTCGCGTGCCAATCCATTTGGTACTGGCAAAACCGCTGGTAGCTGGCAAGTGCCTAATGGTGATGTCGTTAATAATGCTGGCGTGCCTTCCCGTTAGCCATTTAAATATTACTAATAGATTAGAAAATCAATAAATATGACATTTAGCCAGCAAAGGGTCAAAAATCCTTTAAATACCTGAATATGAGTATGTACTCATATTCAGGTATTTAAAGGATTTTTATGCTGCTATCACAAGCGGTCAAATGTACATGTTGTGTGTACATACATTTGACCGCTTGTGATAGCAGCAGAACCGTCTTAAAAATTAACGATTATCGTCCAGCAATGTAGGTACGAGTTTATCTATGTATTTGAATATAAAATAAAATCGAGGTGACTTAGGTCAAAGGCAATCATACGACCTTGAAGAGTGTTGTGCGAAGCTAAACATATTATTAAAACTTGTTACTACAAGTAGGTATATTGCGCAACATTTTTAGAGCTTTCATTTTACTTTTAAAGTATTTAATTTATGATTTACTCTGTTCGAAAGTAACTTTTATTTTGCCTGAAATAATGAATTAGTTAATAATTGATTCAAATATTCCAAAGTTACTGCTTAGCTGCTTAGATTGTTTAGTCTTCTTGTTTTTTATCTTTTAAGGCGCTGTCCAAATGTAGTTTTTTGTCGCACAATTACAAGCCTGATTTTTTTTATGTGTTTTGTAAATGTTCAAAGAAAATACTTAAGTACTTATTCAAAAATATTTCATAAATAGGTATAAAATTATAGTATCATGTTAAAATAATCGTAAAACAAAGCTAAACTATCATACCTAACCTAATCTAAACTAAATATCTAAGCTAAACTATCATATTTTATGTAATAATAATGAAGGGAATTACTTGACTTTATTGGCTGGCTTGAGTGGAGATTCGCAAGAGCAAACGTGCTCGGAGGAAGGAAGTATTCCAGTAAGATGCTGGTAGGGATCTTGACCGTACTTCCGGGATTGTCCTGATAGCCGTGGAATACCTCTCCACTCCTCATAAGCACCTCAGGACATGTTGCCCCCTTATCGCTACGTCACTATGTGCTAGCGACAGTTTCCGGGGGCCCACTATTGAGTGTGCAAGTCACCCCCTGCCATTTTATCCGTGTATATATTAAACATTGATCAGGCAGGGGTCATAGTTCTTCCATAGTTCTTGGCAACCAGTCCACTTTAGCCACCCAAACCCATAGTCCAACTTTTTATTTTTCCATATCCTGCAATAGTCCTACACCAACCGGGGGTTATCCTTGGGTGCACTTGCATAGTGCATACAGGGATAATCGTCGGTTGGTGTCACATTTCATTAAAATTTCCTAAGGGGCCTCTGCGAGTTGGCTTCGGCCCCTCGTACGCCTTCCAAAGGACCGGGACTCAATGGTCCCCGATATGAAAAAGGGAATTAAATCAACTAAAGAAAGTGCTTACCTAAAAATATTCCACTGATCCGTGCATTTATTTTTTAATTCTATTAAAACTGCAAAATTGCTTTTGTTTTGGTGGTCATTCGATTCAACTAACATCAAACGCATCGCTGTGTTAGTCATTTATAGAATTAGCCATTTTGAGAATTAGTCCATAATAGACTCAGTTGCCATTTTCAGATGTTGGCATTTTGCGCCTAAATCCTTATTTGGTGTCATGATGCGCTATTGTCAATTACCCAAAAATGTGCTTCTTACCGCCCCTTAATCGGTTGACGGACACTGAACGAGACACAGATGAAGTTTTATTGTTA
Source organism: Gortyna flavago (assembly GCA_963669345.1). Lineage (NCBI taxonomy): Eukaryota > Metazoa > Arthropoda > Insecta > Lepidoptera > Noctuidae > Gortyna > Gortyna flavago. The sequence goes on along the minus strand of OY770131.1, from coordinate 13,685,806 downwards.
TTATGCCTACGAAGGCGTTTAGTGTCCCGCAAAGTATTAACTAGGTGCATAAGTTTCGGTTACGTTTTCGACCGGAACTAGAAAAAGAGCCGAATATTTTGTTACGGTTTCGGCTGAAAACCGTATTTCAATCGGACTCTAGTCTTCTTTTTTGACGATGTACAAAAGTAAATATCGATTAAAGTCGCATCGCAAAAATAACAATCTTGTTTCAACGTTACCAGTTAAGCTATCCAATTCGACCGGGATGATTGACATACCGTGCTGTGTACATCGGAAAATTGCGAGTTACCAGAGGGCTCGATTTCGCCGTATTATGATTTATTAGTCGAATCCCATTGCTGTCAACCCCACAGCGAACAGAATTGAACAGCTAACGAGATTAAATGGTAAGTGACTAAATTGCCGATGCTAATGTAGCAGGAAATGAGACTGTTCTATCTTCAATACTAATTAAGATATTATTGAAGATACAAGGCTTAATCGTTTAAACTTGTTTGAAAACTGGCACCAAAAATGGCGCTACCTAGTTTTTGTTAGGATAAAATCAAAAGTCATTCAAATTAGGCTTAGAATCAGCACTTTCTGAACGTCAAAATAATATAAGACAGTCGTCCAAAACGATTGCCCTTAACCACATCCTAGTGCTTTAGCTGGGAAGAAGTAAGTGGAGCAACAAACTCCCCAGCAGCACCACTGTCTGTTAAGTTAGAAGAACTTGCTTCAAATTATTATTTAATTTAATTTATTTAATTTAATGTTTTGAGTAAATACCGACCTAGAAATAACTCCTAGTTTCTTTTAGGATCGAATCATTGAATATAGGTTGACAGACAAATACTCGTAACACTTATTGAAACTATATTCTGGGTCTCGATCATTCTATTTTAACAGTCCTAAAAGGGCGCCGAAAATAGTCCCAATGCGGAGTGTTTTCAGTGTTAGTTAGAGCCCATTTTCGGAGACACCAAGTTGTTGGGGTGAATGTAAATACGATTTGAATTTTAAAGCAGGTTGGACACGCGTGGTGTATTAGCGCTGAACACTCACAGGCAAGGAGCCTTGACTCTCGCGTGTTACAACACATTTTTTGTGCCAAATGATATAATGCCGCGACTTTTTTAAGGTTTTTAATGTAGCAAGGAATGTTTATACGCGATGGTTAAACTTTTTTGTGGCATAACTTGTGCCTTTGTCCTGGAGTCATGTGAGGTTAACATTCGTTAAAATGTTCGTCGAGTTTAGACGCTCGTTTTAATCGTCGACTCCTTGAATTCACCGCAGTGTTTTGTGTTTTTTATTTTTTTCGCTGTTTCTGTTCTTCTAGTTTCTTTTATGTTGGTAAGATGAACAAAAAAGAGTAATTATTTTTAAGTTAGCAACTTGATTGGAATAAAGAGTTCAGTAGTTGATATTGATTTTATTCAGCAAACAAAAAAATTGAGTTTTATTCTTATAAATAAGATACTTACTTATTTAAATGTACAATAACAACACTTAATTAATAAATAAAATAAAAATATAATACCCCAATTTAACTAAAACTATTAACAAACTAAAATATTACGCCTAATAACTCCTATTTTTAAATTACTTACTTGAGTATTTAAAAAAAAAAATGTTTACTACGACTTTTAATGAAAATCACAACGTGGGTAAAATATTCTAATGATTCTAACTGTAATACTGGTTTTCAGCACAGCTTTTCAGCTCTGTTCGCGATACCGTGTAATACTGTAGCTGGAAACTCCCCTTGCATTCCATGAATGGGAGCCCATATTTCCGGAGTGCAAGATCTCATCAAAATCGGATCAACGGTTCTGGATAATAGGGCGTACATAACATACATACACTTGACGCATACTCTTAATAGGGCGTAGGTACGGAACCTATATGATATTTATATAATGTATTTTTTATTTTACATAGTAAGGGTCTGCTACGGCATAAAGTATATTTTTTTTTATATTTCGCGACCCGTAACAATTTCTTACGTATTTACAGAATCATCGTCAATACAACCCTCCATCATATAATTTCATATATATGTCGCAGCCAACTGGTTAAATTAGCCATTCATTTAACCGCCTAGCCTTTCAACTAAACGGCGGCCGTTCAACTAACGGCCTGAATGATATTCAATTACAGTTTAGGTTGTAAGTCTGTAACCAATCACGCGCGAGCCGAATTGGTCGCAGTAATTAAGGCATTGCACCCCGACCAAGTGGGTTAGGTTAGGTTAGAACTGTGATCAACCGCGTGCGAGCCGAGGGAGGAAGCGAGGCGAGCACTACTTCTAAAGGCCAGGCGGTCAACTCAACGGCTAATTTAACCAGTTGGCTGCGACATATACACCGTGGTTATATCACGCGCGAATCATATTTTGTTCAACATGATAACCTGACACTGACTTGCAAATTGCAAAAAACGTCAGACAATTTGAATTTTTTGGTTACCCTGGCGCTTCTCATTTAAAAGTACCTAAGGTAGGGTCTGACAGCTTGAAGACAGGTTTGAAGGTTCTCAGCTTCAAAACCTCAATTCAGAAACCATGTGTTAGTGTTAAAATCCTTTTTTAACCGAATTCAAAAAAGGAGGTTCTGTATGCGACCCGTATGTTTGTATGTCCGCGATTTTCTCAAAAAGTAATGAACCGATTTTGATGTTTCTTTCATTAACGTGACGTGACGTGACTTTCAGGAAGGTTTTAGTATACTTATTATAATACATTAGGTAATTATTCACTTCTTACGTATTTTTTTGGATGTCGGTTTTTTTTTTTGTAAAAAAGTTTTTTATTTATTATGTAATATTTCGAGCATGGATAATTTATTGTTCTAATCTCTAATAGATTGTTTATTGCCTTTGTCGCTTTAGGTGGCAGATTTCGAAGAATTTCATAATTCAATCTAAGTTATTCTAGATGTTGTCTTAGATAAGATTGAGAGCTTAGTGTGAATAACGAACAACGAAAAGAAAATCAAGGAAGAAGAAGCCGTTTGCTTTGGTACTAACTCAAATACAGCGAATAAATTCTTTGTTGACAGCCATACGAATACGATACGGCTTATTTTGATAAATAGAACGATTACGAGACCATAGTACTTACTAACTTAACTAGAACTTATTTTAATTCATAATTAAGTGTTACAGACATTTTTACTGAATTATGAGTGTCAGGCACAAAAAAACTGACCACTCAAAAATCATTAGCTTCTGCCCGCGACTTCGTTTGCGTAAAATTTCTCGTTGTAACATAAAAGGTATCCTATGACACTGGGCAATATTGTAGCTTCCCATTAGTAAAAGAATTTTCGGAATCGGATCAGTAGTTCTGAAGATTACCCCCTAAGTACATATAAACTCTAAAATGATACCTCTATTTAATATTAGTTTAGAATTTAAGTAGAGAGAGTGAGAGCCGTGGTGGCCCCAGTGATAACGGCCGCGACTTTAAGAGTTGTAGGTTCGAACCCAGACAGGCGCTTTACTTTGTGTAAATTATTTCATCACCATTGCTCTCCAAGCGGTGAAATATCGTGAGGACACCGGCACGTCCTAGAACCAAACATTCGAAGACGTAATCTACCAACCCACACTGGGCCCGCGTGGTGGTCGTTTTTAATTTTCTTTTTTTATTTGAAATGGGTTTGCTCTTGACTCTAGTCTAGGTCAGAGGTGACAAAGACAGAGTCGACGATGGAGTGAGCTTACCCAGAAGAAGCCTATTCACTCTAACTTTGAAGAGATTCGGGTTGTATGCGCTCGGAAACACAGACGCAGGTAGAGAGTTCCACTCTTTTGCTGTGCGCATTAAAAAAGACATTTGAATACGCTTAGTTCGAATTTGTGGAATAACAACTTGGCAGGGATGGTAACTTGCAGTGATTATGGTATTTAAGTAGATGGTAAAAAAGAATATGATTTTATAATAAATAACCTATTTACAAATGAAACTTGAATGCGGGAAATCGTTTATTTCACTGCTCGCAGACGATAAGTGAACAACTTATAAATGTACTATTGAAATACTCGACGACCCGACCATTTATGTAGGACATTTTGTATTTCCAGTTCCCACCAAAAGTCCTACTAACCTCTTTAAAAATTTGAATGAATTTTGTATTGGAATAAAAGAGGTTTGTATCTAACATTACATAACAACATCACGCCTGTAGTCCTCTAAGGGCTGGGCAGTATACTTGTAGTACAGCCACATGTCGCCAAGCTATGTTAAAGTCCCATGTAATGGGGCAAGCTTATACAAATCCAGACTCCGGGCTGCTACAGAGAAATTTCGTGATGGAAAACCCAATGACTCTTTGCCCTACCTGGGACTCGAACCCAGGAACTTATGCTCAGCATTGGGGCTTGCGACCACAAGACCAACGAGGCAGTGTATTGTGGACGTTATAATTTGGAGTTATTTCTCTAGTTTACCCGTATACCAATTCTACTTAAAGTAGGTATAGGTACGTACCTATCTGAAACTAAAGTCTATTCAAACTAATTATTTCAAGTTAAACAAATATCTATTTTATTTTATGATATTTAAGTTGATTTTAGAGTGACTAGCACTACTGAAACAGTTAAAAATGTTTGAAGTTGTAGCGTAAACTGAACTTTAGTGTGTAGGAATTAAAGTTATTTTTCTATAAACCAATTTGTTTACATTTTTGACAAATAAATCGCGAATGCAGATTATGTCTAATCATGATCCATGATTTTACATACACATCATAAAATCATTACCGTCCTGTCCGACACGACAGCGATGCGGAATTATTCGACGCCATATTTTTGTTATTTAATAGTTTGAGTTAGGTTAGGCCCTAACCGTTAGGGTATAATACTTTTATTTTCATAGTTTTTTAGTTAAATAAGGGCTAACTTTTCAATAGTCAGATAACTTTTACTTAAGTACCTTCTTTTATTAGCCATTAATGTCCCATCGCTGGCCAAAGGCCTCCCTACTCTCCTTCCACCTCTCACTGCTAAGGACCAATCTTTATGAAAGGAGTCCAGCTCATCCCGCCGCAAATTCGCTATTTTCTCAGTGGTATAGTTTTAGACCCACCATACCACGAGGGGTATGGCCGTTTGGTGGATCCACAATTTCGTTTGCTATTAAGCAGGACCCACTGGGTCGCAAGTTTGGCCCATTGATCGTCTGACATGTGGCAGATGTGTCCAGCCCAATTCCATTTTAGCATGGCAGCTCTCCGAGTGACAACTTTTACTTACCAGAAGAATATTATTATTATGGACAGTTTGACATATTTTCTGTACAAAAGATGAATATTATCTGATTATTGAAAAATCAGTCCTTAGTATAAGTTGTTTATCCAGTGTATGTTTATAATGTAGAGGATCCGACATCAGTATATTCCATAATGTCTTTTGTAAAGGAACCGGTGATGATCTTGCAAATAATCGAGACTCCTTTGAGCTTCTGGAAAAAGGCCACGGAAACGCCCTACCGTTTGAAGGTTTGGTTGAAGAACAATACAAGAACAAAGTATTACTATAAAGCTAAAGTTCTGAAAGAGCTCATTCAATTTAATAAATTAAATGTTTCAGTAATGGATACGTATGTTCAAGACCATTAATCTAACAAAAGTACTGAACAAACTTGCTTGCAAGTTCAACGGGAGCTTTTTGGCGATAAAGTTTTCTTGTAAAGCTAACAGCTAGGGTTACGTAGACCAGTCTACTACCACAGCATTTTTGTTTTCTAAAGTTTACAGTAATGAGAGATATATGTGAACAGACACATCATCAGCGGCCTAGCTTTTTCCCAACTATGTTGTTGTCGTCTTCAGTACAACCGGATGCAGCTGAATACCAGTATTTTACATTAAGCGACTGCCTATCTGACCTCCACAACCCAGTTACTGGGTAGAACGATACCCCTTGGTAACACTGGTTGTCTGATTTTCGGGCTTCAGACGACACGTAACGACTGTCAAAGATCCACGAATGATAGCCGGGAGCTACAGCTTAACGTGCCTTAAGATGCACGGAGGGGTCTTAGTCTTGGTATAGGTATAAAGATGGTCACCCATCCACGGACCAACCGCGACAAGCGTAGCTTAACCTGATAGATCGACCCGCGCGCATGTTATTACTTAGTCACGAGCCCATCAGATCAAGAGAACAGACACATCGATCAAAATGTAAAAGGCTCAATTTGGGTTGACGTCCGAAAATAAAGGCTTCACCGCAAACGCTTGTCACACTTTATCATTTTTTATCCTTTTGGTGGTGGCTTGATGAACATGGTAACACACGGCCTCCAGTGTGCCATCGGGGCAGGGTGAATGTAACGATTAAAATTTCAAAGACCGCTTGTGTATGCCATGCAGACCGAAATAGCGTTCCCTCTCGGTAGATTGACGCTCACAGAACTACCACCCGATTTCGCTGCCGTTTGAAAAGTCTCGTGTCATGCAAATTTTTACTCTATTGTTTCGTTATTAAAATCTAATGTTGCAAAATGGTGACTACAAAAATATGTTGGTAGACTTACGTGCGACGTATGTTACTTACGATGCAGGAAACGAGGGGAGATACTACTGTATGTTTGTCGAGTGTCTGCCTCGAGATTTGTATCGTATTGTAGTACATTTGTTGTCGAGCACTGAATACCAAGATGATGTCACGTTTTATGATGTGCGTGATTGAATAAGGCCTTTAAATGTTAAGATAAAATGGTGCTTCTTAACGTTGACGGGTGGAGGTCAAATCTATCTAAGTTAGGTACCTACATTGGTGTGAGAAAAAGTTTAATTTTATTTATTGCCTAGTATTAATCACTGCTGCATCAGTAAAAGGTCAATTCGCTTTAAGAATGAATGAAGATGAAGTAACATTATAATAATATTTTTATGACATTCATAACAAATAAGGCGTCGAACACACTGCCACGCGCCAACGGAAACGAGGCACGTGGCCGCGTGTGAGTTTTAACACAAAAACGAACTTTTTTTGAGTTTGTAAAAAATCACGCGCGGCTGCCGCGTGCCCCCCTGTAGCGTAGCATTACGCGATGTAGTGTAAACGACGCCTAAACTACAGTTTGTTAGGTATTTACGTCTCAGTATCTCAAACTGGTGGCCCCTAAATCTCGTTAACAACAGACATAACGTTGATTCATTGCCAACAAAGACTTGAAGTACTCCATACGCACAACGGAGCATGTGGTCAGAACAATCCACGGCCCGATTACATAAGCTGCTCCAATTCTACTTATAAATTCCTAGACATCACCTCCGTTGCCTCCGTATGATATCAGTTCGCGTAATCTGCGCCATTCCGACCGTAATGGCGCGAGTGAGTCGCGCGCCATTCTCACGTCGACGACGGCTTTAGTATCCCGCGCCATTGCCGAGCCGCGCGCCGGACATCCGCCACGCCACGCCATTCCACGCCATTCCCCGCCAATGCCAACTGTCGCACCATACAATACCCTCCAAGGTGTCGACGTTTTGTTTTGTTTAATTGAAAATTTTCGTCATATCGCGGCCTATTGTCTTGTAAATAAATGTCCACGAAATGTGAAATTTTGCTAGTCATTTTCGTGGTCGACGATACGGTTCGTTAGTAGCTACTTCGCTTGAAAAACAATACTGTGCCTATAGACCTACTTACAGTGTGATGAACAACTGCACCTGCTTGCGAAATCGATACGAAGGTCGTTATGATAAAAAACCTTATTCATAATTAAACGCAACCACCACGTTACTTTTTATCGACCCCTCTTTGGGTAGTTTGTCTTAACTCTAAAGAGATGAGGCAAAGGAACTTGACATTCCACTTAAAATGTCACTTGAGCCAGTAATAGTGAGGGGCAAAGCGTAACTGTCGCTGGTCAACGGTTAGTTAACAGGGTGTTGCTATCATCACGTAGCGTCGCGTCTCAGACTACATTCGGTTTAATTTAAAGGCTTTTAACGCTTGTTGTTAATATGCTCTCACATGTATTGGTCCTGTCATTGACCTCTACTACAGAGCTTTTTAACCGCGTTGGACATACTCAACTCAATTGGTTTAAATTATTTATCGGGGCACGCGCTACTCAACTTGTGATTGATGCTTTGAGGGAACTTTGAGTTGCAAGTTACAAATACAACCACCAATCCATGAGTTTGTATTGAGTGTATAGTTAAATCAAAAAGTTATTAATCATGAATTCATAAATAAATCCTGGTACAATTGTGGTTGTTTTGTTAACATGAATTATTATAGTAAAAATACATACTCAGTCATCATTAGTAGGCAGAACTATTTCGAATAATCTTAGAGCTTTCATTTTATTTCAACTCTTGACTTTACAAACATTACATCAATTTGCAAATATTCCCGCTATCACTTTTCACTTGCATCGCCCCGTTCTAGCCCATCGACTGCTTATCAACCGGCGACACGCGGCCACCAGAGGATTTGACGCGGAGATGCGCGCCTATTATACTGACCACACTATACATCTTGCTACTATAGCACTGCCACTGCTATTCAATGACAACTAAATAAAATATGTTACTATTAATTAACTGTATTTATTAAGGGGTTTAGTTATAAATAAACGATGATCAAAGTTAAGTGACGTTGAAACGTCAAAAATGACTAATCACTACTTACTTAACTTTATGAATAAAGAGATATGTGTCTACAATTCTACATCACTATTTTAATCACAAAAAACAAAACGAACCACATAATCCGATTGCAGTTCTATTTATGAAAATTCGAACGTCTGATTTTACTAAATATGAAATACTACGCTTCGTACATTTTATTAAACTATTAATAAACTTTCCATACATTTCGAATGTAGAATGAGAACGCTGGACTCAAATCCGTTAGCTTAAGCTAAAATGTCGTCTGACAGCTGTTTGCCAACAAAAGTTTGTTTTTATTTTATTAAAAGATAAGTGATAATATCATAAACTTTCAAATAAAAAAACAGTATCCATGGGACGTTAAATAACAAGTAGGTAATTAAAACGTCACTCATCGTGCCTGAGAAGGGCTCATAACGAGAGCACTGACATTGATGGAGGATGCTGATAAAACTAAATTAATTTCTAGGGCATGTTTTCGTTTAGGCCTTAAAAATTCTATTTAGTAGATAAACAGTCGCCCTGAATGACTCGCGAGGGAATCGCGTGCTTGAGGCCTATGCTTGACCGAGCGTGCCGCCCTGGTCATTTGGTTGTTTGACTTCGCATAATAACTTCTTACTGTGAACTACCAAATTCCCACCGGTAAATGTTGCGGCTCCAGTTTCGTCCCAGGAGCCTGAATTATAAAGTAACTTGTTCAAGATTGAAAACTGTAACTTCCAACAATGGCAAGTTAGTTTCGACTGTAGTTACCTTCTCCTATTATGTAATAAGCTACATTTTTCTGTGTCCTCTCGGGAAATTACGTAAGAATTTCGGATTTTCGTTCATTGTGCAACTTTAATCCTGGATTTTTCTCACAAGCTCGTTCGGATATTTTGATGGAGACCATTTGTCAGTGTTGCTTAGAGGACTGGATAAATAAATGGAGGTTTCCATATGTATTATTGCTGGTAGCGAACACATGAATATTTAACCCTTTTTATGCGATAACCCAAATAAGCTGCGTGAAATCGTAATTACGCTTTATCTGCAAACTTTGGGGCATTAATCCTGCTGCTCTGATAGATAACACTGATTATGTTTATTAAAAGGCTACCTACCTACACATTCGTTGAAAATACTCATGGCTTTATTTTTGTTTCAGGTAAGTCTCCATAAAATCCTTGAAAGCTGATTTATAACTTTAATTCAGTAAGTAATCGTTCACCAATCAATTAATCACTTTATTACTAATCCAGAATCCAGACAGAATTCTCGCATACAAAACGAAAGGCCATAACTCATTGCGAACCTAATATGAACCTCAATCTATTATCTCTTAAACGATTTCGCACCGAATGAATATTCATTTAAGAGTAATACCATCCCAAAATGGCATTAGAAGAAAAAAAATACGCTCTTCTCGTGAAACGAGGAAACTCATTTAAATTTTTGATTATGAAGGAAAGCTCGCGAATGGCGGGCCAAATACCGGTTATCGACAGGGCAATAATTTGTTGTGACAGGTTTCCTAGTATTTCGAGTGCCCAATAAGCCTCGGTATAAATTATTTTTGGCTCGTAACTTTAATCGTTGAACGTAAAACTGACCTTGCCGACCTTATTTAGAGGTGCGAGGTAATGAAAAGTCCATTCATTAATCTCGCGGTCTGACGGCGGACGGCATGTAGAATCGTCTGCACATGTCGTTGGCCGTAAGACGAATGACCAAGTATCGCGCAAAAAGGTTTGGCCGTCGTCATTAGCGAGGGTAGTTGTAACCTTGTAATGAGGAGAGTTTGTGTGGACGGCAACATTCTTCATATCGCGGACCATTGCGCTGTTTAGGGTTCCGTCGTCTAACGACTGGCCCTTTTCATTATCTCGCTTTGAGGCTCATTCGCAACTATATCTTTGATGTTAAAACCGTAATAAGCTTGTCCGAATTGAATTTTATGGAGGTTTATGAAACCCTTACAGACTTGATGTTTAATGACGTGTCTTTTGAAACGTTTGAAGGGGAGGGATTTATCTATGGTTTGTGATGTCACCAAGTTTAGTTTGAAAAGTTACCGTGTGATGAGACCGGTATTATTCTATTGAAAGGGATCTACAATGGGACAATGAAATTTGGGACAGCCTTTTATAAACAAATGGGTCATTCAATCCCATTCTCATGGGATAACTATACAGGTCAATGGATTTCAAAACTTGATTTGTTTGGACAATCAAGGAAGTCACTCGATGATGCTGTTTGGTGACATAATCAGTTAAATGTAGATGCAAACACAAGGTGGGGCAAAAGTAATGTCATAATGTGAATGGGCTCAAATTTTGTTGGAAATGAAAAAAAAAAGGGCTCTGTTTTCACGGAACGTTTATTAAAGGTCCGTAGACCGATATAATGTTTTCAACTAATTTGTCAATTGTACATTGACAAATTAGTTGAAAAAATTATATCGGTCAAACTACCACTTCCTGAGTGCACATTTGCGCTCGTTTTACGGCATCTTGAATTTTTGCTCTCAAAACATTCTCCAACCTCCAAATTGGTGATTTCTTCTTCAATGTTGGCTTTCAATACTTGAAAGGTTTCTAGTTTGTTTATACATTTGCTTACTTTGTAAGGTATTAATATATTATTTTAATTATTGCGAATGTGTAGACTATGTGATGTGGGCATGTGGGTAATTTTATTTATTTATAGATTTTTTTCTGTACTGTTAGTTTTTGTCAAGGTCTGGCAGTTTGAGTAATTTATGTGGCCTACCCAAATGTCCTTTCTTTGGTATTGTTCGTCGAATCGTTGAACTCCTTAAGTGAGCTGCACGATTTCTGACAAATGCGTGCACTGACTGGACAGGTCCACTCAATCTGTGTGGTTCTTTCCTCAAAAGGCCATCTCAGACATCGATCTACATGGTCTTCACATGATCTGACCAAGATTGTGTCTGGACTTTAAAAGAGACTGATCTCTGAGTTTGTTTCGGCCTTTCTTCTCAGAGTAGTCAGATAGAAAAAGCCGACATCAGTATCAGTAGTTTTTAAAATATGATTTTGGTGTAAAAGTGTTTGTGCACACCTACTTACAAAAAATAAATAATTTATCATGGCCCCCAAATTGGTATTTCAAAGTTTCTATCGTTGCATGAACTGTTTGACTGTGTATCGCTCTATTGCATTGTCAATTAATTCTCCATCCGTCTACAACATATTATGGATGTATCAAATCACTTCATAACGCCATTAGCAAAAATTATGGTACATTACCATTAAGACATTACTTTTGCTACACCTTGTAGTAATAAAAAACCTGAAAGACAACCTAGATAAACTCCGTAATTGAGTAACACACTATAAATCTCAATCTGAATCATTTTGAAGGATATTGCTAATCCGTTGCTTCATATGTTCGAAAAATGTGTCTGCTCAACAACATAAATAACGCAATGAATGTTTTGGAACTGTCAAAATGAAATCCATTGCTTCCCTTATAGACCTTCTGATTAGGAGCGTACGTAACTACCCCGCTGATTCTAAATGCGTCATTTCCAAGAACATTGCTCAAACAAAAATACAGTTTCCCGTTTTCTTGTTTATTATTTAGTCAACGCTATAATTATCTGTTTACTTTCCAATCGCATTAAGATATCGGTTTACAGAAGGATAATGCAATATAGAGGAATCAGGGCAAGTTGTAACAAAATACCTACGTCACAACGTGCAGGGGGAGGAGGGTGGTCTGAGAGGGAAGACAATTGTTCAATTGATCACGTATTATTGAGATACTAAGACTGTCACATCCGTTTTGTGTCTCGATATCGGTATTCCGATAATATACGAAATATGTTACCGATATTCTCCGGTTTCGATAGCTGTCGTATTCGGTAGGTATTGTAATGTAGGTATATTGGTTTTGAAGTTGGCTTAAATATTGCATTGTCTTTTGATGTTTTTCGCAATTAAGGGTTTAGTATTTCAACATAGTTTATTAGATTTTAAAAGGGATAACTTTGAGAGTTATGGTTAGGCTACATAGATAGCCTTTAGGTACAATACATTGACCTCCTTTGCAAGTAAACTGGGGCCGAAGTGAAGAGCCTAAACCTTTTGAAAAAACATGCAAGACGCAATTGAAAATCAAAAAACCTATCCATCAATAAAACCTAACCCAAGTTGCCACACTTCGCCCTCAGAAGCTCATTCAAATCAATATTCTCCTATAACTTATCAATAAATTGAACCGTGACAAACGTTCCGAAGGGCGAGAAAAAAAAAAGGGTCTGACCACTTTGAGAAAATCACATAATTGAAGAACAGTAAACGGTGCGGAAAGAGGCGACCCTTGGAAATAATTCTCCAGGAGGACGAGCCTTTTGCCGGATGTCAAATGGAGGCCATGGTTCATATATCATACGCGCTTAAGGGACGGAAGGCGCCATGAAAAATGACCTGAACATTCAGTTTTATGTGTCACTTTAGATGTAAACATAAATTGATGTTGCGTTGAAATAAATTATCATTTGAATTACAGGCAAGACATGAATTTAATAAAATATATGTTGCCGAATAATTAGGCCCGCTATGCACTTATGCGGTGTCTCTCCACAGACTTACTTCTCATCTTTCTCCGCATGCCCTGTCACCTGCACACGTGAGGACCTAACGGCTGTGTCAGCGAACGCTATCCGCATTGCTGAATTTTGGGCCAAACATAGGCTATCGACATGCTAGGAAGAAGATTAGGCCCACTTCCATCACGCCTGACGGAAAGCAATGGATGAGGTCTATGAGGAAACGAGCGTGCCCAGAAAATGTCTGTTCACTCTTGCTTTGAAGGCAGACGGGTTAACTGTGAAAGGGAACATAAGGAAGTAAAGATAAAAGTATTATATGTAGATACCACGTGGTGCGCACTTCGTCAAATTCAACGTTTTACGGTTATTTCAACTTACATTATACAAACACGTGAGATATTAGATGTGTCGGCACGAAGTATCAGTAATTTTATATTAGAAATATTGGATGTATCCCGTAGTTCCTAAATTCTTCATTTATACAAAAACCTAATATAATTTCTAAGATACAGAATGTGAACTTTTGCCGTAGTAAAGGAATATTTTCACTACTTATCTCTTATGTACCTATACATCCTTGTCGAGAGTATTTTTAAAAGAATTTTCGGGCAGCTAAAAATGTCGAAATAGTACTTGTGTTACGTCTTTACGAGTTCGTGTCCTCAAAGGGTACTACAAAAGAATTAAGAAAGAGTAAGAAAGCAAGATCCTCTTGACTTTTTCGTTCACACCCGTTTCAAATTGTTATATAACCTCACGCCCCTGAAGGGTTCGGCAGAGGTGTACCTTAGCAAGTACATCCACATTTCGCCAGTTAAGTTTAGGTCCCATGTAATAGGGTGCGAGCCTGTCACGATCCGAAAAAATCCTGCTAGAAAAACACTTTGCCCGTCCTGGAAATCGAACCCAGGACCTAATGCTCAGCAGTAGCGCGTGCGACCACTAAACCAACGAGGCAGTCGTTTCAAAATATTTGTCAACTTGCTTCTGCCGGCGACTTGGTCCGCGTGAAATTTCGGCCCCCGACCCATCGCGTCGCATTCCATCGCCCGCCCGTGCTATTACTTCGTTCTCACTTAGCATTCTTACTGACTTTTTTTTTGCTCGGCTCCTAAGAGTAATAGCGTAATCTTAAATAGCCTTCTTCAAGAATTGAGCTATCAAACGCAAAAATATTTTTTTAAATCGGACTGGTAGTTCCAAAGATTACCCTCCTACATACAAACAAACAAATTTTACCTCTTTATAATAGTAATTAGTTGTTAGTAATTAGTATAGAAAAATGTACAGACTACCTAATGTTGTTTTTAAACTTGATACAATATACACGTAGATAGATAGTTATCTTTACGATAGTTTTCACAAAGTCATTTGGCTAATTACAGCTTACAGCTACCTATAGTTACTATCTATGTTTACAGTTGCAAAAAAAAAAAACATTTACATTCGACAGTTAGATTGCGTTAGTTTAACATGTAAGTATGTCGTAAACGACGAAAACTGTTTTCTATTAGGTAATTGAAAATAGGAGTATTCAATTCCCCTATGTCGACAAATATTTGTGTGTCCTATACAGACATACACTTGCGTGCAAAAAATCGATCCACCACGCCGTGCTCTTCGATTCGAAACAATATAATTGAACAAGTTTTACTAACAATAACCTATTAAATTGTATGCTAAATCCTTGCGGAAAGCTTGTACTTAGATTACGTTAGTGAAATAGTGATCAAAGCTGATCCATTCGTTTTTAGAAAGTCCGTTAAAAAAATCAAGTTCAATTTTAAACGAACACAAATAAAATAAATCTTTTATCAAAACATAGTTTATATGCAAATAAATTGTACCTAGCTTCCCTACCCTTCACACAATATCAAATAATAAATTATACTAAGATTTTTTAAATATCGTCTCTCGAATGGAGAGCACGTGGTGGGCCAATTATTTGCACGCAAGTGTATAATATCTATCTACTGGAACTAATATTTGCGCTTGCAATTTGTGTGTGCAATAACAGACTAACTCACTATAGGCCGATGACGAAGCGTTATATACAGTAGTAACTGCCGTTCATCCATGAGAAATAGGACATCCTGCAGCATCCAGCATCCAATCTTGTATTGGATAATGCATCTGTCTGCTAGATCATACGGGTATCTTTATCAGTGACGGTTCTTAGACCCGATGGGGCGAGGTCGAATCCATTGAGTCCAATTGAACGGTGCTCAGAAACTATAGTTTGTCGCGCAGTGCTCCGGAATGTTCTGGCATATTATTAACTTGATAGAAGTCTGTTGTTGGATATTAGGAATAAGTGGTGTCAAATGATTTGGGCTTGTTCGAAATATTAATAAACAATTGAGCGACGCGATTGGTTTTATTAGAGCATTGGACTTTGGACATGACCGATGTCCTTTATAATATTTCAATCAAAACCTAAAAACTTTTCAATAAATTGAAATCCTCACTTGTTTTTCTTAGAAGATTTTTTTAGAGAATATGATTAATGATAAATTATTTATTTCTGTAAGTAGGTTTGTACAAACTGTTATACACATCAGTCATATTTTAAAAACTAGATGAGGTCTGCGTTTCCTGTCTGACTACTCTGAGAAGGAAGTCCGAAACAAACTCAGAGATCACAGAAGTGCAGACATAATCTTGGTCAGATCATGTGAAGATCATGTAGATTGGTGTCTGAAATGGTCTTATGAGAAAAAATCACACAGATAAAGTCTTGTAAGATTAGAGAAACAGAACATCTACTGTTGGCGCCATGATGTCACTCGATCATTTCCGTAATCGCCGCGCTTTGTTTATGGACCAAGAAGTTCATCAAACAAATGGCGGCAGAAAATAAAAACTCGATAAATAAAACATACTGCACAATCAATGACGATTATGCATAAGAATTTCCACATTATGTCATCAAGCAGGTAAAGGAAAATCAAAAATGTCACAGGAAATGATCATAATGATATTTTTACACGATGACCTTTTACGATGTGACCTCAGACAAAATAATAAACCAAGACAGAGGGCTGTCAACAGTAATGTGAAGCCGGTTTCGTAAATACGTGTGCACTTAGTGAGGCGTAGTTTGATTGTAAATAGTTGTAAATGTGTGCGTGTGGGCGTGTATGCACAGAGCGGAGACGTAATTTTGGCATGCCTCACTGCATCGTTCTTAGCGCTCTGTCGTGGTTTTTTATTTGGTCGGAGGATGTGACCTATGACAGTTCGGATGTCTGGCTTCCTATTCCCAAAAATAATTTGGGACAAATTACACTGAAACACACATTAAGTACATCAACTAGTTAGGTTCTACATACATTTTTAGAAATATTAAGAATATTACAATCCCGCTTAGGTACTTCCAAAATCGGAACCCTATCCGTATAGCATCTCAAATTGACTTGTCCAATGATATGACTGCCTGTTAGCATTTTGTTCAATCAACCAAAATTACTTGATTTTACCATCAGGAACCCAGGGATTGTTTCAATTAAACTACTAACATATTGATTTTATAATCAACTAGCTGCGCCTCGAAAGTACCCTATGTCCTAATTCAGGTCATGGTCTACCCATGTTCCAAATTTCATCTAAATCCGTGTAGCCGTTTTGGCGTGAAAGCGTAACAAAGAAAACATACAAAAAAATTATCATATCTTTTCTCTTGATAATATTAGTCTGTTGACAGTGTTGACACAATACAATAAAACAGCGACATTAGAAATTCTTGACTTCTCATTACCGCAGTAAGAATTTATTGATCTAGTACTCCATATACACATACAACTGGTGGAGAATGGGCTGGTAAAGGACCACGTAGGTACGAATATGTAAACGGTTCCCCAGACAGCAACAACACTGGCTTTGGATTAAATTAAGTTGAAACCACTCATCGCTAAGCTGTTTTGATTAATAATTCAATTTATAATACAGTGTAGAACAGTAGGACTAAGCTGGGTATTTCGTGGTGGCTCGTACCGAGGTATTGTGAAAGCTCTGCTAACTATTCGAGTTCATATTAAGTATTGCAAGCTTCTACCTAGTGTAGCGTTGTCAGATTTTTTCGTGCAAAGCGGGACTGCGCAACCAGAACAAAACAGGGTTCTTTCGTCGAAAGCGGGACATAGGTAAACAAAACGGTAATAATCAGCAGTTTATTTTTATTTTTTACTACTTATCCATAGCTTATCTTAAGTTTACCATCATGATCCCACCAAAATCGGAAAATATCAGAATGTTTGGGTTCAAGTATTTAAATAAACAAATCAAAGCACTTATTGGCATCCAAAGTTCGTACGTTTCCTGATCCATTTCTTTATATTTTTACTACTTAGATATTTTTGGAACAGCCTATAGCTCACTGAGAATTGTGAGCTGTGGCTCACATCAGTAGCCCAGTTTGCGGCAATATACTCGTAGCTCAAGAACTGTAGCCAGCTCCTACAGCGTAAGGGATGCCAGTTCAATTGAGTGACATAAATAGGCTAGAGAAGTATAGGTTTGAGTTGCGAGTGTTGTATCGCAATTTTATAGTTACCATCTTACATGACACACTTTATATTGTGCCCGGATACTTTTATACATGCTGAGTGACATTATAGGAAACGTTTCAGAAGTGGTTCTAGGAAATAACTTGATTCTACAATTTCTGTAAATAATAATACTCTTCACCAAAACCTCATTTAAATATGAACTAGTGTTCGGATTTGTAGTTTTTGTTCCAGTGCTGGGCAAGGTCTCCTATAATTTTCCAGTTTAATTTGTGTTATGCCTTGTGTTGATTGATTACAAAAAAAAACACACACACCTAGTTTCACCGCAGGGACGATTAAAACACCTGTTAAATAAGTAGGTAGTGGAGCTATTAATGTTGAGCTTAGTGCGTTAACTTACTTGTTGAACTGGTTTTTGATTTCTATGTTAATTGTGGAATTTAATGTTAACCACCATACTTAAAACTTTGAAATAACTTAAAAACAAAAGAACATGTAAGTACACACAGTACAACGAAACAACACTAATACACTAAAGTCGAGCTTCAGACAGCGAAAATTTATCTCCAAACGGAGTACATTTTACAATCCCAATCGGTAACAGAATTCGTTTACATTCCCTTCTTTTACATCCGATGCAAGTTCATTGGATTAATTGGTTGTGGTCTTCGCTTTAAGGCTTTTATTTGTGAATGGTTCTGGTATATATGTCGCAGCCAACTGGTTAAATTAGCCGTTCAGTTAACCGCCTAGCCTTTTAACTAAACGGCGGCCGTTCAACTAACGGCCTGAATAATATTCAATTACAGTTTAGGTTGGAAGTCTGTAACCAATCACGCGCGAGCCGAATTGGTCGCAGTAACTAAGGCAGGACACCCTGACTAAATGGGTCAGGTTAGATTACAACAGTGATCAACCGCGTGCGAGCCGAGAGAGCGAAGCAAGGCGAGCACTACTTCTAAAGGCCAGGCAGTTAACTGAACGGCTAATTTAACCAGTTGGCTGCGACATATATACTCCTAGAGTACCAACAACTTTGCTTATTAGCGCCGTTTCTATATTACTAGCTTCTGCCCGCGAATTCGTCCGCGTGAAATTTATTGTTTGCCCATAAAATATAATCCTATAACACTCGGCAATATTGTAGCTTCCCATTAGTGAAAGTATTTTCGGATCAGCAGTTCCGAAGATTACCATTTACATATCTACAAACTCACAAATTCTTCTTCTAGAATTGAACTGCGATATCCGTTACTGTCGTTGATAAACTGTCCCTATGGCGCATAACTTATTCTAAGGTTTGAATTACTGAAAAGACCCACCAGTTGCTATAACCAATCAGTCACTATTCTGTAGCCCCAAGAAGACTTGGGGCTGATTGGCTATTGGGCTGAAGAAGACTTCAGCCCTAACGAAGTGGTTGTCGAGAAACGGTAGAAGAAGCGTTGACAGACCAATAGCTGATGATGATGTGGGTGGAAGACCTACAGAAGATCGCAGGGAAGAAATGGATGAGACTCGCACATACCAGGGAAGCATGGCGCAAAAGGGAGGAGGGTTTAATTCAGTAGTGGGCTGCCAACGACGATGATGAAGTCTTATTCTTCGTCTCGTGTCGATGACTTACATTTTGTCCGACCACTAAGAACAGCCGCGGACAATGGCGGCCGACAACTTTCACCCTTATTTCCTTGGTAATAAGGTTGAAAAGTGGTCCACCGCCAGTGTCCGCGATGGTACCTACGTAGTGACGCGCACCCTAATTGCTTAACATACTATCAATCGGAATCGGAATAATTTTAATTTTTCATAAGCTTGAAAAATTGGTCTGCTTAACATGAGAATACCGCAATGAATGTTGTTGACCTGTCAAAATGAAACCGATTCCGATTGATAATGTGTGACGCAATTGCCCGCGCTGGACATATACTCAAACTTAAGCAACAAATTATACTGTGTCGGTACAGTGTTAGTAAAAAGACTTGTCAAATAAATCCTCTTCGTCTTTAACTTTCCTACTGTTCTTTTAATCTGCTTGAAGTCCGACTTATCCCCTTGAAGGTTTAGCCGCAAAGCTCTTTTTTATGTTAGTTTAGTACGGCTTTCGTGAATGTATATTTCGATACTTTGCCAATATTGAATATATATTTAACCAATTTAATTAAGCTGAGTGTTATGATGAACTTAGGGATTATATCTATAAACTAGATTACAAACAACTAGGTATAGGGTTATATTGTCTGCTCATCAACGTAAATAACGCAATGAATGTTGTTGAACTGTCAAAATGAAAGCCATTGCTAAAGAAAAGAAAGAAAGAAAGAATAAAGTTGGACACAGCTAGTTTGCTACTGTTAGGCCTGAGTTCACCAACATTCAAACCACCCGGTTAGGTATTTAAACAGTTGGTTTATGTAAAATTTCTCGAAGTAATTTTAAAAATAAAACTGATTAAAAATTTAATCAGTTGATTTACCTGAATGTTGGTGAACACAAGGCTTAGTGTGTTACGCAATTACCAAGCTTGGTAAGGACATAAGACACCTTTATTCCGGTAGGTACGTTCCCGTGGTATAATTTTCTAACTCCACGCGGGCGAAAGCCAGAACCTTATAATTCTTTTAAGATATTACAGAGCTAAATAAAGAACCACCATTCAGTTTGGCAGCATTCCACATTCATTCATCATCTTAATTTACGTCAAATCCAATACTAATCCCGATAAATAGACGAAACGAATTACAGTGAATGGCACACAATAGGTAGCTACTGTAGGTACATGACATACCTAGTAACTGTCCAACAATTTTAACAATGTCTTTCCGCCTGGTCGCCAACGAAATCCACGGACAAGTAATATTGTACGCTTGACTGACATAAAAGAGTTCCATCACTTGTTTTTTGGATTCAAATGATTTTGTATCCATAAAAGATATTGGAAGATCGTCTATGATGTCCATGTTTCAAGCCTGATTTGATTGAAAAAACTATTCCATGCTCACTTATTTCAGTAATGGATTGCTGGGTTTATTATTCGACTAGCTTCTGGCCGCGACTTCGTCCGCGTGAAATTTCTTGTACTGCTGGTGATGTCATGCGACGCACACACACATCACTAGCCCGCAGTGTCACTTCGTATTCGCTTAGCGATCTTCCTATTTTTTCTTTTTGGGTAGCTCCTACGGGTCATAGCGTGATGGTTAATAGCCTATAGCCTTCCACAAGAATTGGTATCAAATGCAAAAAGACTTTTTCAAATCCGACCGATAGTTTCAGAGATTAGCGCGTTCAAACAAATTCTTCAGCTTCTTATATAGATTTAATACGCTGAAAGAATTCGAAGTAATACCTTTTGTGAATGGAGATCAGCTTTGGAAAAATATTATTCTATTTCCATTGTAGTTTATTAATTTGCAAGATCAAAGGTTGTATTTATTGTGTTGCTGGCTGAAAATACATAGATATTCCTTTTTCTTTTTGTGTGAATTCTGTACCAAAGACGAAGATAGATAGCTATTTTGTAGATGTTTTCAATCAAACAAAATTTCATCGTGGAGGAGATTATCGTGCCGTTGACCGCTTTGTTGGTCTAGCGGTCACAAGCGCTACTGCTAAGATAAGAATGATAAGTCTTGTATTTGATTACAGACAGCGTTATTTGGTTTTTCGTTGGGAATTTCTCAGTAACAGCCCTGAATCTGGAATATGTGCCCGGTTGATGGCAATAGGCTCGTCCCCTATGACATGGAAAGAAAGAAAGAAAATAAATTAATTTGACCCAGGTTAAGCACACAAAACTCAAACAAAAACAAAAAAAAATTGTATTGTGTGCCTCACACTAAATAGGCCCAATTCAGCATAAATGCCAGATAACTAGTGCCTGACGTTTGGGACATGGGACTTAAACATAACTGGCGTAAATTGGGAGTGCTTTAAATACGAGTACATATCTGCCTAACACTTCGAGAAATAAGACATAATTATTGTTCATTAACGAGACCGGCGTCGTTATTCTTGACGGACAGAGATAAAATAACATAAGTAGGTATACGTGAGGACCTTGGTCTTCAGGAGAAATCTACAGACATCTAGTAATTCCTGACTAAGGGAACGGACAGCCAGCAGCGTTTAGCATAAATTGATGTTCTCGAACAATGTAAGCAGTAGGTAAGCGGGTGAAGTAAGTTCCTCGTTCCTGTCCAAGTTTGATTACTGTTGATTGTGCCTTCGACCGGTCTGTCGATCAACTAGTCTTTGTTGTGTGTGGGACGAATATACATACGGAATATAGTTGGCTATGGAGATTCGATAGGGAATGTTTAAAATACAGCCATAGGGACAGCGCGTGCTTTAAAATTTGATCTGTAGGGATTAGAAAATGTTTGGTAGAAACATAGACTTATAAAAAGAGATGGACTTCGCGCCACGCATATCGAAAGTGAAGCACAGTAAGTATCGGGACCGCTTGTACAAAAACGCCACACGCTCACATTTACATCATAGTATGCCGACCGGCCGCCATTACGTGACACGACAGCGTCAATCGTCAATCACGCACACATAGATCGGTACGGTGCTTCACTTTCGATATGCGTGGCGCGGAGTCCATCTTTTTTTATAAGTCTATGGGTAGAAATTGAAATAGTCAGAGAGAAATATTTTTATTTTTGCGTTAAAAGAAAATAAAAATCTTATACTTGGATTTAAGACAGAAAAAAAGTCGTTATGGACATCATTTGCGAGTCTACCTTGGAGTATTATTACCTACCTACATATCCCCTAAATGATGTTTACTACAAGAAGAAAAACCCTTTCGTTAAAATAACATTCAAAACAATCAAAGCACGTTTGCTTTGATTGTTTTGAATGTTATTTGAACTTCTAAAAGTTTCAAGTAATTTTCTTTTAATCACAAGAAAAGAGCAATTGCGCCAAAATTACGTTCTCCAGCCAAAGAATCAATTGAAACATGTGGACCAATAAGTGTTAACCGGGGACCGATTCTTTCTACCATTGTTGCTAGACCGCCCACTCTGGGCTTGACGTGGACTGAATCACAAGTAACTCTGCACTTACGATGGGAACTCACTCATTTTGAAAACTAACAGAATGTAAGTACCTATAATACGTTCTCAGGCTGTTAGCCGAATGATGTCAGCTGCCTTTTCTAGAAAAGGACAGTACTATTGCATTCTCACTCCTTTAGTTGAAGCATTTCATTGCTGGATATATCATCTTCATCATCATTACCATAGTAATCCATTGCTATATAGGTATGTATAGGCCTCTCTAAACACACGCCATTAAATTACATTCTCTGTTACTTTGATCAATTTTAACGCAACTCCCAACTGTCTGCTTTCGCAACGCTATATACTACTGCAGTTATATCCTACAGATACTGTTCTAATTCTAAGCTGTTATAATGACGAAATTCATTTGTAAAGCCCCAGAAGACTGTCGAGATGGACGAGAATTAAAAAAAAAACAGATTATAATTTTGTCTCAAAGACCCAAGCCCAGTAATGAGTCTGCCGTATTATAATGGTTTTAATTTATTCCATTTACGCGGGCAAAGGAAAATTCGCAAACGAAGTGTACAATGTCGAGTCATCATGCAAATCAGAAGAGGCGTAACCATTACCATTGGGTTTTAAAACCAAACAAAAGACAATCTTAAGGTAACCTTGAGAACTATGAGCATGGAGACACCTCAGTGGCCGCTGTTAGAGCCGATTGTCAACACTTTCCATACAAACCAAGCGTGTCACCATTTACTCGTACTGCGACACTAATGACATAATAGAAACTGAGTGGCAATTCTCGTAATTTGAAGAACGTTCACAGTCTCAGTCTGTCAAAAATACCTCTAATTTCCCTAAATATTTGACAAGTTTTGACATTGATTGTCGCTGGAACGAGATTGCTACTAGATTTTGAACGTTTTTAATTACGGAAATTGGCCTTCTGGTGGCTTTGAATGGCGATCCATGACAGATGTTGTGCCCTCAACGCACTTTCGACAAGCACCACGAATTTTATTATAGTTCTTTCACAGTTATTTTGCATCAGTGTCTAAATCACAGTGATCTTTATTCTCTTTCTTATAAGGTTGCTGTTGGGTTGCTGCCACTGATAAGTCTCTCAAACTAATTATGATCTTTATTCTCGTTATTATAAGGTTGCTTTTAGGTTGCTGCTGTCAGAGATAAAACAGCTGTGAACGGATTACATAGTACTGCCGACTCAAGACGCTGCCGAGTCGACGATTCTATGCGCTGTGTTGAGAACTCACTGAAAGTTGAAAGAACGAAACCAGTGGTAAAGGATATAACATTTCTTTCAAATCCAGCTGTAATGGAACTAACCAATTTGGAGCCAACTCTCGGATAGCTTTTAGTAAAAGCTAAATTTAGTTTTTATTTCCAGCTCGATTTATATACCTGTAAAAAGAAAACTGCTATCGATTTTCTTCTTGATCGTGGTAAGTTTACGGTAGTACCTATTTGACTTTTCTCTTGAGAGAACCTTTTTGGCTTTTGAACCCTCTCATCCAGCTTTATCTGTCAATGTCAGTTTAAGTTATATTATCTGTAGTTTAGGTCCAATGCGTGGAATTAGTAGGTATGTATTATATAAAGTTTCAATGTCTGCTCATTCGTATCAAGTTAGCAACTTATTTAATTTGTTAAGAAAAAACTAACAGAGGGTCAGTACTTTAAACATATTTGCTTCATTACCTTCTGCTTCCGTTTATTATAGCAGCAAATTAAATACTTCTCGTTAAAATAACATAACACGTTCGTTAAAATCCCCTAGGTAAAATATTACCATGGAAAATAATCGTGCGTAAGTAAAATTCTTAATTAATATTCACGGGACAAGCGAGGAAATGAAAAATTTTATAGTCCGATTAACATTACAAGTGAGAAAATTGTTATGGGCCTTTAAATATTCGGCATTACTGTTAAGATTTTAATCGAACCTAAGGGGACTTAAGGAAACGTTTATTTGGGGATAATTAACAAAAAAAAAAAAAACTGATGTCCTATAATTCTTTTGCTTCTTTTTTCATAAAGATTTTATTTTATTTATTTATTTATCCTCACACTGGAACGCCATTCAGCAATTACACCAACGGAGCAAAAAATTACTTCATGTCAATGATTTCATAAGTAGTAATATATGTCAATGCTTCATGTGTTGCTTTCCATCCATCCTGGTGGAGTTCGAATGGGAGGCGATAGATCATGCACGCCCACGCATCGTCAAGACATTTCCCCATAGCCCCATCATTCCTTCCATATTGCGCACATTCTTTGCGGATTTTTGAAACTGAATGTTTTTTTTTTTTCAAAATAAAATTCATTCATAAATTTTTTCATTTAATTTCATTTTCATTAAAGATGTACTTAGATACTTATTATTATTTTAAATGTTTCTTTGTAAATATTATCTGGATATAATATTATATTAGATAGAATACTATCTTCAAAATGAATAACCATATTAACAAAGAGGGATAAAGATGAGAATAGGAATTAAAGCTCGCACACAGCGGATCCAAATTGAAGTAGGCCTTTGCCAAGAGCAACTAGAAACATTCTGTAAACTACTACTGTAAAAACCACAACGCATAATGTTCAGGATTAAAGACCTTGTATTTTTTTTTTACTAGCTTGCGCTCTTCCTCTCCTGGACAAAGGCCTCCCTTCACTGCTTCTATCTTTGCCGAGCCCGCGCGTCCTCCTTCCAGTTTTGACGAAACCTATCCAGCTCGTCCCGCCATCTCCTACGTGGTCTCCCGCGACCCCGCCTCTCTGCCTCAGGGCACCAATTCTTCGCTACTTGGGCCCACAGTTTGTCCGTCATGCGGCAGACATGTCCTGTCCAGTCCCATTTAAGTTGAGCAGCCTTTTGAGCCACGTCAACTGTCTTTTTTTTGAACCTTGTATTTTATAATTTATTTAACCAAATTCGTTTAATTATGCTTTCTTTCGTTTTCAATTACATTTGGCAGTCCTTTGAGTAGCTTCTGGTTCGTTTGGCACTTTGCTACAAGGGATCCGATACTCCGGGTGTCACTGACGTTTCCCGTGGGGTGGATTTCTGATCCTCAGTAAATGTAGGTTTCCGCAGTATTTCGTCTTATCAAATTATAATAATGAATATTTCTTCTATGCTTATTTATAGAAGAAATATTCCTTATCACATATTTCGTTTATCGTTTCTTTGTTATCCAGAAAAATATGTAAACAAGTTTTTCCATTGCGAATTATTTTAATGTTAACCTGAAATCTATATTTTATACAATTGTAAAACTATCTATTTTTGGCTCTTTATAAGCGATGACCATAAAATATTTCTATTGATAAATCGTAGAAAGTAGGTTACAGTTTATTTTGTGCTAGCTTCTGCCCGTGGCTCCGCCCGCGTGGTTGTCGGAAATTTCGGACAAATAGTATGTTACTCCTTATAATATCAGCTATATGCCTGTGAAAGTCCCGTCAAAATAGGTTAAGCCGCTTCGGAGATTAGCCGGACCAAATAAAATAAAAATAAAATGTTCTTTGTTGTAAAGTATATAAATAACAGATTTTTGTTAAATGAAAGTCGTTTAGTAAAAAGCTATTATTTTGACATTACAAACAGACACTTGAATTTAATTTATTTGTATGTATGTATAGATTGTCAATTCTTAAACTGGCAGTTATTATGTAGAATGGTTCTTAAGCGAGCCTTTGAAAGTCGCATTTGTGGCCATTACCAAGTGTTATTTTTAGAACAAATTTTTCCAACAATTGTCAGTGAATGGCAAAATGGTCCTCGTCAGACACGGTTGAACGTTCAATTAGTTTACAAAAGGTACATTAAAGCCTAAGTGACCTGTCAATGAACTAAGTAGTTCCAACTGCAGGCATTGTGTGCAGGAATCCAAAAATAAGTGATGCATCATTCAATTCTGATTTTGACGGCTTTTGAGTCGGAAAGTTACTCACTTCTTTATTATCATCGTCTCAGCAGAAAAATGTATGAAA
This sequence comes from Gortyna flavago, assembly GCA_963669345.1. Taxonomy (NCBI): domain Eukaryota; kingdom Metazoa; phylum Arthropoda; class Insecta; order Lepidoptera; family Noctuidae; genus Gortyna; species Gortyna flavago. The sequence continues at coordinate 13,659,078 of OY770131.1, read as the reverse complement.
AAGCAGTTTTTTTTTTCGTGATTTCAGATTTGGTCCCATAGTGAAAGTTGTTCATATTCATGGGTAGAACACCCTGTGAAAATTAGGAACCGGTAAAAAATAATCATCCGGTATATACTAGCAGCGCCCCGCGGTTTCACCCGCATAAGTTTCCACTGCTCTGGTCTTAGGCCCGAACCGAATGAAAGATCCTGCGTTTCCCCCATTGAAAACCCGCGTGTTTCACCAGTTCGTCGTCATCACTCACAATTACCTACAGCAGTTTATTTACTAGTAATCTCAAAGGTTGACTATTTCTGGTTGTCCCAGCAGTGGGAACATTGAGTCTACAGGACTTAAACGCAAAAAACGCAAGTTTTATAATGCCTGTATATGATCGACTACAGTAAACAAAATCAGAAAAATATGTAAGATAGGTATTATTTAGGATATACCTATGCTAGGTAGATAGTGCATTGAAAACATAATACAAATAATTTGATACGATAGATAAAAATCATGAAGATACCCCTAAAAACTTTTTACACATATTTAATATACATACAATCATTCTGATTTTTTGTCAGATTATTCTACAAGCAACATAGTAAAGTAATTTTTCTAGTCCAAACAATAGATTTTTTGTAAATAGATAATTATTGCTTCATATTTTGCAATAAATTACCAGCGTTGTGTCATCGCGCTTCTCTTTCTTGACTATGCAGTCCGAGTTCCGACCGCGCTTTAGGTCACTGTATATGCTATGCTTATAATAGGCAGACTAGCTGTTGCCTGCCGTTTCGCCCACGTAGAGGTCGGGCAGTATAATTAAGGATTTTTTAACCTTACTCAAGTCATGATCTGTCCATATGCCAAATTTTAGCAAAATTTTGAGTTACTTTCATATTCCCGTGGCTGAATAATAACAGCCGCACAGGTCGATCGACCGGGCTAAGTTACGCTTGCTGCGGTTGGTCTGTAGATGATCTTTACATACCGAGACCCCTCCGCGCCTCAGAAAGCACGTTAAGCCGTTGGTCCCGCCTGTCATTCGTGGATCTTTGACAGTCGTTACGGGGAGACAGAAGCCCAACAGTCTGACGAGTCCGAGTAACTGGGTTGTGGAGGTCAGATAGGCAGTCGCTCCATTTTAAATACTGGTAGTCAGCTGCATCCGGTTAGACTGGAATTCGACCCCAACATAGTTGGGAAAAGGCTAGGCAGATGATTTCATATTTATAATACATATTTGTAGGTACCTATGAATGCTAACTCCCAGTAACCAACGAATCGCCATGACTCTTTTCAAACCCAAGGTCGAATACTTGGCCCCAACACTCCACAGAAAATTTCGCAAAATTCCAACAACTGCTAAAATAACGTCATATTATCATTCCATAGTCCAACACACGACGCTAGTCAACACAAATTACTTGATAGTTATTGGTTATTGCCTATATTACACGGAACCCACTGAGTAGCGGCCATATTGCCTTGCGTTTATGTCAACCAATATATACTAATTGAGGAACGGGTCCTTGCGTAGCAATAAACAGCATGAGACCTGCTTGATGGCAGTGCACAAGAATTGAACTTATCAAGTTTCATCAAGAAATGATAATATCTATGTAACCATAACCATATGACCATCAGCTCTTTGGTATTGGATTAAATTTTTTATTAATTAATATTATCTGCCTAGCCTTTCCTAACTATGTTGAAGTCGGATTCCAGTCTAACCGGATGCCGAATTATTTATTATATTTTTTTACGGTTGTGTTTAAAGATCGCGTTAACTTAGCGATAAGACCGCCCATTGTATCATCCTGTAATATTTTCTACATTTATATCTGTAATTTAGAGTATTCTATTCTATACTTAATGTCAGAAAAACGATGGCTGCCCCTCGAAAGGTATTTAAAAAACCTATTTTGAAGTAATTTGATAGAAAGGTAACTGCTTACCTGAAAAGGGACTTTAAGTAGGTACATAAGTACCTGGAAAATAAACACTTTACACCTGAGGGACAATTCTCGTAATTTAAAACGTTCAAAATCTAGTCGCAGTCTCATCTCGGCGACAAACAAATGTCAAAAACTTGTCAAAATGTAGGGAAATTAGAGGAATTTTTGACAGATTAAGACTGAGATCAGACTGTGAACGTTCTTAAAATTACGAGAATTACCCCTCTGGTAGCCGCGGGCACAGCCAGGCTAAAAGCAGGCTTACTTATATTTCGTCAGAAAATTTGACAAATTAAGGTCATTAGTTCATTGAAATAAAATAAGACCTGGTACTTTTTGCGAAATATTTAGTTTTTGGGTGTTTCTGCAAGAACACAGGCCGTATTTTATTACAATGAACTAATGACCCCTATTTATCAAATCTTTTTATCACCTTTAGAATTATAAGAGAACATTATAAATAAAATGTATGCATGATGGCCATCAAGTAGGTAAGCTGTTTTTTTTTCTTTAATCGGATAAAAAATTGGTTCATAAATGTCAGTAGCAAAACTCGTAAAAATAAAGTACTAAACGTATATCGTTGAAAAAAAAAAACAAATGTCTTCGAAACGAGTTCCGTTTGACATGCTCATCGTTTCATCAAATACCCTTTTACTTATTTATCCAATTTCTAAATAAACTTCGACTCAATTTAATATCAAAATGTTGAGCATGATATTCCAAAAATCATAACGAAGTATCTTGTACAGGGACGTATTTGGACGAAAATTTTAATTTTACAATTGAATTGTTAAGTGACGAGGAGATGGTCGATGGAGTAAAGCTGTGACCGAATGGTGGCCAAGATTAGTCCAAAGAAACCAAAGCGCTAGGTTGACGATATCGTCAGTCGCGGGAAACACCTGGGTGACAGACGCTCGGAACTGAGAAGTATGGCAGAAGAAAGGGGAGGTCTAAACCCAGCAGTGGGTGATTCCGGGCTGAAATGATAATGAGGAATGATGAATTGTCAAGTCAATGGAATGTTGGAATGACGAACAAAATACCAATGTCAATTTCAATGACTTCCCCCACGTGTTAACGACCGCAAAAGCGACATTGTCAAAATGGCTGGGCCGAATGTATAACCTGCATCCGTCGCTCACGCATGGAATGCGAAAGACGAATGCTTTATTAATGGTCTAATTCACGAGCCCAATACGACTAAATAGACCGATCTAACCGAATGAGCTACCAATATAGAACGCCATTAGTTTCAATCAGAACGGTATGCGGTCGCATAAATTATTTATTATCATCCCATTCAATTGTTTATGGACGTTTATATTGATAGAGTAATCGATGCTAGTGTAAGTACAGTGACAGTCTGTGATGTAGACGTCATTAGTAGTTAGTTTATAGCTTCTGTCTACGGATCCGTCCTCTTAGTTTATCGTCGTGTTAACTAGATGTATGTCATTGTCATATCTGAGTAGAAATATTTCATACGTTAATTGCTTGGCATAATGTCGGAATTTTGATGCATTTTGTGGCAGATACATATGTTTGAATGATTTACATCGATCGTTTGATTATGTCGCTGTCGGCGAGTACGCATTCTGTTAGCACGTAGTTTTCGCATCTGAAAAATGCTTTTCCCCTTTCTTGTACAGTAACATGACGTGTTTTATTTTGTCATGTAGTCTATGAATCTTAAGCCGCTCACATTAAAATTGGCGGCTTTCGTCAGAAAATATGACAAACACTTCAAATCTAACGTTGTAACATCATAAATACGTCCCTATTAAAGTACACCGACGTAAACTATTTGCATAGCAAGTTTTTGTGTACATAATGTTCAAAAATAACAGTCAAAACGGTGTCATTACTCTCATAAATAATATGAAAGTGTGCGTAGTAATTTGTACAGAGTTCGTCTCTGCTATTTTTTATGGCGTTCACGTCAAAATCATTAATCACGCGCACACTGTATCTAGCGGTACATTCAGATTTAATATACCGACAGTTACCATTTTCATTTATTATTTTAATACGATTTTCGTTATAAGTATTGCAGATTCTTATAAAATGGGATATTTCTACTGGAATCTTTATCGATTATGCCGTGATACTATTCAATGACTTTACCCACATTCTCAACTTTATTCCCTAAGATCTATCTTTTTTTTTGTAAGCCCAAACTTTCCCACTTCTGGGCAAAGGCCTCCCCGAAATCTTTTCAGCAACTCTTTTCTCACGCCACCTCGACTCAGTCCTCGCGGTACTCGTCCAGGTCATCTCGCCATCTCTGGGCCGACCTCGGCGGCGCCATCCATCTTCTCCTTCAGGCACCCATTATTGAGGCTGACACCCTTCTTTCCTACATCCAGTATGCTCTAGTATGCTGCAGTATACTTAAGTACCTATATAAGTATGTATATCCGAAAGTCTGATAACCAGCCTTACCAAAAGATATCGTATTATCCAGTAAATGAGTTGTGGAGATCAGATAGGCAGTCGCTTCATGTAAAATACTGGTTTTCAGCTTCATCCAGTTAGACTGAAAGCCGACCCCAACATAGTTGGGAAAAGGCTAGGCAGATGATGATGATTCCGAATATATCTAATTCCAAGATCTATCTTATGTATCTTCTCAACACCACAATTAAAAAAAAACTTGTTATATTGTTGTGTGTCTAGTGGCTATGTAGACGTAAATAAGACTCCTCCTACATCCTTTAAGTATCGATACGAGACAATCGTCATGTTAATCGTTTCAACTCGATTACTTGTTAACGCTACAATAATATAGTCATGTAGTTGAAACGATTACATTGAAACAGTTTGTCGCCCCGTGATTGATAGCAGCTGTAATTAATTTACATCAGATAAGTTGACAGCTGGGACAAAGCTGAGGCTTGATTACCGGGAGCTTTATTATAACTATATTAAAGCCGGTTATTGTGTTCTCAGTAAAGTATGTTATCTCCTCTTTTCACGTGGATGCGGTGGATGGATCTTATAACATAACATCGCACCTCACACCCCGTTAGACAGAAGTGTACCTATAGTACACCCACAAAACACGAGTTATGTTAAGTCCCATGTAATAGGGGGGTAAGCCTATTGCCCTCAACCGGGCACAAATCCAGCCTTCGGGCTGCTACTACGAAATTCTAGATAGTAAAACCCAATACCACAGCCTGACCCGGGCATCGAACCCAGGACCTCATGTTCAGCGGTAGCGCGTGCGACCACTAGACAACAAAGAGGCTGCCTCGTTTCTTACAATGTGTGTGAATATAGGACTTAAGTACCTACCTTAAAAAGGTTCATACTTACCTACTTTATTTTGATGAATGAGCATATTTTACCGTAGGTATATTTTTTATTTTTCGAGGGTCTCATGAATACTTCGAAAAGGTCGAAGGGTAATACAGCTAGAATGTTACAGTCCAAACCTACGAATAATAAAAGGTTCAAACCTAATACGGTGGCTACCCCGTATATCGGAGGAGCTACGAAATTTCTTAGTCGAACGGCTTCAGTTGCAAATCGTATCTACCGGGACTCGACTGTAGTAAGTCTGTAGTAAGGTGTTAATATGGCGAAAAGGTTAATTTTACTTTGAGCGAATATAGCAAAAGGCAAGACAATGTGCTGGACCGTCCAATGTGCTAACATCAACATAGGTACTACGATCGCTCATCAGTCGTCATCAATTAGATCAATCTCAATCTGCGTACCCTTTTCTCAACTAAGTTGGGGTCGGCTTCCAGTCTAACCGGATGCAGCTGAATGTCAGTATTTTACATGGAGCAGTCACTCCATCTGGGTTGTGGAGGTCAGATAGGCAGTCGCCTATCTGAACTCCACAACCCAGTTACTGGGTAACACGTAACCCCCTGGTAAGAATGATTGTCAGACCATGGGGCTGCTGACTAACCATAACGACAGTTAAAGATCTACGATTAACAGCCGGGACCAACGTGCTTTCCGACGCACGGAGAGGTCTCGATATGGATGGTCAATTGGTCACCCATCTACGACCGCCCGTGTGGCTGTTATGGTTTAGCCACGAGCCCCCAATTCAGAATAATGATCCCTTAAATTGACAATTTTTTTACTGTTGCGTCGTTAACATTTTTTTTTACATGTCTTCCATTCTTCTTCAGTAATTTAAACGGTCTTTTGTAAAGACAGTCGCTGGTAGTTTTAAACAGCTGTGAATCTTCTGTATGGTGTCGTGTGTCTCTGAACGCGTTTGGATTATAATCGAGTTTGTTTTGGAAACATTCGACCGTTTAGTATTGTTATGTATTGTTATCTCGTCCGGTCAATCTTGTCTTGAAGATAGTCTATACTTAGGTACATGTTATACGAGTATACCTGCCTTTTTTAATACTTTGTCTGGAGATTTGTTGTTATAACCGTAATGAAAAATACACACTGAGAAAATTTCAACTACCTTTACGTTTCATGAGTCTACCGTTACGGTTCATGAGATACAGCCCGCTGATAGACGGACGGACGGAGAGCGGAGGTTTTGTAATAGGGTCCCGCTGGCACCCCTTGTTTACGTAACCCCTTAAAATTTGCTATGACAACCTTCTGCAGACGAGGTCTACATTCCATTGCACCGCACCAGTGGCACTGGGTTTAGAAAATGTGATTTTTAGGGCATCCCATTAAATCTGTGTGTACTTCAAATTCATAAGTTAAACTCAAACTCAACTCAAACTCAAAGCATTTCTTTCAATTAAACCATTTACAGGCATTTTTGAATTGTCAAGAAGTCGGTCAGTCAGAAAATATGAAGCTAGTTGCCCATTCCAAAGCGTAGGTACCTATGGAGAAGAACGGGCAAGAAACTCCATGGACACTCTTTTAAATTATATTTTTACAAAAATATTAGTTACATCATTAATGTTGAATTTATAATTATATGTGAGAACGGTGTAATAAAATAAAAAAGACGTACGTGTCAAGAGCGTCCAGAGTACAGCAAATAGTACTTAACAAAACAACAATCCAAAAAAAAAAAATTTTTTAAATAAGCCGAGGCAGCCAATTGATGACCAGCCCCAACTGACGGCGCCCGTTCACGAACATGACGCATAGATCAGCACCATTCAGCTCAACCATTTTGAAGGGAGCTAAGTTAGTTAGGAGTTAACAAGTTTATGATTGTATGTGAATGTGTATTTTCCATTATTCAAATAAAAAGCCAAGCCAGGCCAAGCGTGAGTCGGACTCGCACACGAAGGGTTCTGTATCATCGTACAATATTTAACACTACATTTTTTATTTCTTTAAACGCGTATTTGGAACCCTCTTTAATTTTTAACTTTATTTTATTTTTATTATAGCGGTCATAGTAGTACACTCAAAAATTGCTAGTGTCTTAACTACCTATTACGGTTCCAAAGATATAGCCCTGTGACAGACAGACAAACGGACAGACAGCGGAACTTTATAGGATCTCGTTAGCATCCTTTGGGAACGGAACCCTAAAAAATATCGTAAATATTTTATTTTATTACAATATTTGGAAGGATATATGTTAAACTAGTGAGCATTTGTCTCATATCAACGCGTTTAAAATATTCAATCCAAATGTTGCAAGCCAACATGGCTGACACAGGCAAATCTTCTATCGGGGTACTGCGCCGGGAACTGAGAAATAAGGTGCCTGATTGAAATAATACAACAGTTTCCAAGTATTGTTTAACTAGTGAAAAAAGGGAGCTGCATGTTGCTGTGGTGAAACTGTAGCTTGAAAACTTTAAATGTTATTTATAAATATTTTCTTTAATAAAAAAAAGTATGTGGCAAAAGGATCTTACTAGATTAATTAGTAGGTTTTGAACATATTCCGTCTTATTAAAACACGCGTTCTAATTTTAGACCATAACCTTCGAGCCAGTTACTGTTTGTTGTCGGGTTTACCGTCAGCTTTTATAATAAGAACTTTAACTTCGCCGGAATATACTCATTCTACATTGCTTTATGATTGTTTTTTACAAGAACATTACATTTCAAGTTTAACTTTGTTTTTGCATAAGTTATTACCTAATCTTATATGACTGAAGGCTGATTTAACCAAAGTCAGATAACTTTTATTCTTGGAATAAAATTGACGACTGACAGTTCTAGTATGGACTAACCGTCAAAAATTCAATAATTATTCTCAGGATAAGACTTATTCTAGGTATAAAAGTTTGGTCGAATGCGCCCTGAGTAATAAATATAATCCTGGCCTTGTCCCCTTTACAGAAACCTCAAACGACATTGAATTTTAGGCACTAATAAAATTGTTTTTCCAAATAGCCTTGTAAGTTCCAAACGATATTTGCAAAATATAAAAAAAAATACTAATTAATATTCTTGTGTCAAATGTCGGAGGCTATTATGTCAAGGTTAGATTCAAATGCCGTAATAACAAGTTCTTATAATCCTCTACTGTCTAATGTTGTAACTATTTCCTTCTTATTTGAATAGGCGTCTGTCGGGCGATGAAAACAAGCCAAAATCAGATGGCATTGCGTTTTTAGGAATAAAACCAAACGTTGGTCACCGACAGGCCACTGTTCAGGGCCTGCAATCTGCATGGAGGAGTACGAGATTGCTCATAAAGGGCTGCTCATGTTCTTCTTAACTGCCTGGTGCAACCTATATGTAGGGCAAAGCATTTCGGACCCCTTCGTGAGATTGTCACTAATTCGTCGATTGGCGTTGCTGGCTTTGAGGAGCTGGAGCTGGAGTGGAGTTTGAAGTGGTGTTGCGGTCACCAGCCCGTATATTACGAATACTAATACACCACAGACTAAATTCATAGAGCGTATCTCATAGTCTTCCAACGCGGTAGTTACTCGTACATGGTGAGCTTGGTAAGAACGGAATGCAAAAAACTATTCGGGCTGACTTTAGAACTGTTGATCCGCTGTCTGGAGAAAAATAATCAGGCTGTGGTCATATCCCAACTTGGGATGTTGTATTTTCTCTAACGGTTGTCTTTCAAAGGTAGGACTCTGACAGCTCTTTTTTTATTGTCATCTCGTAGTTCAACCTAGGAGATTGTCGTCTGCTTAGCTGAACGTGCCTGTGGTTGCCTCAATAAATTAGGGCCCCCAGCCAGAGACCCTGGTAGCCAGTTTACGTTGAAAAACATATTATTATGGACCAAAAGTGATTCTCTGTATGAAGGAAGGGGAAATTCTGTACGAGACTAAAATGAATTTTTTTATTCATAGCAGCGTTAACTCTCCATGCATATCATGAAGGCTTGATGCATGCATTTACCGAGATTGTAGTTTACAGTTTTAAAATTTCCGATTGTTATAGCAATTTTGTGACGACAGATCAGAGAGAAATTAGAGATTAGAGCGAGAGAGAGAGAAAGCGTGAGCGAGAGCGGTTAGACAGAAAGAGATTAGAGAGAAATGAGATGTTGTTTTTTTCCGAGTGTTTTTTCTAACATTTTATAGCGATTGTTTTTGGATGTTAACAAACAATTCCCAGTTTTATGTGCGCTTGGTATATGTAGCGTTATGCTGACACTAAAAATGGCCACTTAAACTGATTGGACAGGACACTGAGGTATTACCTATTAAATTACGAGTATATGCACTGAAAAATATTTCCACATGTCATCGTGCGGTTTTGCAGGCTAAGTGATAAAAGCTAATGGTGTTTGTCAAAATAAATTTGCTGAAATTCAGTAGGTATATATCATCTGCCTTGCCTTTTCCCAACTATGTTGGGGTCGGCTTCCAGTCTAACCGGATGCAGCTGAATATCAGCATTTTACATGGAGCTACTGCGTAGATACGCAGTAGCTCCATATAAAATCTACAAACCTCTACAACCCAGTTACTGGGTAATACGATACCCCTTGGTAAAACTGGTTGTCAGGCTTTCGGGCTTCTGACGACCCGCAACGACTGTCAAAGATCCACGAATGACAGCCGGGACCAACGGCGGCGGTAGGAATATATACGGGTTAAAATAATAACAATATCTATAATGAAATAATATATGTTTTGAAAAATTATATTTCACATCAGGCTATTACATCACGCTAAGACCCTTGGGAGCCGGTAGTCGGGAGCTGAAATTTCACGCGGATGAAGTCGCTAGCAGAAGCTAGTAAGAAAATAAACACAATTTTTTTTAGCTACCGAAGTTCATAAAAATTGCTTTTCCAAATTTTTTTATCAAACAAAGCTACTAACTAAGTCTACCATAAAAACAGCTAATGTTCCATCATTAATTTAAAATGTAAATGAAGAAATTTTTTCTGTTTATAAGAATTATCATTCATGACAGGGTTTGATCCGACAATAGAACTTTCTTAAAGAATAAAACCGCTTGGAAGTCTCCTGTTTACAAAGCGTTATGGAATCAATGATCTTTCTAATTAAATTCTTTCAAGCTTCGCGTTAAATTCTTGCTTTTTCTAAATTATTTTCTTGTTACAGTTACTAGGAAAATGTTTATTTTGATTAGATGTTAAAAGGAACACAAGCTTAGAGGCAGTTTTTTATACTCTTTCATTTTAATTCAAACAGTTATAAAATTGAACAAATTTTTAGACACAATAATGCCAAAATGATACCCATTAAAGTTATCAAGAAATAGAAAGTTTACATTATCTGTCCATCTATGTAATAGATCAAGCTTTTGAGCAATATATCCAGAATCCGAACTAAGTATAAGTACGGGATGCCGATTGAGACACACCTATCGAAAGGATGACATACCTACTCATATTATTTACTAAATTCTAGGAAAGGAACAACTTTTGCTATGGGACCATACCTAAAATCGCGAAAAAAAAAATCAGCTGTTCCCTACATTTATGTTCGTATAACTCGTCAAAATGTAGGGAACAGCTGATTTTTATTTCGCGATTTCAGGTTTGGTCCCATAGTCAAAGTTGTTCCTAATGATGAGTACAATGACTTCTTAAGAGGTTGTTGGTGTTTTTCTAATAACCTTATATAGTAGGTGTAGCTTATTAACATTAGTCGATAACTTGTTTGATATACAGCATGCTTGAAAACCCCGGGAAGCGTAGGGCCCAGTTTCGAAACATCTTCAATTACTTCCCGTATTGCTAGCGTGGGATGTACCTTACCGACTTTGTTAATATAAGTACAAGAATACTGTTTACTTTATTTTCGTGAAGTACTCTTATGGAATCTCGGTGGAATACACATAGGTAACATCACGCCTATGATCCCCGATTGTTTAGGCAGAGATGTACTTATAGAACACCCATATTTCGCCAGTTATGTTTACGTCCCATGCCACCCATCGCGAGCCCATTGCCATCAACCGGGCATAAATACAGACTCCAGGCTGCTACTGTGAAATTCCTAATAGAAAAATCCAGTAACACCGCCCGACCTGGGAATCTAACCCAGGACCTCATGTTCCGCAGTAGCGCTTGTAACCAGTAGAACCAACGATACTCGATACTCTTATGGAATCTCCGTGGTATTTTCCAAAACGGCGCTCCAGCTTGTATCTCGCATCAAAAATGACAAATCAAGGCTCATACTCACGCGAAGTTCCAAACCATAGAAAAAGCTTCATGTAGCTTATTTAATCAACAAAAATCAACTCAGCCTATCGCAGTCCACTGCTGGACTTAGGCTTCTGCCTGGCTGCGCCACAACACCCTGTCCTTCGCCTTCCGAATCCAGTCTATCCCAGCCTAATAAAAAGGCCAGGCCGGAGTTTGGCGGTGTGATACCCCCGTGCCTCGGAAAGCAGGTTAAGCCGTTGGTCCTTCGCCTGATCTCTCTCCGGTCGTGTGGGATTGCCGTCCTATCGGACTATGATAATGAGGGAAGAGAGAGTGCACGTGTGTCTCCGCACACATTTGTGCACTATAATATCTCCCAGCCACCTTTAAAAATCTTATTGCGAAGTCTTATAGAAAACCAACGCACAGCATACATTTCGCATCAACTCCTCAAAACAATAAGGCAAAGTCATCACAGTAAGATATAACACCCATTACACACAGTCTCACATCGTTGTTCAATTGTTTACAGCCACTGACGTGTCTGTTCATCTGATATGCTAATATACTCAACCATGTTCATCTCAACAGACCTATCCATTTCCTTTCAATATCGTACCACGTTCGAAGACAGTCCTTAATTGAATGTATGCTCATAAAGGCTTAAATTATGCGTACACAGTACAAGCAAAAAAGCACTTTATTTGTTTTTGCGACAAGGTTGGGTTTGGGTTTTGTTTGTCTTGTTTAGTATGTACAGGTCTGTAGGAGTATAATGTGAAGATGAAGGGGTCATAGCTGTCAGGGGTACGTCAGTCATTGACACTAAGACTTGTTTTATATATTTAACTCGCTCTACTAGGAATTGTAAATTGAGATGGAAGAGCTTTTCGTTGTAATTTGAGTACAATCCGGTTTTGAACTTTGAACTCCCATAAAAGATACTTTACACGTACGTAGATTGACTTGCTGATAAAAAATCTTTAAGAAGTTTTAATACTTAATGGTCTTGAACTCGTGATTCAGCGGTAAGCTTCGTTCTTTGTTTTCGAAGAATTTACGCTTTAAATGTTTGTTGTTTAAAGGTAGTCTGAAACTGAGTGAAAACAGACTGAAGCAAGACTTTAATGAAGCCCTGAATTTCCAATTTATTACGTGTTCCAGTCGAACAACGTCCAAATCGAACTGATTACACATGTATGCAGCGTAACAGGACATCCGGATGTAAATCGCTCACAGATGTCCCAGGGCAGATTACCTTTGAAGTTGATGAGACCCCATAGAGAGGTCACGTTCAAGGGAGCGAGTGACTTGTGGCACTCGAGCTGAAGAGTACCTGCCGGGTCAATGGGGACCTCCGAGACAGCTAAACAACGATCGAGGGCCGTTCAAATAACTGTTCCATTCAAACCGACGACGTAAATACTGTTCCTAGGCTAACGCAGTAATAATACTCATTATTATGGAGTATGGGGAATATTGCTCATGTTATTTACGATTATTGAGTGTCATAAATGGCCTACTTTACGACACATGTCGACGATGTCTTGAGCGTTTATTGATTCTGACACCCGCCGGATAACGTTTTACGCGTCTTTCAAATTATTTACGTAGTCGGCGCCGTGCAGTCTTAATGTTTATCTCAGTTTCCAGAACTTGCTTGTGCAAATAGGACAAAGCATTGCCAACAAAGTGGTGCCCACGAATGTGCAGCGCAACACGTGAATCACGGTCAACCTTCACACGAGTGGAGCAACAAGTCTCCCTCTATTCAAAAATAAAGACGCTGCGCTCTGGAATCTCTCAATGGAGTACAATTAAGATTCTCCACGACTGCTGAGTGCCTTCATGCATACAGAGTACACGGGCCCGCCTGCAAAACGCAACTGTTTCATTTTGCATTGAGTTGCATTGAGCGCCATCACCGTATTTTTATTTAAATAAAAATAAACTTGGCCCGGTCGTCATAAACGATTCCAGACCCAATCCTGAAAGTAGTATGATCCAAATTTCAATAAACAATGTGGGTTCATAAACGTTTAACGCTTTTCACGTTACGGACTTATCGATGCTTTAATGTCGTATCGACTTTTGGGGATGTTTTTCTAAATTGAGCTCTAATACTTTGGGAAGAGTGTCAGTGTGCCGAAATGTGGCCGAAATATGCGGGATGACATGCGACGAGAGACTTTATTGTACAGTAAGTTCTGTTTCATGTCACGTTTTCACTTCTTGATTATTATTTATGTCAAACGCGTACAAAGAATTTTAATTTGGAAAACCTAACAGCGATCTAAATCGTGGGACATTTTTGTATCTTCCGGATCTTAAAGTCAAACAAATCGAGAACTTTCATTACTTCGGCATTCAATTAAAATTCTTTTATATTTTTGTCTCTTGGAAAGGTCAAACGTTTTTTACATGTCGTTGAAATAAGATTGTAGAAAAGAGGCAAAGGAAAAAAGAAACTGTGAAAAGATTTTTTCGACCCGAAGATACGCAAAAGGGATCTACAGACGCGATTAATCACCCATTCAAAGAGTTGTGAGAAATATGTCACGACAAGATTTATTTGTAACGAATTTACATCAGTAGAGCTTTACTTTTTAATAAAAGTCGTCGCGTCGTGGAACTCGACGACAATAGCCGAGGCAGTTTCCAGTAGCATCCAAAGTTTCAAACAGACTCGTACCACGAACCGTCGCGACGTCGTTGCATCTGACACCAAACTATTCTTACTGTTTTTTTCTTTTCACTTGAGTATTCCGCGAAGTTTCATTTCGCGCTGAAATCCGGACTCTACTACGATTGTCCGCTACCGTTTATCCGCTGACATTGATACATTCCGTGGCATTTTCGAAGTGGGGCTTAGAGTCTTGGAACAATGCTCGCAATGTATGACTAGCGGTTGTAAATAATCGTTCCTTGATCTTGCGGTTTGAACAATGGGTTGACGCAAGTGGTAACCAAGAGGCGGAACAATCGACGATTAAAATTGTTTATAAAACGCAGTTCGATATGCCGGTAGTTATCGCGCAAGCAAAATGTGCATGAACTACTCTCAATTGTTTTCGGTCGCCATTGGGAGCGCTGTTTCTTTATCGCAACCGTGTTGATAAGCTCACGCGAAATGTTTTTTTGACACCAAAAACTAGGCTTGTTTTTCTGGAGAACAATCTGCCGAGCCTTTTCTCAATTATGTTGGGGTCGGCTTTCAGTCTAACCGACCCCGATTTTACATGGAGCGACTGCCTATCTGACCTCCTCAACCCAATTACAGGGTAACACGATACCCCTTGGTAAGACTGGTTGTCAGACTTCGGGCTTTGACTACCTGTAACGACTGTCAAAGATCTACGAACGACAGCCGGGACCAGTGGCTTAATGTACTTTCCGATCCACGGAGGGGTCTCGATATGTAATGGATAGGTCACCCATCCACGAACCAACCGCGGCAAGCGTAGCTTTACCTTCTATCGTCCCGTGCGGCTGTTATCATTTAGACTTTTGTTAGAAGCATTGTTTTAACGGGAAAATTAAATATATGCCTGACGTGTGATCAGTTGCTTAAAGAAGCAAGACAGTTTATATTGATCGTTCAAATTATCATTATTATGTTGTTCAGTATATTTATGTAGGTTCCAAACAGCGCTAAAAATATTTAATATTATCCAGATGTTTTGTTTCGCTATTATTATACTAAACCGTAAAATATTTTATGAAGTTACAAAATTAGCATTTCCTCTAGAGTTAACGAAAACGCGTCTTATTTATATGTGCTTTTATTTAAATTCTGACACGCACTCCTGGCCAATAAATTTTAGACATTCAGCAGCTGGCCTATTTGCCTAGTTTAAAATGTTTTATTTATAAATTGAATCAAGTTTAGTATTATGTTTTTTTTTTTTTTTGCAGAATTATGACTAAAATCTTGACGACTGCCCTACCTACGTCATGTCCAAGGAATAAATGAGAGAATATTTCTCAGATTTGTATTTCAGTATAAGCCTAGGGAAAAATCTGTGCAGAAAAACGTGTAAGTACCTAGATGCCGGAGACGCACATACGAGTACCTGCTTCAAGAAATGGAACTTTCAGAAAAAACTTGTATAAGCAGAAGCATTTAAATCAACCTATATTGTTCCCACTGCTGGGACACAGGCCTCCTCTCTCTGAGAGGAGTGCGCCGTATTCCAACCACGCGAGCCCAGTGCGGGTTGGTAGATGTCACATGTGTTCGATTTTTTGCTTCTAAGAAATGCCGGTTTCCTCATGATGTTTTCCTTCACTGTTTTGAGAGCAGTGGTGATGAAATAAAAAGTAAAGTAATGCTTGGGATTGAACCCACGACCTTAATTAAGTTACTCTCTTTTCTTTTCATGAAAGTTGCAACGATGCTTTTTCCCGCCAGCATTGGCCTCTATTGTAGGTAGGATATTTTTTTAGAGTATGAAAAAAAACACTTTACAACAAAACTTTTTAATTCTCCCCCGCATCCTAAAATGAAAATGCATAGACATACACAAAAACAGTAGCGCTAGGATTCTATTATGCAAAACCTTAATGATATGTGTTTACCTGCGCCTGGGTTATATACGACATATTAGCATAATACGAGCACCATCCACCTGTTTAGTTCAGGCTAATTCGCTTGTGAAATAAGTAGGTAGCCCGTAAAATTTATTAATTTTCGTTAGCCACCAACATTGAATGTGGACATTGGCGGAGCCCCCGCCGGCCCGTCAAACTAATTTCCTATCAATTTTAGTGGATTTTGCTGCGAGTTCGATCGAGCACGATGCTGTGGAAGGTGTAGGCGATAATTAATTAATTAATCAGAAAATTGAATTTAGTATAGACTCCGACAGATCATGGGCTTTTTCATACACTACTAAATGCTAATAAATCTGCGTAGCCATTTCCCAACTATGTTGAAGTCGGCTTCCAGTCTAACCGGATGCAGCTAAATACCAGTATTTTACATGGAGCGACTGCATATCTGACCTCCACAATCCAGTTACTGGGTAATACGAAACCCCTTGCTACGACAGGTTGTCAGACTTTCGGGCTTCTGATGACCCATAATGACTGTCAAAGATCCACGAATGACAGCCGGGACCCAAAGCTTAACGTGCTTTCCGAGGCGCGAATAGGTCTTGGAATCCGTATTCACAAACATTACCATGAGGTCTCATAGTGCGCGCGGACAATATTTGAGTTTCGATCGACATTATGCGTCACTTAATGTTTATGAATTTAAAGGCTTGTCGTATGTATTGCTCCTTTTCTTAGACAAGTATTGTTTGTGAATACAGGTGAGCTTAAAGTATCATAAAATCAGACGGTTATCTTTTAAACAACAGCTTAGCTACGTAGAACTGCAGAATGCACATCGCCCGATACAATCTGTTCCGGACTCGTCACTAACAAGCCAATTATTTACGTCAAGATATTCAATCCTGTGAGAAACCATAGCGATGGAAAATAAACGATCATGTTACTATGAAATGTACAGGTAATGATGTATTTCAGTTGAGTGGTTAAAAGGATACAAATGCCACTGAAGTGATCATGAGTTGATTTGTAACCTAGGCAAACCTTTTGGTTTTGCCGTACTTGAGGCGAAAGCGTCAGGGTAGAACGTATTTATTTACGTTGTTCGCAATTAGCAGGTCAGTCGTATCAAGTTTTATGTTGATCTAAATATGATTCGCGACCGTAACAAAAATGGCTTTACAGAATATTATCATTGGAACCAGAAAAATGAAAAAAAAAATGCGGGTTACCTTAGTGTCATCATCATGTGCCTAGCCTTTTCCCAAATATGTTGAGGTCGGATTCCAGTCTAACTCAGTCTAATCTAAGTATTTTACATGGAGCGACTAGCTATCTGACCTCCACAATCCAGTTACTGGTAATACGAAACTCCTTGGTAAGACTGGTTGTCAGACTTTCGGGCTTCTGACGACCCGTAACGGTTTACCTTAACGTATCCCCCTTAATCAGGAAAAGCCTGAATTAGCCTCGACGCCTTGCCACCAAGGCAGTCAGCGTCGTTACTACCTTACTAACTAATATTTGTACCAAAGAAGAAGACAAATCGTCGCGCATTGTTACTTACATGGTTTTTAGAGGTTTTTAGGGTTCCGTACCTCAAAAGGAAAAAACAGAACCCTTATAGGATCACTCGTGTGTCTGTCAATCTGTCTGTCTGTCTGCTGTCCGTCTGTCACAGCCAATTTGCTCCGAATCTTATGGACCGATTCAGTTGAAATTTGGTACACATATGAATCTCTGTGACCCAAACACAGACGTGTAACGTAAATAAATGAGTTTTGAAAATGGGAGTCTTTTTAAGGGGTAAATTTACAATTAAAAAAAAACGTTTCGCAATCTGTACCGTGAGGATCTCAAATATATTTTCTTCATAATTTTAAAGTAAATTGTATTAAAGTTATTTAAGACAATAGACGGAAATTTACCATTCCCCCCCCCTTATCTCCGAAACAGCTAAGCCTAAAATTTTGAAAAAAATACAAAAAATATTTCTATGCCTATAGATTACAGGAAAATTAATAAGAAGTCTATGATCTTGAAACAATATGGTAAATCTCTCAATATTGTGCGTACAAACTTACATTTTCAGTTGGAATGTATGGGAGAACATGTTTTTCAACTACAATGTTAAGTTTGTTCTTGGGATAAATTCATTCCAACTACGGAACCCTTCATTGTGCGTGGTCCGACACGTACTTGGCCGGTTTTTTTAACTTCGGCTACTTTCTTCATCAATAGTAACAGCCAAAGTAACGTCACAAATGTCAAAGTAATGGTGAAATTTGTTTCTTCAATATTTTAGCTGTTACTTAAATGAAGAAACACATTTGCCGAAACCTCAGTAAAGGTCAAGTAAAAGTCAATACTTTGACTGATTACTTTAGTTGTTGATGAAGAAACTGGCCGTAAGTGTAATAAAACTAAAGGACTGCCGGACTCTGGAAGCCCCATACACGGTGAGCATAAAGGTGCTCCCTCACCGGGAGCATTCGCGTGTAATGTAACGTTACAGATTTGAGCATTACATCACTGAAGGAGGAGAACCGAGCATTACAATGCGCACCTTGTAATGATACAATGTGTAATATCTTGATACAACGTGTAACATCAATGCGCTCCACTTCCCCCTGCCTGCTCAGTAGCCAGGGAGGTAGTATTGCAATGTAATGGTTAAAGTCGAATCTATAATGTTACAGTACACGTGAATGCTCCCGGTGAGGGAGCACCTTAAAATCCTTCTACTCAGCAATAGCTTTAGTTTTCTTTATAATTCCAGACGATTGCTGTTTCAAGCTAGTTTTCGAAAAAAAAAAAAACTACATAAAAACCCTATTACTATTTCACCTGTTGATTCTTACTTTATCACAGCTCCGTCGCGATAACATCGCTAACCCTCGCCTAATCACTTCCTATACGTTTGAATACCTTTACTACAAGTGTGCCTCTTCGGAAAATACATTGTTTTAGTTTCTTGTAACAGAGCAAGACTCTTTACTCTCGCACAGTTCATAGTTTTTTTGAGTATTTTCGTCTTCTAGGCTCGCCCATGCCTGGTGAGCCAATCATTATAATCTTACAGCAGTCCACTGCTGGACATAGGCTCATCCATTCGCGGTCTCCACTCAAAAACACGACTATCCCAACAGTCATCGGTGAGCCAATAGTCCTACTTTTAGCCTTAAGGCTTTACTTTTTAATTCCAGTCTATTGCAATTTCAAGTCAGTATTCCTTTCACAATTCCAAAAAAGAAGAAAAGCTATATAAAAACCGTATTAGGTATTATTTCACCTGTTGGCTGTTACTTTACCACGTTTCCGTCGCGATAACATCGCTAACCCTCGCCAAATCGCTTCCTACACGTTTGAATACCTTAACTACAAGTGTGCCTCTTCGGAAAAACATTGTATTTAGTTTCTTGTCTACCGTTCTTTGTAACGAATGAAGTGGGGAAGTGAAATGTTGAGAAATTGTGACTACTTTGTCAAGCCATAGTAACTTTTAGTCTTTATATGTTGTTGAATTAATGTTTGTTGTTGTTATTATTACAAAGTTTTTTTTTTGCTGTTCATTAAATAAATGTATTTTCTTTCTTACTTTCAAATGCATAAAAAAATTGATATTGCACAATGATCATGCTAGTTTTCGATTTGTCTTTCGTGTTTTTTCGGGATTTGCCGAATAGTTTAGAACTTTTCACTAATGAATCGTTTGATTAGAATCTCCTGTTGTGTTGGAACCTAATAGTGAAATCTCGGAATAAATACTAAAGTTCGCAAACATGAATATTTTGTCTCACGAAAGTTAAAACATAAAAAAAGATTTATGTATACTATGACGAATATACTATGACTTTACGTTCCCAAAAACTCATTATGCCAATAGAATACACAGTTGCCTACGTCAGCGAAGCCGCGGGCGCAGCTAGTTGGTATTATCTTGTCATTTGATAATTTTGATCTCAAAGTATCTATCGTAAATTGATGTAAGGCTATTACATATCAATCCCTGCTTCAGGCCTACGGTTGGCTATCGATAAATTGAGGAAATGCGTCCGGAAAGCGTGTGTCCGTTATTTTGATTGCAATCTGTCTGGTCAAGTCCGTTACTCCAGATATGTCCATCTGTCATTTTAGATTCCAATGCGGTTACAATTTATTTTATAGGATTGGAGTATTCTCCTGTCTGGTACACCCGAAATCAATCTGGGAGAGGTTCAGAATCTATTGAGATAATATTGCCGAATGTTTTTAGAGATTATTTACGCTAGCGACGCCCTAGGAGAACATAATATACCTAGTGACCTTATTGGTGAGTGCGTAGTCCTCGCAACCGGCGTGCGTGTATGACCAGATGTATGAACGTAAACGAACCAAAAGGACTACTTAAGGATCGTAGCATTCGTGGCAGGTGACGTTCTGGCTTCTGCTTACCCTCATGGGAAGAAGGCGTGAGTTTATGTATGTATCTATGTATATTTTTAGAGAATCCTGTAACATAGAGATTCTTGTCGTATTTGTGTCTATATAGACCCATGTACTTTAAATTTTCACAAATAGACGAGTGCTAAACCGAAGACGTAATCTCCGGTTTATCAAAAACCTTCAAAGGTGAAGCCTTCGACTATCAAAAAGAGTAACGTAAAATACAAAGCAATATCTTACCTAATCAAAAATAATAGCTACTAAAGCAATAATTATTATCGTTGTCAAAAATATGCTGAATAATCAGTTTTCTCTGGCGTAGACAGAATTTCGTCATGTGCCAAAACAGAGGGGCAATTCTAGTAATTTTAAGAAAGTTCACAGTTTGATCTCAGTCTCAATCTGTCAAAAATACCTCTAACTTCCCTACATTTTTGACAAGTTTTTGACATTGATTGTCGCCGAGATGAGATTGCTACTAGATTTTAAACGTTTTTAATAACGGGAATTGGCCTTAAGGCAATATCTTACCTAATCAAAAATAATACCTACTTAGGCAATATCGTTGTCAAAAATATACTGAAGAATTGGTTCATTAGTTTTTGAGAAAATCACGGACATACAAACATGCATACGGGTCGAATACAGAAACCTCCTTTTTTGAAGTCGGTTAAATTTTTTGTTATTATTTTGACAACTCTACGAGACTGTGTTGTTGTGAGTTTGGAGTATTTGATACTGCTTTTTTAGTACTATGTTGTAGGTAGTTGGCTGGTAATGATATTTTATGTTTGTTTTTATGTCTAAAAACAGGCTTTTGTTTTGCATACCTCACCAAGCATCAATTTAACCTTGAAGCGCTATACACAAGTATAGCACAATAATCTGTGCTAAGTCAATCTTGACTTTAGAGGTCTGCGAGCAGCCTAACATATTTGCATGCTACAAAAATAATAATAATTATTCTAGAAATTCAGAAAAGCGTGTATTACTTATTTATATTCCTTGACGTTACACGGCTATAAACATGTCTCATTAAACACTTTCATTTGAAGCTGATTGTACTTTGTGTCGCGTGAAAATTATATTAGTTTTGCTTTTCTACTTATATTAAATAGTGAGCGACTGTTACATCGAACTAACATGAGTTTTTATATCGATAAAATAATGCTCCTTCCGTGTATAATGTTATTTTTTATGAAACGTAGTGATTTTTGTTATTAGTTGATTGACACGATTGGTGTGGTGTTAAAGAAATAGTTTTTGTTTGTAGTTGTTTATGAATTCGTTTGCTTTATTATAGCCTGTGATTTATTATGTTAGTGTTCGATTGGTGGAAAATAAGTATAGGTAAAAATATATTCTAATATTGTATTTGTCAGGCCAACTGTGTTCGGGTCGGCTTCCAGTCAGCTGAATAACAGTATTTTACATGAAGCGACTCCTCCATGTAAAATACTGGTATTCAGCTGCATCCGGTTAGAGAAGCCGAACCCAACATAGTTGGGAAAAGGCTAGGCAGATGATGATGATCATGACGATGATGAAGATGGGTTTGTTCTAAAGTTAGCAATATGATTTAGATCAATAGGAAAAGAATCCGTCATTATAGGAGAACTTTTTAATAACTCGGAAAGTGCAGTTCTTAATTTAGAGATTTTAAGGTTATGAATGTTTTTAATTATGGCTTGACAAGCTGAGTCTTTAATGGGATTTCCACTTACTTTCATTCCTTATGTAACCCCTTCAGGGGATGAATTTTTGAAAATACTTCCTGTGTGTTCACTTTCTTTGTATAGAGAACTCTTGTGCAAAATCAACGGTTTGAGTATTGTCTGTCAGTCAATTAATGAATTTAAGATTTTTATTAAGAAGATGTCTCTATTATCCTTCTGATACATAAGGTAGTTGTAATACCCAAGGACTCACAGGCTAACTTTAAGTTGAGTCATTGCAAGGCAAAACAAGCACAAAAGACAGGATGTTCTTGCTCAAACATTTGTTTCTGCCACTTTTAGCTTGGAGCCAGGCAAATACCGAAGGCGCACGCAAACAAGAGTCTTACAAACAGTTGAAAACCCTGCTTGTCTTTACGCAGACGTTGAGCAAAAAAAGTGCTGCTTTATGTCCTTTTAAATATCATAAAACCAACAATATTCAATCATAAAACCACTTTGTAAGACGGTCAAGACGACCAGTCACCACAAGCAGCACCCGTTCACGAGAATAAAGCAAATATTACCCCCCTCGCCATATTTGAGGGAAGGAGCCAACCCGACCCCCGACGCTACCGCAAGCAGTGACATCTAAGGGACCATGACGAAGCCGCGTGACGACTCCCGGCCACCGTAGGCGCGGGCCTGCGGACGGCGAGTAATGGGTAGCTCGCCGTCCGATCAGGACCAGGCCCGTGCCGGACGGCGCGTATGTGTTCCACGCGCGCCTCAAAGAGATGTCAGCATCAAAGGAGGGGCCGAAGCCTGCCGGGGCAGCGGGATTGTCCGAAAGGGTTACCGCTGCCCCGGAACATAAAGGGCTAAGGAAGGAACACGGATGGGTTTTAGTCAGTAAGAGTCTGACACTCCCTTCCGGACCATGACGAACTTGCTGCCGGTTGCTCAGGCAAGAATAATATGATCAATCGTCGAGGTCGCTAATTAACCACACATACATAGACACTCCAGTAAAGTGTCACATGGCCATTAAATAGCCCGGGTGCCACCAGTGTCCAATTTAAATGTTCTATACGAAACCTTAATGAGATAGGTCACGTACTCGTGTTGCTTGCAATTGTTATCAAGGATTTCTTAGAAGCTGTTGACATAATACTTGTGTGGTTCGGACATGGACGACTTAGTTATTGGAGTAATGATGTGAATGGTGTAATATGAATCTGCGGTGTACTTAGCTGTCTGTAGTTGCTTGTTCGCCTCAGACGTAACATAATATTACGCCTTTAATTCTCTGAAGGGTTAGGCAGGTTAGCATTTCGCCAGTTATGTTAAGTTCAATGTGATAGGGGGCGATCCTATTGCTATCAACCGGGCACAAATCCAGACTACGGGCTGCTACTGAGAAATTTCTGATAGAAAAACCCTGCGATTGCAATTACTAGAGCAACGAGGTAATACGGAGCTTAGACATTCAGTTATTCTTCATAATGCGGAATAAGACTCCGATAGGGAATTGTATGTCGACTCTTGATAGACATTCCTTATATGTCCATATTGTCATTTCTCTTTGTGTCCTTTGTCTTTGTTTGTCCTTTTGCCTTTTTCCATCGTTAACCTAACTCTGACAGCTTTGATTCAACCTTTCATGAGAATTTAGAAGGAACCTTCGTTCAATGAATGTTTCTTTTTCCCGCGCTCGTTGAATAGGTTGGATGGAAGTTTAGCACTCCAATTGACTCTCTACTCTGTGTACGGAGTTCAGACCAATATGTAGTGTGTACAATTAATGTTTAATGTTATGTTTGCTTTTGAATTGTTTACTTGGTTTAAAAGAGTTGGTTCTCAGGTGTTTTACCATGATTAAGATTTATTCTACCATAAACAGAGTGAAGTCCTCTTTAGACAGTTGGGGAAACTATAGGAAGATGTCAAGAGGATATTAGCAGCATCATCATAATAATGACCAACTGCTATACTTATCCAACCCCTTTGCTATGACCAGTCTTGTGCATTAGGAGCCTTCTCGTATTCGCAGTAGTAGACGTTCACAGTTTGATTTATCATCATCTGCCTGCCCTCGTCCAATGTTGCTGGGGTCGGCACAAAAAGTTTAAAACATAAATGTCTATACAATATTAACATAATTAACGCAAGACCGCATACACCCGAATTAGAGTATTGGGTTGGAGTGTAGCCTTAGGGGCGCTATGTAGCAAGGCCTTAGAATTTTTTTGTTTTTTTTTTTTTCAGAAATTTTCCGATTTTGTTTGCAGTATCGGATTTACCTTGTCTGTAGCAACCATTTAGGTTCTGAGAAGTATGGCCCTACGACGCACCGTTTCCGAATTATGAGCCTTTTACTTTTTTATTTTATATAAAACGATTTATATTTCCGAAATGGTAGCTCGGATGAGATTGTTTTCGGGAAAGAAATTGTTGCTCTACTCAAAAGCCATGAGGTCATGTAAAAAAAAGCAAAAAGTGTCGGTCGTCGTCTTTCAGCTAGAGTATTCTTAGGGGCAGAGGGACTTAGTCAAATTAAATTAGTCGCTCAAGTGAGCGAGCAAAGCGAGCGAAGGGCACCCCGAGGTTAGGTTAGGTTAGGTTACTTTAAACCCTTTTCACAGAAATAGGGGCCCCGCGAAACGGGGCTCCGTCGACTACGTCTTATTATTATTACTTTCACCTTCCCGGTGTCTGTTGGCAACAATTTCTTAAAACAATACAATTACAATTTCTTATTTTACAATTTCTTATTTTCTTTAGCTCATTCGGCGCTCAGTATGACAAAACACATGATAACTTTTGAAAAAAATACCTATATAAAAAGTTACTGAAATTCAGTAGTCAATTATGAACAAGAGGTAAAGGTAAAGGTTCCCATACAAACTAACCTACTCATTCATCTTCGCAAATGAATGAATGAATTTCGCCCTAACGTTGAATGAAAATCAATGAACCAGGCGATATATGAAACTTGATGTTCATTATGTTTGTGAGTAGTGAGTAAATATCCATAAAGCTGTATTCTGAGGTAGGGTGGCAGCATTTTATCACCTCGTTTATGAGGCTATGGGGAGCACTGAACAGTATAAGATTCAGTTTCTCCAACTGCGGTTAGTGATGTATTTGTGTCGATAAATAACGATAATTCTTATTGCGGTACAATCGTTCGGAACTTGCAGTCCTTGGTATGATGGTGGGATTTTTTTTCTGTTGGTAAAATTGTGATTATGGATCGGAAATTATTTGATTGTATTCACGACAACATTCACGCCATCCATTTCCAGTTTTAGCTGACCTCGCATTGGCTTTTCGTACAATGAGCACTCAGCTTTTACTGAAAATGTAGGTATAGCTCTTTAACATTATTGTACTATCTAAAATGATCATCCACTACAATCGTTACGTAAAAAGCTACAAATGATTGGTTGATTTAAAAATTAGAGGCGTTACGCTTATTTCATGTTTTTATTCGTAAATTATTCATAATATTCACATGCTGCTATACAAAAAACACGGGTTAAACGATAATCCCTCACATTGACTGAATTGACATCACAATACAGTGACGTTGCGTTCGACGTTTGATTGACGGCCGAACTGGGCAAACTTTCGGTTAGCACCCGCATTGCGATATGTAATCAGCATTATCCCGTATTAAGCGTTCCCGCAGTCGAGTTAATGCAGTAATTACTGCGACGGTATGTGTAGGTGATTCGCGCGCAAACTGTAATTAGTCTGCCATTAAACCGCATAGTCGTGATTTGATTAATGGCGTTGGGGACGACCGTGCGTCAGATTCGGCACGCCGAGAGTAATCCGTTGTTTTTCGGTACTTAATCGATAAAATATCTTCACATCACTAATTTTATTTGTGTTCTTTCTATAGATGTTCTAGTCATATAAATAATGATGATGGCCGCTGTTAGTAGGTACCTACAATTGTTTTTGACTGAGATAGACTCATTTAGGGTAGATAAATCGGTTGTCTCGACATTGTAATTGTAGATGTTCTTAGTTCATTTTACATCGTTTCCTTTCTTCTTCGTCTTTATCGTGGGTATTAAGGCTCCTTGTTTAATAATCTGCCCTCGTGTTACAGACTGATCTTGAGTAAAGTACATATGCTGTAATACTGAGATGTTGGTTCGATTTAGACATACGAGAATTATAAATCAAGTTGAAACTTTAGAAGTTGAGATGTCGTTGACATTCTGAAAGGTAGAACTGAGAATTCAATCTCAAACTATGTAGTTACACTGATGTTAGTTTGTTCAACATAGAAGGTTGGTCTGTTTGTTTTTCAAACAAACAACCCCTTCTTTATATTATTGACTAGCTTTTGCCAGCGGCTTCGCCCGCGTGGATGGCGGAATTTATCCCACGGCAACGTACTACTGGGATAAAAAGTCTATACTATGTGTTAATACAGGTTAAAAGCAATCTGTGTGTCAAGTTTCAATCAAATCCGTTCAGCCATTTTTGCATTATTGATTAACAAAGTCAAATCATTTATTTGAAATGGGCACTTAAAAAGCACTTTTATACGTCAGAAATTAACAAAAATATAAAATTGATTCTAGTTGCCCCCTTTCAAAAAGTAGTTTCGTATGGAGAAGAACGGGCAAGAAACTCCATTGTTACTTTCTTTTAAAATTGTTTTACAATGTATATGTCGCAGCCAACTGGTTAAATTAGCCGTTCAGTTAACTGCCTGGCCTTTAGAACTAGTGCTCGCCTCGCTTTGCTCTCTCGGCTCGCACACGGTTGATCACAGTTCTAACCTAACCTAACCCATTTGGTCGGGGTGCCCTGCCTTAGTTACTGCGACCAATTCGGCTCGCGCGTGATTGGTTACAGACTTCCAACCTAAACTGTAATTGAATATTATTCAGGCCGTTAGTTGAACGGCCGCCGTTTAGTTAAAAGGCTAGGCGGTTAACTGAACGGCAAATTTAACCAGTTGGCTGCGACATATACATGAAATAAACGTTCACCTTTATAATATTAGTAGGATAGCTGGATGTATGCCATTAAACCTTGTTTCATATATTTTACATTACGTATGTTATTACTGTTATAAGAGAGTTTAATTCAACCTTCACTCAAATTACTAGGCAGAAGGATACGAGTCCTTTGCTTCATTAAAACACTTTTAATGAATACCTACGGATAAGAATAGGTTTACAGTCAAAATATTATATTAACGTTATTATATCACCCTATTGTTTTCATATAGACTAGCTTTCTAAACGGCATCCGGGCTCCTCTTAATTATACTTACACTAATATCATAAAGGCGAAAGTTTTGTTTGTTACTTCTTCACGCATAAACGGCTAAATGGATTTCGATGAAGTTTGGCACACAGATAGTTTATAACCAGGATTAACACGTAATATACTTTTTATCCCGATATTCCCACAGGATCGACACTTATGCGGGTGAAACCGCGGGGCGCTGCTAGTCATATAGTTATAAATTCATGCTTTCTTCCCATGGGGGCAGGCAGAAACTACATAACGCCATCCTGTTACGATCCAAAAATACTCAAAAAATAGAATAAAACATATGAAGACAAAACAAACAACACTAATTAGCCAAAAAAAAATCTGCTCTATTTTCACACCGCCAAGCAAAACTTTTAGCCGTTTTTTTTTTTGTATGTGTGCATTTTTCATAATGTCTAATGATTCTATTTTCTCTTTTTCAGGTAAATAAATCCACATACAAATACTGTTGCCAGCAACGTCCTTCACACAATCATAGCGTTAGTAAGTAACAGCTCAACAAAAACTATTAATAATTCAACTTTATCACGTAATTACTACAACAGATGCTCACAATATTTGTCATACAGTCTAGTCTAGACACTTCTGTTTTATTGTAGAACTTTCTAGATGTAGTATGACGCACTTAGTACCTAAGTTGTCCCATAAAACTTTCTGGGTCGGTAACTTGCTGGGCCTGTTAAACTTATAAATGCTGCCAAGTGTATTGAGGGGTAACTACTGTCCCAGATGGCCGGTTTTTATCTTGAGTTTCATTCTATCTATTCTTGTGAAAAGTTTTTAAGTGGTTAAACGGCTATTGGCTTTTATTTGGTGGAGAATAGATTTATTTTTTATTTCTGTGCTAGTGGAACTAAATAAAGCTTTTATTTCCTAAGAAAGTCGTGAATGGTCACATAATAACGGCTTACAGAGCGTTTTTTGTCACTTTAATGTCAAATACTGATGAAAATGACAGATTTTCATGACGGTCGTTATAATACGAATACTAGAAATTGGCAGAATCATCCCATGCTGGATTCGTTTTCTGCTCTACCTATAGTTATTTGTCTTAGCCATTGATATATTAAAAGGAGGAAGATACGTTATACACTAACATCGCAATCAGAAAACCTGGACTCACATGCACCGAAACTCACACATCTATGATCAGTGTCATCACAGGCATCAACCTACAGTCACTGATAGACAAGGACAGAGATAACAGCCGGCGCTGTCGTGCGAGTGAAATCGTGTTAGCAATCGTACTCGCAACTCGTGAGTTATGTGCGTATGGTGTCTCTCACGCATGTTTGTAATATCTACCGCGCTCTCACAAACATCGCGAAGCAAACATTAAATATTATAGTAATTTTCAGCAAATTAACATTTTTGGCTGTACTTACGAGTGATAAGTAATGCCGTGTGTCTTATTTTTCATCCTTGTATTATTAAAACACTGTTTAGCTGCACAAGAAGTATTTTTGATGTGTATTTAATACAAAAAAAAACTGAAATTAAAGAGGTGTGTGATCAATGATGTTCCGTGCGCGACTGAGTGCCAACTACGGGCAATCACTTAGTTGAGTAGGACCAGGCGCTGTGACTTAGTCCCGTATCTACCTTTTTTAATACATCAATGGTCAGGCTAGCAAAGTTTTTTTCTGTTTACATGTAGGTATGTATAGGGGCTTGTGGCTTAGTAATTACAGCCGCACGGTTCGATCGATCAGGTTAAGCTACGCTTGCCGCGGTTGATCCGTGGATGGGTGAATCTTCACATACAAAGTCCCGTCCG
The DNA here is from genome assembly GCA_963669345.1 of Gortyna flavago. Classification (NCBI taxonomy): domain Eukaryota; kingdom Metazoa; phylum Arthropoda; class Insecta; order Lepidoptera; family Noctuidae; genus Gortyna; species Gortyna flavago. The sequence goes on along the minus strand of OY770131.1, from coordinate 13,629,900 downwards.
TGCCTCGGAAAGCACGTTAAGCCGTTGGTCACACCTGTCATTCGTGGATCTTTAACAGTCTTTACGGGTTAGATGCCCGAAAGTCTGACAAACAGTCTTACCAAGAGATATCGTATTACCCAGTAACTGGGTTGTGGAACAGATAGGCAGTCACTCCATTAAAATACGACGTACTGAGCGCTGTGTTAAAATGTGTCCATCTATTGTAATAGGACCCTGTATATTCCGATTATAACCTGATAACCAGCCTTACCAAGGGGTGGGGGGGTTATCTTATTACCCAGTAACTGGGTTGTGGAGGTCAGATAAGCAGTCGCTCCATGTAAAATACTGGTATTCAGCAGCATCAGGTAACTTAAAGCCAATTCCAACATAGTTGAGAAAAAGCTAGGCGAAACTAAAAATTTTAATCGATCGTAACAAAATCTATTCGGTTAATTTTACAGCTCCAACTAAACAAGACTTTAACAGATCACCCTTAAACCAAGCTCTAGAAGTTCCATTTTCACACCGACTCTGGGTGATTAATTGGCAAACGTGTTGGACTAAGCTTCTCGATACACTAACGTATGTACGTACCCATCAGTCTGAACTTAAGGACCTGAAGATGTCCGGTTTTCAGGCAGCTTGTACGATCAATCCTGTACATTCGGTGAGTAATTTGTATTCCTGTAGAACTGTATTCAAAGACTTGTTTTGAAAAAGTAAATTTAAATGCAAGTATGTTGTTTGTTAACTCTGAAATATCTACCTTCTACGAGAGGCAATAAATGTATAGTCTGTTCTTAAAGTATTAGATGAAAATGTAAATAAATGGTTTTGAAAATCGTGAAGCATCACTCCGCTATTGCACGAAGGGTTAGGTAGAGGTGTAGGTACCCTTAGGAGACCCACCCTTCGCCAGTTGTGTTTAAGTCACATTTAAAAGGAGGAAAAAAATTCGAAGACATGTGACATCTACCAACACGCACTGGGCCCGCGTGGACGCGTGGTGGATTACGGCCCACTCCCTCTCACACAGAGGAGGCCTGTGTCCTAGCAGTGGGAACATTATAGGCTGATTATGAACAGGGGCGAGAATAAGATCATTAACCGGGCACCAATCCAGATTCCGAACTACAGAAATTTTTTTGATTAAAATCCCTATACTTAACGCTTTTATCGACATGGGAATCGAACCTCATGGAAAATAAATGTAAACTTTAGCTAGATAGGTAAATTTATCTAAATTGTAGGTGTTTGTATTGTAACAAATATACTTTTAATAAAATGAAGAAAACATGTGTAGGTATGAAAACGATCGACTATTTCTAAAAAAAAATACGAAATAAAATTTTATTACTGCTAGTAAATCTTATCAAAATTCAACACAGCTTAAAATTTATTATAGCGAAATTTGTTTTAGATCATAATCGTGTCGGAGAAATATTTTAAATAAAACATGCAGTTTGTTTCTGTTACACGCTTTTTATTTCTATTTTATACTTATTATATTTGAAGTTCTCCAGACCGTATTTCGGCCACGGCGGCCAATCACAACGGAAACATAGACTTCGGCGCGGGAGATATTAGAGTGCACAAGTGTGCGCGCAGACACAGGTGCACTCCCTCTTCCCTCACTCACATAGTCCGATGGGACGGCAATCCGACACGACCGGAGATGGATCAGGCGCAGGACCTACGGCTTAACGCATATTATATCTACACAGTATGCAAATACGTGCGTTTCTTGGATTCATGTATTAGACATGATGAAGTCATGATTTCATGAATGATTCAAGTTTTCGACAAGATATTTATATCATCTGACATAATATGATACAATCCGTTTCTAAGAATATCCATCGGCATGGGTATTAAAATCACGCTTCTTAATGTTTTCTCGTAATAAATCGTTTAAAAATTATTATAACAGTCTGGGATAAGCTTAATTTCTGGTCTGCTGCCAAAAACTGACTGTCTTTTTATGGTTCCGTATCCAAAGGGTAAGAACGGGACCCTATTACTAAGACTCCACTGTCTGTCTGTCTGTCACCAGGCTGTATCTCATGAATCGTGATAGGTAGACAGTTGAAATTTTCACAGAATGTGTTTTTCTGTTACCACTATTAAAACAAATACCTACTAAAAACAGAATAAAATAAATATTTAAGGGTGGCTCCCATACAAAAACCGTTATTTTATATGTAGTGTTAAATATTTTATGGTGGTACGGAACCCTTCGTGTGCGAGTCCAACTCGCACTGGGTTTTTTGAATTACTTCTTAGCATAAGCATAATCAGCCAATAAAGTTGCCACTGCTGGGACACAGGTCTCTTCTCCGTGAGAGGGAATGGGCCGTAAAACACCATGCGGGCCCAGTGCGGGTTGGTAGATGTATATTTCATAATAATTTTTGACGTTCAAAAGTGTCTTCTATGTGCCTATTTGAAATAAATGCTTTGACTTTGACTTTGATGTCACATGTCGTCGAGTTTTTGGTTCTATCGATGTTTTCCTTCACCGTATTCTCGAAAAAATGCAGTATAGGTATGTACAATAAATGAAAAACCAAGCAGCTGCAATAGGTACCTACCGCTTATTTCCAACATCAATGAAGCAAAGTTTACAGAGTACGGAGTTTTGTTAAGAAAAAATTACAATACTTTCCTGAAATGGTAATGAATCTCGATATTTTTAACAGGACATCATCAGACAAAGTTGACAAACAAACTCAATTCCTCCCACCAAGCCTTGAGGGTTTTCACGTTATTTATTTTTTACCGGCGACACAAATTGAGATTCCATTTTTTTTTTTCATAAAAATGTACCCTGCTACTTCCTCTAACAAACTTTCCAAGTGCCCTTTATTGAATTTTCTCAAGTTTTGATAGGTTTTTCCGACGATTTCTTCTGTGTTGCTGTTCGTTGGAAAGTTGTGACGGTCCAGTAATTTACGTAACAAACATCGCTTCTACTTTTTAACCGACTTCCAAAAAGGAGGACGTTACATGTTCGACTTCATCTTATTTTTTTTTTCTTTTTATGTATGTTCACCAGTTACTCCGTCATTTGAGGACCTATTTTTTTTTTGTTTGAAAGTGGTATTTGCTCGAGGTGGTCCTATTGTCACCAAGTTGGAATCTGATGAGAGGATCCTATGGAAATCGAGAGAAACCCTCAAATTTTATAGGCAAACGTATAGCGATTTGGGTATTTTTTAAAGTAACTTGAGCTTTGCTTTCGGAAATCATCATTTGGTAAAGTGGAGCTGATGATGAAGACCACAGATGGCCATCGGAACTACTCAATGATAAATATTTTACAGGTTGCGATTCGATTACTTTAATATGGTTGCTCGGCAATTTATGCTCATCACAATGCGTATGGTGAGTGGTTGTTGAGGAGTTCTCTTGGTTCTTACCATGGCAGGTCCTCAACAATTAACGTCCCAGCATCGGGAAAAGCAATATTCTGTAAGGGTGATGAGTAGAAATTACAAACTCTTCCACTAAAAAGTGAAAAATAACATTAATTTTTACAAAAAAAAATTAACCGACTTCCAAACAAAATACACTACAAAGTGAAAAATAACTTTAATTTCGGAAGTCGGTGTCAATAAACGAAAATGCAGAACCAAAGACACCGACTTCCGAAATTAAAGTTATTTTTCACTTTTTTGTTTTTTTTTTTTGGAAGTCGGTTGATTTTTATGGTGCCCTCTTGAGGAAATAAAGTAATGACTTTAAAAGTAAATATTTATTTTATTTGATATCATTAAATTGGCCTGTATATTTCGTGAAACTGGGCATTTCTATCACACATTTTCTGGCTGAGCAGTGGCGCGTCTGTGGTAATGGCTCCGACTTCCATGTTGTAGCTCTCGGGTTCAAACTTAGGTAGATGCTTTACTTTGTTTAAATAATTTCATCACCACTGCTCTCAAAATGATGAAAGAAAACATCGTGAGAAAACCGGTATGTCCTAGAACCAAGTATACGAAGGCTTGTGACATCTACCAACCCGCTTTTTGTCCACGTGGTAGAGAGGAGGCCTGAGTCCCAGCAGTGGGAATATTATAGGCTGATTATGTATTTTTTTATTTGCACAGGTTGTACTAGATTCTACAATATACTGCTGAGAAACAGAGACAAACTAAGCAAGTTGTTAAAATCAACTACTTGTGTAATGAAGACGGGATGTATACCTATCATCACATATCACTTATATTGCCTTTAAACCACTTTACTGGTAATGGATTTCAATCCTCGCAAGGTAATTTTAAACAAAGTAACGTTGAGTATTGCGAGTGAATCGCCTGTGAGGGTCATTAAGCAACATTTCTCTGCGTACAACTTTCTTGTAGATAAAACAACTGTGTTTGGTGTTATATTGTAAATGTTTAAATAGTAAATAGTGTCCGTTCCTTGCATTCTATTCAGTTCTCCTTTCTATTTTCTGTAAAGCTAATAGTTGAAGCCGAATATTCCCGTGGGCATCGTACTAACCTTTACCAATCCGTCTGTGTTCGGCATAATGTTGGTTGACGGATTTGCCCGTGGAGAAAACAATATAGTAGAAAGCTATTGCAGGATCAGTGTTTGTTGCTATCTTTCAAGATTTATGTTGTGTAGTGGACATTGATGGCTCCTATCGAAAACCATGTGCAAACATGGGATATTTTCATATTACATTTAGGGGCTCGTGGTTAAAAAATAACATTCGCACGAATCGATTGAAGGTTAAGCTACGCTTGCCGCGGTCGGTTCGTGGATTTGTGGCCATCCATTACATATCGAGACCTCTCCGTGCCTCATAAAGCACGTTTCGTTACGGGTAGTAAGGAACCCCAAAAGTCTGACAACCAGTCTTACCAAGTGGTATCGTGTTACCAGGTGACGGGTTGTGGAGTTCAGCTATGCAGTCGCTCCGTTAAATACTGGTATTCAGATGCATCCAGCTAACAGGATGCATCCTATTACCAAGTACCTCATACTTGGAAAAAGGCTAGGTAGACTTTGTTATTTTCATGTGGCATCACTTTACGACCCGATTTATTGGTTGTAGCTTGTGGCAAATCGGGTCGTCAAACCTTGCGTCAAGCACAATGATCAGATTTGTAGCTGTCTTTTAATAAGCTGAAGTCTGTACTCGACATTTACGACTGACGTTGAGACTCAGCTAGAGAGCTCCTAATATTATGTAACGTTTGAGTTCCGGTAGCAAATACCTAATCCCATTTGTTACTACGGACACAAGCAAGAGGCCAATGTAGACAACACATAACTCAATGCTGTCTTTTAACCGCTGTACTTGTAAACTTTTGTTTTTCGCGTTTGTAATTTACGTGTGCAAACCAATTATTCACTCACGTCATAGCAGGGCAAGTGAGGCAATCGCATCTGTCTATATCTGGAGCTGTCATTGTTGAGATGATGCACGATCTCTGGTGATGGCACGGAGTAGGTAGCAGATAGAGTTATATGGTGGGCGCAAATGGCAAGAAATATATTGCCAAACATATACCTACAGAGGCCTCCAAAAGTTAGTTGACATTTTTATCCACTTCAGCTACGATGCCACATTGTGATTTAAAATATAAAAAAAATAATCACGTTATTTTTTATGATACGTCAACGATAGTTGAATTAGTCAATAATAACGTTATAGCAGTTCAAACATTTGGATCACTATGATTTTAAATCATAATGTGGTGTAGCAACTAAAGTGGAAAAAATCTTAACTAACTTTTGGCCACTGTGTGGGGGTGTCGCGCGTGTTTTGCTTTTGCGTCTGGGAAAGATTATCAATATTTATTGTCAATTTTCTGTATTAACCAAAGTTCTATGTTCAATTCGAATGCAACGAATTGTCTGTAGAAAAATCATTATTATTTTCATGTTAGAAAAGTTTTAAAACCAAACTTTTCTGGGGACTGCAGACGTATAAAGCAGGCTTAAGAATTGTTCCTCCGCAAGTGACAGATGACAGGCAATTCTTGGCGCGCCTAGCAGTCTCTGCAATACTATGCTAATATTATAAGCACTTCATTTACTTATTATTCTGCAACCGTCTGCCATTATGTAGGTGCGTGCGATGCACGTGTCGTTAACGATGTCTAAACCTGAAGATAAACTGAAATAAACGATTATTATTTTAAGATTTCGTGTGCGCCGTTTGTTTAGCGTTTGTAAAATATGAATGGGTATTATGGTGAAGAATTTTTATGCGATGAGCTATCTTGGTCTGTGTGGATGTTGAAGTAACTGTAACGTGTTGAGACCTGTTTCCCAGAAGGGTTCAGCAGAGGAGTACCTAAAGCCACCCACATAAAATAACGATAAAATAAAATAGATTGAGAAAAGAAATGTTACATATCCCTCATTTTCTCTAAGCTTACCTAATTAAAATATAACAGAGAATCTTTAGCTAAAGTATCATGAGATAGTTTGGAAGCAACCTATCTGTTACGTTTAAAACTTGAACATAAGCAGACTTAAGTACGCTTGAGCTAAGCTTATTTCACCTGCACTTTATTTTTAAAGATAGGGAGGTAGTTACAATAGGGGCAGATGAAAATGAACGCTTTTTTATTTGAAGTAGCTTCAAGAGGTGTTGTTCAGATTAGCTTATCTGGTCAGATTATTTTGAAAGCTTTTAAAAAAGCTTTCAAAATAATAGGCAAAATTAGAGTAAAAAAAATTTTGTTCCGAATAATTTTTTGTCTGGCTTCTGTAATGTCCAGTAAAGTGAGGTACATGGCACAGAACATAACATGACACTGGTTAATGTCAGGAAAATTAATTGTTTATCAAATTGCCTACCAACCTAAGTTGTCCGTATATTCAAATCACATACACCGTCCGTATACACAATCATACATTTCTATGAAATGACTGTAAACAGGAACACGTAGGTATGGCCAGGGAAATTAATGATAGTAAATTAACTTCCCTAGCCGTACCTACAATACTATTACAAAACTCTTGACATTGCCTGTAAAATTCCTCATCGGAAACCAATAAAAGTTCCCCTTTATTTTCCTTTCGTTGCTTCCAAATATTTTCCGTGTATTATTAACAAGACCAGTTTAAGAATTCCTTTTTAATTAAGAGCTTAATTTTTCAAAGTCTTGATTGCTCGTCGAGTCCAGTTAACTTTCAGTTGCCCGTCTCAGCCCCAAGTATTAAGACTTTTTTATTACTTGTTACCGGGGAAAATCCCTGTAACAAACAAACGATTAGGTGCTCTCATAGACATTCCTTTGGATTTTTCCTGTACAAAATATTCGATGAACATTTATTTTGAATTATTGTACAGCGGGGTAATTGCGTTTCCACACTAACAGTAGCAATGGTCTTCATTTTGACAGGTCAACAATACTCATTGCGTTATTTACGTTTTTGAGCAGACACATTTTTCGAACATATGAAGCAATGGATTAGCAATATCCTTCAAAATGATTCAGATTATGATTGTATTAAGCCTTGCGTTCACCAACATTTAATACCTAACCGGTGGTTTGAATGTTAGTGAACTCAGGCCTTAGGGTGCAGATTTGATCCACTGTTTACATGCACTGAAATAGCAAATTCTGAATGAAAATCAAAATCAGACTGAAATTGAAATAAAGCTCACGCTTTCGATTCAAAAGCTTACTGCCTAATATTTGCCTACTGTCCGCGAATGCGGTTAAAATTTCAGAATTATATGGTCGAAAATACACAATGATTCGACAAATAATCCCGACTAAACAGAGGTTACTCGCTCTCCTTTCACAAAATTTAGCATAAAGTTTTTATTATAGTCGTAATAGAGATATAACACTTTACTTCCATGTCAGAAACCGATTTTATTAACCCCGTAGGGTTGGGGTCGATCCGGCGACACTGTCAATTTGAGTGGAAAACTTTTCCATTTAACTTTCGGAATCTAAAATTTTTTCAAACATTCTTCTGAAGAGTCCTGTATCGCGCTGGGCGTCAAAAATTTTACGGTCGGTTGATATAAAAATATCCAATCTTGTTTGACTGACAGATTTTTTTTGCTTCATAACTTTCAATGATAAAGGATTCAGTTAAGGATTCGAGAATTCCGATACCTACTCTTGTAAGTTTTGATAAGGGTGAACTTTTTTTAAAGTTTATATCATCTTCATAATCAGCCTATAATGTTCTCACTGCTGAGACATAGGCCTCCTTTCTGTGAGAGGGAGTGGGCCATAATCCACCACGTGGGCCCAGTGCGAGTTGATAGATGCCACACGTCTTCGATTTTTTGGTTCTAGTACATGCCGGTTTCCTCACGATATTTTCCTTCACCGTCTTGAGATCATGCAGAGTTGATTTTAAATGCATTTATTCCTTCCATCCTGCGCTGCTCTGTCACCTGTGCACATGATGATCTTATGACTGCGTCAGTGAGCGCAGTTCGCTCAGCTGAATTTTGGGCCGAAAACGTTTTAAAATTTTGAAATCGGTACGCTAAGACGAAGAAAAAGAAAGCATTTATTTCCTTGTCAAAGAAGAGCTTAAATAAAACACAAGGAGATTGTAAAACAAACTCTCTTACAAAATCACAAGATCGAAAATCTACATTCATGTGTTGAAAAAGCTTATTGTATACAAAGCAGTATCGTAAAAACAATCAGCTAAGAGAAGCAATTGCCGTAATCACTAGCGTACGTGCCCGTTATCAGATTCTCAACAGATTTTAAAATCACTGGGATATGCTAATGCGCCTCTTGAAATCTTCGGGTCACAGATTTAAACGAGCTTAGGGGCTGAAAGAAGCAAGCTGACAGACGTACGTTACGTACGTCTGAAAATTTATGAACTGCTTTTGGGAGTCAGACCACACCAAGTATGATGCTAACAAGCCAATATCATCCAGAGGGGCAATTCTCGTAATTTTAATAACTTTCAAAGACAAATCTACATAGGTCTCAATCTAAGACAAGTTTTTACGTTGACAGTCGCTGAGATGAGATAGCAACTTTGAATGTTTTTAATTGCGAGAATTGGCCTTCAGGTATAATGTTCTAGGTCTTAATCTTTCCTCAATTTCAAAATGCAATTCAAGTAACTTCCAATTGCTTTTTACCATATAATATCTCTTTATCGTTATCTTTTCCAAATTATGTCAACAACAGCAGATAAGACCAGATTAAATCCATTGTTATTATCGTTAAAGTCTAGCTATTAATGCCACTAAACTAGATTCGAGTCGAGCTAGTTGAAGATTTGTTCCAGATGACCTGTCGGCCACACTCGCTCCTCGACAAAAATACTTGTGCAATATTGACAGCTGGCCCGGAAAAGAGTTGTTACTTAAAAGTTAGACGAGTTTACTGCAAGTATTTTCAACTGTAGGTTCTTTTAGATGAATCTTTTCTTTTCCTTTGAAGTTACTGTATCGGTTCGAGGTTTATTAGTAACTTCAATGAAGAATTCAATAATACTGAATTCGTTGCAAGTTTCTTTCTATGTCTAAGGTTCTTATTTTCGGACTAGCTTCTGCCGTTGACTTCGTCTGCGTGAAATTTCTTGTTCCACCGACCCACTATTACATCGTTTTCGCTAAGCGTTCTTTTTTATTTTTTTTTCTTTTTGCTCGGTTCCTAAGAGTCTTAGCGTGATGTTAAATAGCCTATAGCCTTTCTTAAGAATTGGGCTATCAAATGGATACAGTTTTTTTTCAAATACGACTGGTAGTTCCAAAGATTAGCGCGTTCAAACAAAAAAACAAACTCTTTTGCTTTATAATTAGTAAAGATTCTATCTCAATAAAGCCACGGGGATAAAGCTTTACGGCGAGAATAGATAACCTGCTTTCTCTCTTCATATTTCCTCCCGAACCAAAGAAAAGTATTAATTATCCTCTTCAATACTAAAATAATAAAAAATATGCTCCCTGTGTTTCTTATAAGGAAATTAGTTATTACTCTCATCTTGCGATCCAAACACTTTAATCGAAGAGAGGAAACGCTAGTGCAGCAGTATTTGGGCTATAAATTATGTAATGTAATAGCCTGGGTAGTATTGTAGACGTTATTAATAAGCCATGACGTGAAATATATTGCTTAAGGGGGGGGGGGGGGCATAAAGCCAGAAAAAAATCAAATTTCACCCGCGCTTCCTTGCCTACCCCTCTCATCAAACACGACAAAAACAAAACACAATCCCTTCCCGCCAGCAGAAACTTTTCGCCCGGCCAAGTAAGCCAGAGATTAAAACAGAAGAATAACTAGCAGGGGATCGAGGGGGGAGGGGGGGGGGTTCTCATGGGAACAGATCGGTATAAATCATATATATTTGTGTTTGAATTTCCATCTTCTGTAATAAGTATATGCAAAATAATCAGATGAAACGGCTCTATTCAATGTAGGTACCTAAGTATGATAGCAGGCTGTGCAAGTAGATATCTTGATAGGGCAATATTATTGTATGTCCCTGAATCTGTTCCGATGCTGGTAACAGATTCACGGACATACATGTAATACAGCCTATCTATGAACTTCCAATTCTGGATTGAAGGACTAACTTTACTATACAGTAAAAAAAAAATCTTATATTAGAGAGCAAACCGAGTTGAATGCCTATACATTTTCGATTCCGAATGAAATTACAAATGAACGATTTTTGGATATTTTCCTGTACCTATTTATGCTGTGAGACCTTGCTTCTTGCCAATTTTCATTATTCTAGGTCAACGGGAATAATTAAAACGTATAAGGTACACCCAAGGATTTAAATTTCAAAACACGCGACATGAATGGCAATTTATGCTAGCTTCTAAGTCAGCGTCTTTGAGGCTTGATATTTCTACAGCTCCAAGAAACCGTAGATCTAAGTATTTGATATCAATTTCAACTTGATACGTATTCCTGAGAAAAAGGGACAGACGGATGGACAACGAAGTTATCCTGTATCTAAGGTTTTCGATTTTTCCTTTTGAGGTACGGAACCCTAAAAAGCAAAAGCACTTCCATCAAAGTATTATATTACATACTCCTAATCATAAATCATGATGAAAACAAACTCAACTAATTTGTTTTTTTTACAATATAAAGGCCAATGTAATCACATCGCTTATCTTATGATTTTTTATTTTGAGTTATATAATCAAGCCTTTTTAGAATGACGACGTTGTAATGGTCATATTAAGGACAAAGATGATTGAAAATATCTATCAAAAATCTTAGAAAACTTGTCGCACCGCAGTGATGAGCAACCCTATTTAATTTTCTCGTATTGGTTTCTCAAATTACAATATCGAAATATGATCATTGTTCATTCCCTTTATTTTCAATGCAATTCTTTAGTAAGTAAAAACATCCGTTTATTTTGCATATACTTACTATACGCTAAGTTTGAATTCAGAATCTAAGAATCATGTCTTAGTATTTTTTTGGAACTAGAAACTCAATGTTGATGTGACAAAGTTCAAATTCCAATGTAACCAAATTTTGTTTAGGACCTACAAGTTGGACGTCACCACATCTTGATGAAAAACAGTGTTGACCAAGAAAAAAATTATATTTGTATATCGTGGATTTTTCTTTGCAGGATCGTGCAAAGTCAATAAATTAGCAACAGTGATACCCAAATAAAAAATGATATTCGTATGGTGGATTTTGCACTGTATTATGCAACGTCAAACGGCATGTGTCATAAAAGCCTTTCCTGCGCGAAGTGCGAGTAGGAAAAAAATCCCCACCGAAAACATTTGTGGAAAACGAGGCTAAGTTCGGAACAAAAGAAGTACATGTTTGTCGGATTTACCAATATGGCATCTATGTAAATGGGTTCCAAAGTCTAAAGTTCATTAGGTTCCTCTTTTGTAACTGTTGAAACTTTCCAAGTTTCCAACTTGCCAAGTTATAATATGAACTGTAGACTTTCTCTCAACTCTATAGAACTTAGCACCCATTCAGAGCTTAACTCTTTTATCGGCGAAGCCGACAATCCCAAACATGTTGATCCGTCACAACCTTTACTCATCCTCACCATAAAAAGAAGGCTAGTCATGAGAACACTATCTGTATGAAATATTTCATGTGCCGTTTCGTACTTTTGTACACAATAAACTCATTACGTATTTAATTTCCGATATTTCTTTTGTATGCTCCAATAATAATATACCCTTTACGCTGAATTTCGAGTTTCAACTTGATTTAGGGAATAGTACTTACTAAAACCTTATACGGAGTTTGTCAAGAAAAGTGGAAGAAAACGAATTTGGATTTTGAGTTAATCACAGTAAGGTCTAAAATCTCCAGCACGAACTTTCAAATGAACGCTAGTTGGCTATGTTGCAAATTTTCTCCGCAAGAAAATGAACCGAAATGCAGAACAATGGCGCTAGTGGTACTATACCAGTCAAAAATCTGTCAAATAAAATGTATGTCATCTTGACTTTTCAAATATCAACATTGAATTATTTCAATATTTTTATTTTATAGTTTTGCCTCGGTATTTGTTTAGTTTATCAAGTCTTATTGTTTTTAATAATCGTTTCGGGAGTGGTTTTAGTTATTTTTCCATGTTTTCTGTTTCACAGTGTCTTTCCTACAAAGTGATAAATTACGAAAATATTGTTTACGTAAATTAAATAATAGCAGCGCAGCCGAAAATTTGAGCGTAGTCCTCTCGTCTCAACAGAGCGGGGGCGACTGATTTGTGAAACATATATATTATGTTTGAAGTTCCCGCAACGTGCGACGGAAGATGATTTCTTCCACGAACTAAGAACGTCGTAAGTGCTATAAGCTTATCGTCGTAATAAAACCACAAATAAAAGTAATAAAATAAAATCCTTCCACAATCTAAGTCGCTTTATATTAATAAATTAATCATCAAATTTTCATTCTAGTAGTCATTAGCATATTAAGTACAAATCGAAAAGTCGTGAAAATTGGAGGTAACTTCGTGATGTTTTTTATTACAGAAAATTTTACTATTTTGTGATTTGTTGCCACAATAAGTTTGGAAATATCATGTAGTTATTCGTGTTATTTTTATTTTATACCTAAGTCTCATCAATTTCATGAAAAATCATATTGAAGTTAGGCTATTTTGGTTGATACCTGCTCTGCGTCGAGTGGATTCATGGTTCGGCCGTAGTTTTCACGACGTTGGCGAATTGCATACATGGCGTTGAAGCTGTAAGGAGTTATAGTACCTACTACTTTTGTGATACATGTCAACAGAACGATAGCTTCCATGGTTGGGAATGTGTGAAATAAGTGTTGACGTATTTTTACGTAAACACAAAATACACATTCATACAAAAAACATAGGCCTCCTTTCTGTGAGAGAGTGGGCCGTAAACGACCACGCGGGCCCAGTGCGGTTGGTAGATGTCACATCTCTTCGAGTTTTTGTTCTAGGTGTTTCCTCACGATGTTTTCCTTCACCGTTTTGAGAGCAGTGGTGATGAAATAATTTTCACAAAGTACCTACGACCTACAACTCGTAAGTCGCGGTTGTTACCACGGGGCCGCAACTGCTGATTTTTTGTTACTAGTTAATAATTTCCACTTATAGGAAAATTAAGTTATTAACTAACGAACTTAATTTTAAGTTGTTCAGCTACGTTCTAACCTCATACATTCCCAAACACGAACGACACCGTTCATGTTACCGGGCAATAAACCGCGCATTTCAAGCCACGCTTGAACAAAGTTTTTTTTTTATTTAAACCACTACACTGCCTTACTTATTAATTCCCCACACCCGGCTCGCAGTCACACACTGTAAGCAACCCGGTTCACTCTACTGTTAAGAGGATTACTCCCAGACTCACCGACTGCACGAGATTTCTTGGCAGTCCAACCTTCCTTACTTTTCCTTTTGTGTTGCTTGTAAGATTTCTTTGCGGATTTAAAAAAGTCTTTTTATTACAATCTAGTACGCTATCGGCGATGTTCTTTCATCAGTTACAAATTCAAAGCTATTCGGAGGCTAAACCTTAAATAAATTCAAATGAATTGGATCTCGTTCTGTTTTTGTAATATGAATTTGTAAGGCTTGCATTGGATTAAATTCTTTGTTGAGTTGAGACTGAATTTGTGGGAGGTAGGTAGATAGAGGAGAAATTCTGCGAATTAATGTTTGAAAAATTTGATAGAGCTTGACGGATTCGGGTTTAGTTTGTTATTCTGACACTAACAAATGCCTGGTAAACTCGATGTTGCCTCCAAATGGCTAGACGAAATTATTGGAATATCCAACATGGTCGAAAATATCGTTTTAAAATTCGAAGAACCTACTAATATCATGCAAATTGCAAATACACTATGTAGTACTATGTTATGAAACTTTCAACTGACTGGCTTTTAATAAATCTTGATACTCAATGTACTCGGCTGAGGCGCCGATATCAGAGGGGCAATTCTCGTAATTTTAAGAACGTTCACAGTCTGATCTCAGTCTCAATCTGTCAAAAACTGCCTCTATTTTCCCTACATTTTGACAAGTTTTTGACATTTGTTTGTCGCTGAGATGAGACTGCGACTAGATTTTGAACGTTTTAAATTACGAGAATTGGCCTTCTGTAGTGCTATTCTGTCAAAATCTCATCGTGATAACTTGGGTGAAGTGAGCTTAAAGTGAGCTGTCATTAGTGTCAATCCCTAGGCATCAGATGGAATGACAGCTCACTTCACCTAACTTATCAAGGTGAGATTCTAACAGAATCGACCGGCTGGGCGAGCAAAGCTCACTGTAACACCAGTATATTCGCACACAAAAATCTTCAAAATTCCGACCTTTACTACAAAATACCTTAAAAGCATCCATATTCTAGGTACGTTTCTTGAACAATATTCCGAGTGTGGTGCAAAATATTATCTGAAATTTTCTCTGTATTTTCGTAACCTACCTAATGAAATTTTAAAGAAGCGAGCTTGAATTCAGTACTTGTATCGGTGGTTTCAAAGGTTCGTTGGCTGTAAGTATCATGCATTTTTACCGCCTAGTGTGGAGCCCTGTAATCTGCAAGCTGTTTTCTTTATATAATTTATGGGAGGTAGTCAACTTTATAAGCTGTTTACGTAGAGAGTCGTTGGTTTATCTTTTGAAGGGTGTGTAACCCCTGATTTCTGTGATGTCAAATCTTTTGTCAACGCATAATATTATAATCTGTTGTTTGTTATCGGTTGCACCAAAAGCTAAATTGTTATTTGACAGAAATATATAATGTGAACACCAATTCTCGTACATAAAAAACGTTTAAATTCAAGTCGCAATCTAATCTCAGCGACAATCAATGTCAAAAACTTGTCAAAAAGTAGGGAAATTAGATTGAGACCGAGATTAGACGACTGTGAACGTTCTTAAAATTACGGGAATTGCCCCTCTGTTGTTTGTTATCGGTTGCCCCAAAAGCTAAGTTGTTACCTATTTGACAGAAGTTTTTTTTGGGTACGCTATCAGAAATCGGAAAGAAAAACTGTTTTCTTATATTGCCTTAGTTTAGAAGCAAACCTGCCAGTACTTTTATAAGAAGTGTCATTAATAGCCGCTTATTCTACGGCCGAGATCTTCATATAAACACTACTTAATTATTTCTCATGCACTTTGACTTGAAAATGTTCAAGTTTTTATCTTGCACGTGTAGTTTTACAGTTGCGTCACAGTGACAGAAAAAACTGTTTCCTAAAAGAGCTTGCCCGTCCTGGCCGTCATATTATAAGGGTCGCCATGATAATTTGTCATCACCAGTATTTCTAAACGCTCTGAATTTGGTCAGCCGTGACCGTTCACCACTTTCTTAGGAAACCAAATCATTACCCAAAGTACGGGCTAATGAACATTTTTAGATCGCAGCCTAAATCTCTTGACCTACTTTACCTTTTGTTTCAATATTGTATTAATCGGCCATTTACCTCCATTTTCTCGTTTTAAATAATCTTCGTTATAAATATATTCGCCTCTAAATCCACAGCTTTTGTCAAAGCAAAAACCAAGAAAACTGTTTAAATCAAGTTGGAAGTCAGCAGAGAGAGAAATGTTAACGTTTGTGTAGGGCTTAATGTGGGAGCTTACTGACATTTAAAGCTTTGCCAGTGAAATTTGCAGAGGGTGAGAACTGTAAACAAGAATACTAGATAAAGACATTTTGGCTTACATAGTTTAAAAGCTTAGGTTAAAACTGTTACTGAAAATTCTTAACCCCTCTCTTATGTACTTACACCAAGTTAAGGCTTAAGTACCTCCAAAATTTTCTGCGAATCGAATGCACGACTGTTTCAACGAATTTGGTACATTCATAGATATACCAAGCTAGATTCATCGCCTCTACTCCCGATGCAGCATAACAGCTTAATTAGTCTATAATGATCCCACTGCTGGGACACAAGCCGTCTCGCTTGAGAGGGAGTGGGCCGTAATCCAACAAGCGAGCCCAGTGCGGCTTGGTAGATGAAAGAAGATTTGAAATAAGAAGTCAGATGTCACATGTCTTCGATTTTTTTATTCTACACGGACATTCCGGATTTCCGGTTTCCTACCTGACTATTGATATGCTTAGAAAATTAAAAGACCTAGACAATTAAAATAAATCGTCTAGAAGATTTACTATGCCGTTTACTTCTCACTGTCCTGTACTATTTAAGGTGGCAATCCAGAACGGTCCATATCCAGCACACACAAATACAGGATGTTATAAATCCCAACTAATATTAACTCGTGCTGGTGTGAGTTGGGTAGTTATAATTACATGTCAATCACTGCAGTGGATTGCAACTACAATATAACTCATGTCGGAGCTGACGGCTGTCGTTACAAGTCGTTTTCTGAAGCTGTTCACACATAGTCATTCGTGTTTGATGTTCTTAACTAATTGTGTGTGCTTTTTGCGGCAAATATGATCGATGGATGCATTACTATCGCACCTCCGATAAAATAGGTTTACTACTCGAAAAATCTGGATTTTTAGAAAAGCGATAATTAACTCGCGGGTTTGTTAATCATTATAAAAACATACATTTTTTTTAAGCTTTTCAAGTATGTATAATTTTGATCACATAATAATAATGCTCATAGAAAAAGACTGACAAAATAAAAAATCCAGGTTTTTCGAGTTGTAACCCTATTTTCCTGACCCTGTGCGATATGTTCTACGATATTGTTAGAAGAATACTCTTTATTATGTACACCATATAAATAAAGCATAAGCATAGATGTCTGATTCGTCCACCTACCCATCATCGTCATCAGCCTAAAGCAGTCTACTGCTGGACATACGCCTCGCCAATTGCCCGCCATTTAGCTCGATTCTCGACATCTCTCATCCAGCTGCTACCAGCAGCCATGCGAATATCGTCGCTCCATCTAGCCTGACGGCATCCTACCTTACGTTTGCCTATTCGTGGTCTCCACTTGAGTTCACCTGCATTATCCCACTTTATTTGGGGTCGGCATCATCAGCATGTCTTCTGTAGTTCAAAATCACCTCCTTTTTAGCTAATATCGTATCGTTCACATAATCCGTCCATAATTTATTTGGACTGTCATCAACAAAGTATACTCTAAGATGAAAGTCTTTGTCTCCTGTTCTGATCAACGTGCAGAAAGAATATTTAAGACTCTTCTAGCAAATCTCGATTAGGTCAATTAAGTTTGATGTCGTTTTCCAATGAGTCTTTTATGTGCTCCTATTAAATTATCAATCTAATATCTCATGGCTTTCCGACAAAGCTAGATGGAGAAGCACTACATCAAACAGCCTGTCGGCTAAACAGGCAACGGTAACCGAACCGATGACTGTACAAGTTTAACCGACTAGTCCTGCACTTTGATCGATTTGCATACTGTATAGTTAACTGACTCTCATCTAAGTATGGTCTGTTCGAAAAGTACCCGATAAAAGTGTAAACAAACCAAGTTCAGGTTAGATTGTTAACGCAATATTTATTTATTTAAACTTTCCGCATAAAAAAGTACAAAGGCGAACTTAATGCCTTAGGCATTCTCTACTAGTCAACCAAGGGTGGTGAAGAGATTAAAGGCAGGTGCTTTGATTGAGAGGAACAATGGTAAAAAAAAACTATTAAAACTAGGTACACAAATACATAAATAAGTTATATACACATACATACTATGTACTATAATATATAGTATGTATAAATATACTATTATATAAATATATACAAAATCAAGGGAGAGAGGTGTTTTTTTTCCCAAATTATTTGATTCGCTTTGTAATATTTTTGATGTGAGGTTCAATTAGTTGTTTGAATTTAATATTTACTATACTATCTGCTATTTGATACAGATATTTTGTGGGAAGTTTTAGTCGCTATGTGGGTAAAAGGGAGAGAGGTGTTGAAAATAACTGCAATTTCCGATGAAAATAAAGGTTATGAAATTAACCCTCAATTGTCAAATGAATATTAGAAAAAAAATTCGGGTTTAAAAAAAATCAAAGCACACATTTTGTAAATGGCACTACAAATTGGTATCCACAGATACGTTTTGTGATCCAATTGTTTATATTTTCATCAGATACTTTAGAAAACAGACTATATATTTGCGTATCGAATTTATCATCTAAAAACACCAAAAAAATCACAATAGTTTCATCGTTTTCTAACTCGTAATATCCGCTGCCAAAGAAATGAGAGAAACACAGACATTGCTATTTGTTACCCCACAATTACCTGCGATAGATTTCTGCATATTGTCGCAGAGAAGCAGACGTTTTTACCGTCAACACCCAATGCATGTCTTGAGAAGTTTATCGAGTAGCGAAAACAGCATCGATTTATTGTGCACTCGATCGTGTTACAAATCTTTACGACTTGGCATGAGTTTTGCAATAAAGCTATAGCGTATAGACTAACTGAATTGGTATGCAACGTGCGGTTTAGTTAGTAAGAACTAACAGACGATCAGTGAATAGTTGCTGAAAACTGAAATTATTTCTGGGTAGCAACTGGTTCAACAATTTATTGTTTTGTAAGTTTTAAATGAGCTGCCACATTGTTTGAAATATAAATCAAGACTCAATTTGTCCAATTCATGCGCAAAATAAAACGAAAACGCACGGGCGATTTTTTAACGCGATGATTTTTAGTCGCGTACAGGATTTTCAACTCTCTGTGTTGAGCCGAGGATTGAGAATCCAACAGACTGTACCCCCACCGCGTCAAAAAAAACCCTGTTGGATTTTTAACTATCGGCGCTAAGCAGTGCCTTGAAAGTCCAGTACGCGATCATCATCGTTATCAGACTGGGAGGAGTGGACTGCTGAATCGAGCTGAATGGCGTGCAATTGGAGAGCCAATTTTTCAATTGGGTTCTTCGTCTAATATGGCCGGTCCATTGCTACTGCAGCTTGCTTATTCTGTGAGCTATATCGACAACTTTGTTTATCTGCCGTTCACCTCAACTCGGTCCGAATTCGCTCCCTCAGAGAGACTCCGAGCATAGTCCGTTCAATATCTCGCTGAACGACCTTGAATTTATGTACCAACCGTGCCGTGAGTCTCCACGTTTCGGCTCTGTAAGTCAAAACAGGCAGGACACACTGATTATAAATCGCCGCGTTATAAAATCGCTCGTGGGTACGAGAGCTAACAACACTTTTCCGCGGCCAGACGCAGCCCCGTCATACGTGCAAATATATAAAGTAATCGAATCAATTGAACCGAAAGTTTACGAGTTCCATAACCCCTTTTGATATCAATATACGTTCAATAACAGTAACATAAAATCCCTGTAATGCTGCCTAGGTGCGCACACGCACGCGGGTGAAACTTGCATCACAATTAATTTATGGTATTACATTGTAAATTCTATTCGTGTAGCATAGTTTATAGGCCACGTGTGCATATACATGAGTAATTTTGGAGATATGTTACGTAATTTATATTAAAACTAATGGACGTAGCGATTTAAAATGACAGAATTGAAACAGTCGGGAGTGTGTTGCGGTCTTAATAATCGGTCGAGAAAAATGTTTGGCTGCTATATTTAACTGCTAATCTCAAAACTGTTCTAATATTTAGAACGATTTATGTGTTGATGAAAGAAATATTTAGACTATCGTAGTTCTGTCGCGTGTTTCTCATTCAAGCTTAAACACGCGATTTCAATATTTCTTTGGATGTAGGTAATCCCAGTATACTTATTGGGAATTTGTGTTGAATTAAGATATAAATAATTTGCGTTTAGATTTCATATTTAAACGATTTGAATGAGATTTCTGTACAATCTACTATACTAATGATAAAGGTGAAGTGTTCGTTTGACTTTGAACGCGTTAATGTCTGAAACTAACAGTCACAAAAAAATATGCATTTCATAGCCCAATTCTGGAATAAGCAGCATTAACATCACGCTAGGACCCTTAGGAGCCAAGCAAAAACAAAAAAAAAACCTTAGAAAGTACGCTAAGCGAAAACGAAGTAATAGCGCGGGCAGACGATGCGATACGACGTAGTGTATCGGGGGAGCCAGATTTTAACGCGGGCGAAGTTGCGGGCAGAAGCTAGTGTAAAACAAAATGTAATAACATTAATTTTTATCTCATCAAATCTGTATCCGTTGATAGGGTTATCGAAATTCAAAGTAGCTTAGTTAGGAGAAGTTTCAAGCAAGCTGCAATCAAAACTACCTAATACATTCTACTAATGTGTTTTTTCCGCAGACTCTCCTAAAACAGCTACATTGAAACTTCATATCTAGATATCTTATATTCTATCTAATCTAATCCAAATATTTTAAAGACGAAAGTTTGTGTGGATGGACGGATGTTTGTTACTCTTTCACGCAAAAACTACTGAACGGATTTTGATGAAACTTGACAGTAATATGGCTTAAACATCAGAATAACACATATGATACTTTTTATCCAGATATTCCCACGGGTTCAACACTTATGCGAGTGAAACCGCAGAGTGTTGCTAGTCATATTAATCCAATTCTAAAACAGGAAATTCCGACAGACTAAAAATACCTAGTAGGTACTCCAAAAGCTAAAAAACAAATTAACCACGAGTGAAATCTTTTATATCGCCAGTAAGTCGAGTAACCTATAAAACTGACACCCGGCGGTCGTTGCTGGCATTCGATCAAAAGATCTTAAAACCGTTGATGGGTGTACAAACGTCACCCACGTTACTATTGTTGAATTAATATTCGTTTTCTTAATGTTCTTGCTGTGATGAAGACGCATTAAGTACATACATTGTACGCATCATCATCATAATCAGCCAATAATGTTCTCACTGATGGGACACAGGCCTCCTCTTTGTGAGAGTTGATAGATGTCACGTCTTCGAATTTTTTGTTCTAGGACATGTTGAGTTTCCTCACGATATGTGCCTTCATCGTTATGAGATCAGTGGTGATGAAATAATTTACACATAGTAAAGCGCCCGACTGGGTTTGAACCTACGACCTAAAATTCGTAAGTCGCGGCCGTTACCACTGGACCACACATCCTACAGCATCAGTAGTACATTGTTGACAGCTCAGCCACGTTCATTGCGTTATGTACGTTGATGAGCCGACAATTTTTTCAAACGCTTGAAGGAATGGATTAGTAATTTCCATCAAAATCCTCGAAATGTAATTGAAAGTGCAACTTAAAGTGCTGGTTTGTTGAATGAGCATGACTTTTGAGGTTAAAAGCGGAATTTTCCGGTTTGATTTTGAAGCTTGCGCAATAGGACGCAATGAAGATTGGAACAGATGATGGAGTTGGTTAGCGTTGTCATATCTATTTGTAACTCAGCAACGTTCTATGAATTAGCTAGGGTTTTCTAGGAAAGTGATACTGTCATATTATTTATTTTACGATTTATGTACACAAATATAAACAGACAAGAAGAAAGGAATATAAAAATACGTACAAAGGTGATGCTTATTTCTAAGTAAATCTCTTCCAGCCTACTTGCGATAGAAAATTACATAATTATAGACAACGTGTGTAGTAGTAGGAGTAGAAAACAAAACAAAAACACGGCCGTCAACAGTCTGTCATTTTCACCTGTATTTTACATTACGGTGTCGAAAATTCTCTGTATCGGGATAGCCGTTATTGTGTGATCGCTGACCAATGTCCGCTTTCTTCGGAAGCCAAAGCTTTAAGCAAAGATAACTATGACTACTCCTTTTTTTCCTAAACTAAACGACAACGAAACTAGAGTCGTGTGCAAGAAAAGCAAAATAATATGTAAACACAATTTACAATTTAACGTCTAAAACCTCTCAAAGAACTTGAATGATTGCTTCGTCTTAATGCTTAAAATTATGATAAATGCCGTCAGTTTCTTTATGCGTATTGCCGGGATAAAAATCCAATTAAGATACGGAGTGAAAATATCACTTTTCTCCGTGAGACAAGCGAGGTAAGCTCTTAGACAATTTATCAGCTGCTCAGAGATGTTCACAAATTCGTAATAACATTTTGAATAGATTTCAGTAATGTCTTGTTTGTATGAGAAACTAGAGCACTATTATTTTTAGTTGATAGAGAGACATGTCTTGCTGAAATTACGATTAGGAGATAATTTAAGCACCATTTACACGATGCGAGCTTCTTGTATATGGCATACAATAAATTTGAAGCAATAAATGTCTTGCATCATCTAAAATTTAGATTATCTTTTATTTGGTCATTTGACAAATCTTAAATACAATGTACAATTTAACACTAAAATACACACATCAAAAGTGTCTCGGGATCAAGTACATTTTAGACTGTCGCCGCAATTGAGGTTTATTATTTTAACTTTTTTGGATCGTTATTGATTCTTTTTAGTTAATTTCACTATTTGAATAAAGAATTATCTTTAAATTTTGATTAAAAATAGAAAATCAACTGTCAATCAGGATTCCAAAGTGTGTTAGCACGGCAGCTCACATTGCTGCTGTGCTCGGAATGTAATCTCATATAAACCTATAGAGAATATAATATAGGGACCAGTACTGCTGCGGCAGCACTGCTGCGTGCTGCCGAGTCGGACTCTTAATCATACCTTAAGATGAATTTAATTTAATTATATAGGTATCATAAAAAAGAAATAGAAACTCATGTAAATGAATTATTACTTCTTTATTAAATAACAAATATAGGACAGACCACGCAAGTATGATACTTTTTAATTTGTTCTCTATAACTTATTGTTTTTTCTTTGTCTTGGCTCACTTGCTCCTTGACCTTATAATCTTTTCTTTTTTTTTTTCTTTTAATATTTCCTCAAAAGTTTTATATATGTCGCAGCCAACTGGTTAAATTAGCCGTTCAGTTAACCGCCTAGCCTTTCAACTAAACGGCGGCCGTTCAACTAACAGCCTGAATGATATTCAATTACAGTTTAGGTTGTAAGTCTGTAACCAATCACGCGCGAGCCGAATTGGTCGCAGTAATTAAGGCATTGCACCCCGACCAAGTGGGTTAGGTTAGGTTAGAACTGTGATCAACCGCGTGCGAGCCGAGGGAGCAAGCGAGGCGAGCACTACTTCTAAAGGCCAGGCAGTTAACTGAACGGCTAATTTAACCAGTTGGCTGCGACATATACATTCCATTTTTTTGCGACTCAAAAGTGCATTTCAGCTATGGTGCCAAATTTCGACACAGTTTTGTGTAGTAGGTCCCCCCTATTTCAATCCTGAGAGAGCTACAGACCATAAGTGTGGTGGAAATGTTGGTGGTATTGTTTCCAGCTTCAGGCAACCAGGTACGCTATGTCTACGTATGCTAGTCACATCCCATACACAAAAAAGTATCTAAAAAAAAAGGTATGAAAATGTTTTGTTTATTGGTAACAGGGCAAAATATTCATTTGTAAAGTTTCCGTTATTACATGTGGTTAACAGATCTGTAATTAGAATTAAAAACAACATGCTATCAGGAAGAAAATCATGAAATGTTCACACGAAAATTCAAGAATTATATCGTTAAAAGTACTAACAAGTTTTGTAACCCGGAATCGAATCCGGGAACATTACCAAGACTTTGTAACTATACAAATGTTAATTCTTCATGTCGCACTAGAGTAATGTCGAGCTTCAGTGTGTCGCACAAGCGCGCTTTCGAACTATGATGGTGAGTCGCAGTACAGTTTTATCGCACAAGCGTTAATCGCACATCTATTTGTTGAGTTCATGTAGTACACTCTTTTTATCCCATACATCATGGCGGTCACGGTACTGAAGTGGGTACTTCAGTACCGTGACCGCCATGATGTTGGCTACGAGGCTCCACAGCTCTTCAGGCTTGCTGATAAGCGGCCAAACCATCCGAAATCGTTTACGTGAAGTGGGTCTGCGTTCCCGAAGGTCGCTGAGAGTTCCACCTTTTACAATGGGCTTGCGAATACAGAAATTAGGAGGAAGAAGACTGGCGTTGTGTTTGCTTTTCCGATGAATCTCGTTTCGGTATGAGGCCGGATACAAGACGTACTCGAGTTTGGAGGACCTCTGGACGTCAAGAACATTTGAAATTTTGTCAGGAAGTTCATTCATATGGAGGGGGAACAATAATGGTTTGGGCCGGTATTTGGATCGGTGGAAGAACCGATCTCATTTGGATCAGGGGCAACCTCAATGCTCAGACTTATGCGGAGAGGATTGTTTCAGACGTTATTATATGTATATCCTTTTGCGAAGCCGGTTGGGTGAAATGTTTCGACTAAAAAAAATATTACAATGCACGTCCACACACGGCTAGAGCCGTAACACGCACTTTTGCCGATGCTCGCATCAACGTTCTGCCGTGCCGATATGCTCTAGTCTAAAGAATAGCTATACTGAGTATGGGTGCCGTACATACCCCACAATAACTTTTTGACTTGTTAGAATGAACGTGGGCGGCCATTCCTCAAAGTGATTTTGATGAATTATGAGCAATTTTTGTTTTCTTCAGTCACTTCGCACAGTGCGCAAAAACATCATAAAAAAACTATAAGGGCTATGTAAAAAAAAAAAATGATAGCCCTGATAGTTTTTTTTTTATGATTTGGTTCTTTTTACAAGTAAATAAAGAAAAAAAAGGGCGCATAGGGCATAAAAATCCGTATCGCTGTCAGTACCTATGAAAAGTGTTCATAAAGGCTAGCAGCGTTGCCACGTTGGATGGCAATGCTCTTTGACCTAAGAATTGGCCTGCTATCATCGAAACATACTGTTTAGACGGTGAAACTTCTTGTTGCTTTAACTTAAAGCATGCAAGCATGTGTAAGTATATCACCCTTAAAAAAAAGAAAATGCAATTAGAGATGACGACGGAGCTAATGCAAAAGTCACTTATTTGATCGTCATTTGTTTCATTATAGGTCTACCATATAATTCTGACGTCATCAGTAGGTACCTACTGTTCTCGCATAAGTCAATGCCCTATTTAAACCACGTCCGTCAGAGTGGTGATCTATCAATGTAGGTACGTCGGAATGGTGCAGATCTGACTATCATTTGCAGGATCCATCATAACTCCTGGATACAGGATCGTAAATATGATTACGTACGAATTGTTTACGTGAGTGTTCAGAATATAATCTGAAATGCTTCGCGTGGTATGTGGGTATACACAGGCTTTAAGACTAATACCAATGTTTAAAAGGGAAATACATAATATAATAACTATACAACATACAAACAATATAAATATACGATCCAAATCTATGGGACACAGAGACCAAACGGGATTTTGAACTAGAATACTATGTATTACTCTGAAATTAGGCTATAAATAAAAGTTATTGCGTAAAACACAATCAGTGGCAATGGCTTTGACAGTTCCAAATCATTCATTGAGGTATTTATGATGTTGAGCAGTCAAATTTGAACATAATGATACAATAGATCAGCAATATCATTCAGAATGATTTAGATTGTGATTGATAATGCAATTAGGGGGAAGATTTGTTAAAACAAGTTTGACAAGCATATTATTCGCCTTGAAAGAACAAAATGTGGGATTTAGCGTCCATATCCATTATTTTAAATTATATAACAACACCGCCGTCTCCAGTAACATATTATTCAATTAGTACGAGTACATTCATGATGTCATTGTTCACCTAAATCAATTCTATTTATACTTCAGTCCCTCACCTGATTACCAAACACGGGTGGCATTAATTGTATAATTGACAATGTCACAGCATCTCAATCTCGGGAAGTAAACAATTCATACTCATTTGTGGGTAGTGTGTGTAGACTAAATACCAACGTAACATCATTGTATTTAACCAAAATAGGTAGAGCAGCACCCTAATTGCGTACCACACTTTGGAAGAATATTGCTAATCCATTTCTTCATATGTTCGAAAAATTTGTCAGCTCAACAGCGCAAATAACGCAATGAATGTTGTTGAACTGTCAAAATTAAAGCTAATATTACTGTTAGTGTGCTACGCAACTAGCTCGCTATACCTACCTTCCAATCCGCCCGCTTTTTCCCACGGTTGGCGCAGTGGTTGAGCGATTGATTGCTGCGCAGCATGTCGCGGGTTCGATTCGAAATATTTGTACGAGCTACAAGTATTTATTCCGGGTCTGGGTGTTTTATCTATAATATGAATGTATTTACAAAAAAAAAAAAATATATATATAAGTAGTTTATCAGCCATCTCGTTACCATAACACAAGCATTAAGTTGCTTAGCTTGGGACTATATGGCGTTGTGTGAAATGTCCAAGGATATTATTTATTTCCCGTTTGAATTTTTTTTTATTCCTTTAGACAGTCGTGTAGCTATAGTACTAACAGTGATGTTAAAGTTCCATGTAGGTACGTAATATGGGACTAGTCTATTGCCATCAACCGGGCACAAATTCAGAATGCGGTCTGATACCGCAAAATTCTTAAAGATAAATCCAATAATGCCGGGAATCAACCCTAGGACCCGTACCTCAGAAATCGCGCTTTCGACTAGACCAACGAGGCAGTTTCAGAAATATTTAATGAAAAACCCAATAATACTTAGCCAGACCTGGGGATCGAACTCGAGGCACCCGTATGAACCAGTAGCGTTTTCGACCTCCAAACCAACGGCAGACTATGTAAGTAGATACTTGTATATATGTGGCCTAAATCCACTGGGTCAGTTATTTCAGATAGATTGAATTCAAAGTGTGTTTGTTTGTCTATCTAGGTTAAAACTAGGGATGAATATTTTAGGTCACGTACATATTGAGCTTGAAAAGAGGCTTCGCTGAACTGAGGCAGGTTTACTTTACAGGTATCTATAATAAAGTCTACGGAATCTTTAGGTATTTGGCCTCATGAAAGACCGCTTTCAGGCAATTATGCCAGTCATAAATTAATTATTGAAATAAATATTTACAAAATAGGGTCTTAAACTAGAGGTAGGTAAAACAAAATTGGATTCATATGCAACATAACATAAAATCACGCTTGTATCCCCTAAAAGGTTAGGCAGAGGTGTATCTACCTATAGAAACCTACCTACACCCACAATTCGCTAGTTATTATTAAGGCTGCGTTTTCACCAGAGATGTGTGAGGATGCGTAGGGAGGGATGTGTGTGAAACAAACCAATAACATCGCTTCATTTTCATAGCTTGAACTGTTAGCGTTGTTATTGGTTAGTTTTACACACATTCCTCGCTACGCATACTCGCTCATCTCTAGTGGAAACGAAGCCTAAGTCCCATGTAATAGGGGGCGAGCGCATTGCAATCACCCGGGTACAAATCCAGGCTGTTACTGAGAAATTCTGATGGAAAAGACCAAAAAAATAATAAAAGTTTTGAGTAAAGCATTCTAGTCAAATTAGCTTACCCATGGGCGGAAATAGATGTAGGCTGAAAGAAAGTTTGCAAAAAAATAAATAAAACAAATGGATATACCTACCATCGCATACCGAACAGCTTAATGGATTAAACCTGATTTTCTTGTCTATGCCAATATTTTTCTTTCGTCCCACTAGTTTTGTTGAAACAATTCAAGATTCATTGCTAAATAAATGTTCTTAAAATATATTTGCAACTAGCTGTGCCCGCGGCTACGTTCGCCTGCATTTCGAAAAACAAATTGAATTTCACTCCACACACATTTGCCACAGAATGAACTATTTCTTCCAAAATTTCGTTCCCGTTTCCATAGAATGAACTAGGTTTTCATTTTCCACCACAATCGCGTTCACGTATCGTCACTCACTCACACGCCTAATTTTAGATCCCCAAAAATACCCAACATTTTTATTCAGTAGATAAAATTAATCCTAACAGCTGTTGCGTTACTTCTCTATAGTTTTGGAACGGAATTCCACAATGTGGTACAACGGTTTTTATAAGTACGATCAGCACAAAAGGCTATTGACTCTTATCACTCGTTTTTTTTACTCTTCATTATTAGGCAAAATATTTCTAAAAAAATATGAACTGATATAAAATAAGAATAACTAATGTAATGTAACTAGCGAATAATTTCGCATCAATTGAGATGATAAATGTTAAAATAATCGACTTTTTTTGCTGACTGTACCATGGAAAATTATCTAAGTTTTAAACAGCTTTGAAGCTTTTTTATGTACTCATTAGACACTTTTTCGCGTTTTTATAGCTTACAAAAATAACGTAAAATAACAGATGCTATAGGCCGTATAATACCAATTTTAATAGAACGACTGTTAACACTAACACAGATTAAAATGTTCCCGGAAACATTACGAAACATGTGTAAACAAATGGGACAGGTGCTGTCAACATTTTACTTCAATGTTGTGTGTAAATTATTGTATTTGTTTTAGCTCGTTTTCTTTAGGCACGTGCTTAGACTGGAATTTCGCTCAGATTTCGTTGAGAGTAAAGCTCCAGTTACACGATAGAACTCTCTTGACTGTGGCATACAACAAAATTGAAGCAAAAACTGACTTGCATCGCGTAAACACTGTTTAAACGGTGCAACTTTTATTGTTGCTTAAACTTATTGCATGTCACTGGCAAGTCTGGTGAATTCCACCAATGAAACTGAACGACATCAGCACATCTAATTTATGTCGCCTACCAAAATGTCCTTTCTTTGTTAGGTATTTATTGTTCGTCAAATCGTTGAGCTCCCTAAGTTATATAACTAATAACTGGACAGGTAGTACACTCAATCTGTGTGGTTCTTTCCGCAAAAGACCATTTCAGACACCAACCTACATGGTCATCTCATGATCCGACCAATATTATGTCTGGACTTTAAAAGAGACTGTGACTTCTGAGTTTGTTTTGGCCTTTCTTGTCAGAGTAGTCAGATAGGAAACGTCGACCTCATCTAGTTTGTTACAACATGATTGGCATGTAAAACCTACTTAAAAATAAATCATAGTATATCATTTATCATCTAAACCGCGTTTAAGAGCCGTCAGTGTCATCATTGTTGTGGACATACAACGTGGAGACATACGACAGTAAATGAAAATGTAGGCAATACTTACGCATAAGATTATTTTGGAACTATCAAACGAACTAAATAGTAGTGATGTGCCGACTATGGGTTTTGCCAATCTTTGACTAGCGATAGTGACTAAACTATTGCGTATAATATTTGATTGAATTTTTGTACGCAGACTGAGAACGGCATTAGGCATACGAAGTTTAACTTATTGTCGTATTGTCGTCTTTACGTTGTATATTATTATAGTATTGACACTGACATGTTGTGTTATGTGAGTTGAACAGTCAGTGTTAGATTTACTGATCGCGTTCAGTTTCATCGGTGAAAATGGCACCGTGTAAATCAGGCTTTATTCTGACCTAGCTTTCGACCGCGTGAAATTTCTTGTTCCAGATATTAGCGAATAAACGAACTCTTCAGCTTTATTATTAGTATAGATATAGATATCATCAAAACTCAAGTTCCATCCATTCATTGTTGGTTCCTCCCCTGTCCGCCCCATCAATACCTAATCTGTGGCATTCTCTCGCGAGCATTTCCGCCACTCTTCATTATGCCATCTCCCAGCCCGACTTTTCCTTCTTTCTCGAATATTACCTATATCTGTATTATTCATTTCTCAGTATTTTGTTAAATGATAGCATAATGCTAGCACTATTATGAATTTGTAAAACTGTACATTAACTTTCTAACATTCCTTTGATTGAGGTTTTAATGTTTTGTGTGAAGTATAAAATGAATATTTTGCGTCATAAAGTTCGTTTAATATTAGCTAGGCACGTTTGAACTCTATGTTAGTTTTAATGATAGCGTGGATGGTATTATTATAATGCCTGCTAAATGTTTTAGTATTAGGTGTCATCATATAGCGCCAGCAAAATGCGAAGGTCATGAAAACGACAGTGGGTGAATTTACGGTATCAAAAAACGTTCTATAAACTGAACTCTGGACGCTTTTAACACGTACGTCTTTTTTATTTTATTACATCGTTCTCACATATAATTATAAATTGAACATTAATAAAGTAACTAATATTTTTGTAAAAATATAATTTAAAAGAGTGTCCATGGAGTTTCATGCCCGTTCTTCTCCATAGGTACCTACGCTTTGGAATGGGTAACTAGCTTCATATTTTCTGACTGACAGACTTCTTGACAATTCAAAAGTGCCTATAAATAGTTTAATTGAAATAAATGCTTTGAGTTTGAGTTTGAACGCGTCATATTGCGGAGTTATACAACGGTACCGCTTTCTTAGGAAACCCAGGATGTATCATAATCAACTATTCTGCCAACATAACTAATAAAAATTACATATTACACCAATCACTTACCAACCTAATAAGAATAATTTAATATTCCAATATTCCACTAGACTGCTGACGGAATCCAATCATGACGTCACGAGCCAATTACAAGGTACTTAGGTAATGAATGCCCGATCCTAAGGACAATGCGTATTAAGAGATTCATAAGACAGGCAATCTCCGCGGCCGGTGATGCGGGAAGGCGTTTCCCTAATTGGGCAAATTACTTTGTGAAGGGAAAAGAAAGTTCCTTCTGGCATCAGGTGGCGTGTTGTATTCTGATGTTGGTAGGGTAAGTTGTGTGAGGAAATGGAGTTTGACGTCAAATTGTTAGTTAGTACATAGTTTGCTATTTAGATCTTGAAATCTCCTTAATAAAAATCTATTGGCGCAGGACAGATTTTACCAGATGTGGTCATCGTATTAGTGGTTCAGCAGCTTAAATATCATAGGGATTGTACCGGAATATAGCTGTTCGTCGTGAAATCTCATCATCTCTATCATTAGAAGGTAGCCGCCACGCAACCATCGATGCGACGCTGTTTGAGTGACTGTCACCAGCGTGTGTCACTCTTACACGACCTCTTCTGTGATTCCACAAAACGAGGCAGTGCCACTCATCGACGACGTACATTTTTAATTTCACTGATAGACAACCTATAGCCTAAAACGCAGAAGAAGCAATATTTCTAGAAGCATGAAATTTTGCACTAAGGAAGGATTTTCAAAAATTCATTCAAATACTTTTGAAAATTACAGATTCTCGTGAAGGCCTTTAAAATATGACGGAGCCGCTTGCCTAGTAAACCAAAGCGAATGCGGAGTAAAAACAACTCCGTGTGCAGCACATATCACCGTTTTCCGAAATCCATACTTAATATTATAAATGCGAAAGTGTGTCTGTCTGTTTGTTACCTCTTCACGCTTAAACCGCTGAACAGATTTAGATGAAATTTGGTATAGAGATAGTTTGAGTCCCGGGGAAGGACATAGGATTTTTATCCCAATATTCCCACGGGATTGACACTTATGCGGGTGAAACCGCGGGGCGCTGCTAGTAGTAATATAAATGTCAATGGAAATCAGCTATAAAACACGAATTCAATTGTTTTTAATGTAATCGAAAAACAAAGCAATACCGATGCGGGTCGGTAAACCGATGAAAGCTTATCCAAATAATATCTGTTACGGACTGAAAGGCCCTGAACTATGCAGTCGGTTAAGCTGGTTGAAGTCACAGGATTAGAGATTGGCCACTGCCGTATTTAAGCTCTGCCGATTATAACTTCGACTGTGGTTTTCTTTGTCACGTCATTATTAGCTAAGCGTTTTGGACCCAAAGAACAGTACTTAACGTATTACTTGTTTTTTTTTTGTTTTGGGTGTACCTATGCGTCACGTTTAATGCAAAAAAAAAAATTGTTTGGTGCCTGTCCAACTTTGCATCTCTCTTCTCTTCTTGGTCGCGTACCTCATTACTATAAGTCGTCTCCCTGACAAGCCTTCATAATGGCTTTGTGTACGATTTTCTTCCAGTTGGTGCTGATGGGCAAGGTACATGCTGGGAAAAGACCTCGCGGCCGGTCACCTTACCGCTGGTCAGAACAAGTAACCTTCAAAAGTTCACTAGACTCTGCCTTGAGAGAAGCTGAGAACCGAACGAAGTCTAAGAACAATTTTTTGTAAGCAAAGTTATAATATTAAAGTTAGATCACTCATCTTTCCAATTCGCATTCGGCATTATTAGGATCAGCACAACAAACAAAGAAGTCATAATACGGAATCCTCGAAAAGACACTTTGAAGTCTCAAGAACCTGTCAATTCAATCTCTGAAATACATACTTATAAA
This sequence comes from Gortyna flavago, assembly GCA_963669345.1. Lineage (NCBI taxonomy): Eukaryota > Metazoa > Arthropoda > Insecta > Lepidoptera > Noctuidae > Gortyna > Gortyna flavago. The sequence goes on along the minus strand of OY770131.1, from coordinate 13,597,400 downwards.
TATTTTGTTCAGTATTTTTTATTTTACTTGTTAAGGCGAATGCTCTCGTTGTGCGTGTTTCATCTATCGACTGACAGATGACATTAGTGACAGCAGCTACGTCACTACATGTGTGATTGAGACAGCGCTTACATTTATCTAATACACCGAGTATTTTTTTAAACTAAAAAAAAAGAAAAAACGTACCAGTCAGTAAATATTCACAACTGACAACGGCACTGACCTTCCGTTTGTGAACAATGAACGGCCAAGAGGTAAATTGCCGTAATCACCGCATATGGTAGACGGACGACCACAGTTTATGTTATTAGTGGACTATTTTTTATTTTAAATCTACGTTATTTTATAGTATTAGTTACCAAGTGTCATTTGTGTGCTTCATGGACAAAAAATAACTGTTTATATTATAAACACATGTGCCTTATCACAATCATGACACATACTTATTCCCACAGCTTTGTTTAGGTTTGAAACTAGTCAGAGAATAGGCTACCTCTGAGCCATCTACATCCGGCTCGAAGGACCACTTTTATGTATGCAGAGGTAGCCAGTTACTTACATTTGAGTTGTTGGATGTGAGTTGACGAAAACCGTAGACGTCACGATAATTTAGTTTATCCATAAAAGTTACACGAAAGTTTTGTTGGATGCTAATCCGCGGTTATAGCGCTACGGCAGCTATTTGTCAACTAAATAATTATAATTATAAAAGTAAATAACACGAGTAGCGAAATTTCGGTTGCGGCGTTAGCAATTTGCGTGTACGTAAACAATACAGGGAAACTAGAAAATTAATGCTTGGGAAATGTAAACATGAAATTACTAAATGCCCTAAAGCTTATTTATTTACAACTAAGTGTTGCCCGCGACTTTGTCTGCGATCAAGACAAATGACACGTGGCGCCATCTATCATCATAATAACGTTATTGTTGTTTTCTCGGGAAAGCACTTTTTTTCGGGATGAAAGGTACCCTATGTCCGTTTTTGTACACCTGAAAACGTAATAGCAAAATTTCAGGATGATCGGTTCAGTGGTTTAGGCGTGAAAAGGTAACGAACAAACAAACTTACTTTCGCATTTATAAAATTAGTTAGGATTAGGATGGGTACTCCAACAAAATATACATTGTAGGTACATTATATGCAGCGGGATCGTCCGAAAGGGTCACCGCTACCCCGGAACATAAAGGGCTAAGGAAGGAACACGGATGGGTTTTAGTCAGTAAGAGTCTGACACTCCCTTCCGCTCCACCCAGAGCGGAAGGGGGCCATTTGATGATTTCCCATCCTTAAAAATAAAGGTACATAATATAATAAAATTTAATAGGTATTCTTAGGTTCGGAAACCTATATAAATATCTACAAATTACATTTTTATTAACTTAGGGATAGTTAATGATTATTAGGGATATATCCAAACCAAATAATATTTATCTATTTCAGAAAAGGACGCGAGCAATGCGATCATCCGCCTTAAGTAGAAAAGAGAAAATATAAAAGATGAAAAGAACACTTTGGACGCAACATAACGGCGAGGTAAACGTTGCTGGTTCTTTCCTGATTTTAATGAGATCGCCAATCAGCTGAGCGGGGTCTTCACCTTACTGGGGGGTGAAGGGGAGGTATCTATTTTAAAACATAACAAAGCTGTGTAGCTTAGAATCTGTTATCAGTTTTGTTGTTTGCGAGTATTTTGATATTATTTGGCGAAGTATATGTATTGTAGCCCCATTTGTAATAAACGTTGTAGGTATAGCGTCTGTATAGTTACACAACGCTTTGTCTTATTCATTCGAAAGTTAAATTACTGAAGACTGAAAGAGAGAAATAGGTGTGTAACTATTCACCGGATATAATACGTTTATTTGTAAGGGGTTAGAATTTTATAAAAGACCTTTTTACTTTGCCGTATTTTTAGTTTAGCTTTAAATGGCAGTTAGTGGAACAAAAATGCATCAATATGAATTGTGAATTAAAAAAAATAATTCTTAACAATCGTCGATTTTAAATATTTGGAATAGGTACAAGTAGGTATGTGAATTATAATTATAAGAAAGGTTAATCAAAAATGCAAAGAAAAATAAAATTATGTTAATTAATATTATTTTTCTAATGACTGAAATACAGTCATCATCATCATCGTCATGTGCCTAGCCTTTTCCCCAACTATGTTGAGCTCAGCTTCCAGTCTCATAATGTCTCGTAATCTGACTGCAATACAGTATCATAATGTATCAATACTTGGATGCACTATGAAAATATAAAGCTATTTAAATACCAACACGGCTGTACATCAAAACATTTCATATTGCAGTCACATCAAACCAGGACAACGTCGTTCGTAAACACTTTAAACACATAGCGACATCATCGCATGAATTACAATAAATCACAACATGCTATTAACTGTTCATGTTCAGACAAATAACGTACATTAATCACTTAAACAATAACACAGTTAATACTATGTAAATAACACTCAATCTGCAGCCTTTTCCCAACTACTTCGGGGTTAGCATCCAGTCTATCCGGATGCAGCTGAATACCAGTATTTTATATGGAGCGACTGCCTATCTGACCTCCACAACCCAGTTACTGGGTAACACGTTAAGAGCGATTATGCCTACAGCATTTCATACAAACTTTCAAGCCCTTGTTTTATTATGTATATAAAGGTTTAAAACGTTACTTAAGAACATTTTCGAAATGTCTCTTAAGGTAAAGGTAGAATGTACACATTAATGTCAGTCAACAAGACCTTATCAAATACGCTGTACATTATAATGACTTGAATACCACGATAAATACTCCCGTTGAGTCTAGCTTCTAGTACACCTAGTACACACAATAGGTTTAATACACATCATTATCGTGTACAACGGTACCCCTTGGTAAGACTGGTTGTCGGACTTTTGGGTTTCTGACTTCACGTAACTTCTGACATAAATTTACGAATGACAGACGGTACCAACTTTCTGAGATACAGAGGACTACGTTAATGATGGTGGCGTGTGTGTTGGATCATTTAGCTCCCTTCAAAATGGTTGAGCTGAATGGTGCTGATCTATGCGTCATGTTCGTGAACGGGCGCCGTCAGTTGGGGCTGGTCATCAATTGGTTGCCTCGGTTTATTTTTTTTTTTGGATTGTTGTCTTTTTAAGTACTATTTGCTGTATTCTGGACGCTCTTAACACGTACGTCTTTTTATTTTATTACATCGTTCTCACATATAATTATAAATTCAACATTAATGATGTAACTAATATTTTTGTAAAAATATAATTTAAAAGAGTGTCCATGGAGTTTCTTGCCCGTTCTGCTCCATAGGTACCTACGCTTTGGAATGGGCAACTAGCTTCATATTTTCTGACTGACCGACTTCTTGACAATTCAAAAGTGCCTGTAAATGGTTTAATTGAAATAAATGCTTTGAGTTTGAGTTTAAATAACATTGTTCTTCACTATGATAATAAAAGAAAGAGTTCCTTTCATAATGCTTCATAGAAGAATTCTCGCCGCGGCATTTAAATTCTCAGACTAAAAGCTTCGCGATAATTATCGTTATTTGTAAAACTTGTGACTATTTTGTATGTCGGTTATTTAGCAACTATATTATTAGGGAGGTAATTTATTACATGCTTCATACTAAAAGGTGTGCTGAAAATTACGTCTTTTGTACCTTGTTTTGTTTTTTATGAGGAGACTGACACGTTGTCGTCTTTCTATATAGGAAATAGAAATCAAATAGTCATTGTTGAAAATTACCTTGGGTTTAAGGACGTGCTTCATACTAAAAGGTATGCTGAACAAAGTGATGAGTTTTGTTTTTTATGAGGACACTTGACAGGTTATCGAGTTTTGATAGTTAGTTAAAGAGGAAACAGGAAGAAAATTTTCATTATTGAACCTCGGAACCTAGTGAATCTGGCAAGTGTATAACATGCCTACTCATATTTACAAATCTAACCAAACATTTAAATGTTGAAACTTCAGCAAAAACTGAGTCAAACATGCAATAATTTATAAATATCATCGCTCTTCGGACTAAATAAATTATGCTAATCGCAAAAAAAAAAAACTTTAACGACATTCTATTTGTAACTTCTTCAGCAAATTCAAGATATTTTCATCATACTGCTATTACAAAAAGAAACGTTTATTTTCTGAGAGTTTGTCTTAGATTTGAAATTAAATTGTCAACATCGTCAACATCATAATTTGTTTCTTACGCAATCAGATTATGAAACTAGGTTTGGACTCAAATTGGGACAGAATTTTCTACTGTCTGCACATATTAATTAAATAATTAGGATAGAAAATGAAAAAAAAAAACTTGTAATAATCCTATACACTCAGAATATAGGCACCTAAACCTATATGTTCTGTGTGGGTAGAAGATTTCTTAAAAGTTTACTATACACCGTTTTCCGGACGATACCTATACATAAACTTCGACCAGATGTTCAGACCATGGAAATAACCATTTTTCATTATGGACACATTAATTAATTCTTATTTTTTGTAAATTTTCACACAAACTAAATATCTTGACGTAAATCACCCGATATGCATGCATGCCTCTTTATCCGAATTGGCAACGACGTATTTTCATTCATAAGATTTGGCGGGTTGATACTTGTCAAGACAACTGTTGAAAAATCAAAACGAAGCCTTTGTAAGCACCACTTCTTAGGGCACGCCGCGATAGCGGCGGTAAGGTCCCTCTTTGAGGAGTGGCTAGAGAGGCGTCACGGCGCCCTCACCTACCGCCTGACGCAGGTCCTCACCGGACACGGATGTTTCGGGAGGTTCCTGCACATAATCAGGCGGGAGGAAACGCCCGGGTGTCACCACTGCGAGCATCGCCCAGAGGACACGGTGGTGCACACGGTGGAGGTCTGTCCCGCTTGGGCAGAGCACCGCCGTGTCCTCGTAGAGGCGATCGGCAGCGGCAGCGACCTCTCGCGCCCGGCCCTGGTCCAAGCCATGGTCCGGGGCGAAAGGGAGTGGGAGGCAGTCACCTCCTTCTGCGAAGCAGTCATGCTAGCGAAGGAGGTGGCGGGATGGGCGAGGGAGAGAGCGGAGAGAGCCGCCCGTCCCAGCCGCCGCGGTAGACGCTCCGGGCGTCGGGAGCCGCGTGACGACTCCCGGCCACCGTAGGCGCGGGCCTGCGGACGGCGAGTAATGGGTAGCTCGCCGTCCGATCAGGACCAGGCCCGTGCCGGACGGCGCGTATGTGTTCCACGCGCGCCTCAAAGAGGTGTCAGCAGACATGGAGGGGCCCGTTAGGGCCGAAGCCTGCCGGGGCAGCGGGATTGTCCGAAAGGGTTACCGCTGCCCCGGAACATAAAGGGCTAAGGAAGGAACACGGATAGGTTTTAGTCAGTAAGAGTCTGACACTCCCTTCCGCTCCACCCAGAGCGGGAGGAGTCATTGGATGATTTCCCACAATTAAAAAAAAAAAAAAAGTACTACTTCTTATGTTACCTACATTTAATTTGTAAAAAAGCTATAGAAAAGTTTGACAAAGTTTATGGATAACGTGAAGAACACGGTGTATTTATTATTTTTTTTTTCATTTTCTCTTGGGTACTCTGATCTGTCTGTTAGGTACAGACAGATCAGAGTACCTCCATAAAAGTAACATCCATAAAAGTAGAGTGTCATTTATTTTGCAAAAAACAAAAATGGTAGATTTCTCAACAGCAATGTAATTGCGAAGTATGCACACCTCTGCACCACCCTTCGAAGAATATAGTCGTGATTTTATGTTACTTATTGTGTTTTATAATAAATAATACATTCGAATTAACATTTTGAAACTACACGTGATCCCGCAAAAGGCTAAAAGAGTAGTACAACTCACCTCTTAATATACAGGGTGTCCTGTAAGTCGACGTCAAACCGGAATCGGGTAATAGGCCAAGTCATAATAGTTATCTGAAAAATATAAAAAAAATATTCAGTTGTGTATTTTTAAAATTATTGGCATTTAAATGTCACTTTTTGCGCAACCAAATATCCAACATGAATACTTTGCCAAACTTTGACTGAATGTACTGAAAAAAAAAAAAAATTTACTATGCGAATTTGGCAACATTTAATAAATAAATAAATAAACCTTTCTAATCGGAAACAGCATGTTATAATTGATGGTATGGTAAGTAGCGAAGAGCCAGTCACTTTTGGGGTGCCTCAAGGCAGTATACTCGGACCGACCCTCTTTTTGATCTACATCAACGACCTGTGCCGGCTTCGCCTTATTGATGGTAAAATTTTTACATTCGCCGATGACACAGCTCTCTTCTTTAGTGGTGACAGCTGGGAGGGGGTCTTTGGTGTGGCTCAGGAGGGGCTTAACGAGGTTGTTACTTGGTTACGGAATAATGTGCTGACTCTCAATGTCACGAAAACCAAATACGTGACATTTGCACATCGATCGAACGTCCTATTCCCAGATTCACTGTCAATAACGGCTCACTCGTGTTGGTTAACCTACCAGCCTTGCGTATGTCCTACTCTTCAAAGGACAGATAAAATTAAATACCTTGGAGTTACATTAGACCAATCCCTCAGCTTCAAACCACATATAGACATCCTGGTAACGAGATTGCGCAAACTCATTTACATATTTAAGAGTCTAAAACATGTAGCCGACCTCCGCACCATCAAGATGGTCTACTATGCCTTGTGTCAGTCGCTTATTGACTACTGCATCATCTCCTGGGGAGGTGCTGCTAAAACGCACTTGATAGAGGCGGAAAGAGCTCAACGTGCCATACTCAAGGTTGCTGCGGGTCTCCCCTTCCGATTTCCTACAGCCCACTTATACAAAAAGTGGGATGTACTGTCTATAAGACAAACTTTCGTCCTGCATACAGTCCTCAAAAAGCACTCGCAGCTAATTTATGATCCGGATCTAATCAAAGATAAACGAAGAAAGTATGCTGTATGCAGTACAGCATTTTTCCGTTTACATCAGTCCCACAAGTTTTACTGTTATCTAGGGGATTATCTATATAATGTTATTAACAAGGGTCTAAATATTTATTCACTACACAAACCCAGTTGTAAGCAAAAAGTAACGGACTTCTTGAAAACTCTCTCCTATGAGGACACAGAGAAATTGCTCCACTCGATTGAATAATACTTGTATTCAAATAATTACTTACAAATTCACCACCATTCACATAAACCCGACACCACTCACCTTTACATTAACCACCATTCACCTACACATTCACCATCCTTCACCTACACATTCACTACACCCTTTGACTGCTTTTGTTTTTTGGTTTTTTATATTGTTTTTTATATTTTTTCTCTTTTGTTTTTTCCTTTGTTGTTCTTATTGTTTAGTGGAATTACAACTTATGCCTGCTTAATTGTATGATGCCACTATGTGGGGCCTGGTGACCTGTAATACAGGTTTTTCCAAAAAAACCTACTTCAGGCACCAGCTCTCACAATGTGAATTTATATAGTTTAAAAAAAACTGTAAAGTGCCATAAAAACATTGTGAGAGAAATAAATAAACTTATTATTATTATATTATTATTATTATTAATAAAAGTTGGCACATTTAATAAGCATTCCAATTTTTTTTATTTATTGTTTTTTTTTATTTTTCTGATAACTATTATGACTTGGCCTATAAACCCGACTTCAGTTTGACGTCGACTTACGGGACACCCTGTATATTAAGAGGTGAGTTGTACTACTCTTTTAGCCTTTTGTGAGATCACGTGTAGTTTCGGAATGTTTTTTTTTTTAAATGGTGAACAGGTAGGTATGCCACGGATCTTCAAAGCCTTTAGTTAATCGATGAATGTTTCACAAGTAAATTCGGCTTAAAAGCTTTTAATGTAACAATGTCCATTGCGTCTGCGTCTGTCTAGTTATCTAGAAGACGTCCAAATATATATACATAATTATGTAGGAATGGATATTATTGATTTGTCAAAACGAAAGCTCTTATTATCATAAGAAAATTACACAAATCAGTTCAACAATTTAGGTCAGATTTTTAGACACTTTTTACCTGTCCTGCATATATAAGAAGCAAAAATACCAAAATATTTACTTACTCATATCACCAGAACGACAGCAAGACCCACCAACATATTAAACAGTTCGCTGAGATCACTGAACGACATCCTAAGTCCCGGTTACGATGCTTCATCAGCGTCACGTAAACCGTATTTATTCAGTAGTGCCCACTTATGACGACATTATGAATACTTGTCACTTTACCACCTCGAAATAAGTGCCTCATATAATGAGAAATTATTAAAATTTCATTCATAGACCGTATTTTAGACACAAAGCTAGCGTGGGTGGTTTATTATGAGATTTTCAGTCTAGATAATTAATTCTCGCCTCGTTGGTCTGGTGGTCGCAAGCGTTACTGCTGAGCATGACCTCCTGGGTTCGATTCCCGGGTCGGGATAAGTGTTATTAGGTTTTTATTTTTACATCAGGAATTTCTCAGTAGCAGACCTTGAGTCTAGATTTGTGCCCGGTTGATGGCAATAGGATCGCCCCCTATTACAAGACACTTAAATGTAACTGCATCCACCAATCCGTACTGGGCCCGCGTGATGGATTACGGTGCACTCCCTCTCACAGAGAGGAGGCCTGTGTCCTAGCAGTGGGAATATTATAGGTTGATATGAATCTTTATCAGGCTAAATATTGGTGTACTATGTGCACCTCTGTCTAATCCCCTGGGAAATACAGGCGAGATGTTATGTATAATGTAAATCTATCATTAAATCCGTCTCAAATATTCTAGACAATTTTTTTTTGTTAGTCTGTACTGTCCCACTGCTGGGCAAAAACCTCCCCCAAATCGTTCCAGGAACTCTTTTCTAGACGATTATGTTATGTTAATACATTTCACAAACGATAATAATACGAAATTAACAGCCACATTTTTCTGAAATTCCCTCGGCCCGCTTAGCAGTCTTTTAGTTTTTTTTTTCTTTTTCTTCGGTTCCTAAGAGTCGTAAAGGTGATGTTAACCTTCTTTAAGAATTGGGGTATCAAATACAAAAATAATTTTTCAAATCCTACTGGTAGTTACAAAGTTTAGCGGGTTCAAACAAACAAACAATAGCTTTATTATATTAGTATACTAGATAAAAAATTTAAGACTGTTTATTACTAAAGAGTAATTTGCGGTATGGTGAGATTAAGATTAACTCGTATAAAAACTGTTGAAGGAAAATAAATAAAGCTAATGACGTGGTTTCCTCATACTTGATGATGTTAGCCGTTGAGTGTCATTTAACTAACTTTTGATTGATATTCGTGCGAATGCGAACGGTTGACGCCGACGTAAATCGTTCGCAATAATTTAATTTCAGACGAAACTAGTCTCAGACTGTTAACTTGATTCCTGTGATATTTGAAATACTAAACGATTAAGTACTTAGCTAAAGGTTTATGAAGGGTTCTCCAGTTCTTATTAATAAAAAAAGAAGCAATTTTTTTTTTAAATCTTAAATACAATATACAAGCTAACACGAGCATCAAACAAATTCATCCACATCGCTGTCAATGGGATAAGTGCCCAAAAGGCTGGCAGCAGTACCACTTCGGATGGCAATACTGATTCTTTGGCCTAAAATATGTATTTCAACTTCAAACGGCTCAAACATGTAGCTCTCAACAAGGTTGTTGTATTTGCGCCGTTTAAATTTTTCTGCATCTGAAGTAGCTAGCCCAACCCGTTGTGCTAGGAAGATGGGATGACACGCGGGTCGAGACAGTTTCATAATCGTAAATGAAGTTCTCCGTTCACTTTTCCTTCGCAATAAGTTCGTCTGAAATTTACTATTTGTTTTTCCGCAAAATTACCGTCGCCGCATTGGTACCGTCAAACACCAACTCGGTATAACATCGAAGTATCTTTGTAACTAACTCAATACCAACATTAACTGAAAACATTCAAGAGCCATATGCGCTTCTCCCTAAGTGTGAAAGAGACAGACACAAGTTATGATGTACTGTCGTAAAACGGCTGCATGGACGCGGAATTAAATTGGCCTAAATTGACTTATATTAAATTAAGGCATTCGGTTTTGTGCGCTCCCCTGTCTCCGGTGCTGTGACGTAGGGCTCCCACCTTTGTTTCCATGTAATTATGATAAACAACGGCCAGTGTTGTAAGAAAATGTTACATTTGGCCTGGAAATAGAAATACGAATTAATTTAAACTTTAGGGAATCCAGGTAGGTCAACATCATGAGGAAACCCATACAGGGTCAAATTAAATTAGCAAGCGAAACTCCACAGACGTGATGGTATCAATATCTAAACAACAAAAAAAACTGATCTCTTGAACTAACACTTGAAGTAAGTAACAACATAATCCTCAACTTTTTTTTCTCGTTTTATCCTGTGTAGGTATCGATACCCATCACATCTGCGGAATTTCGCTAGATAATTTAATTTGACCCTGTATACTCAAGTCTGAAATCGCCAACCCGTCTTGAGCAAGTGTGGTGATCAATGCTCGTATCTTCTCTGTATGATGGCTTTGCTCTGCAGTGGCACACAAAACGCTAGTATTAGTTTTTCACTAAGGTCTCCCCATTTGAAGGTGACCATCATGTTAATCCCATAAAATCATTGTTTAACATACAAAATATTAACTATTGAGTTTCATTTAAAACCACGCGATGATTGATGTTAATTTTACCGAACCGATCATCAGTTATCAAAATCCAATATTAAAATTTAATTAAATATAATTGACATCCACATTCGTTTGTAATGGAATATCGTTGAAACCACAACAGAATGATTAATTTCCCCTAAAATGTTGTAATAATTATGAAACTCCCGTTGGTTTGACAACCCTGCTATTGCTGTATGATTGTTCACATAATTTTTTGATGCCAATTAAGGTTGGCCGGATTTAAAATAAATGTTTAATTATGTTTACATATACATACGGATTCTTTCACTTGTTTGCTGGAATAAATAGGTCATCTGTCTACTGGATGACGTAAATGTGATCACCAATCAGCCTGACGTTATTATGGAATATGGTTGAATGTTTAAGAAGTGGGCAAATTATGGGTGATATGTTTAGATCCCAAAGTAACTTTTTGACTGAATTTTTAAGTCATTTTTTTACAGTTTACCCCACCCTACCTACATAACTGAATTAATTATTTTCGTAAGTATTGACATTAGTTTTAATTTAATTATTTGATGATTGAAATTTTTGACATGAGTACATAACCAATTTTTTTTAAATTCTATCTATCTATATATTTCTTTATTATATCAACTATATTTTTTTTAATATTTGTATGGCACTGTTACATCTTTTTACAGGCATTTTTGAGTTGTCAACGGGTCAGTCAGTCAGAAAGATGAAGCTAGTAGGTACCCAACCCATTCCAAAGTATAGTAGGTATCTATGGAAAAGAACGGTCTAGAAACTCCACTTGTTACAAAATATTGGTACATAAAAATTTGTAACACTAAACCACCTGTGATCCCAAATAAAATTTAATTTGTTCTGATTTCACCGTTCAGTAAGTAGGCAGTAAATATAGTTTTACATAAAAGAATATCCGTAGTTTCAATTTCAATGACCTGTAAGAAAGCCTCCGTGATTATTTGCGACAAAACGCACAAGAAATATTTTCCCGGTGACTGCGTCTTGTTCCTCGGAAACTTTCATCCGACTAAACATTGTCGTTCCAAGAAAAACACATAACAATAGATGTTACTACGACTGTGGCTCTCCCGGAGTTAGATTTATTTCTCTTTTGTTACTTTTATTAGGGCCTGACCACACGTACCCCACCCCACCACAACCAACGACAAAATTAATTTGTATGAAAATGAATAGTTTATTCACACGGACCACATTTGGCCGTCAAAAACAACCAGGAGTGCGATGCGATACTTACCGACCACATCGCAGCCACAACGCACCACAACCACATCACAACGACAACACGTGGACGATCGTTAATTTCTATGAAAATGAATAGTTTATTCACACGGACCACATTTGGCCGTTAAAATCGACCGCAACACACAACCATACCACAACGCAATCATCAGCAAGGCCGCGTACCAGCGGTCGACCACATCGCAACAAACACGGCGCTGCATCGACCATTTGATTTAATGAAGAAGCTAGAATGCAAGAAGATGCAACGACACTATTCACACGTAACAGTTTGCACATTTTGTTGCTGCGATGTGGTGTGGTTTGCTACATGTTATCGGGCCCATAGAGAATACACTAATAGCTATTAAGACTTACAAAGAGAATTAATACTTGAGCCTTGCGTTGGTGATGAATTATTATATTTATTATGTTGCTGCTGGACTAGAGATAACATAATTTATAACGCCTTTGTTGTGAGGGGTAAGTATGGAGCATCCACAGTTCTCCAGTTATTGTAATAACAAGTCCATTGCCATTGATAGGGCACAAATGTAAATCGCAACAGCTGAGTCCCGCGGCTCTGCCCGCTTTTCAGTTTCTTATTCAAACTTGGGTGAGAATCAGCAATTTTTGAATGTCAACATTACATAAGACGGACTGTCTTATGTAGGTAATGTTGACGTTCAAACACCCCCCCTTCACGTCTTCCTAGTGCTTTAGCTGAGGCGTGGCGCTACAAATTCAGCAGCAGAGAAAAGTACTTCCGAGATGAAAAGCAGCCCGTAAACTTTTATGAATCATCTTTCTTTCTATCAAAATCACCTTCGTAATAACCTAACCAACAACACTTTCAAATTAGTGGGGATTTACTTAATTAAACTTTAAATTTTTTTTTTATACTTTGACCCTGGCCTTGATACTAAGACTTGTTTGTGAACGGGCGCTGTCAGTTGGGGCTGGTCATCACTTAGCTGCCTCGGCTTTTTTTTAATTATTTTATTTTTGGATTGTTGTTTTGTTAAGTACTATTTGCTGTACTCTGGACGCTTATAACGCGTACATCTTTCTTCTCGGTCTCACATATAATTATAAATTCAACATTAATGATGCAACAAATATTTTTGTAAAATGTAATTTAAAAGAGTGTCCTGGAGTTTCTTGCCCGTTCTTCTCCATAGGCACCTACGCTTTGGAATGGGCAACTAGCTTCATATTTTCTGACTGACCGACTTCTTGACAATTCAAAAGTGCCTGTAAATGGTTTAATGGAAATAAATGCTTTGAGTTTGAGTTGAGTTTGTACCCCAAAAAAGGCACTAAGATGGAATGTATCATCATCATAATTCTCCTACCCTTTTTTTTAAGGATGGGCCTTCTCAACTTATTTGGGGTCGACGGAAAATGTATTTTTCTTCCAAACTTCTCTATTAGTCGTCATCTCGGTCGTCACTCCCATTCCAGCCATATCGTCTTTCACACATTCTATAATATCCATAGTTTCCTTCGTTTCATTTTCGCATAAAATAATAAAGTAATTTAGGTATTACCTCCGCGCGATGAGCAAACATGACCACTATAACTATAATTAAAGAGCTTAGTCATTATAAGCAAAGTTAATTAATACGAAGCACACAACTTCTACGGCAGCTAATTAAAATGCTGGTCCAGTAGAAAACTCAGCTGATCCGAGATAAGTCTACACATCAACATTGATAACAGTTTCACGACTAAATCGAGTAAGCAACTACCGTTTAGTATGTATATTATTGCACGACTCATAATGCGAAGCATTAGAGTGCTTTACTATCGATTTTTTTTGCCTCCTATCTGCAACTGTTTCTATTGTTATATTCCTGCTATTGCCAGTACCTACGTATTTAGGTAATGCAGTAAAAACGAAAAAAAAACTAAATATTTCTAAAAAAAAATCAGTGAATCAAGTGTGAAATCTGAAAACATTGTAGCTTGCGATTATAGATTCGTTTTACCCCTAGGAGGAAGGAACCCTATTGAAAATGGCTCTTTTATTCAAAGTAGTTTCATTATAATTAATAAAAAACTAACTAATAAATCTATGGTTTTTATACGATCAAATGAGCATTATTGAGTCGTGCACTTTTGGATTTTCCATTTTTTTTTTTAAAGTAACTTCCAAATACCTACTGAATAGGTATTAATTACAAAATATCGCGCCTGCTTCCCCCGAATGGTTAGGCAGAGGTGACCTATAGTACACCCTCACTACACCAGTTACGTTTAAGTCCTATAATAGGGAGCAAACTAATTGCCATCAACCGGGCTCAAATCCAGTCTCCGGCAAAGATAAGAAAAGGTAGGTACACCTCTGTCCAACCTTTCGGGAAACAAGGCGTTATGCTGTTGTTATAATCATTAAAGCTAAACAAAAAACATTGTGCAACTTATATTTTCCATGTATCATAAATTCCTAAGAAGAAGCCCTGTCAACAACTAATATTTCGAAATTAGATACTTTTGAAATATTAGTTGATGAGAGGAAATATTAGTTGCCTAGAGGGCTTATTGCACGTGTTCCAATTTGTATCATTATCCCTTTACCTCATATTCTCACGATAATACATTATAATGCTCACGAAAATCCGGTAATAATCTGTGTAAAGCAAAATCTCCATCAAAAGCGGCTCATTGATTTTCGATATTAACTTACACAGGCAGGCATACGAGTATGAAGTACATGAGGTAGTGATCATGCAATATCTTTCCGCAGGAGACTCTGATGATGCAAATAACGTTGAAATTCCTGATTTCTGAAGTTCTGTACGTTGTATTTCGAATTATTTTTCATTGGCTATTGGCTGCCACCCAAGTTAGCTTTTACGATTAAACAGATTTTATGGTTTCCTCAATATAACTGTTTGACGTTGTAATTTTGAACAAATGTACGGCATATGGGATGTCAATTTTGATTGATGGCTTGGGTCATTCATCTCTGTGTCGGAGATATTTTTAATTGTAGTGTGGTGGTATGGCTGTATGAGCTTCACTTGTAGTGTTTATTTCGTTGCTTTTTTGCGTAGTTATTTCAATATCGTTTTCTTTATCTGAAGATTTCCAATGTAGATTTTCTTTCATAATTTTAATTAAGTGGGGTATCTTCGCGTATTCGTATATAATCTGTGCTTTTTTGTGCAGTGCTGTCAATATCGTCTGCTATGTTCGAAGATTTATTTCCAATGAAGATTTTCTTTAATATTTTTTGACGCTGGCTCGCGAACGGTGGAAAGAGTGCAGGGAGTCCTTTATCCAGGAGTAGGATAGCGAAGGATAAAAAAAATATTAATATTTAGGGATCATAATTATGGTCCCTAAAGCTACTCATAGAATTTGTTTTTAACTTTATTACCAGCCTCCAGAGAGATTCTATTGTCTTGGCCTTGAGCGATCTTAATTTACCTATTTTCCTACTGAATATTTACGTTCCCACGTACGTATTACCTACATGGGGCTTAAACATAACTGGCAAAACGTATGGTACTATTGCTATTGCGTATGGTGCTATTTCTATGGTTTTATTCAAGATTTTCCTCAAAGGGCCCGTATTGCCCCGGTTTCCCCTAGGTACACCTCTGCTAAACCTGTTTTGGTGTAATCAAAAAAATACTTGATTGACCGTAGACAGTTATAAAAATAAAGAATAGTATTTTAAATAAAAACAAAAATGTGAGAACAATGATGAAGAAACTGGTGCAGAAATATTTTAACTAAAAATAAAATACTCATGAAAGTATTGTGTAGCGATGTAAGATGACAATCATTCCGAATAGGTAGGTACGCTACTAAGTATAATCATCAAAATCATCTGTCTGTACGTCACAATAACAAGTAAGATCATAGAAAGTTTGCTCAAACTCCCGTTACACGCTTTTTAACCGAATTGATGACTTGAGAACAATTGAATGTCGCCGTGAGACTTGTGACACAAAGAAACAAAATTGCCACAGTTTATGTCGGGTACAGATTGGTACTATATATTTAAAATGAAATGTAACACATGTTGAAACAAATTTGCCCAGTTGTTGTGTTGTGTTACATTTCATTGTGCATTGCACGGGTTCTGTACCCGAAAACTATTTATTACTAAGCCTCCACTGTCCGTCTGTCTGTAAGCGGGTCCTCATGAACCGTAATAGACAGTTGTAATTTTTACAGAGTGTGTATTTCTATTGCCACTATGTACTTATAACCACAAATAATAAAAATGTAATAAATTTATGGGGTTTCCATACAATAAACTAGTTTTTACCCGACTGCGCGAGGAGGGTTATGTTTTTTTTCGGAGGTTTTTGCCTTCGTGTGCGAGTTCGACTCGCACTTGACCGTTTTTTTATATATTTTTTTTATTTATTGCAAAACACTGGTTATTATGTCTCGGAACAATTAATATAAAGACCCTGACTTGACACTGAATCAAACGAAGTACAATGGGAACAAGCACGACTTACACACACACATACCACCTATTGAAACTCTATTTACCCTTTTTTCCCCGTTTCTTATCTTCAAAAACAATTGTATTTTTCTAGTTTATTTTTTACAGAAGTGCACATTACTAAATTGTAAGTAATTATTATAATACCCAGAATGGACGGATGGATGACCCCTGTAACACAGGTTTTGCCTAGCATGGGGGTCATTGATCATTTATTTTGTACCAGGCTATTCGCACGCTCAAATTAAGTGTCACTCTGTATCTGTGTACCTTTTTATGTCAAATAAATTTATTATTATTATTATTACCTAAAAACACCTCTCTAGTCTCCACTCTAGAATTCGTACCACGAGCCCCAAGATACTGACTGTCTTGTTTAGGGCTCACTGGCAAATAATTATATTGTCACCTAGCTGTCATTGGCGAAAAACCTGGAGTCTGAAATCGCCAACCCGTCTTGAGTAAGCGTGGTGATGAATGCTCTGGGCGTCTCTCTCTCTCCCTGGCAAAAAACCTTTGCCCTGCAGTGGGAGTGGGACAATATTAGACTAGTATTATAACCTAGCTGTAGGTATTATTTTAAGACGGCATCGACCAAACGCCGACCGCGCAGTGGCGCCCTCATCGTTTATTTGGTTATTTCTTTTATTTTAGAATGAAAATGCAGAAAATAAGCACGTTAAGTTGTGCTTCTCGCTTCTCTTCTCATAATGAAATTAAGCAATATAAAACTACCTCTTATAATAATATTAACGTATAATCTTAAGAAGCACAACTTAACGTGCTTATTTTCTGCATTTTAATTCTAAAATAAAAGAAACAACCAAATAACCGATGAGGGCGCCACTAGTGGGTCGGCGCCCCCTTAAGCTACTCAGTATTACTATTTCTATTTTCTTTCTAATTTTATTTGTGTTTCATTTCATGTGACGTTTCACCAATCTGTTCCCGGCATTATGTATTAACCTATTTCTTTGAAAGCACATCGTATTTCTCAAACGTTAACGCAGTAACAAATCCATTGTATTTATTTTACGTCAGAAGAAATTATCGTTAAACTCTGTTTAATAAAGCGTCTGAAACTAACGATGTCTATTAAAAACTATATTAAATTCAAGTTAATATTTTCACACAGCAACAGTCTGCCGACGACGTTCTGAATATGATTTATCATACACTAGCTTAGGCCCGCGACTTCGTCCGCGTGAAATATCTTGTTGAAACTTGAAATACCTCGTCGCATCGCATCATCTGCTCGCGCTATCACTTCGTTTTCGCTTAGGGTTATTTCTTTTTGCTCTGCTCCTAAGGGTCATAACGTGATGTTATATACTAATAGCCTATAGCCTTCCTCACGAATTGGGCTATGAAATGCAAAAATAATGTTTCAAATCCGACTGTTAGTTCCAGAGATTACAAACAAACTCTTCAGCTTCATTACATTATTATATAAATAACTCGAAAAATATCTCTTGTTTTCCGTTAAAAATCCATAAACATAAAAACTTCACCAGTATAGATGCCAAACGTCTTTTTCCATGCCAGATTGCCACTTGAAGTTTACTCCAGCCTTTAGCCAGACTAAAAGATTTCGAAGCTAAGATATTTCCACCTGGAGCGACCTCGGGTCGAGAGCTTTTCCACCGCGCATATCCTTTCATTTCATTGGAATCTGTGCCAATGCTTTGTTTACCCATGCCAGTACACTTGAAATATTACTCGTTCTAAATACCGGAATTGATTTACTGGAATGAATCGATTGTGTTCGTTTTAGCGTTTTGGGTTAAATGAATTTCGATGTTATTCTTAATGCGATATTAAATGTTACTGAAATAAAGAGCTTCTGAGAATTTTTGTAAATAAGTTCTCGTAGTGTAGATATAATTCATCATTATTTTTTTCTGTTAGCACCTTGTTATTAACTAGTTACAATTTACCTACGTAAAATTCGTTGATAAATAAAACGATAAATAAACTTAATCTTTCATTATGGTTTTCATTCATAGTAGATACGTCTCCTGGCAACATTTAATGCATACTGAATACTTTGAAATTGGAACGTTCTGAAAACATGACTTGCCTGAAAAACAAGCTTAAAAAAGATTTAAGGTACAAACAGTAAATTCTATATTTTTGCCACCGAACCCATGTAAGAGACACTAACGAAACTATACTTTAAACGCCAGTTTCAATAGTTTTAATAGCGCCAGTAAACCAGCAAGTGGAGTCCCCATCTTAACGCAGCATCGCATTCCGAGGGCTTTCCGTGCCACCACTTCCTAATGGTGTCGCAGGCAGCCCCAGCCCACCCTAACATATTGAATCTTCATTTAATATGTCCTTTCGTAACATCACATCGTAAAAACTGAATTCACTGAAGACTTACGAACACGACAATATATTTTTTGTGTACTACTATTGGATGTGTTGTACTTTGATTTATGATGTTAGAGGCTTATTTTGTGGTCTGAGTAAGTTGTTGTTTAGTTTTTTTGGTAATATGTTTTAAATCGTTAGTTTTTGGGGGTCCGTACCAAAAGGGTGCCAACGTAATCCTATTTACTCAGGCCTCCGCTGTCCGTCCGTCTATCCGCTGTCCGTCCGTCTATCAGCGGGTCATATCTCATGAACCGTAATAGGTAGATAGTGGTTTTTTTTACTGTGTTTTTCTATGCCGCTATAACAACAAATAATAAAAATAAAGTTAATAATTCAAGGGAGTCCATGCAAGATGGGTTTTTTTTCGGCGTTTTTTACCTGCTTTTTTTTAAATATCGTGACGTGTTAGACTTCTTCCTAAAGAATCGGGCTTTCATTGCAAATGAGAAACACGGAAAGGCTGAAGGGAGGCCTTGGACCTGCAGTGGCCCAGTGGGACACACACAACAAGCTCATAATAGTTATAATAAATATCACAAAGTCATAAATCACGCAATAAAACGTTTTTCTTCCTCTATTAAGAAATAAGACAGTAAACCGTTATTTTCCGAGTACGTAAGTCTCATAAAATATTTATGAGGCAACATTTTCCTGAATCAAAGAATCAGAATTGGCAATATCATCATATTATTGTCGGTTACTTTCCAACAACAAGGAAACGATGTGTGCCAAACATATTGATGAGCACTTAACCCATTGTTTGTCCCATCAATATTATCTAACCATATGCTCCCAACTGTTGCGATATAGGCATGCTCTCTGTGAGAGGGAGTGGGCCGTAATCGTGCTCTCTGTGAGAGGGAGTGGGCCGTAATCGTGCTCTCTGTGAGAGGGAGTGGGCCGCAATCGTGCTCTCTGTGAGAGGGAGTGGGCCGTAATTGTGCTCTCTGTAAGAGGGAGTGGGCCGTCACACGTCTACGTATTTTTGGTTCTAGAACATGCCGGTTTCCTCACGATATTTTCCTTAACTATTTTGAAAGCAGTGTGGTGAAGACATAAATTACAGGAAGTACAGTGCCTGCCTTGACGTAGGCAAAAAGCCTGACAAGCTGAAATGGGATTGGGCGGGTCGCGGCAGCCGGTGGGTGCTTGGGGATGGACAGCGCCGCCAAGGCCGGCTCAGGAAGAGGTGGCGAGACGACCTTGGCGTATACCGCAAGGTGAATCGAGGAGGCTCTGGGAACGGATGCTTGGAAGGATTTGGGGGGCTTTGCTCATCAGTGGGACAGTGTAGGCTCAAAAAAAAAGTGCCCGTCTGGATTCGAAATCACGACCTAAAACTTATAATTTTTTTTTTTTTTTTTTTTATTTACTGGGCCACCACAGCTTTGATCTTACCGCTAATTTAAAACTCGATCACGCTTCGATGAATCGTAACCACCCAAACACAGTATAAACATGTACTAAAACGTAAAGCTACATGCACAGCAACAAAGTAACGACCGTTAGATTCGATTCTATTGTTGAGTGTAGTAAAGTGAAACAATGGCAACTAATTCTCGAGGCGGCAAATATAAGTTTGTCGCCGCTTGTGCCAAAACCGTAAACTGGTAAAATTTACAAGCAACTGAATGAAATGAGAAACTAATATTAGTTTGCGAGGGTTGTCACTTCACACGCCTCATATTCAACTCTATATTCCACTATACTTACATCTTACATACTCGTACAGTGCATACAAATAATAAATACAATTGAAGTGTCTGTTTGTAATGTCAAAGTAACAGCTTATTACTACATAACTGCATATGAAAGTATATACGGTACTTATAAAAAAAAAACATTTTTTTAAATATTTTGCTGTCTGTCAGTTTGTTTCGGTTAATCTCTGAAACGGCTGGACCGATTTTGTCGGAACTTGGTATGGGGATAGGTACCTACTATTCGAACCTACTACCTACAACTCGTAAGTCGTGGCCGTTACCACTAGGCCAGCTCACCACTGCTCTAGAATTCTGGGCTAGCAACTAGCTTGTTGGGTTACTATACTCGCTTGAAAAACTAGCCTCGTGATATCTCGGGCTCGTGATATTAGTTATTAAAATTTATTTTTGATGATCATCCCGCTCGCATTCGTCGACGGTCACTGTTCCATACTTAATTATAGAATTTGGTGTAAATTGTCCAAAGTTAAGACGCTGGTGACAATTCTAATTGGTTTGTGATGCCAAGTGCTGGTATTGATCTTATATACGACAAAATTGGCCCGAAAATGTCTTGAGTACAATGTAGTAATGATTTGTGGTTTGTTTTATTCTAACAAGACGAGGTAAGACGCCTGTTCACTCTGCCTTCAACAGTGAACAGGCATCTCCTGGGCACGCTGTGTTTTGTCATAGACCTCATCGCTTTCCATCAGGCGTGATGGAGATAAAAAGTAGTCCAATAAAAAAAATTAAAAGAAGAAACAAGGATCAAAATCTCTTTTAGTAGGTCCCAAAGATGATTTCGTACAACACATACTTAGATTAAACTAGGAATTTCTTAATAACAGCCCGGAGTTTGGAAGATGGCGATGTGATACCCCCGTGCCTCAGACAGCACGTTAAGCCCGTGGTCCTGCGCCTGATCGTGAGATCGGTCGTGTCGGATTGCCGTCCCATCGGACTATGAGAGTGAGGGAAGAGGGAGTGCACCTGTGTCTGCGCACACACTTGTGCACGATAATATCTCTAAAAAGGCTAGTCTCCGTTTCGATTGGCCGCCCAAAAGGCCGAAGGATGGTCTGGAGGACTTTATTTATAGAAAACTCAAGCTTTACTCCCATGGGGTTGGCAGAAACTACAGAACGCCACCTGGTACGATCGTTACGTACTCCTTTTACTTCGTTTACGTTTATAAATCTCGTCATACTCGCACGCCGGTTGAGAGTACTACAGTTCTGTACTTTCTGAAGCACATCACCGATTATATCACTTGTCCTTCTAGAGAGCGTCCCCCTCTCGGTGTTTTCACTTACATCTGCCTTCACACGCTAATACCTTCTGTTGGCTAGTATAAATTCGACGTATTAGATTGCCTTCTATTTCAGCTTTTTTCGTACAAAAGGCCCAAGTCCTCAATAAGTTCGTATCTTTATCTTCCAAAGCTGTCATATTTGTTACAGTATGATATTGCCGGTGTCTGGTTTCACGCAAAGTAGTTTAACCCCCTTACAATAACCGTAGCTTTCAGATACTTGTTAATAAATAATTCATCTTTTATTCCTGCCTCGTTTGTCTAGTGGTCGCTAAGGCTACCGCTGAGCACGAGGTCCTGGGGTCGATATCCGGGTCGGGCAAAGTGTTATTGGGTTTTTGTATTGGAGTCTTAGGTAATTTCGTTCCCGGTTGATGGGCAATGAGCTATATAGTCATCATGACTTGTTCCCATTATACATATCTGCTTACCCTTTTAACCTATTGAAGGACACTGACACAATAGAAGTTTTATTGATATCACGTCTGGGGGCGTTTATTGTCCTGCAAAGTGTTAGGAATAGAAACGAAATCAAGATGTTTATGTTTGTATGACACTGTTAGAACTGAATTTTCACGAACAAATTTAAAGTAAATATTTTGTCTCGAAATAACAATAAATAATAAATATATTACGTTTATTTGTCCAAAGTAATACAATAAACTCTTAAAATGATAAAATATAATAATTGTCAATACAAAAGTTGAAGGCTACAAAAATCTTAATAAAAAGTATGAACCCTGTCTCTTAAACTTTAACAATCATCTAACAGACTATATTACTTTTATTCGGACGTTAGAATTAAATCTAGCTCTAATTCCTATCTAAACAGAACTACGGGCTATAACCGAGTAAAACGGAGTAAAACTTTTCCTCCCCAATCCGTCACTGTCTCCGAATAAAGAAACAAGATTAAAATGGCAATGGAAGGCATGTCGCTGCGATATGCACAAAGTAGGCATTTATGAAGTCTCGTCCATAGAATCTAATTTCACGTGTCTAAGCGCCCTTTGCATTTATTGTGCGACTCAAAATGCAAAGCATTAGAGAGTGCTTTACGATTGAATTTTTTTTTTGCCTCCTTTCTGCAATTGTTTTTATTGTTATACTCCTGCTAGTAAACAGAGCCTACTTACTTAATTTATATAAGAGCCATTGTATAGATAATTTAATGGAGATTAATTCTGTACTTTTCAAAAATTTATTTAATGCAGTAGAAATTTACAAAGAACGTCAGCATATTTAAAAAAAAAATCTTTTCACCCATAGGAGAACGCTATTGACAATGGATCTTTTATTTAAAGTGGTTTAATTATAATTAATAAAAAACTAACTAATAATATAATATGTCTATGGTTCTTTATTTTATACGATAAAATGAGCATTAAGAATCGTGCACATTTGGATTTCCAAATTTTTGCGTATTTAGTTAGCTAGTAATTTAATATAATACCTAGTGTAAATAGTTAGTGGTGTAATATATTGATTACTAGCAGTGCCCCGCGGTTTCACCCGCATATGTGTCGATCCCGTGGGAATATCGAGATAAAAACTATCCTATGTCCTTTCCCGGAACTCAAACTATCTCTGGACCAAATTTCATCTAAATCGGTTTAGCGGTTTAAGCGTGAAGAGGTAACAGACAAACAGACACACACTGTCGCATTTATAATGTTAGTATGGATTTCACGTAGGCCTATATCTATAGGTACCAATTAATACTTATATAGTGTCGTAAAGCGTAAACATAATGACTTACTGAATTTAATTAATGTGAAACATCTCTTGATGCGTGGTAAAGAATGATGACGAACCCATAAAATAGACTTTTATGGGTTAGTGACAATTACAAAGAACCCCTAACGGTTTGCTTTAACATCACTAATTCAACAAAACAAACATAAAGTCGTTAAAGTTAAAAACCTGAATCAATCTGCCTAGCCTTTTCACAACTATGTTGGGGTCGGCTTCCAGTCTAGTGTTATACATGGAGCGACTGCCTATCTGACCTCCATACCCAGTTGGTAGGTAACACGATACAAAAGACAAGACAAGACAAGGCAAGACTTGGCAAGACTGGTTGTCAGACTCTCGGGCTTCTGTCTACCTGTAACGACTGTCAAAGATCTACTATTGACAGCCGGGACCAACGACTTAACGCTTCCGAGGCACGAGGGATGGTCACCCATCCATTCCATATCAAGACCAACCTCAGCAAGCGTTGCTTAACTTAAGATCGACCCTTGCGGCTTTTGTTTTTAATTTAGAAATTTGAAAAGTCCTGACAAAAAGACTGACATTTCAATAAAAGTCCGGATATTTTAGTCACAACATCTTAACAGTACCCATTTAGTTACAGTGGTCTGGTAGCCATGGTAGCAGGCGCTCGCGAGGGGAGGAGAGGGAGGGAGTTGGAAGGGGAGGGGTGCGGGGTGCGGGGATCAAAGTGCGCTGAAAAATATAAAAATTAATACTACAAACACACTACAGAAACTACCGTTAAGCTTGATTATTTTACGTAGGTAAAACAATTATAATTTTGAAGAAAATATTTTTTTTGCGCAATACAAGATTTATTGTTTGATTGATAAATAAGTATATTTTGTTTTTACATGGATGAGAAGTTAATAAATATTACAGACTTATTTGGAATTACTTATGTATTTATTTATTACTCGTATTCCATCTAAGCCAAAAAATCCGGAAAAATTAAAGAGTCGTACAAAGTCCAGACAAAAGTCTGGAATTCCGGACATGTCCGGACAAATCTGGACGGATGGTAACCCTAGCCACGAGCCCCCCTTCAATAAACAAAACCTGATTGCAATTCATTGTATTTCTAGGTACAGTCAACCCTAACAACTATCATGTCGGAGTTCAGATTTCAATGATCCCTATAACCATTGCATTGAGAATTGCGTATAAAGTATGGGTCACATTTGGGAAGCACTTGGAATTAATAGAACATCGTCACAAAAGCTGACTTCTCAATGGCAAACGCACGGCAATTAACCCAATCACTAGGATATTATCTCAGAATTAGATTCTTTTGTTGAGTAATTTGAAATACACGAGGTGTTGATGAAAACGTTTATTTGTTATCACAGAGCAGTTAAAAGCTCCGATCAAATGATTTGTTCATCAGGCTTTGAAAGGATGATTTGAAAACGTGGCTCAAACAGACAAATGACTTCCAGAATTAAGTGCATAATATTGCCTCAACATAAAGTACACATACTTTCCATAGCCTCAACTGTCATCTCTACGTTCAACTGTCAAATTTGAATTCCGAGTAACCCTTTCGAGCGGATAGTTTGTGGAGCTAATGTACGGTGGTGACGTATCCATGTAGCCTTTGATTCGAAGCTCCGCACCGCACTCGTAATAGCCAAACTAAACTGAGCATACCATAACAATTCAAATGCGATCTCGTTTACAAACGGCACTGCGTATGACGTCACTCGCTAGTTGCATTATTTATGTGCCCGTTTTGTGTTGTCAGAATAGGGACTGGGACTGGGACTCGTGAATTGAGATTATATTTTACTTGAATAATTCATATGGGATGTTAAGGATTTTGTGAGTGGCGACTTTGTTAGCCGGCAGACATTTACATTTTAGTTGCTCAGGGACCCAGATTTTTTGTGTCAAAAGTTGACTAGGGTTACGTTCTTTAGTGAATGAATGGTTAAGATGTTGACCTTCTTCCTAGTTTCGTCTTCTGCAATTAAAAAAGTACAAGTGTTTGGTTTTGTATAAAGACGCTAGCACCCGGTGTATCCATCGCCTATTCAACTCATTTCAAATTAAAAACGGAGTCTTTCATCTCTGGTAGCCATTCAAGATGTAGAGCGTTGAAAATGGCGCAATTGTCTGAGACCTTGAGCTCTGAAATCGCGTATCGTCCTATTATAATGTCCCCCATTTGTGTATGACGCTTCACGTCCGATGCCGCGGGCTGGTTAGCGAACACGGATATATGTTTTTTGGAAACGGCTTTTGAAAATATTATGAAGTTTTCGTAATTTCGGCTGTTCATGTCGTAAGACGATATGAGGGAGGACGGAGTCAACTCTTATTTTTTTCTTACGTAGGGTTGAAGGGGGTCAGAAAATGGTTAAAATTGTCATACGTAATATATAAACTGCCCTTACATGGTGTTATTTTGTTTATTTTACTGAGACTAAGTAATGTAATAAGGTTTTTGAGATCAATCCACTCGCCTCCTAACACTTAAGTACTTATGTATAGAAATCAAGCTCCTGTGTAATTTATTATTATATTCTAATCTTCTTTTCATTTATGTGGTCGTTGTTTACCAAGTCAGTGCAAAACTGAATAAATACATTCTTAAAAATTACATCCTGCTTATATTATAAACGTGAAAGTTTGTGGGGGTCTTTCACGCAAAAAATACTGAACATATTTAAATGAAATTTGGCACACAGATAGTTTATAACCAGGATTAACACTTATGATACTTTTTATACCGATATTCCCACGGGATACAAATAAACTCGTGAGACTGGACCATTTACAATCAAATATTTTGTTTGTTTTTATCATCGTCGGTTTCATAGCAACATCAGAATTATTTTGGTTGTAAATGAAAAATAACACTTGTCCATTAGTCTCAACTCTTGTGAGCAGCTGTGACAGCTCTTGCGAGCAGCTTGTTGTTTTTTTTTTACTTTTTTTTAAATTGAAATTCAAAACATGTTCCTTAGTTGCAAATCCTCTCATAGATTGAAAAGTAATACAGATATTTTAAAAAGCAATTTATCACTTGGCATGTAGTAATTTGCATTACACTAACCTCGCACTGGCTTTTTCTCTCCACCCAATGAAGTGAGAAATAACAGTTTTTGTCACCCAAATGTTATTTATTTACAGTCCTTGCATAGTTATTTTACCTATGACAGCAGCAATCCAACAGCAACCTTATAGTGACGAGAATAAAGATCACTGTGATTTTGACAGACTTGTAAGTGACAGCATCGCAAGCGCAACCTTATTTCAAAATCACACATATCTGTAAGTACAAAAATCTAATGGCGCGTGGCTAAAAAGTTTTTTTTTTTCACTTTTCACAAAAGATTGGACATAATTTTACAAACAGCGCCTCAATGTCAACGTCATTCAAGCGCCAAAAGCTCATTGTTGCGCTCTAATTGAAATTCTGGTAAGATATAAACACAAAGTACCATCCTGTATTGCTATTCGTTTTCTTCCCGAGCATCTACGCTCACCAGCCGCTTCCATTAGCTAACTGTATATCTATGACAACTGAAGTCCCGTCTAAAGGCCTATTCAGACAGAGCTACACACACGCTAATGGTTTCGACATGTGATGTGCATTACGGTGTCTACGATAAACTATTCTATAAGCGGTTTGATAAAACAATATTATTTGAGGACTACGATTTAGAAATAGGGTGTTATATAAGATTAGGTATGTAGTTTTTGGTGTGGTGTGGCTACTGCTGACTTTACAACAACTGCTGATCTATTAAAAAATCTCACCGCGAAAACTTGGGTCAAGTTAGCTCCAAGTGAGCTGTCAATAGTGTCCCTAGCATCAGCCCCCTTGTTGCGTAACACACTTTCGATCACAATCTGATTAATTTTGAAGGATGTTGCTAAACCATTGCTTCATTATTCGAAAAATTTGTCTACTCAACAATTTAAATTACGCAATGATTGCCATTGTTGTACTATCAAAATGAAAGCCATTGTTACTGTTAGTGTGTTAGGGGATTGTGGGTAAGTAATAACAGCCGCACGGGTCGATCGATCAGGTTAAGCTACGCTTTCCGCGGTCGGTCCGTGGATGGGTTACCATCTTCACATACCAAGACCCCTCGGGCCTCGGAAAGCACGTTAAGCCGTTGGTCCCGGCTTTCATTTGTGGATCGTTGACAGTCGTTACGGGTCGTTAGATGCCCGAAAGTCTGACAACCAGTCTTACTAAGGTGCGTCGTATTACCCAGTAACTGGGTTGTGGAGGTCAGATAGGCAGTCGCTCCATGTAAAATACTGGTATTCAGCTGCATCGGTTAGACTGGAAGCCGACCCCAACATAGTTGGGAAAAGGCTAGGCAGATGATGAGTGTGTTAATTTGTAATCCTCGCCAAAATTTACACATTATACTTGTATCCTGGCATAACATAGCGCTCTGTTCATCAAAAAAAAGATCTGTAAATTATTATTATTATTATTACGCAATTACCTACCCCGCAGGTGGAGTTATACACCTTTTTTCAAGCTCACTTAAATTTTCACAATGAGATTTTTACCGAACAGACCGGCTGTAAACAATTACTGTAAGTAAATAGTGAGATTATAACCGATTCTGTACCCGATTCGCGTGATAGTCATCGGCTATTATCTAAAACACATGTTAGACGTACCTACTATTTATGGAGCTATAAAATAACAAAGCATATTTTTCTTATTAGTATCTTGAGGAGTTAGATTCTATCGGTTGCTTATAAAGTAGTAGATACCTCTATGTAAGTAATACATTTTTAAGGTAATGAAGAGCCCAAGGAGAGGAACATCGGGTACCGTGCGGCCGACCGGAGAAGGCGTTCTTGGTCACCTGTCAGTTTCATACAAACGTAGACGTATTTTGCGAATTTGATCTCTATTAGTTACTAGAATTGTCGCACTGACTAGACTGTATATGTCGAGTTTTAGCTACTATGCTATCCTATGGCAAGACACGTATCAAGGAGTGTCCAAGAGAAACGTGACAAAGTTCGTAAAAGGTATTTGTCTGTTTGCCTTTATTCCTTCAAATCACAAGGTCTTTTGTGACCTCGTGATTTGAAGGAATAACAGTACTTTTGCGTAAAACCAGGAACTTCCTTGTTCGCGAATGAAGGTCTGCTTTGTGTGAAGAAACTGGGCGTACAGTTACTAATGAGCTCATTAACAAACGCACGACTAGGTGCGCCCTTTGTAAAGGGAACCCTACCAAGATATAACATGCTGTATAACACGAAATGCGGAAGGGCTACACTGTCATGTTATACACACTTATGTTTGTGTTATGTTCAAGTAACTATCAAGCCATGGCGTGATTTCATTATTCAGTGAAGAGACTACAAGGTACATAATAAATTCAACATTAATTACCAACTTTCCATACCTCATTATTATTCCCATCCTTCCCAACAACACCGCCCATTCACACCTACAGGAATCACGACACTGGAATACCCATCCAGTTAATATTCATAACACTTCTAATAATATAAATTTTATATTCTCCTCTCGTTCAAGTCGGCTCGTCCACGTGAACGAGGCATGGTGCCGGCGGTAAACGACCAATGCGTTTGCTGCAAACTGTTTACAATAGGTACGGATGCGTGTATGAGTGACGTCGGTGTACCGTTGTGATTTACTGGCACTTGAACTGCATATTTGTGTCTAGGCGCGTCTGGTCGAGCTTTTGAGTCTCCATTGATGAATTCCATGTCAGTGCGGTTAAACTCTATGCTTATTAGTTGGCGAATGGATATTTGCTCGTGTGCAGTCTGCATCGTAATGGCGAGGCGATAAAAGACGAATGCATTCCGTCTAAAATGTTTAGTACCTAAACATGTGGCTAGAAATTATTTATACCGTTGTGAATGTTGAACAGTTTCTGGTCCTAGGCTAAGAATAATGTTGCTGCATTAAGCTATTTTACAAGTAACACGAGAGCGCTTGGGCAGTCAGTCCTGAAACCAAATCTAGTGACAATCTTTGCTTGTAAATTTTTCAACTACTGTTCATGACATAGAACTCACGTTTCATTCTAAGACAAGAAAACACGGTGTGATACGTGATTTTGCATAATCAGCCTATAATTTTCCTACAGCTGCGACACATGCAGGCCTCCTCTCTTCGAATTGGGCTGTAATTCACCACGCGTGCCCAGTGCGGGTTGGTAGATGTCACATGTCTTCGAATTTTTGGGTCTAGGACTTACCTTTTTCCTCACGATGTTTTCCTTCCCCGTTTTGAGAGCAGCGGTGATGAAATTATTTACACACAAGCGATAGCTTAAGTTCGAACCCACTATCTACAACAAGTAACTCAGGGCCGTTACCACCACTCACCACTCATACGCGATTTTATCCCAAAACTCAGCTTCATTCATCAGTAAAACGTCTATAAAACGCTCTGAAGTAAATAACATCGTCTTATCTTAATAAATATCGAAGTCCCAGGCCAATATGCAACTCAATATTCAGAGGGCTTTCGCATTACTTTGAACACTAAGGTCTTAAAGCTCCTTGATTTACATTTGCTCCAGTCTGCATTGTAATTCCATCGTCGATAAAAGACGATGCATTCGGTGCAAATTGTTCTTAATATGCAGAAATGCGTACGAGTGGGGAGCGAGTACCGTTTAAGTGCTTAGTGTTGGGTAAATACTTCATACATCACCAGAGGTGTGTCTGTGAGAGTGTTTTCGAGCTTCTGATGTCGTTATTATGATAGCCTGTGAATAAACAGCTTGAATTTCGCTGTATCTTATTAAACTGGAAGGAGTCTCAAACTAAAAAGCGTTGTTAGCAAAGATAAAACAGTCTGCAAAGGTGATGTAGGTATACGATTGAAGATTGACGGTAACTTTAAGTACATAAGGAAACTTTTTAGGAGCTTTTGTATTTGTGCTTTTGTGTGCATAATTGAATAATAACACTCGACGAAGATGAAAAAGTTAACCGTACTTACCTACAAGTAAATCTTGGAGGATAAGTTCTTGCATTAAGTGCAAGAATTTATCCTCCAAGATTTACTTTACCAGAGTGACTAGCACTATTGAAAAAGTCATAAAAAATGTTTGAAGTTGTTGCGTAAACTGAACTTTATTGTGTAGGATTTAAAGTTATTTTTCCATTAATTCATATTTGTTTACATTTTTGGCAAATAAATTAGGAGCAGTGGTGGCAGTGGTTATCGGCCCCAACTTACGAGTTGTAGGTTACTTAGCACTCACTTTACATTGTGTATTTCATTTCATCAAAAATGTTCTCAAAACGGTGAAGGAAAACATCGTGAAGAAACCGGCATGTTCTAGAAAACATTATATACTGATTATGGAAAAAAGCTAGCGTACGCAAACGTACTCGTACTTACAAATAAATCTTTGCGAATAAGTTCTCGCACTAACACTACCATTAGAACCACAAAATAACTGTATTCTACATCATTTAGGCTACTCTTACGGTGTACTTACAATAAAAAAAATCAAATGTGTGCCAATGCCATGTCACCGGTGCACTTGACGATCTTATGACTGCGTCAGTGAGCGGAGTTCGCGTTGCTGAATTTTGGGCCACGTTGATACTCTAAGAAGAAGATAAATCAAATGATACGTCTGATAGATCTTGGTGTCTATATTCTTTGATATTAGTACAAGCTGTGTCACAGCTTTCGCCACCAACAGGAACTGACAGAGGTCTATTCTAAAGCCACAAATGGTAATGTTATGTCTATGCCTTCGCTTATTCATGCCCATTCGCCATAAAACTTTATAGACCTGCCCCACTGTCTAAAGTAGTTGCTTTGTGGTCTTTGGATGTGTCATAGGAGGCTCAAACTATGTTGCTTAGGTCCTGTTTAGAGTTCAAAGTACAGCTATTGGATTTTATCTTCCTGGTTCCAAATGTAGGCACCTCTTTTTGTCTGTAATAATTATGATGTATTAGTGGCTGTTACATCCGTGTTAAATAAGCTAGTATCATCAGCTAAGTTTATCCTTCTACCTAATATTATAAATGGGAAAATTTGGATTGTTTGTATGTTTGTTACTCAATCACGCAAATACATTTATTTGGCACACAGATAGTTTATAACCTGGATGAACAAATACTTTTTATGCCGGTAGTACCTACGTTACCGTAAGCCGCGAGCAAAAGCTAGTAACGAAATAAAGTTGAAGTCTGTTATCAAACGCTACAAAGAAAAATCGAAGGTAGTGTAGCTCCTTGTAAAGAATTAGTCTGATGAAGTCATACTCTTGTCTCATTATAATTTCTACCTCTGCCTGGTTACCTTGCCAGTTTGTCAGTGAATTAAAAGGCACATGGATAGTTTTAGATCAGGAACTAGGCAGTAGTCAATAATATTGCTATACACACGGGAGACATGCGGCTGCAATTAATCGTTCGTTTGTATGCACACTTAGGCGGTGGTAAAAACAGCTATCGTCAGTTGGACCACTGGCCTATCTGCCAGCTAATAATAAATAACTAATAATAAAAACATAGGCAGTTATGGGGACTGCCGACAGAAGTGAAAACTTAAAACTATGCATAGCTGCAGCTTAGCATGTCGGTGATGTGAACCCATAAGATTTTCCCTAAAGAAGCAATTTTTTTTTGCCTTTAATGTCCCTGTGCTAGGCAAATTCCTCCCATACTATCTTCCCTCCTAAATATAAAGGACATTTTGTATTTTGAAATTATCGGAGTTAAATTACCTCAACCTCCACCAAAGCCATTTAAAGATGATTCATACGACAAAGTCCGTGCATAGTCGTGTAGTTGTCTGTGAACAGTCAATACATTGCCTTCGGGTGTAAATTGCAGGTGACGCAGATGTACCGTTGAGAATACTGTAATGTTTAATAGTGTCTCAAGGTGCGTCTGTCTGTCGTATTGTTATGTATTGTTGTCGTATAGGAGGTATGTAACACGTTGTTTACATAAATGTATATCTAATGAACTTTAGTGTAGGGTGTGGGATAAAATGTGTTGGAACTTGCATATAATCAGTAACGTCTTCTGCTTCAAAGGTAATCAATCAATTATAAGCCCTATACACTACACGATATTTAGGGCGCGATATTTTGGTGGTGTGTGTCGACACCCTTGAGCCATCCTATCTTCCAAAGCATGGCGGGCTGCTGCTGCAGGTGCGGAAACCCTCAAATGGCGCAAAAACTAAAAACTTTTTGGGACTTATAGAAATCTACCTATGAAACAAAACCAATTAGTTTTCACAGTTTTCTTTCAAAGGCCTGAAATTAAAGTTATTCAAATACTTGTTCTAAATAAATCGATAGTCTATTTCAGAGTTGCAGACCTCAAATTTTAACACGCTAAGAAGATCCCTATTCAAAGTTAGTTATTACTTGTTAAAACGTTGAACATAAAGCACGCTTCATTTTAATTACAATTTACATAACGTCTATCTCATCACTAGCAGAATAAAAATGATCAATTAAAACTGACGTGACGTCACTCTACTTCTCTTCTAAGCTAGGTTTTTCCTTTGTAGCATTAATCATAGGTTATCGACATTCAACTCTCTTATAGTTACTTTTTGTTAGCAATTAGGTAGTCTTCTATCTGATTATGTTCAATAAGCCTTCTTCGACATTATAAATATGCATTTTCTAACACTACTGGCGTCATTGACCCTTCAATTCAAAATTCAAATTCGCCTATGGAACCGCAATCGGTGAATCGGTAGGTTACGTACGCACATATTATGACGCATCGTTGCATTTGAAAAAAAAGCAGAGAATAAATATTTGATAGGAAACGACTGAACGAGGGATGACGCGACCGGACGGACGTATATGTTGACTAGAATATTAATTACTTATGTACTACAGAGCTTTTGCCGTTTTCGAGCCAAAATGTTACTTATTTGTACACGTTGCACCGGAATCGACGCGCGAACTGTGAACTATGTACAAAATTTATATCCGTAAAAGCCTATTTTAATTATTTATTTCTCTTTGTTTACAGGTAAGATGAGCAAAAAGTTTACTCCAGTGTAAGTAAAGTTGTTTCGAAGCAGAAAAAAAAAGAAACTTGAACTTTTGAATACTTTTGCTTAACTTTAGTTTACTCAGTGTTCCGCAAATTGCCGTGTCGCTGGCATCGCATCCAACATTCTAAGCAGATGGTTCGTATCTAGGCAGACACGCGTAATTCCACCATGTTCGCGAGTTCGGGCAAAATTGCACAGATGGCGTTGTTTTAAATTTAGTTACTAATTTACTTTTTATAATTATTATTGTTTACGGATCTTTTTTCTTGTTACTTTCGAATGATTATTGGATTAAACAAGCTTCTTAGTAAAAAAAAGCTTGTGGAAAAAAAAGGTATTCACAAAAACAACAAAAACCAGTTTAGCAACAAAAGATAATTGATTCTAGTCGCCCCTTCCAAAAAGTAGTTTTCGTATGGAGAAGAATGGGCAAGAAACTCCACCGTTACTCTTTTAAAATGTTTTACAATATTTTGCATAAGTACATTAAGTAATTATATAATAAGTAGGTAATATGTGAAGACGATGCACCTAAAATAAAATTACAATAGGTAAAAGAATTAAAAATGAAACCATGTAATATAAATTAGTTATCTGATAGATACATGGTGCTCACATATTTACAAATATGGTAAAATTAAACGATTTTCATTTAAAAATTATGTAAAAAAAAAAAAAAATTTGACAAGTGATAAATCAGGGTGACTACTACAGAATGAAAAACAATCTCAAAAAAAAAAAGAATAAATTTACAATTAAATTAGCAACCAGTAGGTAATCGCGTGCCTATTCATAACGAAATGATTAATAATACAAAGTTTTCTACAAAATGTCAGCTTTGGAGGGAAAAAGGACAACTATTGACTCAGAAAACCTAAGTGAATCATTTTTTATTTACAGGTCTACAGATCTAACGTGTAGCTTTTGTAAAGTAAAGGTACTTTAAGACTTTAATTCTTTAAAACATGAGTAGTAAACTTCCATTGCAAAGCAACTCAATGTAAAACCAACCAACGTTTGAATTAACGTATTAACTTGGTTGATACCTATCCATCGATACCGAGCAGTTGTAGATATTTAGCGCTTCTCTTCCACATTTATTATGCGCACGGCCAGCGTATGGGACTCTGTGCCAGCGTCTGTTCCCTTCCACATGTAACCCGTCTTCAAAGCAAAAGTGATCATCATATCAGCATCTTCTGGACACGCTCCTTCCTTCGTAGACTTTAATCCTTCGCTTTCCATCAGGCGAGATCGAGGTCAAGAGCAGGTCCATTCCGCAATACAATAACAATAATATTTGGCATTAGTTCCTAGTTTTCTACAACTAGACACGAGACTTACATTTACGTTACCCAATAAGGTCCGTTATCCCAAATAAAATATCTAATATCAGTGCTCGTCTCCATAAAAAACAATTAATGTTTATCTTCGCGATTGTTGAATTCTTATATCCTGCGACCCTATGCATTTGTTATGATACCCGACTCGGAAAGCTTTTGAGACAAATGTACTGCCATTTAAATGGAATATTCAGTATTGTAGCATCCATTCAAGAAATTTCTTATTCACTGTTTAAGCGAAATACTTGAATAGCGTGGGGAGTTCTAGTATTTGTGAGAGCTTTTTGAATTGACTATTTACATATTACCTGTTGGAAAGCTAACCAGCACTCAGAATAACTGACCCACCCATAAAAATACAATTCAGTCATTTTATTGCTTATCCTTTCTTCTTCAAGAACCCCTCTTTGAGCGCCAAACTTAACTGAAACTTTCTCAACATCTATTTTAAAAGCCTCTCATCGCTTCATCAATCTCAATTAAAAGAAAAATCACCACCTTGTCGAATAGATATTGAATCTGTGAAAGTAAAAACTGCTGATCACTGCTCAAGATTGCATTTAAATTTTTAATTTAAGTCATCCAATGGCTCGGAAACGGTTGAAGGAAAACCTTCGGGAGCATTAAAATATGTAACGGGCAAAAATAACAGATGGTCTCCTGAAAGATAACGAACTGGAAGATGTATACGGCGTTCGGGATTTAGTTTCCAAGCATGTCAACAAATGTGTGTTTTTGGAAAAACAACTTTAACTACCACACATTAAGTTCCGTTTCCGGTATAATATCAAATATTTCTATGACGTTTTTAATAGTAGGTACCAGTCATTCTGATATCAACTTAATTTTACATTAACATAAAGTTGATATTTGTTTAAGTGGAGATAACATCAACTGCAAACAAGGATTTGAATAGACTGCGGGTATGTCTCCTCACAAAAGAGGGCCCATGGTCTCTCTCCCCACAATGTTGGCTCCGGGATATATAAGTTGTTTGCCTAAAATATTGTTATTTACTTATCATTTTTGTGGCAAATCTGCGGATAATCGAGGTTTGTTGACGAAACAAAAGTGTCCTTTGAAAAGGACAAAGGAAACGCTTTATGTATCTGTTTTGTGTATTTTATGTAAGTTATACCTAAATATGGAATTGGTCATGTGAATTTGTTACTAACGTGTCTTTATTCATTATTAGAATAGAATAGTTTTTATTATGTACCTACACCATATAAATTAGATTAAACATTTTTATTATTATTAAACTAAAAGTAGTTGAGGAAATTATCACACAATTAATAATATATCTATTATGTGAATACGTTCAAAATCTGACCTCGAAATTTTCATTATAAGCACCAATATCTACTATACCTACTACTTCTAACACAAGGCTAATAAACCTATACAAAATATTGTAAAACATTTTAAAAACGTAATTAGTTGTTCCTTGCTCATTTTTTAGGGTTCCGTAAAGGAAAAACGGAACCCTTATAAGATCACTTTTTTGTCCGTCTATCTGTCCGTCGGTCAAGACCCTTTTTCTCAAGAACGCGTTTAGTTATCAAGTTGAAATTAATATCAAATACTCAGGGCTGTAATCCCTTGAAATAGTGAAAAAATCAAACTTCTAAGTCGTCGCAATCAATACATATATAGGGTATATTGGGATATATAGGGTACTTCCCGTTGACCTGGAATCATGAAATTTGGCAAGAAGCAATGTCATGTAGCACAAGTGAAGGAAAAAATCCGAAAACCGTAAAGCAGTTACGTTACAAAAACAAAACCCGTGATAAATATTTACATACTCTACAGTACGGAACCCTTGGTGCGCGAGTCCGACTCGCACTTTACCGTTTTTAGGGTTCCGTACCTCAAAAGGAAAAAACGGAACCCTTATAGGATCACTCGTGTGTCTGTCTGTCTGTCTGTCTGTCACAGACAATTTGCTCCGAATCTTATGGACCGATTAAGTTGAGATTTGGTACACATATGAATCTCTGTGACCCGAACACAGACGTGTAACGTAAATAAATGAGTTTTGAAATTTGAGGGGTAAATAGACAATTTTAAATAAAAGTTTCACAATCTGTACCGTGTGACATATCATTTAAGACAATAGACGGAAATTTACCATTCCACCCCCCTTATCTCCGAAACTACAGAGCCTAAAATTTTGAAAAAAATACAGAAAATAGTTCTATACCTATAGATTACAGGAAAATTAATAAGAAGTCTATGATCTTGAAACCACATGGTAAATCTCTCAATATTGTGCGTACAAACTTACATTTTCAGTTGGAATGTATGGGAGAACATGTTTTTCAACTACAATGTTAAGTTTGTTCTTGGGATAAATTCATTTCAACTACGGAACCCTTCATTGTGCGTGGTCCGACACGTACTTGGCCGGTTTTTTTTTTTTCATACCAAACTTCCTTTCGGAAGACCCGCCTTGAATCAATTCTATTTTTTTGTTTATTTTGACGTTCAGAAGAATGGGTTTTGTATAGGTAGGTTCTTCATTCCTACCTAAGTGATACACCCTGAAAAACTCAACGCAAAAATTGTTTGTCTAACACCCTAATTAGAAATCAATACGAAACCCTTCTAACACCCCAACCTTTACACATTACCTACTAACGACAACCACCGTATTATCAATGACATACCTAAAGACCATTACTCAAAGAAGGTCCTGACAAATCGTTTCTACTTCATTGAATGATTGATTCATTCGTTCGATATTGGGCTAGCAACCAACAGGTGAACGATGAACGGTGAACCTTTGATTTACTAACTCTTAATGCTTTTCAAAATCACTCTCGCCTAATTCTTTGGCTTTGCCCTTTTCAGCATGTGACGGGGGTCTTGTCCAAATGTGAATTGGGTCAGTAGAGACGATTTAAGGCTTAAGAGCGTTTAGGACGTATGGCCTTTCATACAAACTTTCAAGCTTTGTTTTTCGAAATGAATGAACCGATTTTAATGAAACTTCATACGCATAAGCTGGATACAAAGTTCTAAAAAGTTAGTAAAGAACATTGTGTTGTGTAAAAAACACATTTTATATTCCTCCCCTGCAACAAAAATTCTTCAGTAATTATATTTTAATTAATAAAACCTTAATTGCTTTACAATTGTTTATTGACTATGGAACTTTCTAAATTAGTTCGCCTTCTGTAATTATTAGGGACATACCTATATTTACGAACTTCCAGTCCAACTTTTTATTCATAGTTTCATTACCTAATCAAACAAGCCAAGTCGCCATGTTTAACTGAAAAATGAAATAACTAGGTTATTTTCTTAGTGCGCTGAAAGTAAAACTACCTACACGATTTATTCTAGACTAGTTTATTAACGTTTGGTCCTTGGTTTTAAGTCGTCTATAAAATTACGTCTAAAACTAAAACCATCGAAGAAGGATGTCTTCTATGGGCATGTCAAGATTTAAGAACTGTTGGAGAGAGAAATTGGCATGAAGAAACCGGAAATAGTTCACGTTGGAAAAATATATGTAGACCATGCTAAGGCCCATCCGCGGCTATAAATATACTAGACCAGGCGAAGGCCCACCCGCGGTTGTAAATATACTAGACCAGGCGAAGGCCCACCCGCGGCTATAAATTTACTAGACCCGGCGAAGGCCACCCCGCGGTTGTAAATATACTAGACCAGGCGAAGGCCCACCCGCGGCTATAAATATACTAGACGTCTAGACCAGGCGAAGGCTCACCCGCGGCTATAAATATACTAGACCAGGCGAAGGCCCACCCGTGGCTATTAAACCCTAGATGATGATGATAA
The DNA here is from genome assembly GCA_963669345.1 of Gortyna flavago. Lineage (NCBI taxonomy): Eukaryota > Metazoa > Arthropoda > Insecta > Lepidoptera > Noctuidae > Gortyna > Gortyna flavago. The sequence goes on along the minus strand of OY770131.1, from coordinate 13,558,679 downwards.
AACTACGTCTTCTGATGACGTAGGTAATTGGAAGCACATATTTTTTTTACCTCCTGCTACCCAAAGAATAAAATGTGTTTTAAATATTTATGAACTTAAATTTATAATTACAGGACAACCTAATGCGATGAACCCGCTTATACTGACATCTATAACTGATTATAAACAATGCATTCCTTGTGAATTCATTCAGAGAACAACAGAAACATATATTATAATTGGTATATGTCTGGTGTTCTGTGAGAGAAAATATGCAAGGGAGTCCACTGTTCCATGTTAGTTTCAAATTAAATTATATTCAACATAATCAGTGACAAGTAATAATAGATTCTAATTAATGTAATTGGTGTTGTAGGTACCGTTTTAATTAATCATCATCTACCTAGCCTTTTCCCAAGTATGTTGGGGTCGGCTTCCAGTCTAACCGGATGCAGCTGAATACCAGTATTTTACAAGGAGCGACAGCTGTCTATCTGACATCCACAACCCAGTTACTGGGTAATACGATACCCCTTAGTAAGACTGGTTTCAGACTTTCGGGCTTCTGACGACCTATAACGACTGTCAAAGATCCACGAGCGACAGCCGGGACCAACGGCTTAACGTGCTTTCCGAGGCACGGAGGGGTCTTGGTATATATGAAGATGGTCACTCATCCACGCAACAACCGCGACAAGCATAGCTTAACCTGATCGATCGACCCATGCGGCTGTTATTACTTAACCACAAGCCCCTCCTAGTGTTTTAATTAACGGAATAAGTCCGTCTCACTCGCTATGATGTCGTGTGCGGAGTGCACGCGTTAGTTTGGCAATTGATATTTCGGTTATAAAGTCCACATTCTGCTTTCTAAAAGATTATTTTTAAGATCTCGAAACATATATTTGAAAAGATTGATAATACAAAACATTATCATTAAGTTTCTTGGTTTTTTAAAATTTTATTATTTACTTTAACCTTTTGATGGATTCAAATTTTGTAAATGTGAGGACTTTGTAGGCCTTTTAGACTTTAGATCTGTAGATGATTTTTATATTATCAAGTACCTGGTACTTGTTGACAGGCCTACGCTGTGCTCCCATACCTATTGTAACATTGAAAACATTGTAAAAGCCAACTATTTTTAAAAGAGTAACCGTGGAGTTTCTTGCCGGTTGTTCTCCATAGGAAACGACCAATTGGAACCGTGCACCTAGCTTCTGACGTTTCATAAGTGCCCATGCAGGTTTATGTGAAATATTTTGATTGATTGACTTGAATCACCCCGCAAATAGCATTTCTAATAGTCACTTACTACTATACTTATACTAATAATAAAGCTGCAGTTTGTTTGTTTGTTTGAACGCGCTAATCTCTAGAATTATCAGTCGGATTTGATATTTTTTTTGATTGCTCAATTCTTGAGGAAGGCTTTAGGCTATAAAACATCACGCTAGGACTCTTAGGAGCCAAACAAAAAGAAAAAGCGAAAACGAACGAATAGCGCAGACAGGACGGGGTGGGTCGGGGGAACAAGACATTTTACGCGGACAAAGTCGCGGGGAGAAGCCAGTATTCAATACGTAGAATTTATCCTAGATACATAAGTAATATTAATACGGTTCTCCCCTCGCAAGAAGCTTTTCTAGAAAAAGATTGTTTGTCATAAACTATGATTTTTCTCTATAAATATTATGGCAGTTGAGTGCTGAAGGCAAAAAGCCCGGGAGGGACAAATAAATTGCTCTATTGTCTATTCATAACCTTTTTCTTATTACGGACTATTTGATTGTTGGCTGTTCTTTTTTCTTGATAGTTTTGTGAAATTTGGTTGTTCTTGTTGTTGATATATGAGTACCTACTTATTGATTATGTTATCTGTGGTTTCGGGTTATATTTCGAGTTGTTTATATAAAAATAAATTAGAGCAGTGGTGGCCCATTGGTAACTCCCGAATTACGAGTCGTAGGTGGGTCGTGGGTTCGTACTAAGGCAGGCGCTTTACCTTTTGTAATTTATTTCATCACCACTGCTCTCAAAACGGTGAAGGAAAACATCATGAGGTACCCGGCATGTCCTAGAACCAATAAAATCAAAGAGATTTGACATCTACCAACACGCACTGGGCCCGCGTGGTGGATTACGACACCCTCCGTCACACAGAGGAGGCCCAGTGTCCCAGCAGTTGAAACGATATAGGCTCATTATGCTACGATGACAGCTAAAGTCTATTCAAATTTGTTTAAAATTAATGTTATTTCAAGTTAAACAAATATCAACTTTATGGTAATAATAATAATATCCTTGGACTTTTCACACAACGCCATTTAGTCCCAAGCTAAGCAACCTAATGCTTGTGTTATGATAACGAGATGGCTGATAAACTACTTTTATACATTATTATTTTTTTGTAAATACATACATATTATAGATAAAACACCCAATGGTAATGGTAATGGTTATTAAGTTGATTTCAGAGTGACTAGCACTATTGAAAAAGTAGGTAGTAAAAATGTTTGAAGTTGTAGCGTAAACTGCACTTTATTGGTAGGTAATTAAAGTTACTTTTCCATAAACTAATATTTGTTTAAATTTTTGGCTAATAAGTCGCGAACGCAGATTAAATTAGTCAGTATCAAAGTGTAAATAAATATTTGGATAAATATTATACATAACATCACGCATTCTGTTTTCCCCAAAGGGTTAGGTTAGAAGGGTTGCTCAAAGGCGTACATTAAAGTTCAACCACATGTCGCCAGTTATATTAAAGTCCCATGTAAAACGGGCAAATATTAAATAGGGGAGCGAGTCTATTGCCATGAAAGAAAGAAAGAAAGAAAATACGTTCATCGTGCCATCAGCCGGGCACAAAAGCACAAACCAGGATTCCGGGCGGCTACTGAGAAATTCCTAATGGAAAAACCCAACAACACTGCTGGACCTGTAAATGGAACCTACGACCTCAAACTCAGACGTAGCACTTGCGATTGCGACCACTAGGCCGACGAAGTAGTCGGGTGAAAATTTGTAGTAGCAAACGTAGCTAAAGTAAAACGGTTTGAAGATAGAAAACAAGAGGATAATGAAGCTTGTCTACCTATTTGTCTCATTAAGGGGCTACCTCGAAAATCTAAAATCCTCGTAAACCTACTAAGCGAGCGAAAGTGATGCAATTACTTTTGAAACGCAAAAGAAGAGAGATGGCTATAATGTGCGTGCGCTCGGAATGAAACGTATGTGCTAGAACGAATTCACTCCTTTTTAACAAAATAAATGAATTAAATTTAAAACTACTTTGTGTAAACTTAATTCGAAAAAACATATACCAAAATGTTAACACGAAATAGAAAAAACTCATTTTTTTGATATCAGATTCACAAATAACGCCGCTCCCAGACATACACCTAAAACATACTTTCATATTACCCCCCAAGGTCCCAGACGCACGTCACCAAACAGAACATATCACATCTTTATCCCACTAATCCCGGTCTTTACTCTTCGTTGTCCAAATCCTAATGTTTGCTAAGTCTTGTCTTATTCCCACCAATAATAAGTGTGTCCCTTATTTGGAACATTGGGACGTTGGGACGTTAGTTGAATTCTTGGCAGGGTTGAGACAGTGTGGGGTGGGACATCTGCATAAATACGTAAAGCGGTCACGTTCGAGCCGACGACCACGCGTTTAACTTGTATCGTCTATGGACAAGGCGGGTGCGTTTGGACGGGCGAGTTGGGATAGGCGAGTAGCTGGCGCGAGATAATGTTTTGTTGCTGAAGTTTTTTGAGGTTAAGTGACTGGCAAAACCGGTTTTTTTATGAAGGAATAGGTCGCAACGAACGTGTAACAGTATGGCAGCAATTTTATCGCTTATCAGTGTCTTAGTAGGTATATTCACCTGGTAAGTTTTTAACATAAAAATGAGATGAAATCGCAAAATATCACGAATATTGATGGATCGCTATCACCTGATTCTTAATCGTTAGACAAATTTTATCATGATACGTAAGAGGAAACAATATTATCGATTGGATTTAGTTCAGCGATTGCGATATTACTATCAAACTTTCCTAGATACACTATTTTTTAATCTTACACGGTGTTGTATCGACAAAACTGTCTGAACTTACAATTACATAAATTGTATTACATTGACTAATAAAAACTAGCATAGAATGATGCAAAAAAACTTTGTAATTACCTACTTTGCACTGTCTAGTCTTTTGCGATGTTGGTTGTATCGATAAAAATGTTCGGTTTTAGTCTGAATTCAAACTACACAAATTGTAACACATTCAGTAATGCTATAAAAAACTAGCCTAGTGTGTTCAACTGAACTGACAACTTGTAGTATTTAGCGTAATTGAGGACTCATTACTTAATTGACTCTAAAACTAATTTGACATGATAGATCTACATAAATATTAGCTTTAGTTGTGTATTTAGTTCATAGTAGATGGTTTTGACGTGTTTTTTTACAATCAATTTTACCCCTATATCGAGCCAGGATGCATCCAGACAGATGGGCCACCATCGTCACACAGGGGGTGCCTGAAGACGGGCGTCGTCACCGAGGCAGGCCTAAAAAACGCAGGCGTAACAATTTGGCCAAGTTCTTAACCGATTGTTCGAAGAAGGCACAGAACAAAGAAAAGTAAAAAAAAAAATGGGGGAGACCTTTGTCCAGCGGTGGGACGACATAGATTAAAATTAAAAAAAAATCGACCCAGAATGAATTGCTTTCGTGTGAATTATTACAAAATTTTTGGCTATTCTTATTCAAGTTAGCACGTCCATGCAATCCAATCACAAGAACAAACCCATATTTATAGGCTCCTTCAACTTAAAAAAATTCTTCTGCCAACATTGTCAAAGTACAGGCAAGTGAACTTGTCCCACTGAACGCACTGACGCCCGTGTCACGGCGCCTTTATTTTCTATTTCCAAGGCGGCGCGGCCAGAGAAACACCACGGCTAATCGTCCGCCCGTTTCCCGCCCCGCCCCACTAGGGATGTGCCTTGCTTCGTCTCCGTCTACGATAGGGGTACAGAACTTTGTGAATGCGAACTCAGTAGTAGCTGGTCAAACTTACTTAGATTTAGCTTAAAAAGGCTGCAAAGATGAGGTGACCAACGGGGTGTTGTGGCGCAACTTCGGAGAGCAATGTAAAGCAATGGACTAAATAGGCTTCGTTGATTTAATAATAAGATGTAAAAATTACAGCTAAACATTTGTTTTGTTATTCTTTGGTAATTTTTTTGTAAATATTTAGTAGTTTTATTGCAAGTTGAAGAAATATTAGTTATTATGAAATGACGCTATCAAATTGATTGGCATCTACAACGCCACATGCGAACCACGCATAAAACTAACGTTACGCAAAATCCTGCATTACGCAAGCAGAGTTTACCGCGCGAAGAGACTTGTCGGGCTTAGCCGGCCAGACACAAACCCAGTCTGGTCGTCTTTCCTATATGAGTGAGAAGTTAACACTCTATTCCACTTTCTTTGCTGTTACTTTTTTATCGACGATACCAAAAAATAAAAAAAAAAACAGTATCTTAAACCATATATCGATATACCGGCACCTCCCACCCCTAACTGTCTTGATGTGTCCCGGCAAGTAACGTGTTCTTTTAGTGGTTTGTCCTACGCTTTTCTACCTGCTTCTAACAGATCAGTTTACTTACATACGTACTCCTATATATGTATATACTTACATACATGTTTGTGTGAGATTAGATATTACGGCTCTTTATGAATGTTTTAACAGATAAAAACTCCAGAATTTACATAGAGTTTTATACTGAAAGTTTCAGGTATATATGCAGAACAAAGTATGAGATTGTTTTGCTTTTAATAGTTAAATAGAGCTAATTGTTTCGTATCATATTCCTGTTGTTTTATTAACGTTTTAATTAAGTTAATGTGCTTGTTTTTTTGATCTCGTTTATGAATATTAAAATGAAGGTAATTTATTTTATCTCTGTTCTAGTTTTTATTGCAAACTTTTAAATGGCGAGTGCGTGGATTGGGAAATAAAATGGCCAATTGATATTTTGTACGTTATTAGTAATGTCAGGCTGTACTTGATCCATTCATATATCACAACAAATGAAGAACTATTTTGTTTTTGTGCCTAGTTGATTACCGAGCTTATTCATTACATAATATGTCTTAAGTATAGTACAATTAGCTTTGGACTTCAGTAACCAATTACAGATTATTTAGCTGTCTTCAAAATGATTTAGCTGAATGGTTCTGATCCATGCGTCATGTTCGTGAATGGGCGCCGTCAGCTGGGACTGGTCATCTCGTTGCTACCACGGCTTATTTTTTTTTTGTTACTATTTGCTGTACTCTGGATGCTTTTATCATCGTTCTCACATAATTATAATTTGAACGTTAATGATGTACATAATTAATAATTTTATAAGAATATATTTAATTTAAAAGAGTGTCCGTGGAATGCCTGTTCTTCTCTATACCTACCGATTACGGTTTCGAAGGACAACTAGCTTCATATTTCTGACAGACCGACTCCTTGACAATTTAAAAGTTCCTGTAAATGGTTTAATTGAAATAAATACGTTGAGTTTAAGTTTGATTAAGTATTCTCAAAAATAATTGATGATAACACACAAAAATAAAAATAAACTAGGATCTCGAATTTAGTTAAGTACGACAAAATACTTCTTAAGCTTAAGAATTGGAACATAACGAAATATATAAAAAATTACAAAACAAACAATAGGCATTACAATTTTGTCCAAGAAATAAACTAATAAATAAGCTATCCAAACTCTATCCTGTTACTTGAAACTTAGAACACCACCTTCAAAACATCGACATTTCCAGAGATCCAAATATTTGTGACAGATGCCACATACACATTATATAATAAACACGTACACATGACCCAATTCTCTTTCTCAAACGCAAAACAATGTATCAAAAACTTGGGTGATCATCACCAAAGTAAGTACCTAGGTAGACCAAGTACCGGTTGTGTAGGTACCTACTATCCTGATTTATGTATCGTCGGGAGACCGACCGTAACACCTGCTCCCCTAAGCTAAATATTCATTTGTCAGACTCGAATGTTACTTAAAAAGGATTGCTAATATCTTAGATGGGGTTCGCTTCATACTTGAAAGTTTTGTTTACGTTGTACACAGATTTGTGGGCTTGTACAGATTTCTGTTTTAACTACGAAAGCTTTTGTTTTTATGATATTATTATGTATTTGCTGGATAAGGGGGCTTGTTTTTTTTTTTGTGGATTTGCGGTTAACTGGTGGCTCAACGGTAATAGCACCGACTTATAAGTTGTAGGTCGAAGTGGATTCGATTCCAGACAAGCGCTTTACTTTGTGTGGATAATTTCATCATCACTGCTCTCAAATCGGTGAAAGAGAACATCGTGAGGAAACCGGCAAGTCCTGGAACAAAAAAAAAAGATGTGAGATGTACCAACCCACACTAGGCCCGAGCGGCCGCAATGTGTCCCAGCAGTTGTAGGCTGATTATTTATGTTATGTAGGGTATTTGCTGGATAAGGCCTTGTAATTTGTAGTGGATTACTTAACAAAAACAATTTCATCTAGTTTGTCTTTGAAGTTTATCTACAATAAATATAATACGTGTCATCGCAAGGCATCCTGTAAGTTGATTGCCATAGATTAAGATATGTAATAGAAACCATTATACGAAGTCGCCATTTTCTATCATGAGCATAAAAACAGTCAAAAAGTCAGCTCCAAATATTCTTCTTTCTTACAAGAAATTGTTTTTACTGACTATACTTTGGATAAATCTCGTAGACCCGTTGGGAATTCATTTAGAAACATTTAAAATAAATTATTATCATTTTTTAACGGACCCGGTGCGGTGGAAAAAGAGGATCAATACACTCATGGACCTCTGGGAACAAGCCGTTATAAATATCTATCTATCTTCAATACTTCAACCTGTAACGGACTTTAGGTAAATAAACAGATGAAGTTTCAGAATCCAATATTCATAACATCCTGTCACAAATATTGGGAGCTTTGGAAATGTCGATGCTCTGTTTCCTTTATTGACAAGTTGCGGGTTCCGCCTTATGTAAAGGGCAATAGTAATAAATATTTTAGTGACGGTAGTTCTGTAGTGTTTACATACGAATGCCTTGTTTGAAATGTTCGTTGATGTTTTACTGAACCCTATTGCATTTATGAAAAAAAAAAAAATGTTTTGTCACAGAAATACGCGCGTATATACTGAGTTTTTCGGTAGCCTTTAGTTGTTTCGATATTAAATAAACTGAATTATGAAAAGTCTTTCCGTTTGCCTGAAGCACTTAGGATGTTACCTATATTTTTTATTTAAAAAACATTAAACCAGATATCTACAGGACCGAGAAACGCTAGATCGCTAATCAATACTTAGGGGGCGAGATTTTTTACTTCATTTCGAGAAACTCAATCCTATGTTTTTAAACTCCTTCACTTTCTTTCACAATCCGTTAGTCATTACTTCATATTAATGTGTTTAACACACTATCCCGCTGTTTCTGGTCAGAACAAGGAGATGTACTGGTCACTAAGTACTTATAGCATAATCAGCCTATAATGTTCCCACTACAGTGCGGGTTAGTAGATGTCACATGTTTTCCAATTTTTTGTTTCTAGTACAAGCCGGTTTCCTTACGATGTTTACTTTCATCGATTTTGAGTGCAGTGGTGATGAAATAAATTACTTACACAAAGTAAAGCCTGCCTGGGTTCGAATCCACGACGACAACTCGTAAGTCATGGCTGTTACCACTAGGCCGCCACAGTTCTCTTGTTGTTAGAAATCCTCGTAAAATAGTAAAACGTCTAAAAGAAATTCAATCAACGAAGAGTTTTTTTTTGCAGGTACTAAAAGCCTTTATAAGAAATTGAAGCTAAAGCAGTCTCGAAAGCCTACTTGTTACAAAGACCAGAATTCTATTTTCCATTTCCCCGGTGCACCTGTGCTTAGGAAAGTAATAGAAAAGCCGCTTGTTAGTCAATTACTGGAACTCATATAATGTCTGCAGTATCTATTATGCGCTGCGAGAACGAATGGGAACGAATGATGAAGTGATTTCCGCCAACTACGCGCCTAATTGGGCCTGACAAAGTCGGGCCGCGGGTCACACCGTCATGTAATATAAAAGATAAAGATGTTTTTGTTGGCCTCGTACGAAATAGATTTTTTTTCTAAATGAGACGGCCTCGGTCGTGGGTTCGATTCGCGTGTCGGGCAAAGTGATATTGGGCTTTTCCATCTAGAACTTCTCAGCAGCAACCTGAAGTCTGCATTTATGCCCAGTTGATAGCAATGCGCTCGCCCCCTATTGAGCGTTTACGACGTACGGCATTTAATACAAACTTTCAAGCCCTTGTTTTTCGAAATAAATGAACCGATTTTAAAGAAACTTCATACGCATAAGTAGGATACAAGGGTCTAAAAAGTTAGTAAAGAACATTTTCGAAAAATAGTGTTATAGCCAAATTAGACCGATTTCAAATTTTCCATAGAAACAGAGATTTCCAGTTATCTTATTTAAATAAGACATTTCAAAATTGTTCTTTACTAACGTTTTAGACCTTTGTATCCTGCTTATGCGTAGATACGAAGTTTCATAAAAATCGGTTCATTCATTTCGAAAAACAAGGGCTTGAAAGTTTGTATTAAATGCCGTAGGTACGTACGACGTACCGCTCTTAAACATGACTGACGTACATATACACCTCTGCTCTGCCTATTAACCCTCCGGTGACACAGGCGTAGCATATTATACGAGTAGTTTATAATGTTAAGTTTCAAAATAAAAAATAGGTAATTCAATTAGAGTGTCTTCTAAGTATTGATTTGCCATATTTCACGTTAGGTATTCGTAAAGTGACTGTGTTCAGTTAGAAAATAATATTAAGTCACACAAAATAAACAAGTTTATAATAATAATAGCAGATACTACAATATATTTTATCACAAATTACTAATTATATTTCATGTTTTTTTTTTATAATTTATCTATTTATAAATTCAGAATAGTAACTCTTAAGTAAATTTAAATGTGCATATATACCTCCTAGTCCTACATTCGAGAAGGAATAAACAGTCGGAAGAATTTGATCCATTTCCAAGGAACCACTCGTTCAATTTATACATGAATAATTAATTTTAATTACATCTATGTTCGTGGCCCTCTTACTTTTCCTCCTTGAGAGGGGGTAACAAACGCTTCCGAGTAATACGAGATGGGTTTTGCGCCTTTGGACAGAATTCTAAATAATATAGTAAGGGCACCTTAAATGTATTATCTTCCACTCTTATTTTTAGAGAAAGTATTAAAAACAAACGTAATTATGGATTAACCGACTAATTCGCAGTTACTATAGGAAACGGGAATTTCTAAGTAACAGCCCGGAGTCCAGATTTGTGGCCGGTTGATGGCAATAGGCTTGCCCCATAACATGGGACTTAAACATAACCAGTTAAATGGTTATGGGTAGCTACACTTCTGCCTAACCGTTCGGAGATTGCAGGCGTGATGTCATGCTGCTCAGTTAAAGTACTTATGTATCTACTCACTGATAACTATTTATAGTATTCATATTTAACTATATCATTCTCCTCACTCAACAAGAATATGTTTAGATTTCAGATCTACATTAACTTTTAAAGCTCGTAGGCGCTCGGTGTAAGAGGCGGCCGCCCTCTATTGTGACCGGTACGCCATAATAAGTATTATTCCATGTTTTCGATGGCTCCTATCTACCTTTCAACGAAGAAATAAAGCTCTTTAATACCAAATCGATGCTTTGTTCTCTTCATATTTTTGTGTACCTTTTGTTAATGTTATATAAATAAGTAAAGACTAAGGGACGAATTTACGTAGGCAAAGTGTACCTAATGACAAAAAAAAAACTGATGAGTCTTGAAGATATTGAAATTTTACCCCGTATCTTTTATTACAAACCTGTATTATTTATTCTGTTTTGATAACTCCTAAGATGTAGCTTTTCATTACGAAGATATAATACCAAAAATATTTTAGTGCAATACCGGCCGTGGCTAAATAATAGCATGCACAAGGTTAATGTACGCTATCAGAGGTCGGTCCGTGGATGGGTGAACATCCGTCACATATCGAGACCACTCCGTGTCTCGAAAAGCACATTATGCCGTTGGTCCCGGCTGTCATTTGTAGATCTTTGACTGTCTTGAGTTAGTAACTGTTAGTCAGACGCCAGAAAGTCTGACAATTAACCTGTCTTACCAAGTGATATCGTATCATCCAGATAGGCAGTCGCTCCATATGAAGTACTGGTATTCAGCTTCATCCGGTTGGACTGGAAGCCGACCCCAACATAGTTGGGAAAAGGCTAGATGATGATGAAACTATCGGCAGTTTTATATTTTGTGCAAAACGTGAAAAATGGCTTTTAAGTATATTATTGTTGATCGAGGTATAAAGTGTATATGTCGCAGCCAACTGGTTAAATTAGCCGTTCAGTTAACTGCCTGGCCTTTAGAAGTAGTGTTCGCCTCGCTTCCTCCCTCGGCTCGAACGCGGTTGATCACAGTTCTAACCTAACCTAACCCACTTGGTCGGGGTGCAATGCCTTAATTACTGCAACCAATTCGGCTCGCGCGTGATTGGTTACAGACTTCCAACCTAAACTGTAATTGAATATCATTCAGGCCGTTAGTTGAACGGCCGCCGTTTAGTTGAATGGCTAGGCGGTTAACTGAACGGCAAATTTAACTAGTTGGCTGCGACATATACATAAAAATGATGTAGGTAATACCTAAGCGACCTCAATTGTTTTCACACAAAACTTCACAACTACTTAAATCGACAAAAACCGAACAAAAGAAACTTGAAAAATAAGTCAAAGAAAGCCATCAACAGTTTTAAATAACACGAACGAAAGAAAGAAGCTTGCGAAGTAACGCGGGAGTAAGTAAACTAAAGAACAATTTGCATTGGCTGCCTTTCAGTCTTTGGCATACGTTTGGCAACAGGTCGCCGATTTATCCGACCGGCTGACACGATGTCGGTTAATGGAAAAATGTGACATGAAGCCGGCTGTTTTTAAGCCACCGTTCAATCTGATGAGTTATGGAGTCGGAACCGATGATCGAAGATGGGAATTTGTCGGTTCGTTGATTTTGTAAGAATTATTTTTATTTTCTTAGCCTGACATTTGAAGAAGTATTCTGAGATACATACGTACTTAATTGTTAAAGTCAAAGTTGTACTTCTCTACATAATAATTATAAATTAAAGTCACTTTTCGTGCCGGTCTGTATGACAGCGGTGTTTTTCTAAACTACGCAACGAATTTTCGTCGTCGAATCGTTTAGAGAATTTATCCCGGAAGGTTTATGAGTAAATTACACGAATATTAAACTTATACAATTAATAGATACTATATCAAAGAACTCTCGATATTTTGTCAAGTCGTAAAAACCGTGAGATGCAGAGGTCGGTTTACAATCAGTAGAATCAAATTAGCATAATCAGCCTATAAAGTTCCCACTGCTGGGACACAGGCCATCTCTCGGTGAGAGGGAGTGGGCCGTGATCCGCCACGCGTGCCCAGTGTGGGTTGGTAGATGTCACTTGTATTTGAATTTTTGGTTGTTGGACAAGCTCCTCGCGATGTTTTCCTTTACCGTTTTGAGAGCAGTGGTGATGAAGTTATTTACACAAAGTAAAGCGCCTGCCTGGGGTCGAACCCACGACCTACAACGCGAAAATATTTACCGTTACCTCTACGCCAACACTGCTCTACTGAAAGAAAGAAAGAAAATAAATTTATTTAGCACAGACTAAAAGACACACAATACACCAGATACATAGGTATCATCAGATAAAAAACAAAAAAAACGACGGGTTGCACTCCGGGAGTGCCGGCAGAAGTGAAAACTTGAATATTAACGTTGTGCATTTTTGATATTTTGGAATGGTTAGGGAATAATTTTGCACGAATTGTTTTAATTATCAGTATAAAAGTACTATAATTTATGTGGTAGAATACAAAGTTTATTTATTGCGCTATCGAACACAAACATGACAATTTATATTACATTAAAAAGTTTATCTCTCAGAAAAATTAACTTCGCCGCGCCGTAGAAAGAGAGGGGATACTTCTTCTCCTACGCCGGCTGTCTACTCTCCATCCGTCTTACGAATTTTCGATCAGGTCACGTGTCCTGACGCGAGTTTAAAATTTTTTACTCATTACAAAAAGTGTATAACGCCGCTAAAGACGTTTTCACTTCAAAAAACAAAAACTCAAATAAAAAGTTCCGACTGCCATACTTTATACTTACCTATACTGGTATATAATAACCGACATTCGACCTACCCTTGTTAGCGTAATGGTCGATAATTAAATGAATTGACCGAAACTACATGTATAGTTTTCAGATAATTTCAACATTTTAATTAAGAACGTATGCGTAATGACGGCGTAATGGTTATTAATTTTCAAGTATCGGTTACGATTTTATTTATTTAATTATTCGCGGTTTGCAGTCGATTGTTTGTTGTTTGAAAGTGGTGATTAATTTATGCACTTGTCCATTTTTAACCGACGAAAAAACGGAGGAGGTTCTCAACTCGACGTGTATATTTTTTTGTTTTCAACGGTAGTAGAAGGTGCTGTTGTACTTATCTTATGACGGGTACAGATTAAAGAAACGTAACATGAAATGTAACACAAATGAACCAAATCTATGCAATGCAATATGAAGTGTGACGCAATATTTCATTAGCTTATGCGGTTCAGATAACAAAGTGAATTGGCCTCCAGAAATAGGTACCTACATCTATTGAAAGAAAGAAAGAAAAATTGGTTTAATTATTGCATATCAAAGAAAATACTTTAAAGTTTTAAAGTATCCTGACATCATAGATAAGCCAGAATAAGATGAAGAAGATCCTGCTTACCTAATCTAACCTAACGGACGCTTATAGGGATTCATTCGAATATAATTGACTTTACGTTAATGCGGTGCGTCGAAACCACTAAAAGTACCTAAGTCAATAAAAAACATGCTACATGCATGCACGCTAGCACGTTAGCTCACACTTCATAGATTCGGCAGCCTCAAACACGTCCACTGGCCACATCTAACAGTAATTGAGACTCATCGACATTCGACAATCGCGATGTCCGTCATCCCTTCATTGTCCATCGTGTAGGCCCGGTCCCTATTGTATGGCCGATTGATTACAATTCCCATCCACCATGTTGTATACTAATGGTCCGAACACATGCGTATGATGAACGTATGTAATTACATGAAGCTCTGATCCGATTAATATCGCATATTATGTTAAATGGTTATTGTGTTTGAAGAATCGCTTTAATGTGATCAAGTGCTTGTTTGAGATTATAATCTTGGTTTTGTTCAGCCGGTATAGTCAGTAAAAATCTTACCGTGAAAACTTGTACAATGAAAAAGTGAAGGTCAAATGAGCTTGGAGTGAGCTGTCAATAGTGTCAATGCGTAAGCATCAGGTGGAATGACAGTTCACTACAAGCTCACTTCACCCATAGGCCGACCGCTTAACGTTGCCTGAGGTAGCAGCGCGGTGCGGGAGGGGTGTGGTGACGTGATGCTAGAGCTCAGTGATTCAACTTGTGACAACTTTCACCCCTCCCGCACCGCTCAGCTACCTCAGACAACGTCTCAGTTAAGCGGTCGGCCTATAACGGAGAGATTTTTACAGAAAAGGTCGACTGATGCTAGCTAGGAATTGACCGCTCACTTCAAACTCACTTCATCTCAGTTTTCACGGTATGATTTTTACAGAATATACCGGTTGTATTCTGTTGCAAGTGAGGTAGTTATATTAAGTTGCTAAGTACTTACTATAATTTAAATATTAAGATGGTTTCAAAACGATTAATAGAAATTATACCCATCTTGTTTGTGACCCTATTAGTTAAACTGATATTAGCCCAAACGTCTGCAATTCCTTACCATTGTAGACTTTTGGGTTGTTTTAATAAGAACGAGGCTGTCAGCAGGCAAAGTTAAAAAAATAACAGCCACCAATAATGAAAATTGTCAAATTCCACGTTCCACAGACAGTTTTTATTTGTCAATAGGACACTGTCTCCAGAGGCGATTTTCACCAATAAAGCTGAAAACGATCAGCAAATCTAAACCGCATTCAAGAGCTGTCAGTGTCGTCATTGTTATGAAATTTTGACACTGACAGCTCTTTATTCCGGTTTAGATATGTGATCGCGTTTAGTTTCATTGTGAAATTCACCATTATACGATGATGTAGATATACATACAGTCACAATGAGAAATGGATACATTTAAAAACGATTACCTTCCCAAAAAACAAAACTCATCCGAAGACACCTTAAAGGTTACTCCACAAAATACATTTACGTTGATATTATTTCTTGGCTGAAACAAATACCCAAAGTCCAGAGAGTATTCATGCAAAAATGTGTCGTGTCATCTAATGTACTCTGTCTAGCACCACTTATACCTAATGTGTGACAGTTTTCGAGTGTTTACTTACTTTAGTTTCGTTTAGTTTTGTTTCGCTGATATGTTACGGAGGTCACTAGTCTCATGTATAAGCTTGGGTCTTTTGAAGCGGTGACTAAAGACGGTGACGTTTTAATATGTGATAGCTGTTTACTATCACATTTTAAAACGTCACCGTCTTTTTGGAAAATGATTATTTTTTTCTAGTAGGTACCTATAATTGAATTATTGACGATGGCGGTAGAATAGTAATGATAAAATATGCTTGTAGAATATTAAACCTATTGCATACATTGCAGTTCACCACAGAATATTACGGGTGAAGTAAAACTTATAGGGTACCTAAAGTTATGGCATACTACATATTTAACTAGCGCGAATTCGTCCGCGTGCAATTTCGTGTTGTCGCTTAGCGGACCTTCAGACTTTATATTTTTGCTCCGCTCCTTAGGGTCATAGCATCATGTTAAATAGTCTATAGCCTTCCTCAATAATTGGGCTATCAAATAAAAATTCTATGACATTCGGCAATACTGTAGCTTCCCATTAGTGGAAGAATTTTTGGAATAGGATCAGGACTATTCAGGAGTTCTGAAGATTTGTCCCTACATACAAACTCAAAAAATCTATCCCTTTATAACTTTGAATTAGATTGCGTTTAAATATATTTGTTGATAGCGTTTGCCCAGCTACAACATAAAACTGTTTTCATATTTGACGTAGCAATATTAAATAAATCCCAGTTATTAATATCTAGTTCTCCATCTAGCTAAACAGCACCATATACCTTAATATAATGTTGTTAGAGCCGATTGAGTGATTGTATTCGATAGGTTGCAGCTGATATCCAGATGGATATTTATAAACAGATGTTTAATGATAAGATTAGATCAGTGCATTCAAGGGGTATTTAGAGGACAACTAAATAATCTACCTTTTATGAATGCTTCATTCACTGCTTTACAAGCGTGCTTCTTTGATGAATTTCTGACGTAGAACAGTTTTAAAACACTTAATCGATATAAACAAAGTAGATGTAGTGTTTAGATTTGTCGTGCTTTCCACTGCTCTCAAAAGGGTGAAGGAAAACCGGCATGTCCTAGAACCAAAAATTCGTAGACATAACATCTACCAACCCGTACTGGGCCCCGTGGTAGATACGGCCCACTCCCTGTCAAAGAGAGGAGGCCTATGTCCCAGCAGTGGGAACATTACTTATGCAAAAGAGACATCAATATGGTGAACAATAAACTTTGGTATGTTCCAAAATATTCTGATAAAAGTGTAAACAAATGCATCAGAAAATGTACTCATGGATGAAAGAAAGAAAGAAAGAAAGAAAGAAAAAGTATTTATTGCGACTCGTACAGGAGGATCACAAACTATCAATAAACTAAAAACTAAACACAGTAAAAAATAAAACAAGTTATAAAAACAGTAACAAAAACATGAAATAAAACAAAGTCCTGTACGAGGCCAAAAGGCTCCTATCTCAGCATGATACTGCGACACTTAAAAAACTAAATGTCGCAGCGCTGGTATTCTGATAGGGCCCGCTGTGATGTCACGGGCATTTACAGAAATAAATAAATAAATATTTAAAAAGATTTAAAAGTAAAATATATTAAAATAAATAAAATATTAATTTTTAATCTGCTCCGGACGTAACCTCACTACTTGTCTATTGTGGTCTGTTCACTCTGTGGCATCGCTGTGACAAGTAAGAGGTCGCAGGCGCCGACCTTACGGCGTGAATTAATAAATACCTACATTTAAAAATAAAAACACTAAACATTACGGCTATGTAGTGTGGAACATTATTAGGTGAAAATACAATAAGAGTGTTGTGTGGTCGTCAATTAACGGCGAAATAAAATGGAGAAATAGAGATACAACTAATAATGAGAGTGCTATCAAGGTACAAATTTACAAAAAACAAGTGACAACGAAACAAAACATTGTGTAGGCCGGCAAAAACGATTCGTCAGGAATAATAATTTAATGTCTTTGATTTGATGCTGCCAGTAAAAGTGTGGACTAAACGGAATAAAAAATAAAATTAATTAATTGACGAACATGAACATAATGAACACAACAAAAACAAGATGCGAAAAAAACTGCTGTGCCTGTTAATCGCTGCCAAGCGCCCGGCCCACCATTGCTAGCTGCGTGCGCATCAAGGGTAGGTTCAAAGTTTGGTATCTTTTTGAAGCTGCAGTAAATGCTGTTTAAATTTTAACCTAAAAGTACCAACTGTTTTTAAAGCACGAAAAGGAGGTGGCAAATCGTTCCAGCAACGGGAGGCAGCGAATTTGAAACTGCCACGAAATGCAGCAGTTCTATGCGATGAGGCTAACATGAGGTAGGAAGATGCTCTAGTTTTAATTTTGTTAACATCGCGTGACCAAGACAGTTTATTATATAAATATTCTGGTTTCTTTGTGAGAATTGTGCCAAAGAGTAGGGTAGCCAAGTGAAGCTTTCTGCGTGCCGTCATTCTCATCAAATTACCCTCATTTAAAAAAGGAGTGATGTGGGACCGTGGTGGGACATTGTAACAGAATCTTGCACAAGCATTCTGCACCCGCTGAATCAGTCTTTCGCTTCTACCGAGAATACATGCCCCATACACAGTGTCAGCGTAATTCAGCTTGGATAGAACAAGTGACTCGCACAGCATAACACGCATATCCACACTTATGTAGGGGCGGATACGATACAAGACCTTGAGTCGGTAGAAGCAGTTGCGCACGGCCTCCAATATGTGTGTTTCAAAATGTAGCTGCCCGTCAAATACTACACCCAGATTACGAGCCTCCAGAACCCTTTCCACACCACATCCATCAATCCTGAGGTCCAGATTGCAAGCAAGCATTTTTTTCAGAAAATCCCTAGATCCCATCACAATGTACTTAGACTTACTAGGATTCAGAACCAGGGAGTTTCTTGTGGACCAAGCTGAGATCCTTTCCAAATCTTCATTTATTTTGCTTACTGTTTCAGCTATATCTTGGGACCGGAAGGAGAGGTACAACTGCAGATCGTCAGCATAAAGGTGGAACTTGGTGTTGATCAGACAGTTTGTGATATCAGCACTGTATAGGATAAAGAGAAGCGGGCCTAGGATCGATCCCTGAGGTACGCCCCTGTCCACGCACTTCGGACCAGAGGACAAGGTATCTCCGCTGTCACTAGTCACCTGGACAAACTGTGATCGATTGCTGAGGTAACTCTCAAACCATTTAACAGTTTCGACTTCACACCCATAGTAAGAAAGTTTGGAAAGTAGAAGTGACGTGTTAATCGAGTCGAAAGCACGCGAAAAGTCCAGTAGAACAAGCAGGGTTCCCATACCCTTGTCTCTGGCTTCCAGAATGTTACCGACAACATCCAGCAGCGCTGTTGCTGTGCTATGGGCCCTGCGAAAACCGGATTGAGCTAGTGGCAAGAGACTGTGTTGTTCAAGATATGCCCTAAGTTGGTCAGAGACAACCCTTTCTAAAATCTTGGACAGACATGGAAGTAGGCTTATTGGACGGAGGTCTTTCACACTAGTAGGGTTATTTACTTTAGGGATCGGTCTAACTATTGCCATTTTCCACAGATCAGGGAAAGAAGAGTCAACTATGGATCTGTTGATGATAGCTGTGATCACTGCAAGTGTTCTAGGAAGTGTCAACATCAGCATCTCCAGAGAAATTTGGTCCGAGCCCTGCGCATTAGACTTCAGACTGCGCAAGATCCTCAGCACTGCATCCTGCTGGACCGGCTGCAGCTGGAAATGACTGTTGCCATGTCTATGATGCTCATAATAAGTTAAATCTGCAGTAGTAACCTTCCCACTGCCTGGCACATCCAAAAAGTGTTGATTGATAGATTCAGGATTGCTACAGAAATGAGGCAGACTATGCTCTGGTTTTTTTGAGGTGGCTACAGTTGTTTTGATATGACTCCATAATTTCTTAGGCTGTTTAATATTATTATTAATGTATGTTTTAAAATATGCGCACTTCTCACTATCAAAAGCAGCTCTAACAAGGTATTTAAACTCCTTGTAGGATTTAATATGATGTTCGGATTTTGTCGATTTCGACTTCAAATGGCACTTATCACGCAGCCTCATCATTTCCTTGACCGTGTCTGTTATCCAGGGATAAGATTTCTCTTTAATTTGGACTTTTTTGAGGGGAGCATGCAAATCAAAAAGTGTATGAATGTATAGATTAAACTTTGATACCATTGAGTTCACGTCTTCCAGACTTTCAATATGTTCCCAATCCATTTTATTTAAGTCTTCATTAAAAAATTCGGGGAGGATGTCTCTGAGTGGCCTGTAGGTAATCCAGTGTGGAGAAGGCTTCTCCAATTTGAAATTTAGTTCTACAGATATGATGGCATGGTGACCAAGCTCCGGTATGTGTGATACAGAGACCCCACACACACGGGCATCAGTGCACACAACATCAATTAGAGTTTCACTATGATCTGTGAAATGTGTTGGCTCAGTAATAATTTGTGAAAGCTTACAGCAATGTATAAAATTGTTCAGAAGTTTAGATTTGTTGTCACTTCGGTCTAAGACGTTAATATTGAAGTCGCCAAGCAGGATAACTTTATCCACGTTAGCAAAGGAGGAGAGAGAATCAGTTACTGCATCCAGGAAGGTATTCACATCAAGCCACGGCGGTCT
This sequence comes from Gortyna flavago, assembly GCA_963669345.1. Taxonomy (NCBI): domain Eukaryota; kingdom Metazoa; phylum Arthropoda; class Insecta; order Lepidoptera; family Noctuidae; genus Gortyna; species Gortyna flavago. The sequence continues at coordinate 13,538,466 of OY770131.1, read as the reverse complement.
GTATGCTGTACCAATAATAACTGAATGCGAATTGACGTTAAGTCGGAGCCACATCTGCTCGACCTGCGGCGCCGGCGGGTGCGGCACGGAGCGCACGCGCACACCGCGGCGCACGTAGAAGCCCACGCCGCCCCCACGGCCGCCCCGCACAGTGCGCGCCCGCGGCTCGTGCCGCAGCCGGTAGCCCGGTACTGTCGGCGCGCGACCCTCCTCTCCCTGCCTGAGCCAGGTCTCATTTATCGCCATGATGTCTACCGAGAGGTTATCCATAGCAACTAGGAACTCGTCATGGCGCGAACCCAGCGACCCCGCATTAAATAACCCAACTTTTAAATTTCTCGTTGTCTTAATCATTATTGAAAATAGTAGTATATGTAATAAATATTAATATTTTGAAAGTAGATAGCGACAGAAGTATTGCGTAATGTGGAGTTTTGCATAATAACGTGATGGGTAAATATACTGAAATACATGGTGTTAGGTATGATTCATAGAAATAAAAAGTAAAGTATTGTAAATATTGCAGAGATATACATAGCCAAAGTGTAGTACTAGATAAAATCCGTAAAAGTAAAAGTATGATAAATATTAAAAACGTAAAAATAGTGAGCGGAAGTGTGATACATATAAAATGTACATAGATAGTCGTAGGTCGAGCTGGGCCACTAGAAAAAACCAAAGTATACTGAGACAAGGAAACAGCCGGCCTCGCACAAGCCAATCTTGAAAATTGAAGTGAATACAAAACAGATAAATAGAGGTATACTTTTAGACACATAGTAAAATGACTGTCGGGGGCCAAGTAATCAGACATCCTTTGCAGCAGACACCTCGCAACCAAAAACCCGCGCAAGATCCACCTCTGAGCGGATGCAGTGGGTGGGCTTACCGTCACCCTGCTTAGCTAGAATGCGGCCGAACTTCGTCCAAGTATACCTCCATCCCAGACGGTTGACAGCTTCACGTACCCGGTAAAACAGATATTTATTTGCTTTAGTGAGCCTCTCGTTTAGAAAGAAGCGACGCGGGGGTGCAGGTAATCCTAGATCCGCGGTGGTGGCTCCGCGCCGCACGCGCGCGCTCTGCAGCAGGTCGTCGCGCAGTGCGCGCCGCGTCAGGCGCACCACGATGCGTCGTCCGCGCACCGTCGCCGCCGCTGCTCCCACTGGGCTTGCTCCGCCGACTGGACTCGCGCCGCCCACAGAGCTCGTCTGCACCTCTCGTTCGGCTCGTAGGCCCACCCGTTGCGCAAACACTATGTCCCGTTCATCAAGCGTCACCCCAAGCTTTGCTGCCACCAGCCCGACGGTGTGCAACACGTTCTCGCCAGGAGTCTCCGGGATATTGGTGATCTCAAGATCGGAGCCAAGCAAATCCTGCTCGCGGTCGTTTAGGTCAAGCTGTAACTGCTGCACAACTTGTTCGAGCTGACTCAGCCTGCCGTCAGGCATTGCAGCACTTTGCCTACTCTCGAGAGCTTCGATCCTGGCCTCCAGGCCGTCAACTCGCTCGGTGCAGACTCCCATTGTGGAGTGCAGGCCGGACATCTCGCGTCGAAACTCCCTCATTTCATCACGCACTTCCCGCAGCTCAGATCTGAAGAGCCTTATCTCCTCACGGAGGGTCAGTTGAGTATCAGGCGAAGGCTCTCCATCCGTAGCCCCCTGTTCACTGCCAGCCCGAGCAAGTACATTTGCCACCGCGACGGGTGGCTCAGCCTGAGTTCCCGGAGCCTGCGACACCGCGACAGGTGACCTAATCATGGCGTCCTGGACCTGTACTACAACCGGAGACACTGCCTCTGCTAACGCTGCTGCTGGATTTGCTGGGGGACCACTACCCAGGTCCTTGACGGGTGTGGCGCTATTGTCTCCCTTGGGCAACTTTTTTTTGCACTCTGGGCACAGCCAATCGCTACTTATCTGGGTTGGGTCGGGCAATAACAGGCAAGCGAGGTGATATCGGTTGTGGCAGGCAGAGTTGCCACAGCTAGCGCCCCCTCTTGCCGACAAAAACCTTCCGCAGGCTGCACACTTCACCATATTAGTACGGCTGGAATCGGCTAGATGGCGCCTGCTCAGTAAGAGTATCGACCAAGAAACACAGATCTGTGGTAGTGGCGCCGACGCCTGTCAAAATTTTGAAAAAAGTGACACTTTTTGGAGGTACCCGGTAACAGTGGCACCAAGAACTTCCAACTAACTTAAAAGTCTAAAAGTTACAATAAAGTTATAATTGTTTTCACGGATTTACACCACCGAACTGTTGTATGTTTACGTTGCAAACGATTACACGCGTAAGTAACAATACAGTGATAACGTATAACACGAATTTTATACGAAATGAATTAGTGTTTTATTTTATAATTGCGCAGACACGAACAGCTGTTTTGTACTGTAAAGCGTCCGTGACGTCACTCCTCATGATGGATGCATACATGGATGCCAATTTTTTGTGTCACATATACAGGAAACGTTCTATAAATGTACATGGTACTTAACTAATTGAAAATTTTAAAAGCCTTCTGGACTATATAGGCTGAAAATGGGTAATTTTTTTTTTTAAACAGATGTTAAAAAATAAAATGCTTGCATTACTAACTACAAAAATTATTTATATTTTGGGTTAGCAGCCCTGTGGCAAACGACGTGACAATGACAATTGACTCCGCCTCGTGGACTTGTACCAGTGGAAGGTGTTTTTTTGTTTATTTCAACGTCATTCTGACATTTACAGATTTGACCTATTTTCGACACGTTTTGATATTGCATTGTCATGCTAATCAATATGTTTTGTCTCTACTTCATGGAGCTGCAGCTAAAATTATAATAAAATCTCAAGGTATTTAATAGAAACGGAAACTTTAGCCACATTTAAAATAATTATATTGCATAGAAATGAATAATTAAAGACTAGGTATGTGCGTTTTGTTGTTACTGAAATTTTATTCACTTTTTTACAAAAAAAGGCGCCTGAAACAATCAAATTTAACTATAATCGAGTAGCATAATAAATAAGCTTTCTAATAAGGTACTACATCACATTAGCGTTTAAAAATCTTCGGAATATTATACCATTTTTTGACCTCTCCTTGGGTGCTTTGATTTGATTATTTTAAATCACCTTGAAGATGGTTTTTAATTATTATTAATTGAGGTTAAGTTTATAACCTCAATTTTCATCGATGTTTTGTCAGTAATATAATTATCACCTTTTTACAACAATAATTGCACTGAAAAAGTGAGATATTTTAAAGTTGAAACCTTCTTAACACAGATGAATCTGTTACTAATTCCCTAAGTGAGTGATTGCGTAAGAATTTAACCTGAACGGAGTTTGTTTACACTTCCGTCAGTTTATTTTAGAACAGACTATAATACTGTGATTCTTAAGTTCTACGAAAGATAAACAAATAATTATCACTTTTATTGTAACGGGACATTTTTATCAAATTAGAGCTCTTATTAAGTTAATTGAGTGAGTTTTACTAGCACAATGAAACGCTATTCTGATAGTGATGCCATATCACGTGGAGCATGAACTAACGGTGCTACCAATGAGTACGTTTATACTGATAATTGTATTTGTAACTATGCCTGCCTATTTTGTTTCACTAATACTTATTATAAAGGCAAAAGTTTGTGTGTGTCTGTGTTTAAATGATAGTTACTTCTTCACGCTCAAAAGGCTGGATCAATTTTGAAAATTAAATTGTATGGAGGTAGTTGACACCCTGGATTAACATAAATAGGCTACTTTTTATCCCGATATTCCCACGGTATCGAGACTTATGTTACTTATGGGTAAAACCGCGGGGCGCTGCTAGTAGTCGTATATTTATGCTCGTGCCACACTTCAATCAATCCACTTTCACACGATGATATCCTCAGATTTATTTCCACATAAAAATTCCGTGAAATGACTGACAACTTTGTCAGTACCGTCATACTATCACGGAAAATTGTTACGTAGATAACCAGAAAGGCGTATCTCACATAAAAATAAAATTTATATACGCTCTACCTGCAAAGAACGCCTACAAACAATGTTAGGAAAAATTCAATCTCGCAAAATAGAAAATATTTTTACGGTCAATGAATACCAAAGTGTGGATATGGCGGGTTTATAACGGTAAGCTTTATGTTGTCTACGGCAGAGTTTCCCAAACTAGGCCCCTGTTTTACGCACCCTTAGGAAGGGTGCGTAAAACCCCTATTCCTAAAAGAACATTATTATTAAGCCCAAAAATCGAAAATGGTGGGTTATTTTCTGATGAGCGAATTATTTATATGGTAAATGTGTGAGCTCAAGAGCAGTTGTGGCCCAATGGAAACGGCCGCGACTTACAAGTTTTAGGTCGTAGGTTCGAACCCAGACAGCCGCTTTACTTTGTGTAATTTAATCACCACTGCTCTCAAAACGGTGAAGGGAAACATCGTCAGGAAACCGGCAAGTCCTAGAACAAAAAATTCGAGGACATGTGACATCTACCAACCCACGCTGGGCCCGCGTGGTGGATACGGACAGCAGTGGGAACATTAAAGGCTGAATATGCGATGTAAGTTCGAGTACTACTGCCTCATTGGTCTAGTGGTCGCAAGCGCTACTGCTAAACATAAGGTACTGGGTTTGAATCCCGGGTCGGGCTAATGTAATTAAATTTTTCCTTCTAGAATTTCTCAAGAGCAGTTCGGAATATGGATTGTGCCCGCTTATGGCAATACATATCTGCCTAACCCTTCGGGAAATTCAAGCGTGATCTTATGTTATGTTATATATAAGTTTTATCCGCTTTTAGAAAGACATATTGTGGTTTACATTCCCAGCTCAGAAGAGCCTCTGGATATGTCTTTCTTAGTCTTGTTGCGGGATCTACAACACCACATGCGAACTACGCTTCATATTGACTTCACGCAAAATCCTGCATCTCGCAAGCAGAGTTTACCGCGCAACCAGCATATATACAGTGTGTCAGGTTAAACGAGGGACATACTTTAAGAGAGTGTAGTACTCATGAAAATGATCAACTTTTAAAATAAGGCGGCCTCAATAATATGAAAAAAAAAAAAAAACTGCTGTTCCCTACATTTTGCCCAGTTATGCGAACATAAATGTATAGAGCGGCTGGTTTTATTTTCTCGATTTCAGTGTTGGTCTCTTAGTAAAAGTTGTTCATTTTCATGGGTACTACACTTCCTTAAAGTATGTCCCTCGTTTAACCTGACACACTGTATACAACGGCCCGACATGAATCATCGCCAGGCACAACACCCGTCTGGTCGGAGGATCCTCCCATTTCAACGGAGGATGAGTGAACTTTACACCCGTTCCTCATACATACCTACCACTATATTCTAAAACTTCTGATTGCTAGACAATTAGTCTCATTATCTCGTCATTAAAGCAACGAAGTCTTTCTGGACTAAATGGTCATGTGCGTAGTACTCACAACGCGCGTGCGTGCGTGACTAGATATGAACGTAAACGAAGCAAAAGGCTGAGTAAGAGGAAGTAATAGGTAAAACGGGCTGTTGCCCGCAACTCCACGTCAATGCGCGTATTTTGATAAGGATCGTAGCAGGAGTCATTCTGTAGTTTCTGCCTACCGCCATGTGAAGAAGTCGTGAGCTTATGGGGTCTGAGACCTCATTGAGAAACACTGGCTCCATTCCACGTGCTGTAGTAGGTACCTACGTAGCTCCTGTAAGTGGCCGAGTAGTTTTCCTTGTAATGTTTATTTGAGTACAAAATGGTTTATGGTACACCTTGATTGCTGAAACAAAGTAAATAGTTGCATCTTTACTTGTAATTTCACTACAGAACAAATCGAATCCAGCTAACTTTTCCTTTCCCTTATCCTTTTATTTTGATAATAATTAACTTAATTACGTTGCGGATCAGTCGATTTTTTTTAAACATATGAATATATTAAAGTCACAAGTAAGTTTGTACACAAATTCAAAAAACATAAAAATATTAGAAACACTTCCCTATGTGTTTGTTATTCCAGCGTATGTCACTCGTGAGTTGCAGCTGAAAATCAGCGTCAGTTGGTTTTAGCTTGTGTTGTCATCTGGCATTGTGCTGAGCTGAGGCCCTTTTGGCATTATAATCTTTGTTGTCTATTTATTTTTCCCTGGATCCCTCGAAATTAAGGCGATTGTGAGTGAGTTATTTATTTATAATAAGCACACCAACAGCAGTCACTTACAACTCAAATTAAATATCATCTAAAATTAACATTTCAGTAACCATGCAAACAGGTACATGCGTGATATCTATGAATGAACCAATGAATGAATTGCACCGATCCCAGCGTGGTTAAACCAGACTCGATTAATCGAATGAACCCCAAGATTCGCACTAGCTCCTGTAGCCTCATGTTCATGGTGCTACAGCGACCATTGCATATGAAGGAATAGACCGGGGGGCGCTCTTAAAAATATTAGAGACAAAGGAGAACAATAAAAAGTGTGTCTAGTACCTACTCAAAAACAAACTAATTTGAGCTACATAGACGTGCACTCTTCACACTGCCTAAATAGGGAAACGTCCTTATGAAAAACACGCAAAGCAAAACTTCTTTTACTCCGTTAGCAAAACTCGTGAAGAAAATGTCAAAAAGAAAATCTGTCATGTTGGACCTTTCATTATATTGCCTTGCCATACGTGTTAGTGGGCTATTAAATGTGGTGTTTAAGGTGGATGTAGGCAATTCAAAAATACGATGATGACGCTTACTACTTTATGCAACTCATAACATACTCTTCTCTTATTTATAGACTAGCTTCTGCCCGCGACTTCGTCCGCGTGAAATTTTACCCTCCCCCATTCACCCTCTTTGGAGTGGAATTTCGAAAAACCGTTTCTTAGTGGATACCTATATACACTTCACAAAGAACACACTCTCCAAAAATGTCTTTACATGACCAGCGGTTTAGGCTGTGCATTGATTAGATTTTAAAAGTAAACCTAAGTACCAACCTAATTTAAAAAAAAACTCAATAACAGAAAATAAAATACCTACCTACCTAAATAAACCTATTTCTGATGATAACTAATCTAAACTCAATAAATAAGCAAAATCCCTAAAAACTAATAATTATACGAATGACTAATCCTACCTAACAGATTTATAAAATAACCTACGGTCACTACGACTTATAAAAATAAACCTAAATAACTCTACCTTAAACTGTACTTAGTAAAAACTAAAAGGAATAAAAAGGTCGCACTGAAAAGCACGGTTTAGAATTGCAAGTAGCAGTTAAAACATACAATTTATAGAATGCTAATAAGAACGAACGCTCGCCACTCAATACGTCCGTTAAAATCAAAGTTCAAAAAGTGTAAGCCAAATTCAACCTTCAGCACTACATTTACAGTGCGAGTGACGTAACCTACGACAAACTTATTATTTGCGGTTGGTACAGTAATCGGGTCTAGGGATCGAACCGCAAAATAAAGTTTGTTTTTTATTGTATATACTTTTCCGGGATAAAATGTACCCAGTGTGGTGCCCAGGATATTAAAGAATAATTATACCAAGTTTCATCGTAATCGGACCGGTACGTTTTGCGTGATGCCTGAACAAACAGACAGACAGACAGACAATATTTTTTTTATCACATTTTTGGATTCGGTGTCGGTCTCGTAACAACCCCTTTTTTTTTTTTTTTAAGGATGGGAAATCATCAAATGACCCCTCCCGCTCTGGGTGGAGCGGAAGGGAGTGTAAGACTCTTACTGACTAAAACCCATCCATGTTCCTTCTTTAGCCCTTTGTATTCCGGGGCAGCGGTAACCCTTTCGGACAATCCCTGCCGGGCTGCTGACATCTCTTTGAGGCGCGCGTGGAACACATACGCGCCGTCCGGCACGGGCCTGGTCCTGATCGGACGGCGAGCTACCCATTACTCGCCGTCCGCAGGCCCTCGTAACAACCCCTGCCATTTACTTTTCTGATATTTTCAATGTACAGAATTTTCACTTCTACAGATTTATTATAAGTATAGATTTGTAATTTGAACTAATATTTAAACACTACCAAAACACCTAATACCTATTTTATAAAATAACAACAAAAGAAATTCAAATAAACTATTTACTTAAAGACTAAAAGTCGCGCTGATAAGCACGGTTTGTTAATATCAATTATTTTGGTGTTTCTATACCGATTACTATGATTCTTTTTTTATTGAATAGGTAATAATATTAACTTCTTTTAATTAGGGATGAGTGAGAGTATTATAAACGTAAGAGTAAACAAATAAAATCAGAAAGCTCCGAACTGCTAAGCTATCGGGGGTTACACGTGTTATTGTGAGTCAACCATAAAAGATAGACATATGCTGTTGTGAGGTATTTTTTAGATAATTTTATGTAGAACATTTCCGTAATAAATGATTTCTATGTAGCTTTAACCATTAAGGCTGCACACGCGACGGAAGCTTAAAAAATGGAGCAACTTCTCCCGTTTTCCCAACATTTCCTTTCACTGCTCTGCTCCTATTCATTGTAGCGTGATGAAAAGTATACTATAACCTCCCCAGGAGTATGAAGAATAATTGTACCAAGTTTCGTTAAAATCTGTCGAGTAGTTTTTGTTTCTATAAGGAACATAGAGACAGACAGACAGACAAAAATTTTACTGATTGCATTTTTGGCATCAGTATCGATCACTAATTACCCCCTGATAGTTATTTTGAAAATATATATCATGTACAGAATTGACCTCTACAGATTTATTATAAGTATAGATTATTACAATTTCGTCTTTTGGTCGGTTATAACATATCGCTTAGGCCGATCTCTAAAATGCTTCAGTTATCTGCTTTTCCATCAATTACCTAATTCTTTATAGCGCACTTTTCCGTTTGTGACTTTTGCTACAACCAAAGAAGTTTGGATGTACAGCCGCAGACAATGACGGTCGACCACTTATCACCCTTATGTCCTTGGGAATAAGGTTGAAAAGTGGTCCACCGCTAGTGTCCGCGTTGGTATATCTATATACTAATAACAAAGCTGAAGGATTTGTTTGCTTGAAAGCGCTAATCGCTGGAACTGTCAGTCGGATTTGATAAATTATTTCTGCATTTATAGCCTATAAGATAATTCTTGAGGAAGGCTATAGGCTCTTTAACATCACAAATCAAAATCATCTCAAATCTCATCTCAATCTCAAATCATTATCAAAAAGGAGTAGGGTGTAAGGAGGAGGAGGGTTTTCAAGGAGCAAAAATAAAAAAGTAAGAAAGAAAATGAGATACTACTGCGGGCAGGCGATACGATGCGACGGGATGGATTGGGGGAACACGAAATTTCATGCGGACGCAGTCGCAGCCAGAAGCTAGTACGGTTAGCTTGCATCATCTCACTGCTTGGCAAAGGCCTCTCCCCATGACTTCCAGCTCTTTCGATCCAGGGCCACTGGTCGTTTTTTTGTCTAGCTCGTCCCGCCATCTTCTACGGCGTCTGGCGCGACGCCTTCTAACTGTGTCAGGGCTCCACGTAGTGGTTATTTTGGCCCACAGCTTATTGAGCATACGGCAGACGTGGCCAGCCCAGTCCCACTTCAGCTTAGCGGCTTTTTGAGCAACGTCCGTAATATGTGTTTTGGAGCGCAGTGTGGTGCTGTGAATATGGTCTATCAATTTGACGCCTAGAATACTGCGCTCCATTGCCGTTGGCAAACTTTGAGTTTGGAATTTTAAATGTTTGTCAAACACCAAGTCGAAGCTGGTGTTGTTAATAATTTTCGCCATCATATAAGTACAAATAGCTGCACCCTTTGACCAGAGACCTATCATCCTAATGGTTTGAAGTAATCTATGTATGCTGACCAAGTCTATACCATAGGCGAAGTTGCATCAAAGCTCAATGGTTACCAAACCTCCATTAAAAGACCAATCACTAATTACTAATCTATCTATACGATTCGGACACATTGAATACATATATGTATGTAGTGGACTATGTATATCTTGGACAGATTGCATCCTCTATTAGTATTGATAATCGGGGTTCAACGGATATTCAATCGGTGGTAAATGCTGAAGCAATAGGTATGCGTAAAGGTTGTACTATAACTATAGAGGGGCTTGTGGCTATGTAATAACAGTCGCGAGGGTCGATCGACCAGGTTAAGCTACGCTTGCCGTAGTTGGTCCGATGATGGGTGATCATCTTTACATACCAAGACCCCTCCGTGCCTCGGAAATCACGTTACGACGGTCCCGGCTGTCATTCGTGAATCTTTGACAGTCGTAATACGGGTAGTCAGAAGCCCGAAAGGCTGACAACCAGTCTTACCAAGGCGTATCGTATTACCCAGTAACTGGGTTGTGGAGGTCAGATAGCCAGTCGCTGGTATTCAGTTGAATCCAGTTAGACTAGAATCCGACCCCAACATAGTTGGAAAAGGCTAGGTAGATTTATTGTTGTACTATATCCTACTAATAGGTATTATAAATGTGATTAGACAAGATGTTTGGAAGTTTGTTACTCAATCACGCAAAAACTACTGAACGGATTTGGATGAAAGGTGAACGGCAGATTTCGTACAGGATACTTTTTTTGTTGTTCTGTTATAGAATTTGTACCATTTATTAAGGCAACTAAGCCATTTATTTTCATGTAAGTGTACTATTTTTAGAACTTCGGATTAATTAATAATATGAATAAAAAGATTTTAATAAATAAACGTAATAGAATCCTAAACTAAACGCAGTTATCTTTTTAGAAGTTGCCATATGTAAAATAACACAAATATCGAAAAATGATAACTAATTATTTAGAAATGGAAATAACATTAAATATAAATAAACACTTATATAATAAACGTATGAATGGATAATTGTTGCATAAAATCATATTATTTAACGATTTTATGATAGGAATGATTTTCGTCAAAAATATTTTTTTGTTCATATGGCAATTATTCTATTGACAGGAAAAGAAAATCATTCTGTCTTTCAGTTCAGTTCCGATATATGTATTACTTTACTCTATGGTTCAGTTCTTTGCTGTTCTTTTGGATTGTGGTTTGTGACTGCATCTGAGCAATTTATTATTATGCCGCCATTACGTGACACGACAGCGTCAATCGTCAATCACGCACACAAGTCTATGACCTCTAAGTATCAATTTACATTGGTACACTAGTACATAACCTTAAAAACAAAACTGGTTATAACTTTTACGTCCCAAGTTCTAAAAATCTAAGAATTTAAAAAGGGCTTGTTTATCATATTAACTACCAATTAAAACAAAAAGTATTCCAAAACACGAACTTTTATTAGCTGTACGAAATTCCCATACAAGCCTGCCGTTCTCCTTTGGTACACAGTTTATAACCAGGATAAACACAATGGTTACTTTTTATCTCGATATTCCCACGGTATCAAAACTAACGCGTTTGTAACCGCGGAGCGCTGCTAGTTAAATAATTATTTCTATCTCAGTCTGAGCATATCAAACTCAAAACTGTTTATTCAGAAGATATATCATCATATCATATCGTATACTATCGATCATTTTTATCTGTAATTATATTATGCAACATAATAAAGAGTATTCTATTATGTTCTATGGATGGAAAAAAGAACAAGAATCACAATTCCTCAACCCAATAAATAATTTATCATAAATAATTATAAAACCCCGTGTTCCAGATACGTTGAATCCAAGTATTAACCGCTTTTGTTGTGTGGTTCTTTCAAGGAAAATTTTAAATCGATTCCCAAGCGCTTTCTTCGTTGGGAAACCAATCCCGGAGTACAATAAGTCCGTTTACAATGGCTGCTGTTATACTACGATGACGAGACTTGCGACGATGCTTACAGCCCTTATGCCAAGGATTACGCTATTTACGTACCGCGTACCTATGTCGCGTACCCCTGGAATGTACTGATTTTATTTTCAAGGAAGGTTCTTGACTCCTGAACTACTTTTTATTGAATCTGATTTGAATTGAGCTGTAATAAATTTGCTCAATTTCGATATTCATATCTGTTATTTGTATGATGTAATAAAGTATATTCTATTCTATTAAAAATAATAGTTTTGACAGTTGATGAGGCTTTATGCTAACGATTACGGGTAGCAGCCAGCAGTGGGAATACTATTGGCTGATTATGACATCATAATCAGCCTATAATGTTCCCACTGCTCGGACACAGTCACAGGCCTGCTCTCGGTGAGAGAGAGTGGGCCGTAATCCACCACGCGGGCCCAATGCGGGTTGGTAGAAAGAAAAGAAAGAAAGAAAATGCGTTTTTTTGCGGTGAACATGACGCAAAAAAAGAACATAAACACAAAAAAAAAAGGTAGGGGGAAACATGTAAAATACTGGTATTCAGCTGCATCCGGTTAGACTGGAAGCCGACCCCAACATAGTTGGGAAAAGGCTAGGCAGATGATGATGCTAAACTAAGTACGTATAGTCGTGAACCTTCCAGGATTTTAACGAAACCAATGATAGTTCTGTCCAGATAAAAACATTCTGGTCAGACATTTGAGTTAAATGGACACCTTTGTAACGAAGTTTTCATTTTTATATATTTTGTTGAATGAACAAAAACTCAAAATGAATACTTTTGATTGAAGCCAGTCCTTCCAACACTATTTTCATTTAGGTTAAATATTTTCATGAATTCAACTCAACCTATTTTTTCAAATTATTTTAAGTGTCTTATTAATCATTTGCAGTGCCATCATGGCCAGAGATCGCACAAGACAGGGTCCCGGTTTGGAAGAAAAAAGGAGAGACCTTTTCCAGATGTGGGACACAAAATAGGCTAACTAAAAAAAATATACAATTTTGTCTTATCATATGAAGCAGTATCATTACGGGCGAACGTTACTTAGCTACAATAGTCTTATGTATGCACACCTTTATTATTTTTAACCATTTATGTAGGTACAAATCAATCAATCAACTTTATTTTCTCACCACAATAGGTATACATGATTTATTTTACATTGGTCAGATTCGACAATGACACATAGTTCAGGTAAGTATATATTGTGTGGGACACCAGGATCCCTCAACCCTTTACATTATCATTTCATAAATTATGTACTAAGCGCGCTGACAGAATGTGGTACAAATACAAACACACAAGAAGCAAAGAACAAAAAAAAATACGTTCAAAGGTGATGTTACGTTTATCATCATTAGCCGTTAGTCCGTTACCTACGTAAATCCGTTGGTCGATGTCCCAAAATTTGCCATGCAAAATTGTTACAAAGCCTACCTACGATCAAATGAAAACCCATCTGACAATAGGACGAATGATTTCCATTCTTGACTTGAATTCTTGACACTATTCTGTGAACTATGCGTTTCAGTGTTCGGCATGTTGGTCTTTGTCTGTCATGAATTGCATGTGAAGCTATGCGCTTGTTCATTTCGCGTGCTCTATTTTGACCGCTCTTGTTAGATTTGACCCATATCCTCTATTAAATACTTTGTCGGCCTAAAATTGAAAAGGCTGTTTCTGTTGTGAAATTGAAGTATTAAATGTATTCTGTTGAATAACAGGCTGGAGTTAGAAAAAGTAGGCTGAATTAAGGCTGGAACGAACTTTTTTCAATGCAGCATGATCGTATTAGTTTTCATAAAATTAAACACATTTTTAATGCAGGAATTTTCCTAAATGTATTCAAATTAGTGCTTGGCCAGACTTGCAGCGCGGGCGGGGAGCAGCGCGGGTGCGGGAACGCGCGCGATCTGCGTGTCTGCAGTTGAGCACGGCTTCGTTCTGAGTGTTGTCGTGTCCATTGTTTGTCAAAATATAATATGGATGAAGAAGACTTATTTTTACTAGAAAAAACTCGAACTAGTTTGCCCGCGCGGGCACTGCACAGGGACACGGGCGGCGAACAGTCTATGGCGTGAGCTGTCCGCGCTAACCAGCCCACGCCGCTCACCGCGCCGATATGCCCACAATGGACGCTCAAATGAAGCTTTTATGCTTGAATACCTACACCGCGCCGCGCCCACGTTTGCAGTCTAGACACTTAGGCTGAGAATCAGTACGTTTAGAACGTCAAAATTGCATAAGACAGTCCCCCAAAACGCGCACCCTTCACCACTTCCTAGGGCTAGAAGAAGTGGCACAACAAACTTCCCAGCAGATTAATATGTATTTTGGAAAGTCGCGTACTTTCTGGACAGCTGGTAGATTGAACTCGTAACGACGTATTACAATATATAATCCCCCCGACCGATTTCAGTCATGGTGGCCCATCTCAACGGAGATAAACCAGTTACGCAGGAGTGTGCAGTTACAAGTGTGTGCGGAAAGATTTATTTTCGGCAATCCGACACGACCGGGGGAGAGATCAGGTGCAGGACCAACGACTTTACGTGCTTTCCGAGGCACGGGGTATCACACTAAGAACTTCCAAACTCCGGACTGCTAATGAGAAATTTCTAATGGGAAAACCCAATAACACATTGCACGACCCGGGAATCGAACCCAGGACCCAGGCATTCGCGCTTGCGATTACGAAACCAACGGGGCAGTTAAACAAAACAATACGAATTAATAAAAGATGAACGCTTCAAATAATATACATGTATTCGCGTAATCAAGGAACCAACGAAACGAAAACAATATTGATACGGGCAGCCATTTACTTGATTTACTTAACCTCCCATAAATGTCACTGAATTTCCGCCGAATGTTCATAAAGTCACCCCGGCATAATTACTTTAACTTATTTATTATATTACACCGTCACGCTTGTCGAGTCCATTCATCACAAGATTTTACAAGAGTAAGTATTTTAAATTGATTTCGTAGAGTTTCGTCACGGATCATTTCGGGCGGGCCGGGTCCATTGTGCTCTTAACGACATTACAGCCTGAGAATCCAATGGATTGAATGAATAATCTAAATACTCAGTATTACTTATCTTCTAATTTAAAAAGGATTTTTTTTCTCGTTAAAAAAAGTCGCTTTGTCGAACCCCTTTTTCTCATTGGAAAAGCGGAGAGTTGATTCGTTGATAAAATACAAAGCTTTCGACGATTTTTATCTTGTATTATTCCTGTCTATCTTCGAATCATCTTCCCGTTTTTAACGAACTAAATAGATCGGGGTATCTATTGCGCTTAACTTTTTCTTGGGTAATATAATGTATTTTTTAACGTTTTCATTGAAGGGAAATCATTCAGTATTATTTTTCTCTTCCATGAGTTGCGGCTCTATAAATAACTAGCTTCTGTCCGCGACTTCGTCCGCGTAAAATTTCTTGTTTTCGCTCAGCGTTCCTTCTATTTTTTTTTATTTTTGGTCGGCTCCTAAGGATGAGATGAATTGGGCTATCAAATTAAAAAATATTTTTTCAAATCCGACCATTAGTTCCAGAGACTAGCGCATTCAAACAAACAAACAAAAAAAAAACAAACTAACATTTATTTATTTTATTTTATTTGTTTATGCATACATGTTACAGTTTTATGTTTGTTTTGTACCATTAAACCAGAAATGGTTTGTATTGGTAAAGTAAAGTAAACTTCGTGCGTTAATATAATAGATTACTTTAGTCACGCGTATCGTAATGTACCTACTACTGGGCATGCTTGGCATACAAGCTAGTGATGACTGGGAACACTCCTGGCTATTAATTATCCCACATTTCTTAAATACACAATTTAACAAAAAAAAACTGACTTAAAAAAAAATGTAAGTAGTTGTTTTTGGAAGTCGGTTTTTTTTAGTCTGTTTACAACTAATCTAAGATACAATAGCCTTATGTCGACCTGCTCATCGCCTTTTACAAAATATTGCTTTTCCCGATGCAGGGACGTTCATTGTTGAGGAGTTCTTTTGGTATTTCACCATCAGCTCCATTTCACCATTCGCATTGTGACGAGCATAAATTGCTTAGCAACGATATTAAAGTAATCGAATCGTAACCCGTGAAATACTAATTATTGAGTAGGTAGTTCCGGTGGCCATCTGTGGACTTCATCATCAGTTCCATTTCACCAAATGGTGCTTTCCGAGAGCAAATGCACGAGTTCCTATAAAAAATACCCAAATCGCTATAGGTTTGCCTATAATGTTTGAAGAGTTCCTTCGATTTCTCCAGGATCCTATCATCAGATCCTGACCTGATGACATTGGGACCACCTAGAAAGTATACCCTATTAAAGAAAAAAAAAAACATTTCAAATCGGTCTAGCAGTCTTCGAGTAATCGGGGAACATATGTACTTACCTACATAAAAAAAAGATTCCGACGAACTGAGAACCTCCTCCTTTATTCGAAGTCGGTTAAAACAACCCTTTCTCCATTCAAACCCCTACTACATCCAGTCCCCATACATCAACATCCAAGAGAAGTAACAAATCAAACCGTAAAAACTTCGCCAAAGATTCCTGATAAACGAGCGAGTCGAATAACTTTCTGTCTGTGTACTCTGTGTACTTATTTGTACTTCATTCCGGTACCGATCGATTTGTTTGAAGTACGGGTACCGGTATACCGCGAAGAGTTATGATGAGTCTACGGTCAATATGAAATTACTTTGGCTTGCTTGCTAATTAATTGGAAATTGCAAAGATCTTTGAGTTTCTTGCAAACGGTGTTTGCAGTAATGTATTTTGGCTTTTCAATAGATTGCTGCGAGGTCTGTGGACATATTGGCCTTTCCTAGAAAAGCTTTCATATTATAACAGCTGTCATGAATTTTTTTCAATTTCACCTGTATTTGACATGTGTCAAAAAATCTGTATTTGGAGATTAGCAATAGTGTGTCCGTTCACCGCTTTCTTAAGAAACTAAAGCTATAGGGAAGGTAAATAATTTCGACGGTTAAGAGGAAATAGGGTATAAGTGACAAAAAATAAAATGTTCAGGAGAGCCGTTCAAAGTTTTAAATTTTAGAAAAACTGACGTATTTTGTCATTTATGATATTTTTTGCTAAGGCATAAACGCCAAAAAGTCATCGTAGAGCCATGGGAGTAAGCGCATTTGAAAGAGCGGAAAATTTTACGTAGGATGGCATATATAACTCATTTTTGACCAAAATGTCGCTTTTGCCCTACTTCCTTTTTACCGTCGATTTGCTTTTCAATCATTTTATATGATAGGACAATAAATACGAGTATGGCCTTTGAAATGATAAAGCACAACGTCTTTCTGTTAGTCCAGTAGTAAGAACCACTGCCTAATCTGATTTTGCGTTCTTTCAGATTTTTTCTTTCTGCACGGCTCCTGAGGGCTTAGCGTGATGTTAAATAATAATCTTGCTCAGAAATGGGTCTATCAAATGCAAAAATTGATTTTCAAATCAAACTGGTAGTTCCAGACATTAGCGCATTCAAACAAACTCTTCAGCTTTATTATTAGTGTAGATAGAAGAGATTTAATACTCAAAGATAATGTTTTTGTCAAGTTTTAGTTCACGAGAGAGTGCGGGGTAGAGCAAGTCTGAAATTAAAGTAATAAAATACTTTGTTAATCTATTCAAAGTACTTTATTACCTATCAAGCTGGTTACACATACTCTTGTGAATCTAGAAACCTGAGGGGCGATTCTCGTAATTTTAAGAACGTTCACAGTGTCTCAATCTGTCAAAAATAACTTAAACTTTTCAGAAATGTCGATTTTTGACAAGTTTTTGACATTTGTTTGTCGTCGAGATAACACTGCGACTAGATTTTGAACGTCATAAATTATGAGAACTGGCCTTCTGATATGCTGTTCATAATTCATTCGACGAGTTGAGACATCTTCGGAATTTATATTTTAGCTAATCTGAAGAATGGAGACGGGAGATGCTATTGATGGTGTTGTTTTTGTTACAGGTATAAGCGAAATCACATTCATTAATGCATCAAAAACATCTTCAAATACACCTCCTACATGTCTTTAAAAGCAGTTTATCCCTTCATTAACATTTTAATTATAATTAAAAATATACCATTAAATTGCTAATTCCAAACTGCATGCATTATTTATGGATTATTTATTATTAAGTAGTTTATAAATAGATGATTGTTTCATATTTTGCAATAAATTACCAGCGTTGTGTCATCGCGCTTCTCTTTCTTTTCTATGCAGTCCGATAGTGACCGCGCTTTAGGTCATGTTGTAGTCCCCTTAACCAAGATTATGTACTTTAAAACGGACTGTGACCTTTGAGTTTGTTTAGATCTTTTTTTTTCAGAGTAGTCAGGAAACACCGAGCTTATCTAGTTTTAAAACATAATTTTATCGGTTTAATTGGTTGTTTCGGTGTGGTGGTTTTTTTGAAGCAAATAAATAAAATACAAATAAATATACTTAATTTATCATTGGCGTAGTTCAGCAATAAGAGTCTTAAGTTCATGTATAAAGAAAGAAAGCCAATGATAGTAAGGGAAGCCTATTTTTCCTAAGAAATGTATTATTCTCAAAAAAAAGTTCACGATTTCATGTTCTCCTCAAAGCATTTTATCTCATACCTTACATTACATTTTGGTACATAACACTGTTTTCAACTTATGCGACAAAATTATTTACAGGTCTTACGTAACTGTGATCTTCTCGATAATATGCTAAAAGGTAATACATACTTATGTAGACTCTCGATAATATGCTAAAAGGTAATACATACTTATGTAGACATCTGATGTATTATATGAATGTAAAACACACGTTAAAAGAACAAAATATCGAATAGGTAACCAATCTGTATTAATTATTATTTCAAGTTTCTCTTCTATTTTTACTGCAATGTTATTTTGTTGTTCGATTCCCTGCATGATAATTATTTTATGATACTCGACACTCGGCCCTTGCGCTTTCCAATATTTTCAAACGGACCGCCGTGTTTTTGTTCCATATTTCACGTGAAATATTTTTAATGGGTTATTCTATAACAATCGGCTGTAAACGAATCGTAACTAAACTAACGATGCATAAACGTTATTTTATTGGCGTGTTTTTTTATTGGGAGAGTTACTTTTGTTCGCCATGTGTATGAAACGTGTTTACACCCTGTAGCTGCACAATGAGTCTGTGGAATCCGCCCCGCCCGTAAAGCAGAACAAAAGGAGATGGGTAATAAAATTTGTAAACGTTGGAATGATACGCGCGCTTAACCCCGACTGCGCTCTTTGGTGACACGGAGTAATAATGAGAAGGAGGTAATTTGTCTCGTATGGCTGAGCCGCCTCGCGAAAAATCGCCCATGAAATTGTGTAAATTATACTCTCTGAATTTTAAGCTGAACTGTCGACTGACCTTTAGCCGACGAAAATGTTAGGTCCGACTTAACTTCATTCGCCTTAATTACAAGCGTTGTTTAGTTAAGTAATTAAAAACCTTACCTTGCTTTTAATCAAATTAGGGCATAATGGTAGAAAAGGTTAACTTTGTGAGTATTTTATCCTTCATTAAATGTTTTCAAGATTTTTTTGGTAGAATAACAGAAAGCCAATTCTCGTAATTTAAAACGTTCAAAATCTAGTCGCAGTATCATCTCGGTGACAAACAAATGTCAAAAACTTGTCAAAATGTAGGGAAATTAGAGGTATTTTTTGACAGATTGAGACTGAGAAATTACTAGAATTGCCCTCAGAGCCTCGAAGTTTAAAACTGTCTAAAGTGAAAGTCATTTAAGTGCAGCGTAGCGAGACAGCTACGATCGTGCGCTCGTAGCCGCGTAGCACAAAGCGTAGAGCCGTAGAGGCATACTTGGCTGCACGCCAGCCTACCTGTTGTTTCTGTCATGTTCTTAAGCCTGAGCTTGTAGGCCTCCTCGGCTAACTGTTGCATGCGCTTTACTTCGAGGAAAAAGCCGAGAAAATTATAGGAATTGGCATCTGCCTAACCTTTTCCCAACTATGTTGTGGTCGGCTTCCAGTCTAACCGGATGCAGCTGAATACCAGTATTTTACATGGAGCGACTGCCTATCTGACCACAACCCTGCTATTGGGTAATCGATACCCCTTCGTAAGACTGGTTGTCAGACTTTCGGGCTTCGGACTACCTGTAACGACTGTCAAAGATGCACGAATGACTGCCGGGACCAACGACTTAACGTGATTTTCCGAGGCACGGAGGGTATGTAAAGATGGTCACCCATCCACAGACCAACATCGGGCAGCGTAGCTTAACCTGATAGATCGACTTGTGCGGCTTTTATAACTTAGCCACGGGCCCGTCGAAAAAAAAAAATATACGATCCATTATATAAAGAACTAGATTCTATTAAATAGCGAGCATCAGCCACAATTTCCTTAGTAGTTATGACGGCAATAAGTCTGCAGACAATTTAGAGCATGTATGTTTATATTATTCTTTAGTATTTTAGTTGACTGCAACCCGGTTCATTCCAGTTTATTATTAAGAAAAATAGCAAGAAAGAAAATTTGAATAATTCAACGTGACTCCATAGCGCAGCGACTGTTTAAAGAACTTCGCATAATTCCGACATTTCAGGTGCAACAGTAGTGTATGAAAAATTCAATTGTAAATTGTTCCTTTAGAAAGAACACGAGGGAGTGAAATGTCTTTGTCATGTCTTAAATAAAGGTGGCTGTTCAACTCTAATAATGAGTCAACTGTTCCTGAATCAAGAAGCACTGAGGCCGGAAAACGCTTTGTGCTTAATTTAAACTTAGATAGACTGTTTATTTGCTTTGTGGTTTTAATAAGGCATAGAACTGTAAACTTGAAGATGTTTTGTGATGATTGAACAATTTACTGCTAAGTGAAAATTCTAATTGGGTCACATTTTCGACTTTCACGGGTGGTAAAAGAGGTGGAGAGAGGAGAGAGGAGTTCTTTGCAATAGTTTCTCTGCTGCATTCACATTATTTATAAATCGTTTATTTCTATTCTAATCTATAGTTATCAATATTCAGCAGGGCTTGTGGCTAAGTAATAACATGCGCACGAGCCGTTTGATCAGGTTAGGCTACGCTTGCCGCGGTTGTTCCTGGGATGGGTAACCATCTTTACATACCAAGACTCTTGCGTGCATCGAAAAGCACGTTAAGCCGTTGGTCCCGGCTGTCATTCGTGGATCTTTGACAGTAGTTATGGATCGTCAGAAGCCCGAAAGCATGACAAGCTGTCTTACCAAGGGTCTTATCGTATTACCCTGTAACTGGGTTGTGGAAGGCAGATAGGCAGTCGCTCTATGTAAAATACTGGTATCCTGCATCCGGTAAGACTGTTAGCCGACCCCAACATAGTTTAAAAAAAGCTAGGCAGATGATGACGAGTTATTAATGTTCAACTCAAGATGCTTATAAGCAAACAATGTGGTTATCGATTACCGTCACAGCCAACTAATTATTTTATCAAGTCAGGAGCAATTGGCGTAATTCCTCTACAAAGAGTGAAATTTTAATCACTGTTTTCCTATAAGGGGTCATTGCACTCATGATTATGAACAATTTTTACTATGGGACCAAACCAGAAATCGTGAAAAAAGAATCAGCTGTTCCCTTCATTTATGTTCGCATAACTTGTCAAAATGTAGGAAACAACAGATTTTATTTCGCGATTTCTTGTTTGTTTCTATAGTGAAAGTTGTTCATAATGATGAGTACAATGACCCCTTAAAAGGAAAACAGTGATTAAAATTTCACCCTGTGTAGAAGTAGTCGAACTAAACTAAGACACAAATATAACATAATTGTTATCCCTCAGGTCAGAACTGCTCCCGTCTGATAGTTCCTCACTCTAAACCACAGCCACCTTGGATTAACTCGTCGACCGTCATCCGCCTAATTCTTCTCACCCAAGACATTTTATTTGAACTACTAAGTACCCTTTACCGCAAAATGTTCCCAGGTATATAATCCCATATACGTTATGTTCCGACATAGAAATTTTCTATAGCTATGTATGTGTAAGATTTAAACTCGGTTCTCTCGAGGGAGGTCCCTCCGTCAATATAATGTAGATGAAACACAACACGGTTTTTAGTTTCTATTATTAGATTTTCTGTGTTTTGTAAGTGGGGGTGGAATAATGGGTTACACGCTCCGTAGGAGAGAAGAAAGGAAGGTACCTGTCCGTTTATGCTGTAAAAATCTTACCTTGAAAACTTAGGCGAAGTGAGCTGTTTTTCCACCTGATGTAAATGTGGTATTGACAGCTCACTTCACTTAGTTTTCACGCTAAGATTTTTACAGAACAGATCGACTGAAGTAAGTGATAAAAGATAATAATATAGCCATAATATCATGGTGAAGATTTATCCAGTTTTGTGAAAAAAAAAAACTATCTTAGTTATTCTTGTCGTTAATAGAATAGACATTGCCTCGGTTTTATTGCTGCAAAGAATATAATTTAATTAGTAATTTACAAATAAAAAAGCAAAATGTCTGTGTCATACTCCATAATTATATAAATATCAACAAAATTATCCCGGGGGTCGTAATCGCCAAAATTCACACCAAAAACAGGCCGAGATCTACAAACGTTACTTAGTTCGTTACGCTACAAATTTAAAACAAAACCCGTCCAAACTGAGCTTGCATGTAGATGTAGTTCGATGGACAAACACTTTATTCGTCAGTTAAAGAGAGTTGGACGGGATAAATAAAGTCACATACAAAAATACACACCTCATAGGTCTCGCGTGTCTTAGCTGTCGCGGTCGGGTAAAAAGCGAAGCCAAAGTAGCTCAATATAATCCCGGGTCTGTATTTTTCAGCAATTGAGTGTGCGTGACGGTTGACAGGTGAGAATCGAAAAAGAAGCCGTGTTGCGCCGACCCCACAACGACAAGTAACACGGGACAAGGGAGAGTGTGCCAAAATCCAAACCAAAAAACTTAGTTGAAATAAAACCCATCTAACAAAATATCAAAAATCATCATTACAAAATCTTGCAGAATAACTGTGTTTGTATTGTTTGCTATCGATGGAAAACAATTCTTTTGGCGCACGTTGCAAAATTTTCTTTCAGTGCTCAGGACCAGGCCCGTGCCGGACGGCGCGTATGTGTTCCACGCGCGCCTCAAAGAGATGTCAACATGTAAGGAGGGGCCCGATAGGGCCGAAGCCTGCCGGGGCAGCGGGATTGTCCGAAAGGGTTACCGCTGCCCCGGAACATAAAGGGCTAAGGAAGGAACACGGATGGGTTTTAGTCAGTAAGAGTCTGACACTCCCTTCCGCTCCACCCAGAGCGGGAGGGGGGGTCATTTGATGATTTCCCATCCTTAAAAAAAAAAAAAAGGTGTACAGAAACGGACATAGGGTACTTTTCATTCCGAAAAAAAGTGACGTTCCCGAGGAAAACAACAATAACGTTATTATGATAATAGATGGCGCCACGTGTCTTTTGTCTTAATCGCAGATGAAGCAACAGCTAGTCTTCTATATTTATGAGTTGGTAGTCAATTTGTTCAACAATTAATGTCTCTGACTATACATACTGACAAAATAATTCCGCGTCTCTATTTTTCTGCAATAAAATCCGCTAAAACCCGAACCAAAAAACTTTATGCCCTAAAAAACAAAACCCGTCCAAACTGAGCTTGCATAAAAAATCTTGCAGAATAACTGGTACTCGTATTGTTTGCGATCGATGGACAAACACTTTATTTGCCAGTGGGCAAATGGATTCAGTAGTAGTTCGTCGGTAATCTAGAGCCTGATCCAGTGCCGTGTTTGCAAACATTTCAACGAGGGATTTTTATTTTTAACCTTTTTTTTAGTTAGTTACTTCGATTGCATATTGGTATAGAATTAGGTCAGTCGTGGATAAAAGATAAATAATATAGCGTTTTTGTAAATGCGTTTATTGCTACGTGAGTGCTTTATTATTCATAAAAATAAATCTAGAACAAATCTATATAAAATGTTCCTAGTTTTGTAACACAGATCTACTCTCAGTGAGGGGTGTGGGCCAGCCTGCGTAGTCGCGTAGGAGACTCAGTAGAGAGAGAGAGAGAGAGAGTGGAGGGTTGGTAGATGTCACATGTCTTCGAATTTTTGGTTCTAGGTTATGCCGCTTTCCTCCTGATCAAAACACTGACACACAAACAAAAAAACAGCAATAGTGACCACTTATAATACTCTTTCCATTATCATCTGCCTAACCTTTCCTAACTATGTTGAGTTCGGCTTGAAGTCTAACTGGATTCAGCTGAATACCAGTACTTTACATGGAGCAACTGCTTATTTGAACTCCACAACCCGGTAAAAAAATATTCCTTCCATAATAATTAATTAAATCCGCATTCTCAACTAACCCCACACTAAATAAAAATCTCTCATCGTGTAAATGGTCCATGAGAGTCCATAATATTCAATAGCTTGGTAGATAAGCCAGCTCGTTCCAAGCTGTGCTGGCTAGTTGCCAGGGTCACCTGTTGACTAGCACGGATTTAAATGAGAACTATTTTATTTTTAAGAAAAAAACTTCCCATATGTGGTCTTTTGTGTGTGCTAGAAGATTCCGGGCGTCGTATGTGGAGTTTTTTGGAAGCTGTGACTTTTTTTCTTCCATTTTCGTTTCGTTGCTTTGACAGGGTTGCGTTTTGGCCTTGCCTATTATATCATCTTGTCTTTTTTACGGAGTAACTGAGGACATCTTCCTCCTAAACTTTACATAGAAATTACGTATTTTTTAGATTATGTTTTAGTATCAAGTCAAGCATGTTTTTAATACTGTCTTTACTGATTATTTAATGTTAAAATTATGTGTAGTTTTTTCTCGAGATGAAAGAACCGACGCTTGAATTTTTCAATATATTTTTCTCTAATGTATCTCTTTCACTCCAAATTAACATTTTTATTATTTTGTTTCAGGTAAAGTACACCAAACGAAGCAGAAAACATACTTAACTTTCGACACTGTAATTCTTATTTAAAATTCAGTAGGTACCTATTACAATATACATTGTTCTATAAATTAATGAGAGCAGTTGCTTGTGTTTGCGTAGCTTAGAAGACTTGTCATGGTCTCAATTGAAAAGGCTGTTTACAATAGGCACCTCTTACTTCGACCACTTTACTTGATTGTCTAATCTACAAGTTAATTTTCTTTTTACCAATCTACTTAATGGTAGTACATTACGACACGTGTGACTAAAGTAGTCCATTATTGCACGGTGCTAAATGTCGTGTATTAATAGTCACACGTATCGTATACTGACACACGCGGCGGGACATAGCTGATCAACATCACTGTAATTCTTAACACCTGTATATATTACTTTACCTATGATCCTCAATAAACCTGATTGATTGATTGATACTATTTTATAGATCCTGTAACCTAATCCCGCACTTAAGTCACGCTTTTCTGTTAAAAATGGATTACTACTGTGTAAGTCACAGAAAAGCGTGATTTAAGTGCGAGTTTAGTTCATACCTACAGTGCCATAAAAGTCTTAAATTCACTGACAAACAACGCATACTTAGCCTAAACCGCTGAGTCTAGAAGCATCAAATTTTGCATAAGTGGTCCTTAGATAACGGAAGTGAGTACTAAGGAAGGATTTTTGAAAGTTTGTGCCCTAGAGTATTGAAATAGTGAATTATAGTCTGCATGGAAATCCGTCATTTTTGCCAATTAGATCCATCTGGAAACTAACTTTTCACAGAGAGTGTTATAAAGTTTCACAATCAGTCAGTGGACAAAAAGTACTCCAATTTACGCTACTTTGTTATAGTATTTTTATCTCACGAAGCGACTCGCTTCTTTTCGGCCAAGTGTACAAACACGCTGTGTGTTATGCGCTGACGCTACCCGTATTCACGTACACATTCATAGCGTGTCTATACACTTGGTTAACACAAGTAAAGCCCGCGTCGTTCCTTGAGATACAAATACTGTAAATGCTTAGAACTTTAATTTGACAAAAAGTACCAAAGTCACATGTTACAAAGAAACGGTTGTTAATAGAACAAGCTTGTTGACACCACAGCGGCAACTTGTTAATAAAAAGAAACCATATTCATCAAGTGAAAGAAAAATCGCAAAAAAGGTCTGTCAATGTCTCAATCCTCTCCAATCACACACATAAAGACAATACCTTATTACTTAGCTCCGAGGCACGTAAAATATCTCCAGCAATGTTCCTCCGCGCTTTAGTGCAGTTAATAACAATTTTATGTTTTCTACCAACGAACACGCTCCGAAATAAATTTTATATAATTCGGAAAATTCTAATTAAGGTGGGCAGCTGGTGTTGTTTTTTTTTTTAATTTTCCCGTCGAACTACGCCGTCAGATGGCGCCAAAGATGTTTCAGGCTCTAAAGTAACAACAAAGTTGTGACCTCCTTTATCTCGTGTCACATCCCCCTTATTTTTATTCATCGTTCATGCCGCCGTGTTTACGAAATTTAAACAAAAAATAACTTGAGAAGGAAGCTTCTGGCTCTGAAATTAATCACTACATCGATGACGTCACATCCACCGTTTCCACTTCACATAAAACATGTGAAAGTTGATACATTTTTCAATAAAGTAGCGAATAATACCTGCTTTATAACATTGGACACTAATAAATATGGTTTCATTTAAAACAAGTTTGTTATTTAAAATCCGAACAGAGATGGATGTAACATAGCGAATAAAATAAATATTAACCCGCTCGGTACCTACTTCCATTTGATATTTAAATTTAAAATATTGACATAGCTCCCATTGCGCGTATTCGATTACCGGTTTTCAATTCGTTTTAACACAGCTACGGCTTTGCCCGAGGGCTTGCAGAGAACATACAGTTCGTAATTTACGAGATTCACGAACGGAAACAATGTCCCAAACAAAATTGATAATGATAACAATTTTACATCAGAAAAATCGAATTACGAAGTTCAAAAATGGGATCTCGCATTCTCGATCAGTATTACGAGTACAAAAAGAATTTATTGGCATCGAAGCGACGGCGACTTGATTAATTTAAAAAATTAATTAACTCTCCTTTACGTACGTAAAACTATTGTCTCGGATTTTATTTAATATCTTGTCGGCTCATTGAATTTTAATCTCCAATGTTCCAAAAAGTAGGTAGAGTTGGTTTAAAAGAGACTCATATCTTGTTAATTAAATCTGCTCAGTAGGGTGCCTTCGGTCGGCCGCTTGCGTCTTTGGCTGATTTTATGAATACTGCCGAATTTTAGACATAGGCAAGCTTTAATTTAAACTTGACATAAAGGGCGCTTAAAAGTATTCGAGTTTATTTAGCCAAGTATTAAAATTATTAATAGCAACGATAGTATACAACGACAAAAGATTTTGTCATGTCCTTTACAAAATGTTCAAAGAATGTCGAGTTTGCCGTTATTAGCTATCGTTCATATTAGCTGTACATATTTTGATGTTTACTCCCCTTAAAGTAGGGAATTAAATGATACCTGTTTGTTAAGTCAAATTTCATTAGGTACTACTGTTTATTATGAAATTGTTTGCGATGTTTTCTTTGTCGGAAATGTTAATTCCGTATTGTTTAATAATAAAATTAATTTCTCTTGGTGGATATTTATTAGGTAGGTATATTGAACTAGCAGCGTCTCGCGGTTTCACTCGCATAAGTTTCGATCTCGTGGGAATATCGGGATATTCTATGTCGTTTCCCGGGACTCAAACTATCTCTATACCAAATTTCATCTAAATCGGTTCAGCGGTTTAAGCGTGAAGAGGTAACAGAGAGACAGACAGACAGACACAATTTCGCATTTATAATAATAGTATGGATGGATGACTGACTTACCTAACTACAGAGAAGAGACGAAATATTGTCCTTAGAAACACAATTATGTAGGAGGATTGGTGGATGGATGTTTAACTACTAAAAATTTTGATGAAACTCTACAGTAATATAGCTTATACATCAGGATAATACAGGATACTTGTTATCCCGATATTCTCACAGCATCGACACTTATGCGTGTGAAATCGCGGGGCTAGTCAAGTCACTAAATAAGTACATTACATTTCAGATCATCTACATTACATACTCATAGTGAAGGTAAAATTTGTGTTTTGCAAAATAACAATCCGAAAAAAAAAAAACAGTGTACACAATATTACCCTCAAAATTCTACGTATATTTATAAAGTAAATGCTCTGCTATATAAAAGGAGAAAAGATAGAAGAAAGAGCGTTAACAAAGCACAAGATAACCGCATTAAAACCCTTTGTTGGGCCGACCAGTTGGGCAGGCTGACCGAGAGCCGTTTGATGGATCGGGTCCTCGATTATGGAGAGATTAAAATTCATTAGCCATATGTGATGAGGACCGTGATAAGATATCAATAGACCCTTAATGAAGTTGTAATTTATAATGTTAAGGATTTTGGGTGTTTGGAACACTCGGCCTAGGTACGAGTGCCAGGTGTGTAGGCTGTTAAAGGTCTGCAAGACTGCAACTGCCTTGTTAGCTATGAACTATTTTCCCGCTCAAGAATCGTACAAAATATTGTAGGTCCTTATAGATTTAAAAGAGATTCTACTAATATTATAAATGTAAAAGTTTGTGTCTTTGTATGTTTGTTATTCAAACTCGCAAAAACGGCTGATTGGATTTGGATGAAATTAATTTAGAACCTGGACTTTTTATCCCGGTAGTGAGTTGCCGTGGGGTAATTTCCGATATCCGGCAAAAGCTCTGTTGACACTGCCGGCGACTACTCGTTGGTCGTTTGTTAGCGACAAGAGCTATCAAAGAGAGTACTCGCAACAGTCGCTTGGCGAGCAGAACACTCGCTGAGAGACTCACGCCTGATACCTACACGAATACCAGCGAGTAATCGCTCGTCGCCATCCACTTGTTGCACGACAACTCGTTTCTAGTTGCTAATCCTACTAGTACCTGCGCTTCTCGTTAATCGCCTGCGGTGGGTAATGTGCCTAAAAGTGTACCTTACAAAAGAAGCTATCTCTGTTTTTATTTTGTTTCGTAAAATCTTTATCTGTAAAAATCTCTTTAACAGAAATAAAATATTTATTTCCCATTACAATAAATATTATTAATCCTGGGTTTAGGTTTTCACATAAAATATGAATCAATCCGGTAAAGCACTGTCAATTAGTACCTACGCCATTTTTATTTGTAAATTTCAATTTATTAATCGGTACCCAATTAATAAATTGAAAGTTTTCATAAGCTACGAATGCCAAAGTAAAATAAAAAAACTGCTAAAACAGTTTTTTATTTTCGGACTCGGACGTATACTGTCAATATTTGGTATGTTTAAATATTAAATATCTGTTCGAACGTGAACACGAATCCTCTGTGCCAGACTGTGTCGCCAAACTTGTTGATTTTTGATATTCCTTTTTGATGCGATATGCAATCGTTTGAAGTAAATATGAAACAGAATTTATTATTTCATTTTTATTTACTAGCTTATATCGGAAACTGCCGATGGAAAACATCGACAGTATTTATGTAAAGCGGAGATTTCTCCATGAAAACATTTATCGTTTTGTGTAAAGAAGAATAAATATGGCAACATTGAAGTAAATACCTACATCATAAATATTATGCAGGGTCGTGATTTAGTCATCTGACTTGTGGCTAAGTAATATCAGCCGCATGGGTCGATCGATCAGGTAAAGCTACGCTTGCCGCGGTTGGTCCGTGGATGGGTGACCATACCAAGACCCCTCCGTGCCTCGGAAAGCACGTTAACCCGTTGGTCCCGGCTGTCATTCATGGATTTTTGACAATCGTTACGGGTCGTCAGAAGCCCGAAAGTCTGACAACCAGT
This sequence comes from Gortyna flavago, assembly GCA_963669345.1. Classification (NCBI taxonomy): domain Eukaryota; kingdom Metazoa; phylum Arthropoda; class Insecta; order Lepidoptera; family Noctuidae; genus Gortyna; species Gortyna flavago. The sequence goes on along the minus strand of OY770131.1, from coordinate 13,508,771 downwards.
CTTACTAAGAAGTTTCGTATTACCCAGTAACTGGGTAGTGGAGGTCAGATAGGTAGTCGCTAAATATAATATACTGGTACTCAGCTGCATCCGCTTAGACTGGTAGCCGACCCCAACATAGTTGGGAAAAAGCAAGGCAGATGATGATGATGTTTTTTTTTTTTGCGAATCGGATATGAGTTTCATTGCCAAAGTTGTTAAGTTTCTCAGATAGAATCAACCCTTTGACGGACGCAGGTGACTAAATCGCCAACCTGTAAAACTGCACATTTTAATGCTCTTTGCAGGAGGTACAATGGTACCTACAGCTTACCCACTACTTAGCGAGGTTGTAAACACCAAAAGCAAAAAATAATAATACAACCAACTTTGGAGCAACTTTTAAGTTCTAAATACTTGATTAATTAATAATAAGGCATTTTTATTCCTTATTTAAAAATTTATAAAAACAATTTTCTTTTTAATTAATTTTTAATATGATAAATCTCGTCTATGGAAATACCTACTTGATGTTTATTTCTTGAAGAGAAATAAATAAATAATAATAATAAGACAGCATACAGCCTCTTTCGTTCGACTTAAAATTAATCAAAATCGCTCATGATCAGCCTATAATGTTTCCACTGCTGGGACACAGGCCTGCTCTCTGTGAGAGGGATTGGGCCGTAATCCACAGTGCGGGTTGGTAGATGTCAAATGTCTTCGAATTTTTGGTTCTAGGACATGCCGGTTTCCTCACGATGTTTCCCATCACCGTTTCGAGAGCAGTGTCGATGAAATGAATTACAAAGAAAAGCACCTGCCTGGGTTCGAACCCATGACCTACTACAACTCGTAAGTCGGGGCCGTTGTCACTGGGCCACCACTGTTCTGAATATTGTCAAAATCGCTATCAGTCTTTAACTCAGCCTATACATAATGTTCGTTTCTGGTTGTTTGTTTGTCAGCCCGCATACCGCGACCGACCTCGTCACCCGCTTGTTTATGATTAACACCGCATTTTATTGTACTCGTTATGACAATATAAATACTTGTTATGTAAAGCTTGTTACTGAAGAAAATGTAAATAAAAGGCCTAAGGAGGAGTACTGCGATTGGTTGCCATTTATGGAAAATGTTTTATGTTAATTACTTCAAGGTGAAAATCTGATAACTAATTAATTTGTTCTTTGAAATATATCATCATACAATGTAAGGTACAGTGAAAACTTTACAAGCTCACGGTACCGGGAGGGATCAATTTAACAACAGTTTGTTGTATAAGTTTAATAATTATTCCCAGAAATCGTTCTACATGTAATTCATTTACACATTTAGGGTTACGGATCGTGACCTCATTATTTCCAGCACACCAAACCTTTATCGAAAGGTTTGGTTTATATTTGAGGCATCGGCCTCAAATATAAATACTGTAAGTACATTAATAGTGGACTCAGCGATCATTGTGCCGATAGTCGTGACTACCAACAACGACTTAATTAAGGTGAATGCACATGAATGCAATTTAAATTTCCTTACGTATTTTGCAATGTGCAAGTCAGTGTCAGGTTGTAGCTTGATCAAAATATGATTCGCGACTATAATATTATAGATTTATGTATTTACTGAAATCATCATTCATCATTTGCCTATCCTCTTCCCAACTATGTTGAGGTCGGCTTCCAGTCTAACCGGATGCAGCTGAATACCAGTATTTTACATGGAGCGACTGCCTATCTGACCTCCACAACCCAGTTACTGGGTAATACGATACCCCTTCGTAATACCGGTTATCATATTTTCGGGCTTCGGACTACCCGTAACGACTGTCAAAGATCCACGAATGACAGCCGGGACCAACGGCTTAACGTGCTTTCCGAGGCACGGAGGGGTCACGGTATGTAATGATGGTCACCCATCCACAGACCAACATCGGTAAGCGTAGCTTAACCTGATCGATCGACCTGTGCAGCTGTTGTTATTTAGCCACGAGCCCCTTATGTATTTACAGAAATATCATTAGAGTCATTAATATCTCTTTAAGTTAGATTTGTTCTATAAGCACTTTTCCTTAAGAGATTTGTTCTTATGGAACAAATCTATCTAAGAGAGATGTTATTAATGATTCTAATGATTATAATTCTGCAAATACGTTCCTGTTATAGTCGCGAATCATATTTTGATCAAGATACAACCTGACACTGACCTGAAAATTGCAAAAAACCCAAGAAAAATTTAATTTTGCGGTCAGAGCCCCGACCGCCACGCCGGTAGCTTGGACCCTGTTCCCGATATTTGAGCTACTATAAACATATACTTACATCAATAGATCTACCATTTAATTAGCATCTCTAACATTCGAATGCTTAATAATACTTATTAACATGTGACCGAATAACACGCGACACTGAAAGGGTTATAAATCCATCAGCATCAACTACGGCTTATCCATCTGTCAACATTCTCAGTGACATTGTACAGAAATTAGAGCCTTCAATACTTTTAAAAGGGTTATATATCGAGAAGCACTCTAATTTTCGTATTATGAATTAAATGGACACATTACAGTTCTACGGAAAATGTGCCCCCGGGCAAGAGACGGTACAAAGGGACCGACCCAGCTCTATTATTGAAAAGGGGGCGATCAAAGCCAAACGATACGTTTTTCATATATTGTAGTCCTTTTTCTATTTCTGTTTACACAGGTGTACTTATGTGTACACGTTCAGATGTAAGGACATAAGAGTGAAGTGTGATCGTTTTTGTTGTCAACAAAATAAACTGGGATTTTAAAAAGCAGGAATACAGCATTGTTTGGTCTTCACTGTGAAAACATTGTTCGTTATGCGGAAAAGAGTGTTGTTTCAACTTTTTATGCAACGTTATTACTTACGGGTCTGTACAGAGCTTTCATATCTCGTTTAAGCCTTTACCTAGCTTAAGGCTAAATGTACCTGGGTAATGTAAATGTATTAAATAAAGGGCGCAGAAAATATATTGCATCTAAAGTAAATCAACTGCACATTTATCTGAATGCTAGTTTGAATTTCCGTTTTCACATTTAGGCGTCTTTAGCGGCGTGACAGTCGCGCGACTGTCTTCCAGTCAGAATTTCATATGAAGTGCGTCACACTGATCTAAACTGCAGCGCGGCAGCTGCGCTGCTATCGCGCGGTTGTTTTTATAATTAGAAGGCATCTGCCTCTGCCGCGCTACTACTATTGTGGTGCTAACGTCCTAATGTGAAAGCGGCCTTAATCTCTTGGCGTGAATAATATTAATGGACGTTACATTAATGCATTAACGATAAATATGTGACATTTACATGAATATTAGTGAATTCATGAAACACATGGAATACATAAAGAGAAAATGGAATACATATTCCGGTTAAATATAAAACACCCGCGAGCCTATGGTCGTGCCTCAAGTCGTAAGCGGTTCCGGATGGATCTTTTACTTCTTAGGTATAAAAACACGAGTCTGGATTCGTGCCCGGTTGATGGCAACGTGCTCGCCCCCTGTTACATTGGACTTAAACATAACTAGCGACTAACAACCAATAAGATTTGGTTATTTCCAGATCTCCTTTTTGTTTCACTCTCTCTTATTGGTCGTTAACAAAACATCTTCTCTCCGCTATTCTCCGCTTTGATGGAAACCGGGCTTATAGTTGAGTGTATCCAGATAGGTATTGACGTTCCTATTGACGAGTCACTAGTTTATCTATCAAGCACGATGACTTTATTCTCGTATAAGTAGTTTTAGTCAACACGAGAGCTTTGATAATTTCGTACTTTCGCTTGCATTGTAAAAGCAAAACCCAATAAAATATGTAAATTCATTCGCTTATCAATTAACCGCTCCACTGTGCGGCCATTGGTTAAAACATTACCGTATGCTGCAAAATAAATAAATACTATTAATACGCTGTACATTCGATTTTTCTCTTGTATGACAGAGAAATATTACACGGAGTATACAAGCTTCGTTATTCAGGAAACCTTCCCGTGCATCCAATTAATTTGATTTTTTTAACTGTTGTAATGCCATTAAGGGAATATTTTAAAAGGTTTTCGTGTCGAAACCGTTGTGCCAGATACAAAATTTTGGTTAAAAATGTTGGGTTTTTCGTAATTGATCGTGAATGTAGGTTTAATTTTGTTCTTCTTTTATTTATTTAACCCTTTACGCAAACGTGAGGTTATGGGAGTGGCATTAGTTTATAACCGTCGGATGTTTGTCTGTGGCATCGTAGCTCCTAAACGGATCAATCGATTTAATAATACCTATAGGTACGTCACCTTCGATATCGCCTTGCTAATTACTCAATATGTAAATACATAATCATAATAATATTGTTGCATATTTATCCATACATAACATAATCAGCCTACAAAATTCCCACACCTGGGACACAGTCCGCCTCTCGGTGAGAGGGAGTGGTCCGTAATCCACCACGCAGGTCCAATGCGGGTTGATGAATGTCACAGGTCTTCAATTTTTTGGTTCTAGGACATGTCGCCTTCCACACGACGTTTTCCTTACCGTTTTGAGAGCAGTGGTGATGAAATAATTTACACACCTGCACCTGCCTGGGTTCGAACCCATGACCTACAACTCGTAAGATCACAAATACATAATTATCACATAATTTGCGAGAACTCCTCTCACTAGAGCGATGCGTGTGGTGAACGAGGTTCACGAGAGGGTTGATGTATTGTGGTGCAAATTGAGTGAATTCGCAAAAGTTAGGTACACTATATGTACTACTAGCTGCACCCCGCGGTTTGACCTGCGTAAGTGTCGATCCCGTGGGAATATCGAGATAAAAAGTAGCCATATATTAATCCTTGGATAATTTTTTTATCTCGATTTTTCTTTTTTTTTTTCGAAATCTTGTATGGAGGTAGCTGACCCTTGGGTCAGCTACTGAACTGTGCTGTGATGTTATTTAGATGTAGGTTAAGATTTAGGATATAGTATGTAATTGTGTAGGATTTAGAAGGTAAGGCCACTCTATCGCATTGGTTCGCTGATCTGTAATGGTAGTTGTAGGTAAGATTTGCGTAAATAAATAAGTACATTTTCAGAATATGTTTCAGTTTTAACATTCATATGTAGGGCTGCTATCACCTAAATTACGGACCCCGGATAAAAACTTAAACACTACAAAAAAATTTGGGTGAAATAAAAAAAAATCAGCGGACTCCATCGAAAAAAAAACATCGTTATGTATCATATGTTTTTTCTTATTTAAAGAATATCAACTTAAACCTCAACAATCCAAAAAAACCGCTTAATTTACTAATCAATTAGAGGTATTCTGATACCAAAAATAATTAGGAACGCTCTTCTTTTTGGAAAATTGTCTCGAGCGCACGGGTATATTTGTGTAATTTTGAACTATGATTTCCCTTAACACAGAAAGTGTCCCCCACCTGACTAGGACAAATCCGGGGAAACCCGGACGGATGGCAGCCCTACACATATGTAACGTGATTAGAACTCAGGGATTAGGCTGAAATCCAATCAAATGTACGCAGGTACTGCTTGAAGGCACATAATATGTCAATAATGGTAGGCATGTAATAGGGATTTGCTGAAGGCGCCATACCTTGGAAACTATTGAAGTAGGTAGCTATAATAGCAATCATTAGGTTACCTATGTATGTATTTATGATTGGAGAGATGTGATAGCAGTAATGCAGGTTATTGCGACAAATGAGAAGGACTACTATGATTGTATACTGATTCAACTAAAATTGTGCAGGAAGCCATTTTACCCCCATATTTATAAACGTGACTAGCTACGCCCCGCGGTTTCACCCGCATAAGTGTGGATCTTGTGGGAATATTATCGGGATAAAAAGTAGTGTAACTGCCACGACCGTTTTGTGTTCAGGTTCATTTTCGACAATTAATTATATTTTATTGTTTATTTCACCCTAAGACGACACTCTGACCACACTTTTACTGGCAGCATCAGAGGTATCGTTATTGCTGGCCACTGACCTCGTACTTGTATAATACAGGTCAGTGTTGCTGGCCTACACAATGTTTTGTTTCTTGTAAAATTTGTAACTCGATAGCACTCATCATTAGTTTATTTATATTTCTCCATTTCATCCCTGCCGTTAATTGACTACCACATTCCACTTTTATTGTATATTCACTGTAATGTTGTTCCACTAGACTAAATGTATTTATTTATTCACATCGGAAGGCCTGCGACCTTTTACTTGTCACAGCAATGCCACAGAGTGACACAGACACCAGACCAGAGTGTGCCTCTGACACGCAAGGCATAGGACAAGTAATTAGTAGAGATGGGCCGAATGTGGTTTGAACCGAATCCGAACTTCGGCCGAACATTCGGTTAAAATGAAAAGTTCGGCCGAACTTCGGTTCAATTTCAAGCGCTTTCTCGAGAGCGACACGTCGTGATTTGTTTACGCATTTACTTCAATATTGTTGTTAGATGTACCCCGCCCCCACACCGCGCTCCCACCGCGTGGCCGGAGCCGGCCGGTCATTAGCAAATACGTCTACATTAGCGAATAGAAGAAACCAAAAGTCCGATTGCGTCAGAGCTAGACAGATATCTCAATGAAGTTCTGCTATTTAAAGACCTATGTCCATACGACTGGTGGTTTAAGAATAAAGACAAGTTCCCTAACATGAGTTACTTGGCTCGAATATATTTATCGTCTCCTGGAAGCTCTGTATATTCTGAGCGACTTTTTTCGGAGGCAGGAAATGTATACGAAAAAAAAACGTAACAAACTTCTGCCAGATAAGGCAGAGTCTTTGGTGTTTTTGTACCATAACCTGCCTCTTGTAAATTTTAAATATGAGTGAGTCGATAGATGAGAAAAGTTTGTTTAAGGTGGATGCTCCAAGGTAGCCCGCGAAATTCAATTCAAGTTTTTTGTAATTTGCAGGTCTGTATCAGGTTGTATGTTGATCTAAATATGATTTGCGGCTGTAAAAATCATCAATTTAACTCTAACTTCATATAATCCCATTGAATAACTATTTCATGAAATCATGACATTTGAGGATTATTCTAACTTAAGAAGTTCTATTGCTGATTCTAAACTCTAACTCAAACTCAAAGCATTTATTTCAATTAAACCATTTACAGGCACTTTTGAATTGTCAATAGGTCAGTCAGAAAATATGAAGCTAGTTGCCCATTCCAAAGCGTAGGTACCTATGGAGAAGAACGGGCAAGAAACTCCATGGAGTGTCCATGGAGTCTTTTAAATTATATTTTACAAAAATATTAGTTACATCATTAATGTTGAATTTATAATTATATGTGAGAACGATGTAAAAAAAAAATATACGTACGCGTTAAAGTGTCCAGAGTGCAGCAAATAGTACTTAACAAAACAATAATCCAAAAGTAAAATAATTAAAAATAAGCCGAGGCAGCCAAGTGATGACCAGTCCCAACTGACTAATGATTATAATTCTATAAAACCATATTTGTTGCGGTCGCAAATCATATTTTAATCAATATACAACCTGACACTAACTTGCTAATTGCAAAAAACGCAAGAAAATTGAATTTCGCGGGCTACCTTGGAGCATCCACCTTAATTTGATTGTTTAATTTGACCTCTTTTATACCCTTTGTAATAAAAAAATATTTGATGTTAATGAATGTTTAGTTTGTGAACCAAAAACGTGATTTTTTTATTCAATTTACGAGTTGTAATCCAGATGTTTGTTAGAAGAATACTAAGTTTATTTCATTTTTGTAATAGTATGTCTAATTAATTAGGCAAAGATTTTTAAAACTAATAAGAAAAACTGTAATTTAATTTAAGGTTTACATTTACAATCTTCATATCTAAAATAAATGACTCTCTGTATTTTTTTCAAAATTTTAGGCTCAGTAGTTTCGGAGATAAGGGGGGGGAATGGTAAATTTTCGTCTATTGTCTTAAATAACTTTAATACAATTTACTTTAAAATTATGAAAAAAATATATTTGAGATCCTCACGGTAAGCTCTTTCATATGTCACACGGTACAGATGGCGAAACTTTTTTTTTTAATTGTCTATTTACCCCTCAAAAATGACTCCCATTTTCAAAACTCATTTATTTACGTTACACGTCTGTGTTTGGGTCACAGAGATTCATATGTGTACCAAATTTCAACTTAATCGGTCCATAAGATTCGGAGCAAATTGGCTGTGACAGACGGACAGACAGACAGACAGACACACTAGTGATCCTATAAGGATTCCGTTTTTTCCTTTTGAGGTACGGAACCCTAAAAAAAACTTAACTAAATAACCTATTCCTTTTTACTACCATCCACTTTTTACTTTCTTTAACCTAACACACACCCCTGAGAGAGAATTTTCCTAGAATACTATTTTATTTATTTACCCGAAAAAGAAAAACCTTTTCCACATACTCAAGTCTCTATTACCATTTAAGTTATTAAAGTAGGTATGCATAAAAACTATTTTCTTTCAACTACGTAGTAATATTATTATTAATCACTACAAAACCGATCACAAAGGACGTATTTTTTGGTTAGAACCAAAACAGTGCAGAAATGTTATATGAAATCTCATGGTTGCACAGTTTTTATTAATGCACTGTTTTTTATTTTTTATTTAGATATAAATTTACCGCAGAGGTTTAATGTCTCCCAATAATTTTAATATAAAATGTAATGCATAAGATCAAAAAGATCCTGGCTGAAAATAAAAATCGGCTGAATAAAACCGAATTGGTGAAAAAAAAAAAAACAAATGGCGCGCATTTTGTACCTACCATTGTAAAACTTTGATACTTTATTAACTTGGGTTTTTCAGTAGGTATATTTTATCACGTAGTCAAAAGTAGATTACGCACCTTGCTAAAGTGAGTAATTAATGCAATCGTGTTAATTTAGTGCCCTCGCATGCGCTCGGGCACCAACATAACAATTTACTATTAATAAAACCAGACCAATGCGTCAAAATTGTAAATATTTTCCATGAAACCACCAGGCTTACTCTATGTTATCTTTTAATTCCGTGTTCGTCATGAAACAGTGATTTCTACGAATATATCTAAAAGGCGCCGCTGATACCCTAACAGGTAGTACTTACTGGGTTATATATTTTACTCGCCCAGAGCGAATGGTCCGTTATTGACTGCGTCTGGTCAATATTCAGGGTTATTTTTGTTTCAAATGATGAGTTTCATATGCAAATTCTCTTAGGTTCCTTCCTTTATATACAGGGTCAAATTAAATTAGGTAGCGAAACTTCGCAGACGTGATGGGTGTCGATAACTAAACACGATAAAATAAAATATAAATTAATTTGATGAATTTAATTTTTAGGTTTGTTTTAGGTTGTGCAGTTTCTTGAAATATCAGTTTAAGCATCAGTTTTTTGTGTTAACTTAACAGACGTCATGGGTAACATCACAAAACAAAAAGTAATTTTTTCTCTCAACTCATGCTTCAAGTACTTAAATACATTATCAGCGGTCATTGACCCCAACAAAAATCATCAAATCATTTTGAGTTTGACTTTATAACGTCTGTAAAGTTTTGTTGGCTAATTTAATTTGACCTTGTATTTTTGTTTAATTTAATATAATCCTGCTGTCATCTAAGAATTTGTGTAAAAGAAAATGTAATACCTGCTCACAATCTCTTCAATAGTTATTACCCCGTAAAGGTACGTCAGTAAGTGCAAAAGAAAATAGACTATCATAATAAAATCTTAACATTTTTTCCATGTAACAAAGTTTGGAAGAATCACTTCCACTATGAAATCTAGCTGAACTTTATGGCAAATGAAGAAAAATTGTGAACGGCACCGAAGGTCGTATTGTCGACGAAAATAGGGGAGGAAACTTATAGGAGCCACTACATCACATTCTTTCTGACAGCGAATATTCACTTTGTTTTATAATAAAATGCTCTTCCTCAGGTAAAATTTATAGAACCTCTTACGGTAATAACAACGTAGGAACCTTCTTTAGAGGTGCAACAACCGTTACTAAAACCATAATACTAAACACGGAGAAGGGAACAGTGAAGACCCCATCGTATAGGCAAATGATCGATCGATCAAACAACAATGGAAACTGCCAAAATAAACAAACAATATACAAACGCAAAGAAGTTACCACTCAATAACGTTAAAAATGAGCTCTCAAATAGCAAGAAAATTGTTTTTCAACCCACCATCACGCGGTACATCGGCAAAATGAAAAGTTTCCCTATCAGCCCACTGACACATCGATTGGCGTTTACATCTTTGTAGAAGAAATTGTTTGAGATCATGCAAAGCAACTTGGACCTTAAGCCAAGGCACATGGACCTTCAGCCGAGGAACGAAGCCTAAATACGTGTTTAAAGTCGCTTTTTCTATGTTGATGGAGTAGATGTTTGCGAGCTGCCATCCGGCTATTGGTAAGCAATCCATCATTCGAGAGTGTGAAAGGAACAAAAGCTATATAGGATAATATCACATCTAAATATGAGATAATGCTTAGGCTTGCCAAGCAACTAGTAGTTCGTAGATAACAGAATGTTCTTGAGAACGTTAAGTCTCGAATATTTGTGAGATTTTCTTTACGTATTCCACATTGGGCCCCCGCTTCAATGACACCTGAGTGAATATGACGCTGTGTGTCAGGTGCATTCACTCAGGTGCCATTTCAGCGGGTGCCCAATGTGGAATACGTAATTTTCTTCAAATCAAATCATTTATTCGCATAATGTGGGGAGATACTTAGATAGGTGGTACGAATGTTATATAACATCAATAGGATCCTTATATATTTACTATTTCTTTATGCGAAATATTACATTATTTTAGTTAAGTTAATTACTACTTACTTTTTTTGCAATCATTTAATTATCTGGCTATTATTAGCACTAATAGAAATACGCAACAAATTAAAAAAAAAAGTTTCTTAATAAGGTATTCTTGAATTGTGTAGAAAAAGAGAGAGTATCTTTTTTTCGGATATTTTTTGTGATTTGTTAAATAATTTAATTGACATTACGTAACAGTTATATAGATCAGTGGGCAATTCCCGTATTTTAAGAACGTCTGCATTCTAATCTCAGTCAAAAATTCCTCAAATTTTCATAATTTTTTATAAAATGTTTAACATTGTCTCTGAGATGAAATTGCGACTAGATTATGAACGTTTTTAATTACAGGAATTGGCCTTCGGATTCCGAGAGGATTTATTAACGCAGTATTAGGAAATACATCGATAAAATAATAGATTAGTTATGACGAGCATGAAGATTAACCGTAATAGATGGTTGTAGGTAGGCTAGGTGTGTGGTGTGCAAGTAATTGCTTTCATTGACATACCGGGCCTGCGAGCCGCGTAGAGAATGCCTAAGCAATTAATCGGACACAAACGTAGGGAACCCGTTTATGGAGTGATCCAACACGTGGAGTGGTGCAGTATGGACGTTCCTTCCTCATCTGTTCATCATTGTTCCTTTATAGCTCATATATCTTCGGACATGTGTTACATGCTTGTGGAACGTGCAATATTGTCAAAATTTGTGGTTGTGACTTGTGAGGCTGCGGAATTGATTAGAGTTCTGTATTTTTGCCACTTCTATGCGTACGGCCGTTTTGCCTAAATTCTGAAAACAGTTTTCGTTTGCAAGTTTACTTCGTCGCCTCCACCTAACATAGTACATTGGAAGCATAGTCAGTACCTACTGAACTATTAAAAAAAAAAGAAACATGTAAATATCTTCGAAACTACGCAACGGATTTTGATGCAGTTTTCACTACCATTTAGAGAATTTACTCCTGTGTGTGAGTATTCATGTTAAACATACAAATAATAAAGAAATCTCGATGCCTTTGCCAAGTCATAAAAACCGTGCGTAGCAGTCGTTAGTATATATTTAAATACAATGTGATGTGAATGTGAAATCCTAACATCAAAATAAAAAAAACAGATTTTTTTCAAACAAACTAAATAATAGCGAAGGGCAGACTGGACTATGCAGACTGGGAACGGCATTAGATATACACGTACGTAGTTTAATTTATTGTTTTATTGTCGTATCCACCTTTATATATAATTAAATATTAAGAAGCTGTACCTAGAGGCTTATAACAAAATTCGTTTTATCGTCTTCCTAAATGTTAGGTTAGACACTCCATAGGTATAAAATGTTTGTTGCCAACCTAGAACGCAAGCGGTTTATAGTCACTATCAAAGATGTCAATATTTATTTACAGCCCTGCTTGCCTGAATTTAAGCCGTTCAGATGTTTTCTTTAATATTTTCTCGCGTCTTTATTGTAACATGGTCTTTATTATGTACAGGATTTGTTCAGTCTTTTATTTAGAACATTTTAAGGTGAAACTGAGCTAGTGGATATCAAAATGTTCTTTTTTTACCTGACACATTTATGGATTTAGCGTCGCATTTAGTTTTCGTACGCTCGGTAAAGAACAGACTAATTTATATTTAATCAGAATGTTATCAGACAGTTGTAAAATTTTATGTCTAATACATAAAAGTGCCTAGATTTACTCGTAGCTTTGGGCGCTGTCATTCTACGTTTTAACCGCTTTTTATCAGCTTGTAAATTCTCGATGAAATCCCTTCGTATATGTACATCTAGCTGTAAAACAGTTCGATAGTTATGTATGTTACTCCGATTTTATCTCCAAACTATGCAGCTGTTTTGGAAAAATAAACCTATACCTACCGTATTCCACGCTCGAGGTTTGCGAGAGAGCTATGGAACGGCACATTCTGGGAATTGAACTAACAGACCGGGTTAGGAATACGACCATACGTTCCATCACAAAGATAACTGGTGTCACTCGAAAAGCTGCAACAATGTAAGTAATTTTTTAGGTTAGGTCTGTTCCACAAATCGCACTAAGCGTTTTCAAATGTCTTTTTTAATGCGCACAGCAAATTAGTGGAACTCTCTACCTGTGTCTGTGTTTCCGAGCGCATAGAACCCGAATCTCTTCAAAGTGAGAGTGAATAGGCTTCTTCTGGGTAAGCTCACTCCATCGTCGACTTTGTCTCTGTCACCTCTGACCTAGCTAGACTAGAGTCAAGAGCAAACCCATATCAAATAAAAAATACTTTTTATCATTTAAAAAAAACACTTATTTTTGTATTTCGTTTAAGCCTTTTCTTATGCTGATCCATGTCACTGGAGAATCCATGTTCTATTTCAGGGGCCGAGACCTTATTGATTTAACGTGTACTGAAGTTTTGGAAATAAATTACTATTACTACTAATTTATAATCTTTTTTGCAAACCTTTCGACTTGAAATATTGTTCGTTAAACGTAATAGGTACCTACTTATATTCGTATAGTAAACACATTGCATAGATGAGATCCCACGATAGATCAACACTTCACATAGCGGATACGACCAAGTTACATTTTTAATTCACACCTCGGTCCTGGTCTAAATGTCAAGCTAAAAATATTCCAGTAATTTATTGACACATTCCAGAATTTATGACTCTAGGTTTTATAAGTTAGATGCGCCTGGGGACAGTAGAGGAGTGGTCACGACTTGTTTGTCGACCTGCTAAAGTAAAATCGCAGAAATGTTAACAGGTAACTCTGTATATTTTTATTAGCTGCCAGCTGTTGTGTGTATGTGACACTTTAATTTTTTTTTTCCAATTCAATTTTTGTTGGTCAGGCTCTCGAGTTGGGACGCAAGTTAGAAATACTAGTTTGCCCCAGAGATAAAATATTTACAGTATATACAGGTTGATTTATTTTATCCTATAGTAGGTACCCTATGTAATTACGGAGGCTGACTAACATGAACACAAACATAATCAAACCATTTTCTGCCAATTACACTTTGTTTATGCCCATTTCATACCAATTTTTTTCATACATTTTTGTTAAGATTTTTTTTTGTAATATACTCGAAAACAAACGACACATTTATCTTTGTTCAGTCTTCATATCTATTCAAAAACTCATTTAGTTCAATTGAACATGAATAGTAAGATGAAGTTTAGTTCTGTTTACTCAGTTTGAGATGGCTGACTCAGTTCGCAGAGTATGCTCAGCCCCGGGGTGAATGTTGGTCTAAACTCGATGTCATCATAAGCTGGGGTAATGTTAGTTTTCCGTTTGTCTTCTCACTACAGTTCATATAAGCTCAAACTTGTTCTGTACACGTTTTGTAGACTATGCAATGCCATCTCCTGTTTATCTTGGCAAAGAGTTGTAGGAATTGTTTCTCTTAGCAGGTAGCGGGTTTGTTTTACTACTAACTTCTGCTAGCGATATCGTCCTCGTGAAGTAGTTTCTTAGTAACCTGGCCCACCCCGTCGCATCGCATTGCATATCCGCCCTATTACTTCGTTTGCGCTTAGTGTTCTTTCTTATACATTTTTTCTTTATGCGTGATTTTAAGTAGCTTATAAGCCTTTCTCAGGAAATATTTTTTCAAATCCGACTGGTTTTTCAAAGATTAACGCGTTCAAACAAACAAATTCTTCAGCTTTATTATTAGTATAGATACTACCTACAAACCTCAACATCATCTGCCTTTAACCGCATGCAACTGAATACCAGTATTTTACATGAAGCGGCTGCCTATCTGACCTCCACAACCCAGTTACTGGGTAAATTACACTCCTACAGTTCTTACACTATTCGAGATTAATTTTAATTTGAATGAGAAAAAATACCTAGGAGTAGATTTCTACCTTGCCTACCCCTAGAACTCATCCAGGCAATCTAAGTTCACAAAGTTTTTGATAGCGCTTCACTTGTTTAGACTAGGTATAGTCCGAGATTTGAACACATTAATAAAGGGGAAGAGAAAAAATGCCATTAAATATAAAAGTACAAACGGACGGTATTATTACGTTTTGATGCAATTTTCGAAAGTTGTTTCTCGTAAGAAATACAGAATATTTCATTTTCATGGCCTCCACTTCAAAAAAAAAAGTCCCTACAGGTAGGTACCAAGCTCCAGAAAGAAAATAATTCTTATAACTGTCAGGGATACTTCAAAACAATTACAAGTTTCGGATGCACCGTAAGAAAAACAGTATAACAAGGGGTGCGTCATATACAGAGGGTAGTCAAATTGAAAAGCGTATGACAACGGGGCTTGTTACACCGCAATCTAACTTGCCAAATTAATTTATGATAAACATGTTAGTAGGGGGTAGAAAAAAATTGGAATTTTTTTGTGACTTTTATGGTTTTTTAAATAATGTATTTTTATGTAATTTTTATAGGTGTGTAGAAGGATTTTATTTTCAGGATTTTTTATATTTTAAGATGCCAGAAAAGTAACTAATGTAAGAAAATAATTGGGCTTTCGCCTGCGTACCTATTGACGGTTTTTTAATCAGTTTGAATAATATTTTTCAGCGCACAACAGTCCTTAATCCTACTAATACTTAAAAATGGGAAATTTGTATGTTTATTACGCAATCATGCAAAAACGGCTGAACTGATTTGAATGAAATTTGGCAAACAGAGTTTATAACCGAGATACCAATTAGAATACTTTTCATCCCGGTAGTACGTTGCCGTGGGAAAATTTTACATCCACGCTAGATTGTACGCACGCAAAGATTGTGTTTCATATTTCCTTAAAAATAACTTTATTACACCAAATCAAGTAAAACTTTCTAAACTAACTCACTAAAAAGTAAACTACAATTTTATAAACGATCCACAAACTCGGCAAGTGACCCATAATCGTATTAAATCACGAACAAATCTACTTAGTTCAAAGCTAACATCCTACCGATTCATCTTCATTAACCCCTCTGGAAAGACGAAATCTGTTAACAAAGCAACATTTTACTGTGCGGCAATGTTTTTGTTTCTTCCCGGACTTGGCCGATAAACTTTTAATGCGTTTTTCACTTCGTTATAAAATATTTCAATCGTCGTAATTAGGCGCGTGGCGGCAAAGATCTCGTTACTAGGAAGTACAGTCGGGTCTTTTATATCTTCGTCAGTTCTCAATTTTTTTCCTTTATCAAGTCAAGACACGTAATACCTTTTAAAGCTACGGTATAGAGCAGACTATTGCATAGAAAACTATGTATATTTAAAAACTTAATAACAAAGATCAAATTAGTATACTTACACCTTTGACTAATGTCGAGTTGACATCAATTTTAAACCTTTTTTAATGGCCTGGCTTTTTTATGAAATAAGTAGCTGTGTTCCGCAGTTCACCCGCATTAGTCTCGATCCCATCGGAATATTGTGATAAAAGTATTATGATATTTTCGTCATGCCTATGCCCCAATCCATGTCATAGGATACTTTGGATTAGGATACATGTGCCAAATTACATCCAAATCCGTTCAACCGTTTTAGCTTGAAAACTTAACAAACAAACATACAAAAAATCAAAAGTTTTCTTTTTATTATAATAATATTTGTTTAGAAAAACATCATAAGAAAAGTCAAAAGTCTATCAGTGACACATTTCTAATTCGGTCTGACATGAGAAGATGTTTGAATATTATTCTGCGCTATTTATTGACATTACGACGAAATATAAAATGTTGTGTCGATGAAACAGATTCTATTGAGCAATGAGGAGCCAAACTTATCCCTTTAAAATGACGAACATATTTTGGATGTGACGGTGCAGAGTAAACTATCGCCGGAAATATTTGCAGACATAATAAGTTTATTAGATTTTATTAAACTAATAAGGGGTGTGAATATTTTAAGTCGTAACTTTTAGTGCACGTTGATTTTGTTTATATTTTCTAATTAATTCGTTAATATTTTTGTATTGTTCGTGCGGAAATGAAAGGAGAAAAAATTAACTATTTAAAAAACAAAATTAAATTCTAAGAAATCGACTATCTAGCGAAAATTTAAATGTTTAAGTATTAAAGTTGGCGTGCTGCAAGTTAAACTGAATAGTAGGTAGTAACGTTGTCAAAACCAAAAGTAATTTATTCAAGACTAGCTGTGCCCCGCCGTTTCACCCGCGTAATTGTCGATCCCGTGGGAATATCGAGATAAAAAGGAGCCTACCTATATGTTAATCCAGGGTGTCAGCTAGCTCCTTACAAAATTTTATCAAAATTGGTCCTGCCGTTTGATAGTGAAGAAGTAACAAACATATAAACACATACACAGCTCACAATTTTATCACTCACCTTAATAATTAGTGTGATAGGTTTAGAATCAGCACGTTTTGAACGCCTACATTAGACAGTCTCCCAAAATGCCTGCACTTTTAGCTGGGTAGAAGCAGTGTTGCAATTAACAAACTTCCCTTGTCAAAATAAACTTACAAAAAATCTCTTAGATTAGGTAGGTATGTTTTGGGCCAATCACATTTCAACAGTTATCATTTCAGCCGAAAGACGTCCACTGCTGGACATAGGCCTCCCCCAAGTACCTCCACTTCGACTTGTTCTGTGCTTCTCGCATCCAACAAGGTCATCGATCCACCTTGTAGGACGCCTTCCAACGCTACGTCTTCCGGAACGCGGTCGCCACTCAAGAACCTTTCAACAGTTAAGTATATTTAAAAATAAAACCTGAAACATGTTGGAGTCAAATGTTGACACTCGTGAAAGCTTTACTACGCACTACAATAAATAATTAATGTAAAATACTCACAAAAACATACAGCTATCATCATTTATACACCATCATGTATTAATCATGAATACCTCATTACAATGTAATTATACACACATCAAAAGTGTCTAGGGATCAAGCATTTTTATGCGGATTTCTTGAGATTGAGATGTGGCTTTGTAATAAATTTATGATTTTATAAATTTATATGGATCCTTTTTGGTGCATTTCATAATTTGAATCAGGAACTGTGAATCAAATTCGAGTAAAAGATGAAAATCAGCTGTCAATATTTTCCCTATAAAAACATACAACGCATTGAAGACATTATTAGTGCTACTGTTTCCCTACTACTGATTAAAACCAACGTTATTATGGAGCGGCGACGTCATTTAAGCAGGGAAGAAATGCTCAGAGCCGTGGGAATGATAGAAGCTGGTTCCCGGCAACGTACTGTGGCTTTAGCTCTGAATACAAGTCAGAGTGTTATCAGTCGACTTTGGACACGTTACCGAAGCACTGGTACCGTGGCTGAGCGCCATGGAGGACGGTATCGCTGCACCACACGGAGACAAGACCGATACATTCAAATCTTAACTCGAAGAGCTCCAACAATAACCGCCATGATGTTAGCCGTGAGGCTTCATCACTCTTCAGGGAACTTAATTAGCGACCAAACAGTCAGAAACCGCTTGCATGAAGTGAACCTTCATTCCCGAAGACCGCTACGGGTACCACCTATAGCAATGCACAATCGTAGGATTCGATATCAATGGGCTCTTGAACACAGAAATTGGGCAGAAGAACAATGGCGTTTCGTGTGCTTTTCTGATGAGTCTCGTTTTGGTATGAGACCGGATACAAGACGTATACGACACTGGAGAACCCCTGGACGCCAACAGCGATTAAAATCCTGCCAGGAAGTCCATCCTTATAGTGGTGGAACCATCATGGTATGGGCGGGTATTTGGATCGGCGGAAGAACTGAGTTGATTTGGATCAGAGGCAACCTCAACGCTCAAATTTATGCTGAGACGATTGTATCAGACGTCATCGTTCCTTTACAAGTGCAAATCGGTCCCTTATTTCAGTTAATGCATGATAATGCACGACCGCACACCGCAAGAGTTGTAAGACAGACTCTCGCCGCAGCTAACATCAATGTCCTGCCCTGGCCTGCTCAGTCGCCAGACTTGAACCCGATTGAGCATGCATGGGATATGCTACAGAGAAGAGCTCTGCCGAATATGGAGGGTATCCAGTCGCAAGAAGACCTTTTTTTGTTGTTGCAACGAACATGGGCGGCCATTCCACAGCGTGATTTGGATGAACTCATTTTGAGTATGCCAAACCGATGTTCTTGTGTTGTTAGTGTTCGCGGTAGAAACACGGATTATTAATTGTTTAAGTTACTGTTATTTCAGTCTTTTTTTCGAACTTTTGTGTTAGTGGTTCAAATGTCAAAAATCCCTTTATTAGGAAAATGGCAAATTTCTTTATTAATGCAAAGGTGACTTGGTTTATCGTTACTGTGACAAACGAAAACACTTTATTTGATGAATCCTTAAAGAAAATTTTAATTAATATCAATCAGGAGAAAAGTTATTGCAAAAATATATGTTGATCCCTAGACACTTTTGATGTGTGTATTTATGTCATTAAGATCTGAGCGCACACGGACCGAGTATCGATATAAATTTGTGATAGACAAGCGAAAAATCCAACTACATATATATGTAGAGTGACTAGCAGAAATACAAGTATGTACCTAGTCACTCAACAATGAACAAAAGCGAAAAGGTGTAACGAACATAGTATTTCTGAACCTACACTATTAAAAAGCTCATCTCCAATTCTATTGTTTATTTTAGAGAAGGAGAAATGAGAAAAATGTCTTGAGTATGAATGTAGCTATAAGATTTCATTTATTTGTACACAAAAGGCAAGAAAAAATTGAAAAGTCATCAAATGAGCCGAAGAAAATATCAATCAAAAAAGAACGATGACAGTTTCACGACAAGTCTTTGACAACTTACCACAAAAGATATTAACTTAAATAAAAGGAATTCTTAACAAAAAGCGCATACGAGCGTCTCATCATGTAAATTGAATACGTTAACAAACATGCAACATAATTGGAGAAACTTATTGAAACAACAAACGTAACTTAGTTTAGAATTGACTTGGCACAATGCAAGTTGCGTCCGCTTGTTTACACTAACTTAGCGCAGTACTGCGCCGCCGTGATTGCAACTTAATCGCTAACTTAGCGTTTAGAACAAGTTTTAATTCTTAAGGTATTGTACAAACTTATTGTTTGTTGAATAGCGAGCATTGTTAGCGCGACTGCAATTAGTGGCGGTCGCTGCAATTAGCCTTATCACTCGAGTTATGTGCTAGATTAAACCAAGTTATTCGTATGTAAGAAAACTTGAAATCTTTTTCTTAGATCCTCAGACGGGAAAAAGTAACTAAAGTAAGACGGTGTAGCCGTAATAAGATATATTAGAATGACGAACAAAGTCTAGCTAGTCTTGCTTTTGTGGTACATTCTTTTACCTTCAGATATTTTAAAAATCTTTGAGGAAACGGATGGCATTAGTACACTTCTTGTGATTTTCTTCTAGGAATTTTGAGGAACTCAGGATGGATTTAACGAGCGCTGGAAGCTGTTGAATTAAAATGTCGATTTTACACAGAATTGTTACATTCTTGTATAGGTAGATACCTACCAGGAATTACAGTGATAGTGACGTCATTAGTAGGAATATAATCATGATTATAGAACTTGAAATTGTTATTTTTTTCTAGATCTCGTCAATCATGAGGATTTTACAAAAATAAAACAGTACTTATAAATCCATGAATTAGGTTTTTTTTTTTTTTTTTATTAATGGCATCTCGCAGTTCATCCTTTATGAGGATGGCTACTGCTTAACCGGACTTTCCTGTGGATGCCTCGAATTAAGGCCTCCAGCCAGGGCATACAATAACTTAAAAACTAAGCGACAGCGCTAAGGGTAACCCCCTGCGGGGTTCGGACCTCGGCTCAGGGCGTCGCTGGAAGAGGACAGCAAGGGACAGGCTGGATCGGTATTATTATTGGTGTTTAGGGGCGAATTTAAAACTACAGGCTCAGCTGCGCGGGCTGGCTCGAGCAAGGGTCGGGGGGGGCACGGTGATGGTGCGGGGCGTCGCGACGGGCCTCGGCGGCGAGGACGGAAGGACGGATGTCTGAGCTTGTTTTTGTGTTGTCGACTGAGAGTACTCGTGGCCTTACTGCTCTCCTGGAGGAGGGTAGTGGCGTCGTCGGGGATGGTGAGGGTATGCCTTGGTCGGCGAATCCTACTTATGCGGGAGGGAGTGTATCGGGAGGCCGCCGCAATCAGGGGATTGGGGTGCTTTAAGGCAGAGTCGAAGAAGCGCTTGGAAAGGCGTTTCATGAACTGCTGGATGGTGGGGAGTCTGAGATCTAGATGCAGATTCACATTTCGGACATAGAAGGGGGCTCCCGTGACCTTTCGGAGGAAACGGTTCTGGGATGAATTAGGTACTCGTATATGATTATTTAAACTCTCAAAACGGTGATGGAAAACATCGAGAGGAAATCGACATTTCCTAGAAGCAAAAAATCGAAGATTTGTGACATCTACCAACCCGCACTGGGCCCGCGTGGTACATTACTGCCCACTGCCTCTTATAGAGAGAAGGCCTATGTCCCAGCAGCGGGAACATTATAGGCTGATTATGTATGTTATGTAACTAAACTAACTATTTGTATGAGAGTTGCCGAGAATCGAGTTGAATGGCGTGCAATTGGAGGGGCCTATATCCAGCAGTGGACGGCTGTAGTCTGATGATGACGATGAAAACTAATTGTCTACCAAGCAACAGTAACATATTTTGATAATTGTATAAAATATTCGTATCTATCTCAATTATTTGCAACAAAATTCCCCAGACCCGCAGTATTTTTCATTTCATTTATCATTCTAAAACTGCACCGCTTACGTTCCACATTTATGCCTCACTACAGAACATCCGGCTCACACTACCGCGTCAGTCATGACGTCAGACCGCACGCTCAAGTCATTTCCCCTAAAAATAATAACTACACATCATTCAAGAATGTTTGCAAGCCAAGCTTTACAGACTGTGAATTATGGCTAGGAAAAGCTGTAATAAATTAACAGCTATTTCTATTTTCTACGTCTTGGAAGTGTAAGAAAATTATATGGTGTGCATACGCTTAGATGTGAAGATAGATAAAATCGAACTTGAATAGATAAAATTTTGCAGTAGGTATTTACCGCTGCAAGTCATGACTGTGACAAGAAGGCATCCACTCAGCATGATACTATTCTATGAGGGACCCACAGCACAGCGCTGATTTTCAGTAGTTTAATCTATATCTATCTATATCTAGACTAATAATAAAGCTGAAGAGTTTGTTTGACCGCGCTAATCTCAGGAACTACCAGTCGGTTTTGAAAAAATATTTTTGCATTTGATAGCCCAATTGAGGAAGGCTAAAGGCCACTTAACGTCACGCTAGGACCTTAAGGAGCCGAGCAAATAGAAAAAAAAGTTAGAATGCGAAAACGCTAAGCAAAAATCGAAGCCACGGGATGGATCAGGAGAACAAAAAAATTAAGAATCTAGTTGTTACAATAAGAGCACAGTCAATCTTTTCATAACAGTCCGGCTGTTTTCATAGTTATGTTAGCATGCAGCATTGCTAATTCCAGGTACAGACTCCAGCACATCAAGTTACTACAATCTGTCAAATTTCTTTGATAGATTTTCAACTTTATCACTAAAGCATAAGGTTCAAAGTTGATTGGGAAAATTTGACAGTTTCGGGTAGGTTGATGTGCTGGCGTCTGTACATCTATTGTGCTGTATTATCATTTAAAACATTGGTAAATCGTACCAATTAATAAAAAATACACTAAATAAAACGCAGAATTTATAAATTAACCATTCAATTCCATTCAAAACATGCCAAATAAAATTACAAGAGTCATTGTGGCCATACACGATAGTGAAAAATCAAAATAATTTCTTATTTAATGCCATTTGTTAGCAAGATATAAACGGAACTAACTTGTATGAAACCCATACATTTCATTTGGATATTAATCAACCGTGTGATTGGCAGGTTGGTATCTAGTACCTACAAACTTGACTAGTACTTTATGGCGATGTAAAGGAGACCTAAAACCTGTAATGTTTATTACATACATGTTAGAAACAGAGGTTTTTTGTAACAACATGCCGATGTCGTGTTGAACACTTTACGATTGACATGTTCATTAAGTATGTTTTTTGTATGACTAAAGAAATTTCCTAAGGATATTTGATATAAATCAAGTGTTTAAATACCTAACCGATGGTTTGAATGTTGGTGAACTCAGGCCTAATCGTTAGCAAATTGACAGTTGACGAAATATCGTGATGCATGTGTTTCGAATAACTGATGTTGCCACGCACGATCAGTGGGCCAAACTTTAAGACCCAGTGGGTTCCACTTAATGACAAACAAACGGCGTCTCGGCAGGCCCAGTCGGAGATAAATAATCATTTTCAATAATCGATATGTCAGTTTAGTCTATGCTAAAAATACAGATAAATGAATTTAACATTCGTCCATCTTGACCTTGTAAAAGTCCTCTTACACATCAGTCAGGATAAACCTATACTTTCAATTTCGGTAAGAAATTACGTGACTATAGTGCTGAGAAGAATGATCTACAGTCAACGTTTTCAAGTGTGTTTCTACTTCAAAGTAATCATGAAAAAACTTCCCTAACTTACTGAAGAAGGCAACTCTTAAGCTGAAAGCCGACTTGATACAGTAAATAACAGTGTAAAAGAGAAGTTAAACAAAAACAGTTTCCTTTTTAAACCGTGCAAATTACTTTGAAAATGTCGTTACCACAGATTTCCTGCTTAACTCTAATTTAGTAACAAAACGGCTAGCTAACAGTGTGGCAATACCATGAATCATCACACCCCCCTCCCCCACTTATTTACGATAAACTTTAGTCATGTTAATCATACCGTTATGATCTTACTGCCATTACAAATTAAACAAGAAACTTTGTTCGCCATTCGAAAGAATAAATTTCGCGGAGCCGAGATGATTTAATTATACCAATAGTTAATTAATTAATTTCGAGGGTATCCAGCGTTCGGGAAGAAGCGATAAAATAATTGGATCCGTCAAAATTATAGGAAGCCAATCGCTCCCTTCGAATTGATTATATATTTAATAACGGGAGGTTTTAAAAAGTCATTATTAATGTTCAAGGCTGCCCTTATTAATTGTTTAACGATTTAACGGTAGGTATATTCTATGTGTACTAATAATAAAGCTGAAGAGTTTGATTGTTTGTTTGTTTGAACGCGCTAATCTCTGGAAACATCTTATTAATTGTTTTTGCATATGATAGCCCGATTTTGGAGGAAGGCTATAGGCTACTTAAAATCACGCTAGGACTCTTAGGAGCCGAGCAAAAAGAAAAAAAAAATCAGTAAGAACGCTAAGCGAAACTCAAGTTATAGCGCGGGCAGGCGATGCGATGCGACGGGGTGGGTTAGGGGAACAAGAAATTTCGCGCGGACGAAGTCGCGGGCAGAAGATAGTCTATAAATACGGGTGCCATATTGTTAATTAGGAAAGCATTAGATGAGTGATTTTTTTAAAAGAAAATTATTATTTGTAATTCTGCTGTTTTCGGTAAAATCCAATTTTTGCAAGGTCTTTACTTGATTAAATGCTTTTAAACTATTTCTTAAGTGTCTAACGGAGTATTACCCTAAAACCACAATTTACCCAAACCCAACCACCTAAAAAAACATTCTAAAAACCATGAAAGACCCACTTTTCCACCAACTAGTCGACTAACCTAAGTCCAATTTTTATTTTATCAAGTAAAAAGGATTTCACGTCGGCTGTCAGCCCGAGGCATAGTTAGCCAACTCTATATTAATGCATTCATTAATGTAATTAATGGAGTTAGGTAACTGTCATAATAACAACTTCCCTCGACTCGTGAATAGTTGAAGAGCGCGGTTTTCCTCGGTGGAAATATAACACGGTCAATGTACGAACGGTATTCATCATTGTTCATCGGGTGGATGAACTATGTAGGTATTTCAATCTTTTTTTTTTGTGTGTTTATTTTTTTGAGTTTCTTGCCTGTTCTTCTCCATTGGATTCTAGTAGGCTTTGGAATGGTCAACTCGCTTCATCTTTATGACTGACCTTTTGGAATGGTCAACTACTTCATCTTTGTGACTGAGCGAACCTTTGACAATTTAAAAGTGCCTGTAGTTTGTGTAATTGAAATACATAAATACTTTGAACATGAACGGTGTAAGTTTTTAAAGAAAATTGTGCTATAATTGAGTGTTGAATTAGGTAGGATATATCTGCATGTACCTGAGGACAGGCAAATCTTTCATATATATTTTGTGGATTTTTAGTCCAATAGAAAAAAAAAACTGCAGCCACGAAATGGCAGTCAAACTAATCCTAAATCGTAACGATTCATCATGTTCTGAACAGGTTTTTGATCACCGAACTAATCTTCTTCTTCAAATCAAATCAAATCAAATCGTTTATTGCAATCCATAATGTACAATTACAAGTGGTAAATAAAAAATAATAGAAACAATTATGGACCCTGTCGGGCACAGCAATTTTTTTAAATAAGTAAGAGAGAGGATGAGCGCTTTATTAATTTTCCTCGTTATAAAGTTACAATTATTTTCCATCCTATTACCTATGTATTTATATTTCCATTCATTTACTTATTCTATTTATTTTATATATGCAGGTCTATTTATTTCTAGTATTTTATATTATAAGATGGTATAGATTTATATTATTTTAAATTATTGCACGGTTTAATATTTGTTCTAATTAGTATTTTTATGATGTTAATAATTTATGAATTTACTAGGTATGGATTATTATTTATTTTAATTACTATTTTTATAATGTCAATATTTTATAAGTTTAGGTACTAGGTTTGGATTTATATTTATTTTAGTTAGGTACTTAGTATTTTTATAATGTCAATATTTTATCAATTTATTAAGCTTTTATAATTTATCATTTAAGTATTCATTTACACTATAATAGCTCTTATTTATTAGGAATGTTTTTAATCTATTTATGAAAATATTATATTTATCTATATTCTTAATGGGTTCTGGTAGCTTATTGTATAATTTTATAGACATAACATAGGTACTGTCGGAGTGCATTTTTTGTCGTGACGTTGGTAGCTTGAGCCTGTTTCTATGTCTAAGTGTGAATTTTGTTTGTATGTCTTCTCTTTTGGTGTAGAATTTTGGGTACTTACGTACGAATTTACACATTTCAAAAATATAGAGAGAGGGTAGGGAAAGAATTTTCATTTCTTGAAAGTGAGGCTTACAACTGTCAGTTTCTTCAATATTAACTATAATCCTGAGTAGTTTTTTCTGTAAAGTGAATAGCGTGGGTGCGTCGGTACTATTGCCCCATAAGATTACACCATATTTGAGCCATGCGTAGGCATATGCGTAGTAAGTTACCAGAGCAGTTTTAAGGTCTGTTGTTTTTTTAATCTCACGGAGGGCATACGAAAATTTTGATAGCTTAGCTTTTAGTTTTTGAATATGTGGCTTCCAATTTATATTTGTATCAATGTCTAGGCCTAATAGGGAGAATTTATTGACTACTTCTAATTTGATGTTGTTAAAGCTAAAATTGATATTTATTGGTATTTTTTGGCGGGGGTGGAAGGTTATTAATTTAGTCTTGTTGAAGTTGATTTCAAGATTGTGTTCTGTCATCCAATTTATTGTAGAGTTTAGTACAGAATTTAGTTTTTCATTTATATTAGTATTGTCTTCGCATGAGGTTAGTATCGATACGTCATCCGCGAATAGGACACACGGCTCTTTTATGTTGTTAGGGAGATCATTAACGTAAACAAGGAACAAGAAACAACCTATTACGCTGCCTTGTGGGATTGAAGCGGTGATTAATTTACTATCAGATCTAACTAATTCAATTTCATTATTATTATAGTTGTAATATTCAATTTCTACCATATGTTCTCTATTTTTTAAATAAGATACGAACCAGTCATAGCATTTGCCGCGGAGTCCTATGTTGTATAATTTATTTAATAATATTTGAAATTGTACTTTGTCATATGCTTTTGTCATATCCAATAGCAGTCCAATAGCATATTGTTTATTATTGATAATATCAAGGGCTTTTTGAATATATTTATATACAGCTAAGACTGTGGATCGATTTTTGCGGAAGCCATTCTGACAGTCGTTAAATATCTGGTATTTTTCACAGAACTCATAAACTCGGTTGCACATCGCTTTTTCAAATAATTTTGAAGCTGTTGGTAAAAGAGCGATTGGACGGTAATTATTCGGGTCTGTCTTAGAACTCTTCTTATGGATTGGTTTTATGAGAGCCTTTTTCAAGAGATTGGGAAAAGTGCCTTCTTCAAAAGATTGGTTTAATAATTTAAAGAATGGTAGGGTTAATTCGTCCGCGCACTGTCTCAATAAAATAGGTGGCAGCTCGTCAACGCCATGACTCATTTTATTTTTTAAGTTTTTTATTAATGAGTTCACCTCATACGGGTCGATTGGGCTGAGAAAAATTGTATTCTCTGTAGGGGGCGGCATAACAGTAGATCCTTTCGGTTTGTCGCCAGTTGGTTTTATCGTAGCCTCTCCCATTGAAGCAAAGAAATCATTAAAGATGCTGGCTACCATCTTGGGCTCAGAAGTTTCACCTTTATTTGTTTGTAGAGATAAATTGCTTTTATTGCTTGCTATTTTCTTGTTTGTTCGCTCATTGATAATATTCCACATTGTTTTAACTTTATTATTAGATTTAATCATTTTATTTTTAAAGTGTAGTTTTTTTGCTGTCGTTACTGTTCTCTTTAATATTTTTTCATACTTTTTGTAAAATTGTGTTAATATCCTGTTGTTTGTTGTAGTAACGAGTATCTTTAATAGTCTTTTATTTTTACAGGAGTTTTTTATGCCTCTAGTCAGCCAGTATTTTTTATACTTTACCTTTAATTTTATTTTCCTTAATGGTATGCATTGATTTAGGATGCTGGTAAGTGTGTCGTTAAACGCTTCATAATTTCCGTTAATATCTCTTACAGTAGTTAAAATATCGTTCCAATTTATTTCCTGTAGTTTGGACTTGAATTTTAATATATTTGTGTGATTAAAGAATCTTTTATTTGCATGCCAGGTGGTTTGTTCTATTTGTTGGGGGATATTAAAGTGTAAAATGGTGCCGTTGTGATCTGAAAAGCCTAGCTCTTCTACAGTTGCGTACATGTCTTTGTATATAAAATTAGTAAATATTAGATCTAAACATGTAGCAGTTTTTGGTGTTATACGCGTTGCGTTTTTTACGTGCTGTGTTAATCTATATTCTTGCATTAAATTTAAAAATTGGTTTGATTTTTGGTTTTCCGATAATATATTAATGTTGAAATCTCCTCCTATAATAATATTTAATTTAGAGTATTTAGTGATTATATAGTTTAAAATTTGTTTTAATTGCTGATAAAAAAATTCTTCCTCTCTTCCATTCCAGTACATAATTATAATTAATAATTTATTCGATAATTCAGTAGCGCATAATTCCAATACATATTCTATTGACATATCAGTGATGTCATTCCTCTGTATGCAGTCTATATGGTTTTGAAGTAGGATACAGACACCGCCACCTGGTCTAGTGCTGCGACAATATGATGAAGCAAATTTATAGCCATTAAACTGAATTAGGTCCAATTTTTCTTGTGAGAGCCAGGTCTCTGAGATACATATTACATTGTACATAGAATTTTGGGTAATGAAAGCATCAAGTAAGTGTTGTTTATTGTTTAGGCTTTGAAAATTTTGGCATAATATTTTAAATGGTAAATTTTTAGTTCCGAAATGTATGGTTTATAGTTTCGTTCGGGGTATTGGTTTGATAGGGTTGATCTGTATTGCACGTTGTTGTCGTATCATTTTCCTGATATGTTGTGTTTATGTTTATGTGTTGTCGTTGCTCGTTGTTGTAGTCATTTCTCATGGTAAGTTTCCCGTCGATGTATAATTGGTTATTCCTTATTGTTGCATGGTGTCCGTTTTGTCTAGCTTTGAATAATTCTTCTCTCATTTGGGCTCTTTCCTGACGTGCTTTGGCATCTAAAAATTCTGAGATTCCTAGTCCGTTCTTCTTGGCGTGTCGATGGCAACTTAAATAAACTCGGCCCAGAATTCGGCTACGTGTTTGGCGCCCCACTAGCGTCCATCTGTTCCTGTGACGTGCAGCTGACAGGACACGCAGGACATGATATTAAGTGTCCCATCGTTTGTAGAACAGCACTACATTTACACTCCAAGGCGGAGTCGTATATGAATCTCCGCCTGAACAGGTTTTCATTGCTTCGACTAACCTGGGTCCGGAGTCCAAACAAATAACTAAACTTATATTTTATAAGTCGATGCTCATCATTATCAAAATTCAAAAGAGCTAGTATATTCATTCACACGTAGCAAAACAGTGTTTCCAAGATAGCACAACCGAAATCCTCAAATATTTTTAAATAAACGTGGGCTCCGATAGGCCAAATTGATTGCAAAATAACCGTTTAAATGGTTCTTAAGGCGACTACAAGACCTAAAACGCGGTCACTATCGGACTGCATAGAAAAGAAAGAGAAGCGCGATGACACAACGCTGGTAATTTATTGCAAAATATGAAACAATCATCTATTGTTGATTTATCAAACACCAAACAAATAAAAACCGTATACTAAAATTCGGGGAATTAAATTGTCTTTTATATGGGGAAAGTTTTATGAAAATACACCCGATAGTGTTTGCGCGATTATCGTTTTTATGTCCGCGGTAGACATTACTTTACAAATTAATTACACTATGTTAAAAATATAATTGCAAATATTCACATATCAAATTACGAAGCAAATGGTCTAGTATATCATTTATTTTTTTCAAAGAAATCAGTCCTGTCGATTAGACGTGATGTTGAATTTAAAATCATTAGAAGTCGTATATCTGCGCCTTTAGAAAATTAATTAAACCGATCTCTCTCCTTCGCGACTTCTTCGATACGATCCAAAATTTATTAATATTCTTCGTTAGGCAATACAAAACTACAAAATGATTAAAATAATTTTCTATTGATGTGACGCCCTTTATTATCAAAAACAGTTCTCACAGTTAATTCGTGTTGTGTCATTCAATTAGTATAGTTAATTAATTTATTGTAACGAGACCCCCCTAGGGATATTCGGTACAACCGCTCGACATTTCGATTAAAACTTCGCGTCCTTCCCGATTCATATTAACATTGTACCGTTTGTTTGATTTTGTTTAGATATTTACGAAATTTCCAATCTCTATAATGTGGTTTTTGTGAAGGCTCTCCCATTTTGAATTTTGCTGATGGCTTTTAGGGTTGTCAATGTCATTACTTTCATAGTGGGTGTAATAACCCGATATTTTTACTGCGTCATTGGTCTCGCAAGCACTAGTGCTGAGCATGAGGTCCTAGTTACGATTCGGGTTTTCCTATCTGGAATTTCTCAGTAGCCGCCCGGAGTTTGGATTTGCACCCGGTTGATGGCAATAGGCTCGCCTCGCCCCCTATTACATTGGACTTAAACATAGCTGGCGACCGCGACATGTGGGCCTACTATTACATACATACAAGTGTGCCTAATCCTTCGAGGAGGTAACAACAGGCTGGGAAACTGGACAGAAGTAGATAGAAAGATAGAATACTCTTTATTAAGTACACCATAAATATTACAGCTATAAATGTAGAAAATTTTACAAAGGGTGATACAATGGGCGGTCTTATCACTAAAGAAATCTTTTAAAGACACCGATTAAGAGAGAAAGGAGAGACAAGAAAAAGATGAAATAGAAGTAATATTTTATTTTATTAAACCCAAGAAACCCGTTTAACAAAGCCTTCATAAACACAAATAACAAGAACCTCAACACAAACCCACTTCAATTGAAACCCGATATCACAACATACCCGGAAAATGTCAGGATCTGTTATTTGATCGCTTCCATAATGCCTAATTCGGCTAAATTCTACAAGATTGCCGTCTCGTCTGTAGTTATCGTCAGTCAATCGGATTGAACATATCACTAAACTGTTCAGTGATTTGTTCTGATTCTAGTAAAGGCGGCAAAGTGAACTCGAAACGCTCGGTCGGATCCGATTCGCATAGTTCGATTAGGGTGACACGTTAATACAAAACCGGGAGGTTCGCGTAGCTGGATTCCGGCGAATCGGTTATAGTTAGAACACTATACGGACATAACACGGTATTTGCCGACAGGACACAGACTACAAATATATTGGTATAATAATAAATATAAAATGTAAAGAAAATTTAACATGAAGTTTAAATATCTCTAGTTGGTATGACGATAAAAAAGACCTTCATAAATATCGGTACCAAACAACGATTAAAAAAAATATTTTATAAAAATACATATACATTACGGATGCAATCACAATTAGCCAGACATCAATCTAATACCTGCACGCAATCAAACAAATGTTTTCACCATCTACATAAAGTACGGTTGTATCGCGCTGTCCGTCCGTTCGATGCTTATATTCGTCACAGCACAAGCCGTATTGAACGTAATGCGGACTGATCTCCGCGACCGGCCGTGCATTCGTGCCAATATATTATTCATATCGTTTTCAACGGACCCAGCATCCCCACACGGAATATTAGAGAGGCATATCTACCGAGTTTATCCCAGCTTCCCGAATATATCGCTAACTAAATTGTTTTCGACGTTTCCCATCCCTATTCGTGTATCGATGTATTCGTACGACGAAATTATGATACGGATTCCTAATGGTGCTCGCAGATGTTGGTGATTAACAGTGTTGTGAACTTTTTTTAAGGATGCTTTCCTTAATCGTGATAGATGTAGGATTTAAATTGTATACTATTTAACATTTATTTAATAAGATCAAATTGTTTTTCTTTTCATTTTTTTTCACTTTTGATAAATGATTTTATTTCTGTAAGTAGGTTTGTACAAACACTTTTACACGTCAATCATATTTTAAAAACTAGATGAGGTCCGCGTTTCCTTTCTGACTGCTCTGCGAAGAAAGGCCGACACAAACTCAGAGGTCACAGTCCCTTTTGAAGTCCAGACATAATCTTTTTCAGATCATATGTAGACCATGTAGATTGATGTCTGAAATGGTCGTTCCATACAGATTGAGTAAGAAGTTTTATCAAAATATGTTAAAATTACTGAACATCAAATGATTATCTCTAAAAGGCATTGTCCATGTTACGGTTAGTTTGGTGACACCCCACTTTGGGATAGGCATCCTACCGCAGCAGTTACGTAAGCGGGACATATTTTGGTCAATGGGTCGTCTTAGGGACGGAGTTAGAGTACTTGTATTTATGCTTATGGGCACTACGAGAAGGCCTTTTTCTCGGAAACCGTGCGTCGTAGGACCATGCTTCTTAGAAGCTAAACGGTTTCTATAGACATGATTAACCCGATACTGCAATAAAATTGGTCCGAAAAAAAACGCTCCAGGGCGCCCCAAGGCTAAACTCCAACCCATATTCTGCTATCACGAACTTTGGACTACATTCTGTCCATAACTAATCACGTCCAACATTTGCACAAACACTGGCTTCTCAATACTAAAGGTAATCATTTGTTGGCAGGTTGGCGCAGCTATGATGTCCTGTCCTCTTCCACTGCCGCTCCTGCCGGCACTTCATCCGCAACCTGCATTGGCATCAGACTTCCCTATCCACATTGGAATAAAGGTAATTTTTGAATGGCTTGTAGATATTTTGGTGTTGCATGTTTCTAACAAATGTAATGTTTAATTGTGTAATTTGCATACCAAATTTACATACTTGTGTTTTCTGTTTCTTTTTGTAGTGTTTTTTTCTAAATGTTAGTAGGTGTAATAATTGGTACATTCATGTTTTCTTATCTGTATTATGTGACTAGTAATCATATTGTGTTTACTCAAGCGCGCCTTAAATGTACTCTCTAACTTGTCTTGGGACGAACAGTGACCAAATAAAATCACAGGTTGAATTTAAACCTCAACAATGATGCCTCATTTTAGTCGTGCACGCTGTGCAATAAACACCAGCACTATTGAATTTGAAAACAAATGTTCCACCATTTTGGAAAGTAGGTATATGGCGTACTTTTTAATCGTGTAATACTAACCATTTTCATTTAGGTAAGTAAGGATTCACCACATAGCAGTGTATTTTGAGAGATGAGAGTGTAACTTTTTTTTTGCCATGAAGACGTGCCGTAAAACTCCGCTGTACTTGTCCTAATCACTTCTAGATCCGGCGCACAAAATACAATATCCATCCTGGTTTTCGACGACACGACTTTATTCTCCACTCTCTATACTCCTCTGTTTGCAGTAAAAAGTCGTTTGCTTTCGTTGGTAAGTAGAAAAAAAAATGTAATTTAATCTGTTCGCTCTCCAACGAGTTTCAGGCAACTTAAATTGCGAATATATCAAAGCTTAAATAATATGAAGTAGGCGAAAGAATATAATGTAACTTTGAGATTGTCGACGACGCGCGACGCTTACTTTTTTACGTTTTGCATACAATCTATATTTCAAAAAGATACTTAGTAGGTATATTAATTATCTGTACTCAAGTGAGTAATGGGTAACACTTCATTATTACATCGAATTCAAGTTAATGTGAAGTGAGCTAATAATATTGTCAGTTCCTAGCAACAGCCGATCGATTCTATAAAAATGTGAAGTGAGCTATCAATAGTGTCAAGCCCTAATGACAGCTCACTTCACCTAAGTGTTACACAGTTTGATTTTTAAACAATAGATCTGACTGACTTATTTCATTCACGACGGACTAACTGGGAATACGTATGCGCTCAAAATGACGGTTAATTATCTCAAAAGACACGCCAGCACTCATTTAAGAACCTCAAGCTCACACACACACAGACAGGACACTGTATCGACGTGTAAAACCGTCGAACAACATTAAACTCTCGTTTCAATTATGTGACTGCCATCATTAATGCGGACACCGGTCAAATAAGCTATATTTGATAACCGTCCATAATCGGCTTATGGCAACACCTGAACAAAAACAAACTATTAGCCAAATTAATGCGCAACGAAACGTATCAAGATTACCAAATGTTGCCAATATAATAAATTGACGCGACATGTCTGTGAATAGGGGAGTTTATTGTGACGTGAGGTGACATGTGAATTTATGGAATAGAGTGAGTCATTTTGAATATACAGGATGAAATTGAATACTATGCGACAAATCGAAATGGGAGATTGTACTCGCATAACTCGTCAAAATGTAGGGAACAGCTGTTTTTCTTTTTTCGCGATTTCAGGTTTGGTCCCATAGTAAAAGTTGTTCATAATGATGAGTACAATCTCCCATTTCGATTTGTCGCATGTATTCAATTTCATCCTGTATATGTGATTGGCGTAGTGGCTAAGTTGGAGTTGGGAGTTTGATACACGTATGGGTCAAATTTTTGTGTACTATATGTGTAGATAACCAATTTGTCAGGTTATGTACATACGCCAGCACATCAACCTACCCGAAACTGTCAAATTTTCCCAATCAACTTTGAACCTTATACTTTAGCGATAAAGTTGAAAATCTATCAACGAAATTTGGCAGATTGTAGTAGCTTGATGTGCTGGCGTCTGTACCTAAGCTATTGTTCCTATTCTAGTTGGTACCTATGTATGGTATTTATTTGATCCCTGTTGATCGGGATTTGTTTCAAAAAGCTGCGAGGTAATTGATTAACACACTAACAGTAGGTATGGCTTTCATTTTGACAGTTCAACAACATTCATTGCGTTATTTACATTGTTGAGCTGACACATTTTTTGAACATATGAAGCAATAGCTTAGCAATATACTTAAAAATGGTTCAGTTTGTGATTGATTGCGTGTTACGCAATTAGTTTGCTTTTTGTAATCAAAAAGTATAGTTTAGTGGTTACTTTTATATTATGATTTCTATTAGCTGTCTTTTAATCTAATTATTTAGGTATAAGATGACCATTAAATTCACCTAAAATAAAAAAAAATTACTCAAACGTACTTGAAGATTAAAAGCTCACAAAAATTGCAAAGATAAACCTAACCGAAATATAACCGCTGAAGTTGAACTAAATAATTTAACTTAAATATTATAACGGGGAGATCAAACGAACCTTACCCACAACGTAAGATTTATTTTCGCAAAATGTTTAACTATAAATATTGAACGTAATCTAGCGGTTTCAGTGAATTATTAAAATAACTAATTTATCAATCGCTACGAAGATATCTGTCTAACTAATTTGTACTTAAATAAGTTCATCGCTGAGATTGATTTATCTTGGTAATAAGAAAATTATCTTAAATACGAGTAAGTTATTGAAAGTAAATAACTTAAGTTACACAAGTGTCAAACAAAAATCCGACGAATACCTTCAGCAAATTTACTTGATCGTTTTATATCCATCTGTTCTGTGGTTTTATCAAAACTTCACAGAAATGACATCCAATATTTTTATAAGCTGTGTTTTCATGGTTTTCCCTGCTTTTGTACAAATTGTTAAATTCACAAACTTTCAAAACGACTTGATTCATTGTTAAAAATGTTAATGCAAAGAATTAATGGATTAGGACAATTCCCCGTTAACAATTCACTGTAGACGAACAACGATGAGACGGAAGTGTAAACTGTGCCTTAAAGAATTACTGCCTCAGCTTTCCTGCTCTGTCGTCATTCCAGTGTCAATATTTGAGATGAACTTTTGCCCAATTACCTTTGCAAGTTAAACCGTCTTAATTTATAAGTATTGATTCGTGCCTGCCGACTTTAATTAGTTTCCAGCTTTGAGACTCGCCTCATTTATCTGTTAGATCTGTTGCTACGGTTCAATCGTACACAGTACATTTCGAGATGAAACGAGATAAATGAATCATTATTTAAAAATCTCAAAGATAAATGCTGAATCCAATTCGCTGCTCTTCCTTTGTCTTACCAGTTATAACATTACTTGAAGTTAATTAAGCATATTTACAAAAATACTAGAGGGAAAACACGCCGTTTGAAATCCCCCAATTTGTACAAAATAGCGGAGTCGCCGTGCCACCGCATTATCAAATAAAATTTAACAAACAAAACGGTTTACGGAAAGTTCAAAGTATTTTATAGCGACTCGAGCACGCTCAATTTTGCACCGAGCGAAGTCATCAAAAAACTATTAAGCTGCAACTTTAAACACACGTGCACTTTTCTAAACGGGCATTATCACAAAAAAATTATAAAGAAGATTAGCGCACGCCACGATGCATAAGTTTACTCATTAAACACCAATTTCTCCAAACGTCAGGAGAGCAAAATATGAAAAAATTGTTGTTTGCAGCTCACTGTTTGAAGGCAAAGTTTATGAAGAATACTTTGAATAATTCCACGAGAGCACTTTCTTAAGTTACGCTTCTTACTCAACTAAAAGAGTTTATATTCCAAACACTATTACTGCGCCTGTCAACTTAATTTACCCTGTTGATTCAATTTTCGTCCACGAGTGCCATATTTCAGTAGTCGTGGAGATTTCAATTCATATATATTTGAATAAATAAATATGCATGAAACCAATTTATAGAGGCCGCCTGAGTCGACCGCCGGCTGAGCGGTACAATATCAGTGCCCTCATTAGATGTATCCCGCTGCTACGCCGTAGTCGCCTACGAGTTTTGCTACGGAAGCGCCACGTAGACTGCTACGATACAGCTTTGTCGTTTATTGTCTCATATTCGCGGCGCGGGCGGCCTTATTATGTGGTTTGTTTTGTAATATCCCAATTTTTTTTTTCATTTTTGTTAACACTGTTTTGTTGTGAAATTTATATTTTATTAAAAAGGCCTACGAATCCCGTTCAAACGCATAATGAACATTAAATTGAGAGTTATCAAATTTGCTTTGTAATGGATCATGGCCGCGGGGATTATAAGCGCTGAACACTGAAAACATCGACAGATATGAAATTAAATTAAGTATAATGCATAATAATCTGTTGAAACAAGTTCCATGCATTGTACCTATTTATGGAAAATCAGGATTCAATTAAATATTTAGTAAATTAGTTACATACTGAGTGGGTTTCATTGACGTTGTCAGTTTGTATCATCTAGAGATATAATAAAAACCCGCCAAGTGCGAGTTGGACTCGCACACGAACGGTTCCGTACCACCATACAATATTCAACACTACATATAAAATAACGGCAAAAAAAATAAAATAAAGATATAATGTAATAAATTTATTTTGTTCTGTTTTTAGTATTTGTTACTATAGCGGCAACAGAAATACACATTCTGTGAAAATTTCAACTGTTTAGCTATCACGGTTCATGAGATACAGCCTGGTGACAGACGGACAGTGGAGTCTTAGTAATAGGGTCCCTTTTTTACTCTTTGGGTACGGAACCCTAAAAAGTAATTAGCAGGAAATAATCCTAAAATAAAACAGCAGCTCGTCCCAAATCCGTCAATGCACATTCTAACCCCATTTTGCCTCAAACACAGACCTAAAAGAGCAATCGAGCATACATAAATACTACATAGATACTCACTAGACACGCTATCATATCAATACGAAGTTCGATCAATTTGCCATCGAAAGTACACACCACACACGCATTGCTTATTTGTTACATACATGTTTCATTTCATTTCAATTCCATGGACTTGATAACTTCGTTCGTCTTTTTGAGGGTGGTTCACAAACGA
This sequence comes from Gortyna flavago, assembly GCA_963669345.1. Classification (NCBI taxonomy): domain Eukaryota; kingdom Metazoa; phylum Arthropoda; class Insecta; order Lepidoptera; family Noctuidae; genus Gortyna; species Gortyna flavago. Next base: position 13,471,286 of record OY770131.1, on the reverse strand, counting down.
GAAAATTGCTGGATATAAAATGGTTGGAGAGAGGCGGTCACTGATTTAAAACTAGCTTTTATTTTGAGAATAGTGTTGTTTTTTTTCAGTGCTAGTCGGAATTTTTGAAGGTGTGTTTACTTTTTAACTTTACAGTAAAAAAAAACAACAATATTTATTTAATATGTACAGAGGCGAACTTAATGACAAATATATTTAAAATCGGTTTACCAATCTTGTACGGGTACTATACTCGTTAAACGATTCTATGATCTCCCCTTTCCTGTTTTCCTTTCTGCATAGTGAGCCAAATCTTTCTCCAAACTTTAATCCTTTTCCAATCGTCCATAATGTATATTATTCATTTTTTCACACGCTTTGGACATTTGTTTTGCCATCTAAAAAAATCATCTATATGCCGTGTGTATTCTCCCTTATGCCAGTAGAGCTGGTGGTGCTTGGGGGAGGCCTATGTCCAGCAGTGGACGTCTTTCGGCTGAAATGATGATGATGATGATTCTCCTTTATGCATCCTTTGATGCACGTATGGTTTGCTCAATGGTTCGAAAACTGGTCTAAAATCAGGTTGTGTCATCCTAATTATAATACTTCACTTTACACACATAACATAACATCACGCCTGTAATCCTTGAGGGGACAAGCAGAGTTGTACCTATAGTATAGGTACATTTCGCCATTTATGTTTAAATCCCACGTAATGCACACTCACTTCCATTTTATCGCTGCAAACAACCATAATGATTTCTCGGTTCTGATGTTTGCTTTGTTATCATGAAAAGTTAGTTGGAAATATTCGTCAATTATTTAGTTGTTTAGCTTATACATGATATAAAGATGTGTTGTAATTTGTGACGCGTCAGAAGGACGGACAAAAATCTCAATTGAACCTAACGATTGTTCGGATCATTTTTTCATTTCCCAAATGATACGAATGTCGCAAATAACGAACCAGACAGGTGCTTTACTTTGTGTAAATAATTTTATCACCACAGCTCTCAAACGGTGAAGAAAAACACCGTGACGAAACCAGCATGTCCTACAACCAAAAATTCGAAGACATGTGACTTCTACCAACCCATACTTGGCAAGCGTCGTAGATTACAGCCCACTCCCTCTCACCGCGATGAGGCCTGTGTCCCAGCGGTGGGAAAATTATAGGCTGATTATCCTTATACTTTGCAAAGGGAAATCCAACACCAAAATCTATTTTAAATCTCCAAAAGTTTCCCCCAAAATGAATAGTCCAAAACACATTAAAATCTGTTCTATTACCAGTTTCCATTAGGCACAATAAAGAATATAATATTTACTATTCAACCTATGTTCCTTTATCACACGCTTCCCGGACTCTATTGAAGTTAAGTATTAAGTAGACGGGAATTAAATCAGATGCTTGTTATGTAACTTGTTACGGAGAGTTATAACTTATAACTAATACCTGTTTGTAAGTTGTCGGTAAGCAACATGTTACAGGTTGCATAAGAAATAGTTTTTTCTCGATGCAGTTTGAAAATATGGTATTTTTATTTAATTTGAGTAGGATGTTGATATGAAGTATATAACCTATATACTTTTAGTTTAATTGATGCTTTAGTTAGACCTTTAGCTTTTCGGATTTAATTGCATTTCGGATTTAATTGAATTTTCTGTTTGTCAATCTTTGGGGGAGGCAAAGAAACAAAACAATCTGCTGAAAATGTTCATATGTTTCAGTTTTCTGTCGGGACAGAATTAGTTCCATTATCGCCACCTGCATATATACATATAGGTATCACGGTACCACTGGTCAGGGGTTTTAGCTATAAAAAAGGAAACGCAAATAGTCTTGCAATTTAATAATTACTTAGAATAAATAACCTTTATAATTGTATATTTATGTGATTTATAGTTTATTTTTAATTTATGACACTATGAAGAAGGGTAATTACTATGAAATAGTGTTTAGCTCCTTACGCCATTAACTTATCGAGCAATTCGTAGAAGTTGGATGAAAATCCTGGCTAATCCTGGCTAAAAGAATCAAACTCCAATGTCATTCCTTCCTCTCTATCTATATACAAATGTATGTATACACCCATCCCACCACACAACATTTCAGCGCATGTAATTGATATCTCCATTATAAAAAGAAGTGGCTCCAAAACTGAGCTGACGTTTAACGTATTCTTTCTATACTCCGTACCGCCACCTACGAGCACCTTTAAAAAACTTGCATGCTATGTAAATTTTTCAATGCTAACATATCGCACGAGACAGTTAAGAAAATATATAGTGTGAAGTGATGGAGGAGCCACACTTCAACAATATATTTTAAAAAGGAAGGAATTTATCAAGACAATGTTCGAAGATAGCATAGTGATCCGGAAATATTTTGGGTCCGGGTTTCATGTTACTCATAGGTTTAGGGCGAATTCCACCAATGAAACTGAACCACTTCAAAATTGCGTTCAAGTCATCAGTTCAGTGTCATCATTGTTGTGGAATATTGACACTTATATATCTGAACGTCATTTAAATGCGCTGATCGTGTTCAGTGAAACATTAAATAGAAAAACCACATTTTTGCAACATATCACCTTAATTAGAAAGTTTTGTTAGATTCACGAACTAACTCGTTATGGCTACAAAAAAAACGTTACCTAATTAAGTGCGCCTAGAACCCTAGTCTATACCTAGTCTAGGCCTTAGGCAATAAATAAGACAGGACTTCACGAAATCGAAACTAAGTAAGCTATGAAATATGAGAGTTAGAACTTCCTTAACTTTTTGTTCAAACCAGTAAATTCTAGGAGTATCGGAAAGTTGACACTAGTTGGTGGAAAAAGTTTTATTAGAGTAGGTATTTACTAACATGACTTTTTAGTGCTTCTTTTAGTATCTACATACATCTTGTATGGGAATAAAAAGCATGTGATGGATTCTTTGGTTTGTGGTGTCTGGCTAAGCTAAGATTTACTCTAGCAGTCTAGAAAATCTTATATTTTACTAGCTTCCGCCCGCGGCTTCGCCCGCGAGGTATGTCGATAAAAACTACACTGTGTCCTTCCCCGGGATGCAATCTATCTCGCTGCCAAATTTAATCAAAATCCGTTCAGTGGTTTAGGCGTGAAAAGGTAACATACAGACAGACATACAGAGTTACTTTCGAATTTATAATATTAGTATTAGTATGATTTGATTCGATCACGTAGGAAATCTCCATGCATAGCTTTCTCTATTGCTTTTTGGGTGACTTTTAGCCTCATCTTTTTAAATCAGCGCATTTTTAATACTTTTACGCAAGCTGTTACTCTGAACTTTTACTAGCTTAACCTTTCAGCACCTAATTATAAAATTGGGCACAAAAAATTCTACAACGTTTCCTAAAAAGTTTAATTTATGAAACGCTTCTACCAACTAGAATATTCTATAAAACAAATTTAATTACAAAGGCCCATAATAACCGGGACAGCTATTAGAGAAGACATTTACCTATAAATAAAACCAGTATTGCACCTTTAGAAAAACCTTCATAAACTCGGGTAATGGCAAAAATTATAAAAAAGCGGCCAAGTGCGAGTCAGACTCGCATACGAAGGGATCCATCGTTTATTATTACTTTAGTATTAAAAAAAACCCAAGATAAAAGGTTTCTTGGACCGCCTTTATAATAATATTTTTTTATTTAACCAGAACGCCAATTCTCGTAATTTAAAACGTTCAAAATTTAGTCGCAGTCTCATCTCGGCGACAAACAAATGTCAAAAACTTGTCAAAATGTAGGAAAATTAGGAGTATTTTTTGACAGATTGAGACTGAGATTAGACTGTGAACGTTCTTAAAATTACGAGAATTGCCACTCAGATCATATTATCCAATTTGTTAGTAATTAGAATTACATATACATCTTAAACACTAGTGTTAGTATATTACATTTGACAAATTTTGGTAATAATTACTAATAATGTCAAAATCACTAATATTGATGTTAAAATCACCATTAATTATGTCAAAATCATTAATAATACAACTTTAATTTTAACTTAGTTGCTACTAAGTTAAAAAATTAACACACTGAAAATTTTAAATGTCCATCTATTACGGTTCAAAAGATACAGTCCTGTGACAGACGGACAGTGGAGCTTTAATAATATTGTCACGTTGGTAACCTTTGTGTGCGGAACCCTAAGAAGGGGATCGTTTCAATGTAAATGATGCGACGGTACATCAGATTTTCGTCTAACAAGGAGAGACGGGCACAAAAAACGGGTGAATATTAGTGTTGTGCTAAATAACGCTGTATTATCTAAGGAACAATATAAACGTCGCGGCCAACGCAATAAGCGTTCGTTGCTTAATGGTGGCCCGTCCGTCATCTCCCGAGTCCCGTGCCTCGCCTTTGTCGATATCGATATTTATAGTCGACCAACTGAAATACTGTTCACGTTCCGCTTGTAGGCTGTTTGAAGTTGAAGCTTGAAAAAGGTCATAAAACTTAACGATGTTTTGAAAACGGTGAACAGGATGCGTTGAGAGAACAGAGGTTTGAGTTAATTCTGGTTTTCTATACAGCGTGTAGCGGTACAGGATACCTACCACGAGCTCTTAACGCGATCCACTTTAGGACCTAAACTGAACTGTTCTTCTAATTCGTACCATGACGTCAGTTTAACGATTCAATTTAGGCCGTGCCATCTGGATACCTACCACGAGCTCTTAACGCTCATTCACTTTCAACGATCCAAATGCCGCTGAGCGTATTGGACGTCATGGTACGACTGTGAGCGATGCAGTTTAAGAACCTAAACTGAAATGTCTTGCTTTTGAATCGTTTTTAAATAGATCATGGTAGGCCTCCTGACCATCAAACTGAACAAATAATCGCGAAAAAAATCTCAACTGTCCCATACAAAAATTCACTCCTTACTTGACCCAAAGTATGGGACGGCTGATTATTTTTTTAAATTGGTAGCGGTTTGCCCTTATTGCAGGATCGTCTTTTCGCGTGAAGGCTTCAAAAGTGTTAAAAGGCTACTGAATAAATTCTTATTTTGCTAGATTAAGTTATCGGCAAGAATTAACATAAGTTAAACGTAATATAACCTATATCTACATGTTCTAAAGTAAAAGTGCGCAATGCTGCACACCCTTACCCTATTTCAAGTTAAACAAATATCAACTTTCAAATTTCAATCAAATTTCAACTTTCAAATTTCAATCAAATTTCAATGAAAATTAAGTTGATTTCAGAGTGACTAGCACCATTGACAAAGTTATAAAAATGTTTGAAGTTGTAGCATAAACTGAACTTTATTGTGTGGGAATTAAAGTTATTTTTCCATTAATTCATATTTGTTTACATTTTTGCCAAATAAATCGCGAATGCATGGTACATGGTTTGTTAAATTATCGATATTTCATTAAAGATCTTCAGTGAGATATTTGAAACCGTCTTGTTTCTACCAGCTGTTGATGTTTTTATTTCCCCGGTCGCAATAGAAATTAATCCTATTTCTAATAAAAATTAGCGCTTACCTCCTGGGACACCGCGGTATCTCTAGACTTATGAGTTTCTTCATAACTTTACTAACATAGTGGCATACTTAGGATGGGCCATCTTTCTTTTTTTTTAATTTTCTCAGGTCTTGTTTATTATTGTTTTTGCAAAGAATTGAGCAAGAACTTGACTCAAAATTTTGCTTAGGGTTGATTTTACCAAAGTCAATAACTTTTAACCGTGGAATAAAATTGACGTCTTACTGTTCTAATATTGAAAAACTGTAAAAAATTCAAAATTTATTGTCAGTATAAAGAACGCCTTTAATAGAATATCAGACACGACGTTGATAAGAGTGAAATATACCTTTGTACAGTTTCTATATTTATGTCTGTAGTTTATATGGTGTGCATAATAAAGAGTATTCTATCTATCTATCTAAATATCTAAGTTATAATTATTTATTTATTAGATCTCCAACAGAGGCTACAAAATTAATTACATACAAGTTAACACTAACAGGGACAAATGCGCTTTCAAATTAGATATAGGAGACCACATGCTTCACTAATCTTGTAGGTAGGTATAGTAAGTTTGACAAAGCGAAAATATTAAAATAAATCAAAGCTTAAATTTCTTGAGGTATTCCACTCAGAGCACTGATTTGAACAGCACTTGGACGAACGGCACCTGAGCACTTCCACTAACCGCACTCAAACAAAATTTTGTAACCTGCGGTTCGGTGGAACAATTTATCGTTATTTTTTTAGTGATGGGATATACTTTTTTGTTCAAAGTATTATCAAGCAAAACATATCGATACAAATCAGCAGAAGTCTTGTAACGGATGATTCCATCTTGTTCATGTATCTTACTCGTAATGCGTGTTTCCCGGGCGTTTTTTTGAAACATTAAACATTTGTTTTCAAACACAAGCTGTCTCCTGGGTAGGTATTAAAATATTTTTAGGTTAATAACACATTTTGTTTAGATATCGTAATGAGTTCCGACGAGGAAGACCTGCAATCTGTTTAAGCAATTATAGACTTAATATCAAGGAGAAGACAGATTTCAAGCCAGACCGTTTTTACGACTTCGTAATTTTGACATTTTATCAAGAGCCCCGGATTGATGACCGGTTTGAATTTGGCAATTTCTTTCGTGTTTCTGAAACGATTTCGTCGAATTGTTTTTTCTTATACGATCCGATCTGCAGATGTGATGTGATTAGATGTGCATGGTGCACGCCCAATTGAAAATTAAACAAACCCTTTCCCTCTCCACCCGCGCGGGGTATGCTTTCCATGTAGCTCAGAAAACAAAACCATCGTGTTTGCGTACACAAATTTGTGTGACCACGCCATTTTGTTTTTACTTTTATGTGTAATGTTTCGAAAAAACACGCGCAGGAGACATGACGTCATTATGTATAAAAAAATATTTTTGTAATATAATTATATTCAGTCACCGCCATTGTAGTATTATTATTTATAGGTACGTATTTTGATATTTTTTCGGACCCTAGGGTCCTGAACCTTTGGAAGGCGCATGAGGGGCCGAAGCCAACTCCCAGAAGGCCGTTAAACGTTTTAAGTTAAATGAGGCACCAACCGACGATTATCCCTGTTCGCACTATGCAAGTACAACCAACAATAATTGTTAATGTCAAAAGTGTTCAAGTTTTTTGTCATGGGTGTTGATGTCGTAGTTTTCTAGGGTGTTAAAACCGATGGTGAGGTCAAAATTAAAATCCAAGATGGCGGATGTCAAAAATGTTGAAATTTTTCTTCATTGGTGTCGATTTTGTGGTTTTCTAGGGTGCTAAAACCGATGCCGTGGTCAAAATGAAAATCCAAGATGGCTGATGTCAAAATTGTTGAAATTTTTCTTCATGGGTGTCGATTTCGTAGTTTTCTAGAGTGCTAAAACCGATGCCGTGGTCAAAATGAAAATCCAAGATGGCGGATGTCATGCGGTGTTGTACTTTTTAAGTACCTACGGCGCTCGGGTTCACCTCGCCTTAAAATAAATTATGAATAGCTTTTAGCCACAATCTACTAATCTTACGGTATTTCGGAAAATGGTGGAGTATTTAGGAACACAACAACGAGTAATTTTTGCATAAATAGCATAGAACTAAGTAGTAATATTAATCAAATTACATTCGTAAACATTTAACCGCATTCATAACGACAACGGGGACCTTTACCGTCCGTGGTTCTACACGCACTTGACGATCGATACGTTGGTAATGTCCTGAACAAAGAATATTTACGTCCCATCACTACAAACTGTATGCAAGTGCCGTTCGGAGACTGAAAACATAAATTGTTCAAACAACGATAAATTGTTCCACCGAACCGCACGTTACAAAATTTTGTTTGAGTGCGGTTAGTGGAAGTGCTCAGGTGCCGTTCGTCCAAGTGCGGTTCAAATTAGTGCTCTGAGTGGAATACCCCAGTTTCTTTATTAAAATCAGTAACCAATTAGCTTACCCTACGTGGTGGTAATTAGGTAATTAGTATCCTATCATAATCCTATCATCCTTTTTTTAAATAAATAAATAAATAACCCCTTATAAATAAAGTCCTCCAGACCGAATTTGGGCCATGGCGATCAATCTCAGCGGATACCAGACTTCGGCGCGGGAGACATTATAGTGCACAAATGTGTGCGCACATACAGGTGCACTCTCTCTTCCCTCAATCTCATTGTCCGATAGTACGGCAATCCAACACGACCGGAGAGAGATCAGGCACAGGGCCAACTGCTTAACGTGCTTTCCGAGGCACGGGGGTATCACACCGCCAACTTCCATCATACGGGATATTACTGAGAAAGAAACTGAGGCACTCGCGCCTGCGACCACGAAACCAACGGGGCAACCCCTGATAGTGTATGCAATGCAAGCTCAAGCTATCATAAAAATAAAGACACACCTACTAAATAAATGTTCACATTCAAATAATTACTTGTTTGTTCAAATATTACTTATAGTTCAAGTTTCCTTTGGCAATCAATTTGATTGGTTAATCAAAGAGCACAGATCAGATAATGTAGGTACTATTTGCCCACGTGGCTTTTTAATACACGGTTTCCATTATATTTAACGTGCACCCAATTTTTGCTTCGTGCAAAATAAATAAACGTAGAAACGATACGTGCATGTTTTTTTCAAAGTTATTTTTGCAAACGAACGGTTCTCGTTTGTTTTTAAATAGTTATTTTATTACGAAGACCTTCTCAATTACATTACGGAACAACGTATTGTTTTTTTTAACGTACAATATTTAAATGAAATATTTATTCTGCATGAAATAGGTTGTTTTTAGACAATGAAACTGCATCTGTTTTCATTTTATATTGTTCTGATTATATTCGAACAAAGCTTACGAAAACATTGATTATTTAAATGATCTGGTACAGTGGTACACTCTTTAATGGTACAGTAGTATTTGTTTAAAACCTGTTGTGAGGATTTTAAAAAGCAGGCAACAGGATAAGCTTCTCTGCAAACCCAGAATCGTTGCCTTGAGTTAGAAAATATCCCCAAAGACATGTTTAAAACAGTGCACATCATCGATTGGACAATATTTTAATGGAAAACACTATTTTAAGTCGGTAGAAGTACTAACGTTTTCCAATAAAAATATTGCGTATAAAATGATTTTATTTTGTATGAAATAAAACCAATTTCCTTTTTCAGTTGTTGTTACGTAAAAGCCATGCTTAAAAAAGCAAGTAATTTCCACAACAACTTTTCTTCCAAGAATGTTCAACACTTTTCGATCACAAACATTGTGTAAAAATTAGGCCTAATTTTTCGAGATTAAAGCCCGTTTTCACTACAAATCACTAAAAACTTTAATTGCTAATCAAATTTAAAACATCATTCTATTTCTGTCTATCGTTTGAAGACAACAAAGACAGAATTATTTTTTATGTATAACTCCTTAAGTTAGAATTTGCTTCAAATGTCATGATTTCATGAAATAGTCATTCAATAGTGTAATATGCGCTTCGGCCGTCAAGGAAACCGGGGTTTCGTAACTGGTTTCCTTGAAGGCTTTTATATACGTCTACGTAACTGGGAACTTAGAGAGATGTATTGAAATTTTTTTATGATTATAATTCTCTACATAAATATTTGATACGGCCGCGAATCATAATTACATCAACATACAACCTGATACTGACCTTCAAATTGCAAACAACGTAAGAAAATTTGAGTTTCGCGGACTACCCAGCATTACACGCATTTAGGGATTTATTCAAACGGAACTAAATGCTTCAAGTCGTCTCAGGTTCCTGGTTTACCATGAAATTAGACATAGAAGATATTGACAGTCTAATTTATAAGCTTACAATAGTAATGTACTCCATTTGTGGCTGACATGTTGAATGTCAAAGGGAACCATGGTCGGACCTGATGTTATGTAATTTCCTTGCAGGTAGCGTCGTAATTGCTATCTATGTAATCTTATGATTAGTTGGCTGGCTTTAAACGGATTGTTGGCTTAGAAGGGTGAGCAGAGATGTAGGTATTGTGTTGGGTTTATCTTGGTTGTGTTGTTGGGTCCTGTAATATTAATTTTATACAAATTATTTGTGTTAGAACAGCGCCAACTGGTCTCATAAATGTGAATATATTTTATTTTTGGGATACATCATTGCCGGGGAGTAATTTTTTTTTTTTAAACCAACCCAATAATTATATACCTATACTTTATTGTACATACGGCTACACATCAAGCTATACATTTCCAGTTTCAGCTGACCTCGCGTTGTATAGGTTTTTCTTACAATCAGAAGTCAGCTTATACTGGTTATATATAGCTTGATGTGTAGCCGTGTGTATACACCAGAAAAAACGTACCAAAAAAATACGATTATTAATACAAAACATACAATGGGCGGCCTTATCGCTTTCTGCGATCTTTTCCAAGCAACCTTGGAATGGACAGTGATTGCGTGGATATAAAAAATTGGGTTGTCAGTGGTGCAAAATAATACTACAATACTACTACTACTGCTACAATATACTACTACAGTAGGTAGGTATACAGGTTGAAATTGAATACATGCGACAAATCGAAATGGGAGATTGTACTCATCATTATGAACAACTTTTACTATGGGACCAAACCAGAAATCGCGAAAAAAAAAAACAGCTGTTCCCTACATTTTGACGAGTTATGCGAACATAAATGTAGGAAAAACAGCTGATTTTTTTCGCGATTTTAGGTTTGGTCCATAGTAAAAGTTGTTCATAATGATGAGTACAATCTCCCATTTCAATTTGTCGCATGTTTTCAATTTCACCCTGTATAAATATAATGCTGTATAATAGATACATAAATAAATACTCGTACATATTAAATATACATATAAACAAAGAAAATAAAAGATGACTACATATTGTAAGTACTAGCTACGAAAACAAGATCACAACAACAAATGTGATTGTTTTGATTATTTTTTTGGGAATGAACACTAACGAGGAATCTGTTATTTGCCTTTTAAAACAAAGTTGATCTCACCTTTTTCCCCAGAAATAAAGGCCCAAATCCACCGAAACAATAAACAATCAAACTTTAACATTTGCCCAGTCAATTCCTATCTAACTACCAGCCGTACAAACTCCAGTTTATTCCAATCGAACGCCACTAAGCTCACTCGTTCATAGTGACCTATCGTTAACTTTAATCCTCCGTTAGTCCAGCCGTTATGTCTTATTTGTAACACGTACCGCAGCTTTATTTTTCCATGCCTTGTATAAAGGATAAAAGTTTTCTAATAAAGGGCTCCAGCAATCGGTAAGTTTGTGTCGTTCCCCCTTATTGGCTACTGGTGACAATTGATGGCGATAGCTCTTTTTAACTGACTTCGTCGTGAAAGTTTTTTCTGAGCTAACAACACTTAACGAGAGAATGTTGCGTTATTATTATATCTGTGGAACATTCTTTGGGGTCGTGGGAATACTTTTTGTAGGATTACGGTATAGAGCACCGTTATAATAAAGGAGATTTTTGTTTTTTTTTAATTCGAAGTGTCATATGTCTTCATAGTGTCACTTAATTTCTTTTAGAGCTGGTTTTTCAATAGACAGATCATTTTTATTCGTTGAATAAAATTTACGTCTGACAGTTTTTGTATGGAAGAACTGCCAAATATTCGGAATTATTCCTCCGATAAAATTATCTGGCGTGGGCAAAATTAGCCCTTAGTATGTTTTCATTTTTGTACTAGCACCGTCCTGCGGTTTCAACCGCATAAGTGTTGATCCCTAGGGAATATCGGGATAAAAAGTATCCTGTATGTTAGAAAGAAAGAAAATACATTTATTTAGCACAGACTAAAAGACACACAATACACCAAATACATACATCAGATAAAAAATAAAATCAATAAAAGATATTTGCAGGAGAGTGTGCCTCTAGGCTGCGCCAAATAGGCCCAGTTCAGCAAAAATGCCAGACAACTAGTGCCTGACGCTGGTTTTCAACTGGACCTGATGTGTGTGAGGTGACGAAAGTAAATCAGTTTTAGCTGCAACGCGTCGAATGTATGCATACTTAAATAGAATAAATAATATGTGTCAGACAAAAAAGAAAAACATAAGTAGTGTGAATTGTAAGTAGTAGCAGTTCGGTGCAGTTTCTATATTTAGGTCTGTAATTTATATGGTGTGCATAATAAAGAGTATTCTATCTATCTATCTATTGTAAAACATTCCAAGAATAACATAAAAAAATAAAAATACTGATAAATAAATGAACAAATGTTATTCTGATGTGTACTGTAAAGTTTCATCAAAATCCGTTCAGTAGTTTTTGCGTGAATGAGTAATAAACATCCATCCATCCTCACAAACTTTCGCGTTTATAATACATATTAGTAGGATGTTGGCACCTTTGTTTTTATATATGCATTTAATTGTGCTTTTGTGTGTTTTGCTATGTCTTTTGTGTGCACTGAATAAATGGTTTATCTATCTATGTATCAAGTTTTGTTTAGACTTTAGAGCTTTCATATTTATTTTTCAGCTAAGCTTTCTGTAACTGGCCGCCTGAGTTGCTATGTCAAATCGAACAATTTTGATTATCAATGGAAAGTAAATATTTGCCAATATCAAACACTTGTGTCCGCTTGTGTGTGCATTTAGGTACTTAAAACGTGTTTGTCGACTTTAGTCGGTGTAATGGACTGATGATGGTCATAAAATGGACTTTTAAACCAAGTTTAATAGTAATATGATTCACCATGAGGTCCTGCTGGCCTCGTCTGTAAATCTCATCGTGAAAACTTAGGTGAAGTGAACTAGAAGTGAGCTGTCGATCCACGTGATGCTAGAAATCGACACTATTGACGGCTCACTTTAAGTTCATTTCACTAAGTTTTCACGGTGATTTTTTTTTAAAGAATAGATTTTCAGGGTGCTATTCCAAGTTCGGAAAAATTGTTATCGCACACCATTACATAATAAGTCTTTAATGTTCCCACTGCTGGGACACAGACCTCCTTTGAGAGGGTGTGGGCTGTAACCACGCGGGCCCAGTGCAGGTTGGTAGATGTCACATGTCTTCGAGTTTTTGGTTCTAGCTCATGCCGGTCATGCCCCATTACATGGGACTAAAATATAACTTACGAAATGCGAGTGTACTATTGGAATAGCTCTGCCTAACTCTTCCGGGATTACAGGCATTATGTTATGTTATTAATCGCCAACAAGACGCCAATCATTTAATGTATCTAGTTTTATTCTCCCAATCCTTTGATAGACGCCTAATTATTGCTGTCCGTCGGCCATCAGATTACATCTTTGATTATATAATAATCAAAGGATAACATGCTAAACTAACATACGACTAACTGACGTTACATAATACTCATATTTTAGTTAAACGCCTGAAAACACGACATAAATCAAAACTGTCCAATCCGCGCTCGTCACTTTATAAATGACAGCGATCCATTCCTGTTTTGATTCTAATAGTTTGGTAACATGTCGGATAAAAAGCTCAATATATAACGTTTTCGGGGTGTTGTCGTTAGTTAAAAGGGCGAGGTAATATATAAATTAATTTTTAACACAACGCTCCCTGTAATTGGGATTTTGCGTGTCAGTAATGCTTCACGCACAACTCGTACGCGCCTTTTTCGAGGGTTTGTACCTCTACAATCTCGAGTGTTGTGAATTGGGACAAAACAAATGAATGTGGCCTACTATATTACTGTCGGTGCCAATTAAAATTTTCGTTTTTTGTTACTCGCTGTCGCGGAAAAATGCTTTATTGCCAGTTATTGTTACGTGGAAGTTTCACAACGCGTGATATGAACCCCTTGGCGATAATGTGAACACGCTGCTACACAAGTTCCTCGAAATTTTCGTTTTCATAATTTCGGGTCACTGGAATTTTAATCCATACGAATTTTATAAATGCGAAAGTGTGTCTGTCTGTCTGTTACCTGTTTACACTTAAACCGCTTAACCGATTTACTCGTACATGGGAATAGAGATAGTTTGAGTCCCGGGAAAGGACATAGGATAGTTTTTATACCGATAAATTTTGTCGTTGGTTATCAATTTTTCTGTTCCGTTTTTTTTCTTGTCTGTTTATATATGTGTGTACATAAATGGTAAAATAAAATAAATAAATAAATAAACAGCTGTTTCATAGAAAACTGCAATACCTAAGTACGCGGTCAAAATGTACGGAACAGCAAATTTTTCCGACGAAATATTTCAACGTAGGAGGGACCAGAATCATGTACCTACTAAATCCGTGGTAACAGTGGGGTAATTGTGTAACACACTATTAGTAGCAATGGGTTTCACTTTGACAGTTTAACGACATTCATTGCGTTATTAACGTTGTTGAGCAGACATATTTTTTCGAACATATGAAGCAATGGATGAGCAATATCCTTCAAAATGACTCAGATTTAGATTGATAGTGGGTTACCTACGAAATTAGGGTACAGGTTACCTACCATAAATAATATTTTAGCAAAACTTTGTTACCTGCTTGCGACATGCATCTCCGAGTATAAATCTTAGTTCTCAGATATACCTACTGAATATTGTCGTGTCAAAGAACATTGAAACTAAAAGACGTTACCGATCAAACGTACAGTACCGTTGCGGTTCGGAAGCCACTCGGCGCCAAGACATCCGGCAATTCTAACTAGGACCGGCGCGGACGGCGCATTTCCGGCCGCCGGAATGACTTAATCCCCCGTGTTTTAACTACAAAGATTGCCAGCGATAAAAAGGCTTGTTCGTTTTATCGGTTAAACGATATTATTAACTTGCGGAACCTAATAAAGCCGCAAAGTTATTTGGTATTTATGAACTACTTTGACTGAGAAATGAATTCAATAAGTGCTGAAATAAAGCTTAAACAAAGCAACGTGGCAAAATCTTCCAACAAACAATCTTGAAAAAAATGCTGGTCACGCTTCAGTCCCACTTTCTCGCCGTTCCGGGCCGTTCGGGAAGTCCTCCGGTAATTGTGACTAAAACCGGCACGGAAGCTTGCCGGGTCAAGACAACTTAATCCGTCCCTGATTAAGTACACTGGCGGAAAGTCGACTCAGTATAAATCTATATTTATATAAAATTCAAAGTCCTGATTGACTGATATATCAACGCACAGCCTAAACCGCTGGTCCTAGAGACATGAAATTTGGAAGATGTGTTCTATGTGAGGAGTAGGTATCCAATAAAAAGAGTTTTTTGAAATTCCACCCCTAAGAGAGTGAATGGGGGGAGGATGAAATTTCATGCGGACGAAGTCGGGGGCAGAAGCTAGTATAATGTATTTCGTAAGACTTGCATATTCGTTGATTTTTAGTTCCATGATTGTTTGTTGTATTTAATTTGTAGGTACGAGTATGTTTCGTCACCCTTACGATTATAAAATAATCTACCTAGCCCTTTCCAAACTGTGTTGAGGTCGGCTTCCAGTCTAACCGGATGCAGCTGAATATCAGTATTTTACGTAGTAAGACTAGCTCATCATCATCATTCTGCATATTAAGTACTTATTTATTTTTTAGCTTGCCTAGTTGTTAATTTTACTGTGAATACTGTGGTCTCCTGTAATTGAAAGAGCACACCTACCAAATACTTTGTCGTTCATGAAATATGCAATGTTTAGTGTACTTAAATAGTTTTTCGGATATCTTAAAATAAATAAATAAAGTCTCCTGTGCTTATCACAATTTATTCGGGATTACCGCAACATGTCTGTTTCTTGCATACGACTAAGCTAATAACTGATTAGCTTAGTCGTCATCTCGGTAATCACCCCTTTCTAACCATATCATCATTCACACAGTCCACACATCGTTTCTTTGGTCTTTCCCTACGCTTAGTCATCGACATTCATACTCAAAACTTTCCTCACGACGTTTTCCTCATTCCTCTCTATCGTAAGACTAGCTACTTTTTTTTTAGCCTATGCTGTCCCACTGCGGGCAAAGGCCTCCCCAAGTTCTTCCAGGAACTCCTTTCCCGTGACTAGTTACTCGTACTACAAGAAAAAATATATTTTATAACCAGCATCTGCCCGCGACTTCGTTCGCGTGAAATTTGTTGTTCCCCCGCCCCACCCCGTCGCATCGCATCGCCTGCCCGCGCCATTACTTCGTTTTCGATTAGCCTTCCTTCTTATGGTCGGCTCCTAAATGTCCTATCGTAATGTTAAATAGTCTAACTTATAGCCTTCCTTAACAAATGCAAAAATATTTTTTCAAATCTGACTGGTAGCTCCAAAGATTAGTTCAAACAAAATCTTCAGCTTTATTAATAGTATAATATAGATATCGGTTCAAATACACTCCTACTCCGTAATAGTAGTTTTTTTTTATTATTTGCATGGATAAAATATTTGATTTAATAAAAAAGAGAGGAACGCTATACCTATTAATTTCTACATCAAAAATGCTGTTTATCATAATGGAGCTTTTCAGATTTCGGAGATTTAATAATTATGGTGGAGTTACGACAGCCTTTTTATATGAAAATGTTTAACTATGAATAAAATAAACTGTGATTAATGTTTCTCGAAATCGTATTCCTTTTTTTTTTACTCGAGTTATTTTCGTGTAGTCGCAGAACAGACAATGCTTTCGCAGAAACGGTACAATGGATTTTCATGTACTTTCCCAATTGAATATGAACCTTATTCCTTTGTAGTAAAGTTGAAATTCTATCAAAGAAATTTGACAGATTGGGGTAGGTTGATGTGCTGGCCTCTGTACTTAACGTCAAAAAGAAGGCGAGTACTTACCCTTTTCCTTAGCTCGTCTTTTAATAGTGCTACACTCCAAGTTGTATAGATATTTATCTGGTTTTCGTTTTTGCGATCGACATAAAAGTTGACAGAAACAAAACAATGTCGGCTTATAGACGTTGAACAGTGCTGCCACCTATGACGAGCTTTCTGTTTTTAACCCCATTATGAGTGTTTTACGGTACTAGGATTCTGAGCTAGATGGTGCAGTAAAAACACTTTTAACAACATGGAGTATCGCAAAATGGTTCCAATCAAATGCCTGAATAAGCCATTCTCATGGACAATTCCTGGGGAATATATCTGCGGTCATCGAGCCCAGCCCTGTGTGGTTTCTGCGGCTGGTACCTAATCTTCCATCTTGGCCTTTGTCTAGATACTGAAGAAAGACAGATGTTGTTTTGTTTTGGCGGTCTTACCTTACGTAAGCGTAGTAATGGTTAGTCAAACTTTCAACGTTAATAATTGGTATTTAGATACTTTTTACAATTAATTTTGTTGGCAAAAAAATTACAGTCTTCGCCTGTAAAAACATGTTATTTTTATATTTCAATCGGTTGCAGGAAGAGAGAGGCCTTTGAAGAAAAATAATTATTACTTGTTAACGTTATTTTTTACCAAATACCTAATTATATTCAGCAGTGGTGGCCGAGTGGTGACGGCTCTGACTTACGAGTTGTAAGTAGTGGGTTCGAAACCCAATCCAAACAGGCGCTTTACTTTGTGTAAATAATTTCATCACTGCTCTCAAAACGGTGGAGGAAAACATCGTGAGGGAGCCGGCATGTCCTAAGAACCAAAAAATCGAAGACATGTGACATCTACCAAGCCGCACTGGGTCTGCATGGTCGAATACAGCCCACTCCTTCTCAAAGAGAGGAGGCCCGAGTCCCAGCAGTGGGAACATTACAGACTGATTATGCTTAAGTGTATTCATACTACATTTTAGAAAGAAAAATTGTTCATTGTTTTTCCGGCTCTGATTCTAATTACCCTAGAGTATTTTCATTTGCTTTAGTTTGATATCGGAATATTAATTCATCATAGCCATACGAGTATATCCAGCAAATCTGTACAGAGAGCCTTTTACAAAATTGCTTTGGAGTACTTAGTTCCAGAAAAGAATTAATCCGTTCTGTCGGAAAAATATGGTTGCTTTTTTATTTCCTTTGAGTGGCTTCGTATTCATTTTCTCAAAAAAATTATTAAATTATGATTCTTCATATTTTTTTCTTTGTTAGTTTGGAACTTGTGTTTATCAAAGTAGTCCGAATACTGGGATTTTTGCTTTAGTATTACCGTGTATAACTTTAACCGGGTTTTTATGTCAGGAATTTCCCAGTAGCGGCCCGGAACCTGGATTTGTGCCCAGTTGATGGCAATAGGCTCCCCCTCGGATTTAACATAACTGGCGAAATGTGGGTGTACTATAGGTACTATCGCGGACACTCCCGCCTGACCACCACTAAGTTCATTTTTGCTTGCACTCAAAAAATACAAGCGCTTTCTAGTAAGCGCGCCAAGGTCAAATAGTTCGTCCGTATAATTCACAAAAGGAGTACACGTGATGCGTCATTAAGCTGCGCAGTGCAGGTTGCAAGTAATTGCGTTATCGCTTTCTTAATATGTGAAAATTTTAAGGGGGCGTGGCTTGGCGCCGCTGCAGGATTTAGGCGATAATTTTTTAAGTGACCAGTCGGAAATGGCCGCGATGGTACATCTCTGCCTTACCCTTTTGGGATTACAGGGAGGTTATTTTATAATGTAAAGTACCTATGTGTATAATTTTTATTACCTATGTGCTTTTAAGTTGTGCAGAGAACACTATTTTTCATATCTTCTAAGTGGTGTTGGTAACTGGGAGAGTTCGGTCTTCAAAATAGCTGTAACAAACAACATTCCCCCACAAACGGTTTATCTATGGTATAATCAAGTTATGGTCCACGCGTTTTTATTTTTCAGTTTTGTATTTGTGGAAGGCTTGGAAATATGTAAACGTTATACCTAGCGGACGACGGTTTAATAGACGACGAAGGCCCGGATTTTGAGACCTGGTTTATTTAAGGAGGTTTCATTAATTTGTAGGGCAAATCTTGTTGTGTGAATTAGGCCAATTTAATTTTTACTAACTCAAGTGGACTTAGGTCGGAAGATTATAATGGTCCCAAAAGTTATTTCGGGTTCTCTATTTTATGTATTAGTGATAATTTGGAACCAAGAGAACTATAATACAATTCCAAACTCCATAAAAAACATGAGAAACTCAAATAATTAACAGTATTAATTTGTGATTCCTGAAAAAAAATAAAAAATATTTTAGTAATTTTACAACGCCCTAACACGTCTTTTGACGTCAATGGCGAAGGCAGGGTTAAAACATGTACAGTTGGTTTATTTTGTACAAATTGTGACACTACCCTAGGGGGGTTGTCAGCAGATAGTAATATAGGGGTTTGTAAATAATAAGAGCTCGATAACTCAGTACACTTATTATTTATTGCCTAAAATTCCGTGGCCGTCTCAGATCCTGATTACTGAGGTAGTAATGGGTAGGGAACACTGGCCTGAACCGTCTCCAGGTGATGATAGTTCCGTCTCAGATTTGCGGCTCCAGCTCCAGGTTCTATATTAATTGATAACGTCCGCGTAGGGTAGACGTGAATCTCTCTGCAGCAGAGGATCTTCTCCAGGCGTCCTCTTGACGCCGGAACCACGACGTGACGAAATGTTTGAAGGATAGACTAGAATCCTGGAAATCCAGACAGAAAAGGAGGCGTAAGCAAGCAGTGAAGAACCACGTTTCGTAGGTCCAAAGGTCACAGTGTCCCAGATAGGAAGGTAGGAAGAAATACAGCAGAAAAGTAGTTCTAAGAAGTTCTAGAAACACCTCACAGTTAGCACTTCTAATAAAATACATGGAAACTTACCCTAGAGAGATTTCGCGAAGTATTTACCAAAATTATTTAATTACGTTCGGAACGAACGACACAGCCTTCACCTCGAACGCTCTCAATTTCACTAGTCATCATCCTTCCTTACCAAGCCCAACCGAATCGCCACTCCTCGGCGACGCTCGGTAACGATCGTTTTAGAGATGCGCGGGCGCATAGAACGAAAACCCTTTTGGATAATAACCGCTCGAAGGTTCCGTATATTATTATTTAATTTTAATGTTGTATTTAAGTGTTAGGTTAACTTATAAATATTATGCTAGGTTATTTTTTTGATAGTTTTGTGTAAATACTATAGTTTTAAGTGTACATAAGTTAGTTATTATTAAAGGTACTTAGACTAAACTCCTTAAATTTGTAACTTGCAATGTGCAACGTTACAAAATCTTACCGTAAAAACATAGATGAAGTGAGTTTGTAGGTAGGAGCTATCAATAGTGTCAATCTCGAGCATCAGTTGGAATGACAGCCCACTTCATACTCACTTCACCTATATTTCCACGGTGAGACATTTACAGAATAGATCGGCTGCTGTTCAAGGATTTTATATCAAAGATCATTTGTGTTCATAAAGATAGTTGCTAGCTTCTACACTCGCCTGAGTACCTCCATACTCGATACAAGACGGAAAACTTGCTTTATGGTCCTTTTTTTTTTACTTTATTTTTTGTGTTTATGTTCTTTTTTTGCGTCATGTTCACCGCAATTAACGTTTTTTCTTTCTTTCTTTCAAAACAAACAAATTATAAACTCCAAGAAGATGCAAAAGCAAACCTAACGCAATGACACTCAAACAAGCAAACCGGGAATTAAAATGAAAAAGATTAGATTAGTCGGTATCCTAGCTTAACTTTTTTAAAGGAATATCCGATCAAACGGCGATGCAAACTAATTCCGAAGAGCAAATTCGAAACTCGCTTAAAAGGAAAAAAAGAAGATTTCCTATCTACCATCTGCATCGGACTAGTAAATTGGTAATCTATTACACCGACGATTTGGCGTGATGTCGTTTATCTCTCAAAGAGTACACTCTAACCGATGAAAACTTCGTATCATACAGTTAGTAAGTTTCCTACTACGAAGTTTCGCTAAACGTCAATGGTGATTAGGCTAGCCTTTATTGGTCGGAAATATTTATTTGAAACTAGCCACCGCTCCTGCTTCGCTTGGCTTTTACAACTAAGGGCTGATTTTTCCAACGCTAGATTATTTTATCGGAGGAATTATTTTGAATTTTTACAAAATCAAAATCAAATCAAAATCAAAAGTCATTTATTCAAACTAGGCTGAGAATCAGCACTTTTCGAACGTCAAAATTACATAAGACAGTCCCCCAAAACGCCAGCCCTTCACCACTTCCTAGTGCTTTCGCTGGGGAGAAGAAGTGGCGCAACAAACTGCCCAGCTGCACAGCTGTCTGTTCAGTTATAAAATACTCGACTGTATACAAAACTAGATCTGCAAAGTATCTAATTAACATTACAGGACACAGAACATTCAATAAAATTATTTGCCATATGTTAGCTAGCCACGCCAATATACCAACAAATACCATAAAAATCTATACGTACTCAAGCTAAAATAAAAATACTAAATCAAAAGTAATAAAAAATAAAATAATAAAAAAAAACTACCTAAATAAAAGCCTCTAGGTATAAAGGGCGTGACAACTTACATATTTATGCAATGCTGGGTTCTGTTTACATAGCTGTCACTTGAAGTCACAAATGATCGGTGTTTACAGTTGGTTACAGTTCTTCCATACCTAAAAACTGTCAGATGTCAATTTTATTCTACGAATAAAAATTATCTGTCGAATGAAAAATCAGCCCTTAGCAAAACATACATTTCCTGATCATTATATAGTCTAAAAATCTCGCGAAAAAACCAGCATGTCCTAAAACCAGAAATTCGAAGACATGTGACATCTACCAAACCGCACGGGGCCTGCAGGCTGCATGACCCACTCCTCACAGAGAGGAGGCCTGTGTCTCAGCAGTGGGTAGATTATAGGCTGATTATGCTATGTAGTTTAATGTTAATTTATTACACATGTAAACCATCCGGAATAAATTCTTTAAATCATGGCGAAAACTGCATCAAAATCCATTGCGTATTTTAGAAGAACAACGCGATCACACAGACAGAACACGAAAAGCGACTTTAATGTGGAATATCTATAGATTGCGATTCTGGGAATAACATTAGAACCATTTCAATTTGTGTTAATACCTGACGGGCAATTCTCGTAATTTTAAAAACGTTCACAGTCTGATCTCAGTCGCAATCTGTCAAAAATACCTGTAATTTCCCTACATTTTGACAAGTTTTTGACATTTGTTTGTCGCCGAGATGAGACTGCGACTAGATTTTGAACATTTTAAATTACGAGAATTGGTCTTCAGATATGTAAGGTAATTAAAACATCATTTTCATTCCTATTTGTACTAAAACACAGTTGACTAAAACGCTTTACATTATTTAAGTGTCACAAAAATTAGTAGATTAGTAGATTTTTTTTCAACAAATTTTCTTAAAACAACTAAGTTCACTGACAGCAAAATATATTCGTGTACCCAAAGTTAAATTACTAAGACACCACCACTTATCCAAACTTCGTGCGTACTGCATCTGAGATTCAAATAAAATTAATTCTCCCAAACTGTTGTGACAGCTGAGACAAGCATTCTGTTTTTATGACTATGTAAACATTAAAGTTGATTAAGTAGTTTACTTACTAACGTTTGGAATTAATTTTCAGGACCCGCTATTATCCTGAACTCCGCTGAAGACAATAGAAAGAAAGTTTCATAGACTAGTGTAAATAAAATTAAAGTGGTTTAAGTATTAGTGTGGGTTTGAACCTGGCGTCTTCCTGTGCGAGCGGCAGACGGTCGCATTGAGTGAAATGGTCAAGGTAATTCCTAAAACATAATATATATGAATTATTCACCGCTCTCAATTTACGCCACGCTAACCCTTTCGTGTGTTCTATGTAAATACATTTCTAAATCACTCACTCACTGGCCGCATAACAAAATCAAATATACGGTTTAGGTGTGTGGAATGTATGAATTTTTGTTTAGAATTTCAAATTGTGTGTCGCACTTTTTTCTACTCACTTTTTAGCTGGCTTTCCCACGTCTTAGCGTAGCGTTAGAAACGAGTGTTTCGTGCTGAGACTAACATAACATACCTAATATTTATTTTGGTGTTGTGTACTAGATAGTTTGCAACAAGGATTAAAATAATATATCGATGAACAATTCAATAAAATTACAACATTTATAAATTCATTATTTTCTCAACTCTTACAGTAAATTATAATTAGTATTATCTTGAAAGTAAATTTAATAATTGACCTTCAACAGAATTGCAAATTTATGATAATTCTAATTTACCACTATCCTCTCACTGTCTGCCTTCACACTGAACTTGAGCACAAAACAAAACACTTTCCAACAACACAGCACTTTTCAAATATACGAAATTATACAAAAGTACAGCATTCTCGTTCGCTGGCGCTACGTTAAACTCTGTGTGTAGTCAGGTTTCTCGATGTTTAACATTTAACATAACATACATTGTGTTCTGCCTAGTTTTGTACAAGTTTCAGTAAATATTTCAATTCTCTGATTGTTCTGCCCCGGTATTTGCCAACTGTAGAACAGTAGCTATTTCATTTTTCCCTTTTGTTACCTCGTTGTCGATTACTTATGGAATGTTATTTCAAGGCACTAATTAACTCAATGTTTTACTAGTATGTGTTGTCCTAATATTATATGTTTCCTGTGTTGTGATCGCTTTGTTTAAATACTGAAGTAACGCAACTGAAAAATTCAGACCTTTAAAATAAGTGGAGTTCCGGAAAACTTAAAAAATATATTTGAATGGAAGCGTACAAATTGGTTCACTTTGTTTATTTTGCTTTTGTTTATATTAACTTAATTAAATTCGGCTCTGAAATGCCTATGACGGAGTATTTTTGACATGTGCATTGTTTCGATCACCGCGAATTTCAATCATTGTTAATAACATTGAAATATTTTCGTCGATATTAAATATTTGGTTCGGGGTAGTGGGGGTATGGGTGGGTACTGGGGTCGTATGTAGAGCATATTTTCATATTAAATGAACATTTTGTGGTGAGTACTGTTATCCGGTTGTAGGTATATTAATTCTGCGCCATGTAAAAGCTCATTACAACTGAGGTTGGTGGACGTGCGGTTTGTTTTGTGTCTTATTTTAATCCGCTGTGTTTGACAGGTTTAATTTAATGCGGTCGGCAAATAATT
The DNA here is from genome assembly GCA_963669345.1 of Gortyna flavago. Lineage (NCBI taxonomy): Eukaryota > Metazoa > Arthropoda > Insecta > Lepidoptera > Noctuidae > Gortyna > Gortyna flavago. The sequence continues at coordinate 13,447,264 of OY770131.1, read as the reverse complement.
TTAGCAAGAGTGTAAGTTTTATTAATATTTGCTTTTTGGTCGATTATACGGTTGTTATGTGTGTCGAATTATGTCAGCATATTTGACGTTTTGTGCAACGTGTAATTAGCACATTTTGGATTTCGCGGAAAGGATGATTAACTGTTAATAGCAATAATTAATAACGCAAACGATCCATGATTAATTACACATAAAATAACGCGAACGCATTTCTATTATTAGAGAGATAACCATCCTCTTAGTAGGTGAAATTCCTAACAATTTATTTATAAATAAATAAACAACCCTAACACATTATCAACTCATTCCTAAGAACGTGCTACACTTCAACAAAAAACATAACAATATATTTATTCATGCATCGCAAGTACACGGCAACGGTAACACAAACACGGCAACACAACTCAAACAAAAGATTTATATTCAAAAGTAACACATCATTGGCTGTTACGATTTTTTTCCACTGGCGCGGCCCCTTCCCCCTTTCCACCTCGTATCACTTCTCGCAAACGCGTTCTTTATCCAATTATCCGAAGATAAATCTCACCTGCGACTGCAAAGGAAATAACGTAGGAAAACGTTGTGTTAGGGAAAAGTTATATTTTCACAAATCCAAGCTTTTTTCTGAACGCTCGACTTACAGCGGCGACGTCACGTCCCTTTTGTTAAGGTTTTGTTTTGAATTTAATTATTGCTACGTGTTCATCTTTGAGATATGCAGTCTGGAATTTAATTGTAAACAGAATGTGTTTTGTAAACTTATCGTTATATTGTATAACATCTCAAACTGTCATTTATATTGGTGATACTAGCTTCAGCACGCAACTTCGTCCGTCTGAAATTTCTTGCTCCCCCAACCCACCCCATCGCATCACTTCACCTGCCCGCGTTATTATAGGTACCTACTTAGTGTTCGCTTAGCGTTCGTTCAGATTTTTTTTTTGTTCGGCTCCTAAGGGTCATAGCGTGATGTTACATAGTCTATGGCCTTCCTCAAGAATTGGGCTATCAAATGCAAATATAATTTTTCAATTCCGACTGGTACTACCAGAGATTAGCGCGTTCAAACAAAAAAAAAAAACTCTTCGGTTTGAAACCACGTGAACCATAGATTAAAAGTTTCCACGAAACTGCAGCTTATTTTTTTTTCGGGTGTATCTATCTCCTCGTCCCGCAAAAAACCCATTTCAATGTTGCCACAGATTTTCCTGTACGACCTGGATTTAATCTGAACCCTTAAACCGTTAGTAGGTCAAAGCTTTCCACAGAGTTCAATACTGCTAATCGGATTTCATAAAACAGAAAGTACTCTCTCGAAATAGAAACAAACCATCTTGAATGAAATCGGGGAAGAGCAAATCAATAGACTGTAAACAGTCAAAGGAAATGCAAGAATATATATCACACTATAATATTATGAAGGCGAAAGTTTGTGTGTGTGTGTGTTTATATGTTTGTTACTTCTTCACGCTCAAACGGCTGGACCAATTTTGATAAAATTCTGTATTGATGTACCTGACACCCTGGATTAACATATAGGCTACTTTTTATACCGATATTCGCACGGGATCGGCACTTACGCGAGTGAAACCGCGCCACGCCGCTAGTTATTTATAAATAACGACTTTGCTAATTACCTATTAATCAGGGAAGCAATACCTTTCGGCCTCTTTTGTTTAGGAGGGGGATCGTTTTTCATCGACAATTTTGACGACAATCTTTAATCATTAAAGTCCCTATCGAGTGTTGTTTGTAACACTGTGTTGTATAATATCCGGCTTAGGATTGGCGACCGCTGGTCCTTGGGACAAGGTTTTCCGATCCCTGGTTCTTGGGAAAAGGTTTTCACCTAGCAATAAGCTAGTTATATTTTTGAGGTGTAACAGGGTGGCAAGAACATCGAGGCGCAACCTTTTACCATTATTTCAGCACATGTTTCTAGATCCCCGTAGCGTAGTTTTTTTTTCATTCATCATAAAAATAAAAAAACTCAGAAAATACCTCACCTTTTTGTACCTCAAAAGGAAAAACGGAACCCTTATAAGATCACTTCGTTGTCCGTCTGTCTGACCGTCTGTCAAGACCCTTTTTCTCAGGAACGCGTGGATTTATCAAGTTCAAATTAATATCAAAAACCCAGGGCTGCAATCCCTTGAAGCAGTGAAAAAATCAAACTTCTAAGTCAACGCAATCAAAGGATACCGTGCGCTTAAGTTCCGTTTATGCCGCATATTTTGACACTCGCAAGGGAATCAAAACCTATAGGGTACTTTCTGTTGACCTAGAATCGTGAAATTTGCCAAGAAGCAATGTCATGTAGCTGTGCAAGTAACAGGCTGCACGTCGATGTCGCTGCATTTTATTTGTTTCTACTTAAACTATACGAAATTAAAGTCATCGAGTTGCAAATATTATCTAGTGACTCGTCAATAAGGTACCTATCAGAATACACTCAAATATTTACTAAAAGCCTGTCCAGTATCAATTTAATTCAAAATCATTTGATGTTGCAGTCCATTATTATCATCAATTTCAGTACTAAACGTCTACAGGCTCTGACGTAACTGTCTGTTAATTCCAAGCCATATCACATTGACTGACAAGACTGTAATGTCTCAGAAAATTCACAGTATTATCGAAACCATCTTCGTTGAAGCGAAGCGAACCGATTAAATTTCATATGCTTCCGCGATTCGCCAAATTAGATCGGCACTCGAAACGGTCAAAAGTCGACACCGGGTCCTCCACGATGATATGACGCTATCCGTCCTCTTCACAATCACGAGGAAATTTAAAAAGTAAGCCAGACGAGTAATCTGTTTGTACGCGTTGGTTCTGTACTTGAAAATGGTATTAAGATTGCCAGTATTTGCACAAGTAAACGATTCTTTAATTTAGATTTAGTTGTTTACGTTTAGATAATTTGTGTTGTGGCTATCAAAGTTTATTTTTACTCTCCACGTTTTTCTAATAAGTACTAATTTTTGATCCTATAACGAATAAATGTAAAGCGCGAAAATTATCACTTTTTCTCCAATTTCACAAACTACAAAACACGCATTTATTTTAAAACGAACTCCCCCAATTCACTTACAGGCACCATAGAATATAATATCGTTACATTTGTTTTGTTCGGGAGGTCCACACGGCGCAACCGACAGGTAAATATTGGGCTAAGATTAATAGGGTCCCGCAACGCTGCCCGCGGTACCCAGAAAACGGGAAGGAGATTTTCTCCCTTTTGCGGATCGGAAGCAGATCCCATTTCCTCTGACTACATCAAAGTGAGATAGCAATCGGTTTTTTATTCGAATCAGCAATATTTTGAACGACGTCAACTAGTTAGTGGCTTGTGGCCTGATCGGGTTCCTCCGATAGGTAAATACTCCGTCGTCTCGATCCTCCGGGACTCAATTTGCATCGAGTCTTATTGAGGAGAACGTTTATGTTTATTACCTGACTATCCCGGATTACTTTCTACACTAGCGTTTGTGCACAGATGTTGTAGGTTCGTGGCAATTAGGTGTCTTGTGAAGTAGTGGGTGAATGGTTGGATTTGCAATGTGCTGTTTATTGGCATTGTCAATTAGTATTCTGTTTTTATTCTGTAGTTTCACTTTTCTAACAATAAATTGACGAATGCTACTTTATGTAGTTAGGGCAAGTTAGTACTGTTGATCTGCCACGTCTTAGGACGTGGGGTACCTAATTGATGAAAGATCATTTATGTAGTTAGGCCAAGTTAAGGCTACTGTTTTGTTATCTTTATACAATACCTAAGACCAATGCTCGGCCTTTCTCTGAGTGAGGGTCTTTTTCTGCAGTGGGACAGTTACAGGTTGCGATTATTTAATCTTATTTAATAAACGACCAATAAATGAAGGTAAGAAACAAGTATTTTTTTTATGTGTGCCAAAAGCTCTACTAAGAATTTGTTTATTATATAACGTCACGGCCGCAATTCTCAAAGGATAAGGCAGAGGTGTACCTACAGTACACTTACATTTCGCCAGTAATGTTTAAGTCCCATGTAATAGGGGGCGACCCTATTGCCATCAACCGGACAAAATTCAATTTTTTTTTTATTTACATGACATTTACCACAAATTCCTATTAACACATTACACATGTAGGTAAAAGAATTACCTACGCTTTTTTGGCCAACACATGTTGGTAAATTGGTGAAGCTGATTGCTGCCCTCAATCGGGTGCCAACAAGTAAATTCAATTGCCTTTTAATGACGAATTTTTTTGAATGTCATTAAGAGAGCTGGCGTCGTCGCGTTTGGTGTTCATCAAAAGCATTGTTTAATCAACAGCCGGTGTGCGTACTTATTTTAAGAATGAACTGAAATGAAATTGTAGGTAGGTACCTACCTACTACTCACTTACTTATTGCAAAAATTGGAAAGCATGTTGTTGTCAACCTTATGCTTTGAGTGCTAAATAAATACACTTGAAAGCATCCGACCAAAATCTTTTTCGTGATACGGCAGCTTTGTTTTTTTATAATGGTATCGCTGGATAAGGTGTTTTGGTATGGGTAAATCAATAGCATTAGGGAGTAGAAACTTCCAATCAGAAATCAGCAACTAATCCGATAAAAACACCAAAATCAGATCCCGTCAACGTTTTCCCTTAACGGGAACACCAAAAAAAATCCAATAAGATTAAAATATTACAAACTACCATCTCACCTGGTAAATTATCCGCCAATACCCCAGGGCTTGGTGTAAAGTTTACATTTAACAGCGGCGGTACGCATGCGCGGGGTTCGTCTCGGGTGACTAAGTGATGTATGGGCCCGGGGTGCCGCGCTATGCGCCGGAGCGGAACCACTCGCACGACCCGCAGGATCCATTTGGATCCATCCTTTTGCCCTCAAACTCGCGCAGGTAGGCCGTCATTTTTATCAGGTAAGAAAAGGGTGTATAAGTACTGACTGAATAAAAACTAGAACATGAGTACTAGCGACTCGCCGTTGCTTCGCACGGTTTTCACAATATAACAAAACATCTAGATTTCTTTATTATATTAATGTATTACATAAACCTTCGAGAATAAAATCTTAAATGATGTTAAATTCTCTAATTGATTTTGATAAAATGTATCAAAAATAGATGTCTACTAGGTATAGAATAACAACGCGGTCACACAGACAGACACGATAAACGCTTCAATTTCCGCTTTTATCCTAAAACTCGCGTAGGTAAAGTCTATTCAAACTTATGTTTCAAATTAATATTATTCCAAGTTAAACAAATATCAACTTTATTTTAATGGTACTTAATTAAGTTGATTTTAGTGACTAGTAATATTGAAAAAGTTATAAAAATGTTAGAAGTTATTTTGTGGAATTTAAAGTTATTTTTCCATTAACTCATATTTGTTTACATTTTTGGCAATTTTTTATATTTATTAGGTACATAATGAAATTATTAATACGGACTATATTAAAATTACGACTTTGAATAATTTTTCTATTTTATATAAATTTTCAAATCAAATCGGATCAGTTTATTGCAAACATGTTGTACATAGGTTGGAATCAAATTAAAAGTTTAATACATGTACACTGTAAGGGCTCTTAAAAACAAAACAAAATTGAATAAATTACTTTACATATAATGTGAAATTTTTACTAAACTATTTCCACAATGGCATTGATTTGTTATGCACTCGAATGCGTAAATTAATAGGTATACCTACATTTTTTGGAATTTACGATAAATGTCTATTTCGCTTTGTGGCAATCCATTCTCACTTATTGTATAACTTCATGGGTTGGGGCTGCTAAAACAGTCCTACTGCCATTAGAACGTGCGCAGAGAGCTATCCTTCAGGTGACCTTTCGCCCATTTAGATTTCCCACACACGAGCTTTAGGTACACGGCATGTAAGGTTTTAACCGTGCGTCAACTATTTATATTGAATATAAATCTACATCAGCATAGCAAACTTCCTTATATCCCAATTCCTATAGATAAGAGAATAAAAGACTTGGTTTGCATAAAGCCTCAAACTAGACATACCTTTATAAATAAATTTTATGTATTTTTAGGTCCGTTGTTATATAATAAAATCAATAAGTCCCTAAGTATATATATAGTATAAATTATAAAAAAAAGTGAAATGTTGAGTGAATACTTAGCGACATTTAATTACTCAGACACTGAAAAATATAAGTAATACACTTGATTTGTTTTAGGCATAGTTAAATATTTTTTTCATAATATTAATAAGTAACTTTGTAATGATGTAACTTCCACGTAATTTATATGTGAACTAACTCGTATGAATAAAATTATTCTCATTCTTGTTATTCTAACATGTCCGCACTATGAACGTACTTACCTTTACAGTCAAGATATTTTATTTAAATTCTGAGTCTGAGGAGGACCAAATATTTAATTTTGTAGTTCCATCAAAAATCATAATATCATACATTTTCTACTTCTAGGACTTCAATCAAAATTCTTGGTTGTACCAGGGCAATTGATGATAAAATTTGCATAGTCGTTTAGACATTAATGTAACAGCTGTTTACATCATTCTGCGCTAGTTGTAAGGCTAGTGACACACTGTGTAACCAGGCTATTGCAGACGACTCGGGGAATCCACACTGAGTTACAAAAATAATGGAGTTCTGAGGTAACAAACATAAAAAAACAACCGATTTGAGAACCTCCTACTTTTTGAAGTCGGTTAAAAATTTGTTAGTTTATTATTTTGAATGGAGCAGACCTATTTTCAAGCATAATGTCAAGTTGTCTTATAAAACCAGCACCCTAATCGCGTATCACTCTATCAATCTCAATCTGAATCATCTTGAAGGATGTTGTTAATCCATTCCCCATAGATGCGACTGAAATTAGTATTTTACATTGACACGATTACAGTAGGTAAGTATACCTGCATCTTACTTACCATATCTTCTTACTAAATATGAAATTTGCTGCTTATTTATAATATCTAAGACACTTTTCTAATTATATTTTCCAATTACTTTACAAAACCGTAAAGTGATCTAGAGAGTTTATCTAGACTGCGTTTTTATTAGTCGCAGCGGAGGGAGGGAACTGCCGTTGTATATTGTGAATGGGCTGGGCTATATACGAGAAATTTATGTTCTTTGTACTCAACCGTGACTTTCAAATACCAATACTTTACATAATTTTACACTCGTCGTTGTTTTACACTTTTTCCCAACTTTGCACGTACTTCCATATCTTTGCATAATAAGATCATCTTTACCGGAGCATCCTCTACTTATGCAAAAAATTTGATATGTCCAAAACATGTTAATGTGCCACTAGTCGATATTTTTTCCATACAAATTTCGGGAGAGTATTACTCCACTGTTTGACATTATGCATCCAAAATCAAACATGATATCGTTTTGAATTATTATTAATTGTGTCTGTACGGAAAAGGAATACTAAAATAAAAAGCCATTAAAAAGTTATGAGCCAACAAAGATTCGTTTTTCTTGCTGTTTTTTACGTAACTTTGGGTGTAAATAAGTAATAAAAGAACTGTAAAATCTTCAAAACCAAGTCCGTATCGACAAAGCTCAGTTATCGAAGAGTTTAATAAACTTTATTTATAATTGATTTATGCAGTGGTTTTTTCACAAAACTCGATTTTCCAAAGCACTTTTCGAATTGTTTTACGCGCCTATCAGTTCGGAACGGTGTTTCTGTGCGTGAGAACTAGACGTTGTGAGTGTAGACTAGCGTGTAACTGCTCATCACTGATACTAGCTCTGTGAGACACGAAGCCAGGTGAGACAGCGTGCTTTTTGGCCATGACTAGCGAGTTCGAGCTCGCGACTAGTTTACTCTTAAGGGCTATTTTTGTCTGCTTTACTAGCACAGCATTATACAGGGTGGCGCGACGCGCAATCTGTTACCATGGATTTAGTACATGATTTAGAACGTTTCATAAAAAAAAAATGCTGTCCATACGTTTTGACCGGGTAGGCAGTTTTATATCAAACAGCTGATAATTTTTTGATAATCGTCGAAACATTTCGACGCTAGAATCATATGCTGAAGTCATGGTCACAGTCTTCAGTCACTGCTACCCTGTATATTGTGTCGTAATGTCAATACCGCAGAATAATATTCAGCCATATTTTTTACATGTAAGACCGAATTAATAATGTGACTCTGACATTAAATTGAAAAAGAATTGATTTATATTTCATAGACATCTACCTAAAACTTTTTTCAATGACCAGAAGGCCAATTCTCGTAATTTAAAACGTTCAAAATCTAGTCGCAGTCTCATTTCAGCGACAAACAAATGTCAAAAACATGTCAAAATGTACTGAAATTTGAGGTATTTTTGACAGATTGAGACTGAGATCAGACTGTGAACGTTCTTAAAATTACCAGAATTACCCCTCTGGTCATTGAAAAAAGTTTTAGGTTGATGTCAACTTGACATTCGTTCAAGGTGTATGCTATTTTGATCTTTGTTATCAAGTCATTAATTATAGTTTTGTATGAAATAGTCTGTTCAGTGCCGTAGCTTCAAAAGGTAATAAGTCTCCTGAGTTGACAAAGGAAAAAAAATATAACTTACGAAGATATAAAAATACTGAACAGAAAAAAATAATTGTCACAGAAAACGATTCAAAATGTTTACTTTTCCTAAAGACCACTGATTTAATTCCTTCAATAAACAAGTTTAATTAAATGGTTAACCAGATTTTAACTGATGGTCTTAATGCGAAATTAAATTACCCCTCAGAAGATCCCAAAATTAGTTTGACCTAGACAATGGTGGAGTGAGGGCGAATGTTCAAATATTTGTAGGTTTAGTCAGGCGGCGGTCGTAAACCGGAGATATTGAGTATTGTCTCAAAGAGATTAGTTTCCTTACGTTTCTGTGTTGCTGATAATGTTCGGAATCTGCCCTTTATAGTCTATCCCGAATGAATTGCGCTTGATAGTTTTTTGGTTTTAGTTTAGTATTTTCAATAAACGTACTCGTAGTAGACTAATTATTTTTTGTTTAGCAACCGTTTTACAAGCTGACTACTTATATATCTTATCTTCTATCTATATAAATAAAACAAAGTCGGGTTAGTTACACTCTTTATAACTCAAGAACGACTGGACCGATTTTTATGATCTTTGATTTGTTGGATGAAAAAATTAAAAAAAAAATATAACAAAGATAATTCATCAACCATTCCAACCAATCATTTTCTCATACATTTTGAATGGAACGGCTTTTTGATGATATCTCGAGAACGGATTTACTGATTTCGATAAAAAAAATTTCGTTCGTCGAAAAGTATCCTCGCGCAATTTATTGATTCTGAGGCGGTACGAAGTTCGCTGGGTAAGCTAGTTTCTTGAAACACAAAGGCTTTAAAGATAAAAACAAACAAGTAAATTAATTAATATCAATTAACACGTCGAAGTGACGAGCAGCCCGCCATATTATGTGGTCACACTGTCAGTACAACGAGCGGCTTCAATAATACGAAAGCAAATACATGGAGCTAATTAACTAATTAGCCAACACTGTGCAGTTTGGGTCAAATTTTTAAAGCTCAAACATCTAATTCTATTTTGACCAGTAATTAATTTTGTACACAGAGATGACATGTAACCTAATGTGACATGGTAGGGCTAAATTAATAACAGCCGCACGAATCGATCGAAGGTTAAGCTACACTTGCCGAGGCCAGGCCGTGGATGACCATCCATTACATAATATCGAGACCTCTCCGTGCCTCGGACAACACGTTAAACCGTAGACCCCGGCAGGCATTTGAAGATTTTTGACCGTCATTACAAGTAGGAAGCCTGAAAGTCTGACAACCAGTTTTACCAACAGGTAACGTATTACCTAGTAACTGGGTTATGGAGGTCAGATAGGCAGTCGCTGGTATTCAGCTGAATCCAGTTAGACTGGAAGCCGACCCCAACATAGTTGGGAAAGGGCTAGGCAGATGATGAGATGGCACGTTTTGTCTTTGCTACGATTTTATTGTACAGAGGCCAGCACATCAAGCTACCCCCAATCTGTCAAATATTCCCAATTGAATATGAACCTTATTCCTTTGTGGTAAAGTTGAAAATCTATCAAAGAAATTTGACAGATTGGGGTAGCTTGATGTGCTGGCCTATGTATAAGGTTATTATAAATTGGTTAGCTAAATAAACACGACGAAATAAAAAAAAATAAAAGACGGTCAGAGGTCAACAATCGTTGTTAGTGTTGTCACCTAAAAAAGCATGAGGTGAAATATATGATGCATGTAACCGCCTCTCGCCACAATTACGTTTGTCAAAACCCGCACATTGGCTGCTACTTCGTCAACCACCCGCATCGTTATACAAGTTCGCGTTGATTAAAGATATCAGTTTCGTGAACCTTTCATTAGCAATGGCACAAAGGCAAACGCAATTTCATCTTGGGTGACATCTGGAGGTCTTATCATAAAAGGGCTGCATCTTAAGTTGCCGAATTGGACGGTGAAGTCTTGGTACAGACGGGAGATAAGGATCTGAGTTGTGTATTTATGTCTGTACCTGTCTTAGGTGAAGTTGAATTTAATGTTGGATTATTTTGTTAGTGTAAAATGAGGTCTGAGATAGACTTAAACTTTTTGACACGTATTTTTGAAAGGGACTCTAGCATGGACCTATCTTGATTCTAAATAGTTTTCGTACTAATCTATTCTTTTTATTATATTGCTGAGTGTTAGTATTACAGAACAATGATGACACTGACAGCTCATGAACGCAGTTTAGATGTGCTGATTGCGTTCAGTTTCATTGGTGAAATCCGCCCACAGTCACCAGTGACTAGCCAAGACTTTTGAATTGTCATAAGATTTAACTAAATCGCACCATGAATAATCATAACATTTACTTTTACCTATGTATATTAAGCATCTTGTGGTAAGGGATCATTGTTCCATACGTAATCACAATTATTGACCAAATATAAGAATTCTGATCCTAAACAAACATTGGTGAATGTGGAGCAAATATATGATTTTGAGTCCTAAGCTCTATCCTAACCTAACAATGATATGTTGACCTTTGACCACGTGTACCTACTTATCTTTAGTAAAGAGTAGCATTAGTATAATAGCATGGCTATGTCTATACATATCACAACATAATATTGTAAAACAAAGCCCCCGCCGCGTCGTTCAGTCGGTCTGAACGCGATAAACTAAAAGCTATCGAATAGATTTTCATACGGTTTTCACCAATGTACGGAATGATTCGTGTGGAAGGTTTAAGTGTATAATTCATTAAAGGTTTTGTTTGAATTGGCTGTAATATGACGATAATTGTTGGAAGAGGACGGAAAAATCATGCCGACCTGCCGTGCGCCGCGTAATAAGAGAGTTATATGAAAACAATGTATTACGGAATTAATTATTATTTGTAATCGATCAGGTTTTTTTTTCTTAAACCTACAGTCCGGCCGTCGAGAAAATGCTTCTTGACGCCTGGCAGTGCGACAATTCTAGTAACTAATAAAGATCAAATTCGCAAAACACGTATTTGTTTCTATGAAACTGACAGGTATCAAGACCGCATTCTTTCGACGACCGCACTATAGTAAGTACCTATATCTTTCTTGAAAATTTAGAATTTACGTTGTGAAAATTTTTTAACTAAGTAGATATCCTTTTCATCCTGCTTTTCTCTAAACCGTGTAAGCCGTCATGAATCCGTCGAACAAAAAAAAAGCTTTGAAAGTGTTATTCAATAAATTTTTAAAAACGGACATCAAAATAAAAAGAAAAGTAGGTACTTACGTTGCTAGCGGAAAATGCAAAATTTTTTTTTCAACATAAATATTTAATGATATTCATTACATAGATGGACCACTCCATTATTTTTCATTTCAATAAAATAGTTTTCAAACAATAGGTTTTCATAATTGAAAAGGAAACTAAAATATTTTTCCACCTATTGATGAATCACTGTAAAATTGGATCCTATTATGCTTTTGTTTTACAGGAAATTAACAAAATTCGTTTGTAAATGGTGGATATATATTTTTATTATTGTAAACTCGGCAAAACTAGTTGTTTATCAAATTGGCTACCAACATAATTATGATTTCCCCACTGCTGGGACATAGGTCTCTATGATAGGGAGTGGGCCATAATTATACCACCACGCGGGCCCAGTGCGGGGTTGGTAGATATCAAATCTCTTCTATTTTTTGGTTCTAGGACATGCCGATGACATACGATGTTTTCCATTCACCGTTTTGAGAGCAATAGTGGTAAAATAATTTACACAAAGTTAATTGCTGTTCGAATTTTCTTATAAACATTAAGTTCAATAATAACAATATATCATTCGTATTTATGGTTTCCTAGTTAATTTTATTTTATTGTTTATACGTAATAATAATTCACTGCAATTGTTGTTGAAATTGACGTAGCTCAGGAGAATTAGGTACGCTCAAAGTGCTCAACAAACTCAAAATTATCATGCTTGTACAAGATCTTTTAAGCTACATTTATGAACGAAATTCTGTTAAGGTACATTTCATTTAGAGGGTGATCAAATAAATTCGTTGTTTCGAGCATACAAGTCTTTATTAATTTAACTTTGCAAATAAACATTTTCAATTTGAATTTAATTTCTTCCACAAAAATATTACCTAGTTATTTTGTACAATTTAATTAAAATGGTTTTTTATTTATTAATTACGTATTCACAGAAGAATTTTCCTAACAATTTATATAAGCGAAATTACGTATTACTTACGAAATAATACAAAGCGTTTCGACACTCACTCATTGAAATTACCCGTAGCAGACATCAAGATTCAGAACGATAATTTGTACAAAATCAAATTCTGTCTCAAAACATCGTCTGTTTTGCATTACGTGAAGACAAAGCCTTAATCTTTCCCCCGGAGCGGGATCTCTTGTTTAAATGTTGGTACAAAAGCCCCGCTGTTAGCTCTTGCCACATCGCAAACAGTGTGTGCTACGCCGAATATTGACGGCGACTCTTTGCAAAGATAAAGATTTGTTTTTTCTTATAAAGATACTTGTGTGTATGTATCGTCACGGATTTCTTTAGCGTTAAAAATTGTGGGCGAAGTGGCGGGAGCTGTGCAGTGTGGGTAAAAGCGTTGTTTTTTTTGTAAATGTTATCTCTTCGAGTAAAACAGGTGACATGTTTTTGGGAAAGATCTGATGGTGTGACTATACATACATACACTTAGGTACGTCGACGTGAGAAAATATTATACATACACTTAGGTACGTCGACGTGAGAAAATATTATACTCAATGCTCAATATATCTATTGCTTCCAAATGAGAAGTTAGGTGGTAGGTTTTACAGAATATAATCATTGTGGGTGTTGTCACCCTGTCGGGTACAGCAACAGTAGGAGAGAGGGAGAGGACTTTTATTTGACTACTTTGTTGTTATAATAAATATTGTAACAACGAACACCATCGCTCGTTATCGCTGAACATGCTATGGAAATATTTCATCATAATATGTGATCATGGGTAAACGGATTTCTGATAGCATTAGGTATGTTTCCAGAACCGTGATACAATATGCCAGCTTCTTAACATGATCGTAATCAACAAGTCGTGCAAGGAGAAAAGTGGTCTTATAGTTAGCAAGGTGCGAAAAATTATATATTATACTTTAGCTTGATTTTCGACAGGATAAAAATCGTAGGCAATTTATAAATGTTCTTGTATTAGGTACTGCTTGTGCACTAAAATCAAAATACGTTCCTATAATAATTTTGCAAAGAATGCTAGAATTGTTTTCAGCGAAAACCACAAAACAGGTTCAACAAAATATGCTCATTATACCTATTACTATTTGATAAAAAATGCAGCATTTGATGGATAATGCTGTTCATATGATAGACAAAGTTTGGATGAAACTTGGTTTGGTATTTGGTAAAATATTTTAATTTAAATGAGCTTTCGTTTAGACAGAACAGACTACAACGAAAAACGTCAGTCCGTTCTTGAACTAATACAAAGATATAAAAAAAAATGTCGCCTGCAGCACCGTGCACGTGATCGAAGTAAAACTTCTTAAAAAATACGGAATAAGAAAGTTAGTGTCAGGGAGAGCGAGAAAGAGAGTGAGTTACATCTTTCTTCTCTCTCATGTAACGAAGTTTACCTAAAGGTGACGCGTCCTTGAAATTTCACACTCAATTCTCGTCCAATTATAATTGAATCGCCGCTTAAGCAGTTTCACTTCAAAAAAACGAATGTTCCAGGTACTCGTAAGTATTGTCATAATAAGGGCTGATATTTCAATCGACAGATAATTTTTATTCGTCGAATAAAATTGACGTCTGACAATTTTTCTATGGGAGAAAAGTCAAAAATTCAAAATTATTTCTCTGATACGCTGCTTTTTAACAGACTTCAAAAAAAGGAGGAGGTTATTAAATATTTGATAAAGGTAAATCACTTTTCTTCTGAAAAGTACACATTTTCGAAAAATTGTGTTACAGCCAAATTACAGAAACAGAGATTTCCAGTTATCTTTTTTTAAATAAGACATTTCAAAATGTTCTCTGCTAACTTTTTAGACCTTTGTATCCTGCTTATGCGTATGAAGTTTCATTAAAATCGGTTCATTCATTTCGAAAAACAACGGCTTAAAAGTTTGTATGAAATGCCGTACGGCGTAAACGCTCTTAATACCTAAAAAATGGGATTCAAAAGCGGGATCCAACGAAAATAAATCTAAAATTGTCTGGCGTTGGAAAAATCAGCCCTAAATGGTATTAACTTTTTGTATGTTTTTGGTTTGCTACTTCGTATATAAGTGTTGTTTATAATGTTGTCTTTTTAACACTTACAATTTATTACTAATACTAATCATTGTGTAATGTTTTCTTGATGTGCACTTTTATTATAATTATAACTTCGTGTATTTTTGTCAACAGTTAGTATGTGTAATGGATTACCTAATAAACGAATGATTTATTTATAATAATGTACTCTATGGATAAAGGGACGGTCTGTGCATTTGATAAAAAAAAAATACCTTCGCACGACTGAATAAAGCTGCGTGACCGGTGCAGGAGGGTTAGATCTAGGGTCACCTACTACCCGCTTGCCTAGCGCAGTAATTAACTTCCCACAAGCCAATGCATTTACCTCTCCTGTAAAGAATTCACAAAAAAAAATATGCATCTGTGGTTCCGCTTCGTACTTTTAATGAACTGAAATTTCCTATCTCAGGGAACAAGATAACCCTTAGTTCATTAAAATCAATTCAGTAAACGTACCAAACAAAGATACATGAAAAAAAAACTGTCTCTATAAACTTAAATTGGCAAAATGTAATGAAGAATAGTTTTTTTTTCGTAGTAAAAAAATCCTTTACTCACACAAAATACTCGCACTCACACAAAATTTGTAGGTATGTGCTACAGGAGCCAATTTTGTGGGAGTCCGAGTATTTACATCAGATATATCTCGCAACTAATTTGCTCTTTGAATCTAGCGTTTTTAAACGTTGTTTTACATTTGTTGCAGGTAAGTCGGAGTTCGTATTTGTTCGGGCAATGGATGTGGGCTATTTAAATATTGCTTACTATTAACAGTGCAAATGTTGCATCGCAATGACGGGAAATTTTATGTAAGTTGCATCTAGAGTTGAGCCTTTAAATTGGACCTGAACGCAGTTTCAGGGATGTTTATTTGCGGATGTTTATTATGTTAGAGTTTTCTAGGAAAGTTGGTTTCGCCATGTTATAAAGGCCGTCATGAAAATCTGTCAATTTCACCAGTATTTGACAAGAAACGCTCTGTATTTTGACATCCGTTATTGTGTGACCGTAGTCCACTTTCTCAGGAAATCAAAGCTTTAGGGACAAAAACAAACACACCACAAAAAACAAACAAACATAAATTGACAAACAATACAACAACAACAATTGACAAATTGTTACCGTGAATGCATCACATGATTCTTTGTTGGCTTATACCTACTTATGATAAAAGCTTGCAAGTTTATCCGTATCTATTAATGCAGGGTAAGCTGTAACATTCCTAATTAAATATTTCCTGCACCAATAAATTATTCTTTGAAAATGAGCCCGCTAAATACACCGTACGCGCTACTATACTTTGCGATGCGTACAGCACACGGCACGTTCGATAAATAATTAACCAATTTTAGTTTTCCCTTAATCGGCTTTTTAGAAAACTCATTTGACTGGCAAATTGTTTTACGTGTCCAAGCTAAATGAATATTCAGGTTATATTGTTGGGTGTTAGCCTCTCTATTATCTGGCCACCATGTTTTTTTAGGAAGCCTGAAAGCAAACAATTACATGGATTACGTAGCTTTTAAACTACCGTGGAAAGTTTAGTCCAGTAGATAGTGTACAGTCACCAAAACAGATAAGTAACCAGGGTCGTGGAATATAGTTGAAGTTAAGTAAGAAACCGATGGATGTTTTACAATGAAATTTAATTTGATAAATTAACTGTTTGTTTTCTATTAATTAAATTAGTTTTATTCGAAAACATTCATCGGTTTCTTATTTAACTTCAACTATATTCCACGACCCTGGTTATTTATTAACCGACTTCCAAAAAGGAGGAGGTTACATGTTCGACTTTATGTATGTATTTTTCTCTTTTAGTGACCGTACCTACCGGTATTTTTCTTAAAGATTTATTGTAGAAATATTTGATTCACTGGCTGGATTCTGACTACCTCGACGGTCTATTGGTCGCAAGGGCTACTGCTGAGCATTAGGTCCAGGTTTCAATTCCTGGGTCGGGCAGTGTTATTGGGTTAATCTACCTGGAATTTCTCAGGAGCAGTCCCAATTCTGGATTCCCGGTTGATATCAAAAGGCTTGCCCCCTTATTACATGGGACTTAAATATAATGCACACCTGCCTAACCTCTCGGGAAATACCTACAGGCGTGATGTTTTGATGTTATCTTTGATTCACCTGCTTAAAAGTGGAACTGTTTAAATGCCTTTTTTCGTACAGACACAAACTATGAGGATAGCTCGTGTCTTGGCCAAAATATGACAACACTTCATCCTCAATTTTTTAAAGAGTAGGTATGTTAATCAAACTTCAGCAGAATATTTCATAAAATTTCAGAAAAGTCAACCTTATCTTCTCATCCAATTGACAACTAAGTAAATAAACCGTACAACCGCGAACCGGAAAGCGTAAAGCGGGTCGTACGGGGACCGTCAACCTTATGAGGGGTGCGGAAGCCTTTAGATGCAAGCCGGGCTGCAACGTAGCAGGGAAGCTTACGTCAACTGTGTACGTCTTTCAAGCAATACTACAAAACGTTGTGATCTCCAACGTTTAAATAATTCGTCTTCCTAGTCGGAAGACGTTAACGTTACCACATGGTAACGTTTTGTAGTATTGTTTGAAATTACAGATGCTTTTGGGAAAGCTAGGAATGTTGGTTTGGGCAATTACTTCATAGCTAGTCGGTTCGGGCATATAATTCCGGATACCTACCTGGCAACATTGGATCATAAAACCTTCAGTTCGCAAGCTTGTAAAAAACTATTACTGTGTAACTCTATGGTGGTATATATTTTTTGGCGGCATTCTTCGAACTTTTCTAAGAACCTTGACTACATAATTACGACAGACGACAAGCATTTAATTTAAATTACCGGATAAAAGTACCTTAAAAGCTTTAGGGTGGCTCGCAAATTTACAAAAATCAAAATCAAAAGTCATTTATTCAAACTAGGCTGAGAATCAGCACTTTTCGAACGTCAAAATTACATAAGACAGTCCCCCAAAACGCCCGCCCTTCACCACTTCCTAGTGCTTTCACTGGGGAGAAGAAGTGGCGCAACAAACTCCCCAGCAGCACAGCTGTCTGTTCAGTTATAATATACTCGACTGTATACAAAACTAGATCTGCAAAGTATCTAATTAACATTACAGGACACAGAACATTCGATAAAATTATTTGCCATATGTTAGCTAGCCACGCCAATTTACCAACAAATACCATAAAAATCAAATCTATACGTACTCAAGCTAAAATAAAAATACTAAATCAAAAGTAATAACTACCTAAATAAAAGCCTCTAGGTATAAAGGGCGTGACAACTTACATATTTATGCAATGCTGGGTTCTGTTAACGAAGCTGTCACTTGAAGTCACAAATGATAAACTAGGACCATCACATCTTCGAGACACTACCTAAATTGCAAAAAACGTAAGATTATTTGTTTTTTTTTTTGTTTAATCTACATTGTGTCCCACTGCTGGGCAAAGACCTCCCCTTTTTTCTTTCAAACTGGGATGTCTTGTGCGATCGCTGGCCATGTTGGGCAATTCTTCATTTATCAAAGTAAAAATCAGATGCACTGATTATAAAATGTTTAGCACTACCGAGAACAAAGAAATACATTTCAAAACAGTTTGATTTTTAAGTCATCATACAGGCACTACAAAATATCATTCGATAGTTAGGTTTTATTCCCACACTCGTTAAAGATTTTTAATGAATGAAACCAAATGCTACGAGTTCGTTATTTACCGCCATAGTTTTTGCTGCACCACACAGCCTTCAGCTTTCAGCAGTCTAACGGTTTATGTATCAAATTCATACGCAGTGTTTAGTCCATTTAGGGAACATGCATGGCTTGAGTTACCAATTACACTACATTGGCTTAAGCCTAGTCACGTAAATCGGTGTGTGTACGGTAAGCCGCATGAAACTCGAATACCGTCTGAGCTGAGATTATTATTGATGTGGCGGAGACTAAGTTTGGAAGATGTGTAGCTATGTTCGTGGGTACAGACAGAATTCGCAGAAAAGACACTCAAGAGAAAATACTTTCATAGTTTTTTGGATCTTTTTTAACAGAACAGACGTTATCCAGAATGCCGCTAAACTTAAGTGGTACTGTTCCGGACATGTCTGCGCATGTCCGATGACAATAATTGGGCTAAGAGAACCACCGATGGGTCCCTCTAAAGTCTAAACGGACGACGCCATCGCGGCAGGCCAAGACGAAGATGGCGGGACGAGCTTGACTCCTACCGTAGGGACTGGCCGGCGCACTCGCAAAAGACAAAATTGTGTGGAAAAGGGAGAGAGAAGCCTTTGCCCTGCAGTGGGACAATACAGGCTAGTTAGATTAGATTTTTAAAGGAGACCTTTTCTTCTATGTAAGTATTTCTAGTAGCGAAATGTAGGTGCACTTGGGCGATACACGCGACGTGATGTCATATACAGAGTAGCGATTAGGTTATCAGATGAAGCAGTTCAGCGGTTGTTACAAGTTGTTATCAGTCTGTTAAAATAATAAAAATAAACGATTTAACTAAAAATAGAAAATTAGATTTTTTAAACAAAATGAATAGCTTCAAAATTTTCTAGACATAAACCACCCTTTGTAACAAGGCGCTAGACACGCGCGGAGGATGGTATCAACAATTCGGCTACCTTACAAAACTTTTGTTTTAAAGACTTCTTCAATACATCTGATAGCCTGGTACAAGCATAGCAACAACAGAAATGGAACCTCAATCAAACAACATTGTTAATTAGTTTTTGTGCTGTCAGTTTGAGATTTCAGCTTGAGTATTGATTTGCAATAGTCATGCATTACCTAGTTTATTATAGTTTCGATATTGTAATTGAATTTGGGTCATTCTGATATTTGTAAACAGATTGTTTGATTACACTTAATATTAATATTATAGTATAGTACTAATACTTACTTTTTCTGATAAATATAGCAGTTTGACAGTTTTTGTATAGAAAATATGTCAAACGGTCAATTATTTTTAAGATAAAAGTTATCTGACTACTGAAAACCCAGCCCTTAATTAATTGAAAGTCAAAAGATGCTATCTTCTTTCATTGACTTAAAGGGACCTTTTATAATTTTAAGTTGATATGGCTTCGTATTTATTTTAACGATCTACTAGTTCACAAAATACCTATATAAATTATCTTATTTTAGTTAAGTCAGTGCACAAAAAATAAAAATAACACATTTTCAATCAGAAAATGACGCGAAACCAAAGTAAAAATCCAATAACCACTCCTGAAAATGAACAAATGGCTCCAATTTTCAAAAGTCGCAGTACATATTGTATTATATCTTTTATCCTTTAGCCCGAGCATCAACTGCATCCTTAGAAAATAAGCGAGTACAATACCGTATTACACGAGAACCTATGTTGGAAAAATGTTCACGGAATTGAATTCAACTTTGGAACGGGCTCTTTGTTAGCGAAGGTAAGAAAACAAAGTACTCGTAAATAAGCTGATATTTTACTATTCTGTCTTTACTGTTTGTCTGACTGTACACTGTACAGTCAAAAGCGTAAATACCTTACTACGTACTGCTGGGGAGTTTGTTGTGTAATTTCTTCATTCCAGCTAAAGTAGGTACTAGGAAGTGGTGAAGGGCGTTTTGAGAATATGTCTTATGTAATTTTGACGTTCGAAGAGTGCCTAGTTTGAATAAATGACTTTTGATTTTACAGTTACACGAAATTTAAAACCGTTTTTCTCATGAAATAAAAAATGCAATTTTTTAAAAATACCTATTTCATAATAGTAAGGGTTCTAGAATACCACAAAATATCCATCAATGGGATGTAAGGGGGCACATTTACCATCTCAGTGCCCCAAGTCAACCTCACCTGCACGTGGTGCATCCTGCTGAACAACAAACGAGGCTCTGACAACCGAAAAATGGCGGTATAACCATGTCATTTCGCAGCTAAATGGCCCAGATTAGTGACGGGCAGCAGCGTCACTAGTACGAGAAGCTGCGACCTGCGATCGCCAACCCGCATGCCCAGCGTGGCGATTATGGGCAAACCCTCCAATGGCAAGCTATTATCAACCACGGCCCCCAGTTCCCGGCCGCCTTGCTATTCCTGAATTTGGCGGCGATCACGGTAACGGTAAGGTAGGGGGTGCGAAGAATCCCCGGGTTACGAATGGCCGCCAAAGCCAACTGACCTTAGCGACGTATAACGGACGCACGTTACGGCTCGACGAACACCTAGTGCAGCTCGAGGAAGAACTCGGGAAAATAAGGTGGCACATACTTGGGTTGAGTGAAGTCCGAAGAGAGGGGGAGGACACAATAACCCTTGAATCGGGTCACCTTATGTATTTTCGAGAGGGAGACCAGCTATCCCAAGGCGGAGTCGGATTCCTGGTAAATAAATCCCTTTGTAACAACGTTGTGGAAGTCTCCAGTGTGTCGAACAGGGTAGCGTACCTCGTAGTGAAGCTAACCGAGAGGTATAGCCTCAAGGTTGTTCAGGTTTACGCACCGACCTCGGCACACTCGGATGACGAAGTGGAGGAAATGTTCGAGGACATATCCAAGGCCTTGCATTCCACCACTAAGGCCCACTACAACGTTCTCATGGGAGATTTTAACGCTAAAGTGGGAGTACAGAACTGCAGCGAATCGGTAGTAGGATCCTACGGGTTTGGTAACAGAAATCATAGGGGGCAAATGCTTGTCAACTTCCTTGAGAAGGAGGGGCTTTTCTTGATGAATTCCTTCTTTAAGAAACAGCCCCAAAGGAAATGGACGTGGCGAAGTCCCGACACTATGACGAAAAATGAGATAGACTTCATCATGACGGATAAAAAGCATATATTCAGGGATGTCTCGGTGATCAACAGGTTTAATACCGGCAGTGATCACAGACTTGTCCGAGGCTCTCTGAATATCAACTTTAAGCTAGAGCGATCTCGTTTGATGAAGTCTAGGCTCCGTCCAAATATGTTCCAAACTATGCTAGGATCTGAAGCGTTCCAGTCAGACCTGGAGAACCGATTCGCTGCCGTGGAAACCACAAATGACGTTGACCAAGAGCTCGACCAAATAGTGGACATCCTCAGGGAGGAAGGTACGCGATTTTGCAAAATGCGGCGTACGGGCAAGAAGTCCAAACTTTCGGAGGAGACTCTGGAGCTTATGACTGAACGACGTGAAAACCCACCTGTCACTTCGTTAGAACAACGGGCCCTCAACAAAAAGATTAGAACATTGGTACGACGCGACCTCCGACTCTCCAATACACGCTCTATAGAGAAAGCGATTGAGGAACATCGGGGGTCGAAAGTGTTCGTCCAATCACTAGGGAGGAGCCACCTGACGAAGTTGACCAAATCTAGGGATATTGTCGTTTCGAAGCCGGAGATCCTTTCGGAAGTCGAAAACTTCTATGGCCAATTGTACGCATCGCATGCATCTCGGCCTGATCCCGAAAATGAGGATTCGAGAGCCACCCTAACCCGCCACTTCACTGAAGCCCTGCCAGAAGTCAGCCAAGACGAAATCGAGGCGGCTCTTAAACAGCTTAAAAATGGAAAAGCCCCTGGTGAGGACGGGATTACGACCGAGCTCCTGAAAGCGGGAGGAAGTCCTATGCTGAAAGAGCTTCAGGAGCTCTTCAACTCTGTCCTGTTCTCTGGGAGAACTCCAGAAGCGTGGCGAAGGAGCGTAGTAGTTCTTTTCTTTAAGAAGGGTGATAAAACCCTTCTAAAGAACTACAGGCCCATTTCGCTCCTTAGCCACGTATATAAGTTGTTTTCAAGAGTCGTCACGAATCGTCTAGCGCGAAGACTCGACGAGTTTCAGCCTCCGGAACAGGCCGGGTTTCGAGGAGGATTTAGCACCATAGACCACATCCACACTGTGCGACAAATTATACAGAAGTCAGAAGAGTATAATCGGCCCCTATGTCTTGCCTTTGTGGACTATGAGAAAGCTTTTGACTCTATTGAGACCTGGTCTGTTTTGGAGTCTCTGCAGCGATGCCAAGTTGACTGGCGATACATCCAAGTGCTGAGATGTCTTCATGAAAACGCGACAATGACCGTCCAAACTCAGGACCAGCGAACTGAACGTATCCCACTGCGTCGAGGGGTGAGACAAGGGGACGTAATTTCCCCGAAATTGTTCTCTAACGCATTGGAGGATGTGTTTAGGACCCTGAACTGGGAAGGACGCGGCATTAACATCAACGGCGAGTACATCTCACACTTGAGATTTGCAGATGACATCGTCATACTGGCTGAATCGGTGCAGGACCTGCAGCAGATGCTGGACGGCCTAGTTGATTCTTCTGTACGCATTGGTCTCCGGATGAACTTGGACAAAACCCAGGTTATGTTCAACGATCACGTCACTCCGGGACCGATTGCTGTCAATGGCGGTGCTCTCAAGGCTGTTCAAGAATACGTTTACCTCGGGCAAACTCTGCAGTTTGGTAAGAACAACTTTGAGAGGGAGGCTAACAGAAGAATTCAGCTGGGCTGGGCAGCGTTTGGGAAGCTCCGTCGAGTCTTCTCGTCGCGTATTCCACAGAGCCTAAAGACTAAGGTCTTCAATCAGTGCGTCCTGCCAGTTATGACTTATGGAGCCGAAACGTGGACACTCACGGTACGGCTGGTCCATAAATTCAAGGTCGCTCAGCGAGCTATGGAACGGGCTATGCTTGGAGTCTCTCTGAGGGATCGAATCCGCAACGAGGTGATCCGGCAGAGAACCAAAGTTGTCGACATAGCTCACAGAATAAGCACGCTGAAGTGGCAATGGGCCGGCCATATTAGCCGTAGAACCGATAACCGTTGGAGTAGACGTGTTCTTGAGTGGAGACCGCGAATCGGTAAACGTAGGGTGGGACGCCCTCAGGCTAGGTGGAGCGACGATCTTCGCAGGATGGCTGGTAGCAGCTGGATGAGAGTTGCCGAAAATCGAGTTGAATGGCGTGCAATGGGAGAGGCCTATGTCCAGCAGTGGACTGCTATAGGCTGCTGATGACTGATGATCCATCAATACTTTATTAGAAAGTTGCTTTTAAATCTTGCGTAGGTAAATGTTAGATATCTATGCTCGTGACTGTACTTGCGACAATTTTTCTTGTTTTTTTTTTTACTTAATGTTGTCTATTCATAACACTGTTTCTTTGTTGTCCTGTTCATATTGTTGAAGGAAATAAAGTTCTGCGGAGTTTTTAGTTATTATGTGGGTTTAAAAAATTTTGAAGGCATACAAACAGTATTTTAAGTAAGTACCTACTTATAAAATACCTTTTTTACAAGAATAGAATTGTATCTAGAAATAGAAATGTGTGTGTAGAAATTATGTTGTGTGTGTTTGCCGATGACACAACATAATAGAGTTCAGAAGAAAAAAAAAATGGGCAGTCAGTTTTCACTTTTGTTGGGAGAGAGACGTAAAAACTTAAAACTATGCAATAACAGTGGTTAACCTAAAGCTCCACCCACACCCCCCAAAACCCCTAAAACGATCAATTGCAAGCGTTATTGTAGGTATTATGTGTTTGTTGTCAATTACTTCCATTTCATATTGTAGACGATTAATTTGCGCATCAATGTGTATCAATTACGTAAAAATTGACAATTGCAATGAATCGTCTCGGGGACTCTTTAATTAAAGCTACACATACACTTACTGTTAATATTAGCATGTCGGTGACTCGAACCTATAAGATTTTCCCCAAACAAAAATCGATCTAAGTAGGTACCCAAAAAAATTTGCTTCAAAAAAGTCTTCAAAATTACAATAATCGTTACGGACAAAACAGCAAAGTAAATGAACAACAACTACCCCATGGCCTAAAAACATTAATGTAGATAAGAAATTCTCTACTTAAATTAACGAAACAAGGGGGTGTCTCAATTCAATTTACGCTCTAATTATGACGTCATCGGAGAAGGATTTAATTAAAGACCTTTTAGAGGCCTCCGAGGTAATTGGTGTTCAATGAGTCTTTTGTAGTCCGAGCTGCAAACATCGGACCGCCTGCTCATGTTACAGTGTATTTAAAAATCTTTTTTTCGCTTATTTCTACTGCTTTTGAGATTTTCTTGTCGTTTTGGAGCTAAAAAACTTTGATAATTTTCAGATTTTCTTTTTTTTTTTTTTAACATATATACTGTCCCATTGCTGGACAAAGGTCTCCCGTGTGTTGTGCTTTCTCCGTCAAATCGGTTACAAAACGAGTCCAAATCGTCACGCCAGCGTTTTTTAGGCCTACCTCGGTGACGACGCCTGAAATATAACCTTAGAAAAATCTTACAAAGTTATATTAATTAGCAGTCTCTGCACGGTAAAAAATCTTCAACAAATGGACGATGAAATTTTGTTTAATAAAAAAAATAGATTCTACATAGATAAGTCAAGGAACGCATACCATCAAAAAGTGTCTTATAACTTATAATTACAAAAATCGGACTTTTAATATTAATAAAGTTTGTCATAACAAAATATCCTACAGTTGATTCGCTTTATAGTCGAGGCAATGTTACCAGTTTTGCTAGTAGCGAAATTTTTTCTCTAGCAATAATAATCACAACAAAAGATAACAATATTTATTGGAACGAAGTTCTTCAGCGGAGCCTGCGGTAGGTAGGAGTAAACTGTTAGAAATCCCGGCTGAATTTTTTTACCGTCTGGACAAAAACAGGATGGAAAGGGTGAACGGAGCCGAATAGAAACCTAGGGCAGTTTTTTTTTTCACAATTGTGACTACGCATTCGTAGTTCATACAAACGTAATAGGTACTAAAATAATTTATAAATCAAACATATTCTTATAGTAGTGTGTATTTATTCCGATTGGATTACAGAATATCTAGGTTCCCAAATATTAGGTCCTTACATATTGAATTGGCGTTTTGTACGGGAGGAATATAAAGTAATTGTTTTTTTTTGTAAAATATATTTTATTAATCAAAGTATGCACCGTTGTTATCTATGCACTTTTGCCATCTCATAAGTAGTTCATTGATCCCTTTACTAAAAAAACCATGGGGGCGAGAATCAATGAACTCTTTGAAGGCGGTTTGGACTGCCGCATCGGAGTTGAATTTTTTCCTTGTAAGAAGTTGTCCAAATTCCGGAAAAAATGGTAATCTGTTGGAGCAAGGTCCGGGGAGTACGGTGGGTGTTGCAGACATTCCAATCGTAGCTCATCTAACTTAGTGGTTGTTTGTTGTGCAGTGTGTGGTTTTGCGTTGACGTGAAGCAGCAGTGGCCTAGAGCGATTGACCAATCTCGGTTGTTTAGCAGCTAGTTCTTCCTTCATGGTTTGCAGTTGCTGACAATAGACATCTGCCGTAATCGTTTAGCCAGATTTTAGAAAGCTGTAGTGAACGACACCGGCGCTAGTCCACCAAACACTCACAAGTAACTTTTTCTGAGTCAATTTTCGTTTAGGGCAGGATTTGGTCTCCAGGGTTCAGCCATTGCGACGAGCACTTCCGATTATCGTACAGTATCCACTTTTCATCACAAGTAATGATTCGATTTAAAATCCCTTCATTATTGTGTCGGTTAAGCAAAGTAACACAATAGTCGACGCGTGTTTGCAAGTTCGATTCACTCAATTCATGAGGTACCCATCGTTCAAGTTTTTTTACTTTCCTGATTTGCTTCAAGTGGATTAATACAGTTTTATCACTTACCCCGAAGCCTGCAGCTATCTCTGAAGTGCTTTGTGATGGATCCGCTTCTACAATAGCCTTTAACTCTTCATTTTCCACTTTGGTCTCCGGCCGTCCACGGGGTTGGTTCTGAAGGTCGAAATTTCCAGAACGAAAACGTTGAAACCAAAAACGTGCCGTGCTTTCTTTTGCGACACCAGCACCGTACACATCATTAATCCTTCGAGCTGTTTCTGCAGCACTGGTGCCACGGTAGAACTCGTACTCGCAAATATACCGATATTTCATGTTTTCCGTTGTGCGGTAATAAGCGACGCCAAAGAAAAAAATAATGAGGAAAAAACAAATGAATGAATGACTGTTTTCAAAACTCAAATGTACCAGCTAAATGAATTTATAAATTTGAATTTGGAATTCTTTACCAAAGAGGAGATATTTCAGATCAAAGTGGTCAGTACGACAAAACGATAATTCCATAATTATGTAAGGACCTAATATATATATGTATTTTGAAAAGACTGAAATAAAGACGAGATATGAGGAAATTTCAAATTTCCATAGAGCACTTATTTTTCTCATAACTCGTCTTTAAATCAGTGCCCATTCAAAATATGTATTTGGGATAGTATAATATAGATACCTAGTAGATATTCTGTAATCCAATCGGAATAAATATACACTACATTAAGAATATGTTTGATTTACAAATTATTTTGGTATTACGTTTGTATGCACTGCGCATGCTCCGCCGGCCCCTTAACGGCCATTTAAATTTTCTACCAATCAACCTAACCATAAAAATACTATCAATGAATACTCTTGAAAATTAATAAAACACTACTACCGCTGTTTCTACTTCAAACAAAAACAATAGATATCTACGTTATTTCCCCCTATTTCAACGACACGAGAAGTAGAGTAAAACAGTAGTACCTCGAGTCGAGATGATAGTCCCTAAACTTCATTCAGGTACAATGTATCGCCATAATGATCACTATGGCACAAGTAGTGACTACCCTAACTAGGTAGCTGCGTAACTTCGCCCTCGTTATTGGTAATTTAGAAAATGATGATGGAAGAGTATATATTAGATTATACATAAGTAAACTCACGCTTTCTTCTCATGGGCTATTTTTATTTATAATTAAACAAAAAAGGTACCTAAATTTAGGTACTCGTATGCTACGAGCCAATTTTATTGATTAAATCAGACCATGAAAAACAGCATAAAACTTCTGGTATTGCAAATAAAAATCTAATTATGCTCATACGAAAACAAACGAGGACTGAGAAAAGTAAAAATTTAATTAAGTGCACAGTTCTGTCTTAATTAATAAGACTACTTAGATGGGCCAAAAGGCAGAATTATTCAAAACAACGAAATCAAACAATACGCTTTCCCTAGACATCGCTTTCAAACAATGCTTTGTATGTTGTAAAGAGCAGCGCAAGAACAAAAGCTTAGAGAAAATATTAACAAAGACATATCTACGTAATCAATATAGACGGTGACATACTGTCAAAATCTCACCGTGAAAACTTAGGTGAAGTGAGTTCAAAGTGAGCTACGAGTATCTTTCCCCCTGATACAGGCATTGACTCCATTGACAGCTCACTTCACCTATGTTTTCATAATGAGATTTTTAAAAATATTAGGTAATTATCAGTTCCGCCATTTTTTGCTGTACTTAATGCAGTAAAAGCACAATATTTTTAATATGGTAGAAATGTAGAGGGGGCAGTAATTTGCCTGGTAAACATTTGCTTTCTTAGCCCCAAGCACAAAGGAGATGTGCTCTTGATAGTTAATTAAATTTAAATATGTGTAAGCGAACGCGAAAGAGCGTGTTGGCTTTGTATTTATCACGCTCGGAACGCTCGGGTTAAAATACCTCCTAGATTTTTCTTAGCTTACTTCAAGTAAGTTGCCCTAGACTCGGCGTTTCGCGTTGCATTACTTTGATGTTCTGTGTCATTCATTCAGGTAAGTATGCATAAATGGTACATATTTTTTATATTGTGTTAAATTATACTACATCCCGGCCGTCGAGAGAATGCGTCCCTGACTCCTATCAGTGCGTTAATTCTAGTTGCTAATAAAGATCAAATTCGCAAAACACGTATTCGTTTGTATGGAACTGACAGGTGTCAAGAACTCATTCTCTCTTCGGCCGCACTATAGGAATATGACCGGAAAATTAATTATTACAAGTTTTCCATTTTTGGTCATGAAAACTATCCATACCTACTGAAAGTAACGCTGTCTGTCTGTATTTTACCTTTTTACACCTTAACAGATTTTGATGAAATTTGAAACACAGGTGGACCATGACTTGGGTTAGGATTAAGACAGAATTTTGTTATTCGAATCCTTATTGATAATTTCTGACCTCCAAGTTCATCATCATCATAAAAGTTAGTCTCCAAAAAAAAGTTTCGAACTAACGTCATTGCTTTTCATCAAAATTAAAACTAAGTTTAATTTTAAAAGCAAATCGTAAAGTATCCGTTTGCCGCTTGAAAATAAATCTACAAAAAAAACGTTCTAGTTTTATATTGTAACTCCGGGGCAATTCTGTTTCCATTATTAAAGGAATATTGTATGGAGCCCGAGACCTAATTAATAAATTAATCTGATACAGTTTTCAATTATGGGCTTAAACAGAGCTTAGCAACATGTTATTTATACTGGCTAACTGTTTTGTATAATAAAATGATTACAAAAGTTTATAATGGTGGTTATTTCATAGGACTTCATGGATCCTACGAATTGTGAGTCCTTTGAAAAAACTACTATATTTTCAGGGTTGTATTTGTCCATAAATGTTTTTCTTGGACAAACAGAACCCTGAAAATATGGAAGTTAGAAAAAAGAGAGAAAATGAGATAAAGGATGTAGAGTAAAAAAGAAAACAGTATTCTATTCTTAGTTTGCTCTTTTTTATATTATTTTACAGTATCTTTGGATACCTATATCAAGAACGTAGTAGATATGTTACATATAGGTATAGTTTACTCGTTGTAGCATGGCAACAGCGGTCATTGCCCTTACCCTAATATCTCTCCGTAGGAACCCAAACAATAAACAATCAAGGGTTTTTCGTTATTGGAACATGTTGAAGATCGCGATTGATATTGATTAAGAGGGGACGTGGTCTGCGAGGAATTTGAAAAATAGGTATTTGAAGAAACTATTGTCGTCGCCTTACGTCAAGTCAGCCCCCCGCAGTGTGTGATAGGGACAGCTGCAGCTCAGACCGAAATTATCACAAAAATTTTGACGAGATCGACGTTTCGTATTCCCAGTTTTTCTCCTCGAAAACTGGGCCGATTCAATTATTTTTAACATTAACATTTTAAGAAAGAGTATGTTTAGGTTCCTGTAATTTTTTTGTATGTTAAAGTATTTTCTAATTTATCTGATAGTCCTCTAATTACGGCGGTAAAAATAGGGCATTTTTTGTAATTTTTAGAGGATCATACTTTCTTTACTAATTAGTTGTTGACAAAAAAAAATGACAGCATAAGTACCCAAAATCCGAAAAAGTACATAACATGCATAAATTCAGTGCCAGCTGATGCAAACGACGAAAAGTTTTAAATTTCTTCAAGATCCTCACAATGTCCAGTGTTCCACGTAAAAGTAAAAACAATGAAACAGTTTTCTCCTCTAAAATAGTAGCAGGAACTGTACAAATAACACACCTTTTCTACATATGTTAATTTAAAAGCATTTAATTCGGAACTGTGAAAGAAAAACATTGGAAGTTTTGTGCAAAGCGCCGCACAAAGGTGACAAAGTAAAAATTTACATTGAGTCGTTGTTGCATAGTGGAGTGGATCGGCTTTGAACAGTGGTCAGTCGTCTGGAAAATGTTATACATATGTACTGATATATAAAACCCTTATTATATCCTTCTAGGGACGAAAGGTACGGTAAGATATTTTCTCGTGGTCCAACAAAAAGTGGAAATGAAGCGGATTTCGACTTTTGAATTTCATAATGCGGTTTTGCCCGCAAGTATTTCGGTTGCACTGCTGTTGCGGTCTGAACTATATTAAATACAATATACGCGTAGGATATAATATTAATATACTTACATAATCAGCCTATAATGTTCCCATTGCTGGGACACAGGCCTCCTCTCTGTGACAGGGAGTGGGCCGTAATCCACCACGCGGGCCCAGTATTGGGCGTCGATATATAAACACGCGGATGGGTGTCGATATATAAACACGCGGACCCGCACTGGGCCCGCGTGGTGGTTTATGGTCCACTCCTTCTCACAGAATGGAGGTCTGTGTCTGTGTCCCAGCAGTGGGAACAATATAGGCTGAATGCGAGGCACCTAAATGATATTAGAAATAATTTTGAGACCCAATAAGTATGGCCTTTTTTTAACAAAATTACTGTCGACCAATATATTTGTGAAACAAAAAAAAAAAACTAAAGATTACTTACGTAGAACCATTTAAAGCCATCATGATTGACTAACACTTGCACTGTAATTGATACAATGTTAAGACCATCTAACCCTTTTGAATTAACAAAGTCGTTACATTTAATTTATTCTATTGTTTGGACAGGCGACAATTTATTGGCTATAAACACTTGGTCGAAAAATTAACTTTAACGGTCTGAATTTTAAAAGTAAATGGCGAGCGAGTAAACTAACTACATTTTAATTAAAGCAATTAAATTCGATAGTTTTCCGCTTTATTGACTTTTTACGGTTACATATTGTAAATAAAGTGCATTTGAGCTCCGCGTAACAAAAGAGCATCGCCCTGTATAAGCCCCACCGCAATTAAGCAGCCGGCCAGTGTTATTCGATAAAAAGCTATTATTGAAAATTCAAGTGTAATGTACCGATAATTACTACGCCATAATTAATTTGAACAATTGATTTTAACTGATTATAGAATTGTTAACAAATGACCTGTAGCGGTGAATGTAACGCTTATTTCGATGGAAACTATGCTATTGCTAATTCGAAAACATGCTGTGGGCTTTGATTTTTGAATTCTACATTCGTGGCTGATTTACAGAATTTAGCTTTGTGGTTATAATAAAGCTAGTGTTTTTAGAGTTTAATAATATTAATATAATTTTACTGGACCGTTGGTATACTGGTCGCAAACGCTACTGCTGATGCTGAGCATGAGGTCCTGGTTCAATTGCCATGTTGGAGAAAGTGTTAATGGAGTTTTTTCATCAGAAATATTTCAGAAGCAGCCTTTTTTCTGGTTCTGTGATCGGTTGATAGCAATAAGCTATACCATGGGGCTTAAACATAACTGGCGAATTGTGGGTGTACTATAGGCACACCTATGCCTTACACTTCAGGGAAACCATGCTTGATGTTATGTTTATGTAATTTTATTAAAAGGCACTTCACACATTTAAAGGTCGGTACATATCTGACGGAAAATGCGTTGCGTATTATCGATCGCGTAACGCCAGAACAGACAATTATATGGTAAAAGATTCAACCTTTCACACTCAACCGATGATGCGTTAGTGCGTCTTGCGAGTCAAATGACGCAATCGAAGTTACGCCCGACGCATTTTCCGTCAGATATGACCCTAGTACTGACTACATTTTCACTTATCTTATATTGCAGTAAAATATGCACCGTTTATTCTAATCAACATAGCATCTAGTTTAACGGACAAAACAAAGATGCCTCGCAATAGTAACAGGTAGGTATTTATTTAGGTAGGTAAAACTATTTAATAAAGCACAGCCGACATGCCAGCGCTGTCTCGACATTTAGATTGCTGAGTTCCTTAGACAATGAACGCTGGTCCTTAAAATCTAATCTATATTGGGCATAGTTCAGACTGCAAGCGTTGGACGCGCATTTTGCCAAGATTCACTGGTTGTCTTTGTTATATTCGCGGTCGACGGTGATTCTTGCAAAACGTGCGTCAACCGTTCGCCGTCTGATCTTCCCCTTACAATTAATACGACTAATATTCTCAGGTATTTAACCAGAATCTCAATTCTCAATATTACTATTCACAACATTTGAAGATGAAGTTGCATATCAAACGCAGACAAATTTTTAGTTTCGTGTAAATTAATTTCTCAAAAGCAAGCAGCATTATAATTAAGAGATATGTCGGATTTGCTGAGTAATTAATTGATATAGCGGAGGCAATTGGCAGGGCTTGGGTCGCTGGAATTATTAGAAGCTAGGTACAGTAAGCGCCATGTTCGCTCACATGTTTGCTTCGCTAGTACCTACCTGAAACCACTATCCTGGTGCATGTTCGTATGATACTTTAATTACCTAAAGAATATTGAGATCGTAATTGCTTCATGCACCGCACTGCATGGCTGAAACAATTATGATCTCGGAGTAAATATAAACTATTCCATGAAGAGGTAAATGGAAAATAATTTCGAATATTGTGAATTGGTTAGATGGTAGAAATGTGTGCATTTATTCATTTTTATTATTAAAAATAAAATGCTTTGCGTTTTTAGCTTAACGGAACCTAAAAGATAAATAAAACTAAAATCAAACCACTCTTGTATCTGTCAGTCTGTCTATCAACGTTTCTCTCGAAAACTGCGTAAGACCGCTTCCTAACAAAACGCAATGGTTGCGCGAGTACCTACGCAATAGTTCTGCTCTTTTATATCAATATGACATACTCGCGCGATCAATCAAGTCGCATTTGTATATCATACAAACAAATGATCGCGTCTAGATCGCATTTTGACGTGACGATGGATTTTGGTTAGGACGCGGGGTTTCGAGGCCAATCATCTTCCTAAGTTTCAAGTAGGTACTAAACTTGTCTTTAACTCAAGAGTCAACAACAAAAAACCAACAACCTTTCTGCAGTAAAGCTAATGAAATCAACGTCATTTGTCATATTCCTCGTCAATCCTTTATACAGGGTGTCCAGTAAATAGCACGACATACTGCAGGGGGTGATAGCTTGGGTCACTACCTATCAATACAACACAATATATGTTCAGCAAAATCTTACGGATTTACAGTTTTACAAAATTTTCCGAAATATCGAAAAAACTCTACCTTGAAACAGATTTTTAAGCATCTCGTAATGAAAAAATCCTTTTCTAGAACTTTTTTACATCAAGTTATTCGTGAATAGGTTACTCTACTCATTATAATTTTTTTTTTGATCAAAAACAAGAAAGTTTTGAAGAAATAGTTATTTTTGTTAAAATTTTCATAGAACGATTTTCTTTTCGCATAACTTTAACCTACAGTGGTGAAAAAAAATCCGTAAGATTTTGCTGAACAAATGTTGTGTTGTATTGATAGGTAGTGACCCAAGCTATCACCTCCTGCAGTATGTCGTGCTATTTACTGGACACCCTGTATAATTTATATAAAGAGAGACGCGCAAGTCGGTCGGTGGTCTTTTTAATAAAATAAAGGAGACCAGCTAACTCTTAGAGGTAAATTAATTAAAACAGCGTTGAAGCTGAAGCTTGCATGTTATTCCACTAAAAGGTACCACGACTTTCATGTAAATATTACCGAAGCAATTTATATTAAAGTTATTAAACTCTTGTCTAATGCTTTCGGGATTAGTTTAAGATTTTTCTTCTGGAGACTGAGATTTTTTAATTTATACAGAGTGCGTTATTATTTTTTATTCGTGTGCTATTAAATGCTTTTTAATATGTCTAAGAATCTGCTGTGTATTGACTTTGTGCTAACTTTTAATTTTATTACGACGAATTTAAAGGATATTTCTCGCCAGCTGGTCGACACTTCACGTGACCAGGGCTGGATCGTTCTTTGCCCAAATAATTAGCATTGCCAGTCAACGCCATTCTTCTGGGCACGCTTCGATGACAGCGATGCGGACAAGTACTTCGACGCCTAAACGTCCTTTTGTTTTTGTTTTTTTATTAGTACCAAGTTTCAATAGTTATTTATGTGTGCATATTTAGGTACCTGCAATAAAATGTCACTAAAAATAAAAAAAAAGATGCATGGAATTTTAACAAAAAATGCCGCTTAAATAAATCCTCCTCCATCTTAACAATTCACGGTAGGTAACCCTCATCATCCAGTTCGTTATAAAGCAAGTTAATCACGAATGTAACCGAAATCCCCCGATCTATCGCAATCCTACCCTGAATTTCGCATAGGAAGGCATGCGAGTAATTTGGCTGCCGCGAAATCGACTGCCTATCTCCTATTGGTTTCATCCTTAATTTAATTCTAAAGAGACGTATCGACGAGGCCAACGAACCATAAAGACGTATGTAGTCGTAAGAAAGACCCTAGCATATTGATAGAAGCCATTCTGGTGGCATGCCCCATTGGATTGCGGGCGAGACCGCTCCATTTTATTATGTAACGAATTGAATAATTCTGTAGAGGAGTCAGTCCTCTTGTGATTTTGATTGGTGTTTTCATCGCAGGGTACTCGTCATTTTCGCATCGTTACAGTATCTAGAATTCGTGGAAACGTCATGAATGGGAAATCCACTACCTGTATTGTGCCTATTTGGTGCTACATCATTTCAGGCAGGAATATTGACTTGTAGGTATATATCATAGCTTTCAAAGGCTAGTATTTAACAATGGTTCGTGGAACACAATATGGCGGTCAATAATCTATTACCTACCTACAAAGGCTGACAAATTGATTAACCTATAGATATTCAAATTGTAGAAAGAAACTAACTATTTACGTTATAAAAATTATTTTACAAAGCTTTAGCTCAGTTCTTTCTGACATCAGCGGGGTAATTGCGTACCACACTAACAGTAGCAATGGCTTTTATTGTGACAGTTCAACAACATTCATTACGTTATTTACGTTGTTGAGCAGACAATTTTTTCGAACATGTAAAGGATTAGCAATATCCATTAAAATGATAAAGATTTTTATTGAACGTGGGTTACTTATTTAGGGTGTTGGCTGGTTCTTCATTCATCTCACACAAGGACAGACATAAGACCGAGTTCCCTCGCTCCTTCAACTTAATGCCAATTATGAATTTTTTATCGATTTTAAACAAAAGTGCAAAAATCGAAAACGATAAAGCCGCCGTTGTATATTTATTTATTTTACCATTTATGTACACACATATATAAACAGACAAGAAAAAAAACAGAACAGAAAAATAGGTAGAAAGGTGATGCTTATTTCATAAGAAATCTCTTCCAGCATACCTGCGATAGGATAATAAATAGAGAGATGTAGACAGCGCGTGTGAAAGAGTATAGGAGACAAAAAAAAAACAAATAATATTAAAAAAAAATCACATTATCATCATTAAATTTTTTTTTTCATTTCATTCATTTCATATAAGTATTTAGTTTTTGATATATTTTTTTTTTGTTAAGTTTTTGTTTTTGTGGTGTACATTAAAGTCTTCATAATTTCAGTCCGGAATCACTCACTACTGGGTAGGCCTCCCCTTTCTTCCGCCATACTTCCCGGTCCCGTGTGTCTCTCATCTAGGTGTTTTCCGCAACGATATCGTCAACCCAGCGCGAATATAATAAAGTATATATAGATCACACTAATATTATAAAGGCGAAAGTTTGTGAATGTGTGTGTGTGTGTGTTTATATGTTTGTTACTTCTTCACGCTCAAACGGCTGGACCAATTTTGATAAAATTTTGTATGGAGGTAGCTGACACCCTGGATTAACATATAGGCTACTTTGTATCCCGACATTACCACGGGAACGACACATATGCGGGTGAAACCGCGGGGCGCAGCAAGTAAATAATAAATGAGTGCAGCTTACAAAAATATGTAATCTTTCTGAAACCGTAAGATACAAAGGAAACAATATTTCTGCTTGATTACATTACAAAGTTATGTCGTCTGCCGACTGTTTGAGACAAAAAGCCTTGAAGCCAATTTTGCATAATAACTTAACGTGACAACCGTAATTCGATTCTCTGTTTTCTATTTTGTCCGCTTTCATCCTGTACAAAAATGTGGGGAAATGTTAAAAATCAACAAGTATTAGTGGATAGGTACTGTAAGTATCTAAGTTATTATTTTGTTCGTTTGAAAAGAAAGACAGAAACATTGTTTATTCTGCACAAACAAAACGCACATTACAAAAAAAACACATTAAATAAACACATACAAAGTAGGTACCTAGTCAAAATCCTCATATCGTGTCCATTGCTTGATTTTAGGGCCAGGGATCAAAGACAACCAACACACATTACCTAATTGACATTGACAATAAAAATCATGCGCCCGCGACGCTGGCAGATGACAACAAAACAACAAAAATCAAAACAAAATTCGCGTTTCATTATTTTCTTTTACTTTGTTATATGCCTACCTACTTATATTTTTATTCGTCACTAGCTATCCGCCTTTGCTTCGCACGATTTTTACGACTTGACAAAACATCGAGATTTCCTTGTTATATGTACTACGTTTAATTATTGTATACTACACATAAACCTTCCGGAATAAATTTTCTAAATGAAAGTGAAAACCGCATGAAAATCTTGAAGAACAACGCGGTCACATCACACAGACATACACGAAAAGCGACTTTAATTAGTTTAAAATAAGGATAGATTAACGTTTCAATATTAAAAAGTTCCTTATTAGAAGTCTAGACTCCTACCTTTAATTTACCAAAATTTTCGACAAGTTTTGACATTGATTGTCGTTGGGATGAAATTGCTACTAGATTTTGAACGTTTATAATTACAGAAATTGGCCTTCTGGGGTGAGGGATCATGATTTAAATACTCGACTCTTGATTTTTTTTAGATTACAAAACACAAATTTGATGTTCAATGTAATTTCGTATTTAAATAAATTTAAAATACCAATATTTCTTCTTATTTCTGCACTAAAAACACAATTCAAAACTTAAGTACAACAAATTCACACAAACGACCATGTAAACAAAATTACTACCCCTCTATAAACTGAAGTCAAACCGAGTTCTCTCGAATGTATTTAATTTTCTTTTTATTTGGAAGAAGCTGGTCCGTTCCCGTGGAAGACTGGAAGTTAACTAAGTATCTTGCCAACGACATCACGAAGGCAAGCTTAGTCTTGGCGAAGTCTCCAGTGGTTACTTGCAGGCAAGCCGTTGCTTCAGAACGTTGAAATAATAATTTGCTGTTATTGAGGCGCGAATTATTGATGCGATGTTGTTTTTTATTTTGATTATTTTGTAGAGCGCTGGGTAGAATTGGTGGTAATGTCTTCTGTAGTAAGTTGTTGGTGATATTATTATTGCTAAGAACTTGTGGGGTATTACCAATCAGATTTTTAGGAGCCCAGCGACAGCGCACTGTTGCTATATTATTTAAACACTATCTTTTTCAGCCAAATAAATTTACTATAAATAAAACAAAGACGGGTTTTTTACACCATTTATAACTTAAGAACGACTGGACCGATTTTTATGATCTTTGATTTGTTGGATTTGTCTCCGACCCGAATAGCAGGATAGCTTATCTTTTAAAAATTCACGATACAAAATAATGAAGATAATTTCATTTTGTGATACATTTTGTATGGAACGGCTTACTGATTCTGAGGCAGTACGAAGTTCCAGAAAGACAAAATAAGTGATTATATTTAAAAACTTTGGAATATCCTTCATAACCTGATTTTCACTTAACAGAGATTTAAAACCTTGATAACCTAAATAAAGTAAGCACGCGCAAGATAATGAACGATAATTTCCCATTGAAAACTAATCCATCCTTTATTGCTTAAATACAAAATTATATTCATGATTTAGCTAAAAGCAGCCGCCATTACCCGGTTTGTTAAATTTTTAATTAGACTCGGAAGTTATAACTTGTAAACCTGACATAGGTACCGGTTCAAAGTTCAACCGTAAACTTCGCATTGTTTATATAACTTGGAGTTTTGAAAGCAGGTAAGTTTTAGAACATTGCGGTTTTAATGATCTAATATTAAAGGAACGTTGAGGGTATTAATTAAGGATTCTGTGGCGTAAAAGCGATATCGAAATTATAGGCGCGCCCGCCCCTGTAAATGCGCTGCTGTTGTGCTTCAGCGCGATGCAACTTTTGTGTTAAATTTTAATAAGGCTTTGGATATATTAACGCGGTTTGACGTCACAATGTGGTGGCCTCATTGTAGCGCTTGTTTAAATAGAATATTTACAGGCAATCTAGATGTAATTGGAAGTTTTAAAAGACTCCGTGTGTGGTCTGGACTCGTAAAATGCCATAGGTAGGTACTATAGCCAGCCCATGCACTTTTTTTTTTTTTTTTTTTTTTTTTAAGGATGGGAAATCATCAAATGACCCCTCCCGCTCTGGGTGGAGCGGAAGGGAGTGTCAGACTCTTACTGACTAAAACCCATCCGTGTTCCTTCCTTAGCCCTTTATATTCCGGGGCAGCGGTAACCCTTTCGGACAATCCCGCTGCCCCGGCAGGCTTCGGCCCTGACGGGCCCCTCCGTTCAATGCTGACATCTCTTTGAGGCGCGCGTGGAACACATACGCGCCGTCCGGCACGGGCCTGGTCCTGATCGGACGGCGAGCTACCCATTACTCGCCGTCCGCAGGCCCGCGCCTACGGTGGCCGGGAGTCGTCACGCGGCTCCCGACGCCCGGAGCGTCTACCGCGGCGGCTGGGACGGGCGGCCCTCTCGGCTCTCTCCCTCTCCCATCCCGCCACCTCCTTCGCTAGCATGACTGCTTCGCAGAAGGAGGTGACTGCCTCCCACTCCCTCTCGCCCCGGACCATGGCTTGGACCAGGGCCGGGCGCGAGAGGTCGCCGCCGCTGCCGATCGCCTCTACGAGGACACGGCGGTGCTCTGCCCAAGCGGGACAGACCTCCACCGTGTGCTCCACCGTGTCCTCTGGGCGATCCTCGCAGTGGTGACACCCGGGCGTTTCCTCCCGCCTGATGATGTGCAGGAACCTCCCGAAACATCCGTGTCCGGTGAGGACCTGCGTCAGGCGGTAGGTGAGGGCGCCGTGACGCCTCTCTAGCCACTCCTCAAAGAGGGGCCTTACCGCCGCTATCGCGGCGTGCCCTAGCCCATGCACTTAACAAATAAATAACTCGTTTTTAATGAGATTCTTTGTTCATGGTGTCGAAGTGTTGGTCAAGTATTCACACACAAACACTGATAAATCAGTAGTGTTTCACTGTTATTTATCGAAATTTTGATGTAATTTTTTGATGTAAAATTGTTTATTAATGAACACTTTATTGAATTACGCAACACAGAAATTGAACAATTTAATAAGCCACAAAACTTGCATCATCTTGAGCGTTTTTTTAAATTATTTTTGTAGCTGTTGTCACACACTACTCGGTGCAAACTCCGAACGACAAATGAAATAATTACTGTTACTTCAGTATAACTATAGTTTTAAGTGTAGGTTGTACCTTTCTTTACAAGTATACAAGAAGTTCAAATAATCTGCACAAATTCTAAGGGTTCGACTGTCAGTCTATGTGTCATTTAAGGTGTTTAATGTATCAATTCTCTCGCTGCCCAATCCTGACAGTTAACTCGTTTCACCTAAAATAGTTTGAAAAACTTTCCAAAAATGCTGTCGCTGTTAAAATCAAAATGGTACTACATAGTTGAAAATGTGAGCGCTTTTCGTTGACAAGTGTCAGATTTTATTGACGTGTTGCCACCGACTAA
Source organism: Gortyna flavago (assembly GCA_963669345.1). Lineage (NCBI taxonomy): Eukaryota > Metazoa > Arthropoda > Insecta > Lepidoptera > Noctuidae > Gortyna > Gortyna flavago. The sequence continues at coordinate 13,407,144 of OY770131.1, read as the reverse complement.
GCCTATTTTACGGAAGCCATCAACCCTGAACTTCACTAGAAGTGACTAGCATACGGAATTATTAATGTTTGCAAGTTCGTGGTTGAGAAATATTTGAATAAATATACATCTGTGAAGGTTTGAGTTGATTTATATCTTTGTAGAATTAAGCCTAGTGGTTTGGGCAGTTTAATGGTCAAAACTGATATCAATATAGAATGTTTTAAATTGCTGACAATATTTCCATTTATATGGGAAGGTGTTTCTGGCCTTAAAAGCTTTGAAATAGAAATATCTATTTTTATAACTTTATCGAATCCCCGTGGACAGTCGCCACAGACCCTAGTTTATTTTTTGTGAGATCAAAAGCTCCTTTGACAGGTCGTTTGGCTTTCAATCCGGAACACGTGTATCAGCCCTCTAGTTGCGTAACACACTATAAATCTCAATCTGAATCATTTTGAATGATATTGTTAAACCATTGCTTCATTTGTTCGAAAAATTTGTCTGCTCAACTACGTAAATAACGCAATGAATGTTGTTGAACTGTCAAAATCAAAGCCATTGACAGTGTTTTACGCAATTACCCCACTGGTGGTGGGCTTTAACAATGGAAAAGTGAAAAAAATCCAAGAAAAATCCGTTCAAAATACGTCTTCCAGTGAATAATGTATCCGTTCGAAGAATCGTCATTTATTTGCTGACACGGCACCGTTCAGTTAATCCTACTATGTCAGCTTCGCGACCTCTTTAATCCTTCTTCCCTTTTTGGTAAAGCCCACAGTAGCACACTTTATTCAGATTGAACATTTTTCCTATATTTAAGTTGAGATTTTCGGCATGTTTGGATAACTGCGAGTGGTTCTGAATCCGGCTTAGAAAAACGTAGAGTTATCCAAGAGATAAAATGTATTATTAGATGTTCTGGTAAATTATGGAGTTAAGTTCTCGTACTAATTTCATCACCACTACTCTCAAAACGGTGAATGAAAACATCGTGAGGAAACCGGCTTTTCCTAGACCCAATAATTCGAAGATATGTGACATCTACCAACCCGCACTGGGCCCACGTGGTGGATTACAGCCCACTCCGTCTCGAAGAGAGGAGGCCTGTGTCCCAGCAGTGGGAACATTACATTCTGATTATGTAAAGTTCTCGTGTGTAATATCAGCTAAGTATCCGAGACTGTGAAGAGGGAGCAACACTCACCATCAATAGGTATTTTCATCAGATTAATAACGTCACTTAACTAACTGGGGCCCGGGCGGCCCGGACTTGCATACTTACCATACACAAGAGCCATTCTCGGGTATCCCCAAGTTATTTGGCGCGAAACTTGTAAGCAGCTTACAATTCGTGCCCCTTCTCGGGTAATATTCGCAAAATTACTCGTCTAGTCAGTCTCTGTACGTAGTTATTTGAATAATTGATGCGGTTCTCGTGAGCCCGGGCAAACATTTGCGATCCGCAATCAAGGTCCAAGTTGCCTCTGTTACCTCAAAGCTTTCACTCGCTTGCATTTTGATGGGAGATACTGAAAGTGTTTTGTGTGCTGTGGAAATGTAGCCTTTAATCTTATTCGTAATGGATTATTTATTCGTAGCCCCTTAATTTGAAGTTGATGTAAGCTCGGGGCGGACCTTTATTTTTCATTTACAATTTAAATATATGAATACTTGACATATAGGTTCGTAAAATATTAAGGATATATTATATATATATTTAGTTCGGTAAATATTAAGGACGTAGGTAGTTAGGTAGGTACCTACCTACCTACGTCCTTAATATTTCAGACAATGGAGTAATGGCGTAACACACTATAAGTAGCAATGGCTTTTTATTTTGACGGTTCAACAACATTCATTGCGTTTTTTTACGTTATTAAGCAGACAATTTTTTCGAACATATGAAGCAATGGATTAGCAATATCCTTCAAAATGATTCAGGTTCATATTGATAGTGTGTTACCGGACTATAGAAAAACAGACTGCTTATTTTTCGATGATTGTTGTTTATTTTTCTATGTTTATCTATAATACATATAGTGTACCTACATAATAAAGAGTATAAATTCTATTCTATTCTTACTGTGATCTTTCAACTGATTTAAGCAAACATATATTCTGTGAAAGATTTTCATTTCATTCAACCAATTTGTCGAAATAAAACTGATCTTGCCATTCGTAATGAACACAAAGTCGATATTATCTACAGCTAAATTGTCTGCACATACAAATTGTACTGAACTGTATTATGCTCAACCTTTGCTTAACTGTTTTCTGTAAATGCTCATTTCGACGCTCAATTTCGGATCGGACTCGGTTCCACGCAACTGGTTGATAAAGCGTTGAACTGAAAATGCTCTGTTAAACGTGGTTCGATGGAAACTACATAACGTACGAACAGAAGAAATAGACTTGTTCGACGTACGTTCATATTTGGTATTGTATTTGGTTTGCAAAATCTGGTATCAAAATTGTATTTTTGGACTTGCTTCTCCCTCTATAAGTCAGATTACGAGCCTAAAATTTTCTTTGCACATGATTCTATTTTATGTTTTATTTTATTTGTTAATGATGATTCTATTTTATTTTACTTGTCAAAGATGATTCTACTTTTTTTTTGTTAAAAGAAAAACCTATTTAAGTAATATTTTATTTTTGTGTGTGTTTTTATTGCTTTTAACATAAATAAGGAACATGGTTTTTAATTTGTGGAAGCTTGTAAACGGCAACTGTAACTGCTAATATTGTACATTATTTATCTAGAAATTGGACTGTAAGCTTTCTGAAGAATAAATAAATAAATAGACAAAATCACCAGACTTAGCTAACGTATTGGTGATTAAAGCAAAGCAAGATGATTCCGTCTTGTTCTTGACTTAACACAGGCACAGTATTACAATATTTCCTGTAATACTGTGACACAGGCACACCTTTTTAATGGACCATAAAAAAAATGTTTATTATTTCTGGGCTAAACACTAAAACCAATTCAGATAGACACAAGTGCTGTCTTTACATCCATAGGTATTTCCATTCTAATCTGTCTGTCGGTTTACCTTTTCATGTCTTAATGGCTGAACAGATTTGACGCACGGATGGACTACGCCATGGCCATAGGACACTTTTTAGCCTGGTACTATGTTACCGACGGATAATTCCCGACCTCCCCGCGGATGAAGCGGGTAGCAAAAGCTAGTAGCTTAAATCTACGAAGAAATTCAGCCAAATGTAGACAGAAAAATAAAATATCATACTTATACATATAATAAAGTAAAATAGGTTCTTAGCATTTATATGCTGAGCGATGGCCGTTTTGCGTGGATGTGACGCATGTTTTCCCCCATCTTGTTTTTTTTTTTTGTGTGTGTGTTCTTTTTATGCGTCGTGTTTACCGTAAATAAACGTGTTTTCATTCTTTCTGTCAAATATTTGTAATAAATCTTACAAGCAATTACTTATGTAAAACTTTATCTACCTACTTACATGTACTTTCATAGTCCCAATTGTTTAATTTGGTAACAATATAACTTTATAATTGGCTAGTATTAAATTCATGTGGAATAATTTCGTTTATGATACATTTTAGATAACTCACTGTGGAGTTACGAATGTGGAAAAGTGTACGTAAGCTTAGTTGGTCCCTTTGAGCTTTTTATATTTTATTTTCTTTACAGATTTCACAATGACATGCCATTGTGTTGGCCATAAATGATTTGTTTACTGTTTCTTTGTGTAGGTAAGCTTTTTATTTCGCATAAAGATGAATAAAGATATATGAACTCACGCCTTCATCCCACGGGGGTAGGCAGAAACTCCAGGACTAACTTGCATTCGCCTTTGAATCCCTCGCTGCACTCTGGATTCAAAGAAACTCTCTCGCCTTCAAAATAGTTGTTTGCTCCCTTGGCAAACAATCTACTATTTTTGCGGCTTAATGGTAAAGTATAGTTTGACAAATTCTAAACTTCAAATTCTCAATTCAGAAAACCGAGCGATAGTCTTCGTTACATTATTGACTCGCTAACTTCTTTATTATGAACTCATCACCATCATTCTCTTGACCTTATCCCAAAGTATAGTTTGACAAATTCTAAACTTCAAATTCTCAATTCAGAAAACCGAGCGATAGTCTTCGTTACATTATTGACTCGCTAACTTCTTTATTATGAACTCATCACCATCATTCTCTTGACCTTATCCCAAAGTATAGTTTGACAAATTCTAAACTTCAAATTCTCAATTCAGAAAACCGAGCGATAGTCTTCGTTACATTATTGACTCGCTAACTTCCTTATTATGAACTCATCACCATCATTCTCTTGACCTTATCCCAATTTATTTGTGGTCGGCACAACATGTCTTTTTCTTCCACACTTCTCTATTAGTCGTCATCTCGGTATCCACCCCCTTTCTAGCCATATCATCTTTGACAAGGTCCATCCATCGTTTCTTTATTATTAACTATTAAACCGTCTTTCTATTTCGTAGATCTACGTCACCGTCCATTCCATTCATGACGTCACACAACATAAGCACAACTGTTACTAGTGTAACTACAGTTTATTATCAACGGAATACATTTGGGATTACGTTACAATGTAGCGCTACAGCGCTGTATTTACTGTTTACTGCTATTTTGTAAGCGCTGCCTTTTTGTTCAAGTAATTAAAAGTGGGGTCGAAATGGTTGAATGGAATTGATAGTTATTTTGCGCAGTTAAAGAGTTTCGATGGGTTATTATTACACTTTCCTGTGTATGAAATGTGTGTGTGTGTGTGTCAGAAATATATTCTCTCTTTTTTGATACCCGTACAAGAGACAATTAGCTTCCACTCTGGACAAGATTACTTAGGGCTGCTTTGACCAAAGTCAGATATCTTTTATTCGTGGAATAAAACTGACGTCTAGACAGTTCTAGTATGGAAAAACTCTCAAAAATTCAAAATTTATTCTCAGGATAAGACTTATTCTAGGTATAGAAGTTTGGTTAAATTCGCCCTTAGTAGGTTACTGAGCAAAAAGTTGAAATTGGCCATTGTGTACCTACTTCTAATTAAGTTTTCTTCGAAGAGTAGCAACCAGAGTACCTACCTACTTTGTCTCTGTCGCCTCTGATCTAGACTAGAGTCAAGAGCAAACCCATTTCAAACAAAATAATTTTCAATTTTTTTTCCTTTAGTATCGAGTTTAATATTTTTTTGTTTCAACTTGTTTCTGTTGCAAATAAACCTATTTTTATTTATCTTTACATACTCCTTTTGCTTCGTCCGCGTTCAAACAACTGTTCATGAACGCGGTATTGAGCACAAACATTTAACTGCATTTAAACCAAAATGACCACTTTTAGCACACGATCGGGTATCGTAACGCATTGTGGTCGGCGTACGGTTACGTGCTGTCTATTCAACTGAAATAATTCGATGAACCTGATAAACGGAAGAATTTTACTTGTTTCGGCTAAAAACCACATGGTATTTTAATTGATACATTTTACTAAAATACTGGTTATTTAACACACTGTTTGTAGTGGTGGCAGATTACATTACTGGACTTCAATTTTCTTGTCCAATTGGTAGGTAATCTATGTTTGCACAATTAGCCTATAATTTTCCTACTGCTGGGGCACAGACCTTCTCTCTGTGAGAGAGAGTGGGCCGTAATCTACCACGCGGGGGCAGTGCGGGTTGTCACATGTCTTCGAATTTTTGGTTATAGGACATGCCGGTTTCCTCACAATGTTTTCCTTCACCATTTTGAGAGCAGTGGTAATAAAATAATTTACACACATAAATGCCTGCTTAGGTTCGAACCCATGACTTACAACTTGTAAGTCGTGGCTGTTACCACTGGGCCACCTCTACACTCGCTACGCACTCTCACTATGCTTACAATTGGTTTATAATTATTCACGTGCAGTAGCAATATATTCGTGTAGGAATTTATAACATTACATATAAAAATTACATTACATTAAACACACATTACACATTAAATATCTAACATAATGCGAAACGCTTTTTATTTATGAAATGTTCACATTTATTAGTGATTGATGAATGTTCACTATAAATGTGTAGGTAGCTTCTTTGTGAAATAAAACTAATTGCGTTGCTCTAGATAAATTTTGTGACAGACTTTGTTAAGTTTTTTCTATACAACTTGCGTATAGAGAGAAACAACATTTTATGATTTATTTGACTATAGAATTCTTACTCAATTTACGTTTAATCTTTTATACTGCAATAATCTTTAGTTTCAATCGCCAGTTCGCCACGTGAAAACTTTTACATCACATCAAAACAGTCATGTGTCAAACTTTCTGTCATTCGTCATATGTCAAACTTAAAAGTCGAAAGTCAAATGCGCGGCAAATTCAAATAGAGTTCAATGAACTTTATTTACATCATGCAAACATTTTAGTCGCTATTCGATCAATGAATGAACATAAATACCGCTGACTATCTTGTGCGGCGTCTGAGCACATCTCGAGGGAGATTGACAACCATATTCACCTGACAGCACAACTAGACCACCACCTTCTTCCATTCTTCCACAGATAACACAGGACCTATTCACACACATACTACAACTTTGCCTACTCCTCCTTATCATAAACTTACCGAGCCCTACAAACCAAGCGTGACAATAAACTCCCACCATTAATTCAAGCCCCTCTTCCAAGCTTCCAAAGCCCAATAGAATTTAAATAGCCTGAAATAAAAAGCGGGTACGACAGACGTTCCTAAACACTGTTTAGAAGGCACCGAGACGTCGCAGACGTGTGACGCATACCAGATTCAAGCAACAAGTGACTCGGCCTTTTATCTCGACGGCCGTTTCCCTACAATCATCTGTCTTGGGAAAATGTTGGAGTAATTGAAAAGGGAGAATACTTATGTGATTTTTGAAGTGAAACTTCTTAGGCTGCGTGTCGACAATTGGACGAGAATTAAAAGTGAAACTTCAAGGACGCGTCACGGGAGTTACCCCAAGTATAACACTGGATTTTTTTGCATCCAGTTAGACTGGAAGCCGACCCCATAATGAGGAGTTTTAAAGTGGACCATCTATTTATAGTTCGACAATCGAATATCAGAATTATGTAAGTAGGGATGTGGATTATTATGTTCGTTAAACATTGAAAGATCCTGGAAGGACCACTACAGGACGGAATAATAAAGAGAGTAGTCATACCTTTCAATATAAATGCTCCCCCACGTTCGATTCTAGGAATATTAATTCAACTGATGTTTATTTCTTTCCTGCTCGACTTTAAAAAGATTTCTAAGTATCCATCTATATAACATCTATACATGCAATGCTCATTAATGAGGATCTAGTGAGTAGTGTCATAGCTCACAGTTCGGATAAAAAACAAAATAGAGAAAAGTTTCTTACTCTTGTATAGTTAGTTACTACTCGTACAATACCTATAGACAAAGACTTTTCATATAGGGGTCCTGAAAATTAGGATGTTCAGCTGTATTCATTATATTTCCTAATTATACAAAAACATCTATCACCAAGCTTTTGATTTTGTAAGAATAGAGATAATTCCTTGTAACTATAAGGCAATAGAGAGGTCGATATTTACCTATAAACGAAAAGTACTCCGCCGTTGAATCCATCAAAGGCCACCGTGCACATTAGCACTGAATAACTACGAGTAATAGTACTAACTACATACTCGTACATTAGTCAAAAGAACAGATATTAGTATTCCAAAACGCAGACGATATCAAGACGACTCAAATATAACGTATGTAGCATCTAATGCGTTGCAGTCTAATGCCTCAGACTGGATGCATCGCGATTATTCCGCCATTTAAGGGCACGTCTGACTAAAAGCGGTAGCGAAGCTAAGCGGAGCGGAGCGGAGGATTGTATACGACTTCTATAAACCTGGGATATATTTCCAAGAAATTTAAGACTTGTAACAGGAACCGCCCCCAACACAGCCCCGCTCCGCCTTCCTTATGACGTACACTTCTGAAAACATTTGGAGAATATTCCGTTACTCGTTAGGTCGGACATGCCTGCCATGGCTTAGGAGCCGCTATGATAAATACGTTTTTAAACTTATTATTAATGTTACTTTTCCAATTCAAAATTCTGTACGATTTATTTTAAATGTTTTAAAGTTCTGTCAATGTTTTGAGTGGGAGAATTGAGTATTTCAATGAGTTGTAAAACTTTGTTTTTTGTGGCAACAATGCCTTCTTTAAAAATTATTCTGTTAAAATCAATTCCCCATGTAAGTATGTGATATTTCACCAGACAACGTTTTATTGTGTGTAAATCAATACTCATTGAAAAATCCTTTTTATTAAATCCCTTAAGCCAAAGGTCAGGATTTGCAAAACGGTTGACGACAAACTAACCATCGTGAGAAAACCGGCATGTCCTACAACCAAAAATTCGAAGATACTTTGCATCTATCAACCGGCACTGGGCCTGTGGCCACGGGGTGAGTTGGCCACTCCTCACCGAGAGGAGATCTGTGTCCCAGCAGTGGGTGGACATTATAGGCTGATTATGCATGGTTGCTTGTAAGCAACCAATAAAATAATTATTCCTAAAAAATATATTATATTATAAATATAAAAATAAAGTAGGATAATATTTTGAAGTTTTTTGATTATTATTAAGTAGCACTTTTTTTTTGTCTAGAAAAATGTGTAAGTATACCTGAATCTGTGATGGGAAATTAGCAAAAGTAGATATACCTATATTTGTTTAATGGTCTGATTTGAAGGGTTCAGGTACAATTGAAGACCTTTGAACTCTGTGTGAAACGTCGGCAGCGCTTCAGTATGTAATCATAGTCAGCGGTAACAGCTTGCCCTCAGGATCGCAGCCGGCCTGCTTCCCAACCTTCAAATTTAATATACAGGATGGTTTTTTATATTTTGATATAAATTTCTCAAAAAAATAAAGACAGTCTCATTAAGACTGTCCAAGTCCATCCTGTATGTAACACTGGTAGATCAGGGAAAGAAAACGGCTTTATCTATTGATGTAAAGGTCGATCAGTGATCAGCGGTAGCGCAAGCTCGTTTTAGGAAAGGCCTAAGTCCAGCTGAGGCTTACGTGTTCAATCATAACGAACTTTCTCATTTAACAGTTCATTTTGTTAGATGAAAACTTAAGACGAACTTCAGACAAGCACTTGCTACATCGTTAAATTAGTTAAAGTAATAAAACATCTTTTTTCCTCTCCAAAAATCAGCATGGGGAAACCTTACAAGTTTTATTTTTACATCATAATGAGGCCGCATTTGAATGTAAAGTAACGAATTTGTAAGCCGTAGTTTTCAGGAGATTCAGTGAGATTCTGTGTTCCTTCATTTAAATTTGTGTTGACCTGTTTAAGAACTTTACACATCCGAATTTACTACAAGAAAAGTATTGCTTAACAAACTGTTATTTAATTCTGTCTTTTTCTATATGAAAAAGTCATATATTGACGTAAAAATATGCTAGTGAGCGGATAAGGCATATTTACCTCATTCGTGTTCGTTGGCCTGGTGAAAATAATTTATATAAAAATAAGAAAGAAAAAGTAGTACCTAACTATAGCGGTATGTATTCAGTTTTTTTGTTGAAATATTATGTTGTCTTAGTATTTTAATAGGCAGGAAATGCTTTGAAACATTAGTTTTGAAATTACAATCATCTCGGTACACAGGAAAGTTTAAAAAAAAATACGTACGGTATCATTATATTGTGTAGGTAGTTACCGTGCCATTTACAGTCTTTAACCAACTTCAGGAATATGTGCATGTATATATAAAACAAAACGTCCGCATCGTTGTCAGCGGGAAAAGTGCCGAAGAGGTACCTTCAGGAATTACTTCAGAAATACAAGCACACAGAGTCAAGCTTATTATTCAATATATACTCCGCAAAGTTATAAATAGAGCAAAAACAAGAGCTTTGTGTGGTTAAAATTGTAAATAAAATTTTATTGCACCATCAAAATGGAATATTTAATATCTGTCCAAACCAATACTTTTAACAGCCCACTATTGGAGATGTCAAAAAACTGTACGCGATAGGAATCGGACTGCTCTTTACATTTCTGGGAAAGAAAACTGTGTCTGTAACGGACGGCTCTGTATCCAAATATTTGGGAATACGACCACTATTGACGTCGAGCAGAGGTATTTATTGGCTCAGTCGGTACGGCACCTGGCAACACTTTGTCGAGTGGTGTTGTCATTAACTTAATTAAAAAACGGGGAAACTAGAGAATAAAATGCAAATGTACTTTTTTTGCTGAGAATTTCTTTGTAGTATTGTTGTTTTGTCATTTTACGTTTATGAAATATAGTTGTACAGAGATTTCATTAGCCTAATTAACAATAATGGCTTTGGCCCTTTGATCACCTGTATAATGCTTTTGCTTGACAAAGAGGAAATATAGTGATGTTAGTTAAGAAGTTCAATTAGGTGCTGTAAAATCGTTTTCACTAAAACACAACCAAGTAGAAAAATACTTCCTAAATAATCCGAACTTAAAGATATTATTAATTAAATGACAACACAAATTTAACATTTTTATTATAAAATGCTAAGGGAAAATTGACTTAAAGCTTAGCACTACCTGAGTTAAAGCTTCTTTACATCAAACGGCATAACAAATTCATACATAATGTATAAACGGCTTAATGTAGCTGGCATGAGGTCAGGCCGGCTTGGCATTAAGAGCTTTCGGAAGGGACTGCGGCGCGAGGGTAGGAGGGGGGTAGCACCAAAGTGAATATTACAACAGACTACAGAGATGTTCTTGTTTCACCTGCCATGCCCAGTTCCCTTTGGTACCCACTACGCTTTAGAATCGGTCCACTGGACACAGCGAAAGCCTTATTCGAATCACGGGCAAATGCCCGTGATTCGAAAATAACCGTAAACCGTGATTTCGTAAATACGAAATCACGGTTATCATGTACACATTAGGTGCTATTGGCTGTTAGGAGAGCGTTTCGTGTTCCTTATTAGCTTTAACCTGTACTGCTCCGCAGTATCTGGTCTTAATAGCTGCAAATGTTGTGGTTGGTGAAACGTTTTTGTTAGTTTTTATTGTCGTTATGTTTAGCGTAGTATCGTTAGCAAAATTTTCTACAAGTCCTTTTCAAAAACTTTGTTTGTCGCATGATCTATTTTTCCTTGTATTTTCACTACAGACAGAATATTATAAAAGACACATAGTTACCTAAATCTCCTTTTATTCATATAGTCTTTACAAAACCATTTATTTTTGCTAAAGTAAGTTTATTTTAAGCCAGACATAAGTTTAGATTTCGACTGTGGTTATAACGTATGAAATTAATTTGATACGTCACAATGAAGCCGAAGCGTCAGTATGTAAGAACGTTGCGGGATTGAAGACACCATTTGCATAAGTTTCGCGGATACACTATGCGTCATACGCTAGTCGAGGAACTAGAAAATATTGAAGTGACTCAAGTTCGACTCTTATTAATTTGGTGATTGTTTGTCCTGTAAGTTATTTCTACAGATTGTTCTTCGGTGAGTGTGCCCAAGAACTCCATAACCTCATTCCACCGCACAGTGGAACGAATGTATGGGAGCGGTTGGACGTAGACATGTCCGAAAAATAAGAGTAAAATTATGACAAACTAATGATGCCATCTTATTCGATTACTTAATGCCTTCATAAATTGTGGTGATGAATTTCTTCATAACTCCCATATTTCGGGAGTAATTTGAGAAAATGTGAAATTTTACTATGAAAATGAGTGTATCGAGCTCTCTCCCTCCTGATTCCGGGCTTGTTTCAAGTAGCGGTCTCTAATATCGTAATGCTATTACTAAGAGCTATATTTAATACTAAGACACATAGTGCGCCAAATGTGCACTTTCTGGGATAAAAGGAAATGAAAATTTAAAAAAAAAAACGTTTTTTCCCCATTTGTATTTACTTTAAACCGCAGACAGACTTATTAAGAGGTCTATAAATATATTATATATATACAGAAATATATATTAACAAAAATATTCACAAGAACTGATGAGAGTATGACTTTTAAGTAAGTTGATAATAAATTACCTAGTTTCATTAAAAGTACAATAAATAATTAAGATGTAAGCTCTAATTTACTAAGTTACACATTTTAAAACAATAACATCATTTAATTATCTTCGTCATCATCATCATCGTCAATTAATTCAAATTCAGAATCGATGTCCGCTAAATCATTTATGTTAACAAATTCGATATCACTTTTCTCAGAATCCGTAAGCTCATAAAATTCCTTAAAAGAAGATTTTTTTACAAACTTATTTCCTTTTGGACGGATACTTGTAACAAGTGGATCAGAAGACAGTAAAAGATTGTGCATAATATCTTCATTGCATGAGATACTGCTATGCTTTCGAGAATGCCCCTCTCTATATTTTCTAAAATCTTTATTTCTAGCCTCAGATGCCTCTTCGGATAGAAAACCAATGGGCACAATTGACATGTTCTGAACTATGTCTGGCCCATGCATTAAAATTTTATGAAGTGAAGAAGGCATATAATACCATGGGTATAACTCCACGTAAAGCTTAGCAGTATCAAAGCAGAACTCTCGGAATTTAGTTACGTTGATCTTCTCTCCTGATGAAATACACTGCAAGATCACACAGATTTTTCTTAAAAGCATAGCATCTATTCCGGTCAGTTTAGCAGATTTAGTGTAGTTTTCAAAAAATCTCCTTGCCGAGTTGCCATTGTTGGTGGATCCACTGCCTTGTTTCACAACATCGAGAAGTAAGCCCGTTTCTCTTCTTACAGCCTCTTGAACTCTTTTCTTCCTGTCATCAACTTGCCTTTTTGCTATATCACCCCTTACTTGCCATGATTTTATGTCTAATTTGTAGGAAATGTGTAATAAGCATTCCATTGAGCGAATCCAAGCGTGAAGGGTGCTTAAGCTATATTTATACATGTCCTCGTTTGCGTGTTTATCTTTGATTAACTCTAAATTATTCATTTCTTTAGGACAAGCCTTGCATATGTCACACACTGAAGCTGCTGTATTGGATATAATGGAATGAATTTTACCATCAATCATTGTCAACAGCAGTTGGTGTTTGACACTAATTCCATCAGTGATGGTGGATGGAGTTAAGGCTTCAATCTCTGCTTCGATTTCAGCCATCTCTCTCTGCACATTTTCTTTGGTTTCCTTTATAAACTTAAACAATATTGGCCGGCAAAATGAAGTGGAAGATGGTCGCTCGTTTTCCCAAATTGTTACACCTTTTGAGACGAGCCGCAGTGGTACAAGACTAATCATAAAATTACTAGCAAGATCGATTTGCTCATCTTCACTCGTCCTTTGATGATAAATGCTTTGGCTAGATGATCCGTCAAAACCCCATTTGCTGGTCAATACGAGCTGTTGATTGGGATCAACAGGGGTTTCTAACGACCTAATAAGTCTTCTTGAGGTTAAATCCATCAAGGCTTGTAATTTGATTTTTGCAGAGCTCTCTGTAACTGTGAGATCTTCTTTGGCCGGATAGCACTTAATTTTTTCTTTAACCAACATGTAGTAACTCGGGTATTGAAGAGCTCCTTCTTGAGTGTTGAAATCCCGAAGAGTGTTATAGCGCCATTTCGATAAGTTCATCGATACATAAAGAGCCAATGCCTTCAAAGGGGATATTTCCCGTACCTGAATTGATTTACCTTCAATGAAGGCTTTGATTTTTGAGGCCTCTTCTGGATTCTCCGTCAAGTATTTCATAACATAAGCTGTATCGCTTTGTCCTGCCTTTTGAAGCGCCCTTTCGGCCGAAAACATAATTTCAGCGCTGCTACTGCTGCATGAAAGACTATATTCAGTGCGTCTTCTTTTTTGCCGGTTACTAAGGTCCTCAAAAGATTTACGAGGACTAGGATGTGTACAAGTTGAAGCATCAGATTTAGCAGGAGAAATTATGGGCTCGATGACGTCACTTATATTTTCTGTAGAAGGTTCCATATTTTCATTCTGTAATTCCGGCCATTGAATTGCAGCCTGTAGCCAAATCTCATGTTTCTTCCGAAACTTATCTGTGCTTCTTCCAGACTGTGTCCATTTTGCATAAATGCGGTAGCAAAATCGACGACACCAGTCTTTTAAACTTGTTTCAGCACTTTCACATAACTGAACACAACTGTTATCTTTTAAAACACTGAACAAATAGTTAAAGTCGCGTAAATCTTTATGTGCGCGTGCGCATAAAGCAACGTGAATATCAAGATTTGTATTAAAATTTGGAAAATACATTGCGAGATTAGCTTGGATACAACGAGGTGTAAATCAACACTGATTTTAAAGTTACTAATAGTGACCTATTTATATAAAATCCAGGTATCCCAGGTATCCTTTGTTAAATATTGCAAGGTAATTAGTTATTGTGATAATTAGTAAATGATGCATGCTAAATTAGTGTATTAAGAGCCATTTAGTAATTAAATAATAGCAATGTTCTTATCAGTAATCATTAGTGCATCAGTTTTATATGTAAACCTTAAGTCCCTAATTATATATCCTAATTAGCTTATATCTTCTCTAATTGGCTGCTCAGAAATGTTATTGTAATAAGGTAAACCTTTAGAAAAACGGTTTTAATCAACAAAATAAACAAAAAATAAAAAAATTGTGTTATAAAATAAACATCACTCTTTATCCCAGAAAGTGCACATTTGGCGCACTATGTGTCTTAGTATTAAATATAGCTCTTAGTATTAGCATTATGATATTAGAGACCGCTACTTGAAACAAGCCCGGAATCAGGAGGGAGAGAGCTCGATACACTCATTTTCATAGTAAAATTTCACATTTTCTCAAATTACTCCCGAAATATGGGAGTTATGAAGAAATTCATCACCACAAGTTATGAAGGCATTAAGTAATCGAATAAGATGGCATCATTAGTTTGGCATAATTTTACTCTTTTTTTTCGGACATGTCTACGTCCAACCGCTCCCATACATTCGTTATACTGTGCACCGGCCCCTTCTACCTTCGGACATCCAGACGCACTCCAAGTTACCATCCCTGGCAAGTTGCTATTCCACAAATTCGGACTAAGCGTTTTCAAATGTCTTTTTTAATGCGCTCAGCAAAAGAGTGGAACTCTCTACCTGCGTCTGTGTTTCCGAGCGCACACAACCCGAATCTGTTCAAAGTTAGAGTGAATAGGCTTCGTCTGGGTAAGCTCACTCCATCATCAACTTTGTCTCTGTCACCTCTGACCTAGACTAGAGTCAAACCCATTTCAAATAAAAAAAAAATAAAAAAAACTTTAAAATATGACAGTTACATTTCAGCCCTGTTTTGAGCCCTTTTCATGCGAACAAGTAGGAAATAGCCTGCATGGCAATTACGCAGATTAAACGTCAAGGCAGATAAACCGGGCAGAGAAATGCCACGCTGCCCGCTCCGCGTTCGCAAAGCTGGGCCTTAGTGTCAAGACTTGGGGCCATACCGGGCCTACCTAAACTAGGCAAACTTCAAAGCTTTTAACGTGGGATCTAAAAAACACATGGGACTCGTAACAAATGAACAAAGTCGCTTTACCGAAGTGTTTCAGGTCAAAACTAATTCTTAAGTCGCTGTGCAAAAGTGACGCCGTTTTACAAGTTGACTGTATGGGTTACTAGGTGAAAATTTATTTTTATTTATGAAATTACATTCTAGACAATAACGATACCTAGAAATTTGTTATTTGTAGTCTTCATTTTCATTTAAAATCAATTTGAATAACATTGTGGCGTGAAAACGTAGCCTGTTCGTTCGTTCAGGTATTTTTCCGAAACCTTAAACTCTGATCACAGTTTCTCGACTATGGAGTAACATAATAAACCTAAGCACTAAAATATATGAATTTTCCGTTCATTTTCCAATCGGTAGGTATCAACGCTACCTCTAAAAGAGCAAACAATTCAAAATTTTACACATTCCAGTCACTCCTAACCCCTCGTTCACCTACCCACCGTCAATTAATCAACAGTCGACATACATATAGGTTTAATCAATTATTACAAACACTTCCCCCCCTGTTTAACGAGAAGCCCGATTGTGAGAGCGTTATCTGCACTTAACGGGGAACAAACATACTGTCATTGATCCACGTGATTGTCAAAATGTGGCCCGAGTTGTCTATGGTAACGCCAATGTCCAATTACAGGATGGATTTGGGTGAACTTGATCAAATGGTCCATATTAAACGAAAAGTTGTTCAGGATCATAGATTGTTTTGAGTGCTGTGAATAGTTTTTTTTTTTGATCGATATAAAAGTACTGGATTCGGGGAATGTAGGAACATTTTGTACAACGACGGCGAAAATTCGCTAAATAAGGATTTAGCGACAATTTTCGCCTTTTGAACTTTGTAAGGACAAAGTTGCAGCTTATTCCATCTAAACGGAACCGAGTCCCGGGCACCACGGTCTAATATACGAGTCACTAAACTTTTTAAGATACACACAAGACTTACAAGTAATTTATTAACAATGTCGTCATTCTGCCAGAGGACATTTACAAGTCATAAAGCAAATACGTTTTCGTATTCATTCTCCAAGTAGCCCGACCAAAACAGGCCTGGGGATAGAGCCTAAGTAAACCTACTCTTGATACTTGCTAACCGCGACAAAGACGTAAAGAACCCTTGGTTCGGACCTTCGGAACGTTCTGTTGACGAAGCCAGACAAATATTCATATTTAATTCCTTGTCGAGGGTTTGAGCCCACTAATATTAAACAGAAATTCAAAGGACTAATTGAACATTTAAAGGACAAATGTTCGGACAAGAAATTTTTTGCAGGATTAGCGTACATGACGTAGTTTCGCTCTCGACTTCGGGGTTTCAGGAACTTTTCATAAAGTTTGGTACTCGTCGGTCCCCGTCCTGCCCCGAACTATCAATTGCCATCGTTTTGAAATCCACACGGATTCGACTATCTTGTAATATGAAACTCATTTCGTGTTATGCTCTTAAGACGTATTCTGCAGTAGATATGCGGATTATGTTTTGGATTTGCTCGTAAAATAGTGAATTGGATTTATCAAAGAATATTACAGGAAAATTTTAAAATGCGTTTTCCATTTTCGCTTGTAATCCGCGCCTCGTTTAAAGTGCACGGTAATCCCTCAATATTTACGCTCCTAAATAAATCGTTACGATATTTTATTGAAAACATAAATCTATTGTGCGTGCTCTAGTTTTTAATAAAATATTTTGATGTTCAATAGCAGTTCAATACGAAAATGAAAATAATTGCTATCTATCATAATCGGCAGACAAAAAACATAAAAGCATCTAGTTCCATTAATCCCATGTTTCATAATCTCGAATGCATGTTTCATTAACACATAGTAAATCAGAGCGTATATCCGTCTATAAATTAGGATAAAACGCCTAAAAATCATGTAAAGTAAAAAGTTAATTGTGATGTTGTACGTGCGAAACTAATTATCCTCCTACGTTGACTATCCCGGCATTGCGTTCATCCCTTCACAGTGTTAATCTAAATATCCTATTCTGTTTGTACCTGTAAATTTGGTAGCAAAAACACGAAGTGCGGTCAGGCCGTCCCCCGCCCGACGCCTGTGAACACAGTATTGCATTAAATAATTAATGATACTTATAATAAATTCTGTTTTTAATTTGATCTGGACCTGACGCCAAAGAGCTGTGTTGGATAGGGACGTGCTGTATAGATGTCGATGAGTTGTGCTCGATGTGTGACATGCATTTATGTATTCTGTGCGTGTGTTCTTTGACAAGTGAAAGACAGGTATGTGTTTTTTTTTAAATGAAATGCATACTCAGTGTGTTGCAATTGCTAGACATTAATGATTTCCGTTATTGCGAAAAGTGTTTGAATATATTAATCAGGTTGATCTTATAAAATGATCCATTCAGTTTTCTTTTTCTCTTCTTTTGAGCTGTATTCATTTGTAGTTAAATAATTTAATAAACAGTCAAACAAAATAAGGTTAGTAGTTAATTCAAATGTCTTATGTTCAACTATTAGGTACTCGTACTATACTAACAGAGCTTGAGAAAAATGCATCATAATGTTCTCACTGCTAGGACTCAGACCTCCTCTCTTCGAGAGGGAGTAATCTGCCACGCAGGCCCAATGCGAGTTGGTAAATGTCATAATTCTTGGAATTTTAGGTTTTAGGACATGTCAGTTTCCTCACGATATTTTTATTTTTGAGCAAATTTTATATTTAAATAGTATTCATCGACAAGTCTCTTAGCACATCACTAGAAACCACACAGCCCTTTCCCCGGCGCACCACAAAGAATATTCTGAGCCTGCTTATGAGTGCCACACCGAATGAATTATATCTACACTAACATATTGCTACACCTAACCACGTTATGTAAAATATTCTAAAATATTATACTTTAATTTTTATGTAGTGAAAATGATCTCTTCTTTTAAACTTGAGTGAAAAATCAAATTAATACTCGCTGAAAGTCTTCATAAAATTGTTTCTCCATTTGTATTTTTTTTGGCTAATTCAAATTAATTATACAGTTGTATTTTTGTAGTGATTTAATAATTAGGTAATCTTTTATTTTTCTTATTTGAAATGGATTTGCTCTTGACTCTAGTCTAGGTTACATTATATCGGTTCTTTACCGAAACGAATTACCTACTACCAAAAGAGAATTTTAACGTTAATTAAACGACAATGTCGCGGCCGCCGAAATACGTACGGAAATGCAACATTTCCATTTTCCATCAAAACATCAAGATTTCACGGTATTTCACTGGATATTCTTCAGCAACATTATTAATGCGTGCGCGCGCGAATTTGCCAACAATTGTGCATTTCGTTTCGAAACGAACAGACCAATACCAAGAATATTCCGGCTTCAGATTTAATAATTAGAAATGTTGTTCGGTTTATTCAGTCGAAATTTTGTTTTCGCTTTAGTGTTTCGCATTACATGCTCTAATGGAGTCCACAAAATGGGAAGTGGATTAACGCACAGTGGCTGTGCTTTCATTAATTATAATGATTTTGTCCGAAGCATCATCAGAATTATGCTTTAATTTGGACGCGCATCAATATCTGACAATGCGATAATACCTGCGAGCTCATGCGTTGTAAATACATGATAACCATGCTATCATCAACAATGTTAATCTAACTAACATGTTTGTTAACTAGTAACGCGTGTTTCAACCTTTAAAAATACTTAAAGTACCCTGTTAATCCAGGTTATAAAAACTGTGTGCCAAATTTCATCTTTTCAATTCAGTTTTTGGAAAAAATAGAGACGAACGGACAAACATTCTATAAAACTATATTGTCGGTATCAGACTCGTTTCCACATTTCGTGCAATAAAAAAAATCGGCGTGCTTATATGATAGCAGTGGTGGCCCAGTGGTAACTGCCGCGACTTAAGAGTTGTAGGTCGTAGGTTCGAACCCAGATAGGCGCTTTACTTTGTGTAAATTATTTCATCACCATTGCTCTCCAAACGGTGAAGGAAAACAAGGAAACCAGCATGTCCTAGAACCAAAAATTCGAAGACATGTGACATCTACCAACCCGCACTGGGCCCGCGTTGTGGATTACGGCCCACTCCCTCTCACAGAGAGGAGGCCTGTGTCCCAACAGTGGGAACATTATAGGCTGATTATGTATGTTATGTGCATATAGTTTTGACTACGTTATATTTGTACTTATAGATCTATGCCTATGTTTTTACTTGAAACTTCGACTTCTTTTAAACTCAAACGTCACTACATGGCCCCCGTTGAAGTGGACATATAATTTTACTTTGTATGCAACAAATATTTTGTCGGTAAAGACGACTCTGTATTTTATAGGATCTCGTTTCTTTTCGAATCAAAATGTTACCATTTAGTTTGAAATACTTGTTGGAACAATGACTTATTCTGTATCTGTTGTCATTGTAAAATGTTGACATCCTTGGGGCTATTTCTGTTCCTACCAGTAACCTTAGCAAGGATTTACGCTCGTTTATTTTCAGTATACGGCTCCCTAAAGAGGTAGTAAGTTCGTATACAAAGAAGGAGGAGATGCATCAAGTATTTTCATTCAAAACAATGAAAATACTTGATGCATCTCCTCCTTCTTGAGTGAAATCGATTTTGGCTTTATCATTCTCGTCAGTGATTGATTACTCTTGTAAAGAATAAATTTTCTAAGAACTATCTTAAAGGTCAACTCTAAAATAAACACTATTTACCTAACTCAAAAATAAGTTGAGTCTCATTACAGTTGAGTAACTCTAATGAGACTCAACTTATTTTTATTGAATAACTTCTTCATACCACAAATTAAACTATAGTGCTCTCGTCCAAAATACCGTAACTTAGAACATAAACACCTGATCTTAGTTTAATTTAGCATCAAAGATGAGTAACGCTTTAAGGCTGGAGTTAACAACCTCCATGCTTGTTTACCTCCATGTGATCGTTAGAAGTTCACCATAACGTCACACGTGCATCACCTGCGATGTGTTGGACTAGAGGTGCACCTAAGCGCAACCATCCCGCTGCCCGCCCCTAACAGTACTAATAGCAAATTACCGTGTATGCGATGCACGCCGCTGCAAAAACCAGCTCGGAGCCCATACAAAAAGCGCATTTCAAGCGCACCATGTACGGTATCCAACAAAGCGTAAATGCCATGGTCAACCATCGTAACGGCGTGATCGGTCCGATTTTTTTGTCGTAATTTATGCCTTATTAAAACAATTTATTCGGTTTTGTTCTCGGATTCCACGGACGATTTACTTGCATTACGATGCGCCTGCTTTATGTTTTCTTTCTCCGTCCGTTATTTTGCTTTTTTTTCTCGTTCGTTTTCCGACGATGCGGGTCTCGGTGTCGCTTCACTAATGTTGTAATGGTGATCGCTGTTGATTACATGTTTATGTAAATTGTTCTAATTTGTGTTATGTAAGTATTTACTGGGGATGTCCTCTGATTACATACTGGCGATTGGCACTACTAAATCAAAGGGCTCGGATCACGTATAGTTCGTAGACTACATTAAAGAGAGACGTAGGTAGAGCACTCAGCTTTTGAGAGTATTCTGTTTTCTTTTTAATGTATTTTTTTTATAATAACCCTTAAGTACTTATTTCTACCTTCTTTTCTGATAGTATCTACACATTCAAGACTGATCGATACAGAGTGCCAGGGATATCGAAGAGCAAACTGTAACCATAAATTTGACACATGATTAAAACCCACTAGCGTAAAATTTCTCCAAAGTAATAAAAAGAAAAAAAAATCTGCTGTTTCATAGAAGTGCTATACCAAACTTTTATAAAATATACCTTTTTTTTTTTAAGAAACGACGAAATATTTTAACTCATGGGGGTTCCGAATCATTTGTAATGAGTATGTCGCAGCCAACTGGATTAGCCGTTTAGTTAACCGCCTGGCCTTTAGAGTAGTGCTCGCCTCGCTTCGCTCTTTCGGCTCGCACGCGGTTTATCACAGTTCTAACCTTTTTTTTTAACGTGGATAAATGCTCGTGCACTCTGCACTACCACGGGGAGATAGTGCCGTTATGTGAGACTAACCCACAAAAACTCCACGGTGTCCTCCTCTGCCGCTTACGGCGGGAACACGGGCACGCGTTAGCACTCATCCGTGAACCCGCCGCGGCTGTCCGTCACATCACAGTTCTAACCTAACCCATTTGGTCGGGGTGACCTGTCTTAGTTACTGCGACTAATTCCGCTCGCGCGTGATTGGTTACAGACTTCCGACCTAAACTATAATTGAATATCATTCTGGCCGTTAGTTGAACGGCCGCCGTTTAGTTAAAAGTCTAGGCGGCTAACTAAACGGCTAACTAAACGGCTAATTAAACCAGTTGGCAGCGACAAATACATACCTAGTAATAAGTTGCGCGTCGAAGGTAGGGACTTCGACACGCAACTTATTACTACCCTGTATACTTATATATTATTTATCTTTATATGCTCATCGCACCTAATCCTTTTTAGGTAGGTAATGTTAAGATATATTCAGCAAATAACTACAGCATATACAGTCAACAAAAGATATAAGTATGCAGGATCGTCGCATATAGTTCAAGTTTAGTAAGAAACCGGTGGATGTTCTCGAATAAAATAAAATAAAATTAATAGAAAACAAACAGCTCATTTATCAAATAAAATTTCAGTCGACGACATCCATCGGTGTCTTACTAAACTTCAAATATATCCGACGATCCTGCATGCTTATCTCTTTTGTTGACTGTACTATAGCCACTATAGGTATATAGGCACTATAGCCTCCTATCGCGTAGTAAGTAGACTAGCCATGATGCTAAATTAGGTCTTGTAATAGGCCGAAGGTTGCGGTCCCTTTTTGAGTTATTTTATTTAAGGCCTTGATTAAATAATAACACTAATTTCATTCTAGGCCACGAATGGAAATAAGATTGAGTGAATTTACATCAAAATATAATTTAAACAAAATAAATGTTTAAATAGATAGGACAGTTCTTTTGTAGGATTTCTTGTGAAATAGCCTGCGAGCATTACTATGAAACATTCAAGAATCCGAAAATAGACTAATTTATTATCTTCAAAATAAGGGTCTTTATTATAATAACAAAACGAGCTTCTAGTTTTTAAGAATAAAACAGTACTTTTTAATTCTAACACAGTTCTTGTTAGAAAAGAAACCAAGACATTAATTAGCATGATCTAAACATATTGCCTATTATATAAAATTTGTTAAGCAAAAATAATTAGTATTCTCATAAAACGTTTACTCATCGCGTTCTACTGCTCGCGCATCTAAAAACAGCACCTGTTGTCTAAACTTAATAACACACCATAATCGGATCACATTCACAAACGACACTGAATAAGGTTTCATTCTCACAGCCCAATGTTAAGGTCACGTTACATAACACCGCTCGTAGACGGCTTGGCGGCGTGCGCGCAGGTTCAATGACCGGGGCCCGCGCGGGCGCACAGCCTAACTTTGAACTGCGGAATTTGCACTCACATGCCTTCTAGTTACACACATACATGCGCCGTGATTCATACACGCGCGTTGGAGGGAGAGGGGGATATTTAGGCTGTTAGAAACGTATTGCATGTTAGACGTGGAAATTATGACTAGGTACCTACTAATAGCAATATACCTACTTAATGTATATGTATGGAGCTGTGTATTTAAGTAGTATTTATAGCAGCTACTCAGTTTATAAGGAAAATACGATAGGTAGTAATTATATCGCTATAAAAAGTGGCTCTACCTAATTACATTATCTGATTCTCATTACATTTAACATAGCCATATGACGCCTGTAATTTCCCGAAGGGTAAGACAAAGGTGTACTATCGCGGATACTCCCGCCTGACCCTAATTAAATTTTTGCTTGCACTCTAAAAATAGAAGAGCTCTCTAGTAAGCGCGTCAAGTGCAAATAGTTCGTCCGTAAAATTCACAAAAGGAGTACACGTGATGCGTCACTAAGCTGCGCAGTGCAGGTTGCAACTACTTACGTTAGCACTTTCCTAATACGCAATAACTTTAAGGGGGCATGGCTTGGCGCCGCCGCAGGATAGGCGAAAATAATTTTAAGTGATCAGACGGAAAAGACCGCGACTGAAACAAAATTGGCGAAATGTGGGTTTAGGTACCTACACCTAAACCCACATTTCGCCAATTTTGTTTCAGTTCCATGTAATAGGGGGCAAACCTATTCCCATCAACCGGGTCCAAATCCAGACTCCGGGCTGCTACTGAGAAATTCCTCATGGAGAAACAAACACACAACAAGCTTAAAAAAAAAAAACAACTGACTGGAAATCATAATTACAAGAGATACATTGATATTGATACATAACTGAACTGAGGCGAGTTTTCCAACGAACGTTGTCGCGTAATAACACCGTAGCAAAAAGTGCATATTCCATAATAATCATGACCCAGAACCGCCATCTTTCAGCCTAGATACGTTAATCTCATTAGTTTGTAAGTAAAGCCAAAACGTATCTAAATTATTAAATTGACCTTTGCCGAAATATCTACCGTTAAGTAAATGTGCAATTTTTTACATATCGTTGACATTTGCTGTCAAAACCAGCGCCATCTTGAAAGACTAAAGTTATACTCGGTACCCGGGCAAAAATAAGACAGATTGAGCATTAGAGGGAGACTGACAAAGATGTGTGAGTGACAGAGACGCACTAAAGCCGAACTTTGCCTATTTCCTTAATAATATGATGTACCGTATTTACTGTGGCCTACATCTGCTGTCAAAACCAGCTCCATTTTGAATAACCAAGTATTATTTGGCGCCCCAAAGTATCCATGCTATATACAGGAACTGTGGAATACATCTTCAAAAACATGTCAAGTTACCGCATTCTCTAATTACCTTAGCTTGTTATAACGACGATCAGAATTAATTATTAATAAGTGCTATCGAAAACAGGCGCGTTTGAAGTAGCCTTTGTAGTGAAACTTAGTAATCGACTAATCATTTTGTGACGATCTTATTATGTTGTGTTGTTGTTAGATAATTATAGTCTGGCGGTTATGTTTGTTACTAAAAAGCAGTAGGAAGTAGTGAAGGGCGGGCGTTTTGGGGACCTGTCTTATGTAATTTTGACGTTCAAAAGTGCTGATTGACAACCTAATTTGAATAAATGACTTTCGATTTTTTTATATCTTAACCCGTTAATTTTTTTTACAGGTGCTTAATGTGGAATATTTATTTAGAAATAAAATAATATGCAAGTAAATAACTAATTAATTTATACCTAATTAATTAAAATAACTTTGATTAACTAAAACTATTCACAAACTAAAAAAATCATCCGCATCGCTGTCGACTGGTAATGTACCCAAAAGACTGGCGGCATTACCACGTTGTATGGCAATGCTTAGCCTCTGGCCAAGGTAAAAGACAGCTCTTGGGTCACGGGAAGTGTTAACAAGCCGCTTCGAAATTTCCTTAAAAAGAAACCTTTAAATTGTAGTTAACTTACAAAAAATATTATCATTATTCCTATTTCGACATCCGCATTCACACCTTATATTACCAACATATTTTTTTTATTTACCCACTTGAAAATTATGATATAAGTACAGCATAGTATATTTTAGTTTGTGAATAATCGATTTTCCCATCCGTACGCAAAATACGTGCATTGACCTGGAGTTGCGGACACCAGCCCGTATTACCTATTTATCAGAAATGTGTGGTCATTTATGTAAGGGTGAGGTACAGACCATCAACTGAACGACTTTCTCTATGGGACAACACCGTAATCGCGATCGCGAAAAGTAATCAGCCTTCCCATGTATTTGGGTCAAGTATGTATTGTAAGTAGTTTTAGATGGGTCAGTTGATAATTTTTTCGCGATAACGATGTTGGTCTCATTGAGAAACTTGTTCAGTTTCATGGTCTATGCCACACTACCACTATCAATCACAATCTGAATCATTTTGAACAATATTCCTAATCCATTGCTTCATATGTTAGAAAAAATTATCTGCTCAACAACGTAAATAATGCAATGAATGCTGTTGGACTGTCAAAATTAAAGCCATTCCTACTATTAGTGTGTTACGTAATTACCCCACCTGCGGGGTAATTCTACTAAATATACCTATCCATACTAATATTATAAATTCGAAAGTAACTCTGTCTGTCTGTCTGTATGTTACCTTTTCACGCCTAAACCACTGAACGGATTTCGACAAAATTTGGCGGAGAGATAGATTGCATCCCGGGGAAGGACATAGGATAGTTTTTATCGACATACCTCGCGGGTGAAGCCGCGGGCGGAAGCTAGTTTAATATAATTATTTAACCCTAACTCGTATAACAATTCGAGTGCTCTTCTCTAGTATTTATTCATTATTTAAAATTTTATGTTAGAGGTTGTATGAAACCGTGTTTCCTAATTGTTTTGTCTAATTTGAAATTAAAACAGAGGTTTGAGCGGCTTCCACGTAAGACCCTTAATACCTGCTTTACAAGTAGATTATGCAGTAAATATTTAAATTTAATTACGAAGTTACTCTAACGTTAGGATCTTTCTATGAAAAGTAAAATTTAAGTACTTCAAGAAAAATTTCATATAAACTGACAATTTTAATATTAATTATTATGAAATATCTTTATTAAAATGTTTTTCACTTTCATTTGCCTACCTATTGTGTACCGCTTCCAATACCTTTTATTAAGTATTCCAGTTATCATTGAGTCCTCGGATTCCCGTGCTTCAGTACATCAATAAAATGGTTTTTTAAATAATATGTAGGTAGACATTCGTAGTTTCCACAAATATATATTATGATATCTATTTATATCTTTTAGTCAAAAGATTAATATTAGTAGGTTCTGCTGTAAAGCTTAAAAATAGACAGTAATACTGTAGTACTTATAGAGTTCATGGTCAGCATTATAGTGCTGTAGCTACTCATTACAACTCAGCGAACAATCATATGTTTAAATAAGATCCTCCTCGACTCATCCGCGTGCCAACAGCATGTGTGATCCAAATCCGTTCTGTTTACTCATTGGCCACTAACGAGAATGTAATCTGTGTCTCGACGAAAAGATCCTAAAGGTAAATAGTGTTCGTCGTTAAAAGGTGCCTAATCCCCTCTAAGCGTGTACAACGAGCTTACACCATACCTCTTCAGATGTCCTCTCTGAGGAAAGCCGGACCTCGGAGATCAATGCGATTTATACCAGTTATCCCGCTAGAGATTTCCGCAAGATAATGCCTCTTATTTGCGAGTCGTCGAGTCGCCAATTTATTTTATTACGCTCATTTTCTTTGTATAGTATAAGGATAGTCCTATTTACGTTTGTGCGGCAGATATACAGGTTCTCTATAGCCGACAAAAAAGCAGCAAAAAAAAACAGCGATTTTCCAATACCTACCCATGTTCATTTGTAGGTATTTTCTTCAAATATAATTTGTTTTTATTTGTATTTAAAACTTTCTGAAATAAAAAGAAAATAAGTTTTTCGAAAGTTCGATATTAACTTTACCCATAAAACATTGACTCAGCTAACTCTAGCACTGACAAACTAGAAAAGCTCATGAAATAATACTATATTACGATGAAAAGTTGCAGCATAATGACGGTTGATAGTGCAATGTTAGAAAGAGTAGCGTTGATATGTCGGTGTCTGTGTGTGGAGCGGAGGCTGAGCTCGCGCGGCGCAGGCGCCCAGGTGGCTCAGGTGGGCCCGCCCCCAGCTCTCCGCGCCGCGCCGCGCACCTGCCTCGCCGTCAGTCCACCGCCACACGCCGGCCCGGCGACTTGTGCTCCGTGCACGACGCCACTCTCTCCACACTCTCGCGAGCCCTGTGCGACGTTTCTCGCTTCTCCCGAACGCTAAGTTTTCCGCTCCCTCGCGGCGACCCGGCCCTTCCTCAACTAAAACAACTCTAGTTTCGACACTTTCCGAAGTACTTCGCGCCACGCTCGAGAACTTGTGGAGTTCCCGCGTTAAGTTAAAAATAATTCGGAAGCGATCGCGCTTCGGTCAAGTCGGTGGTCGGGCACCTCGGTCGTGTCGGGAAGTCGGCGGCGCGCGTGGCCGTCGGACGGTTGGAGGTCGGCCGCGGATGCGGTCGTGAGAGACGTGTGCGAGGCCTCGAGGAGGCCGCCGGCACGCTGTTCCCGCCGCAGCTCGGGTGCGTGTCCTACGTGCCGCCGTGCGCCTGCTGCCCGCAGCTGATCCTGCAGCCGGCTCCGCACCCGCACCCGCTCCCATTGCCTCTCCCGTTACCCCTTGCCCTTCCGCTTCAAGCCCTAGATCCTCAAGTCGCTAAACACCAACGGCTGCTGCTCTCTAACATGGTAAGTCAAGTCCGCTTCTCTGCTGTTCCCGCTTATCAGTCTCCGCGCCGTGAGCACTCGACCGATAAGTTTCTACGAGTAGAGAGCACAACGCTGCAAAGTTGCGAACAAACGGATCTGATAATAACTCTCTCGGGCCGCAGACTAATGTATGGCGATACAATCGCGCGCTCCATGCCATGAGTGCGGCACGAGTATCGCGCCGATCAAAACTTCTCACGACAAATAAATAACAATTATATTTATTGAGTAACATTGTCTAACGGCGACACTCTCCGATAGGCGCACCAACTACAACTTAACTTGCCTCGTAACTATACACAAGTAGAAGTTCGCACGCATAAGTTAAGCATATTAACGTCTCCGCTGTGACTTTAACTTCGGCTACATTGATCCTTTGGGAATATTGAAATTAATTGATCTAGTTTTGGCATTTCAAACTGTTTTTCCCATAGAAGTTTTTAAACTTTAATTAATGTTTTCATTCACTCTTGGAGTGTGGTGTTTAAGTTTAGCAAATACCGTAGTAAAATGTTCAACACTGCAAAAGTAGCAGAAGTTGAGCTGTTAGATGAAGGTGCTAACAAAATTGCAATGTTATTTTTGTGGGATAACTCTGAAGAAGTAATCTTTTAATTTGTTACGGTTAACAGGATGAATATCTTGTAAGCATTTTTCCTTCAGCTGATCGGAGTTTGTTATTCTAAACCAAAACAATGTTTTAACTCGTGCCGCCAACGAACTTCGTCAATGTAAACTTTTAACACAATTTCGAATGCAATCCCAACAGAAGTTACAAAAGACGGGAATCGAACAGAGCGGTCGTCTGCAGTCAATAACAAAATCAAGTTTTGTTTACGTTTCAATTGAGATCTTATCTCGTTTCCGAGGTAGCCGAGGTAGCGACCTGCCTAGGAAAGTAAACGCTGATGACAGAACTTTGATTTAAATGGAAGTCGTATCAAACTTTTCTCATTAAGACCACCCGTCAAAGGTGTGTTTATGTTATTTTAATACTTGTGCGCAAATCTGATTCGCTCTCTCCACAGATGAATAGCTCTTGAATTTTGTCTGATTTCAAATCTTTAAGCGGTGAAACAATTTGAATCCCACTTTTGTTCTTTAATGGATCACCCATCAAGCTTAAATAAAAAAGCTCACCAAAGTGCCAGTGTTAATCACCAATCTCATTTATTTTTATCACACAAATTTTCCCGAAAATTCTCAATTTTAAAATAGAGAATGATCCTATCTCCATTATAAAGTAAGATATTCGAGCTTATAGCAGTCACATTTGAATCACGGAATATGAGTCGTTAAATCGATACTAATATTCATTTGAATGAAATCGTTTGCATTTTCATCACGTTCGAAAATATTCAGAGTCGCGACCATATAAGTAACGGCTCGCGAATGTTTCCAATGAATCGGGAACCATTACCATGCTAAATTTCTTCAAGGAAGTCTGGTCTAGATAACGGAATCCGTCATTTGCAAATGCCTAAGTCCAATTGTATAAATGTAACGGAGCTTAAAGATTTAAACAGTATAAAAAATATTTATTCCAAAAAAAATGCAATCTGAATTTTGGGCTAAACTTACAAAATTTGTCTTTGTTGCCATCGACACACTATGAAGATCTAAAATACATTTTAGACCCAATGTATCCTTTAGAATAGATGAACTTTCAAATGACTACATCTAAAGCAGTTAAGTTTCCAGAACCTGTATTTCTAAGCGCAGCTCAGATTACTCTCCCAACTTGTGTGGGAAGGTAAATCCTACGTAAACTGTATCCAAAAAACGAATAATTCAAGTCTACCAATATAACATACTCATTCATAATAATCGCTTATATTCCTAGCATTCAAATAAACTTCGTATTTCCATGTTAACGTTCCATGATTGTGTTTATGAGGTCGTTATCTTTAAATAGAAACGAGCGTAATTTCGGAGAAAGCAAAGAAAACTAACTATCTGGCTATAATACACATATTAGTAATAATGGAATACATTGCTTGCTAGAGATTTAATTGGAGACCCAGAAATATATTATACGAGTATTATTTATTTTTAAGCCTATGTTTTCCCACTGCAGGGAAAAGGCCCTCTTTCTTCTCTCCACTCCCCTCTGTCTTGAACTGTGTGGACCAATCCAGTCTGTACTTAGAAAGATGTATTCGGTCAAATTACTTATACAATATTTTTAAAATTTCGAAGACTTGATGCATAAGACTGCTCAACAGTAAAATGTATGTTTCATGCTAAAGATGGGCCTGGCCAGGTCCGGTATGATAAACGCTCCGAGAGCATATTGCCATAAAACCATGCTTAGCCGACAGATGGGTGTTCACAGATGATAAATACTTGTAATCAATTACCAGGATATTGCAGTAAATAATAAATCATGCTAAAAGTACGTGCGCCACATCGCGTGGTGGCCGCACCATTATATTAGTTTCTCCGCAATTTCGTTTGAAAGTCGCTCCGGTGCGACCGCGCGAAACGGTATTCGCTACACAACTATGCACCTAATTGCATTCATACATCTAATGAGTGTATTAATTCCAATTCAACAATCAATTAGTGATGCAAAGAACGGATTCTGTCACGTGATGCGGTGTGATTTAACGTTGTGTGACCGACCGTAATCTGAGTTTCACCCGCACTATTTGTTACCGTACGGTTTTCTCCTGATTTTACAATAACAAATTAGAAGTTCGCATGTTTCGACGACGCTGCGACGAGGCAGCGGTAATGCCTTTAAAATTAATTAATGATTTTCAGATTTCGTGGGCAAAATTGCAATAATGTCGTGCAGTGGAATATCTCCTGCGATCCGACGTGCATTTCTTTTAAAGCTATTAAAACCTTCGTGCAGGGTCGCCGACGGAATGATCATTGTCATAATGAAATTTCCACATTTGGCGTGTTTATGTCATGCATAAAGTTGAAATAGGCGTAGTAATACAGAATATGGCAGCCTTGTAATGATAAGAACACAGCTTTTACGTAAAATTATTTGTTTCGGTGATGTTGGTTTTTCATGGCAGATTTTTCAGTGTTACGAATATTTTTCACGATAATGAGGTAGGTATCACAAAAGTAGGACAAGGGACGTCTGATACAACGGAACGTGTTTTTCTGTTAAGATGAAAAGAGTTTTCTTTTGATAGACTGAAAAAGTATTCGAAGCTTTACCTATAGGTATTTTTTCAAACAACTCAATCCTCTTTTCCAAAAATCTTGAAGCTCTCAACGTATTTATTTCCTCAAATCAAACGAGTATAAAGTAAGCCAGACGCATTAAACAATAGGCATGAACTATTTACAGCTAGGGCGGCTCTGGGCGTATTTGTTATTCTTCGCCGCGTGCGTGCCGCCGCGTTCGTTAAGCCTCCTCATAAACAGTTTTTAAAAACGATGAAACTAGTTTTACACTTTCAAGCCACTTTTGTGTGCATAGTGAATTTTCCACGCCGCTCGGTACCAATTAAATCTACGAGTAAATTACTTTGGTCACTTGCAATATTTTACACAGTCCAATTAGTCAAATTAACTTAGTTTGCCGAAAGATTTCGGATTTTTACGCTAATAAATATTATTTTGTTGTTGTAATTAAAATGTCTGGATTTATGTGTCCTGAAGATATGGATCTGATAGCTGTTGCATTAAAATCATAAATAAAATGTGGAAATGTTTATGATCTCAATTTAGTCGCACGATTTTTATTTACGTTTACTTTAATGACTAAAACTTGCGTCTCATATATACCTGAAACTGCACAAGTTATCTTTTTCTGCATCAAACAGTTATCAAAGCAGGAAGAGTTTCGTTAACAATTATTATTCCTAATCAAAGTGTACGAAGCATGTCTTGAACAGTAAATAAAATCTCTCTCTGGGGCCCCGACTGGTCATTTTATGGGCTCACATAAAAACGCCCCTACAAGAGGGGCCTCGTTGCGTCACCATGAGTGTTGAGAAAATTTGTATAATAATTACACGTAGCTTAGATCAAAAGCGGACAGCGGTTATATCCCACTTCCATGTCATTACATTAATCAATGTTTTTTTATGTTTAATTTAAAAATCATTGGACAAAAAATGTTAAACCGCGATTATAAACTTGAAAGTTGAAACTCAAGAGTCAATAGGTCCCTGGATAGCAATTTTGGAATAGTTCGTATTTGGCGAATTTGTACGGGTTGGCACAACTCCAAAAGTTTTCATACGCAACCTATCGCAGTTCACTTGGTAGCAGACCGCTCCCAAAAAGGGAGGCTATTCTAGATAGCTATTCTAGATATAGATCTTATAGACTATTTCATATAGACTGAGATATTATAAATAAGTGAAAGATTCGGCAAAAGTAGGAAGCTTCTTTCTAAATTTCATTAAATGAAATTACAAATATCTTTGTAACGAAGCCTTTTTAAGTACGTCCTTTGTTAGATATAATTTGGAAAAGCTATAGAAACGTCTGACAAAGTTTATCCATAACGTGAAGAACACGGTGTGAAATATAAAATTATATAAAATTGTAATTAATGGTTTTTCTTCTTTTATAAGTACCTCATGTACCTATATCGCTTCCGCCCACGATTTAAACCAATCCATAAATAATATAAGGTCATCGTGCCGACTTACAAACCGGAACGTCCGCAGATTCAAGTGTCTACGCTAAAAAACTAGTCTCCCGAACTATTTGTAGTTAGTCTTTTGTCATTGTTAGCCATACATTTGTACCGCCTATGTTTTAACAGGCAGACTGTCGTTTAGCGTATTTTTTCTTGCATTTCCCAGTTGGTAAATAACTATAGTACGAAAATCACGAGTTTTCGCAACGTTCCTACAGTAAAAACATCATGATCTTTAAAAAAAACACCTACAAAATGTTGTTCATCAAAAACTGCTTCGAATTATCCTTTAGGAAATAGGTAATCATTTAGTCAAAGTAGACATTTCGGTAGCCATATTTGTTTTCCAAATCGGACAAGTAAAGAAAAATACACTACATTAGATTTTCCTACTAAAGGTACAATTTTCACTCCACATATATAATGTTGAAGTCGTTATGTCTGGTAGGATTACCTATTGAAAATTTGTAGCCCCACCACCTTTTCACCTTTGCTGTAAATTGTCGATACAAATAATCTGAATACATGTTAGTAGCGTGGATAAAGCCAATTAAATATTAAATTATGAGTTGATAATACGATTTCGCTGTGAATGCTAATTGTTCAGATATTCTTCGAAATCGCTAATAAATTCAGTTCTATTATTTACCTTCTGTGTATTGTATAATATAGTTAAAAGCTGTTGAATTGGTATTTCATGGTAAATTAATCCATTGTACATACAATGGTTTTCCTAAATACCAACTTAATGCATTTTGTTAAGAATAGAGAGACATACCTATCTAAAATCGTCCAAAAAGGAACTTCGTAAAACTCTTTTGTATTTTAAAGTATTCAGGTTCATGAAAAGATGGCTTATTTGAAGTCAAAACCACATTGTTAACGTCAGCCTCAAACACAAAACCATCTTCTAATAGCTTTATTAAAAAGTGCATCATACGGAATTAAATAGGTACCTATACGAGCACGGATCCCACGACGACTTTTAAAAAATATTTTACCGCAGAACTGATACACTGTACTAGACGTCAGAGCAACGAATTTTTCTCCCTAATTACTTGGTGTCAGGGCGATTGTGCAGGAAATGCCCCGGCGCCGGACAAAGGAGTCCGGGACGTTCATTAATAGGATCTTTCTAACTGCAATTTCGCTGAATAAAACCCTCGTCCCCGCTGGAAATATTAATTTCGGGCAATATTCAACTCGCGGCGTTAATAGTTATAATTTGTTTGTTTTTGCCGTGAGAACTGGTGCTGATACAATCGCGCTCGTGTTTTGTTGAGATCTAAAATGGCGTAAATACAGTCGGCAACAAAGCTTTGAAGCTTACGTTGTTTGCAAAGCAATATGTCAAAATCGTACGCGGAATTACATACCGTCGTTACGTAAATACCTACTGTAAAGTTGGCGGCACCATGCTGAGACGGAATTCTTTTAGTTTCGCTGCCACGTCTCCCGGATTTGTATATAATGTCTTCTGGGACTGAACTGAAGTCGTCGAACTAGAAATCTTACAAGTTGCAGACAGAGAACATACGTTGTGACAAAATGTAACGTAGCTTTTAAAAACCTCGAGAGTTTTAGTTAGGGACATGCTAGGAAATACTTAATCGAAACATTTTGGAGGATAATTTATCTATCTATTACTACTAATAAAGCTGACGAGTTTGTTTGTTTGAGCGCGGCGCGCTAATCTCTGGAACTAAATTTGATAGCCCAATTCTTGAGAAAGACTATAGGCTACTTCGCTAGGACCTTCAGGTGCCGAGGAAAAACAAAAAAGTCCGAACGAACGGTGAGTGAAAACGAAGTTATAGCACGATGCGACGCGAAGGGTCGGGTAACAAGACATTTCACACGGAAGAAGTCGCGAGCAAAAGGTAGTGCTAACATAATTAGGCAGGTGGATTGTCATTTAACTGTTCAGGTACATAATCAGACATATAAAACCGCTTCCCTTTAATGAATATTTTGTTCTAGTCGCATTTTCCCTGCATGTAAATTTTCTTTTTTAGGGAAAAGAAACAAAGAGAAAAACGTCCGCACCTCTTGTTTATTACGTATTAAATTTTGTACCTAACACTTCAAAATTTAAAAAATAATCTACTAGCGTAGACAAAAGTCCTTACTTTTAGAAGACAAAAACACATTTATTTCATTCAACAAATGTTTCTGATACAACAACAAAAGGCCGAAGCAAGAACCATTATGACGTCTTTAAAAAAAAGACCGACACTTCACAAGAAAAGAGTAACTGAAATAAAATCCTCTTTATGATGCAGGTAATGAAAAGAAATGGGAGGCCAACATAATGAAAGCCTCTTCGTAAGCTTATTAACTATTCCTTTTGTTTATTACCTGTAAATTTCCGATGCCTTCCTTGTTCAATAATATCAAAAACCTAATGATAATGCTCTTAAACTTTAGTGAAAGAAATGAGAAAGAAATCACTAGAAAATGTTTAAGACCCCTGTAATTGTTACGCAGGGTTGAAAAAATAATGGGCCCAAATAAAAATGTAAGTCAAAAGAGGTGAAGTTCTGATCAAAGTGAAGTATTAGGCTTGAAACCTTGGGAGTGGATTGTACCAAACAGACGAATTTTCCTGTAAAACGCTTATAATTTAGCACTTAAATTGCGAATGGAGCCTTAATCCTCAAAAAGAAGCCTTTTCTTTTACTTCGATCCATCAGCAATCTTATTAACTTATACTACATAGAGCTTAACTTAAGTTTTTTTCAAACCAAAGCTATTAAACAAATTCAAAACGTCCCTTGCATACGACACTGCTTCATTTAATACCTAAGCAATGCCAAAATTTTCATAAACTTTTTTTTTTTGCAAAAAATTGTCTCAAACTCAAAACTATTCACTTAGCAGTTCTCAAAAACTTCAGTTGTTTTAGTATTTTGTTGGTTCTTTGCAATAACTATGACTTCTCCATTAGAATACGGTGGAGCAGAATTCCTGAGGGCAAAACAGTATGAGCTCCATTTCTTAAACATATGTATAATAAAGGATTGAAAGTTTCTCTCCGGGGGAAAAAGTAAGTTTTTTAACATCCTTTGTGCTAAAACAATAGTTCGGGAGTTTTTTTGCATTTATGAATTAGGATCTGTTTATGTAGTTTTGAAGCTTTTTAGTTTGTGTTTCGGGATCTAAAATCACCAAGTAAGTTTAGTTTAATTTCACCATTCCTACTGCATGCAGCAGAAAGTGGAAAAAGTTTTTAAAAAAATTTGCTGAATTTAGCTTTTTCGCTCGATTCAAGACGGTGTTGGAAATAATTAACTTTATTCAAAAGTAAGAGCAGACCTTATGTGCCTGAATATTAGTCAAGGCCGCATACCACGTTCTCCGTGGGCTTTAAGAATCCTTTCCAACATCTCAAAGATTGGAATTGTGAAAAAATAAACCGTTTAACTTTAAACCAATGTGATAGCTTAGAGCGAAAATCTCAAATCGGTTTCCAGAAAATCCCTTGTAAAGTATCAAGGAAAAACCTGTGCAAACATTCAAATGTTCGACCATTAACGACAATATTGGTGGTTTACGGTGGAGCAATAACGATGTAGATGTGGAAACTATCGCGCGCTATTGAATCGCAAGGAGCGTTGCGGGTCAAATTTGCGTACTATGGATGCTGGCAATATTTCGGTTATTTTGAGTTGGATGGTTGTGCCGTTTTATTTTGCGGCGAGTGTAATAATTAATGGTTCTGTGTTCGACTGTGATTTTTCTGTGGATATACAGTTCTGGTTATGTGCTTTTGATTCCGAAAAATAAATTGTTTACTTACAACGTGGTGATAAGTTTTTGAAACGACTTATGCATCCTTCGTTCCTGAAATCAAAAGAAATAAAAATGTCCGATGGTCATTGACATCCCGGTAATTTTTTTTTTTTTTTTTTTATTAAAACTTAGCACACGTACACTGTATGCTGAATGCTGAAAAAAATATTCGCTATAGCATTTATACGAGGACTTTATTAAAATATTTTCATTCGAGACAAAGTTTGTTCTGTTGACAAAAATGTTCATAATTTGTACGATAAAAGGTGAAACGTGTGTTCAAATAGTACAGTCCGTTCAAAGAGAAATATATTTTGTATTTTTGTTCTGTAGGTAAATAACTGCTATTTAGTTTGTAGGTATATCGGCTGAAGAGATGAAAAGGTGTTCAGGTGTTGGGTAGGTTTTATAAAATCTAGTCTAAAGTAGGAATGAATATGGTTATGAAATAATATCCGTAGGTACGTTTAACATTGGTGATTATGTTTTTATTTGTTTATTTAATCATTTATGTGTGTACGTAAATGGTTAAATAAATACATATAAACAGACAAGAAGATAGAAACAGAAAAATACGTACAAAAAAAAATTTATAAAAAATGTCTTTATTTTTTTTTTCATAAAATAATTGTGAATAAGAGTCCAGTGCGGCAGTGCATAGGGGCTTGTATAAACTGTTTAAAAGCTGCCACACAGCTTATTTTCCGTTCAGTATCACATCTAAATGTAATTTTAAATGTAAACGTTTCACGAAATTGCGGTCAAACACTTATTCGTAACATTTACGTGCAGTGAATACTACCGGGCGTAGGTATAGCGGGGAAGGCATGCCGCGAAATGTTTCGAAATTTTCCCAACAATTTTATATAAATCGTCCAAAACATAAAATATTGGTTTTGTACAATATTTTTACTTTCATTTTCTCGTGTGAAGCGATAGTTTTGTTGTTTAACCTTCTCGTGAGCGGCCATAACTCTTGGAACAATGGCGCGGCCTGTCTAGAAATAGCCGCGGAAAACAAACACACGCCTTGCGGACACCGCACTCCTTGTACAACGTACAACAGTAACTAACATTACATTATAATCTTTACTACTCTCGTAGACGAAAAGATTAACCAGTGATGCAATCTTTAGCTCATGAATCATCCGCTTCTCCGAGAACAAGCGAATCTGCGTTCAACAAATTAAAACGTAACGTGACATTGTATTGAAACCGATAATTACACACTTTGTACAAATTAACGAGGCCATTAACAAACGTTAACAAACCCGCTTGTTAAGAAATAGGACGTTACTTTACCTACTCATATGTTCTTTTTATTTCAGTCGCTCTAATTTACTGCCGGATTCCGCTTCAGTTACGTTAAAAATAAAATTCACACATAGTTACGAAAAAAGTCGGAACTATGTTCGACGATTGTTTCTAAAAACAATTTAATACCCGATTGAGCTGCACAAACTGCTACAGTAGGTACCTACTGCTACATTCCGAACTGTAACTGAATCAGTTTCAACTTCATAGCTGACTGCGCTCCGAATCAATAGTCTACACCGTAAATGCATGAAAGGTGTATTAATAAAAAAATGTGAAATACGAATTGCAGCGTAAAAATTCTTGGCTTTCAACGTAGCCCAATGGTGAAACGGGGCATGTCCTAATGTAAGCAAATTGCCGTCACAGCCTTTCAGCGTCCGGCCGCGGCTATCATTCCCAAGATAAGCGCTTAAAAGCCTCATGGAAAACGCTTTCAGCAGGCGGACTATTACCGGGTGTTTCCATACTTTTTGCTTTGCCTCCAACTGGCCGGGGGAGTATCTTATATCGAACGCGCTACGTATGACCGTTTTGAGTGCACGATCTAAACCTACGTTGTTAGCTCCGGGTCTGGTTTTATTTCTACTCTAACTTAGAACTCGCACTTTGTATCGCGATGCTTTGATAAAATGTGACAAATTTTCACACCGAAATAGAATTTCTCCAACTACGATATAACATGAACCAAACAAAGTAAATGTTGGCTCAAAAAAGTCGCTGTATATAAAAGACCGGTAAATTTTAAAGAAATAAGATGATGTCAGAACAACCTAATAATCTTAATGCATTAGATTACAAAGGGCTTACTTGGAGAAGGCGAGTAACGGGCGGGGAGGAGTCCTTTTATTTTTCTTCATAATATTAGATTTTATGATTATTTTAAAAGGGGCAAGGGCTCTTTGCTTACTATACATCAAAAGACGATGCCATTGATCAGACATCTTTATCGAATTACGTGTTTGCGTATACAAAACGACGGGTCTTTGGAGTTTCTTTGTGTTCGTTTCTTGTTGGTAACCTAGGCGGGTGTGTACGGGGGTGCGGCGCCGCGGCGCGCGGGGTCGCGGTATGTACTTGCAGCGTAATGCCGCTGCACTTGCCCTGGTCAGGAAGCGCGGCGGAATGCAGTCAGTCGCGTTTGTACCACCGCGGCGGAGGGGTGCGGGGCAGCGCGAGGGCAATGCACGCGGCGCCGGCGCACTTCGCTGCCTCCCATTCAGTACATCTCACTGATGCTGCATTTATTTACTATTCTTAACGTCCAGCTTTTTCAAGCGCGAAGTTAGCTGCGAGTCCAAGAAAAAGGGCACCAACTAACAAAACGACTCACTTTAAAACGCCGCTGTAGTTGGTGAAAGTTGTGAATTGCACCCGCCATTTCGTTCAAGGAGCTCGCCTGAATTTGAGACTCGGTTGCATACTTAACATTGGCTATAAAACTTGGATGAAAGTTGTGGCGGATTATCGATAGTCTGTAAATTGGAGGTCGTAAGAGTTAATGGTAGAGCTAATTTTTATGTTGGAGGCTAGGTACATAATCATTTATCAGTGTCATTACGAGAATGTTGTAGAGCTAGTGTTTGCAAACAGACGGATCAGTATACGTCACAGCCACGCACACACTGCCTACTGATGCACATCATGCAATGATACGGCCCCGTCATCGCTTTGAGTTGGCGAGTGCCGCAATTTCACTGTATGCCGTGCGTTGGGAACGCGGCACGGGTTGGAATGCACTCGTTATATGCACACCACTCGAAAGGATTACCCACTAGTTGGCGGCGATTAACTGGCGCGCTCGTGGTTCGCCAGCGCCCCGCTATTGGTTTGTTTCCGAACGTTGCTAACGTTTGAATTTGGAATGTTATTTCGGTTTTCGAATAACTTTAATGAAATTCGCTTTTCTGAACTTTTTTGCATTGAAATTGCAAAGAGTACGCCGAAAATTTTCGTAGATCTAAAAAGACTTCAAACGAAAAATTTCAATGATTTGCATTGCGAAAGTTAACAGTTTGTTCGTCAGTATTGATAAACAAATGTATTTTCTTTCCAGGTACGTGGGTGTTGTTAGAGAAAGTTCACGTAGATTTCATTCACTTACAACTGCGTAAGTAGCAGATTTGTTTTATTTTGCTTACTGTGTTATTTTTTTGTCTAATGATACTAATGACGTCACGGTTCCTTTCATTAGAAGTAGTTTTCTCTGAGGTGTAACAATTCTCGATGTCTGATAAATAGACGGGTCTAAGTTAACCACCACCATCTTAACGTCACCTTAATGACTATCTGGGCAACCACACCGCAGTAGATAAGTGCACTAACTTCGGAGGGACGTCACAAAACTTAAACAGCTATTTTTCAATGTCTTTGAAATAACAGTACCTATCTTAGTCGGAGTAAAGTAGTTCACTAATATTGTAGTTCAACATCTAGATTTAGTGTCATTGCATTTCATGGGAGTATCTCGAATGGTTGTCATTATACGGGAGCTGCGAACTGGCTGCTTCAAACAGAAAGGCTTTTAAGGAGTCCTTTAGGTGCTAGAGTGCCAGGTAGAGCGCGGGTCGATAGCTACCGATTTGGATAATGTGAGTCACAATGTTACGCCTTAGGCTAAGTTAGATTTGAAAGGTTTGCCGCGCGTCTGGTACGCCTCATTTCTAACAGCGTGTTGCCGTAGCAACGCGCGTTGTTCGAAACGCACGTGCGATGCTGTAGCGACGGATGATACGCGTCTATGCGCAATTTCATGCCCTTTGATACCTATCATACTTGAATTGACATTAGCTGCTCTGTTGACCGCGTTTGTTGTGTTAACTTGTGCTTGATGGTGTTCATTTTTATCACAATATTTATTTGTAGCATGGCGCCATTCAACGGGCGACGACTTGAAAGTATTATGGTATTATGATGGGTCAGTGATTATAGAAAAGTTTTTTATTGGAGCAAGCGAAATGCTGCATAAATCGTTGATTATGTTAGACACATAAATAAATTGTATTTATTTGTGCAGAACTATTAAATACGGTAAATTGTTTCGTCACGTTTGCTTGGATTTCAGAATTAGGCATACTATGTAAATAAAATAACAGAAGCAAGCATACGAATAATGATGATTATTTTAATTAAATATCTATGTAACTGGGCAGTAAATCTATAGCACAAAAGGAAAATATCGAAAAATAAGGGGAAAAACCGGACCAATACACGAAGGGTTCCGTACCACAGTACAATATAATTATCACATAAAAAAAACTCGTTTCTTGTATGGAGAACACCTTTCATTTTTTATTTAATTTAATTTTTATTATTTGATGTAGCGATATAAGTAGAAGTTTAAAATTTAAATTTAATTATTTTATCAAATTTTATCAATAAAAGTCTCCAAATCAAAATTTTATCTACCTATCTTTGTCTACCTATTATGGTTCAAAAGATACATCCCTGTGACAGACGGACGGACACAGCGGAGCCTTATAGTAATACGTACCCCCGCCAACGGGTCTACATTACAGTCTTACACAACATGCAAAACAGCGCACCGAATTCCAAATTGAAATATTGCCGACGCAGCCCAAACTCGAAATTTACATTTTGCCGGGCAGTTTATTCCGGTAGTAAAATATCGAGTAGTGTGTCGCGGTCCCCAGGTGTTGGTTCAAACGACGCAAGTTTCACTAATGTGCGGCTTAAATGATGACAGTGTAGGTAGCGGGACTTAGCCCACCTGTGAGGGGACCGCACTTTTTGGTACTGAAAAATGGGACACCTGATTATTTATGAAAGCCTGGTGCGAGAGTAATGGGATGTTACTTGTTGTGAATTTGTTAAAAGTTGATGGTAGGTTGGCAACAATTTAGAATTATTTTTGGCATAGCATTAATTTCTCTGTCTTCAGCTAGTGTGAGCCAATCCTGTCTGTAGGCGTCAAGGTCGTCACTGAGTGGAAAGGAAAAATGAGGCCTTTGCCCTGCAATGAGATAATATGGGCTGAAAAAAAAGATGATTTGAAATTCGTAATACCTATCTGAAACATTTCATTTCTTGTAGCAACGAAATTACATAGACATCAAGTAGAAGGCAACACCTAAATATAGACGAACGAGTGTATCATTAACGTAGACTAGAATTGGAAAATTTCAAGCCTGTTTTCCCGTATAATCAAATTCGATTCCCTGTAGGATTCTTACAAATCACCGGTTGCTTATAAATCGTTCGTCTCGTCAGAGATTTATTCGGCTCTCTCTCGTCCAAATCCGGCTCCCAAAATATTCGTCGGTTGTAAACCGCACTTGGCGTAAATTACACACGTAGGTATTTGGCAACAGTGTTTAAATAGGGGGCGCTTAAATTTGTACCCTTAAGTAGGGGGTAATAGAGGAAGTTTGCGCGTCTTACGTAATCGAACCCCGGAGTTGGAACTGAACAAACTAAGTTTTTATCTGTTAACTTTAGAGTATGTTACGAGTGAGTGAGGATGGATTTATTGACAACAAAACTGGCTCCTGCGAGAGTTTTGGGTGTACGATGATTTATTTATGGAGTCTTTGAGTTCGTATACGAGATTTTTATTTGACAGTGATATGGTTTGTAGTAGCATGTTTTATCGACAGTTCAACGTATTTTTTTGAACCCTGATATCAAATAAAACATCATATCTTGTTCCTTGAAGGGTTGGGTAGAAGTGTAGGTACCTACCTACCTATAGTCTATAGTACACTCACATTTCGCCAGTTATGTTTAAGTTTCATGTAAATGTAATAGGGAGCGAGCCTATTGCCATCAACCGGGCACAAATCCAGACTCCGGGCTGCTACTGAGAAATTCCAGATGGAAAAACCTAATATCACTTTGTTCAACCCGGGAATCGAACCCAGCCTTATACGCCAGCAATAGCGCTTGCAATCACTGGACTAACGAGGCAGTCAAATTTACCTCACCTTTAAAACTACATTTCTATATTCCTTTAAACCGTTTTCCAACTAAAGCGTACTCAGTTTTCGCTAAAAAGCTTGAGCATCTCTTTACGTTATAATGAACGCAAATGGTCCTTCTGTGTGCACGTCCCACGATCTTCAATTACGTTTCACATTGTTACTGCGGCCCGCTGGGGAACTAAACTTAGCGATCTAATTGCTCGCTGTCTAATCGATTGTGACTCGTGTTGGCTTCTGATCGTACCTGTCGTTACAGATAATAGTTTAGTAAAGCTGCTAATCATTGTAGATGTTAATGTTATCGGTGTAAGAAGGTTGGAAATAAAGTTATCGGGGCTGTTTGTTGACTAATTTATTCCTTTGTTTAAATCTTAAGGTTATAATATGTATTTATCAGTATTCTTGTTAGAAGACGTTTAATTATTACTTCCACTGAAATCCAGAGATTGTATAGAACAAATCAACATGCGTTTTATTAATAAACACCATGATTTTTGGTAGGCCTAATTGCCGAACAAAACTATATCCTTTGTAGGGGTGTTGTTTTGTTCAACAATTTGAATTTTTCAGGTAAATCTCTCAATTCACTAATTAGGCTTCTAGATACTGAGGGTCTTCTTCATCGTGTCAGACATTGTTTCAGATCTTTTTGGCCCAAAACTTCGCTACTTCCACGACGTCGTCGGAGGCAGCGCAAAGGTCACTTTGACTGCATGTTTTGGGACACTGAGGGTACGTTCAAATTGATGGCCGTACAGAAACGAAAACTCTCATTAGCTCTTATTAGCCAGTTTTAACTTCACGATGCGGTTTATAATTCACTACAAAACAAAAACACAAAATCAAAAATCAACCCTTATCATCGAGCAAATAAAATAAATTTCACACAACGCAAGTACATAAAGGCGACCGGCGCCTCCCCCATCACTAAATATGTGCACAAACAAACGAATATCAAATGTGCACAAACAAACGAATATAAATTCATACAGGCCAGTATATCAGGCGAGTATATCGGGCGAGTAATGAAAGTGGTGTGGACTGAACCCACCATTAATTGTCACAGGTGTCGATTACCTTAATTTACATTTGACAAGAGATAGACATAATATTGTTATGTACTATCTTTCTAACTATCTCAAAAGACAGATAGCTGTGTCGCTATCATATTTTTTTTCTATTTCAGCCAAACATTTGGCTAAACAAATTGCTCCTTTTGAGCAATGCAATCACATTGTCAATAATTTGGTCAAAATTAATGACATTAATCATCATTTAAATTAGAAATTAGGACAATAGAGGCAACCTCTTGCAAAAATGTAACCACTAAGGCAATTAATAAGTCAAATGAAAGTGTAAAAAAATTAAATAGTATCAATCTGGTGCACCAAAATATTCAAGGATTTTTGAACAAAGACTTAGAAGTAGAATTATTCCTGAATTGTTACAATATAGATATTCTTTGCATGACAGAACATTGGCTTAAAAGCCACCAGTTCATGTTCAATTTTAGTAATCACCAGGTTGGTAGTTCATTCAACAGAGTAAATGCTATACATGGTGGCTCATTAATATTAATAAATAACCAGCTTAAATTTAAGGACCGAAAGGATATTGTGAGCCTCTCTGTTGAACGGACAATTGAAATAGCCTGTATAGAATTGGAGCAGTTCATCATATTAAGTGTGTACAGACCTCCTTCAGGATTGTATGATTGTTTTGAAAAGGTTATGGATGAAGTGTTGCACAAAATCTGTAATACAAACAAGTCCATCATCACTTGTGGTGATTTTAATGTTAATTTGTTAGAAAATTCTGGGTTAAGTACTAAAATTATAAGTTTGTTTCAGTCATACAATCTTGCTAACCAATTTTTGGAGCCCACTAGAATAACTCCTACTAGTGCCACATGCCTAGATAACATTTATACAGATGTTAGTCCAACCCACAAAGAAATTATTAACTTAATAGACTCAGATCATTGCGGACAATTGATCACTATTCCAAATCAAAACAAAAAAGTTACTAAAAAAGATATCACTGTTAACCCAAAAACAACTAATCGCTTGGAAACATTTAAAACCAAACTCTTGAGTAAATTACCACTTTTGTTGACTAATGATGACCCTAATCAACAATATAATGATTTTTTTAATATGTATTGCACACAATTTGATAACACATTCATTCCAAAGACATTATCAATTAATAGTAACGCTTCCTTCGGTGACTGGGCCACCATCGGTATACATAAAAGTAGAAAACGACTTTATGAATTATATGAAGAACGGATTTGTATAAACACT
Source organism: Gortyna flavago (assembly GCA_963669345.1). Lineage (NCBI taxonomy): Eukaryota > Metazoa > Arthropoda > Insecta > Lepidoptera > Noctuidae > Gortyna > Gortyna flavago. The sequence goes on along the minus strand of OY770131.1, from coordinate 13,362,298 downwards.
GCTGAATTTAATTTGTATGTTAAGAATTATTCTAAAATATTTAAAAAAGTTTGTAGTATTGCCAAATCACGTTATTTGAGTTCAAAAATTAAAAATAGTAGTAACATTATCAAAATGACTTGGAATGTCATTAATAGCGAAACAGGAAGGTCATCCAACCGAAGTAGTGACTACAGCCTTGCTATTGATGACAATATAATTAAATCAGATTCTCAAGTTGCAGCGGCCTTTGAAAAATTTTTTGCAGAGATTCCCGTATCAACTACTAAATCTCTGAACTCATCACCCACTGCTGCAGAGTCTTTACTTAAAGAAAACGTTCCAGTTTGTGATTCTGAATTTCACTTCCAGTATGTAACACGTTAAATGTAAAAAAGACCGCAGATCTATGGGGTAATTCTGTGGATGTTGCTAAGTCGATTATAAACATTGTAGCACCTACTTTAGCTGTTATATTTAATAATTGTATTGACCGTGGTGAGTTTCCTGATCTTATGAAAAACAGTAAAATAATACCGTTGTTTAAATCGGGTAGTACATCAGACCCTACTAATTATAGACCAATTTCAGTACTACCTACCTTTAGTAAAATTTTTGAAAAACTTATTTTAATTCAATTGCAAAGTTTTTTTAATAAAAATAAATTACTGCATTACAAACAGTTCGGTTTTACAAGGGGTCGTTCAACTACTGATGCCGGAGTTGAACTTTTAGGACATATTTATAATGCATGGGAGGACAAGTGCGATGCTTTGGGCGTCTTTTGCGATTTGTCCAAGGCATTCGATTGTGTTCTTCATGAAACTTTAATCAGGAAACTGCACCACTACGGAATCCGGAACGCCTCTCTGGATCTTCTTACTTCTTACTTAAGTGATAGGATTCAGAGAGTTGATGTTAACGGAAAAAGGTCACCCGGATCTGTAGTAAGAATGGGGGTCCCCCAGGGCTCAATTCTTGGCCCATTTTTATTTATTATTTATATAAATGACTTGCCTTACCTCATAAGGGATAAACATGATATAGTGTTGTTTGCAGATGATACTTCACTTTTATTTAAACTCAAACGTCAGCAGCTGGTTACTGACAATGTAAATAGCGCCCTTGCAGAAGTAGTTCACTGGTTTAATGTCAATAACCTACTTCTTAACGAAAAAAAAACGAAATGTATTAAGTTTACGATACCCCACGTTAGACAAGTAGAAACTAGTGTTCTCATTAAGGATGAAGAGTTGAAACCCGAAGATACCACAGTATTCTTAGGCATAACTTTGGATGCCAAGCTTCAATGGGGCCCCCATATAGATAAAATGTCAAAAAAGCTTAGCTCTGCAGCATACGCCGTTAGGAAAATTCGTGATTTAACTGATTTAGAGACAGCCCGTTTAGTTTCCTTTAGTTATTTTCATAGTGTGATGTCGTACGGTATTCTGTTGTGGGGAAATGCCGCCGATATTCAGACAATTTTTATTTTACAAAAAAGGGCAATTCGTTCCATTTATAAATTAAGTCCCAGACACTCCCTCAGAGACAAATTTAAAGAGATTAATATAATGACTGTGCCTTCTCAGTACATTTATGATAATCTTTTGTATGCACATAAAAATATTAATCTGTTTAAAAAATACAGTGATATCCATAACATAAATACTAGGAACAAACACAAATTTGTTGTTCCTACAACAAGGCTCAAGAAAATAGGTGGGTCGTTTAGATGCCAATGTATACGTTTTTATAATAAACTTCCTAGTCACATTCAAGAACTAAGCCTTAATAAATTCAAATCTTTTATAAAGCGAAAACTATGCCAGAAAGCCTATTATACTGTAAAAGACCATATTGAGGACAAAAAGGCTTGGGATTGAGCTGCTCCAATAGGTTTAGACTGTAATTGTTGTTTTTATTTTTTTCATTTTGCTATTTTACACTTTATTTATTTTTTCTCGAAATATATATTTTTCTTTAACAATGACATGTACATTTCCTGTATAAAGTATTATATTATTTTAATTATTGTGAATGTGAGGACTATGTGGGTCATTGTTTCAGTTTTAATCATGGTCTGGCAGTTTGAGTAGTTTATGCGGCCTACCCAAATGTCCTGTTTTTGGTATTGTTCGTCGAATCGTTGTGCTCCTTAAGTTCTGAGTTGAGCTGCACGGTTCTGACAAATGCGTGCACTGACTGGACAGGTCCTCTCAATCTGTGTGGTTATTTCCTCAAAATACCATTTCAGACACCAATCTACATGGCCCTCAAAGATTATGCCCAAATTTTTATATACACTTTGACATTGATGATTTTTATATATACAATGACATGAATATTTACTTTGTAAAGTATTTTTTATTTTTTTTATTTAATTGTTGTGAATGTGGGGACTATGTGGGTCATTTCTTCTTTTTTTACTGTTTTCCTTCTTAGTTAGTTTTAATCATGATCTGGCAGTTTGAGTACATTACGCGGCCTACCCAAATGTCCTTTCTTTGGTATTGTTCGTCGAATCGTTGAGCTCCTCAACTTCTGAGTTGAGCTGCACGATTTTTGACAAATGCGTGCACTGACTGGACAGGTCCGCTCAATCTGTGTGGTTCTTTCCTCAAAAGACCATTTCAGACACCAATCTACATGGTCTTCACATGATCTGACCAAGATTATGTCTGGACTTTAAAAGAGACTGTGACCTCTGAGTTTGTTTCGGCCTTTCTTCTCAGAATAGTCAGATAGGAAACGCCGACCTCATCTAGTTTTAAAAAATATGATTGACGTGTAAAAGTGTTTGTACAAACCTACTTACAGAAAATAAATCATTTATCATTTATCATTTATCATTTATCATTTACCGTCAATACGTTTTTTCTATCGATAGTTTTTTTTTACGATTTTCAGTTACAGTTTCCATGACTATTTCGAACGTTTAATATAAATGTCGAAGGTTTGAAATAAATGGCGTTGTTTTATGGTGATATCTGGTGATAGTGGTTGTTTGTGATTGTCTATGACTGGGATCATCATTATTCTGCCCTTTTTCCAATTTATTTGGGGTCGGTGCAACATATCTTTGTGTTCTACACTTTTCTATTAAACGTCATACTTTCCGTACGCAAAATACGTCACGAAATTTTGAATGACCGGAATGTTATTATAAAATACAAAATTCCTTAGCACCTTTAAAATGAATATTTTATTTGTGTTTTCCTTCCTAACGCGCTTAACCCTTATTTTCATTTACGCGAGTATACCTACAGTCAGTAAAAATACATTAAGAATCCCCACAATGGCAAAATTTTCCTGCGAGCTTTTAAGGTCAGCTATGCGCGTCTAAACAGGACAAATAAACATATATTTAAATTTGTTCCTACATTAACGATGGCTATTAAAACTTTTTTCTGTAAAATTGCTGTTTTGTCATGAAACTTGAAAAATTTAATGTTTACGTTTCTACATTAAAAAGCGGCCAAGTGCGAGTCGGACTCGCACACCAAGGGTTCCGTACCACCGTACAATATTGAGCAAAAAGCGCCGAAAAAAACACGTTTCCTTTATTTTTTATTGTTTTTTGTTAAAGCGGCAATAGAAATAGGTATACACTCTGTGAAATCAAATAGTCTACCTATTACGGTTCATGATATACAGCCCGCTGACAGTCAGATGGACGAAAGGACGGTGTCCAGGAAGGTTTAGTGATCCCGTTGGCATCATTTGGATACGGAACCCTGAAAACGATGTAAATAAAGGAGGCCGTTTGACATAAAATTCAGAGAAAAAGATACTGTTAATACCAACTTCAATAAATAATTTACTCTAGGAAGAAAGTTATAGAACTCACAAGAAAGCTTGCTTTTTAATTAATACGCTCTCATAAGCATATCTTACAAGCAGCGCCCCGCGGGTTCACTCGCATAAGTATCGATCCCGTGGGAATATCCGGATAAAAAGTATACTATGTGTTATTCTAATTTATAAGCTATGTTATTGTAAAGTTTCATCAAAATCCGTTCAGTAGTTTTTGCGTGAAAGAGTAACAAACATCCATCCATCCATCCTCACAAACTTTCCCGTTTATCATATTAGTAGGAAGTAGGATAGTAGGATTGGAACCTTACTTTATTTGTAATCAAGTCTAATAAAACAAAAAATAACATTATTTTCTACGAAAAACCCTTCAAAGTATACTGCATTGCTTTTCAATTTAAACCAAATATTTGGGCAAACTAAAATCATGAATAGAATTACCCTTCTAGATAAATCGCGTGTTTTGAATACCAACCTTTGATTAACCCTCTCACTGCAGCCAGATGTTTGACAAATAAATTAAGCTTATTTAAATACTAGCTTCTGCCCGCGACTTCGTCCGCGTGAAAGTTCTTGTTCCCCCTCGACCCACCCTGTCGTATCGCATCGCCTGCTCGCTGTATTACTTTTTTTGCTTTCGTTCTGAGTTTTTGCTCGGCTCCTAAGGGTCATAGCGTGATGTAAAATAGGCCATAGCCTTCCTCAAGAATTGGGCTTTCAAATGCAAACAGCTTTTTTTTAATCCGACTAGTAGTTCCAGAGATTAGCGCGTTCAAACAAACAAACTCTTCAGCTTTATTATTAGTATAGATATAGATTTTCGGTTGGGTCATTCAATAATCAAGTACTCACGTTATCGAGGTACTTACCTACCTACAACAACACGCAGACACGATAAACTACAAAGATAAAGGTTGACCGAATACATAAAAACTATTGATTTTATTTTATGTAACATTTTGTTTGGTACGCCTGTTATCAATTGATTAATGTTTCAGCTGGGTAGATACAGCCTTTGTGTTCGTGTTGATATGCTAATTGATAACTGGAGTTATATTTTGTTTCTGTGCTACTCTTAATTATAGACGATGGAAATGTGACAAAAAAATCTTGCTGTCAAATGATCATAAAGGTAATATTATATTTCTTTTATAATATTTGTTTAAATAGCTATCCAGAAAAAGGCTTGTATTACTGTCATTTTATCAGCTACTTCTTTTTTAACACATAAACAAAATTTCCACAAACATTAGCACCATAACTTGAAAAGTTTCATCCCAAATATAAATGAAGCACAAAACTAAAGTGTAGCTAACACTAAAGGTTGTACACATATCCTCTTGTTCACATCGTAAGCACTCTATAACTCTATAAAACCAACACAACTACGTGACACTAATAATTTTCACTTAGACCCGAGTGTGGCGAACACTAGGAATTAAGTAGCGAGTACATAAATCGGTACACTAGTAGCAGGTAAAAGACAAACTGTGTTCAGTAAGCTTTGTTTAAACAGTACAACAAACTTAAATCATAGTCACCTGTACCGCAAAATAAGCATGGCACTGATGGGGCCCAGAAGCTGTTTCAATTTATTTTTTTTGTGGTTGAATGGGCCCTCTCTCGACCTCGATCACGCCTGATGGAAAGCGATGGATGCCTACGGCAAACTGGAACTCCGACGCATCGACGAAACACAGCAGGCTGCTTGACGCCGGACTCCGGTGGGAGGGTGGTCGCAAACCAGGCGGGCGTTAGCCCTACCACCGCAAGGGAAGAATTGGCCAGTCAAATAAGGTGTTGTGTGTGACTGTCCAGGATGCGCCGAGCACTCGGTTCAGTTTAGTAACTTTCGGAACAAACTGCGCTACACAAGGAGGCTTCGTCGTGCAACCCAAAAATAATATCTACTAATTTGCGAACTACTTAACTAAGTTAACATGCATCTTTTAGGTATTTGAGACGATGACCACTGCTCTTAAAACGGTGAAGGAAAAAAAAATATCGTGAGAAAACCGACATGTTCTATAAACAAAAAAATTCAAAGACACGTGACATCTAGCAACCCGCACTAAGCCCGCGTGGTGGAACAGTTCCGGCCCACTCCCTCTCATCGAGAGGAGGCCTGTGTCCCAGCAGTGGGAACATTGAAGTACAACAGCGATGAAAGTCGAACCATGAATACGTGGTAGAAACAAAAAGGTCATGTTAGGCTCATAGGACGAAGAGTTCCGTTATCCTACCATGTTCGTTAGTAGGATTAGTGGCGTGTGATTTGACACCAAATTAATGATGTTATAACGACTCGAAATTAGCTGTATATTTACAGCTTTTACCGTAAATACGACGACCTTCTATAAACAACTCATCATCTGCCTAGATTTTTCCCAACTATGTTGGGGTCGGCTTTCAGTCTAACCGAATGCAGCTGAATACCAGTATTTTACATAGAGCGACTGCTTATCTGGCCTCCACAATACCCGTAACGACTGTCAAAGATCCACGAATGACAGCCGGGACCAACGGCTTAACGTGCTTTCCGAGGCACGGAGAGTTCACGGTTTATATGTAAAGATGGTCACCCATCTACAGACCAACATCGGCAAGCGTAGCTTAACCTGATCGATCGACCTGTGCGGCTGTTATTATTTAACCACGAGCCCTCCTATAAAACCTTATATAAATAACTATGGGCGCTTAAAATAACAAAATGTCCTCAAACATCGATTAATTTCACCAACGTCATAAACAATCCATAAATGGGGATAACTATAAGTAATCGAGTTTAAGATACTTAACCCTTAATACTAATCGTAAGTTCTTTGCGGAATATTCGCTTACTTGCAACTTAGCTATCAACCTCCACCAATTGTTTGGTTACGTAATAGACGACATGGGGCTTAACGGACCCTGCCGATATTACACGGTTACATTTAGAAACGTTAATAATTACCTATTAAATTTTACACATTAACGATTATCTTAATTAATTTGTGTAAGCTCGGCTTTTGATGTACGTTGTGATCGTGATGCATTCGATCGTGTTTTGATAATTTTTCCTGTGTTTAGTTCTAAGGTACCTCCAAACTTTACCTTATCGACAACAACAGATAAGTTGACTTTGATGTAAACTTTGTTAACGAATGAAGTGATTGACGTAAAGCGTTTCAGAAATCAGACGTGAACAATAGACAATATACATATTTAGATAGATCGAAGAGTTCCAACTACTTGACGGTTTAGTATCTTATCAAGTCAAGTCATGTGTACAAATTGAAGATGGACGCATTGGTCGGTCGCCTTCGAGACCACACACATTACGTTTTGTTGACTTTATAGCTTTTTGCGTGGGAGATGCCATTCTTTATTTTTCTTGGCATCATCACGGTTCACTGCTCACAAGGCGCTACGGTTCCATTATTTATTTTATATTGATGTTTTAATAATTGTGCCCACGGCCTTGGCGAAAAGTAAATAATAGCGAGTATTCGCGACCTGCCTCAATATGAACACGCGGTGCCAACAATAGGTGTAGAGCACTTTAAATAATAAATCCATATAGAGTTGGTTTTACGAGCGCATTCAGAGCCGAACACCTGTCTGTAATAACGTCCTGTGTGCACTGCGTACCAAATAATCTGTGTACAAGGTTTATAGTATACTTCACTATGCTATGATTGCCTAGTACAAGGAGCAAAGAAAGTTGTATTTTTTTTGCTTAACTCTATACTTAATCTACTTAGTGCCTATGCACTAGGTAGGTTTCACCGGCTCATGCTTATTTGTGACTGAAAGAAAAATTATAATGAAAATTTTCAGTATCCTCCCATTATATCATTTATTAAATTTGTATGTTTGGATGCTTGTTACTCAATCAAGCAAGAACGACAGGACGAATTTGGATGAAATTTGGCACACAAATATTTCATTACGACACATATTGACTAATACACATTTAACATAAAGGAAACTTTACCCCGGTAAGAACACGCGGACGAAGTCGCCGGCAGAAACTAGTCTTTAATAAGTCTTGCTATAACATGCCTATTTTTTTTATATTTGTAATATTCAATGGATGTTTTAAATGAAAATATACACATCCCTTTAAAAAGCCATCGAAAAATGTAACGATGCTGTTTTCCGATCACTTTATTTGGGTCCAATTTAAAGATCGAACAAAACGTTTTGTGTTCATTTTGTTGTTTTACTATCATCGATATTGGTGATAAAATAGTATTCACAAAGCTTCGATTATAGAGGACATTGTTGCTAGGAAACAATTGAAAGCAATTCCGTTTTTTTTTGTTGGAAAAATTACGTTTTAATCTGGACTAATGATATATTGTAACCTAGCTGTAGGTAGTATTTTAAGCTACTCATGTCGTCTCAACTTGCTGTTAACCTGCTTACTCTATTACCTGGACAATAAATATTTTCTATTTCTACTTGATTTTGGTTTTACGACCGTGGAGGTACCACGGTCGTAAAAAACTTCAATTTTTATACTAAAAATATCTTTAAAAGCTCATGACTCGTTTTTTCACACAAATCAAAATGAACGATCTATCCAGTCTCGCATTTTCAAGAGTTTATTTTCTAGCTGCTCCTGAAAATTATTTTTATTGGAGAATCCATTACAGTTTTTCTATCAAAGGCCAAACTGTTGACACACTTTTATAAAACTTGTATTTTCACATTTCAGATACCTACTTGGTCTACTTTTGAAAATTATTACTGAATCTAGGTAATTGGGAGGTGGCCATCTTACAGTTCAATTGTCCAATCAATCATGCATCTTAAGAAAATATAACCTAATTAAACAATATTTTCAAACAAAACCCGAAGTATGTAACTGAGTAAAAAACATCATTTAAAAATGTCTTTAAAGTAGTTATTATTCAAATTATAAAAATGCCTTTTTCTGCCTCCCATGTAATAATTGGAAACCAGACTACGAATTGAAAAAGAATCGCCATTTCGTTTTCAGATACAATTTTAAACATTTTTTATGAACGGCCGGCTTCCGTTATTGACCTGTTACCCAGAAAATTCTCTGCGAAAGGTTTATCATTAAACAATCTCGGTCCTTTAAGTTGTTTAAACAGCGTTTCTTAGAGGCGGCTTAGGCCCGTCAATACATTCGGTTAAGCTTTCCTTATCCAATTAATTAGCTGTTATGAAGATCAAAGACGCACCAGTTTGTGATCTTTGTGCTAAGCCTCCGACCCATTCAACTTGGTAACGAGCCTGACAGTTTAAGTTTGCTCCAATCACTCTACTACAATATACAGCGTGACTTCTGTCAATCAACTACGTATCTGAGTTTGCACCGACACCGCAGATTTACGTCTACCATTATCAATTTCAACACCTATTTCGATAAAGATAGAGTTGTTAATAGGGTGCGGTGTTCGATCGCTTACGGCTTTGTGTTATGACAATGAAAGTTTATCCGTTTTATTAGCCATCCACACTGAATAAATTTACGTGGTCTTTGTAATAGTGTTTAGTGAGGATTAAGTGTTAAGGTTTGACTCGACCGTCTGCAGTTCGGTCGCGTTCGATGGATAATATTCGCGTTAATCTGTTAGCGCCTGAGGAGGGAACGTTAAATAGATATTCGGATTTCTCCAATGTTTGTATTGCGAAGTTGGACGGGTACGGGAGGGTAGGAGGGATACGTGTTATTAGCTTCGAGATAGATCGTAGAATGAGATTTGATATCTCAGCTTCTGTTTTTCTTGTAAACTTCGCACCTTATTACTTTTATTTGAATTTAGTTTATCAGATTCTGTGACAAGTTTGTTCAAGATCTGTCTAACTTGGAAAGATCTGTTAAAGACTCTAGTCTCGGACAAATTTTTGATTACTTCTCTCTCGACACTAAAACGAGATAACTCTTTTAACTTAAATTAGTTTAAAACTACAAAAAGATTAGGCCATAGATATAATACTTCTCGATCATAGATTTACAGATGTTGATTTTGGTATCATACCTACTTTAACGGATAAGTAAATAGTCTTAATTAATGAACGAGCTGATTTTGCAGTGCAGAGGAAATCGTATTGCCTCAAGAAATATTTTCTTTACAAGAAAACCGGTCAGTGTGATTATCCCACAGTATTTATTTTATAAGTAAAAGATGAACTTTTTAAAATTGTATTACGATACTTATAAAAATATTTTTTCGTAGGTATTTGTGTTTTTGCGGTAAAATCTCCAGAAACTCAGGAACGACTTTGCAATTCTCTGTAAGTAATTACTTTTACTGTTAGCCTGCATCATCCCAATGCTGGGCTAAGACCTCTGCCTTAGCCCGGCATTGGGATGATGCTCTCCCCATGACTCCCAGCTCTTTCGATCCAGGGCTAAAGTGGACCACTGTTCGTATTCACACTGTAAATAATAATGAGAAATATTAATCGTAACACTTGTAGGTACAAAATAGGGAGTCTAGCCAGTCCGTTAGCGGATTTCTTTAGAGAACTGCAGCGAAATTCGCGGAATAATTTTATTGCTTTGTCTTAACATTTCTAGCTTACGTAAAAGAAAAAATCCGTTACGAAAACATTACAAAAGCATTCGAGACACGAGATCGATACGACTAACACCTTAAGACGGGCACAAAACGAGCACAATACGTCGACAGATAATTCCAAATCGTATTGGCTTCATAAGGAAAGAATACATTCCCGATACAAATATATTTTTTGTAGTCACATTCGTAAATCGCGTCTATTTCCTTGTAGGGATGTACGACTGTTACGTTGGAGGAAATGCTCATAACCGCACGAAACGCGTTTGGAATTTTTTTCACGTATCGGTATCCAACGGTCGGGCGATCACCCGCCAATTGAATGGAAACACTCGAATTTTTCTACACGTTTAAGACTTCCGGTGTGGAAGAAATTTAGAGCGGTATGGCGGTCATTGGCAAACGCTCGCGTTCTTACGAAGACTTCGCGACTTGAATACTGCAAAAAAATATTTATTTAAATCTAAAGCCCTGTTAACACGATATGATTTAGGGATTTATTCATAAACGTTGCTTATAGTAATAATTAGCCGACCGTTCAACTAAACATTTCTGACGTTTCAACGTCTTTAACTGTTTATAAGTAAAGGGGTTAACGTCTATGCCTGTGGCATAGATACCATAAGTTGAAGCAAGAATACATGTAGCACAGTCAAAACAGTGTTTAGACAATGCAAGATCATTACTTAGTTGTTTCAATTTTATTGTACATGTGCCACAAGCAAGAAACTTGCAACGTGTGCATGGGGCTAATAAAACAGCTACTATCTATACAAATTAATAAAATTGAAGTCTGTTTAAAATGTCAAAATAACAGCTTCTTACTAAATTTATATGAACGATCGTACGTTCATATAAATAAATAAAAAAAAATATTTAAAAAAAAAATTCTGTCTGTGTGTGTCTGTCGATATATTTGTTTCGGCTAATCTCCGAAACGGCTGGATCGACTTTGATAGGACTTTCACTGGATAGCTGATGTTATAAGAAGCAACTTAGGCTTCTTTTATTTAGAAAAATAATTAGCGCTCAAAAATTAAAATCCATGAATCCAAAATATATTGCTTTCCGATATGCACGAGAACGAAGTCGCGGGCACAGCTAGTTCTTTTATAAGAACACGAATTCGAAAAACGACCATTAAAAAAAAACTATCGTCCATTTGGAACTGTCCGAAAATATAAACAAAAACACATCAACGCTTCCTTTTATCTACGCATTCCCATTTGAAAATGCATTAAAAAAAAAAAGATACATTTGTAGAACAGCCCCAAGCCCGTTCGTCGGCTTGTGCCGGATATTGAACCACGTAATCTGACTACAGTGTGTCTCCATAGCAATTTATCGAACGATGAATGGCCCAGCCATTATTTCTAACCCTTAACCTAAAGCTTATTAATATCTACATAATTTATTGTAAATTGCATTCTGCAGTGAAGCCGTGTGTGAAGAGGTGTGGATTGAATCTTAAAAATGTAGGCGCAGTTTATTTTCTTTGGTGGTAAAGAGGAAAAACCAGCTGTATGAATCGGTGAATGAGGTGTATGACACATCCAACACAATGTTAGTTACTGTTTCGTCTGCATGGAATTGTTGCAACTATTTACCTTTTTTAGGACCCCACTTCAAAACTAAATTCTACTTTCTCCTTTTGCCTTTATAGAGTGACTAGCACTTTGCCCGTGTAATTTGTACTTTTCTCAAAAAAATTCGTTAATGTATGTGTATGATCTTTATCATTTATTTAGATAAATAAGAAGTATTCGGGCAAATTTTTAAGTTTATAGATCAAAGTAATCAGATTTTTCAAATAAACTTTAGTCTCGCTTTTACCCCCAGAGGGGTGGAATTTTGAAAAATCGTTTGGGATGTGTTCATAAATTGACTCAAAGACCCATACCCATTTTCGAGTTAATAAAAGCCAGCTGTAAAATCCACCCCTTAAACTTTATTACCCTTTTCCACCTTGGTAGGAGTCGATTTTTGAAAAACCCTACAACACGTACGTTTTTATTTTTTGTTTTAGTAGTAGGTACCGAGTTTCAAGTTAATCCGAAAGCTACTTATTTTTCTAACCTATCAACTTTGTCACCCCCTAAGTCCTCTGTGAGGGTTTTTTTTTTAACCTAAAAGTGAATTATTATTTACTGAGCCAAATATTGCCAAGTTTCAAATTTATTAACCAAATGAATAAGATTTTTCATATATACTGAAAAATCGTCTGGGATGTTTCTATAACTTGACTTTTTCCAGTTCATCAAGCCACGTAATAAAATACTCCCCTGTGAAAATTACTACCTTCACTCCGTTACGGGTAGATTTTCGAAAAACCCTGATACTTACACTTTATTATTTATTTCACCCGCGTTAATGTGAGGAAAAAAACCACTAAAATATATTTCCATTACTTTAAGAGTATTACTTAAGATTATTACTTAGTACATTACTATAAGAAGCTACTTTAGGTATGAAACTATAGTAAACCTTGCAGAGCTACCGGCGGCCGTGCGGATTTATTTTAAAACTATGATATCTCCTAAGATATTCATTGAAGTCAAGTGATGTCAAGGGCAATTTTGTTCAAAATTAAATACCTATTTGCCTACTTGTGATGAATAACGTACTTATTTATATAAGGATTACTTATTATCATGTTTATAAAAATACCTTCGCAAATAATGCATTCTTTTAGAACGAATACCATTAAAAAGGTTATAGTGAGTCAACCTTAAAAGATAGGCATATGCTGTCGCAGACTTTTTTGTATATATTGATGCCGTCTATAAAACTGTAGTACATCACTTTGCTCTATTGTCAATAGTTTACGCAGTGTACGAGATATAAGGATTTTTTTTAAATATGTTCACACCTTGGGTTACATTATCGAAGTTTTCATACGGATCCCTAACATGTTCATCTGGGATAATGTAGGATTCTAATGGTTGAAGAATTTTTTAAATTGGTCCCGTAGTTTCGGAGCAAAAAACAAACAAACAAATCTTTCCTTTTTATAATATTAGTTTAAATAAAACGAAGTTTGTGATTTTCCGAATGTGTTTTGTGAATAAGATAGTAAATAAATGTAATTCATCTGCGTTTTTTTTTGCTGTACCTTTGGGTCCGCTCTTGACTACGATCACGGCTGATAAAAGCGATGGATGAGGTCTATGATGGAACGAGCGTGCCCAGAAGATGCCTAAGGCACTGGGACTCCGACGCATCGACGAAACACAGCAGGCTGCTTGACTTCGGTGGGAGGGTGGTCGCAAACCAGGCGGGCGTTAGCCCTACCACCGCAAGGGAAGAATTGGCCGGTCAAATTAGGTGTTGGGGGTGACTGTCCAGGATGCGCCGAGCGCTCGGTTCAGTTGAGTAACTGGCGGAACAAACTGCGTTACACGAGGAGGCTTCTTCATGCATCCCAAAAAATATTCATAATAATAGTAAATGGGTAAAGATTCTTTTTAAATACTAGCTGTGCCCCGCGGTTTCACCCGCATGTCTCGATCCCGTGGGAATTTCCGGATAAAAAACCAATGAATATATGAATAAAAAGTTTCCTATGTCCTAATCCAAGTCATGGTCTACACATGTGCCAAATTTCATTCAAATCCGTTCAGCCGTTGTAGCGTGAAAACAATCTTTTCTCTTTAGAATGCGTCTCAGAAAAATAAAGCTCCTGAAACCCTTGTATATTCATTGATTACTAAGCGAGAACTCCTGAAAATAATAAAATTGCCCTTAGGCACCTATTTATTTAACCCAAGTCATATAAAATATTCAAGATTTATCGACAACAATAATTGGGAACTAATCATACGAAGTGTGTTCTTGACAATTACCGCTGTCATTTGTCATCGAACATTAGCTGAATAACTCAGTAGAAATTTAATAATAATAATTTTCTCATCATTTCAAGGTTTACTGTAAATCCAGACGGTTTTAAGTGGTCATCATTTGTGAATAAATCATCGGAAAAGTATGGACTATACTCCATGTAGCACACAAAAAGTAAATACTAGTAAGTAAAAAGAGGTAGGTAAGTGATGGCATATTATAATAATACCCGCCTATTATTGACCTACTGCTGAACAAAGGTCTCTTCTCATACCGCTTGCTCAAGACGGGTTCATAATCAGCCTATTATATTCCTACACCTGGGACACAAGCCTCCTCTCAGTGAAAGCGAGTGGACCGTAATCCAGCACGCGGGTCCAGTGCGGGTTGGTAGATGTCACATGTCTTCTAATGTTTGGTTCTAGTACATGCCGGTGTTCTCACGATGTTTTCCTTTACCGTTTTGAGAGCAGTGGTGATAAAATAATTTACACAAGGTAAAGCGTCTGTCTGGGTTAGAACCTATGACCTATAATTCGAAAGTCGCGGCCGTTACCACTGGGCTACCACTGCTCAAGAAGGGTTAGCGGTTTCAAACTAATATTGAGTACTACAGCGGCCCGCGGTTTCACCCGCGTTAGTTTCGATCGCGTGGGAACATCGGGATAAAAATTATCCTATGTGTTAATCCTGGTCATAAACTATCTGTGTACCAAATTTCATCCAAATTCGTTCCGTAGTTGTTGCGTGATTGAGTAACAAACATCCAAACATCTTCAAAAACTTTCACATTTATAATATTAGTAGGATAAGTCCAGGTTTCCTTGCGATGTTTTTCCGTCAACGATGTTTGTATGGAATATTATGTACCTAACTGTATATTATGGTTGTAGTGCGACTTGCCTAAGATTACATGCAAGTATGTGCGATTCACGTTCACACAAGTTTATGAACTAAAGTTTCCGTGCGCAAGTTTTCGAAGCAAGTATTCTTGTCAACTATGTTCGGGTTCGTTGCTAATTAGGTATAATGAAAAACTTAAAGTGAAATTTGTTTGTTACCAAATATATACTGGACTAGCTTCTGCCCGCGACTCCGTCCGCGTGAAAGTTCTTATTCCCCCGACCCGCCTCGTCGTATCGCATCGCCTATTTGCGCCACTACTTCGTGTTTGCTTAACGTTCTTTCTGACTTTTTTGCTCGGCTCCTAAGGGTCTTAGCATGAAGTTAAGTAGCTTATAGCCTCCCTCAAGAGTTGAGTTATCATATACAAAAAGAATGTTTAAACCCGACTGGTAGTTTCAGAGATTAGCGCGTTCAAACAAACTCTTCAGCTTTTACTAGTATAGACAATGTATTTTCAAGCATATAAAAAAAAAGTAACATATCATCACGCCTGTAATGTCCAAAAGGTTAGTCAGAGATGTACCAATAGGTACTACACCCACATTTACTTATGTTTAAGTCCCATAACGTAAAAACGTAACAATAAAAATAACCTCCGAAGCTTACTCGACTCGTCTGCACCAAGCCTTAGCCCCGAAGAGCATCGAATACGAAATATATGTGCCACTTGGAGCATCATTCGGCTATAATGTAGGACTTACAGAGTCTAGTGATGCACCATTTGGTTACACATTTCCGTAGAATCGCGACTTATTCGGGGAGGATACGAATGCTTTCTTGTGTGATTGGACTTCGAAGACTGGATTCTTGATTTATGCTCAGGTGTTTGATTGAAAAATAATTTAATGATTCTACTTTTTGAAAAAAAAATCACATAGCTTTTTGAAAACCTTTATGGCTTTCCAAATGATTCTCAGATTTGGCAAAAGTACTGTGTGCTCTTGATATTCTAAGTATAATCAATTAAATAATTAAGTTTCCTGTTACCTGTGATAGTTATATCCGGAATCAATGAATTTCCCAGAAAAACACGGAAATTGTGATTTAAGAAGAAGAAAACTTCCGCCAAATCCGTTTATACCTCACATAAAAAAAAAAAGATACGTCAGATCCGAAATACACCAAAAGCTGTGGATGTAAACGAAATTTAATTTTAACACTAAAATGTTCTTACCACTTGTTAAAGTACAATATAAAATGCGGGCTCGTTCAAACGCACGCTCGTTCAGACCGCCTCCTGGTTTCTCTCACTCGCCGGTAGCTATATCATAGTAAATCACTGCACTAGCGTCTGCTGAGAAATTTATTTTTGAAAGCGACTATTTAAATACTGCTAAATTACTACACGTATGTTCTATGAGTACTTGGTAGTTGTGAGAATTGGATAGGTAGGTATATCTGCTATGTATTTTGGGTAACATGTTGTTAAGAAATTCTGGCAGTAATCGAGTTTGTATGTAGTGTAATATGCTGCGTAGATATGGTATATGCTGTTCTGTCAAATAGTATGTTTCCTTTAAAAAATATTGTAATATAATTTACTTAGTTATTTTTAGGAATGCGTATCAGTTGTTAATTTAGGTAACCTCAACGGGAGAAATAAATTCATCCACATGCAGACAAAATAATAATATAATAAATGCGAGAGTAAGTTTGTTAGTTACGCTTTTTCGCTAAACGGCAAAAATTTGGCATATGGGTAGACGTTGACCCGGAGAAGGACATAGGATTTTCATCCTGGATCGCAGACGAAATCGCGGGTAACAGCTAGTAGATCATAAATTCAGCCAGAACCAACAGAATTATTTACGCCCACATTTAAATTCATTTCTCAAGAAAAACAAAGGCACCGACACATTTTGCACATGACATCACAAGTCTCACACAACATTATAATGCTCGGCGCATGCGTCTCGCGTTGCATAATGCATCTAATGATGCGACCCGTTGCCCTTCCGTTTCCTGCTCAGCATTAATTAGCTTTTACACAGATTGCGCTTACCGTAAGGTGTTGCCAGATATTGTGTGTTGTTTGAAGTGTTGGTGAACGAAGCTCGGGTGGGATTTAGAGAATTTATGCGCTGACATGACATGTGGGATGGGCTTAATAAATAAAAATGTTAGAATGTTTGAATGGTTTTTTCTCGAGTAACTGCTAAGTGGGTTTGGCTGAGATTTGGAATAGAAGTAGAATGGTTCTTAAATGAGGTTCTGGCAAGAACTTTTAATGCCGGTAGAGCCGCAAGCTCTCCAACCTCGAATAAAATTAAGCATCGAGTATGGGGGTTTATTTGTATAATCGTTACTTAAATTAAGTTAAGTTTAAACGTCAAAAAATATGATTAAACAGTCACCAATCATTGCCTACTTAACTTTAAGCAACGTTTATAAAAACAGTGTTAAGAATTTATCATTTAAACAGGTGTGTTTTGTTGCAAATTTCTTTAAAAGAGATAATATTAGCACGATTATAAATCAATGTCTAGTAAAACTTAATAGTCCGAAACAGTATTTGACTAGAAAACTGCGTCGACGCATTTCTCTTACACACACACAAACTAACATACACGCATAGGAGCACTATAATACTATGTATATAGAGACAGTAAATTATATGTGTGATGAAACCATTTGCGCCTTGCTCATATATCCGTTTCCGTGTTAGATTAATTGGCCCGTAACGCACGGAAGGATGTATGACTGTCACAAATCATGTAAATTGCTGTAGTCTTAGAGCTATACCGAGCAAGATGCTCTCGTATAAATATCATCATATTTAAAAGTCTGAATTATTTATTACAGTCATTCATAGTTTGTTTAATGTACCACGCAATATTGACAAAGTTAAAATGGATATTAGCGTCCTTTAATAATTAATTTTCATTGCGAAATAATCCACGTGATATACTTACCCTAAATCTGTTTTTATACAACATCTGCGTAGCATTGTTAGATACTAATATAATTAACCTTAGACACGAGTCCAAATGTGTTAACGGGCGGCTCGGGAAGCCGGGATCGTCACGGAGAGCACGGCAATCCGACGCTTATTGTGATCGGCGTAGGTGCCGGATTCCGGCGCGTAGCCGTCTCATTAGCATTCATCCTGCGCTCGCGGCCGCACGCTCCCGAATAAAGCATCTGTTAAATGTCTCGTGCTAGCTAAAACTTACCCGTAATTATCTGTTAACATTCCAAGTTTGACCTCGCGGAAATCTTGCGAATACTCCCAAACTCCGGTCTGGTCCTCCGGAGGCGTTTTACTTTCCTAATAATCGGGCTCATGGAGATTTTTAATGAAAAAGATTGTTCGCCGTTATTTAGAAAGTTTATAAAAGGGATCCAGTCTGAAGTTTGTTTTGATTTAGTGTTGCGCACCCGACGTTGATTGTGTTCTTCTACGCGGTTTTGTATCGGATTAGGCGTAATTAAAAAAAATCCGGGGCCTGTTAATAAATCCTTCCCATTCATTGGGATCAGTGACACGAATTAACATTTCCCTTTTTTAATTTTTCGTTCTTTAATATTTCTGGCAAAAAAAATCGCGCATGTGACTTTATTTTCTTTTAAAAAGTTAATTTAATAATTCGAATTCACATCCGACCCGTATCGCGAGGCTTTTGTGAAAGACAGCCATTCATTTTATCGATGATTCAAACCGTATCCATTCGGGCCGCTAATGGTTTTCAAATAAACCAGTGCTGTTAATGGTTCTGAATTTGTATAAAAAAGGGTGAAATTGAGCTAATTGATACGACGTGCGCCCTTTGTTTGTATGTTATAGATTCCGGTAATAATCATATATACAATCCTTGATAGCTATCTCCTGAGCACTATTATTATAAGTATTTAACTTTGCAGTGCACGCGGCAATTACTGCAGTATCATAAGGTTTATCGCAAAATTTTCATCTCTAAAGTTTCTATTCCACATTTAGATAAATAAAAGTTATTCCATAGTAAAAATGACTCTGATTACCATGCAATCAGTTGAAAAAATCTACAATATTTAAACAGAGCGGCTCATTTAATGGCGGCTATAAATCATCATCTTTTCATTTAATTACTTGAGCGCAGGTATTTTCTTTCAATGATACGGGATTTTATTTTATTTGCATCGTCAGCTCTATGGCGGAAGAGTCAATAAAGCATGGCATTAATCATGAGTCATGACTGACAGTATTATTCAGTCCGACCTTATCGTTTGAAAGTGAATGTATTTTGATAGATTCGCAAAGGTATGATGTCCCTATATCGATTTTCAATTAATCTTTTGTCCCCTTTTGCGTTTAGACAGATTCATTTTTCGTTACGTTGTAAGTGAGGTTTTTATTTATTTTCATTTTCTTGTGTTTGCGAGCTCTAGACTGAATGTTCGGATGCTCGGGATCCGCCGGTCGTCGTCCCATTCTTCTGTAGGTATGTTAAACAAACAGACGTGAACACAAACATTGAAATCGTATGGCGATGTTATTCATTCTTATCGATTCGTTGTCATATTTTTAACTCTTGCAGCGTTTATTTATTTTGTGTTGTGTTATTTATATCGTGTGCTGTTTTAATAATCGTCTGATTCACAGATTTTTACTTGAGTTTAATAAGTCTTCTCTTGTTGTTAATATAGATACTGAATTATCAACAATTACATAAAAAAATCTCAAATTCATACTTTTATAAAAACATCATAAATAAATACTTTTACAGAACAACCAAAGACTTGGCTAGTCTAATCAATTGCACACTCTTTCCCGAGTATTTGATATTCGTACTTGTATAAAATAAAGTTAATTACCTACTCCGTACCTTTAGAATTCAGCATCTATTCTATTAAAAGCATCCTCGAAAAGCATATAAGTCTGTACATCTATTTCCCTGTAAAAACATCATTGATCCTCTTTTTTTAACAAATATAGGCTGGTAGTGAAGCGATAGCAAAAAAGGCTCGTTGAATAGCCGTCTGCACCGGAAAGTAGGAAAAAATACTATACTATACTACTATGTACAATTGTACGTAGCCCTAATGCACTTATTTATGGGAGATTCAAGTATTCATTTTTAATCTTGTTCAGCTTGAATTTTTTTTTTATAACGGCCATCAAATTATTATTATCATGTAAGCTATTAAACTATAGCTATTATGCTGCTACAAATTAGAATCAAAGAAAAGCCGGCAGGACGTTATTTTAGAAAATGTAATATTTCCTGTTTGTTTATTTACTAGTCGCGTCACACGCATTGCGTTGAACACGTGTGGCTTACGCCGAACTGGCCGTCTCGATGTAATTTTATGTTCCTTACTTAGTTATTTCGGGATTCGTTTCCTTACTAGTGAATGTCCGTGTTCAAATTACCTACAACATAGCTACGGGTGTTGCTATTCCTCATTCCTTCCTGAGACATCGCGAATTAATATAAAAACAAAACATACTTTGCAGAATAATTCATGATAAAATAGACGTTACTTTATTAAATTTCTTGCTACCTGCCCAGCCTGGCTCGGTAAGGCTTCGCTTTATGGCCCAATTATAAAAAATGCTTCACATTATATAGGGAGAAAATAATGCAGTGTAGTCTTACAGAGAAATTAAGGGGCTTAAATATATTTTGTACTTATATTACTTTAGAACGAATTATGAAATTAATAAAAAACCGTTTGAAGCAGAAGGAAAAAGCGTGAAACGTGTAATTTCTTTAAAAGGTTTGTGCTGAAACAAGACCCAAAAGTTTATCGGTGTCATGTGACCCGCCAATCAAAACGTTTCCTAATTTACCGTTTCAAGAAAGAAGTGGTCAAAGTTAAGTTTTTTAAATGAAGGGACAGAAGTCACCAAGTATTCCGTGATCAAAGGAGAGGAGGATTGGCGGCAAGCTCACCGAGGGCCCTCCACTGAACCTCCAACATTTGTCTAACCTTGGAATGCCTCCTTTGAAATTGTGAAAACTAATTCGAAGCAGTTCTGTGATTACTTCCATCTGATCTTTTTGTTGACGTATTTAATGAAATTGAAAGCTTTCCTTTGTTGGGAAACTATTCGGGAGACATACCTTCAAATAAAGTATCTTCTTTTTCGGTCAAATTATTTTGCGACAAAAGCTTAGTTTACGGGTTCTGTGTGAGTTAGTCGAGTTTGGGTACAGTTACTTGCGAAGGTATGTTATTAAACATTAGACACATTGTGTATCTTATTAATAGGGGCGTAGATCCGTCGGTTGCCTGTTTCACTCCAAGTTTTAGAAGTTCTGACAACGCATCTTCCCGGGTATTGTTTAAAGTTTATTAAGTTTCGAACATTGCATGACTTAAGTCGGCGTAGACTGGTAATGAACTGAACACAAGGTGACTGAGACTATTTCACGGTTTCGCTATTCAGCTGCTTTGTTCCACGTCGTATTTGTTAACATTGGAATTATTTCAGCATTTCGCAACGGAAAGTTAGCGATGTATTCGGGAACGACAAAGTTATTTATTAGATTAAATTAAACTGTGTTAAATATAAACATTGTGTTTGCTGCGGAATTGTATAAAAATACAGTGTATAGAAAATTGCTCGCTTGTGTCATGTGAGTAGATAAGTTAATGTTTTGGCTAATAAGTTAAGTTTCAGCATTTATGTTTTCGTTTAAAACTTATTTGGTTCTGAATACTGTTATATTCATGTTATTGTTTAATGTTTTAAAACTACACGGTTTACTGAAATCTATTGGCGCCCAACCGGGACATGTTAGTATCGGGCGTCAGTAGAGTTCTCACAATATGGAAACAGGCTCATTAAAATATTCTTCAACCTACGACACACACGCACATAAAAACCCATAACAAAATTTCGGAATTTCTATATAGGTGTGTTCCTTCCAACTTCGTCTTACAAAGCAAACATGGGTTGGTCGGTGTAATTAGTTAAGGCACGGTTAAGTTTAAGACATGACGGTGCAACAAGTTCTGCTGCATTAACTTGTGATCAGCCCCGGGCATCGCTGATGTTCACTTCTTCACGTCACTACACCAAAATTGAGGATTTTCTTAGACTGACGCTTTTTTGAATTTCATTGCAATGTTTTGGAGCGTCTAAAGTTTGTGCTTTGTTAACATCTTTTTGATTGACGAAGACGGTCTCTAGTTTCATAATGCTGGTTTTAGTATGTTGAAGTTGAGTTGTTTAAATAAAACGATGTTTGTTTGTTTTTATACGCCATTACTTCTTAATAGTTTTGTCTGGTGATGATGTTGAATTCATTGACTGGAGCTGTATTTTCATATTTTATTTTAGCATTTTCTTTTTTAAATTTGTTGCTAAATTAAGGTTTTATTAAAGTTTGATAGGTACTTTAGAACTTCTAATGAAATGTAAACCGCTCTTGAATTGTAGATGTTTCGCTTCCAAACTTTCAGGTCTCTTTCTTTTCTATTCACATCACTAGGTACGGTGTTGCAAAGTTACAAAAAAAACTTGGACAGCAAATTCTCTTGTGTGGTAAACCAATTCACGCCTAATAAAATTCACACAATCCTGTACAAAAAATGTACGTAGGTACTTCATTCAATATCTATCGATGTCGATTCTTACTCACGCTTGACGTAGCGAATGACTATCGACACTTGACTTCCTCTTTCTATTATCAATACATGAAGTTTGCCTTGTTCGTTTCTTGGAGATGTCTGCGTAGTTTTTTAGGAAAAAGTTCGATATTGTTAGGCAAAAAGCACTCAATGGTGGCCCAGTGCTAAAGGTCCCGATTTACGAGTTGTAGGTCATGGGTTCGAACCCAGGGAGGCGTTTTACTTTGTGTAAATAATTTATCACCACTGCTCTCAAAACGAAGGAAACCGGCCCTATAACCAAAAATTTTAATACATGTGGCCTCTACCATAATAGCTCACTCCGTATCGAAGAGAGGAAGCCTGTGTCCCAGCAGTAGGTCTGCTTACTCCTCTTGCTCTACGGCAAATTATTTGTTTAAAATTGAAATTAATAATTACGTAGAAAGAGTGTGTAATATTTGTACATATTATAGTAGGTGTCTCTCTTCTATTGTACCTGACCAGCCAATCACAACATGTTAAATTACCAAAGGAATATTAAAACATATTTCGAATGGACGCGTACTCCAAGCAAATAATATTATATATTCCATTCATAGAATCCACATACCAAAAAATCATCAGCGCATTTCACAAAAGTTTGTTAAACCTGCACCAATATTAATATTTGCAATCATGCATGTTCAACTTAACAGAGAAAGGATGAAAGGGATTTGAGGAATGTGTTCAAACAGGGAATATGTCCAGACATATTTTCCTATTTTCCTCCCATTGTCTGTATTTCAATAAAACAGCAGAATTCAAAACATGGATTTTCCTTTGTTTCCCATCGTCCATTATTAGGGGATTTAGAAATAATCCATTTTTTCTCTGCATTCTTGTTAGCACATATCTGTTCGATTGTTCGATTCGATCGTGCTTCATTCCTGGACATAATCGCGAATGTTCCATCAAAGTGTATTATCGTAGTAGTCAATAATGGTACTGTTCAATGGTGAGGCGAAACAATTCCGGCGCTGGTCGTTTGTCGCGTCACTATTATTCGTACTATCGAGTCTCTATGCTCGGCTACATTGGAACAGCATTATTAATAGAGATCCATAATCCTTTCTCCATTACCCTCCTTTGTGCGCTAAACGTTTATTAGCGGAAAATGATTTTGGCCTTTAAACTGGTCCCTCGTTTGATCGACTTTCAGTTTCATGTACAATAGCTATTCAGGTTCGGGTTAGTTTAATGACAAACTAATACGTGTTCCCAAATTGAACAGCAAATGGGAAACGATCGGTAAAATGTTAATGTTGAGCAGTTGTTTACCTTCAGTTTGTAGCTAATAAATATCTGTGAAATATCACGCTATTGAATTGTTTAAGCGGCACTTTGTAATGGATGCGTAACAGAACTGTTACGTCAAATACGAAATTAGTTTAGGAAAGATGGGAATTAGATGATGCCCGACGAGTGCAACTTTAGTTTCTTTTGATTTAGATCACTGCAATAGAAGTTTTTCTACCAGGAAATCTTATTATGACAACTTAGGTAACTAGGCAACTATAATTGTTATTTTTGTTAAACCATTCAGCACAATTCATATGAGTCCCAGTAGATTTATTGACCGAAATTCAGGATTTCATAAACCAAAGCAAAATCTACATAAACGCATACAACCACGCAAAATCCTCCGACATTCTAACCACTTTATCTTAAACCAACGATCCTCTAAATAAAATACACTCCTCAAGCAACTGATTCAATTTCCCCGACGTCTCGCCGACGCAGACCGAAACATCGGAACGCATTCGCCGAAACCCCAAGAGCTTGTTTCTAGTTGACGTCTATTTGCATGACTAACCACCTTTAAACCCCGGGCCGTGGTCAACAATGGGAACGTTTAGCAATTCGCTCCCATAATGAAGTTAAGCGGGGATTGTAGACCACCACCCCTATGAATCGGAACAGAACAACGTTACGGCGTAACCGGGTTTATAAACAATGCATTTAATATACGAGGTTTATTCATTTGTATGCAGTTTATGGTGTAATTTGTGTCGATTTTGGTGGGAACGTGTATTTTGACTGATGATTCGTCGGTCTAATGGTCGCAAGCGCTACTGTCGAGCATGAGGTCCTGGGTTCGATTCCCAGGTCGCGCAAAGTGTTATTAGGTTTTTCTGTTAGAAATTTCTCAATAGCAGCCTGGAGTCTGGATTTGTGGCCGGTTGAAGGCAAAAGGCTCGCCCACTGTTACATCTGACTTGAACAACATTATAGGCTGATTATGTGTTGTGTTATGTTTTAACATAATAGGCGAAATGTGGGTGTACCATAGATACTGTAAAGGTTGTCCACCAAAGTAAACCTTATGTAGTGCAGGCTAGCTATATTTTAGCGCGTGCTAGTTTAGTCGGCATTAATATTATGTAAAGACGTTTAGTCAATATAAACATGAAGAAATCGTATCGTTGTTTGATTTCATTGAAGGTTTCATCAGTCCTTCACACTTCACAGTACCTACACACCTCTACCTAATTTTCTGCGGAAAATAGGCGTGATGTTAGGTATGGTTTTGGTTTATTATAAAAGATGGAATACTCTCTAGAGTAGTATTTTTTTCTTAATACCCAACCCTAATAGCAAGCCTGTTAAAATATACAGCTTAATTTCTAACCACAGGCTGCTACTGAAAATTCCTTGTCAGGACATCCGCGCAACTCTTTCAATCTCGGACCATTTCCCTAATGAGGCAGTCAAGGTTCAGACAGATAACGTTTTTGAGTGCATGGAAGTCGCAATTAAAATTGCTATGAGTAGATATGAATCTATTATTTAGTAAGTAAACCTAAACAGCACATCAAAATTAAATCAAAAAGTCCTATTTTTCTACCTGAATATGAAAGTTTGTAAGTATGTTTGACACACAATCACACTTAAACGGCTGAATGGATTTGGATTAAATTTGGCAGACAAGTAGACTATGATCTCTATTAAAATATAGGATACTTTTCATCCTGGAACATTTATAATTCAATAACCGCGGGTAAAAGCAAGTGATTAACAAAACAATTAATAAAATCACCAAAAATCCGCATACAAAACATTTATAAACGTTTACTTAAATAAATAAAATCCCGTAATTGAATGTTCATTGCTAATAAAATCCCGGACGCGCTTACAGACAAGCCCTTGAGTAGCAAAAACAAGCAAAGACAGGAAAAACATCCGATTAGAATCAGTTCAGTGAATCTGAAGACACAGGGAGCGGTACAAAGGACGCACAGCTTTTAAGCTCGCAATTGTCTATTGTAAATTAACAACATATTTCAGGAAACTCGAAATAGTATTTTTTCTGAAACTAGGAACTGTTTTTGAAAGATGAAAGTGTCTTACCTATGCAAAACAATTTGAACGCTAGTTTAACAATTTTATGGCACATTATGTACCTACTAAGCTACGTTAACAGTTAACGTTAGTCCTTATATTTTTGAATAAATTTTATTATTATATTAATAGTCAATTTACAGAAATAAATAAGAATTTTATCAACAAAGCTTCGTCTATTTTAGAATTTACATGATTTCCGAGCTTGAATAGCATAATAAAGTTCCGTTTGAAGTTCACTTAACTTCTCCGAAAAAACAGCATATCACACAAATTGCTCGACATCGTGCGATTGAGCCTATAGTACCCCATACATAGGATTCCACGGAATCGCTGCAATCGATCCGGGAGCGAAATGTACCAGGAATCGGTTTATACAAACTACTAGTTGTAACAATATGTCTCCTTTGTTTACAGGTGAGTGAATCTTCACTACTTGAGTGCAGCAGCGGGCGCTACACAGCGTCCGAAACGGTGAGTCCATTTCAAAAGTTATCGTGCTCACACTGGCTCTCCTCAATCACGCCCATTCTGTCATTCAAAATAGTTTGAACAATACATGTGAACACGCTTTTATTGGCAATGTTTTGATAACTGAACTTTATGCAACTTGTGGTAACAAAATGTTCGGTCTGTGGTGGAGTTTCCAAATTAGATTTTGCTGAAACTACTTATGTCCAGTGCACAATTTTCACCTCACAATATTGTTAGTGTATAAACTTGTTAAAATTCCAAGAATACTCAAGAGAATTAATGTCCAAATGAATCGTCTATAATTTAACAAATTTGTTTCCCTAATATTATTTTATACGGAAAACTTGAAGGTCCTCGAAAGTTGTTCAAAATCATAATAAGACGAAAAAAGTAAAAGATACGTCGAAATAAAAACTCCAAGAGCTAATCAACAAGACTTTATCATACTTGTAGAAGTATCAAAGCGAGAGTCGTACTTTGCTAAAAGTTGCTGCGATTTTTTTTTCTACGGACGCTACACTTGTGTAAATATATATTTTTACTTTATAATCCAATTTCTACTTCTTTTCTCGGAATAGCCCCAATATGGCGTTTAAAGTGTTGAAGTTTCATTCAAACAAATATGATAAACTGACACTTCCTGAATAGTTACGTTGAATGAATTTATTGCTGGAGAAACATTCGAAGTAGTGTTGTAAAAATATCTATTACATTTGTTGTTGACGAGCAAGAAGGGGGCGATAAAAATGATTAATATTACTAAAAATTTATGCTTTCTTTCTATATTATATAAGTATAAATAAAACGAGGCTTACGTAAAGGCGTGCGTACATTAGTGGGTGCGGGGCCGCAGCGCATCGTTGGGTTTTTATTACGATACCTACATAACTGTAGTTTCGTAAAATGTATAGAAGTGATTCGTGTGGATTAACGCGCTGCAGTGCGCCCAGCTGCGGCCCGGAATAATGTAGTAACTACCTTTAGCTAGGAGTATAATGATGTGTCTATATTAACTTTCCTAGAGGGAAACTCTAAGTTGGTAAGTAGATGTAGTCGGAGCTTAGAAGATAAGATAATACAAAAACCCGTAGCATATTTAACAACTTCATTCATAAAACAAGCAGCGGGAAAACCGCAAATCAGACCAGTCAGTTGTTTCAAAGTAAAAACAATTCGACCGTTACCGGTGCCAACAAAAACTAAATCTTAGCAAAAATATTGCCCGTAGCAATCGAAAAATGTAATTCAGCAGTCAGAGTCGGACGCATCGGCTCCGCGGGCACTCAGCCCTCCCCCGCATCTGTTCACGGTTCGGATCCAAAGACTAATTACGGCCGAGTTTTTACCACCTCACTCTAAAATGTTCCCATTGCACCCGTCGGCGAAAAAGTCCAATGAATTTAAAACCCCCGCATACTGATTCAGTGTCCAATATTCCCTGCAGCCAATCCTCCATCTTCAACGTTCCGCTAAATTGAAACTTAAAAACCACCCACTAAGATTCAAGTTCCTACTCAAACATCCATCTCTGGGAAATTAAACTGCCGCAATCAAGCTGTTTTAAACTCTGCTGTAAATAATATTAGGTCCAGGTTTATTTTGCTAACGATGAACCATTTTCGAGCTGGTTGAGTCTCAAGATTCGTTCGTACACCTCGAGTTTATAATTACTAATAACTGTAATTATATCATTTATAGTTTTTAAGTTTCAACATCGCTTATTACTTTTATTTAATACGTAAATTAATTATATGTATTAATTTAAAAATTATGCTATATTCATTACTTTTAATAATAGTTTCTATCCGGAAGTTCTATTTAAAGCTTCGTAAACTTCTTAGATATTAATTATCTTAACGCTAAGTGCGCAGCTCAAAACACCGTGTAAAATAACACAAACATACACGAGTATGTACCTATGATTGAAATATGACAACACTTCTGTGAATCGACATGTAGGATATGCATCGAATGAATGCTGAATAATTAAATCGCAATCAAATTCTACAACCTGTTTGGGAATTCCAAAAACCAACGTAACTGGACTACGATGTAATTGTGCTTGGGAATATATGAGTGGAAAGAATTTCATTTAAAAATAGTATAGCTAGCTTCGGACGATCGCGCGCAGTTTGTTCGCCGTATGTTTACCAATTAGCAATGAGATCGCGTTTCACGTATAACTATCTCATTCCTTTTTTACTTCCATTCGATATTAGATTCAAGAAACCCTTCCGGTGCGCTGCTCTGATCGCCTCCTATTCGAATGTTCGCGGAATAAGAGATGAACTTATTTTGTAACGAATCGCTCGGTTTTATTTGTAGTTACAATTTCGGTACGTACGTTTCATTCGATTGCAGCGTACGTTTCGATAGCTGAGTTTATATTTAGGTAACCGTGTTATTCAGCGGCGTGGATTATTCCCTCGTATGTATGTACGTTGTGTAGCAGCATGCAGGCAGATAACAGTCTCAATTGCAGAGCGGCACTCGTTGGATCGCCTCACCTCGCGCACGCCGAGCCTCGACGAGTTTTTGAATTTTTAAATTACTCATTGTGCGATGGAATGTTGCCAGACGCATTCCCTCGTACGGACACTGCTTTTGCGATCGAATGTGCACCCAAATCCAGGGTCCTACGTCTCATAATACAGCGGCTGTCACCACTCCGTTGTAACGTTTGGAGGCA
The DNA here is from genome assembly GCA_963669345.1 of Gortyna flavago. Taxonomy (NCBI): domain Eukaryota; kingdom Metazoa; phylum Arthropoda; class Insecta; order Lepidoptera; family Noctuidae; genus Gortyna; species Gortyna flavago. The sequence goes on along the minus strand of OY770131.1, from coordinate 13,333,144 downwards.
CGCTAGGCGATATGCTCGCAAGCCTAGAACGACGTCCCCCTGAGTGTGATACTAACGAATGTCGTCCTAAATTTTTGATAGATAAAGTCGAAATTTCAGTGACGCCCGATTGCACGCTTACCTCTCGCAGACTGTTCAGGCCATTCCAGTGCTCTTCCACGTAATCCGTAATTTGAGTCACGTTTGTGATACTGTACCAGTTCCACAGACGGAGTATGAAATTCAGAAAAATTAAACGCAGCTTCGAATGCAGGTGCGCAGTAAATACTTGTATAATATTATGCAGCCTGACGCCTGTGAGGTTTGTCGTCTCGCGAGTTAAAGTTTAAGAATATCGTGTGCGAAGATCATTCACCTGGAATGCAACTAGATAAGCGTAACTGTATAGGGCGTTAACAAAGACAGTCGAGACGCTCTCGTAACCAAGAAAGTTATTCCACTTGCGGCGACTGCATCCACGACTGCTCAATTGCTCGTATATTCTGAAACTGCATTGCTTATATGTTATATTGTTGAGATTATAACAAGATTTAACTACAAGTTGGTTGTAATTACTAGGTAGGTTATACTTCCTTTTCAAACACAATTTCTATAAGATTCCAAATGTAATACACGAATGGTTTTAAAACATAATTTACCAGCAATTTTAATCTTTCAATATTACTACTGCTCACTGTTAATGACTGCTAACAAATCTACAATTTAATATCGTGGTAGGTAGGTACCTGTATCACTGCATCTAAAGGCAGCCTCTTTAACCATTGTCTTTCATACAAATAATCGTCGAAGTCATCGACAGAACCCGTTCCACACGGCGGCGTAACGCGTCGTAGAATGTTATTACCTCGGTACCCGGGAAGCGCAGGCGCAACTGCGTGCGAGGGAGACAACTGATGAAGAAAGTTGGGAGAGTGAGAGAGATGGCCGCCGTGGGAGGAACTAAGGGGTCAGCGAAAGTGCATTGCCACGGCCGCAGTGCAGCGCACCCGATGGGTAAAGTTGTTCTCCGTGCGCGTAGAATATCCAGCAACATGGGAAATTTTATGGGAAATATCATGATATATATGCTCGTACACCGCTATTACAACGGTTTCGATTACGATACCTACGTGAAACTAGTCATTCCGTGTTAATAGCTTTAATTTTGTGACTAGTTTCTGAACGGCTCGATAAATCGATACAGGTATAGTAAATATATCGTTTTGTTTTTTCGGTCAGTGATCATGTGGCAAGTGTTGAGAAATCCAGTTCAGTAAGTTCCAACAATTCCATCATCAGTCACAGATGTCTCGGCAGGTTAAAGGAATTTCAAAGCAGCCCAGTTATCGGAGGGGAGTTTAAAATATAAAATAATGTTCTGAAAAATCTTGTTAATTCATAATGAAGGCTGATACACGGCGCAAAGAAAGAGCACCCTCGCTCCAGTTTCAATTTAAAGAAAAGGTAAAAATGAAGCGTGTCAAGTGGGGTTCCGTACTCTCGGCCAGAGAGTGGGCCTGTTCCCTGTCTGAAACAAAGGGGGCATTTTTCGACATAACTTCTCCTTTCTTTGAGAACATTCGAATCACCTGAGATTTGCACCCTTGAAGTCGATGGTTCGTCTCATTTGTTTCTGGTTTTCGAATTAAATTTGTTTTATTCTTTAGATTTTTTTTTGGAAACTATTGTCTGTCGCAGTTGATTTATTTCACTCTAGCTTCTACCCGCGGTTTTGACCACGTGAATATTGGAAATTATCCCACGGGAACGTGCCACCGGGACTAAAAGTAGCCTATGTCCTTCCCCAGCAAGCCTTCTATCTCCTTACCAAATTTCATCGAAATCCGTTCAGAGGGTTAGGCGTGAAATTTTAACATACAGACAGAGTTGCTTTTGAATTTATAATATTAAGTACTATCAGCGCCCCGCGGTTTCACCCGCATAAGTTTCCCGTGGGAATATCGAGATTAAAACTATCCTGTGTCCTTCCCCGAGACTTAAACTATCTCTATACCAAATTTCATCTAAATCGGTTCAGCGGTTTAAGCGTGAAGAGGTAGCAGACAGACAAGCTTTCGCATTTATAATATTAGTATGGATGGATACAGCTTAGTAGTATAGTGCAGACTATTACACCACAACAAACGGCCGTCATCTCAATATCGATTCGAGTAAAGTTCCAAAACTCATAAGTTACTTTAGAAGCATTGAAGAGCCTCGCGAGAATGAACCTAACGTTCAGGTGGGTCTGGATTACATATAAGGTTCTAGTTTAATATGCAACGAATTTAATAGTTAATGTTCGCGACGAAGCAAGCTCGTGTGCTCGCAAATTACTCCACACTTATTCCCTAGAGGGGCTTGTAGATTTATGTTTGTACTTCAACTTGCTGACACAGGTCGGCACTACAGAATCTGATTCGAGCCGTCTTGCATGCATCGCGAGTATAATTGGCGCGGACGAGTGCACGTAGGTAATTCTATTTTTCTGTTCACGGAGGTTCTTGTGTTTTGTTTGGGTGCAACGTTGCAACGGGAGAATTTGAAAAATATACGAAAGTTCAAAACAAAAAAAAAACTCAGTCATCTAAACTATAATATTATTGTAAAGAGAAAACATTTGATTTTTGGTATGTTGTTTGTAAGCGTTCACGCTATAATGCCTGAACGGATTTGGATGAACACACACACACACACACACACATGGGTAAATCATGATTTGGATTAGGACATATTATACTTTTTATCCCAATATTGCCACAGGATCCAAACTTATGCCGATAAAACCGCGGGGCGCAGTTAGTACACTATAAAGTATAAAAGAACGCAAGATAAAGTAAAATCTATTTCAAAAGATCATGAAATAATTATAAGATAAAGATCGAACCTTCTCCAATTATCTATTTCATTACGTACTAAACGAGCTAAAAGATTTCCTCAAATATATATTTATATTATATTACTGTTTTATATTTACTGTTTTCCCGTAATTGTATGTCGGTTTTATTTTCCCGCTTCATGAAAACCGCCACCGCAGATTGGTCTGCACTTTATTATCGCAACAATATTCTATTTTTACGCCTTAATAACGGCCCACATATTATATAGGTACTAATGTCATTAATCTATAATCCCCTAGTCCCAGTAAATACCACAAGCACCCTAAATAAAAAACCCGACTGCGGTAAAAAACTTAAGTTAAAAAAACTAAAAAGCTAAAAACAAGCCCATTTTTAGTTAGTTTACAAATGTGGAAGATTTCGCAGACGATTTAGTTCTTGGTTCGTGTTTTTTACGATTTGTCACTTCGAATTACTTTTAACCATATAGTTGAATACATTTTTGTAATCACCTTTTAAAACCCTTTATTTCGATACCACCACTCGATAAGGTTTTAGAAAAAAAAAAATTTGAAGACATATAACATGGCGCCAATAATCGACCATATTTTTTTTTTTATATACCCAGTGTCACTCTCACAATTAAGACGAACCTAACGGCAAACCTCTCAAACTGAAATCGATAAAGCCGTTTAGGCTACAGAGCGTGCCAAAGAAATATACATACATACAATCATACACTAGAATGTGAATATGTTTCATCCACATTAGTTTCGAACCCGAAAGAATATCGGGATAGAAAGTACCTATCTTATGTGTTAATCCTGGTAATAAACTATCTGTGTGCCAAATTTCATCCAAATCTGTTGAGTAGTTTTTGCGTGAAAGAGGAACAAACATCCATCCATCCATCCATCCTCACAAACATTCGCGTTTATAATATAACTAGCAGCGTCCCGCGGCATTACCCACATAAGTGTCGATGCCGTGGGAATATCGGGATAAAAATATCATATGTATTATTCTGATGCATAAGCTATATTACTGTAAAGTTTCATCAAAATCCGTTTCAGTAGATTTTGCATGAAAGAGTAACAAACATTCATCCATCCATCCTCATAAACTTTCGTGTTTATAATATTAGTAGGATAAATACTTTTGAACATGATTTCTCCATTAAAATACAAATTTATTAAACCTTAAGATGGTATATTTTAACTTTTTAATGATGATAAAATTGTTGGCAGTAGATAGTCGGTGCTTTTCTTGAAGTAGGTTATAGGGGAAGTATTTTTAAGTCGCGTAAAAATTTAATCATGTCTGCTAATTGAATGCGGTCCAGGATCGCGTGGAGCTGTTTTATCCAGGACCGGTGATTCAAATCTCGTGTTTTAGAAAAGTTTAAAATTACGTTTCGGAAGTAAAGAGTGTTTTTCTTTACTTGTCTTGTTTGGTAAACAAACATACGAAAATCGAGTTTCAGCAGTTTTTCCGCAGATAGGGTGATATGATATAATTATATTATCTGTTATGTCTATGCTTAAAAGGCAGTTGATTGAAGTATGAAGGCTGAGAACTCCTACTTAACGTGTACGTTTTTTGTATATCGCTCTCACATATAGGTAATTATAAAGTCAACATTAATAATGTAACTAATATTTTTGTAACAATACAATTTAAAAGAGTGTCCATGGAGTTTCTTGCCCGTTCTTCTCTATAAGAACCGACTATGCATTGGAATGGGCAACTAGCTTGATATTTCTGACTGACCGACTCCTTGACTCCTTTCTTAAAAAAAAGTGCCTGTAAATGGTTTAATTGAAATAAATGGTTTGAGTTCTACTAACAAGCATCTCGATTCTGGACAGACTAGTTGCGAAAGATGAGCTTGTTTTTTGCCTAGGAAACTCTAACCCAAAAAAAAATCCCTATCAGCACCTACAAACAAATGAAACTTTATAGCAGAGAAGTTTCAAAAGAATGTGCAAGTCTTTAATTAATAAATAAGTTGTGAAAAGTTTGCCAACTCTCTAATTTGGGCACAATTAACGATCAATTATGAAATAATTCATCTAACAACAGATTACATATTCTATGCGAATATTTCTAACAAGTTTTTAATTAAAATTCTTTCGCAGAATCCGAAATAAATCTTAACGGTCTGCTGATAATTTCAATTTCCTATTTGAAAGTCTTCATAAGCTAAGTGTACGGGTATATCCCTTGTTGTTACTTGTTGAGTTTTAAATTAAGTTTCTTTCATATTCTTTTGAATCCGCGAAATCTTATAAGAAAAGCACTAAAAAGGTCAAAATAAAAACAAACTTCTATCGGATACAACTAAAATAAGATTTCTCCACTTTATTTCTGTTACGTCTGAGGATATCTCCTGAGATTCCGTTACATAAATGTGAAAGTTCTATTAGTAAATAAAGGCAGTACATACATATCCACTTCGTTACAAAATGGTGCCTACAAAGTATGAAAAACCGTCGCATTTTTTCATTTTCTATGTTACCTCGGTAGACCACTCTACGCGATTCCTTTCGTAACTATACAGTTGTCATACCGGGTGGGCTTTTAAAAAACCTATTCATTTTGACCTCAAGACGACACGGGACTTAATAACTGTGGGCTGGGGGGAGCCAAAAACGGCGGCGAGTGAGGTTCGCATCATCATTACGATTTAATTTCAGGGTAAAGCGGCCGTGACAAAGTCTACCGTGCCATTATTCTGTTCCACCTCGCAGGATGTTTAATAAACAAATGACGTGGGGCCTCATAATGACGCCCCGGGTGCTACCTCCTCTCGTCTTTTAGGGCCCATTTTAAAGTTACCGCCATGAGCTATGTATATTTTACGGATGCGATATCGGACAACCTCAATGACACCTTTCAGCGGCGCCGACGCTGATAAAAATTAACACTGAGTTATATTTCTGTCTCGACATTTTAACACTGACATTTCGTTGCTATTTTGCCTATACATGTTGGCACATAAATTCTCCTTGAACATTTTTGTGTAAAAACCCGTAGCTTTTTTTATTCAGGGTCCCTCAAACTCCAAATTCGAATAATTACTCCAAAGATTTTGTTCCCTTGGAGCTGTAAAATCGCGAATGGAGATAACAAGCGTTTTGCCCGCTCCACAATTCCCCTCTTACTAATTTATTCGTGGAAGTTCTTGTCGTTATAGTCGTATCTAACATCATTCGTGGGCTTATACTTTATCCCTTTAATACCCCCGGCATACGGGATCGAGCTATATAATTTACTTTAGAAATTATCAATCTACATCTGGGACTTAACATCCGTGTATATTGTTACAAGAATTAAATACTTACAAGTTGTTCTGTTGTATCTTTGTTCCTGAATTCCACACGACTTCGACGGTGAATTGAGTTCCGCTGTAAAATAAAAATCGATTTCAATCTCATGGGGTGTCAGTAAATGTCATAAGTCATAACATATATTGTTTACATTATTTACAAATGGGTTCGATACTTTCAGAAACATTAGCACCTGTCACCGTGTCGCTGTGTTAATGACAGTATTTATAAGGAAAACTCGGCTGAACACGAAAATACAATTTGGTAAAAGGTAGAAGTTGTCACAGTAACGCGAGTGAAACATTAGGCGGGCGGGGCGTCACGTGACACCAGGCCGCCCTCCGCGCTTTGCCTACGATACACCACAAATTACTGAAAAACAATGCTCACCTAATGTGTACGTTTACGTTCCGAGAACTGTGTTCAAATATTCAAGTTGCACACCCGTGTAGGTAATTATCGTATGTTTGGACGTTATTACTGATTTTTGTTTTCGCAGCAGTGTGCTTTCTAATGTTAGCTTTACAAAATATGTTATTTAACTTAGATTTGGTTTTACTACTTGCAAACCGTCACCATTACGTGGCTATATAGAGTAGGTATTATTCTAGAAATAGACTATCTAAAATGGATCCAAAATATCAATGTCAAATTATGACACAATCTACAATTATTTCACGATTCCAGTTATAATTGTCGATTTTGCGTCCATTAGTTATCAATTTGGCTTTACGTCGTGTGGCGACTCTAATCTAGCATCGATAAAAGAGGCGATTAAACCAACAAAGGATTATTATATGACGAACTCGGCCCACGGGGCCCATGGCCAGCAAATCGTAGCCATCCCCATAAATTTACCCACAACAAACCACCTCGTGAGAGCCTGAACGAAGATTAATCGCTGGTATACGGGATTACGGTAGTTGGTGGTACCTATAACTGTTCACAGTAAAGCTATTATAGCCCCTAACAGTTACAACTCTAAGCTCAAATTCCCATGATGCATCTCACCACAAAATCTAGGCCCAAAGGCATTCGTTCCTTAAACTTCTCTATTTAACAGCGTTATTTCATTATAGTTTAATGTTAGGTAAAGGTTCTTTAATATATCACCTAATTTTGTAGCAACATCATCATTTACTCTTGTGATAAATCGTGTAGTAAATTATTTCAAAGAACTTTTGGTACATTGCTTTGGCTACACTTTCCGGCCAGAGAATAATGCCTACCTAGGTATAATTCAAAGTACGGGAACTATTTGTTCTAGAACATTATAAACCAATGACAAAATTCAGAGATCGTCTTCTCTGAGCAACAATAAAAAGTTTAAGACATCAACTGACGAAAATCTATAAAATGAAGGAAAACGAGCAGTTCCTACGAATATGTCACAAGCAAGGGCAACGTTCGAAAAAAAATAACAAAGCATCGGAGAAGAGGTCCGGATCTCATTTAGACAAATCGCTCGTAGCGGTCAGGTCAGATACCAATAACAAGGGGCCACACGTGCTATTGTACTCCATGTCGTCATTAGGCCGCTTCCGTATAACTTAACAACTTTATCTTTGCAGTATACCCCACCCTTATTACAGTAGTATACGGCATAAATTTGAATGTACCGTATACATTGGCGAGAGTAAACCTAGTCCCAATAACGGACGTCGGAGGGACCGACGACGGATCCGATACAACGGCGTCGATTTCTCTTCCCAATAAATTGCTGCTCTTTGTATATTTATTATCTTTATTGTTGGAATAATTACTTGCTAATCATTATAGTTGTTATGATATACTGGAACACTTAACATTGAAATCCTTCTCAATTGAACGGGGTAGATTCAAGTAGTTCAATTAATAGTTTATATCGTAGGTTCTTCTGACACGTGTCAGAAGTTTAATCGGCCATACTTAACATAATTTCGACTTTTCTTGTTTTTTACTGCACATGCTTAAATCTTAACGCATAATTAGATGTTGAATTTTAAAATACGGTAGCATCCAGTCTTATATTCCAGTCGGGACTATTTAATTCAGTATTTAAAACACACGACGGCACTGTTCTACAGCAAAGCAAACGACGACTTGTTACGTTTTAAGTCAATTATCCCACAGACTACAAATCCGTAGAACTGACATAGAATTTTGAACTAAAAATCTTATATTTTAGTAGATAAACATTTTGAACACAATCTTTATATATTTATATGTTAATAAAGATGCAAAAGCTTAAGAAGCTTAAGAAGAGATCATCAACATTTATCCAATCTCAATCAAATTCGAGATCCATTTGTGAATTTCATTGCACTCGAAACTATCTTCATTTAATGACATCAAAAAGCAATTATTAGCTAAGTTTGCATACAAATCTCCTGTCGAGATGCTATAACGAAACGTAATATAATCCTGGGTGACTCTACTTACTTAATTCAGCAGCTTCCATAATAAAACACGCGACAGACTATCTCGAGAGTAGCGCAAACTCGGACTTGTTGCATTTAAGTTAATTAATCCAGGTCCTAGATCAGATAAAGTCTGACTCGAAGGACCAACCTCTCAGACAGCCTTATGCTGTGGAGCTCCACATTATGTTTGTGGAAAACATGTCCCTTACTAACTTCGGTTCGCTATGAAGTTTAGACGTATAAAGCAGCTATTTCTAGAAATCCTGTCCTAGTATTAGTATGGGGGCTAGCTCGGATTGAATGAACTCGGTACAGAGAGCTTTGAGTTAATTAATTTATTCTTTAACTCTTTTATGAAAAATGTTTTAAGCTTTACCTGATTAGGTAAATTTCAAAGAAGAACAGAACTTTCCAATTAATTAAAGCTTATAAATAATCGATCATATTTTAATGCAAGTTACCTTTAACAGGGAAAGTTGTAGAATTCAGTATGGCAGCTAACCGAAAGAAATACTATTTCGTAGCAAATGATTGCTCGAAATACCTTATTGGAACCGATCTGATTCCGGAATAATATTTGTCGACCACAAACAATGTGTTGCCCTTCTTTTTTGTGGAAAAAGCAATCTAAGGATAAATATTATATCAGTTTACGGCAATCGGTCAAAGTTTCCTTCATGATTTAGGAAATGGAACCTTTATAGTTTTAGTAGATGGTGGCGAAAAAATCGTTTCTTCTCCTCTATCTCGAGTATAGCTATCAGCGATTTCGGTGATAGAAAAAGTTTTTGACACAGTCAATCTACGTGAAAATGAATGTTTAACGACACCGGCGTTATTTTATAGAGTTTTTTACTGTGCTATATTTTAAAGGAAACTCTTTAGATGATTTATGATTAAAGGTTGTTTTTATTTCTTTTGAAAGCTCTTAAAAATCGTTCGATATCCATCGATGTTTTATTTTATATCAACTCAAAGTTTGTTTGTGAATGTAAATAAATTATCAGGTTTATTATCTTGAAATATTTACATAACTTAAAGCTAACAGTCTTAAAATAATAATATGTACCTACAAGAATATCATTCATATATTTATTTGCATTCCATAATATTTTAGAGGTGTTACAATGGCTTAAAACTAAGGTACAATTATGGACCCTGTAGGGCACATCAAAAAGTATAAAATTAATTCTTAAAATAAAAATTAATTTAGGACACAAATTAATCAACCTGTTATTAGGTGTATCTTAATATATATAAATTACGTGTCACGATGTTTGTCCGCGATGGACTCCTAAACTACTTAACCGATTTTAATCAAATTTGTACATCGTGTGCACTTTGATCCAACTTGAAAGATAGGATAGAAAAAATATATATGACAAAAACGTTAGCCACAGCAACGCGTGGCCGGGTCAGCTAGTAAATTATAAAATGAATGCTTACTGCCAAGTGCCAACTTAAAAAAAACCTACATCTATTAGGACTTTTTTGAATACATATCAAAAATATGTCGGTAAATCGAAATCAACGCGGCATTTGGTACCGAAAAAGAATTTAATCCCCAAATTTCAATCGGAGATGTCTGTACCAGAGAAAACTGAGTACGTGCGAAGCAGCATAATCCCTTCTTAGCTTAGTTAAGGAATTGGAAGCTCATACAAACTGCCTCTTGATTCTGCGAACCTGGTATATTTGGTACAATTATGTGGCTGAAAAATTGCCGACTGATTTTTAAATGTGGGTCGATTCGGTACACTTATCTTGTGCTTTTTTTAAACGTTATGTGGTTTCATCTTTGATTTGGTATCTCATAAAGTTATACATATCTAATTTCTTTTGAATCATTACGTTATGCGAATCATAACAATTATACTCTTTATATGTTTCGTACAAAATAGGTTTCTTGGAATTTGTAATATCAATGAGCTTTTCATTTCCCAATTTCGGTTCCAAGAACGGTTACATGTCATTAAACCCTCAAAGAGGTTACTTCATAAAATAAATGCTACGGAAAATATCATCAATAGCTCAAATTACTCTCTAAAATTAAATTCAAATTACCAAAAATAACCTGAAATTCAACCTTCACGTTTAGATTATGGAAATTTCGCGTGAAATTTTGCAAACAAAGGGCCAGATAATAATTGCTTGTGTAATGTTGTCTGGGCATGGTATAATAATATCGAGGTCATTCTGCTAACGTGGAATTACAAAATACAGAAGGTTAGTTCGTACAACGAGCGAAAACAGGCGCAGGCACATATTGACTCATTTTTATTGTAACATCTTGCATGCCATGTGTGTATACTCATGTTTTGGACAAATAAATAATCTTTAATCTTACAAGAATCTCCTGGCGCATAGCCACAATCGGAACTAACGCCGCCATTTTGTTTTTAGGGTTCCGTACCTCAAAAGCACTTCGTTGTCCGTCCGTCTCTCTGTCAAGATCTTTTTTCTCAGGAACGCGTGGTTGAAATTAATATCAAATCAATATTCTAAGACGACGCAGTAAACAATACTTACAAACATTTGTGCGACAATTATTTTGTCGGAAATAAATCCAACCTAACTAAACGGCGTACTTCCCGTTGACCTAGAATCATGGGCAAGTAGCATGGTCTCACAGCACAAGCAAAGTAAAAAGTCTGAAAATCATTAATTTGTAGTTATAATACAAGTTTTTTTTTTTTGCGATTATAAACTTTCATTTGCGACGTATATCGAATGACGAGTAGGTACGGGAGATTTTTTTTTTAAGTAAAAAGTTAAGTTTGCTCTTGGGATAAAGTGATCCCAACTACGGAACCGTTAATTGTGCGTTCTCCGACACGCATTTGGCCGGTTTTTCAATACATTTCACAAATGTTTCAATGTTTACCAACAACGTTTCCTTGTACACGACCTTCAAGTGCCAAAAGATCCTTGTACCTAGCATTGTAAGTACGTACTTTTTTCACAGTAATTTTACCTCTGATTTTGCATCACTGTCAAAATCACAATGATCTTTATTCTCGTTACAATAAGGTTGCGGTTCGGTTGCAGCCACTGACAGTCTGTCAAAATCATTGTGATCCTTATTCTCTTCACTATAAAGTTGCTGCTGTCAGAGGTATAACTGTGAACGGACTGTACGGAGATCTCAAACGAATGACAGTCGCGAGTGCGCTTGCACTAGCTGTACGTGTAGCGTGTCTATGTGTGAGTGTGTATTAGGCCCGTTGTATGGAACTGACCTTCTGCACCTATCTATTTTGTGATAAAATGAACAACTGAAATTAAGTCTAGAGGTAATTTTCAGGAAAACGAAATTCTTGCCTTCATTGTCTGATAAGTTGTTTTCCTTTAGAGGAATCTTCGATTTGGTGATTCGGAAGGTAATGACTGGAAGGTATTTTAACTGAGTGCCTTGATGGGAGCCTACCAACGTTTTCGGTTAAACGGTATCCGGGCCTCTTTTCAGGGTTAGAATTTCGTATGCTTTCTTGCCTTCATTTGTACAGTAGCCGTAGTATGAAAACGTGTCTGTAATTTGCTAAAAGCATCATCAGTAACATCGGTCTCTTCATAAGAGTACAGAAAAAATTTTGATCCTTTGAATTAGATTGTAGGAACAATCCTAAAACCCTAAATAATTCATGAACCATAATCAATCATGGTTAAACAAAGCGAACCGTAGTTCATTTTGTTGTTTAAACTGTTTAAAAATGCACACCAAGACGAGTTTGTGGCCCTTGACTAAAGTTCAAATGTTAGTACAGGGGAATTAAACTCAACTTGTAATTTATACTTACCCATATGAGAATATTAAGGGGAGATTGTTCAGATATGTGATGTCATGAAACGTACCACCGCGTGACGTATGTGAAGTAATTAGCACGCGCAAGATAGGCCAGTACGGGTAACATAATTAGTGTTCCCGTATGCTTAAACTTATTAAGTGTCCTATAACAAAGTTTTAAGTGTATTGTGATTTGATAATGGAAATTGCCAGCATGTACTTACCTATTTCAGAGCGAACGTTCAGAGAATTTAAGAAAATAAAAATAAAGCATTTTGCGATACTAGAATTATGTAGATTGGTTTGAAAGTTATTTTTAATTCACAAAAAAACCCGACAAAAATGGACTGAAAAAATGAAAAATAACAAAAGCAACAACTGCAAACTATTCAGCGCCTCAATTTTCCATTTTAAATACACTTCTGTAGTACACAAAATGTTCTAACAAAAAGTATACAGCCTCGCAATTAACACAATCCAACTTTGTCGCGACGGTTTCAAGATAAAACTGGGAAAAATGTACTTAATGGATTGAAGTCAAACTTGCCGTAAAAATTTTAGTCAAAGGGGGAGATAATTTCCTTGGAGTAAGGAAAGAGGTGTTTTATAATACTTATTTCTGTGAAAAATAATTGTCCGCGCGCTGAAGATCTCCCAATCGGGCAGAGTTACCGCTGTAATTTAGCGACATTTGTTTGCATTGAATATTTATTAGCCGAACCGAAAACAATGACCGTATTGAAATTCAATGTTCGAATTGAAATATAATAATAATACGTCATGTTTGCGTTTCCGAAATACTCGTTTTATAAACTTGGTTACCACACTTACAATTCGCATAAAGGATATTATTTAAACATGAAAGCCGTTATCGTTATGTAATAACTCATTTTTGGGCTAGACGACCCCATTTTTATTGAGAAGTTTTTAAAATTTAATTAATTTTCTTTGAATCAAAATATTATTTCGTTTTTTTTTTATTTGAAAACTTTTACTACCCTATATAGGAACTGTTTAAAGAGAGGCGCGAAATGTGAGGTCCGTTTTACGAAAATAAAAATGTTACATAAAAACCACTGAAACAAGTTTATCACTACGCGCCTACTCCAGTTAAAAAAGAAGCTCAATTAAATCTTGAACACCAACAGTTATTTTCCAGAAAAATATAACCTCTTTTATCTACGAAAATAGCTGTGCTAGTTGCAATTATAAGTTAAACTCACGTAATAATAATCCCGCGGGCAAAAGTACTAGAACCTCGTAAAGCGCGATATTTAAATTCGCCGCGGAGACAACTTTGCCGCCGGCGACAATTCAATTACAAGTAATAGCCTCTGATTCATGTTTGTATTGCTAATTAGTCGCCGGCTCAAGTTTTGTCACTCCTCGTTCCTCCACCCAATGTACTCGCTGTTCTCTTAAATAGATTGTTCTTTGTCGACTGCGGCTGAACGTTAAACAACGTCCGCTTTTGTTTGCCCTCAAATTAAAGCACGTCTTTTCATCTTGTATTTAAACTTCGCTGTATTAAATCTACCCTCTCTCTCTATATGGAAATGATTTATCATGCCTCCAAGTTCGACAACGCAATGGACGATCGACCTAAAAAAACACGTAAATATGATTTTATTGATCCCATTCATAGTTAACAGATTGTTCGAACGGGGTTCGTGTTAACAATGGATTGTAAGGATAAGTTTATTCAACAAGCGAATTTCCTTGTGGTAGATGGGACAACAAGAAGGAAAACCACAAATCGACAAAATATCAAAGGGTTGGTGAGAGCTAACTTTGTGAAAACACGGTGGGTGAAAGTTATTTAAGTCGTATCGGACCTTAACAGAAATAAGCATTTGGACCAATACAAGAAAACTTGTAAATCCTGTGGTGGGACCGCAAGGTACACGCGACCCGGGTATTATGGGCTCAGTGCGACCGCCGTTCTTGCTGTCCTGTAAATAGCCTTAGTTAACGTACAGGTTAAGAAGATTGTTTTGTGAAATCTGTTGTTCCGTGTGTACTTGCCTCTTGAATATTTCTTGCTTCGGTAATTTCAAAGTTGTGGTAATCTATTTCTTAGTAATTAAATTACGAATATCATTAAGACAGCTCGTACTCGTATTAGCTTTCGTATCCTAAGAAAAGTCTTCCAGATTCCTTACAGGAGTCAAACTTGTGTCACCTTGTGCCCCTTTTTTTACTGTTTGTATTTCTTGTGCTTGTCCGAAATAAAATATTATTCTTTTTTTTCAAAGCATTTCATAATTTTTTTCTTCTCAATAAATATTCTGTAAATAAAATATGTACTCGTATTCCCACCACAAATCACTCCACTGGCTCACAAGGGCTTTTAATCAAAATATAACCTATCTTTAAAGGTTGTTGAGTACGTCCGATAAAACAATGCCGCTTGCAGGTGAAGGGCCCTTGATAGCCTGGCGTGTAATAGAGGGAGCCAAAGAGATGGGTTATTGTTACTGTTATGAATAGTCTCATTTATCTGTTGAATTATATTAATGATCGATCGATGGGTGATGTAGAAAAGTGAAAAGATTTGGATATGTCCCAGGATAATCAGCCTATAATGTTCTCTCACTTAGGTTTCCTCTGTGAGACACTCCCTCTCATACATATACGGCTGTCATACACCACGCGGGCCCACTGCGGGTTGGTAGATGTCACATGTCTTTGATTTTTTTGGTTCTGGAACATGTCGGCTCCTTCACGATGCACGATGTTTTCCTTCACCATTTTGAGAGAAGTAGTGATGAAATAATTTACACAAAATAAAGCACTTGTCTGGATTTGAACCCACGATCGTATAACTCGTTCGCCGCAGCCATTACCACTAGGCCACCAATGCTCGAAGTGTCTTAAAGTGGGTAATATCCGAAACAGATCACCTCGTCAATATCTATATTAAGGAATAAGAACGAGCTGAGAAAATACAATATTCAGGGATACGAATATTTAAAAGATTTCCATACTCTTTCCTTTCGCCGATTTATTTCCTCTTAGCTGTCACTCACAATCACTCACAAGCCCGTCAAACATAAATGAGTACTTTTCGAGAGTCAATTGGACACCTTATTATTCCTTTGAGTTCAAGATTAAATATAAATAAACACCTTGACAAATCTCTGCATCTAACAAAAATAAATCCACGTCAGATCCGCGCTCAGTAAAGAAATCGACACACGACAAACTCAATATGATACAGCATCTATCTGTTAGTACTTTACTCTCGCAAGAGGTACGAGGAATCACAGATACACACTCATAGTTGGTACTATTGTATTGGCAAGCGAGCGGGCCGCAACGACCTGTTGCTTCGAACTATTTTATTAGCGTGAGTGTGTCGGCGGCCCATTCTTTACGGCTCTTTTGTTGGCGTGCCGATGCCGTTTAGTCCCACATTGTGCTAGCGCCGATGTGATTGGTCGAGTTTATAACGCAAACACAAGGCATACTTTCCATTTGTGCCACCCTATCCAGTTCTGCTTAAATTCTCAGTTCTGCTGATGTGATTGTGTAATAATTTTGGTCGTTGTTGTCGTAAGTTTGGGATAAAATTTAAAGTTCATGGCTTGGGTGGGATTTTGCAGTTGTAATAATGTTCTGTGAAATCTTTACGGCCCCAAGTGCAAAGTGCTTAGTTTGAAATTTAATTTAGGTTGAGAC
Organism: Gortyna flavago; assembly: GCA_963669345.1. Classification (NCBI taxonomy): domain Eukaryota; kingdom Metazoa; phylum Arthropoda; class Insecta; order Lepidoptera; family Noctuidae; genus Gortyna; species Gortyna flavago. The sequence continues at coordinate 13,317,129 of OY770131.1, read as the reverse complement.
TCTTAATTGCTTAAGGCTGGCCTTTCTTAGAATGAAAACTTACCCCCTTACTAATAAACGTATTATATCAGATGAATAGTTACACACCGATTTCTCTCTTTCAGTCGTCAGTAATTTGACTTTCCAAAGAAGAAGACAATGCGTATCGCTATACAACGTTTATTAGTAAGGGGGTTAGTGTATAAGTAGCCGTAAAAATCGATACACAAAACGATGAAATGGTCCGCGAAAATGCAAATGCTCGTGTACGTAGTCCTAACAAAACTGCATTGTTCAGCCGCCTCCCGTATGTCAAGATTGTCATCCGGATAGACGCCAATGCGGCCCCCTGCATAAATTGAAGGCTTCGCAGCCGCAACGCTGCCGGGAATTTCCCTCAGGGTTTTCTACACAGAAAAAAAACTGGATTCATCTCCCACTTCCAATACTTCATCTACAATTCAATATTCGCTATTACCTCCGACGACTATTTACAATGGTAATTTACGCGACTAATTCGTCGTACGTACACATGAATGAATAATGGCTTATTTTCATTCGTATATAAAAATTTCAGCAGCAATCTCAGCCGTAATGTGCTCGAATAAAAGCGAGTATAGCATGCGTCGAAACTTAGGTACATTTGCATCTAAATTAGAAATCTAGCTCTGACTAAAAGTACCTAAATAAAAGCAGAACTAGTCCGACTGTGACTTTTCCTAAAGGATTTTTTATGCGCTCTGCAATTAATTAAGCAAATAATACGATACGGTCGTATTCAAAGTGAATTGTTGAACTAAGTTATTTTGAATAAATAAATTATTCAAAATAACATAAAGTAAAACAATTTTATAATGAGTGGTATTTAAAAGGTGTTATAACACTTCATAAATCAATATTACAGTAGCAACCGAGGTTATTTTCTTTGTAAAAAATCTAAAATCAATTGAGGTTCCCACTAGACAATCTTGTAACTTTATATTAAGTTAGGAAATCGTTTAAAGACTACCACGGAGCTCAGACGTCGGGTATCGATGCTTTCTTATTTAAGCCAACTTTCCCGACTTAGAATTCAATAAAGCGGCCAACGGAATTTATTTCTCTTTGACTAAATAGCTTAAAAGATTAATTAAAATAAACTTTCAGCGGATCCGGTTAATGTTTTAGCGTAAACACTTTAATTTTGCTCGAAATAAGTTTGTGCATTAGGATTGAAAAAGTTGTAAGCTCATAAACAAACTTCATTTAAAATTTTCAGGAACATCTCTAGCATGATACTATTTTTGTTGAAAAAAGAGTACTTACTGAGCTAAAGTTATTTTGTGCGAATAAAAATACTGAGTCAAAGCAACTTACTAGTTATTTTTCTTATTTGATTTTGAGAGAGGAACCAAGCGTTTAAGTTTCCGGTAAATAAATTAATTTGTATGTGTACAGACGGGTGGCGTGATAACAAACACGTTAGATATGGGTACATTTACCGTGATAAAGAATAACAATGAAGTCACTCGATAAATTTTGAGTATCGACTATCTCTGCCTGCTTACTCCTTTTTTATTTAACCTAATTTATACAACTCCTGGACAAAGGCTCTCCGGCCAATAGGTCAGGAACGAGCTTAACTCCCGAAATCCGGAAAACAATATTTTTTTTAATTAAAAATGAAAAAAAAAAAAACAAAAAATGTCTATATAGGTACCAGAGGACTGGATGCGGAAGGCGGAAGACATTGTGGCGCAGCCTGGGAGATATCTATGACCAGTAGTGGACTGCAACAGGCTGAGTTGAGGTACCAGAGGTGAATTTACTCCATAAATCCGGAAAACGATATCAAAACAATGAAAAAATTGCCTACAAAGGTACCAGTGGTATAAAAAACCTTTTCCTCGCCAACCTATTACAGCCGCCTAATCCTCATTCTCGTTAGACCTCGATTAGTGTGGATTTGTGCAAAGTGCAATACGTTAGTGCACATTGCACGATTGCATTGTCATCGCATTTCAGTCGTGCGAACGTGACCCCATCTCCTTGTAATCCTTGGACACCTGCTTTTCAAATCTTCATTTCCTCTGTGGCAACGTTTATTTGCTGAAAACTGTTGTTTTGTATTACGTCTTATGGCGTTATCCGGTTTAAAGTGAAATTGGAAAGACATACTGAAGTGGTACAATCGAACCAGTATCTTTGTGTGTGTGTATTTTTTAATGGATTTCATTTTCGAAACGATTACAGATAAACTGCTAAGAATAGATACATAAGTACCTACCTAGCCTTAGAAAGCTAAAGCTCCTGTTAACATAATTCATATTTACTTCTAATTGTAAAAACTCAATTATTAACAGCGCTATGATGATTAGAGACAAAAACACCGCTGAATTGCAGCACTATCTTCAATTAACATGATATAAATGCATCACAAGTGCACACTGAACAAAAACGCAAAACCCATCGGTCCGTTGAAAATATTTGCCAGAGTTATAAATAGGGGCTTTCATCCGATGAAAAAACGTGGCGTTGCACGACAAATCGCGTGACGTCGGGATGAGCGAACGCATCGATCGTGACGGTGGAACGTAATCATTTTCGAGTCACTAGGTCTAGGTGAAAATCGCTAAGTGGGTGTTGAATGTTTTTGTTTTTGTGGTTTCGTGTTTAATTTTTAGATAGCTTTTATTATTTCTGAGATAGGTGTATTTATTAGCGCTATGTGCGCGCTTTTAAATCTTTTTAAATATTTATTTATTTATTTCTGTAAATGCCCGTGACATCACAGCGGGCCCTATCAGAATACCAGCGCTGCGACATTTAGTTTTTTAAGTGTCGCAGTATCATGCTGAGATAGGAGCCTTTTGGCCTCGTACAGGACCTTGTTTTATTTCATGTTTTTGTTACTGGGTTTTATAACTTGTTTTATTTTTTACTGTGTTTAGTTTTTAGTTTATTGATAGTTTGTGATCCTCCTGTACGAGTCGCAATAAATACTTTTTTTTTTCTTTCTTTCTTTCTTTCTTTCTATGGTTTAAGGCGCAGATATACGACTTCTAATGATTTTAAATTCAACATCACGTCTAATCGACCGGACTGATTTCTTTTAAAAAAATAAATGTTATACTAGACCATTTGCTTCGTAATTTGATATGTGAATATTTGCAATAATATTTTTTTAACATAGTGTAATTAATTTGTAAAGTAATGTCTACCGCGGACATAAAAACGATAATCACGCAAACTATCTATAAACTATCTATACTATCGGGTGTATTTTCATAAAACTTTCACCATATAAAAGACAATTTAATTCCCCGAATTTTAGTATACTTTTTATTTGTTTGGTGTTTGATAAATCAACAATAGATGATTGTTTCATATTTTGCAATAAATTACCAGCGTTTTGTCATCGCGCATCTCTTTCTTTTCTATGCAGTCCGATAGTGACCGCGATTTAGGTCATGTAGTCGCCTTAAGTAAATATAAAGGTTTGCATGCTTCTCGGTGTAAGTTGAGCGTGATATACAGTAGAAATAATATGAAGTTAATAATCAAAATAAATAATGTTTATACCTAATATTCGCATTTTTAAAGCGTGTAATTATTTAGTATCAGTATTTATTGGGTGCAACAAAAATAACTTACTAAGGCATAAAAGGCTAAAAACCCAAGTTAAAAAGTAATATCATCAATCAAAACTATGCATACCTACTAATATAATTAATTACAACACAGATTAAACTTTAAGATAATTAATTAGAGTAATTCAGCGTTAATTTCTAGGGAAGTAAACGGTGGACAAGTGAAATGTAATCAAAGGGTACAAATGCCTATCTGCCAACAATCTAACTGACGTTTGCTTGGAACTCTTGTTTAATTAAACAAACACATTTTGATCTGTTAACCCTTTACGCGTTCAGGTTATCAATTGTGTGTGTTACGGGTAACGGATGTGTGGATGTGATGATAGAACATTTATTAACATGGCTCTGTTAATGTTTATTAGGTACTAACTGACCTAACAGAACTTGTCCTGCACTAATTTCTACAGTTCTTACAATAGAAAAAAGGATGTTTAGTTTTTCGAGACATTGAAAATTCCGGGAAACCTTTCCAACAAGTGATGCTTACCAACGAAAAGCATTTAATTTTTAGGGTTCCGTAGTTCTGACAAGGAACCCTTATAGTTTCGTCATGTCCATCTGTCTGTCTGTCCGAGGTTTTGTTATGAGACCGTTAGTACTAGAAAGCTGTAATTTTGTAGGGGTGTGTTTATCAATTACGCCGACAAAGGGGTAAAATAAAATATTGGAAAATATTTTTTTTAGCGTAGCTCCTCTTCATGTGAAGTGGGGATGAATACTTTTTTCGTCGTCTAGCCCATCGTGTGGGATATCGTTGAATAGGTCTTCTAAGATGACTTAGGGGTTGCTAAAATAATTTTTCGATTTAATGCTCCATTTACGAAATATTAAACTTTAAAGTGCAAATTTTTGTTCCAGTGGTTCCCCTCTAAAAGCTAAACAGCTGGCTTGAAAAATCTGGAAAAATTCACGATGATAGTGCATTTCATGAACTTTAAAGGAAAATTATAGCGGTTAAGATAACTTTATTAGTATAGCAGAAATAGTCGTTGAACTTGGGTGTTGAATAATTTTGTACCAAATACAAAATCCTTAACATTAATCCTTTAAAGTGACTAAGACGAAGTAGTTGCTTGTTTATAACTGGTAAAGACTTGCATTGAAAAACAAAATATGAAATACAAAAACTAAAAAAACCATAATAAATTATCATAAGTTTCACAATACTGCCGCTAGATGGCGCTGTACCAACGGGTTACGTTTTCATTCGAGTACTTATAGACGTCACAAACGAACTGTGTTTAATTTTCGAATTACAATTTTGTGAATTGAAATAATAACTTGGCAGCAATCGTACTCTTATTTTTTAGCTTTAGCAGGAAGAAAGTGGTTATTATTAGTTATTCAAAGTCGACTTTTGTTATTATAACCATTAACTCCTAATATCTTTACCATTACTTATATTCAGAATAAAGAACAACAGAATCGTACTATATTGTGATAACAGGCTACTAAGGAACCCTACACTATGCGTGGCCCGACACGCACTTGGCCGGTTTTTATTTTTCGTGCATTAGATCTACATTTTTGTTCGATCTTAGGAAAATTACTAAGGATTTTGTCAAAGATTTTTTCGCTAAAAGTGTTGTTTGAAACAATATTGTGATTATGAAATAACGCTGTTATTTATGTTAACCTATTTTGAGCGCACATTTATATGTATACAGATATGACTATGGAACTAATATTTTTCTTATCAATCAATCTGCCTGTCTTTTTTCACTAGAGCTGCATATTTGACCTCCCATCCAGTTAGGTACTGGGTAACACGATACCACTTGTTAAGGTAACTGGTTGTCAGACTTTTGGGTTTCTGACTACCCGTAATGACTGTCAAAGATCTACGAATGACAGCAGGGACCAACGACTCAACGTGCTTTCTCGATATGGAATCGATGGTCACCCATCCACGACCCGACAACGACAAGCGTAGCTTGAACTTCGATCGACGCATGCGACTGTTATTATTTATCCTCGAATCCCTCTAATCCTTATTCCCAAATCAAAAATCGAATCATAACAAAAACAAGATTTTTCAACGTTGCCTACATTCTTCAATGTAGCGTTACATGTTGTATCAATTAAACGTTAAAATTAAGCATCGGATAGGCATGCGCGTCGAATAGCCCATCCGAGTGGACGATTCGGAGGAAATGGCGCAGAAAATTGCGCGCCGCCTCACGTGGACGCAATATCCTACGACGGCTACCAATTATGCAGATTATGTCGCCGACGATACACTTATTACAAACGTTACTTAAATTTACTTTGATCAAGTTGATGTATGGACGGGGGATGAGGGTCCCGGCAGTGTAACTATGGTCTGTTTGTCTTTGAGATGGAAAATGTTTAGGTTGAAAAGTAAACAGTAGATTTTGTTTCGGCCTTTCTTCTCAGAGTATTTAGATAGGAAACGCCGAACTAATCTAGTTAAAAAAAAAAAATATGATTGGCTTGTAAAAGTGTTTGTGCAAACCTACTTACAAAAATAAAATCATTTAACATTTATGTAATTAGGAAGTTTTGAAAAGTAAACGTTAATTAGTGTGTGTTATTAAGTTTGCTTGTCGTTTTTTAGGTGGAAAGCAACTTTGTCTTGTATTGATTCCGTACAATATAAGAATTTTGACAAAAATCGTACTGGATATGTTGGAATATACACTTATAATAAATCAATATCTTTAAGCTGTATCTTTGAGGAAGCACTGCACCAAGGAAAACTAAAAAAAAAACTGTTCAAATGCGAGTCGGACTCGCGCAACGAGGGCTAACGTGCAAATTTGTAGGTATGTAACGAAAAAGTTACGATTCAGATTTTTGCCTTTACTTGTGTTACATGACATTGCTTCTTGCCAAATTTCATGCTTCTAGGTCAACGGGAAGTACCTTATAGGTTTTGATTCCGGAACATAAACGCCGGTAATTTTTGATTACGTTGATTTAGAAGTTTGATTTTTTACTGCTTCAAGGGATTGCAGGGATTTTACCGATTCATTATTTTTTTTAATTTGGTAATACCTTACGCAGAAAAAAAAGCGGTATGTCACAACTCACAACACCAAAGAAGAACGGAAATGACTGAAACATTATTCATCAGCGGTAAAGACTTAAAAAAGGACCACGTCTCAGAAATGCAGGTTGTAAAAATGTAGACGATAGAAACACATGGACCACGGGAAGATGTTTAGTGTACGTGCATATGTGAGTCGAGGGCAATCTGCATAATTAGAAGTCAGGGGTTATTGTGCGGATCGGACCAAGTCGGCAATTTCCCGCCTCGATTGTTATAGACACTGGGAACGCACACATTGATTCCTATAGCCCAAGCCGGTTTATTTTTAGATACACTTGCGAAGGTAGGCTAGGGACATCTCCGATAAAACTATCTGGCGTTGGAAATATCAGCCCTTACTTGAACTAACTTTCATAATATTTAACACAAATTACTAACAATACAAATAAGTACAATGTAACCTCCTCCTTTTTAGAAGTCGGTTAACAAAAACAAAAGCACACTTACTCATCATCACATTAGCAGCATTGCCACCTGAAATGGTAATGCTAATTCTTTGGCAAAATAATACATAGTTACACTATTTTAGTTCAAAATGAATACTCGTATTTGAGATAATTTCATTAGTCGACAGTGATGTAAAACATAGTTATTGAATAGGCTACGTGAATTTCTTGCATTTGCGGGACAAAAAAATTAGTTCTTCACTTTCCGATAAAAAATAAAGAAAGATTAAATCTATTTGAACTCGATAAACTGTGATACAGATGTTAGCGTTACATAGCAGACTCTAGTCACGTGCTTCCTCCTCCCCAAACGCTCACATTTACCGATTGCCCACTACAGGAGCCAAAGCGTTAGCTTTACGGGCCCTACGATCCGCAACTGTATATCGCGAAATAATGTCATAGCCCGGATTATAGTTTTCCGTTATTTAGGAACCTTGGGAATAAAACGTATATTTTAAGTTACATTACGCTCATATTAGTATGAAAGTTAATATTCGATTTCGGTCCTAATGACACGACTCATTACAGTTCTCTACTCACCTCGTGTAAATCAATACCTTGAGTAGTAACTTCGACCTTTTCTTTTTTAAATCCATTCTGTGTAAATTAATAATGAGCTGCGGACGTCTTTATTTCACGACACCGAAGGTAAATAGCATTCTCTATCAATCAATCTTGGGGTCGTGCATAATTTAGTGAAGGTGGCCTCTCGAGCTCTGGAACTTCTCCTTCATATTATTATAGTCTTGTTCTTGCTCATCACAAACTCCGGATACCTCATCTGTCGCGTTATTCCGACTTTTCCTTTACCTTTTTTTCTGTATTTTACGATGTTTCTTTATTCATTCATGTGTTCAGAAAGTTTGGATGGAACTACTTTAGGTAGGGCGTTCAACTGAAAGTTGGCGAGTGTATAAAAATCGTAAAAACTGTAGCTTACTATAATGAGTGACGGACTTACTTAGTTCCGGGTTAGTTTATTCATTTATGTTTTTGCTTCTTGCAGAAGATGAGATCGCAAGTATAACAATTTAATTCCATATACTTGAAATCAACAGCATTGAAGAAGACACAGTGTTATCATCTATATGTTCAAAAGTGTTAATGATTACATACATATTCCTACTAATAAGTTTAGATGAATTAGATACATTACAAGTTGAAATATCTAACCGTATCTATTCAAGTAACACGTAAGTAGACAACTAAAAAATCTCACCACAATCGATACTTAACATTGTATTCCTATTCTATAACAATATAAAAAAAAACTGAACATTGGCGGCATCGTTTACTCGGTTGACATGGCCCCAATTACCTGCCGATTGATGGCGACTGCCGTCAACCTACGGCAGATCAAGTTCCGACCACTTGGCGCCCGTTCCACCCTCTGAGGTATTTCTTTCAAAGTCCGCCAGACGTATTTGACAGATTTGGCCCAACCCGAAAGATTTTATTGACCGGTTATTATTTTATTTTATGGACATCCACTCTTATTTCATTGGCCCTAAGACGACAGGTTACAGTTTTTGTCGCTCGATTATTGGAGCAAATCTTTGGTCACATCTAACGTTTTTATTGAATCGAATTCGGTGTAGATGGCTTATGGGATTGTCGTGAACGATGTGTAATACGAGTCTTATATTTATGACGTATTCGAGTAACTGATGTATTCCCCCACCTTTATTCTTATCTTCTGTTAAAAGAAATCTTAAGTCGGTAGTGATCTAAAATAAAAACTAGGGATATAATTGTCACCTCACAGAATATTGCCAGCAGCACAAACATCAAGCGAAATATAAACTAAAAGGAACAAACAAAATACTGGGAAAATGTTCCGAAGCGTGTCTTACAAACCGTTCAACGATATTGAATTGGATGAAAATAAAAACTGAAGTAGTGTCCTGTAGAGTTTTCGATCAAAGAAAATTACGCTAGGCGTGGAGTGAGACGGGCGCTTGGTCTTTTCTCCGGAGCCGTTGCTCTGGAGCTCTATAAAATCCCTTTCCTCGCAACATATCGTTCTTTTCTCCCCAAATTGCGGCTGTCCCGACGCGGCAGACACGTCCAGGTAATAACGCAATAAACCACTGAGAGCTTCCCCCTGGAAAAGCGATCGAGTTTTCCTTCAACCTTTCGAAAACGACTTGTTCCTCGATTTTCGTAGATGCAGCGGTGCGAGCGTTGGAAAACTAACCTTATTTTGTGATTGTTTGTGTTGATTTTGCCGGGATTGGAGTGGTCTCGAGTGAGCGGTGTGCAATCGGTCAGGTTGCCTGACCGCGGCGGCGTTTTTCGCGGTACGCCCGCTTCAGTGTGGCCATCACTTTGTGTAATTGAAAACTCGATGTGCACTTGTACGGAACACCCGTTTACAAATAAATCTTTTACTGCTAAACATATACGTACAACCGGTTGAATTCAGGCTTTTTACGTATAGGGAAATACTTATTATGATGCAACTTGCGTCAATATCTTTGACGGGGATATTAAAAGATCGGATTGTTTTTTTGTACATTAGAGATTTCAGTGATTCAATTAATAAACATTTATTAAGATTCTTGATTATAAGGTTTAGTCACGATTTACTAGTCTTATAGGTTATTTCTTAATTTTAACCGAATAAAAATTGACATAAACATCTATAAGTACTAAAACATTGTATAAATTAACACATACGAGAAAATATTTAAATAAAACAATCGATGCTTATATCGGTTTTAGATTAAGTTAACTTCAAAACAATAAGCAAACCTTCCTCTCGTGCTGCGGGCGTGCTAATCCTATTGTTGTACTTGCATTTCAGTATTTCTCGACACAAAACAAACCCTTGGGTACCTGGTTGTTTTATTTTGATTTTTTTTTTCATCGTTTCTCGCACAAGTCCGCGTCTGGTTTAGACCATTAAGTAATCTCCTCGTCGGCTTCGAAAACGCTAGCTAATGCACCTCTAGCAAGTTACGGCTCCAGGGTATCTGGAATCAGAAAATACGAACGATTTTTTTATTGCTTGCCAGTACGTTAATGGAACACTGCAGGTCAGACAGCAAATAAGTACAGCTGTTTTGGTAACCCTAATTCCCTGGTTTCTTATTTTTAATTTGATGCAGTTCATAGACAAAATACATAACATAGGGGGAGATCTGTCAAAAAAATTGGCGAAAATATAATCTCACCACACGAAATTACCTCAAAAAAGTATTTCTATTCCTAATACTCCCATATTCGATCCGAACTTGAAACATTCCTCAATATATTCATAATAACGTGAGAACACATCAATAATCCTTCGATATTGACAGATTCGGTTCATAAAAACAAGTGGGGTTAGGAAGGAAGAAAATATAACTGTATTCAGAAAGGGGGAAAGGCAACTGGGTATAAGTTCAATAATGGTGTTTGTTGCGTACGACCGTCGGGCAAATAAACTGGGGGTAAGTCGACGATTGGCCTTCTATAGTCGCGAGCAAAATCCGATTTTAATAATAATTAAGGGACGCTTTGTCAACTGCTCCTTTTAATTTTGATGAATAAAGAAAATTATTTATTTGGCGGCGTTAGCGCTTACCGTGATTTATTCACCAAGTTACGGACATTTATAAGGCATCGCCCTCCCCAAGGGAAATATATTTTTCATAATTCTGTGAGTTTGACGCCAACATTAGCACTGCGCTTGGAGACGTTACAATGAATTTGTTGATGTAATACTGAATTTTTATAACTTGCTAGTTGTTACACTTAAATTTTAAATATTAAAGGAATATTAATTCTTGATGGTTTCGGGAGTTTTGTGTATATTTTTGTGTATCTTCATGAATTTAATTTTTGTTTCAGGTATGTATACATTTTTGTTTATTTCAAGACCTTCTGGGTGAGTTTGAAACTACATTTACCTAGCATGAACAACAAAAATACTTTTCCGCTTAGACGGACGTGAATTTCATCGATACAAAAGGATTACGGCATTATTAAACTTGTAAAATGATTTTCTCGTAGAACTTACGGCGTAGCGGAGCTGCGTAGCGGCGGCGTAGCTGCCACCCTCATCCGTAGTAAATCTTTTAATCTCTTTACAATGGTCCAACGTCATAAATTTGACATCTGTGACTTTTTTATTACGATATTCGAAAACGTGTCCCTCCCAACGGTATGATAAAATCGTGTTTTATGGACGCGGGTCCCGTCAGTTCATTATTTTATTCCGTCGAATCGATTAAATTGGCGCTTTTAACATAAAATCACTACGGACCATCGAACTTAATTCAAATATTACATTATGAAATCCCCGCTCCTAATAAATCAAATTGCAAATATTCGAACGTTGAAAATGCAAAACTAAATATAGGTAACTTGCAAGTTGGCAAGTACAAACAGCGTCAAAAACATACAATTTCAGTTGCATCAGCTATCAAATTACACGGAGCAAGCGAATCGATTCTCATCGTTTACAAAAGCAAGGAAAAATTCAGACGTGCCATGAATAAGTAATTTCTCTTAAACGCTATTGTTAAATAAACATTTCTAAGATATTTTGAATGCATAAAAAATGTTTTCAATGGACAAAAGCTTCAGGTTACATTGTGATTTCAATACATTTTCGTTCGCAAGTGATCCTGTTTTGTAGGAAGGGCTCGGGTCTTCCGATGAATAGATAATATCCATCTAGCTAACTGTAGTCCTATCATGAATTGGCAACTTTGGAGAAAATGGTGAAACGAAATAATATTTCTTTAGTATTTTTCGTCGTCTTGAGACGGTCTCAGATGAAAGAGGACCGTTTAATGAACTTGCTTTGAAGTCATTTATAAACGTTCCTAACAGTGTGAAGGGTCCATGTACATGTAAGTACAGGTACTTCAATGTTTGAAGAAAGCGTCTTGAATATTAAGGTAATAATAAACAAAGGATTTATTAAACATAGTTAACTTCGTTATCCCGTTCAACATTACATTACTCTCCGTTCGACGCTCGCCGTGGACGGTCGTGCTGCCCGCTCTCGCTCGCTGCACGCCCCCACCGCCTCGCCGCCCCGCCACCGCCCGCTCTCGCTACGCTAGCCGTAACGAGCTCAGTAGTCTCCGGACTACGCCCGCACCCTGTCAATAGCCGCCTTTTTCAAGGCGTGGTTGATAGAAGTTGTTTCTTTAAGAGAGAATCGTCATCACACGTGTCGTCGAGGTTTTTGGCCCCTTCCGGGTAAAAACCACAGTTTCGTGGTCCTTGGTGGATACCTCACGGTGCCAACGAAACCAAGGGGGTGGTGCCCCAATCTCACCCGCCGAGCCCCATCAGGGCGAGGCAGTCAATTGGAATCGGGAGCTAGAAGCTTGGCCTTGGGGGTGGCTCCTAGTCAGCTCTAGCTTCGTAACTAATCCCTTGTCCACAGCTCGCGTCTAGTACGGTTGGGTGTGTCAACCCCTTCGTACTAGAAGCCGGTCTAGGGTGTCTCTACACCCATCGCACAGACTGGTTAGGGCCCCGTTCGCACAATAAGATCGGCGACGGGTCACAAGCTTAGGGCTCACTTCAGGTACTCACCTCCCTGTCTCACACCCGACAGGGAGGGTAGGATCTCACACCCCCGGGCCCATCCACCCGGGGTGCTAGGTTGTTAGGGATTCACGCCCCCTATGGTTCTTCCCTCTCCCCGCCCCCCATCCCGATCATGGCAGACGCGGTCATATTGGCGTTCGTTAAAGAGGTCCTCTTCAAGGACCCCTCTTTCGTTAACCAGTATGCCCAACGTCTTATAAATTTTAGACGCCCTCCCGGTTCGGTCATCGACATTGACTTTAGCGACGCGCTAGTCAGCCCCCTCTTTCCGCCAAACTCAGGCGAAATCCCCGAGGCCGCCGCCGCCTCCCCTCCCGCACCCTCCGTGCCAGCCCCCTCGCCTGCACCTTCTGTGCCAGCCGCCGCCCCCAAACCAGCACCTTCCGTGCCAGCCCCCAAACCCGCACCCTCCGTGCCAGCCCCCAAACCCGCACCCCCCGCGTCAGCCCCAAAACCCGCACCCTCCGTGCCAGCCCCAAAACCCGCACCATCCGTGCCAGCCCCTAAACCCGCACCCTCTGTGCCCGCCCCAAAACCCGCACCCTCTGTGCCAGCCCCATCACCCGCTCCCTCCGTGTCCGCCCCGAAACCCGCACCGTCCGTGCCAGTCCCCGATCCCGCACCTTCCGTGCCAGCCGCTACCGCAGCAGATACTCCAGAGAGTATGGACACGTCCGTACCCCAATCTCAATCCGACTCAGAGGAAGCCCTCTCTGACTCTTCGTCCTCCTCGGAAGACGACTATATAGTCGTCGGAAAGGGTGGCAAGAGAAAGAAGAACGCCTCCTCCCACGCCAACAAGGCCAAAAAGTCGGTCGCGGTAATCCCCTCTAACCCCCGCCCCCCCACCCCAACCCCCGCCGCACCGCAGGCCAATCCCGCGTCTAGCCTCTCGGCTACCCCTCCCGCTTCGAACGCAAAGAAGCCACGACCCCCGCCCCCCATCTATGTCCAGGATAAGTCCAAATGGACAGAAATCTCCAAAGCGTGTGTTGATCAAAAGATCAACTACACGAACGCCCGCTCAACCCAACAGGGTATTAAGGTAACGGTCGCCTCGTCCTCGGACTACAGGGACCTTACCCGTCTCCTCCAGACAAGGGCTTACTCCTTCCATACGTACTCCCTTCCGGAGGAAGTCCCCACCCGCGTAATCATCAGGCGCGTCCCCAAAGAAATCCCCACCGAGGAGATCAAAGAAGACCTTGCTTCACAAGGCATCCCCGTCTCAGCAGTCCATCGCTTACACAAAGCATGGAAGGGCCTAGTCTACGACATGGTCCTGGTCATCTGCGACCCTACTGAAGGACATCACCCCATCTTCAAGGTGAAGTCAGTCTGCTCCCTCTCGGGTATCTCTATCGAGAAACCCAGGAAGTCCAACCTCATCGGACAATGCCACAGGTGTCAACTGTATGGCCATTCCCAATCCCACTGCTACGCGACACCTAGATGCGTCAAGTGTCTAGGTGCCCACGGCACGTCAGACTGTCCCCGCCCCAAAGACCGCTCTCAGTGCACAGAGCCACCGAGCTGCGTTCTTTGCGGCCAATCCGGGCACCCGGCTAACTACCGTGGCTGCCCCAAGGCTCCCAAGTCTTCTTCTCCCAAACTGACGAAGCGCGCGAGCGACCGTCAGCAAAGGGAAAGCCCCTCTGTGAGGATCCCGATCCCTTCCTCCCAGATGCCCGATAGGCTCAGTCCCCAAAGGCCCTCCCCATGGGCGAACCTCAACCACCTCAAAGCTCCCGCAGCTTCGGTGCCCCCCCCACCCCCGACTATCCCAGCGCTGATGGCAACTGTCATCCCCGCGCCATCAGTAGGCCCCTCGGTCCCAGTAGCCCCACCGGTAGCCCTTCCCGCCGCCGCGCCCAGGGCTCCCGCTGGTCCCAGTAGGTCCCCCCCGACCCCCGCCTCCCGCCCCCAGCCTAGCAGCATGGAGGTAATAATCGGTGCTTACGCAGCTTTTATTGCCCCCGCAAATGCCATGGCAGCGGAAATCCAAGCCTGTAACGGCAATCCTCGGCGCATCGCCGAGATTTTCAATGCGTATCCTCAGATTACGCAAGTCATGCAAACCCTCAACTTCTAAAAAGCTCCAATGGCTTTACAAAGAATGAGCGTTACCAAACCCCGATCCCTTAGACTAGGGTTTTTTAATGCAAACGGCATTAAAAATCAACGCGATGAGATCGCCGCGTTCCTCCGCGATCACCAGCTCGATGTCCTCTTAGTCCAGGAAACCTTCCTGAAGCCCCATCTGCGGAACCCGAACATTGCCAACTACAAGATAGTTCGCAATGACAGGGCTCGCTGCCACAAGGGCGGTACCCTCATCTACTATAGGAAGTCCCTCCATTGCATCCCGATAGACCCGCCCGCCCTTATCTCTCAGCTAGAGATCTCTATCTGTCGGCTCGGCATGACCGGTCACCCCGCAATCACCATCATCTCCGCCTATATCCCGCCCCTCAATGGTGCGGAGGATCCCATCTCTCTCACTACCGATTTCACTACCCTCTTCGGTATGAGTGACTCCGTCATCATGGCGGGGGATCTCAATGCCAAACATCCCGCTTGGAATAGCAGCACGACCTCTACCAGAGGTAGGATCGTGTTCAAACTAGGCGACTCCCTCAATTTCGATATCATCGCTCCGATGTATCCCACTCATTTCCCGGGCGACCCCGCCCAACTTCCTGACGTTCTCGATGTAGCGCTTCTCAAGAATGTAAACCTCCGTTTGCAGTCTATCGAGACGGTACAAGAGCTTAACTCTGACCACCGCCCGGTCATCTTGCACCTGGCCCCCTATTCGGGCCCCCCGCACGACCCCAACCAGCCCCCCCCGACCAAAACAGTCACCGACTGGAGGAAAGTAAGCGAAAGACTGAAATCCACCACGTCTCCCCACCTAGACTCCATCCCCGAGCAAATTATCTCAGTCGCAGACACGACTGGGGCGATCGACTCGTTCACAGAGCACGTTCAATCCGTACTGACGGATTGCTCACGGGAAGTTCCAGTGATGGAAGACCATCGCTGGAAACTGCCCGATGACGTACGTGAACTGGTGACCGAGAAGAACGCTGCCATTCGTGCCTACGACTCTTTTCCCTGCGACGCGAACAAATCCCACATGCGCCATTTACAGCGTGCTGTAAAGAAACGCATAGGGGAGTGGCGCTCCGAGGGATGGGATAAGTTGATCGGCGAACTCGAGCCCACCCACCACGCCTTCTGGCAACTCCAGAGGAAGCTCCGCTCCTCTGAAGAGGCCACAGTTCCTCCCCTCACACGCCCCGACAAAACGGTCGCTTTCGAAAACCTCGAAAAGGCCGAATGCCTAGCCGACAGCCTAGAGGCTCAATGCACTCCCAGCTCTCAACCAGTAGACAGAGCGCACCTCGATGAGGTGAACGCTGAAGTCGAACGGAGAGCCTCCCTCCCGCCAGTCGAAGACCCTGATGATCCTCTGCCTCCCGTCACTCCCGACGAAGTGCAAGACATCATAAAAGGGCTCGCAACCCGCAAAGCCCCCGGTTCGGACGGTATCACCAATAGGGTGTACAAACTCCTCCCCGCCCCCCTCATACTGCTCATGACCGCCATCTTCAATGGCGCCCTGAGCAACAACATCTTCCCCCAAATGTGGAAAGAAGCCACAGTCATAGGCATCCCTAAGCCAGGCAAGCCCAAGTCTGAGCCCTCCAGCTACCGCCCCATCAGTCTGCTCAATGTTTTCGGCAAAGTCTACGAGAGGCTTATTTATAAGCGCCTCAAAGACTATGCCGAAGCAAAGAGCCTCATCCCCCCCGAACAGTTCGGTTTTCGCACGAAGCACTCGTGCATCCACCAGCTCCACCGCATAGTCGAGCACATTAGCGCTGCTTTTCAGCGAGGTGCTTCGACAGGCGTCCTGTTCTTCGATATAGCGAAGGCGTTCGACAAGGTCTGGCACAATGGCTTATTATATAAGCTGTACCTGCTAGGTGTGCCAGACCGTCTCGTGCTCATCTTACGAGATTTTCTGTCGGACCGCACTTTCCGCTACCGTATCGAGGGCGCTCTCTCTCCCCCTCACCCCATCCGCGCCGGAGTCCCCCAGGGTTCCGTTCTGTCTCCCCTCATTTTCACCCTGTTCACTAGTGACATCCCGAACAGTAAAAAGGCACAGTTGGCGCTCTTCGCCGACGACACTGCCATATACTGTTCGGGTGTCAACCAGTCATCCATAGCTCGAAACCTCCAAACCTCCGCAAGCGCCTTGAGCGATTGGTTCCGGAAATGGAGAATCGAGGTCAACCCCGATAAGAGTCAGGCGGTCATCTTCTCGAAACCGCGCAAACTACCCCCCCCCCTCCCGCGCCCGATCTCTATGTATGGCAAGCCGATCCCCTGGGGAAAGCGAGCCAAATACTTAGGTGTCATCCTAGACCACAACCTCACCTTCAACGAGCACATAAAGACGGCGCGTTCGCGCGCCTCTTTCGCTCTCGGTAGGCTCCACTCCATGATAACTGCCCGCAGCAAATTGTCACTCAAGTGCAAATTGCGCCTCTACACCGCGGTCATCCGTCCCATCATGACCTATGCTTGCGTAGTCTTCGCACACGCCAAGCCGCGATTTCTGCATAAAATGCAAACCCTCCAGAACCGTTTCCTCCGAAAGGTCACGGGAGCCCCCTTCTATGTCCGAAATTTGAATCTGCATCTAGATCTCAGACTCCCCACCATCCAGCAGTTCATGAAACGCCTTTCCAAGCGCTTCTTCGACTCTGCCATAAAGCACCCCAATCCCCTGATTGCGGCGGCCTCCCGATACACTCCCTCCCGCATAAGTAGGATTCGCCGACCAAGGCATACCCTCACCATCCCCGACGACGCCACTACCCTCCTCCAGGAGAGCAGTAAGGCCACGAGTACTCTCAGTCGACAACACAAAAACAAGCTCAGACATCCGTCCTTCCGTCCTCGCCGCCGAGGCCCGTCGCGACGCCCCGCACCATCACCGTGCCCCCCCCGACCCTTGCTCGAGCCAGCCCGCGCAGCTGAGCCTGTAGTTTTAAATTCGCCCCTAAACACCAATAATAATACCGATCCAGCCTGTCCCTTGCTGTCCTCTTCCAGCGACGCCCTGAGCCGAGGTCCGAACCCCGCAGGGGGTTACCCTTAGCGCTGTCGCTTAGTTTTTAAGTTATTGTATGCCCTGGCTGGAGGCCTTAATTCGAGGCATCCACAGGAAAGTCCGGTTAAGCAGTAGCCATCCTCATAAAGGATGAACTGCGAGATGCCATTTGAAATAAAATAAAACCGTTCAACATTATGATGTTTACCACCCGGTATGATTCTCGTAACAGCATAATTTCAAATCTTAAATGGAGTTAAAATGAATATCAGTAGGTACCTAAGTCAAAGTACGTGCTACGATAAAAAATAATAACTAAAGGCCCGAATAAATAAACTACCGCTTCTCGAAATATATTATGTTCATAACATAATAAGGAATCTATTACAACATGTTCATAGGTACTCGTCGTACATTTGATTCGAAGCGAGCAATTTTGAGCATCTTCAAACAAAGTAGTCCTATATGACATTACTATTGAATAAAATAACAGGCATACCTACTTTTATACAGGGTGTTAGGTAGTTATGCGCTGACGTAAGTCATAAAACGTTACTTGGCGGCCATTATGCTAGCGTTACCTAGTTACTCATGAACTTTCCCGTAACAAAAACACACTCACAGTTATTGCGACACTCTTAATACTGATTTTCTTTTCTTTCCCCCAACTGGAGCATTTTTATGCTCATCCTTAGAACTTTTGCAATCCAGTTATATCAGCTGTGAAGAGCAAAGCAAATACAAAAACTTTTTTGGTTTAATCTCCGCGTTTTAAGGATATTCATTGAATTTTCACGGGTTACTTTAAATAATCCACGGAGACGTTATTTCTGTTTATATACGTTTTTAAGTAACTTTTACACGCGTCTCTCCTAAGCTCTTACACGCATAAAAGAAATTGAGAGCTTTTATCGTAGAAAAATAAACGAAACTTTCTCCAGCCTCGACAATTTTGTTTAAAAAGTTCCACAAGTGTAGTCCAGTAAGTTTTATTAGATGTTTATAGTCAATAAATATGTATTTTGTAACTAATTAATGTTTGCGCCACTTTTGAGCTAAAGATATTAATTAATGGTAAAACAAATTAGCCGGGCTATAATACTATTAATAAACGAGTAAACATCTAAGGGCTATGAAACAGTGTTGTCTCCCAAATATTTGTCGAAGAATTTTTGACAGATAGCTGGAGTAAAATAATTCGTTGGCGTAACGATTCTCTCACACACAGCCAGCTTCTCGGCGCGTAGGGAATTCTTATCTTACAAACGCAGCACTTTGATTATGAAGGAAAGGAATATTTAAAGAAGCTTTCGCGTGCTTTGTGTTATTCCCCGACGCATGTGCAAAATTTATTTATGAAATATGAGCGAGCATTACATTGCGAAAGTACCTTTTACGTGTGTTACTACTTTTTTTTTATTCTGTGTTTCCATTTCTTTATTTTCGTGACGCTATTTTTTTGTGGACTTGAGTACCTAGTACCTACTAGCAAGTTTATCATTGCCATTTCTTTGGCGTAGAGGTGCCTACCTGTGTTGTGGGAGTAAGATAACAGTTGGACCTCAGCCCAAGTGAAACCTCTGGGAAACTTATTCCGGTCATTGAAATCGGGCCTGATTCGATCGCATCTCCGCTCATTCCTATCACTTATTCATCAGGCCATGAATACTTAAGTTAATTTACGTGTCGTAAGCTAAGCAATAGCCTCCTTCGCTTAATGATATTGCAGTAACAGTGATGTGTCTATTGGTTAATAGACAATCAATTTCTAACGTATAGATAAATATTTAACTTCTGGAGGGAATCTCCATTTGTCTACTTTCGATACTTTTGTAAGGAGTCCTCGATGAGCATACTGAATTTTATTACAATTTCTCTTATGTTATGTACTCAATAAACATAATCTGCAGTTGTTTAAAACATCTTTGAGAAAGCCAGTTGAAATGCTATGTTCATTTAAATCCTGTTGTACTAGATTCCATTGCTTGAATTGTTTAAGTTTAAGAGACAACTGCAGTGGTTCAAAACCGCTCAATTTGGACTCCAAAACTACTTAAACCATGTCTTAGAAGTAAACTTCCGTTAAGAATTTATTTTTAGGCTGTGTACCCGCTATACACATTTACGACTGGTGTTTTCGATGTTTATAGTAATTCTTTCACTAATATCGGTACATGGAGGCTGTAACCGTAAAGTTTTGAAACATTTTGGGAATTGAATGAGCCTCCTAATACGTAGCTATTCGGTATAGTTCGGTAAATGGACCTCTATGTATGGATGTATTATTATTGTTAGCCGTTTTAGTAAAAAGGTTCTGTTACTTTTTATTTGGGAGTCGGTGTTCCCTTATCTATTAGAATCGAGATTTGGAGTAAGGATCTGCAGATACTTACGACTAATTTCAGATAATCATTGCAAATTGACTTTTAAAAGCGTCTTAGTTAAGCGTTGGCACTTGAACGGGAGAAGTCTGTAAAGAAAAGAAGTAACTATTTTTATATAAAACGAGCTGTGCTCAGTGGTTTCATCCACATAAGTCTCGATCCCGTAGGAATATCGGGATAAATAGTATCCTTGTCCTTATTCAGGTCATGGTTTACCCATGTGCCAAATTTCATCCAAATCCGTTCAACCGTTTCAGCGTGAAAGTGTAACAAACAAACATACAAAAATCTAATCTTTTCTCTATATAATATTTGTTTGGATTTTTTTATTTGTCTATCCACACAGTATTTCTAACGCCTAAATAAAGATAATTCCAGTGAGTTTTTTGCAGAAAAAACTTTATTTTCGTGGGCTAGCACTAGCACTCACAACGCATAAAATTCGCGATCCCTTTGTTTTAAAAGTACAGTCAAATTCAAACTATGTATTTTTACCACACGTGTGGACAAAACTGATATAAAAATACGAACCCAAACACCAAAGGTAATCATCGCACTCCGTTTAAAATATAACTTACTATTTCATACGTGCTGGGACTCTGCAAACTTTTTAATTTTCGTCTATGAGCCACATTGTTGACGCTCATACGTTTTTACTGTTTTCGACTGGCTGTCAATGTACCAGAATTGCAGAATCGTGAGAAGTAGGTGCATTCAAACGACTAAAGCTCCATTTATACAGTGCAAGTTTATTACCTGTGGCATACCATAAAATTTTCCCAACAATTGATTGGCACCGTCTAAACAACACGTACAATTGCTGCACAATACGGGCCAGTTAGTTGCCGTTCAAAACTGGTATACATAGGTGTAAACAGCACGTAGCACAATAAAATCGCACGCGCAATAAATCGCATTCAATTTTGGTATGAAAATGTTCTATCATTCAAACATAAAACAACGAAACAACTTAAAAAAATCTTAAAAAGAAGATCAATAAAGGAGATGTTTAAAAATGGGCCAGGTCTATGTACAGTAACTCAAAAGAAAGAGAAAAATCCATAGAATTCAGGAAAAATACAGATAATTCAATTAAATGTATACTGTTCTGGTAGTGAATTGATACTTATCAATTATTTTTATCGACTTTCAACATGGCGTCTCACCGATTTAGTTACTCTGTGCTTAAAAACAAGGACAATTAACCATTGATCATAGAAATAGAACTGTTAGCTGTCACAAAAGTGTCACTTCAGTCACTTTCGTCTTGTCGTCGGTCGTGATTGTGTTCGTTTTGTTTTGAGTTTTTGGAGTTATTTTTAACAACCTCGCTTTCGTTTTTTGGATTTAATACCGTTTTTTTCCCATCTGTTTACCTAGCTTTCGTTTTTGGACTGTTACCCGGCTTGTGTTGTATGGACTTCGACTTTCTTGTGTGGTTTCCTCCACAGAAATAAACATGTCAAACGTCATTAATCAATCAAAATGACAGTTTACCGCCATGACGGGTTTTTGTTGTGTGTTGCAATTTCAAGTGTAATTTCTTGTGTTTACCAGCAAAACAAGCCATTTTAAAGTAATTGGACAGTTGAGAACTGTTTTAAATGATTTTTCCTATTTTTTTGTATGGTGTACAGGGACCTGGCCCAGGCTCCATACATTTTGAAACATCTCCTTTAATTAAATATTTGGCAAGCGCGGTCAAAACTTTAATCAATTGTACAAGGACGTGCAACTCTGTGTTTAGACGAGGCAAAACTTGCATTAAATTATGTTATGGCATTTTTGGGAAATCGCGCACGTGTAAACACTTGCATGCTATTCTTAAATGGCAATAATTTAACTTGCTTTATGGCATGAGATGACTCTAATGCGTTCCAAAAACTTGCACCGTGTATATTGGGCGTAACGGATGCGTTTTTGTTATTTCGATGAATTGAATCATTCAAGAATCATTTTTTAACAATTTTTTTATAGATCCCCCACATTCCCCACCCTATTCCTGACAAGCTCGAGGAGATACAAGTCAACCAGAATGTAACATGGTGGATAATAAGTTTGAACCAATATTATTATTGTTTGTGCACACGTTTTTACTATGCTCGACGATCTGTCGATGTATGTATGTCGCAGCCAACTGGTTAAATTAGCCGTTCAGTTAACTGCCTGGCCTTAGAAGTAGTGCTCGCCTCGCTTCCTCCCTCGGCTCGCACGCGGTTGATCACAGTTCTAACCTAAACTAACCCACATGGTCGGGGTGCAATGCCTTAATTACTGCGATCAATTCAGCTCGCGCGTGATTGGTTACAGACTTCCAACCTAAACTGTAATTGAATATCATTCAGGCCGTTAGTTGAACGGCCGCCGTTTAATTGAAAGGCTAGGCGGTTAACTGAACGGCTAATTTAACCAGTTGGCTGCGACATGTATGCGTCCAGACTCGTGAGGTGTCAGGTGGCTGCCTGCAATATGCACGTGCCAGCGTTCATTAGTGGACAGATGCGTCTGCAATTGGAATCTAATCCCAGTGCTTTACTCCCGGAACAATGTTACGTTGGACGGTAATTGACAGCTGTTTCGAATACGCTCATCTCTGATGGTGCCTTGTTGCGTGTGCTGGGTTTTGAAGTGTTATTCTAGGATGGTTAAGCTGAGTCGAAACTTGTTGATTTATCAATATGATGATGATTTAAGGATGTACTAACCCTTATCCCACTTCACAATAAGAAGTAAAGCCATGTCCAATAATTCCACATATACTCATAAAAGTTTAGCAAATCCTATTAAAAACCAGCTAAAAATCAAACTAACCAAAACGACCGATCGTATCGAGCACGAAACTTTGGAACTGACTCGATTTTTTAAAACAATAATAATCGCACGCTGCCTAAAGGGGCGACACGTCAGCGACACTAGCACGCGAAAAAGCGTCAGGAGATCTAAGGACAGTCGCGCCGTGAAATTTGTCGTTTGACACCTCCGCTCCAGCGGGCCGCGCGCGTGCGACAGCGTTTCCGCTGCGATTATTATATGTGAGCACACGTCCTGCCATGTGGAAATGGCCTTAGGGAGTAAATGTGACTTTCATCTAATATTCACGGTTGGTGCATTTTTCGAGTGTTTAGTTATTTTTATTTTTTTAAGGGTTACTGATTTAACTACGACTTTCGATAATATAGTGGATGGACACTTAAATTAGACATCCGTTCTAAGGGAAATAGGCATGTTTGTCAGTTTTATATCCCATGTGCATATAAATATATCTATGACAGTCATCGAATCTAATCCCAACCGATGAATCGAAAAAAAATTCAAATCATCTGAGCAACACGAGATCTGTCGTTTATTAATTAACTGCACTTTTTCTTTGCTGGCTAATGTGGTCATAGTTACTTACACGCCAACAAACTTATCCGTGCGTGTCATGGCGGCGCCACTTGCTTAGGGTTGTCGTTGTCAAACAACTGTCAAATCTAGTATGTACATTCCATTTTAGTTCTCTATTTCGCCACACACGTAAATATATCTGTTCATACCTACTTAATTAAGATGGTGAAGGATGTTCTATCTGTAGTGGTTATGCAGTGGAACGAGATATCGCAGACTAATTAGTAAGTTTCATTAGTTCCAGCATATCGAGCAGATACTTCGTTGAAAACAAGACAGCTAAAAATATTTGAGTGCAAAACTCACACGACTACAGTTATTTATACTAAGCTACTAAGCTGATAAGCAGAAATTGCAAAAATATTTAATAAATCATTCATGAATCGTTATTGGTCTAGTATAGAACATATAATGAATTAATCAAAGTTCCTACCTATATATAACTTTTCTAGTTAAAGTAGGAACACAGCTATTCACGATAATGATTCTTGATTAATAATACGCCTACCTACCTGAAGGCCAATTCTCGTAATATAAAACGTTCAAAATCCAGCAAATGTCAAAAACTTGTCAAAATGTAGTGGGAATTAGAGGTATATTACGAGAATCACCCCTCAGGTTATTCAGACAACTTACATAATAGGTTTTTTGTGCTTAGGT
Source organism: Gortyna flavago (assembly GCA_963669345.1). Lineage (NCBI taxonomy): Eukaryota > Metazoa > Arthropoda > Insecta > Lepidoptera > Noctuidae > Gortyna > Gortyna flavago. The sequence goes on along the minus strand of OY770131.1, from coordinate 13,292,884 downwards.
ACTGTCTATAAGGATTATAAAACAGTAGGGGCGGTATTATAGGTAACCTAATAAAATAAACTTCCAAGAAACGGTCCCGGAAACTATCAATTTTAACTTTTGCGTGAATGATACTCATTGATGCGCTTTAAAATTCTTCGAACTTTCTCAATAAAATATTGACTCCAAAATTCAACAAACAATTTTATAATATAATAATGACGTAGGCCCGGTATATTGAAAATAAGTAAGGATTAAGATGTTTCATTTCATAATTTTAACCCTTAAGTATTAAAGATTAAAAGTTGAGTGGAGAAAATGCAAACTCCCATTTGATATGAAAAAGAAAAACAAGTAGGTAACCAACCTCCTTGTATTTCTTTAAAGCTGGATACACTGACCTCTATTAAACAAGTTGTATAATACAGGTCAGCGGCTGGATAGTATATTGACAGCAAACTGAAAAAACAAAGGCAATATTGAATTATATGACAAACTTTTCGAACAATTCTTTTTTCAAAATTGTTTTTATGCAAAAATGACAGAAGCCATTTTAAAGTTTAAAAAAATATTAGCGCGGTAAAAAGTTATAACATAAACAAACCTGACAAATATTTGTCTTAGAAAAATTATGTGCGTAATTAATGAAAGTGTTGAGGGTAATAACATAAAAAGTTTAACTCAACATCATTTACTTACGTACTATGCTGTCTTCTGTCACTGTTTAGCTAGTTGTTTTATTAATTTTACGTCTTAGTTTTCTCGCGGGTCTCCTAAGTTTCTTCTGTATTTTAGTGAAGTTTGTTTCATCATAATGGTGTTTAGTATTCGTGACATGTTATCCCGTTTGCGGTACACACATGATGAACGTGACGTGCACGATATTCAGGTGAGAAAAACAAAATGTTCTAGTGGATTTATTAAATATTTTAGGTTGTAAAGCAGTTTCTAGTGGAAATCCGTTCAATTATATTCAAGTAATATTTCAACGTTTTAAATTGTGTGGAACCTACGTAAATTGTTGTTATTCATTTCACTTTTCACTTCGCAACGTCATCGCGACCTTAGTTGTTTTTTCTTGACAATTTTTAATGAAACAGTAATAATATTTCTACAATTGCTTATTTTATTGTGACTGACACATTCAGACGGATGAATACGAACTTTATAAGAATAAGAAGCATCGTTTTCATAATAAATTACAACTCATTTTAAAGTTATTAGCAACAAACAATGATGAACAATATAAGGCACAGTACCGTACGTGACATCACTTATCGGTATATGAGTAGTTAGCAACGAAAGTGTTTCATACTTTCACATAAGCTATAGGTAAGGAAAACATATGGTTTTCGTTCTTCGTCGTGTCATCGCGCGAGTATTAATCATCGAATGGTTATATAGCCTGCCAGCACCTGAGAGGTTACTGTTTCCTAACAATATTAAGGTCGGCAGCACTTTTGTCGAATTCTGTACGTGTGAGTTTCGTCTAGTCACTGCGGTGTGTTGTTGTTTTGGTTGGCACGTTACACTACTATCACTTTTATTAGGGGTGAGATGTGTGGTTCAAAAGGGGGTGATATTTTTGGGTCTTTTTTAAGGTTCTATACCCAAAGGGTGCCAACGGAACCCTTTTACTAAGCCTCCGCTGTCTGTCTGGTGTATTTCTATTGCCGCTTTGACAACAAATAACAAAATGTAAATAAAGTTAAAAATTAAATACAAGAACCGTATTTTTTTTCAGCGTTTTTTGTCTTTTGATTCGGAACCCTACGTGTGCGAGTCCGACACGCACTTGGCCGGTTTTATCAGTTACCTTAGCTTGTTTTTACTTAGCTTATGATATACAGTTACTTCTAGGCTCATATCTCTCACCTGCCTCGAACCTCTGTAATCTTCTTTCTAGCATATTGATGGAAAAAGCTTTGGCCCAAAATTCAGCTACGCGAACACTGACGTCATCAGAACATTCCTACGTATTAAATAAATAAATAATAGTTAATTTATTTCCGACATAATTGTAGTCCATAGTTTTACACTTATACATTTAAATTATAAACTATTTTAAATTCTAAACAGATACAACAAATCATTAAAAAATAAATTTACTAGAATTGTCAACCATTATAAAAATTTCAGAATCATTTAAAATATAAAATTGTCAAATTGTAAAATGTCAAAATATTAAATGTAAAATGTATAATAATAATGTATTATTACAATATTTATGTATTATTAGTAATGTATTATTGAGCAATGGTGGCCCAGTGGCCGCGACTTGCGAGCTGTAGGTCGTAGATTCGAACCCAGACAGGCGCTTTACTTTGTGTAAACTATTTCATCACCATTGCTCTCCAAACGGTGAAGAAAAACACCGTGAGGAAACCGGCATGTCCTAGAACCAAAAATTAGAAGACATTTGACATCTACCAATCCATACTGCGCCCGCGTGGTGGATTTTGGCCCACTCCCTCTCACAGAGAGGAGGCCTGTGTCCCAGCATTGGGAACATTATAGGCTGATTATGTATAATGTATTATTAGTCGGTGAGCTTGCAAAGTTTACATAGATAGATGTAGATCATCAAACCATCAACATAATTGTTATTTTATCGTGCTACTATGCTACTACGCTTCACATGATTTTAATTAGTTTCAACCCGATGACAGCCCTGATCGTTTCATTTAGATTGATCAGTTAAGTACTTAACTTCCATATTAAACCAAAAATTACAGTGTTATTTGATGATGCTCCTAAATTAGCTAATAAACTGAACGAATCCTGATTCAATTCTCGAAAACGATGTTTTTTTCCCTTTGTCATTTTTGTGGACTCTAAATCCTATTTTTTAACAGGAAACTCTTTTAAAAATGGGTTCTAATTTCATCAAAATAATTACTGTATAGGTACAAGCATTTCCTTAGGCATATTACTTAGTGAGTTTGAAAGTTAATAAAGGGTAAATTTTCTAAAATGTAATTGAACGTTGGTATTCATTATAGCGTTGTATTATAGGACCTAGTGCCTCTAGCGTTTTGTTCTTACGTTAATTAATTAGTTTCTTGAAGGTTCAGTCTCAACAGTTTAGTATAAGATATGGAACAATGGATACAAAAACATACTATATTCTTAATTGTAGCTAAAATCTCTGAAATTATTATGAAACGGAAAACTTAATACATAATTATATAGTAATATTATAAATGCGAAAGTGTGTCTGTCTGTCTGTTACTTCACGCTTAAACCGCTGAACCGATTTAGATGGAATTTGGTAGAGATAGTTTGAGTCCCGGGATAGGACATAGGATAGTGTTTATCCTAACATTCCCACGGGATCGACACTTATGCGGGTGAAACCGCGGGGCGCTGCTAGTAATTTTATAAGTCAGTTTTTCTAATTCATAGTGTTATCATAATCATCTTCATCTTCATGCCATTGTCCCATGTTACAACGGGGTCGGCACAACATGTTTTCTTTTCCATTCTCCTCTCTCAACCGTCACGCTATCATTAAAATTTATAATGTTATATCAGTAATAATTTATTCTAGGAACCTAATCCTTGCAAATAAATTATTACACAAACAGTTCCTACAGAAGTTTATTTAATAATTTCCGCCCTCACCACACACTGATGAAAAACACAGCCTTTTATTTCTATTGCGACAGATTCCCACCTGCATTTCCACTCAGGAACAAACTGTAGTTTTGTCGAAAAAAAGAGATGGCAAACATAAATCAACTGGCAGTGGAAGGCCGGAAATTGATACCGTTCTGACGTACCGACTCTCTGTCCCCGCCACACATAAACTTGCTTAAAATGACGTGTATGTGAGCACGAAACGCGACTTTGTATAATCTGTGCGAACCTGAGTAAAAGGGGGAAAAAGTTTAACTTATTGATGTAAGTAGCTAAATCTGTAAAGTTCTGAAGTGCTTTTTAGTTGCTTGCAGCGCAAAGTAATAAAAGAGTAACATCTAATTTACTTTTATCACAGAAAAGTAATTGAAAACATATTACTCGAAACTCATCTCGAAAATTAGTCCGGTCTCGCAATCCAGTCTAATCGCTGCAACTGTTTCGCGAACCAATTTTAAATTTTAGTGAAACTGCGGAGGGCATTAAACGTTAATGCACCTACAATATTCCCAGGGACGGGCCATCGTAAAAACTTTGCCCACTAACCATCCGCCGGTTGCAGAGTAAATACGAGCGTTGTGCACTTTAACATTGTTTTAAAAAGTAAATTTCAATAACGTAAGAAGTTCCGCGACACCCCTGATGGCTTTGTGTTCACGGTGGAATTGATGAATGGCTTTGAACATTGATCTTGTAATTAATCTTAGTAAAACTCTATACCTATTGCTTTCATAGTTTTTATTATTTATGTTTCATAACAGTTCATGGCTAATGAAAAGCTTTAAATAAAAGTTTCAAAAGTAAGTATCACAAATAATAAAGTGCTCCATTTTGCAAGGCAAAAAGTTGTAATTCAGGGGTGTCCCACTCAAAATGTATCGAACATCACTAGGGTAAGAAAACTGTTATTGTGCAACGTGCAAGCAGGCAATTCACGTCCCAAAGGGTTGCAAGCTTCGCAAGCGCACACATCCGCCGGGGCACAAATTTATTTTTCAACGGGTTAGCCAGTATTGAATTCGGATATTTGTTGTTAACCAACAATTCTTTGTTGTATCCAAATATCTGAGAGGAAGATTTTGAGTGTATATTTTATTACACTTGGTTTTCTTTGCTATTCTTGTGAGTTCCAGATTGATAAAAGCAATTTACCTTCGGGTTATATTTTGTTTATTTGCACAATCTTTCAGTACACATATTTTTACAACAACAAATAACAGAGAGTAAGGGTCAGTTCACAACGAGACGCGACGCGACGCGACGATACTGGAAAAGACCAGTGATCAGCGTTGCGTGGTGCAGCGTATTCTGAATTGTCACAATGAAATCTGTATCTTTTCGTGTAGTAAATAAAGTTATATTTTGAGTCGCTCTATTAAAATGTCCGCGCAGCGTCGCGTCGCGTCTCTTTGTGAACTGACTCTAAGTTGCAATTTCGTACGTAGATATTGTGTTTTATATATAGGTATACAATTCAATAAGTATTTATACAGTAATCAATTTTCCACACCATCCAGTGGTAAGCAATAATCGTCAATTAATAAAAACTTAACTATTATTATTAAAATGCATGCAATTTTAAAGAAGAAGAATGATTATAAAATTCCCGCATATATCCGCATTGCCACGGGAATTTTTCCCTTCCCTATTTAATTTGGCGGAGTGATGTTTTAAAACAAACGTTATCCCGTGCAGTGATTGAACGTTCCTGCGCCGCATAGCTGATCTCCATTGATTCACATAGTGGCGTATTGTACGTGGTACACAAATCGGTCGCTTACCCGAGAGCTAGGCTTCACATTCCATGTGCTCAGTAGTTACGCTAGCACCAGTAATTGGTATTCAGTGCATTGGTCGGCCCTAGCACAAAACAGCTGTATTTTGTGGCCCTAGGACCGAAATTAAAAATTATTATTGGCTTACGCACAGAGGTAGCGTTATCCAGGGCAATGTGTATTTTTTTTTTGTTGTTTCAAAAGTACTACCTACTGCTAAAACTACTCTATGGTTTGGAAAAAAATACTGGATAGCCAATCCAAAGAATAACGAGAAATGCTTATAACATCTTGTTAATAATATATAGGTATATTTACCGAAAATACCGAAGGAGGAAATATTTTCAGTGACAAAATAATAGTAGCACGCTTTGATGTATTGCCATCAATTCAATGTCGATATCAATATAAATAAGTTCGAACTGTACGAAGACTAATATTGAATAACTCTCACAAACCATTACAGTATTAATGAACCTCGAAAGCTACAACAAAGAGTGCACACAAAATTAAAATCGACACATACAATCAACGCCCTCATAATTACTGTGTTAATATTTACATAGACTGAATGTTTAAACATGCGAATTGCACACTTTTCCGCCAATTAATGTTTTGAGTTAAAATCGACCAACAAAGGCGGCCCTGTCATCGTTCGAATAAACCCGTAAATGTTTACTCGACACATGGGCCGCTGTATGCATCAATTAAAAATATATTACTTGCCGGGTTGACTTCCGCCTGTCCGCTGCGATGGGTTTCGCTTCACTTCGCTCTCGCACGTGCTTGTCTAGGGCTGGCAACTAGGTATATAGAAGTTTTGATAAGAAATGTTTTTTTTTTTTAATAAATTCTCGACCAATACCAAAAAGGCGTATGCTCAAGAAGGTTAAGATTGGTGTAGCAATAGTATCTACAATACTATTAAAAGCCTTCTAAAGTCGTGCTTTGCGTTCCGAGCAAGAGCCAATAAGTTGGTAGAAAGTAGATTAGTACAAGAATGCGATAGAAGTACAAAAAGCGCTAAATAAAAAACTGAAACACGTTACTGAAGACCCGTCCGTGCCAACAGAATGCGTGCGTTCACATTCCTATTCGCCCTGCACGCTCGCATCACGTCGCGTCGTCGTATCGCACGCTGGTCATTTTTATCCGCCCAAATGAACATATTTGCACAACTTTTATCCTCACCGTTTAACTTTCGCTGGATGCGCATTCGTTCAGTTATTTGCATATGAATTTATTGGCGACATATGTTTTTTATTCACCATACTGATCGTTGCCGACAAACTCTATCAATCAATTTTCATACATTCGATATTTGTAACTAAATGTTCCAAATATCGAATCTTTATGAGATTTTTCAAATAGCTCGGTGTTCGCGACTATTGAAATCCGAAATTGGAATGCAGTTATCATATTTTCTGAGCGCTACACTACATAATACAATTTTTTAGTGGTACAATACATTCTTTGTTGTATGAGATTTAGTAGAAATATGGTTCATATTAACATTGTGCTTTTGATGTCTGATTTTGAAAGCACATGTAGAAATACTGCTTCATGGATGAATAGTTTCATCTCCTTCGTTTTCTCAACCCATTCCAATTCATAAAACCACTGTTTCATATTTATATGACTTGCCGGTTGTCTCCTATTTTCCATATTCTTCGTCTTATTTATTTAATGGATCTCCAACAGAGGCTACACAATGAATTACATGCATGTTTACAAGAGCATAAGCATAATCAGCCTATAATGTTACCACTGCTGGGACACAGGCCTCCTCTCTTGGAGAGGGAGTGGGCTGTAATCTACCACGTGGGCCCAGTGTGGGTTGGCAGATGTCACATGTCTTCGAATAATTGGTTCTTGGACATGCCGGTTCCCTCACGATGTTTTCCTTCACCTTATTGAGAGCAGTGGTGGTGAAATTATTTACACAAAGTGAAGCGCCTGTCTGGGTTCGAACCCACGACCTACAACCCGTAAGTCGGGGCCAGAGTAGTGGTGGCCCAGTGTTTAAATGATAAATGATTTTTATTTTGTAAGTAGGTTTGCACAAACACTTTTACACGTCATTCATATTTTTTATAAAACTAGATGAGGTCGGCGTTTCCTATCTGACTACTCTGAGAAGAAAGGCCGAAACAAACTCAGAGGTCACAGTCTCTTTTAAAGTCCAGACATAATCTTGGTCAGGTTATATGAAGACCATGTAGATCAATGTCTGAGATGGTCTTTTGAGGAAAGAACCACACAGATTGAGAGGACCTGTCCAGTCAGTGCAAGCATTTGTCAGAAATCGTGCAGCTCAACTCAAAACTTAAGGAGCTCAACGATTCGACGAACAATACCAAAGAAAGGACATTTGGGTAGGCCACATAAATTCCTCAAACTGCCAGACCTAGAAAAAAAAAAACTAACAGAACAAAGAGAATAATAAAAATTAAACAAAAAAAATAATCATAAAATGACCCACATTGTCTTCACATGCACAATAATTAAAATAATATAATACTTTACAAAGTAAGCAAATGTCAATGTTTATATAAAATTCATTAATTAATGTCAATGTGTATATAGAAAAAAAAAAAAATAATAATAAAAACATTCAAAATGTAAAAATTGGAAGCAACTCAATGCCAAGCCTTTTTGTCCTCAATATAATCCTTAACAGTATAAAAGGCTTTCTGGCACAACTTACGTTTAATGAATGATTTGAATTTATTAAGGCTTAGATCTTGAACGTGGCTTGGTAGTTTATTATAAAAGCGTATACATTGGCATCTGAAAGAGCCACCTATTTTCTTGAGCCTTGTTGAAGGTACAACAAATTTGTGTTTGTTCCTCGTATTTATATTATGGATATCACTGTATTTTTTAAACAATTTTATATTTTTATGGGCATATAAAAGATTTTCGTTTACAAGAACAAGGACAAATACCAGTGTGCGCTTCCAATTATTAGAGACCACACCATTCACTTGAAGTCTAGGTAGGTATCTAATGCATTTAGTACGGGTACAACAGTTCCAATACATAAACCTAATACGTATTATGAGATAAGGCGCATATCGCCCGCCGGTTCGACGTAAGGGTCGGCACACAAACATGTCAGTGATCACCTGTACACCGTCTTGTCAAACTTCTTTGTGTAGGTCCGAACGAACCATTAATATGTTTCCGACAACAGTTCCGTTACTTTTGTGCGCCACTGCTGTAACTTGCCACCTAATGATGTCGGTTAACTGTTTAATATATTATTCTAACCTTGGCTAAATAAAATTACCTACTCAACTCTTTATGGACCTTATAAATACCAATTACGGGTATTTATAATATAAGTACCTTATGTTTCGTTTATTTTTCAAGTATATGTAGCATATTCAAACCTTACAGTAAACCAAATCTCCGATTACACTTAAGAAAATATTGCCACGAGGAAATATTCTACTTGAAAATATCTCATATCCCAATACTTTATGCGAACATTTCATATAGTCACGGTATAAAATTTTAATCATATTCAGAAAGGAGGAATGTTCAGACGAATTATATGTATGAAGCTAACAAAGTCTTTCAATTTTCGTGAGCAGCTTAACCGATACGTAAAAAAGTATCGACGAAGCCTTCCTTCACGCAGAATATGAATACAATAATACCCGAAGATTTATCCGCAGTTGGCCGCTACACTTGTTTACACGAATTTCACGAAGCGCGGAAGGCTGCATATTTTAAACCTACCACCCGCTCGCTCCGATATGTTTATCTTGGTCTCATCTCGATATATTTATTGGGAAAAAGCCACGATCGGGATCTCTCCTTATTGGTTCTAACGGAGAACGTAATCGGTTTTATCTGTTTATTGTTATTGTATTTTAATATAAAATTTCGTTTACATTTCTCCCAAAATTTTCTCATCACAAATTGTGTTAACTAAAGTAATATTTACGCGCGTTAATACTTGGACTTGGAGCACTGTTAATGTTTGTGTTAAAAACGTAAAATTTTCTCGTCAAAGGTTTAATTTAACATGGAATTAAAACTATGTAGGTGCGAACGTGTGTGGAAACATGTAACATGTTCTGATGTTGGCTTTTCATCAGCATGGTAATCGTCCAAAAATATTGGCTGAAACACGGCCGAAGCGCACCTGCCTAGAATTAAATAAAAATAACTCGCCGAATGAGCATCAAAATGAACGCAATGTGTAATTTATGTTCAATGTTTGTGAAACAGAACGTTTAGCATATCAGGATTGTAATGCGTACCTATTATATCGCGTGTGAACTTAATGATATGTCACATACATAACAGACATTGAACAGTAGACACGACACCGAAAGAAATATCATTAATTTGATTGTTGTGGCATAACGATACATTACGATCCAATTAGCTAACGAACTGCGAAATGACCATTGTTTATGTCTGTATGTGAAGTTTTTGGTAGTTTCTCAGTTTTACGACACTATATGTTAAGCGACACTCGTAAAAGTGCGGTGTCCATGTTTTACACCGTCCGTAAACTAGTAGAAGTGTCAGTATCGGAGAAAAGTTTCTCGACGTTACAAACGTAATGTATTCACATTGCGATCGACAAGGGACGCACGCGAATTATAGCCAGTAAATATTGTTTCATTGAATGTGTTCTGATCTTATACCGATTTCTAAGCAGGTTATAAAAGAGAAGTTTGATTATTATTTACTAGCTTCTGCCCGCGAATTCGTCCGCGTGATATTTCACCCTCCCCCATTCAACCTCTTAGGGGTGGAATTTCGAAAAACCCTTTCTTAGTGGATACCTACTCTTCACAAAGAACACACCCACCAAATTTCATGTCTATAGGACCAGCGGTTTAGGCTGTGCGTTGATATAGCAGGTCTTTGAGTTAGTCATTTTTTTTTTTTTTTTTTATTTTTATTAAATGGCATCTCGCAGTTCATCCTTTATGAGGATGGCTACTGCTTAACCGGACTTTCCTGTGGATGCCTCGAATTAAGGCCTCCAGCCAGGGCATACAATAACTTAAAAACTAAGCGACAGCGCTAAGGGTAACCCCCTGCGGGGTTCGGACCTCGGCTCAGGGCGTCGCTGGAAGAGGACAGCAAGGGACAGGCTGGATCGGTATTATTATTGGTGTTTAGGGGCGAATTTAAAACTAAAGGCTCAGCTGTGCGGGCTGGCTCGAGCAAGGGTCGGGGGGGGCACGGTGATGGTGCGGGGCGTCGCGACGGGCCTCGGCGGCGAGGACGGAAGGACGGATGTCTGAGCTTGTTTTTGTGTTGTTGACTGAGAGTACTCGTGGCCTTACTGCTCTCCTGGAGGAGGGTAGTGGCGTCGTCGGGGATGGTGAGGGTATGCCTTGGTCGGCGAATCCTACTTATGCGGGAGGGAGTGTATCGGGAGGCCGCCGCAATCAGGGGATTGGGGTGCTTTATGGCAGAGTCGAAGAAGCGCTTGGAAAGGCGTTTCATGAACTGCTGGATGGTGGGGAGTCTGAGATCTAGATGCAGATTCACATTTCGGACATAGAAGGGGGCTCCCGTGACCTTTCGGAGGAAACGGTTCTGGAGGGTTTGCATTTTATGCAGAAATCGCGGCTTGGCGTGTGCGAAGACTACGCAAGCATAGGTCATGATGGGACGGATGACCGCGGTGTAGAGGCGCAATTTGCACTTGAGTGACAATTTGCTGCGGGCAGTTATCATAGAGTGGAGCCTACCGAGAGCGAAAGCGGCGCGCGAACGCGCCGTCTTTATGTGCTCGTTGAAGGTGAGGTTGTGGTCTAGGATGACACCAAGGTATTTGGCTCGCTTTCCCCAGGGGATCGGCTTGCCATACATAGAGATCGGGCGCGGGAGGGGGGGCGGGAGTTTGCGCGGTCTCGAGAAGATGACCGCCTGACTCTTATCGGGGTTGACCTCGATTCTCCATTTCCGGAACCAATCGCTCAGGGCGCTTGCAGAGGTTTGGAGGTTTCGAGCTATGGATGACTGGTTGACACCCGAACAGTAAATGGCAGTGTCGTCGGCGAAGAGCGCCAACTGTGCCTTTTTACTGTTCGGGATGTCACTAGTGAACAGGGTGAAAATGAGGGGAGATAGAACGGAACCCTGGGGGACTCCGGCGCGGATGGGGTGAGGGGGAGAGAGAGCGCCCTCGATACGGTAGCGGAAAGTGCGGTCCGACAGAAAATCTCGTAAGATGAGCACGAGACGGTCTGGCACACCTAGCAGGTACAGCTTATATAATAAGCCATTGTGCCAGACCTTGTCGAATGCCTTCGCTATATCGAAGAACAGGACGCCTGTCGAAGCACCTCGCTGGAAAGCAGCGCTAATGTGCTCGACTATGCGGTGGAGCTGGTGGATGCACGAATGTTTCGTGCGAAAACCGAACTGTTCGGGGGGGATGAGGCTCTTTGCTTCGGCATAGTCTTTGAGGCGCTTATAAATAAGCCTCTCGTAGACTTTACCGAAAACATTGAGCAGACTGATGGGGCGGTAACTGGAGGGCTCAGACTTGGGCTTGCCTGGCTTAGGGATGCCTATGACTGTGGCTTCTTTCCACACTTGGGGGAAGATGTTGTTGCTCAGGGCGCCATTGAAGATGGCGGTCATGAGCAGTATGAGGGGGGCGGGGAGGAGTTTGTACACCCTGTTGGTGATACCGTCCGAACCGGGGGCTTTGCGGGTTGCGAGCCCTTTTATGATGTCTTGCACTTCGTCGGGAGTGACGGGAGGCAGAGGATCATCAGGGTCTTCGACTGGCGGGAGGGAGGCTCTCCGTTCGACTTCAGCGTTCACCTCGTCGAGGTGCGCTCTGTCTACTGGTTGAGAGCTGGGAGTGCATTGAGCCTCTAGGCTGTCGGCTAGGCAATCGGCCTTTTCGAGGTTTTCGAAAGCGACCGTTTTGTCGGGGCGTGTGAGGGGAGGAACTGTGGCCTCTTCAGAGGAGCGGAGCTTTCTCTGGAGTTGCCAGAAGGCGTGGTGGTTGGGCTCGAGTTCGCCGATCAACTTATCCCATCCCTCGGAGCGCCACTCCCCCATGCGTTTCTTTACAGCACGCTGTAGATGGCGCATGTGGGTTTTGTTCGCGTCGCAGGGAAAAGAGTCGTAGGCACGAATGGCAGCGTTCTTCTCGGTCACCAGTTCACGTACGTCATCGGGCAGTTTCCAGCGATGGTCTTCCATCACTGGAACTTCCCGTGAGCAATCCGTCAGTACGGATTGAACGTGCTCTGTGAACGAGTCGATCGCCCCAGTCGTGTCTGCGACTGAGATAATTTGCTCGGGGATGGAGTCTAGGTGGGGGGACGTGGTGGATTTCAGTCTTTCGCTTACTTTCCTCCAGTCGGTGACTATTTTGGTCGGGGGGGGCTGGTTGGGGTCGTGCGGGGGGCCCGAATAGGGGGCCAGGTGCAAGACGACCGGGCGGTGGTCGGAATCAAGCTCTTGTACCGTCTCGATAGACTGCAAACGGAGGTTTACATTCTTGAGAAGCGCTACATCGAGAACGTCAGGAAGATGGGCGGGGTCGCCCGGGAAATGAGTGGGATACATCGGAGCGATGATATCGAAATTGAGGGAGTCGCCTAGCTTGGACACGATCCTACCTCTGGTAGAGGTCGTGCTGCTATTCCAAGCGGGATGTTTGGCATTGAGATTTTGAGTTAGTCAGGACTTTGAGTTTTATATATATATAGTTAGTGGTCGTAAACTTGGTACTTACTGGAATTGTAACTGTCCTTTTTTGCTCTTAATAATTGCGTACATCAAGGCATTATCGCGTTCTTTCCGGAGTGAGCAAATATGTATCTAGGTTACAATACTTTATATTCAAAGTGACACGTGGCGCTACCTATCGCCGCTCCCACACGCTTAGTTTATTATTAATGCGTGAATTTTTTGCGATGCTTTCCTTCACAGCTGAAATTTCAAGTAAGTGATAAAAAAATTACGCGTGTTTCATAGACGGAGCGGTGTCATATAGATTTGCATTCGGGAGATCAATACTTTCGCCTATGGCTTGGACACGTAAAATTAATTAATGTGCATAAATACCTCACTTAATTGAATAGAGGCAGGCGTGTCGGACATTCAAATCAAATTAAAATGTGAAACATTGGCAACACTCGAGTCTAAGCCTTGCGCTGCCGTTACCGAGACCGACATCCAGCATTGGTTATATACACACATCAAAAGTGTCTAGGGATCAAGCATTTTTATGCGGATTTCTTGAGATTGAGATGTGGCTTTGTAATAAATTTATGATTTTATAAATTTATATGGATCCTTTTTGGTGCATTTCATAATTTGAATCAGGAACTGTGAATCAAATTCGAGTAAAAGATGAAAATCAGCTGTCAATATTTTCCCTATAAAAACATACAACGCATTGAAGACATTATTAGTGCTACTGTTTCCCTACTACTGATTAAAACCAACGTTATTATGGAGCGGCGACGTCATTTAAGCAGGGAAGAAATGCTCAGAGCCGTGGGAATGATAGAAGCTGGTTCCCGGCAACGTACTGTGGCTTTAGCTCTGAATACAAGTCAGAGTGTTATCAGTCGACTTTGGACACGTTACCGAAGCACTGGTACCGTGGCTGAGCGCCATGGAGGACGGTATCGCTGCACCACACGGAGACAAGACCGATACATTCAAATCTTAACTCGAAGAGCTCCAACAATAACCGCCATGATTTTAGCCGTGAGGCTTCATCACTCTTCAGGGAACTTAATTAGCGACCAAACAGTCAGAAACCGCTTGCATGAAGTGAACCTTCATTCCCGAAGACCGCTACAGGTACCACCTATAGCAATGCACAATCGTAGGATTCGATATCAATGGGCTCTTGAACACAGAAATTGGGCAGAAGAACAATGGCGTTTCGTGTGCTTTTCTGATGAGTCTCGTTTTGGTATGAGACCGGATACAAGACGTACACGACACTGGAGAACCCCTGGACGCCAACAGCGATTAAAATCCTGCCAGGAAGTCCATCCTTATAGTGGTGGAACCATCATGGTATGGGCGGGTATTTGGATCGGCGGAAGAACTGAGTTGATTTGGATCAGAGGCAACCTCAACGCTCAAATTTATGCTGAGACGATTGTATCAGACGTCATCGTTCCTCTACAAGTGCAAATCGGTCCCTTATTTCAGTTAATGCATGATAATGCACGACCGCACACCGCAAGAGTTGTAAGACAGACTCTCGCCGCAGCTAACATCAATGTCCTGCCCTGGCCTGCTTAGTCGCCAGACTTGAACCCGATTGAGCATGCATGGGATATGCTACAGAGAAGAGCTCTGCCGAATATGGAGGGTATCCAGTCGCAAGAAGACCTTTTTTTGTTGTTGCAACGAACATGGGCGGCCATTCCACAGCGTGATTTGGATGAACTCATTTTGAGTATGCCAAACCGATGTTCTTGTGTTGTTAGTGTTCGCGGTAGAAACACGGATTATTAATTGTTTAAGTTACCCAATAAAATTTTAAAGAAAACTGTTATTTCAGTCTTTTTTTCGAACTTTTGTGTTAGTGGTTCAAATGTCAAAAATCCCTTTATTAGGAAAATGGCAAATTTCTTTATTAATGCAAAGGTGACTTGGTTTATCGTTACTGTGACAAACGAAAACACTTTATTT
The DNA here is from genome assembly GCA_963669345.1 of Gortyna flavago. Lineage (NCBI taxonomy): Eukaryota > Metazoa > Arthropoda > Insecta > Lepidoptera > Noctuidae > Gortyna > Gortyna flavago. The sequence continues at coordinate 13,277,828 of OY770131.1, read as the reverse complement.
GATGAATCCTTAAAGAAAATTTTAATTAATATCAATCAGGAGAAAAGTTATTGCAAAAATATATGTTGATCCCTAGACACTTTTGATGTGTGTAGTAGATTAACGGAAAACTATTGCCTGTAAAAACAGCGCAGTAGTAACTGAGCTCCAGCGGCAGTACGGCACGTCTCTAACGATTTATTACGATACCAATGGCGTTTTCGGACTCCGGCGGCCGCTGGGGTGTTACTACACAAATAAATATCGATAGGGCCGTTCTCTTAGAGACGTATATTGAAATATGTTCGATATTTTATTAGATAGTGTAGTGAATATTTAGTTAATATTTTATTTGTGGGTTTATCTTGTATGAGATGTGAGTTTTTTTCTATTTTTATTGGGCCTTATGGAAAAGGGGGTTAAAGTATCAATTTATTTTATGTTCATAACTGTACGTGTTTTTTATTGGCGTTTTCATCTGTAATGAAAACATCGACGGGTGAATGTTTTAAAAAAAGTTTATATTTTGATGACCAGGTGAAATGTTTTTGTATATTATATAAAATAAAATAAAAAATACTAAGTACCTAAATAAAAATAGAAAATCTTCATCATCCATGTACTTAGTTATTTCAACATAAAATCCAACCCAAAATAAAGCGTCAAATATGCGTGTTAATACTGTATACGGTGTAGGATGGTACACCGTTCACGACCCGGGATAACCGCAGCAACCGCTGTCAACATCAGCTGTTCCAGGCCTTGCCTACAGAGTGTTCACTTAATGTTAGGTACATGTTATTTGTCTGTAATCGCCCTATATTCATCTATGTGTTTATTTGTTTCAGGTAATTTGTTCATTTACGGAGTAGGACATGGTAATGGGTATCTAAGCTAAGATTTGTTTTTTTAAGTTCGTGTATGACTCTGGAATGGACCACTCCGGATGTTGTAACCGGTTACTGGGGTGTGGTAAAACGTGACAAAGGTTTAATGTCAAGAAGAAAAGCAACCAGCAAGCACTGTTGGACAATGTTTCAGTAACCCTTTTACGGTCTGATAAAACAATTATTTTTATATTCTGAATAATATTTAAATAATCTAAATCTACCCACACAAACCGGGAGTTAGCTAAAGAGAATGATACTTTTTAAATGTTTTTTTTTACAAAAGAGGTAAATAAGGGATTCAAAAGCTCTACCTCGACTACAGTCATTAACCTAATGAACTTTGACAGTGAATTCTAAAGTATATTTCAGGCATCGTGAAGTAAATAATACTTACAGTCAACAGATTCGAATCAGCTAGTCTTAATTTCAAGAATGTTGCAATTACACTCTTTATATTGGTACTAAATAAACCAGTCGAAAGAGAAAACTGTTTTACTACGAATAACTTCAAATAGTATCAGAAAACGTGCCAGTACCGTCATATTATCGAGAGAAAATTTTGAACTACCTTCGTAAAAACTAAACCTTTCCTAAGGACATGATTTAGTGAAAATGGAATACGAAACTAAATCTCTTAAAGAGCAGACGTTGACGTTGTAAAAGTACCTATTTGTTCACAACAGTAGCACCCTAAATATCAGAAGTTATCCAAAAAAAGAGAGGGAAGGGTCCCACGTCTTGCTCCCTCGCGGTGTACACGCGAACCTCTTTCCTTCACAAAAGCCTCCTTTATTATGCTCCTGTGTAGGATATGAGGAAATTGGCTGAATGGCTTTATATGAAAAACTCACGTAATCTTCGCGGGGTGTGGCCCACAATATCCTGCACTTGGCGCCGCGAGATGCTTCTTGTTAAAACATAATTCAATTGTTACATTACCGTTTTAAAAGGTATAAAGGTCAAATAAACTGAGGAGGTTAGAGGAATTTATTTTAGCACGATGAACATAATTCTTCTAATACACACTCCAAAGATGACAAATTCATTAATTAGGGATAGTTTTCACCAATGATGCAGAGAATAGTTTTTCGTGGAATAATATGAAATTATTTGAATACTTAGAATTTCGGTTGAATCGACTTGTTAAATGAATACATAGGTCCAAAATTTTGGAATGTGAAAATTAAGCTACAAACTCCAAAACAAGAAGCAGTTTTATATTGAAGTTAAAATTTTCCCTTGAATGTCAATAATAGAGAACGGACGCGTTTACGTTTTACGCGCATAAATGGAACATGACACCTGGCGAAATAAAGCCTTTCGTGAGGGCAGCATTCATACGGGGTGTTTATTGTCATCGGAGGGCCGCACACATATTTGGCGAGAGGCAAGCCGGTTCCGTACCTAATAAAGTACGGCGTTAGGATTCCCCGACGGCGGCGGCGCGAGCGCGAGCCGCAGCCGGATCACGATCGGCGTCGGAACCGCATCGGGATATAAATTCGGTATCCTTCACCTGGAACGCTTCAACGACCGACGACGCCACGCGCCAGTTATGAAAATTCCGACGCTAGAATTCCAACTCACACTAGAGATTTTTGCTGAGCTTTGCGGTTGTCGTCGCCTGGATTTTTTAAAGAACGGAGTCTGTTACGTTTATTTCAGTCTGCGTTTTATGGAGGCGGGAATGTGCTCCGCTTTGGTTTATTTGCGGGCCGCCTTTCTCATGAAATTGCGCTGTTTCATTGCTTACGAGCCATTTTGAGGTTCTCGTCAGAGTTACATTTTTTATCGTGATGTATTTTTCTTTGCAAATTGTCTATCGCAGCGATGGGTCCTGTTTTATTTTTTTGGAGCGTTATAAAAACCTTCCAAATATGTATCTGTCGTACTTAATGTTGCTGAATAAACGATAAAACAACAATGTCGTCTGGCCTCCCAGACAGCAATGTTTATGTGATCGGTCACCTTTCAGCGTACAATTAAAGCCGTCACGCAAATCCTGAATGGATATTGAATAACAAATGACGCGGCAAAATAGGGTTTCTGAAAGAAAACCGAACATAAATTGCCAAAACCCATCAACCATTAACAATTACAAAAGAAAGGTAAGGAATGAAATGTTTTATTCATTCCGTTAACGAGAAAATTACCGAGAGGGCGTCGGCGCGCCGGATCCGATTGCAAGGACTCCACGAACCTTTGTCTTCGGGGAGAAGTGTGCCCAATGAGCACTCCAGATCCCCGTAGGTACCAATTAAGGATAGCATGTTACACAAGTACTTTATTGTATAAATCTATGAATTTGGAAATGATAACACAAATTAGGATCGAAATTGTCGTGAACAGATGAATTGGAAAGCATAGCTTGAATTGAATAAAGGGCTAGTCACCAAATTACGTCTAGGAAATGACAAGCGCGCGGCAAAAGTCCACTGGCCACGATTTTCAACGTAAACACGCTCATGTGAACGAGTCAATATGTGGGTACTAGGAAGGATACATCACAATATTCATGATTGGCTTCTACATGATTACTATAGGTATAAAGCACATGTGTATAAACCATCTCAGTTTCATATCTGTTTTCCAAAAGCTTTACCTATCTAATAACTTCATAGAACGTGAAATTGCTAGTTAAAAATGTGTTTTCCACTGTGCGAACTTCAAAATCTGTATTATTAAACCCACATAAACCAACCTCAAATGTGCAAATAGTTTTTCGTAAAAAGTGTTTATTTCCTTTTTACATTTCGAAGTTCCGGAAAAGTTTTGTTGAAAATTAGGCAAAATTCCTACTGAAAGTTTTCCATGTCTCGTGTTTTTTAGTATTATTAATCCCATTGTAGTAGATGCATTTTCTAAGCATTCATTTTATTGTCTCTGGACCGTATTTTTTGACCCGAGACAGGTATCATTACGTCCTATTACGTAGGAATCTAAATGAAAGGTCCCTGCAAGGCAGACGGAGTCACCGCTCCGCTACATTGCTGAAGAATTTAATTAAATACTAATAACAAGCCAATCTCTGCGAGGAACAACTGATGTTATTATTACAGTTATTCCATGATTCTGTAGCGATTTTAATTTCATTAACAGTATCATACCCTTACCTCAAGGATTCACTGTATTTTATACAGAGTATGGAAATTAAAACAAATTACCAATATTATTTCTACTTAATTACTTCGTATCATCTCTTTTTTAGGTACCTACTGCTCTAAAATGTTAGTTGCTATAAAACGATACTGCATTCCACAGTAGGAAAACAAAATTGTTCGCCATTACATCACGACTTCGCAAAATCTGAATACACCCCAACAACGGGGGCTAATTACGTTAACTTCTTTCGGGTCCAGTACAAATTCCGAATGGGCTGTAAAGAGTGCGAATTTGCATCGAGAATATTTTTCGTCAACAATTAGGTTGTTGGGCTTTGTCTGTGCCGACCGGGGGTTGGTTTTAACGACGTTTTAAAAGATTCCAGCTCGAGACCGGGGGCTTATCTCGAACGTGCTCTCTGCTTGTTACAAAAACCCTTTATTAACTTTACGAAGCTTGTAACGAATAACAGAAATAAATATGAAGGTTTCACTTTACAACGCGGTGGTTTTATGACACCGGAAACTTCACAATCGTGTCGTTGCCACCGCCCCACGCTCGACATAGAAACTTATTGATGTACGGATCCATTCGGTACAAATCACTGAACATTTTTACTATCACTGAATCTTACAAGCTTAAAATAAAATCAAGAGATCCACATATTGGTACTTATATACTTATATCGCGACAATTTATTTGCGAGGTGTATTAAAATAGAGTGTAAAACGTCCTGAAGAAATCTCACTCTGTACCGATATCACGTCAACGTATTTGCCAGGATTATACCTGGCAATACCCAGCCATTTCACTTTACCACAATTTCGGAACATGCATTGTTTACCCTCCAACGCATTTTGTTGTTATCGAAAATGCAATCCATATCCAAAAACAATACATACGGACGTGCATACCTACACTGTTCCTGAAAACATCAAATATATAGGTAGGTATTTAATTTCTGCCGGCTGCAGCGAGTCCGCAGCCCGGATATATCGGGTTTATTATGAGATATTTGAAAAGCCTTTGGACGCTCGCTTTCTGTACCACTGTTTGATTGGTGGGACGGGCGCCGCCGGCCCTCCAGTGCACCTCAAACTACAAATACGATGATAGTACGTATCATATTCACCATGTTCGCCCGTCCAATATTTCAAGTGAGTGACAGCAATATTTGAAAGGTAATCAAACTGAGGTAAAATACAAACAGAATTTCTGATAATATAAAACAGATATCAGATATTATTGATAGACAATGTTGTGTAGGTATCTGAAATTCTGAATATTGTTAATATTTTCATGAAATTATTTTAGATATCAGATGGAACGAATACCTATAAAATACAACTATGGATTGCTTTTGTCTAGCGAGTTATGTTACTAATCAAATCTCGAATATAGTACAAAGTTTAATTAGAAATACCGAACTACTGGCGTATCTACGATATTTTATGGGAGACGTAACTCCGTGCCGTGTTGTCAAATGAATGGCAGCATGGAGGGAATAACTAGATAAAGGCTACAGACTAGTTACAGATCAGTTTCCGACTACCGCTCGGGAACGTATTACACTAAATCAGTTCCGTGAATGCACAATCCTTCCGTAATTTCACCGAAACAGGTGTATTATTGCCGCAAGGTTGCCTGCTTATCGGTCTTCTACAGATTGTACTTCGGTGAGTGTGCCCAAGAACTCCATGACCTCTTTCCACCGGCCCCTTCTACCTTTGGACATCCAGACGCACTGCAAGTTACCATCCCTGCCAAGTTGCTATTCCACCAATTCGCACTAAGCGTTTTCAAATGTCTTTTTTTTTATGCGCACAGCAAAAGAGTGGAACTCTCGCGTCTGTTTCCGAGCCCACACTACCCGAATCTCTTCAAAGTGAGAGTGAATAGGCTTCGTCTGGGTAAGCTCACTCCATCGCCGACTTTGTCTCTGTCACCTCTGACCTAGACTAGAGTCAAGAGCAAACCCACTTCAAATAAAAAATAAAAAAAGGGATCCGTATTTTATGAATATGTAGGCGTCTACCTAACCCGTACCTCCGAATTTAATTACATAGATCTTTTTTGGTGGTTGCTAAAATTGAAAAGTTCTTTTTTTATACTTTTCGCTGCGGGCCCGGTGATAATTTATTTTTGTACTGGCATTATTTTGCGAATATTTTGCTCTTATTTGAATTATAAACTAGCTTTACCCACCACTTTACTCGCGTGGATTCGCATTTATTAAGTTAACGCAGAGGCTTCCTGCCAGCAAAAGTAACGTATAACATTTGACTCTTAATTTTGTGTATTTAGTACCTATTATAAAAATTTTATGTAAACTGTTTGTTGACAAGGCAAGCTAGTTATTGGAAAACTTTGATGAAATGGTTTTTAGGTACGCCGACATCTACGTACTTACTTTCACCAAGTCATCAATGATAAAATGTTCTCCTATCATTTTTCCTCGAGTATAAATAAAAAGAAAAGTATTTTAATACAATATTTACGCGAGCTCAAAAGAACATTTATCTTATTTATAGTTATCCCTCGAGGGATGCACACTAACTCTTTGTTTATTTCGGGTGATAGAGGTACGAACTACGAAGTCATAAAATAAACCATTGAATAAATGACTGTGCATTTGACAAACGAGCATTCACAGATATATCCGGCAATAAACGGGCAAAATGATCCTCCCCAATGTATTATATAATAAAGGAATTCCGCGGAGGGCCGGGAAGACGCGGATTCTGGATTTGGCATACCTTTCCCCCTCTGGTTATTTTAAAGAAAATTGGTTCGTTGGTATATTTACCTCTGACAAAATACGTAACCTAAAATACTAAATTTAAAAAAAAAGTCCTCGGTCAAATAATAAATAATCCCCAAAAAACATCCATTTAGTCTTTTATGATAATCCCGACGACGCAAATTAGTTACCTACTCGAATTCATTGCATAAATAGAAAGCAGAGATTATAAAACAATACTGCGAGTGGGTTCTGTTTGTCATATGAGCGTGTACCGCCTCGAGTGGCGTTGTATTGTGGAGAGACATTATTATTAACACAATTCTTCGGAATCACAACACAAGGCAATGCGGCCCTCATACTTGTTTTTCTTAAATCTCTCCGTGAACAACTCTATTATGGGGAATCTTGTTAACATTTGAAATCATTTCTCTACCCCGGGAATAATGAGTTCTGTGTTTTCATTTGAAACTCCGGTGACTTTTGTTTAATGGAATGATAATACAAATGCCTGGCCTCTTTGTAGTGAGGGCCGAGAATGGCGAGAATATTGTTGTTTTTCCTCGGGCGGGTCACTTTAGTTCCAAGGGTAATTTCATTATTTTTCAAAAAAAAATTGCTTTCACAAATGAAACTTTGGACTGTACAATCTTAATGTTGATTTATGCCCTTTGAAATCCACTTTTGTTTATGTAAAGTAATTTAGGCAGATTTTTTTCCTGTTTTCGGGTTAACAGAGAGATTTTCTTTTATAAAATTCTAGGCAGGAAAGGATATCAAGGAAAATATTTCAATTTAAAAGGATTTATTAAAACGTGAAATCTTTAAGATAACTTTTTTTATGTCCTTGCCTTTCATTAGCAGATATTTCGCCGAGTTTAGAGGAGTGAATTAAGTCCGAAGTTGTTTATAAAACTCATCATAAAACTAATGAGTTGTTATAACTTTAGAAGCATTAAACAACGAACCGCGAACATCACTTGTCTTAATGTTCGTATTTGTAAAACTATGTAAAATATAATTTGACTTGTTATCCCCGAGGGTGTATTACCAGCAAGTTTTCGTCTCGTAACAGAATATTATGTAAACAAATTTAATTATAGCCTTGAATTAGCCACAATGGCCGGCTGCCGTCGCTGTGAATGGAAAACTTTGGAAACCACCTCAACTTTGTCCAAGTAAAGTTCCCTCTGTGTGCATAGTAACGAAAGAATTTTACAAAAAACTGCCTTGCTTATTTCCTGATAAGTGCCTGCTATGCGGGTGGGTATTTTATGAATCGTTGACTTAGCTTTAAAAAATATCTAAAGCGTATAAAGAACCTCGGTGTTACCTGGATGTTTCTGATGTATAAATTAAATGTTTACCTTACTTACTAAACTATAAATGTTTTATTTTAAATATTGGCCATCTTATAAAAATAACAAATTTAAATCCTAACTTAACTAAAACTATACAAAAACTAAAATATTGCGTCGAAAAATTCATCCGCATCGCTGTCGACTGGTAATGTAGGTTGCAAGTTAGTGTAGTGTAGGTGGAGTGCATTTTTACAATGTAAAAGATAACATTACAGTTTAAGATAGTTACAAAAAACGGAGTTAAAGTAAAATAAACATTCGTGTATGTGTGTGTGTAGGGAGGTGTGTGTGTATAAATCATATTATTTGTATTAATTAAACAACATGTCTAAACATTTCTATGGTTTATCCCCGGCTCAAAACAAATGCGGACGCATCCCTAAACTTGTACAATTTATCATAAACTATCTAATCAATTTAGGAAACGATTCGGCGTTTAATATCAAATCCACGTTTTCTCAAAGGTTTGGACCGAAATTACGGCATTGTGCTAAATAAATTGTTATTAATGACCAAAACGTTCCGTACTTGCGAATAACAAAAGGTGCTCGTATTTTGTGGATAAATTTCGCATTCCTTGCATACGCTTAGCCGTCGAGATTATGGATGGAGATTTTTCATCGTCACAACAACAAGGATAATTAAAACTGATAAGTCCCTAATTGATGGCGAATTCCTTAAGGGACATTGCCTTGAAATGGTTCACTTAAAACTATTCATAAAGTGAAAATTATTGTGTCATGAAAACAAATATGGATTACCTGTGTCAGGTGAAAACGAGTGTAGGATACTTGGAAATGGTTCACTTAAAACTGTTCATATCATCAATTTGTTGTGATGAAAACAAATATGTATTAGTTGCGCCAGGTGAAGCCGAGTTTAGGATATTTTTCATACATGTTTTGTAGGCTGCAATAAATGGTCCAAGTTTTTAGTAGCTTCGTGAGTTTACAGTTTCATGAGCGGGTACTGGGATGTAAGTAACAGGGTGTCAGTAATTATTCACTATTCTCACCACTAAGCTGAGGCAGGTTCATATTTCCTATGAGCAGATAAGCTGCTCTCAGCATTAAACTTGTAAAGTGCTCTGCTCCATATGTCCTCGGTAAAAGGGAGGGTTGCTTTCTATTCATACACTGTGATACTCTTTTACGGTTCAAGCAAAAACACGCCAAACGTTGGCGAAAGATAAACCCCGGGGCGGTACGAACGCTGTTGAATTTTACGATTCCGCTAAGCCGCCTTAAAGTCGAGCCCTTCCTGAATATTTTGATTTATTTATAGGCGTGAAAGCGTAAAAGGGTGGTCCAAAAACAATATACCGCGTCGTTTAGCTGGCGCGCTACTTGGGACACTTAACATTATACGCCCCTATGAATAAACCTACATATTTATACCCTTCCGTTCTGCGATACTCATTTCCCGGCTTTGAGACTTTTAAGACATTACCGTAACTATGCGCAATTTACTGTGAGCAAGAATGTCTTCCCGTAATTATTAGTCTGAGTTAATTTCGCAAAAGCCCAAACAAATTTACAGCTGAAAAGTTTTATACTTAATTCATTAGTATGTGATATAATCGTGTGGGAAGACGCAGGCCGCATTAAGCACTTGCCGCTCGCGAGTCGCGCTTCTAAACACTTCATTGTGATGCTAATTTAGGGCAGCTCTATGAATATGGGGGTGGCACTCCCAACGCGCGCACTTTTTGCCTCACCGCGCTAAATTAATTTGAATAATACCGCCGATAGGCAGCGAGCTCCACCGAAATGTCTTTTATATGAGTTTCCAACGTGAAAACTCCGTTACCGCGAGAGCCTAGTAATTTTATCTCAAGCTTAAGAATTACGTAAGTATTTGTTTTTGAATACATAATTTATTGAAAGAAAAGAACAATCCGATTTTCACTCAATTATGTTAGCCGGTGCTTTTGTACGTATACGGTATTGTACGCTCTTGTACAACTACTGTCGAATAAAACCATTTAATCAAAAGATCCACTGCACCGTTTTTCCTCCCATCTCTTTGAGAGTAAGCTAAACGAATGTTCCATTAGACAATGGAATACACTCTCGCTCGCATAGAGCCCGATAAAATAAATTTCACTTAGCTGTTAATCACGTCCCTAAAGCGTGTGTGTGTATATGTACTCGTGCAGGTAATGGCGTGAGCACTAAGACAAAATTGGCTTAAGTAATCTCTCGGTCGGGGTATATCTGCGGCGGCTGTGAGCGGCTCCGGGGCACACTCGCAGTCTCGGTCTCGGCCTCGCCGCCCAATTCCGATGTGGAATGCACTTGAGTCTCACACGTACGTGTTCGTCATAGAAATTACTCAGGCAATTTTTAAGTGAGCCTTTCCCGCTGCAACACTCACGGGTATTCAAGCCCGTCCCTATATACTGGAGCACTTAAAGGAGGTAAAGCCACTCTTAAACAAATGAAAGAGCTTTCGTTCGACGTTTTTGCCTTACGGCAATCCGCTTCACTAAAAGGCGGTGAAAATTGTATGCACACCAAATAAGGACCTATCAGATTGGGAGTTTGTGTGGGCTGGCTTGTATGAAGAAGACATGTTACGATCTGTTAGAAATTAACATAACCGAATAATGGACGAAATAAGTACAAAAGTAGATGGTTCTTTTAAAAATCGCTAACCTATAATGAAGTTAGAAATCTGTTCACGATAGGACAAGCCCCTAATACAATGATTACGCGATAAATTAGAGGTTACTACGGACTTCATTCCGAATATTAATATTTCTTAACTATTCCGAGTTTCTTAAATGAAGTTTGTTTGGAAAATCGCTCCGCTTTTTCACTTTCATTAACTTTATTTGTATAATTTAACTCGTTTAATTTAGGCGTCAAATTACTTTTCGGTTGGACCCCGTGGCCTGCGCGGCAGCAACGTTGTGCGAATCTGTCACTCAAAGCTTAAGATCGGGTCAATTTAAGGTTCATTTTCGTGCGTGATTAGACGTAAAATAGCGTTGCGCGCCGCGCCACATCGTTTTGTATAGACGACGGGCTTTTTAGCCTACTCACAATACGCCCCACGCTGTAATGTAGACAACGGTGATTTGATAAATGAGTCGAGTTTTTTAATGTGAAAAGACTAACGTTTTACGTTCAAACCTGAACTTCTTTTGACAAAACCTTTGCGGTTCCCACAACGGAGTCTGTCGCAATGGAGCCTTCTTACCGTTTTTCTAATGAATTGTGTTGGCAACGAGAAAATAACAAGGAAAACTCTTGAATGGAAGATAATAGCTGTGATAATGGAGTTCATATTGAGCGTGTTTAATGAGAAATTTCAATGGGGTACTATAATTACAATTACAGTAATCTTATTTAAATTCTACTCCATTTGATCTAGAAATAAAAACGTGTAATTTTGTGGTCTCCTCTTAAGCATTATGTTTATGATACAAGTTTATCTCGGTTTATCTAACGGACCTTGGCCATGGTATACGAGCTGTCTAGTGCAATGAGCCCGTTATGGGTCTGAACTTCGTAGCTCGGAGAACCTGTTCTACGAAAGACTTGGCTGGTGGATGTTTTATTTAATCGATTTAATTTACAAATGGTTTTAACTGTAATAGTTTCTGTACTTACATTAGAAATTAAGTATCTTTTGTTATTGATATCAAGTAATCATGAGTTGTAAAATGATTTTTAAACTAACTAAATATGTAAGAATATAGGTAGCGTTTTGTGGGTTCTAAGTATAGGTATAGTATTTAATTTATATATTATTTATATATTATTATTTTTTATGTATTTTTTTTTTCAATTTTAAACACACTTTAATCGCATTATTTTGGCCTAGTTTAAAGCTTTACTTTCCGTACATAAATAACCCAAAGTAACACGTCCAGTATCTTTTTAATAAAGCCAACCGTAATTCCGCAACGTTGCGGCAATGTACCTAATATCCCTAAAACAGCCACGATATTATTTTCCGTCACTGAGATGCGGCAAAAGCGTTTAATATTTAAAATAATCATAGTATTGTCGGGAACGGTGTCGACAGCTAATGTTCGGTGGCAAACCGCCACGCGGCCGGCTCGCACTTTGCCGACACCACCTATACAATTTACGTAGCCATGACAACCGCGACGTATGTTTGCTCACAAACTGTTTGCTCGCATATCCGTTGTTCTACCTATTATTTGTACAGAGAATTAGACGTAACATTTTACCCAAATAAAGCTATCATTGTCTTATTGGTTCTTTGGTTTGGCGGGGTTGTGGAGTAGCATTTTGACAGTACGTGAAATTATTTCATTCGTTCATTCATTCACAGTTCAGACATTAGTGTCATTTAGGGCTGCAATTTACGAGAACTATGTAGCTAATCCAACTGTGATGAACAGAAATTACGTGGGCCTATTGCATTGTGAAGGGCTGAGATTGCTAAAGCAAAACAAGTACATAAAAAGTAATCCCTAAAGCTACGGTTTCTAGAAATGTAGTCACCGCCACATAATGGCCGCAGTGACGGCTGTCATGAAAATGATGACAGCGGAGTTTGACTCTTAGGTGTCAAAAAACGCTCTCAAGGAAAACAGACCAACTTAAGGTACGAGTTCGCCAAAAAGTACTCTGTGGAGTTCGTTGTCGACCGCATACAGTAGTAGCATCTTAGATGTCAAAAAACGCTCTCAAGGAAAACAGACCAACTTAAGGTACGAGTTCGTTGCCGACCGCATACAGTAGCAGCAGACGACGTGTCGCTACGACACTACGGGTTTGTATGTATAATTTCTATGGAATACCTTCCGCTGCTAGCAACACGTCGCCCGACTACACGTCGCACGACCGCAGACGTCGTGTCGCCCGACCGCAGATGAGTAGTGCCACCGAAGCTGGAGTGACAGCATGCACGTTGAATCTTTCTCAAAAAATTTGAATTTCCGACATGTCGCAAAGTCACGTCTGCTGCTACTGTATGCGGTCGGCTACGAACTCGTACCTTTACTTTCATCTTTTCATCATCATTTTATTCATCATTCATCATGGTCATTCGCCGGTAAATTGTAGACGCTATGTGCCACCGCTCTTCTTTGAAACTGTAACTTTACCCAAAATATTAATTATCATTAAGCTGGCTGTGGTGTCTATTAATATATCAGCACAAACACAGCTTGGAACAGGAATCAGAGATACTCCTGTATTAATTTTGATTATGTCAAGGACACATAATTATTGAAATTGGTATCGTTTTAAGAGCGTTTGAATTTCTCAGGAATGTTCGGCTCGATAAGGGCGTCATTAAAACATGCTTTAATCCCGGAATTTGTTAAGTACCTACATACATTTACTCGGCATATTCTAAAGGAAACTTTATAATGTAACTACCTTATTTTAATTTCAATTTACCTTATTTTAATCCTTTTCCTTGAGAGTTTGTTGCTACATGAATTTAAAAATTCAATGAAGATACAATTTACTTGCGTAGAATAATACGTGTCGTACGGTGCGGCCTTCACAGTTTCTCCTGGTTTACTCAGGTATTAGTTCATATTCATTAAATATTAGGTAGGTAGGTAGGTACTTAATTTCCTTATTTATACGAGGAGGGATCAAAAAGTAGTGAGAATGAGATAGAATATAATGACTATTGATAACTTAATAATTTATTTTTCTACATAGTCCCTGAGTCTCTCTACACACCGAGTCCAGCGCTTTTCCAAGGCTTCAATACCTTTTAAAAAAAAAGTTTTGTCTTGGCCCTGCAAAAAGCTCTCCACAGCATCCATCACCTCGTTATCGTCTTCGTACCTGTTTCCCCTTAAGTATTCTTTCAATTTGGGGAACAGATAAAAATCGCTAGGCGCCAGATCTGATGAATAAGGGGGGTGGTCAACCAATTCGAAGCCAGCTTGCTGAATGGCAGCCATCGCAACTGCCGACCTGTGCGCGGGTGCGTTGTCGTGATGAAACAGCACGCCCCTTCGAAGTTTCCCTCTCCTTTTCTCTTTGATGGCATTCCTCAACTTGGGAATTAAAGCTGCATAATATTGGCCTGTAATAGTGGTTCCACGCTCCAGGTAATCAATCAACAATATCGCTTCTGAGTTCCAAAATATTGAGGCCATAACCTTGCCAGCCGATGCCACGGCACGAAACTTCTTCGGCGTCGGTGGTGATGGCCGTTTCCATTGCGAAGATTGCTGTTTTGTCTCGGGATCAAAATGATGGACCCATGTTTCGTCCATTGAACTTACGAAACGAGACAAAAAGTTTTCAGAATCTTCTGGAAACTTGTCCAACAATGTCTTCGAAATGTCAAGTCGATTTTGTTTCTTACTGTCGGTTAACATTCTCGGCATCCATCTTGCGGAGACTTTTCTCATATTCAAAGATTGTTTCAATATGGATTGAATACTTCCATATGAAATGCCCGTTTCTAGAATTAAGTATCGGATGGTAACTCTTCGATAGCTCAATAAAATTTTCTCGACTTTCGCAACATTTTCTTGGGTGACTGATGTCGATGGACGGCCGCAACGATGTTTGTCTTCCGTGCTCGTTCTCCCTACTCGAAATTGAGAAGCCAAGATGGCAACAGTGGAATACGGCGGAGCAGACTCTCCTTATGTTGCCTCCAAATCGCAATGAATCTCTTGCGTCGTTAACTTTTTTAAACAGAGGTATTTAATAACCGCTCGCAATTGCATCACAGTGTGGGGAGGGACTCCCAAGACAACCCTAATGCCTCTGGAACGAGCACAGAGAGCTGTCCTCAAGGTGATGACCTCGAAGCCGTTTAGGCATCCCACCTCGGCTCAGTGCACCGAATGTCGGGTCCTCACTGTGAGGCAGCTCTTTTTTCTTGGCACTATTTTGCGCAAACACCCCTCTGTGGTACACAAGCCGAATGCTGCTAAAAAACGACTACGAAGTATGCTCAACTCGCGGATGTAGAACGGCCCATGCTCAGCGTCATTATGATATCCTGTCTAACCATTTATAAAATAAAATAAACAAACTATGCACCATTGCTCCCATGTACCTAAATGAATGTAAGACCAGGGTCACAAAGTGGCTATTGACACTGAGTTACGATAAGACTGAAGATTTACTACATGTATCAATCGCTTAACCTAATGTAGTTAATAAAGTCATATATTTATATAAAATCAGGATTACATAAACGCAAGTTTTCACCATATTTGTCTCACACTCAATACATACACACAGGTACTATAATAGGCCACATCTATGCTTTTACTTGTAAGTAGTTATCATAATAATATATATACTGTGCTCGTCCTACAACTACTGTTATACTATGTTCAAATTATAGGCGAGGATGCTGGTACCCTAAACACAAGTTAAATCTTACTTTGGGTGCCAGAGTTCATCGTTATTCACTCTTTTCCTTAGTTGCAAGGCTGCATAGTGTTTAGTAAAGTATTTTTGTACAACTGAAGCTAATAATTCGTTTTTCTCCATTTTCGAGAACACGTTCCGACACGAAGCAAACAAATGACTACATTCAGAAAAAAACAAAAGAGAATCGAAGATTTTTTTCTTTATTAATATTACAAATATGTATCTGAGCTATGCCTGCCAGTATTTGTCGTTCTCACTACTTTTTGATCCCTCCTCGTACCTAAGACCAATTTTTATCTGTATTCAAGGCTCTGCCACGTTTCACTGTAGACATTCATAATCTCTTATGATAAAACACCAGTAGGTATGAGTCGTATCGTTGAATAACAGTGACGTCATGAATACGCCAACTTTAACGAGATGACATTAGGAATATGTTGTGCATTGCGGAAATGTGAGCCGAGTATTATGAGCACGCTTAAATCTCAGTCAGTCAAATTAATTATTAGTTCTGCTCTGTGCAGCCGGGACAAATTGACGCTTGTTTCGCTGGAACACTCATATAATTAAATACACAAGCATTTAATCAAGGTACTATAACACTGGAAACTCGTGTACGTAATCCTTCAGATATGTTATAACGTTGCCGAGGTAACTCGAAGTTCCCCGATGTAACCCGAAGCCACCTGACATCGGTTGGCTTAAGTGTGGCACCTACACAGCAAGAAAGCTGGGTTGAGTTGGTTGAGCCGATCTTAACCCGCCGCCGCCGCGGGCCGCGTAGGACCTGTCCTATAACCGGGTACAATACTGGCCCTGAGCAAACAAAGCTCGCTTATTGCTACTCGGCACTCCGCAATAACAACGGTAAAAACAATAGCGCGGCCATGCTCGTTGTGATTGCGGCGGCCGCAATGTTCCCATTACGAGAAGCAGCTTGTGTCAAGTTGCAGGTTGGGGTTTAATGGAATGTAAAATAATACATTACCTAATATTCATACTTTTCTTTGCAGGTAAGCTGCCCTGTTATCGGTATCGCGGATTATACATTCGTGAGTTTCTATTATATCAATATTGTAGTGAAACTTCATACATATCACATGTAATATCATCTATTTCATGAATCCATTGAGCATGTGTAGAAATTGTATGTAGTTCTTACAAAAATCCTTTATCATCAAAAGCGTGTAATTTCAACTTATTGATATCTGAAGAATCGACATTCGTTCGAACGATCGGTCAAGGATTATCTGGAAATCAATTCGTAACGTGGTGTCATTTGTCGCATTCGGTACCGGACACTCGACAGTCGGTTTTAATTCGCTGATACCCACCTTTGATCCGGCTTTTCCCAGATTATATCGTCGTACGATAGCGTTTGTCCAATCATGCTTAAAACGACTTCGACACATTCGGACTGCAATCAAAGTTTACTATGCCATTACCCATCAGATTATAATAGTTTCGGAATTCAAACAACACATGATTAACCACCTATGGGCACATGATTAATTTAAAACAACTTATACGAAAAACATTAAGTATTATGGAACCGCACGGCTTAGTCCTAATAACCGTAATAAACATCAACGGTAACGAGCAATAGGCAGCGATTCGTGCTGATGTTACACTGTTTTTATACACGACCGGTACATGGGAAAGCTTTCTAATTGCCGGAACAATGCTGAGCCGGTTATTTGCCGGCGGCATTGTTTTTGTCCGCGCCGGTTCATTTTACCCCACCTTCCCCCGGGTGGGAGATTAATGGAATTTGAATACGCATAGCCTTTGTGTTCGGCTTTACGCGTAATTTAAGCGTATACCGGCCGGGTGAGTCGGCGTTTTGCTGCCAATCTTACGGTTAGACTCGCAGGTGTGCGACTTCTCTTATAGCTGTTATGTAAAATGACGTCGCCCCTACTAACCCACCCTTGCCTCCATGAATTCCCTTTTTGCGGACTCACAGTTCAGACACAAATTGTGTTTTTCATTTGTATCGATATCATTTCACCAGCTCACGAAGACCGTCGACGTGACCTCGATTGACTTCCAATCGTGTTTGGTTTCAAAAGTATGCCTTTAATTGACATTTTAATATAAATTAGGTAATACATTTTTGATAACATTCCAATGTCGGTTTGATAAAAACTGTCATTATTTCGGTGGTCCCCTCTGTTGCCGTTCAATAAGCGTTGTATACTCAGAGCACTATCAATCATTCCCTTGCGCCAACTAGACACATCGAGAAATAAAATGTATTTGTTTTATTACGGCAACCTATTGATTTTGTATGAAATGAGCATCAGTGTAAAGCAAATACGCTTCTGGTTTGTTTCGACCGCTATTATTATCGTCATAATTACGTGCGGCGCTAATGTTACTCAAATAATAGATGGCTGTGTAATGTAATCGTCATAAATGTGTAGGTACATGTGACGTAGTGGAAACTGCATATCAATCAGCTGAAGGCGGGCCTGTTGTAGGCAGAATGCTGCAAATCCATTAACATAATTGAGCGGCTTGTATCCGGGACACTTCACGGTCCGGATCGTGGACGTCTTTGATGGCGCATCGCCGTAATGAGGAGCCGAAGCCGGTCGTCATCCGCCCTAATGCATATTTACAATAAGGACGACGAATTGAGACGCTACATTTTAATAACTGACTACGCGGCTTTTTCTGGCCTAGTAATTCAACCGCGTACACGAATTTCGGTATTTCATACTTCATGATTCCAAATGGTTTCCAATGATATCTAGGTAACTATACCCAGTTTTTATGCGCCCATTTTATATGTGCGTTACGAACTTTTTTAAGTTATACCTAGGTATGTCTAATTAATAAATTGGTGATTGATTTATAACCGCCGATATTTGAAAAGCTGACGTTAATTCAATCACTAAATGAAAGCCATTACATTATTTACATTTTCACTCAGAATTGACGAGGCACGCGTTCACAAACAAACCGCACAACAACAAAGTGCCTGCAAAAATAGCATTTACCACACAACGGCACTTTATGAAATTTTCGAAATCCCCATTTAATTGGGCGCCTGTGTCGCCACAAATTAATTAAAAGCGCTGTGGGATTTTATTAACTTATTGCAATTATATTTAAACGGTACGATTACAGGGGCGCGGCGCGGCGCGGCGGGTCGCGGAATCGCGCCTAATGTCATTGCGAGGGCGCTTACACGCCGCCTCGGAATTTGATCAAACTCCTCGTAATCGGGGACAAATAAATCTCACCATTAAAATTAACGGCGACCTGCCCGGCCCGCTTCCGACCTCTTCACTAGATTTATAATCACCTTTTAGAATATCGCCACAGTGATGTTAGGCCGTTGTATAGTTATTAGTAAAATTATACTTAATGGTCGTAAGATAATACCATGTAATCCGCATAATAAAATTATTATGGGTAACTTTGTAGCCAGAATAATGATATGTTGGAGACCTGTAGGCATTTATGGCAGGAAAGCATTAATTTAATAAGCATCACTAATAAACGTCCAGGCCATTTAAACTTTATTTGAAACCAGCAAAATATTCCTGAAAGTTACCAATTTCTTCGGAAAGCAATTAACACTAGACTGAACGCAATTTAAGTTACTAAAACAACTCGCAATTGGAGCTTACGATTGATTTGGTAGAATTAATCACAAATATTCTTTAGGCTTACTGCATCTGACACATTTTAGGTAACAGATTGGTGTAGGTGAGGGTCCGCCGACCGCCACAGACCACCGCATTGACAAACGACTCGGACCACTTCATTAATTGCGGGCCAGTCGGCCGCGCGACCGCCTCTAAATAATTCACATACGACTGCCCTCACACGCCGCAATCTACAGCGGACATGGCGAAAATTACGAGCTCGTTCCCTTGACGATTTTAATTTATTCGCCCTAATTAATTTGGTTTTTTTTTAATACTCCAACATCGGCAAGTGACGATGGGTGCCTTTATCTGAATTTTATAGACATCGATAAATTTGAAGCTTACTTTTTGCCACGTATGATTTCTGCGGCTTCCCTTTTATCGATCGTTCACACAACCTTTTTTAATTACTTAGCGTTTTTTTTTTCTTGTATATTTTTCAAACATTTATGAAAAGACATACTTTGGTTACCTACAGCACGATGACAGTACTTAGTTCAAGCAAAATAAAACAAACCGATTCTAAACCTCTAAGTAATCACCATTTCATTACCTTTGAACAATCTCTAAGAAAATAAAACATTTATAAAATATAATTCATAAAACCGCGATATTTTCAAACGGATTAAATGTAATTTTTAACCGACTTCTAAAAAAGGAGGAGGTTCTCAATTCGGATGTTTGTATTTTTTTTTTATGTTTGTTCGCGCATAACTCCGTCGCTTGCCAACCGATTTGAAAAATTCTTTTTTTGTTGGAAAGAGTATATTTCCCAAATGGTCCCATGAAAATTTTATCGAAATCGGAAAAGTGGTTTCTGAAAAATCAACAAAAATCTAAAAATTTATTAGCAATATTTTGTAAAAGGTGATGAGCAGTTGACATTAGGCTATTGTAACTTAGATAAATTACAAACTCTCTCACTAAAAAGTGAAAAATAAAAACTTTTTTACAAAAAAAATAACCGACTTCCAAAAAAAACACTACAAAGTGATAAATAACTTTAATTTCGGAAGTCGGTGTCAATAAACGAAAATGCAGAACCAACGACACCGACTTCCGAAATTAAAGTTATTTATCACTTTGTAGTGTTTTTTTTGGAAGTCGGTTATTTTTTTTGTAAAAGAGTTTTTATTAGCTGGAATCGTTCTCGCTGCGGTTAGCCCGATGATACAGTTGCGTTGAAGGTAATCCATTACCGAGCCGCCAGCAGCGAACGCGTGCGGTCGTCGTTAAATACACGCACGCCAACGGTCACTCGTTTAAAACTATATCACGTTCTATATGCTATTTTATAGCAACTGGTTCCTTTAACACTGAGATGTGCCATGCAATTAATAGAAGATGGAGCAAACGAAAAGGTAGCCAGAAACTGACCTAGAGGTCCGAGTCTGTTTTCCTAGTCTCCTTCCATAAAACTATAATGAAAAGGTTCGATGAATACGTAATATCTTAATCTGAGGCGTCGAATGTCGATTTTGCAATAACAAGAGGTTGGATGAGCAAAAACCAGCTGCGGACCCACTCGTAAAGCTCGTAACTAGAGCCGTTACGCAATTCGGCAACGGCCTAATTGATTCCTCTCCCATTCGGCCAGACGGGGCGGCGCATTATCGAGCACAGGTGCCCCTACTCTCTGGTTATTTGCCTCCTCGCGACAGACGCCGACGATAGCGGCCCACCTCTGACTCAAGATCTTCGATACCCGTTTCACCTTTAATTGTATATCGGAAATTCTTTTCGTGACGTGACTCGATTAGTAATAAAGTTAGAACACGACGCTCCTAAACGGAAATAGCTTAATTTTCACCGAGTTGAGATCTCTGCATCGGCATTCGTCCATCGCGGCGTTTACCCTCCCCCGCCTATTACAGAAGTGTGTAAATCGAGCGAGTGTTCCTCAAGGTGAAATATGGAGAAACGCTGGCCGATTTGTATGCGCGCTGAGTTCGCTCTAAGTAATTTATCTGAAAGTATTTTTGGTCGCGAAAGAAGGGGTGCGCGCTGCTCGCTCACTCCTTCCTTCCAATCGCAATGTGTCTCCACTCATTCAATTACATTAAAAGCTTAATTAGGAATATTAGCGAAGAGTCTTCGTTTACTTCTATACTCTTTGATAGTTGGTTTCTGTGAGTTCTGTCGAGTTTGTTGAAGGCTTCTTCGTTGCGGACTGAAGTTGTGAGATGCTTAGATGAAATGCGGCTCGCAATTAGAGTAATGGACGGTAACCTTTCCGGGCGAAATTAACGCGATTCGTCTATAGCAAAAGTAAAGGCACACTCGGCACAATTAAGTTGTGGAGTGGAGAGAAATTGCAACAAGTGCAGCGGGCCTCGTCGCGTCCACGCTCCATTTAACCCACTCAGTTTGCGGGCTGTTCCGAAACCTCCGCCAACTTACCTTCGCATAAACACCTATTACATATTACGTATTGTGCAGTTCATCGCCCCTTGTGCTTCAACACAACATTTCGCTAGTACACTTAGTTACGGCTGTATACACTCACCAAGAGGCAATGCTAGTGTAGTGTGCTATCGGGTTGTCGAGTTGCCGTCAACTCGTCGTCTCATTCTGTTAATTGAAAACTTGTCCCGGCGCCTCCAACCGCGTCTCTATTGTTTACCTCAGCTTTTCGATTTTTTCCACGAATCTCCTCTTTTCATAAGTATCTCTTTTAACGAGTCGTCTCCGTCCTTCGTTTATATCGAGCTTCTTTTGGACTCCTCACAATGAAGCGGGGATGCACAATTGGTTTTTCCCGTTTTTTCCTTTCTTTCTAAAGTATTTTCTTTTGGGACGTTGTCGTTTGAAGGTGCCTTAGCTTTTAATGTCATTGCTATAACATACTCATATATAAACTTCCGCTCAGATTTATTTACTCCAAGTGCTTATTTTAGAACGTTGAATAATGTGTGCGTAAAGGAGGATCGAAAAGTGGAATGTTGAACTTGTCGTGACTTATTTGAATAAGATAAAACAACAAGCGATCAGTGTCACTGGCAATATCTATTTCGTACATTACCTAGCCACCAGAAAGCCCAAACGTAATAAAACTAAGTACTTGATTCAGACTATAACTCGTTTACTCGTGTGCCGCTCCATCACTTTCACATTCCTCCTTATATAGGCACGTAAGAATTCTCTCTTCCCTGGCATGCGCACAAAATAAATTAAACTCTTTATTCTCGGGTACAAAGTTTGTATTCCCATGTGTAAATAAGATACTTGTTGCTGCCCCTAAAACGGCCGTACACCGAATCAAGCTGTCTTACCGAACTACCGTTCTTCCTTCCCCATTTCGCGGAAAAACAAGGGAAAAGTGTTTTTGGGGCGACAATATCGCTATCTGTTCGCGGACACATAATTTGTCGTACGAGAGTTGGACACCCTCGATTTGCCTCGACGTCGCCCTTTGAAGTGACTGTTACTCCGTCTATACACGAGTAGTACGTGCTTATGACGATTTTCAAGACAGTTAGCTTTTTGATAAATCTGCTTCTCTTTATATATTTTCGTTAACCATCATAAGGATAACACGTTGAGAAGTTGTTATATCTTACTTAGGTAAATGTGAAAAAAAATATCACGCACTCGTCAATATTTTGGTTTTTAGCATATCTTCTAGATATATACCAATAAATCTCATAGTGAAACAGTAGTCCAAATTAAGAAAAAATATAATATTTTTGCAGACACATAAAAAAAGCCATATCACTTTTTATTTCACTTCCAGAGGTGACGTTATGGCTCATAAAAACTTCATATCTATTAACTTGCATGAATCTTGGCTCACACTTAGCTTTTCCCACGACACTGCCATTCTGCCACGTTTGTATGTTTGAATATTTCATAATAAATTACGTGGTAGTATAGTTTGATAGTTCGCAGTCTCACAATATTGTGGATTTTGTTTATATATGGGCAAATAAAATTTTGGTCATATTTTTATTTTTTCCTGAAATATGCTTTGTCTGTTTCATCTTTATGGAAGCTAAGATAGAGAGATATTATTCTTGTATATAATTCCCTAATTATTTTCTCTCAAGACACCATCTGAAAGAATGTATATCTTCGTCCTAGCAAACAGCCTTGAAAGGAGCTAATTCTATCATAATTTTATTCCTTTTATTCCTTACCTTTTAATTGCCAAAATATAGTCACTGTCTAGGATTTTTATTATATCTCTATCACTGACATTACTAACAAAAGTCTGTCATGAAATTTTTACTTAAGATAGATATCGCAACCGCACTTTTTTAATAAAGTTAATACAAGTTAAGATTATAACAGTATTGTTAAAATCGCTGCTTTTCCAGGCTGTTTCACATCAAACAAGCGGTTCCGAGGTAACGCAATAACGCCCCTCGCACACCGTTGAAATTTACCTTATTAATTTCGTTACCGTGAAATAATCACACAGCCACCCTCCACTGATCCTTCAAATTATTTATGTTTAATACAAAATTTGTGGGTAGGTATGTATGCACATATTGAACCCTGTTACCTTCAATCGAATAAGTTGGTAGGTCCTAGTTTCAAAACTGTTCTAATATTTCGTACTTCACACTTCAAATCAGAGAGTGAATTCGTTTTTTATTCATCAGCATCAATGACACTAAAATTAATCTCTAAATTCAGATGATCTTCGTTTTTGCTGTTGTTTTATAATATGTTAAACCTGCCTACGAGTGCCTGATGATGATTTAGTTTCTTGGTCAAAATCAAATCTGTCGTCCTTTCTTCAAAAGGTCATTTTATAAACTAATCTACACGGTACCCACATCAAAAGTCTGTCTGGACTTTAAAGGATGCTAAGACCTTTGAGTTTGTTTCGTTTTTTTTTCTCAGAGTAGTCTGATAGGAAACGCCGACCTCATCTAGTTTTTAAAGTACGACGGACGTGTAAAAGTGTTTGTACAGACGCCAGCACATCAAGCTACGCTTCTTTTTTTTATGGATGGGAAATCATCAAATGACCCCTCTCGCTCTGGGTGGAGCAGAAGGGAGTGTCAGACTCTTACTGACTAAAACCCATCCGTGTTCCTTCCTTAGCCCTTTATGTTCCGGGGTAGCGGTAACCCTTTCGGACAATCCCGCTGCCCCGGCAGGCTTCGGCCCTGACGGGCCCCTCCTTAAATGCTGACATCTCTTTGAGGCGCGCGTGGAACACATACGCGCCGTCCAGCAAGGGCCTGGTCCTGATCTGATCGGTGGGACACCCCTGAATTACAACTTTTTGCCTTGCAAGATGGAGCACTTTATTATTTGTGATACTTACTTTTGAAACTTTTCTCTAAAGCTTTTCATTAGCCATGAACTGTTATGAAACATGCATGCATGAAGCTACCCTTAACTGTCAAATTTTCCCAATCAACTTTGAACCTTATGCTTTAGCGATAAAGAAGAAAATCTATTAAAGAAATTTGACAGATTGTAGTAGCTTGATGTGCTGGCGTCTGTACATACCTGCTTACAGAAATTAAATCATTTATCAAATGAATAAATTATTAATTAAGTATATTTATTTAAAAAAACAAAAACCAAACCTACTCACTAACAAATCCTTCTTCATCTAGAGGCTATTAAATAACTCAAAACAGGAAAAAACAATCATCATTTTCAGAGAAAAATAATACTGAAACAATAATATTATCCAATATCGACTCACCCACAAAATGTACCGTTGATTTCTAAACCAGCCTTAACAAAATAGGTTCACTGGAGAACCTAGCTGGGCTATAAATATCCAGTGGCACTTGGTTAAGGTGGGCTTACACTGGCACCTAAAATTGCGCAATTCTTGTCAATCCTAACTATGATGTCACAGCAATTTTTGGCAATTCCAAGATAAATTATAACCAACACGACAATATTACGTAAACAATTTTTGACAATAAACAAATTGCTCCAATCTTTTCGTTTTACGTTATTCTTTCTCTCTCTCTTTTTCTCTACTACCTCCGGCAATTAATATTATTATTCTACTACTTTTTATTTTATTTTTAGCTTTGTAGTCCCACTGCAGGGCAAAGGCCTCCCTTTCTACTTTCCACTCCTCTCTGTCTTGAGCAAGTGCAGATCAATCCTGTCTGTAGGCATCAAGCTCGTACCGCCATCTTCTCCAGGTCTGCCTCGATGTTGCCAGACGTTTTCCGGCAATTTGTGCTTGCTGGAAAATGTACACGTGTAAACGCACCTTTACAAGTGCGGTCTGATACACCCACTTATTGGAGATCCCGTTTTAACCCGACACGTCGCCTTATCGCGACGTGTTATCTTAATTTGCAGTTAGTTAACGGTATTCCGGTAAAGGATTACCTAAGTAGTGTCTTAAGTTCAAGAGCGAGTTCCGAGGAATTAGTAGTGTTAATTAATCTGAAGATATCTGCGTTCACTAACTTTTCACTAACTTGGTTCTAAGAAATGAGATATGGCATAATTTCTAGAATAACAGTGATTCTTCCATTTAGAAGATTTTAATGACTAAGTTGTTTCTGAGTTTCGGTTTATTTCTAAAGCTGTTGCTGTAAGCCTAAGTTATCTAAATAATAAAATGAAATGTTTGCACGTTTAAATGATGACTAACTCATAATCACTGCTAGAAAACCTGAACTAAAACTACTTCACTTAATAAAATCTAAGCACTATGTGGATTAACGTGCTCCAAAATTCCTAACACACTAGATATTCGAGTAAAAAGGTTTGATATAGCGCGAGCTTAACCCGTGGTGTCGGGAGCACGCGCGTTTATCCACGCAATCTAGCTTCCGTGACGTCAGGCTCTTTTTGTCTGCCACACAATCTGATCGTCCAACTTCGTCCCACTGAGTTATGGCTCAGAACTTACCACTTCACCCGACCACGTCGCCGACAACTTTAAGGTCTACGTGTCTTTATCGGTCACTTTGTTCCTACAAAAACTTTCCAATTAACTTTACCCGCAAACTGACTCCTATTTAATATACGCGTCTGTTCGCAGTTTTCAATCAAGCCAAAATGTGGCCACCAACTTTTTGTCTAGAGAATTCTACAATATTAAAACCCCGCTGTTTGCCCCTGATCCCTGGTAAATTACATCAAAACTAAGGGTTATGACAAAGAAAACACAAAAACTTTTCCAATTACATATTCAACGACTCTGTTCAGAAGAAATTCACCACTCCTTGAACAAACGCCTCTATGAAAAGAAATCACCGAATAGGTGAGCGCGGGGGTAAACTCACGAGTAAACATTTGCGTATGTAAACTGGAATTATTCACGAAAAAACTTTTAATGGCGTCCCCGGAGTTCCCGTCAAACATTTATCAACAAAAGAACGAACGTCCCGCAGGCGATGGAACTTGAAATGTATGGAAATTACCCAGTCACGAGCGGGAGAACAATTCACTAACGTCGGCATAGGCAAATGTTTTTGTTGCAGCTTGTTTCGTTGTGTAACTTGTTCAGATTTGAAGTTACAACTACAAAACGCGGTTAGACACTTATGACGCACACACATGAAGTGTATAAATAAAACAAACCAGACTATATGGCTTTTTTTTTTTTTTTTTAAGGATGGGAAATCATCAAATGACCCCTCCCGCTCTGGGTGGAGCGGAAGGGAGTGTCAGACTCTTACTGACTAAAACCCATCCGTGTTCCTTCCTTAGCCCTTTATATTCCGGGGCAGCGGTAACCCTTTCGGACAATCCCGCTGCCCCGGCAGGCTTCGGCCCTAACGGGCCCCTCCATGTCTGCTGACATCTCTTTGAGGCGCGCGTGGAACACATACGCGCCGTCCGGCACGGGCCTGGTCCTGATCGGACGGCGAGCTACCCATTACTCGCCGTCCGCAGGCCCGCGCCTACGGTGGCCGGGAGTCGTCACGCGGCTCCCGACGCCCGGAGCGTCTACCGCGGCGGCTGGGACGGGCGGCTCTCTCAGCTCTCTCCCTCGGCCATCCCGCCACCTCCTTCGCTAGCATGACAGCTTCGCAGAAGGAGGTGACTGCCTCCCACTCCCTCTCGCCCCGGACCATGGCTTGGACCAGGGCCGGGCGCGAGAGGTCGCCGCCGCTGCTGATCGCCTCTACGAGGACACGGCGGTGCTCTGCCCAAGCGGGACAGACCTCCACCGTGTGCTCCACCGTGTCCTCTGGGCGATCCTCGCAGTGGTGACACCCGGGCGTTTCCTCCCGCCTGATGATGTGCAGGAACCTCCCGAAACATCCGTGTCCGGTGAGGACCTGCGTCAGGCGGTAGGTGAGGGCGCCGTGACGCCTCTCTAGCCACTCCTCAAAGAGGGGCCTTACCGCCGCTATCGCGGCGTGCCCTGCGCTGGGTTGCGACAGTCGCGCTTTCCATGCCGCCATGAGATCACGCCGGAGGTCTGTCCGCTCCGCAGCAATTTGCCGCGGAAGCGATATGGCTTTAAAAATGAAACATGCCGCGGATACAGATTCAAATCTGCGAGTGATTCGTCAGATGCTCGCCGTCGAGCGCGCGTAGCCCCTCGTTGGGCGCCAAATAACTCGGAACGGAATAATGAACCGCTTCAGATTCTTCTGCAAACAATCCCTGTCATTGCTCGACTGCAGAGAGAAGATTAAAATTTCATAAATTTTACTACTACTTCTGAGATATTTAAATTTAATATTTTTATAGTTTCTTGGAGTACCTAATATCGGTACAAAACGAGGAATTAAATACAAATAGTTCAGTGAACAGGGGTTTAGTTAAAGTTGTGTAGATTTAATTATACTCAGTCAGTATTCATTATGTACTGCATACCTACCACGAGCTCTTAACGCGATCCACTTTAGGACCTAAACTGAACTGTTCTTCTAATTCGTACCAAGACGTCAGTTTAACGATTCAGTTTAGGCTGTGCCATCTGACAGCGATTATCCCAAACTGAGTCGCAAGTTTTGGTTTCATTCATTTCATTTTGTACTGTATTTGGTACCATGACGTCCTTATAGCAGCTCAGCTGAATCGCTAACTGTCAAAATAAGCGATTCAATAAAAGTTACTATTTCTCTAACAAAAACTGAAACGTTTGGTGAATTATTGACGAAAATAAAGTTTTTTAGTGGAATTTTACAAAAAACCAATGTAAGTGTACTTTAATCTTTCTTTTAAAGTGTAAAATACCTATTTTACATGCCTTAAACCGCATTTGTTTTTCTTTAACAGATGTCCTTTTTCGACTAGAATGCAACAAAAAAAGCACTTGCAAATTATTGTCATAATCTCGAGGCAAGTTGTACATTTATTCACTTTCTTAATAGATTTATCTATAGACTTCTCGAAAGAATTATTTAGTTTCAGTACATATACAAATTATACAATGTTTAATACTTTCGACATTCCTTGAAATCAAAAGTTCAAAACTACACTCTGGTACGTTCAAAACAGAAACTTTGTTTTATTAGGTCGAAATAAAAATATTGTTTTCGTATAATAAATAGCAAAAGGTAAATAAATATCTACTTTGACTAAGAATTATTTTAACAATAGTTACCGACTTACCGTATTAATCTTTGAGTGTCTGTTTTACTATAAAGTAATGATATTGAGTTATGAACAAATAAAATGTTACTTGCTTCTGAACGTGTCTAACACTAAAATGTGCGCGAAACAAACTTATTTGATAATAATAGTGTTGTCTCTTTTTCACCAGAAACGTTTCAAACGCGGTTCAGCAACGAATTGCGATCTTTCATTCACTTTCAACGATCCAAATGCCGCTGAGCGTATTGGACGTCATGGTACGACTGTAAGCGATGCAGTTTAAGAACCTAAACTGAAATGTCTTGCTTTTGAATCGTTTTTAAATAGTTCATGGTAGGTCTCCTGTTTTATTATCTCTCTAATTTGGCAGATTAGCCAAAGAGGTAAGATAAAATAAATATATTTAAAACGAACACTTTTTCATTTGCATTTCAATCAGAACGATATAACCGGTGGAAAAGAAAATCTGCTCCGTCGCCTCACTTAAACATTTTGAAATATTCCTATAACTTCTGATTCTACGAGAAAAAAGCCTATTTGAATTGGAAAGATCAAAGCGTAAAAATTTATCGTTGCAAAAAAAGCGCGGCAGGAACGTCCAAAAAGACGTCAGGCACTTATTATTTCAACAGAGCGAGTGTCTCGTCTCCTCTCTCATTCTATTTGTCTTTTCGATTGTTCCGGTGCATAGACTCCTCCATTAC
The DNA here is from genome assembly GCA_963669345.1 of Gortyna flavago. NCBI lineage: Eukaryota > Metazoa > Arthropoda > Insecta > Lepidoptera > Noctuidae > Gortyna > Gortyna flavago. Next base: position 13,248,555 of record OY770131.1, on the reverse strand, counting down.
TCGGCACTGAAAGGAAAGTTTTGTATTCAATTTGGTATTATAATTCCCATTTGAAGTCGCCACGCACCATCGCGCCGACATCGGCTATGTAAATGGGCGTTTCCGGGACTAAGTCGCATTTTCACCAAAAAAAATGTTGAATAATTTCATGTTGAAATTTTTTCACTCAAATCTGTGATTCTCGACTTGTCGCACCGCCTTCTGTCTTGCTGTGATGGAACGACCAAAACAGTAATATTAGGGCCATCACTTACTGCAACATCATAATTATAATCGTGTCGTTTTCCACCCCACCTGACGCCAATCAATACGAAGGAGTTACGATAAGGTTAAGCATTTATTTATATAACCTCTTGCAACTCCCAGTAAATTCTTCAGTTGTGTAAATATTTCCGTGTGCTTACCTGACGTGAATTTTTATTCTGCTTCGCGCGCTCAGCCCCGTCGGGAGACAAGGAAACATTTCAGAGTTTCTCTTCAATTTAAAATGGAAACTTATCCCTCGGCTACCATAAAGTCTGTATTTACCATAGAAATCCACCTAGCTCGCTGGTTTCGATCCTAACCGGTGTCCACACTGAATCCACCTGGATTTAGAGCGTGCACATTGGCTGAACCGCGCCTCCGATGGAGAGGCTTGCATCTTCGTACAAGGCGACAGGTTTTATTTTACGATATGTTTTCCGCGACCGTTTCGCAGATACTAAAATAATAAGAGTTTTACGTCGCCGCGTATTATGTAGCTTTTATGGCCCCCCCGAGCTCGGCTGAAGCGCTGTTACAGTGGCTTACGAGGGCTCTTGTGACGAAATAATTAACCCAGTGTTGCTCGTATTAGACTCCGCTTCCACCTAACATTCACTACTTATACGTTTAACATTTTATTGTACTCTTTATACAAAATTTCCTCAGATTAGCGATGTTTTTCCTTTGTGCGATTTAATAAAAAATAACGATGCCTCTGCTCCTTAGCTGTAGGCTATTACTCAATAAGAGGTAGGTATAATGAGGTTGTAACTTTACGTTTTGTAAGGAGTAGATACCCACCAGATCACTTTTAATTAGCGAACTCTGCTGTGGCTCTTATTCAATTGAATCCCTCATTCGACAGTTCGTATTATGCTATGAAATTGAAATAGCAATAGCTTCTATTATGTTATTTTAACGTAATAATTACACAGAACAATGTTATCTGTGTTAAGGTAGGTGATAACGATATTAATAGAGAACAATGTGTAATGAGGCACAACGATCACAACTATAAACGTTGATGTTTACTGGCGGCACAAAATCACGATCGAGATATAGTAGCGGGCTGAACGTCTATATTCCAGCCAGAGACAAGGGACCGATAACAGATTACCCGCAAACACGTTTTAAATTCATTTCCCGACCCGAGCGCCGATCGCTCCCCGATAAAATGTGGGGACGACCCGGGAAACGGGGACATATTTACTTTGTCTCCCCGCGGCTGACTCCACCGCGGCCACTTCCCCGGTCAGGTAACGTTCCAAAGTGGCAAAATATTTGTCCTGGCTCGTTACCCGTCTGTTCCGATTTAAGAACATTAGCTACTTCCAAATCTGGACTCACTTTTAAAATCGAATCTCGAATGTTGTTTTCTTAATTTTATTCAACTTAGTAAAAGGAACGGAGTTTTGTAGGAGAAAAAGTTTCAAGCAAACCCATTATGTCGGTGATTCTTTTCACATAGAAAGCTACCAACTTGCACTTTCGTACAACTTTCTTTCTATCGTATGATAAGTTCTTTCAAGTACTTTCTATAAATTACCTTATGCCTTGAAATACATTTTCAATATTTATTTTTTAAGCTACCTAAGCTAACTCACAAAGTTCTCAGTAACTTGTAAAATTTTTGACGGGAAACTAATTTCCTTAATCTCTTAGACATTGCGTTGCGGTGTGTTGTTGATAAGCGCTCAAAACTCGTAACATGGTTGTTGTAACGCTACAAGGCTTCCAAACTTGTACCACGGCTAAGTCCATTAACACGTCAAGAGCTGTGGACTATGTTTTGACGCCAGATATTTTGATGCACAACGCTTTTTGGCACTCGCTTCGGCTAACAACACTTGCTTTATCCGGTCAAATGCTTTGAGCAACCCTTTGCACGAAAATGTCTTGTTTTTATTGGATTATGGAAGGTTCTCACCGAACTTAACCGAGCTTTACTGTTCAACAATGCAGTTTAACGTTTCATTGCTTTGCGGTTGTTAACAGGCGGGCTTGGTGGCGGAAAAAAAACTTCCTTTAATCATTCATTGGTCCTTATTATGCCTTTGGTTTGTTTCTTCTTGTTATTTTATCAATTTTATCTGTGTCCGCATCCTTATCCATGGATCCATTTTTGTCATTATTTTGTTTTCGATTTCGCTACCAGACGTAATTTGATTCATAGTCGCAACATTTAACCGTGTACGGCAGTGCAGAAATTAAAATATATGTTTTTGAAAGTTTGTGCAGGAGAACCTAATAAAATTATGAATGTAAAACTAACATTACGTACGGTTCGCTCTTTCAGCAAAAAATATTAGTGAAGTGCTGAGTGGCTGAAAACCATAGTCATAACTTTAATCTTTATTTAATTTTAGAATAAGATTTTTATAATTATGAATAATTTTCATAAGCTTGCGTTCTATCTTCTTCAGATTCTTAAAATCGAACAATGATTTTCATTGAACAACATTTAACACTGGTTATATTTTTCTAATGCAACCATTGATCTTCAACATTGGCCCTAACATCTGCCCACTGCAATTAAGCTAACAAAACTCATACAACAACATAACAATTGTCCTATAGCTTGGTATAACCATAACATTAACATTTAGTTAGTCCTGTATGCTCGGTTACTTGGTATCAGTCTCGATACTGTAGTTCCGAACTGCAATGTCCTGGTATTACCACCTCCGGGGTCTAATCAATAGCTGAACTGGCCAATGTTCGCAGCCGTAGTCTAATACACAGTATTATGTACTTAGTAATTAATTAGTGCACTTGTACCAACTATGGTCGGTTATTGTTCTGTTTGTGTATTTTTGCCTTGTGGTTCGCATTTCAACTAATGATTAAGTACTGTTTATGAAAACTGAAAATCCTACTTTATGTTTGTGTGTTTAGACGTTTGTTACTCAATGTACAGATATAGATGAAATTTGGCACACAGGTAAACTATGATCTGGATTAAAAAATAAAAATCGTTTTATACGGATACATGAAGAAGTTTCCCTTGGACGTGAGTGAAACCGCGGACAACTACTAGTTAAAAACAAACCCGTTTCTTTTCTGGTCAGAGTAATTAATCCGGATCCATCGGTTTCCAGATGAGTCTAAAAAGACGAGTGCAGTCTATTTTTCCGTATCGACTGGAGGTTTTTGATTGGCGACGGTCTGTTTGAGCACGTTTGGTACACATCAAACGTCCTCAAAGCCCGTGTCTGGTTACTGGTACTGTCTGACCAATGGAAAATCGTTAGTGAACAGATTTATTAAATTTCCTGTGGTTGGTTGATTCATTAAAATGAGAAAACAAACGACGACAGTTTTAATGATCGTGTACCGAAAGACCAAAAACTGGAAGTGAAATGAATATTTCACGCCCTTTGCAAACCAGCCAATAAAACTTCAGAACGATCGACGATAATTAAATATTGTCATCCAACGCCATGCAACGTTAATAAATATAAAGGACTCGCTTCAAAGAGGGAAGGTGAAGAATAGGAACGAAAAGTATTTAAATCCCAGCCGTTTTTATTTATCTTTGCGGAGCGCCGCCGGCGGTTAAATATCTGAGGCTACCCGGCGCTCTTCTGGAGACAAATGTAAACACACCCATTGCCTTTGAAAACGCCATCCGCGAATATACGCCAGCATACCATAAATAGTTTTGACGTGAATTTAAAATTGTTTGTTATGTGTGACGTATTCTTTTTGACGTTTTATATTCTGGCTTGTTTATTTCGAAAATAATGTTTTTTTTTTTAATATACCTACGTGTGTTGGGAATTATGATTAGTATTTGAGAAAGGTTATATTCAACATAACATGAGTAATTGAGAAAGAATAATGCTGAAGTTTATTCGTTTTCGTGAATAAAATATGACAACACAAAAGAATCAAATGATTAAAAAATCTTGACCTTCAAATACTGACTGTTCTTCATAAACATTCAAAACAGAAAAAGACCAAAGTATTTTAAACCCTTTCAAGAAATAAAAGGAGAAACAAAAAGTGGTTACAAAGTTAAGAAGTTTTCACTTCGCGAAATTCTCTCAATAGTTGAACGAAACATATTTCCTTGAAGTTGTTTTAAAGATGGCATACATAATCTAGCACGGGATGCGTTTCCTCAAAGACACTGTATCAGCATAAGCTGTGAAACGTTCCTTTTTGACGCAGCCTCACGAGACGACTAAAGGGTGTTATGTTTTGCATTCACTCGTAGCTATCCGGAGTGCGATTGTTACTATAGAAACTGTGACACCCTGATATACCTTGTTATACATTTCATCACTAAAAAAAGAAAAGTGGCTCGATGTGTGACAATCCGTCGATGGTAAAGTAAAGGAAATCCATTATCCATTAAATTTACACACTACTTACTTCTATTTATTTATTATATAAAGTAGAACTAGAAAACAAACAGTAGTATATTAAGCATAAACAGTTTTGTCTTAAAATTATAGCCCGTGGCCGTGTTTTAGCCCCTTCATGCAACTGTCAAAGAATGACAGGTTGTGATTTTAATATACGGAAAATTTAAGTTGGTATCCAATTATTTTTCCTGAATTAAGCTACCTAATTGGGTTCTTTGAGTTACTAATATACCTAATATATTTAAGGATTATTATTAAAATAAAATTGAAAGAAAGAAACTGGATTTCTTTTATTCTTATTACCTACCATACGACACAGTTCTGCTTGTTAGGAAAATCCTTTAAAAAACTCAAGTGATTTCATATTTTGTTTAACTGATGCTTCACGTGTCGATATACTAAATCGGAGAAGCGTGAGAGGGCTTGAAATAACAAACGAAATCGCTGCCTTGTATTGGGCACGATACAACATTTGGAAGGCAAAATGAAAATATGAAAAGGCGGAATATTGCCAGACGAAATTACGATCGCTTTAGATACGGTACGGCCCATTCAGGGGTGAATTGTTACCTTCGTACATTGCCATAAAGAATCTATTTGTTTTTCCTTAGTCAAGTGATATCGATTGTCTACCATATGAATGTGCTAATGCGATACAAGCGAACCCATTCATGCGCCTTTGTTGAAGTGACTGACATCTTTGAAATTATATACGTGATTTTATCTTTATGCCTTAAGTACATAATTTTAACTGCAATGGCAGTTTTCGACTTGGAATAGAGGGGCTCGTGGCTAAATAATATCGGCCGCACTGTTCGATCGAAAGTTAAGCTTTTCTTGCCCAGGTACCATATCGGGAATTCTCTGTTCCTTGGAAAACACGTTAAACCGTTTGTCCTGGCTGTCATTTGTAGATAATTGACAGTCGTTATGGGTAGTCAGAAGCCTGAAAGTCAGATAACCAGTCTTACCAAGGGGTTTCGTGTTACCCAGTAACTGGGTTGTGGAGGTCTCAGGCAGGCAGCCGCTGCATATAAAATAATGGTATTCAGCTGCATCCGGTTAGACAGGAAGACGACCCCAACATAAGTAGGAAAACGCTATTCATGTGATGATGCGTTTGCGACTTGGAATATGAAGTTGATTTGATTAACGTGCCTTAAGTGCCTAAGCAAAAAAGTCCCTTAACTACTTAATCAACTTAATGTTCCCTGACTGCATCTGCATCAAATCACATGTCAGTATCACATTAGACTAACGGTACACGACCAACTAAAAGCCTAGTTAGCGGCGCGGCGTCGCCTAGAGAATTGAATATTAGCATTAACAAGACGAATGTGCCGTTCGAGTTTGACAGTTTCTCATTAGGAGCCGGCCGGACCTGTCTCGTCACAACCTACAATAAGCTGCTTTTGCAACTCCTCAAGTATTATGAATATGAGTAGAAAGATAGTAAAACTAATGGAAGTGACTTTCAACTGTGTGAGTTAGATAAGTTTTAGCTGCAAATTGTAATGAAATGAATTGAAATTATTTATTCTGTAAATAGGACACTTGTAAGTATACTTCATATTATAAAATAAAAAAATAAGCTACATGAGGTCGGCGTTTCCTATCTGACTACTCTGAGAAGAAAGACCGAAACAAACTCAGAGGTCACAGTCTCTTTTATAGTTCCGACAATAAAATCTTGGTCACATCATGTAAAGACCATGTAGATTGATGTCTGAAATGGCCTTTTGAGGAAAGTACTACACAGATTTGAGAGGACCTGTCCAGTCAGTGCAAGATTTGTCAGTAATCGTGTAGGTCAACTCAAAACATGAAGAGCTCAACGGCTCGACGAACACTACCAAAGAAAGGACGTGATAATTAATGATGTACTCTTACTGCTAATGCTTCACTCTTACTGCTAAAAAATATTGAACATTGAGAAGATTTTTAATCTGTTTCTTCAATTCAATATTTAGGGTTGTAATTTATTCGTACATAAGAGCAATATTGTCTCATATATCATAACTGGTTGGCTTGTAACATCCGTGTCAAGGCGCAGAGTGTATCTGTGATTATTCTCCCGCTCGCCAGCCTCTCACGATAAATAACAACCATTAACACGTTTCTTATAGTGACATTAGGCCTTTATTGGATCCACGGGACTAACTCAATCTCATTGAGCCCAAATAAAGTAGGGTCCATATTATTTTTATAAAACGTAATTAAGGAAAGGCAGATAGAAATTATGACTAATGTAGACCGCTAACTTTTCATTAACTACAAATCACTTTTTTAACACTGCTGGACACTTAACGCCCCTCGACGTAATAACAATAAAACTTCTATTGTGTCTCGTTCAGTGTCCTTCAATGTGTTAATGTTAAATGTTTTCACGTAAATTAGTTCTTTACGTAAATGTTCAAGGTTTCATTTCAGTTGTATAAAAAATAGTGAATGCCATAAAACAGCAATGCGCCCACTGCACTGTATTCATATCGTCTCGTATGCAAATGAATGTCGCCTCTAAACGTTGCCCTTTGTTTCTCTCGCGCTGTATCTGTTAACTTTTATCGCACAACTTTTCCTCAGCCAGATTAGTTTTGCTCTAACAGTATCGTAAATTGAGCGGCCATTAAGCTCAAGTTTAGTGAGCGTAATGATCCGATCTATCTTACAAGTTTAACAGGTGCGATTTAAAAGCGGATAGTAATACACGTGGACACTAAATAACCCTTTAATTAATATATTGTTGAGAGTAACAGAGCAGTTTGCTGCATCGATCCCGGCGTTAGCCCGACATAGTTCTGCCCGAGTTAAAATGGCACGCGAGTTGCGCTCGAGTGGCGGTTACCTCCTGACGTCTCTATTCGTTACCAAAGTAACCAGGCCCCTACAACTTTGTTCACACAAACTCACAGCCCCTACTTTCCCTATAAAGTAGAGTTGTGACAGCGAGTAATGTCTTCTTATATTGTTCTGGGGCTAAGAGGTTTGCCTCACTAGTTGTGATGAGAATTGTTAACTTTTACATCGTCTTGTATTTGCCTAATTTATCGCAGTCACACTTTGAATTTTTAATACACACATCTCAACTACACCGGCAAGTGCATACATAATAAATTATGACTGGAATTTATATTGCTCGTTGGAATCGAAGAAAACATCGTTACGGCTTATTAATGACTGCGGAACGTCTTAATATCCGAGTTGAGGCAAAGAGTTTGGGCGATAATCGATATTTCCGAATATCGATTATGAAGTTAGTGCGAAAATCATCCGGCGCGGGTGGCCGCTTGACAAATGTCCGTTATAAGCGCAGAACAAATTGGTGCAATTAATTACGAGTGGAGCTTGGCAGCGCTGAGCCGACAAATATTATCAAGATCGTTAATTTCGACATCTTAGTCGAAGGCGGTTTGGCGGGATGATATTAAGCATTAGACGAATGTGTGGCACACACGGTGCGACTCGCGATGGTGAGATCGACAGGAGCGAGGTGATGCTTAGCGCGCATCGCCTGGTGTACACACAGGCTTGTTAGCGCGCCGTCTGTCGTCACGCTCGACACGCTACTCGCGGGCGTTAGCGGTAACGTACATAATAGCTTAGGTACCTAGTTTGCAAAGCTTACCTTATTTCCCTGAAAATTATTTTGTCTCAAATTTTACTTCACAATTTTCCGTGGTTTAAAATTTCCACTGAACGAGCTCCATTTATTATGTAGGTGCATAAGGTAGTCTTAAGCTAATACTCTTATGTTAAGTAACTATTACGCAAGTCCTGTTTTAAGAAATTTTCCACGTAGTAGTATTTATTTTTGATTAATTTTCCTTCTAACTTAAGTAAACCCCTTTTAATCAAGGCAAAATAAGTTAATTAACACTCTCTGGGCACGAAGGTGAAAAATTGTTCTGTTAAGAGCTTGAAACGAATTAGGGAGATTAAGATAAACGGTATTATAAATTCCTTGAACTATACAATATTATTTTGGTTGATGTATTGACTTCTTGATGGCAGCATTTGCAGCAAGCTGTTACACAAATCCATGTATGTTTTTGTTAACGATTCAATTCCGCCGAGTTGCTTGCGCCCATAAAACATGAATATAAAATTGTGCGAGTAACGCATGACTCTTAATGAAAAGTATATTATCTCACATAAAAACATTTTACGCTCGTTTTCAACGCTGGTTATTAAATTAAATCATAATTTACACACGTCGAGTTAAATCAGACTGTAAGCTCGTGAAATTGCAATAAAAATTATTAGACTCGTTACAGCCTTTCCACGCTAGACCCTTTTATTTTTTTCATATTAGATTCATTCTCAGGAACAATGACGTCATAAATGCCGAAGCGATTTTTCATTCGCATCGTAAATGTTCGTTTTCTCTCGTTTCTCCCTATTTTATTCGGCCACAGAAACAAGGTGCTCCCGACACGAGTTTTATTATATAAGCTTACCCTACTCTTACTGTGATGGTGCATAGCGGATATAATATTTTATTTGACATCCGTCGATGCCTCCAAATCTTGATGGAATTGCATCGATGTTATTGTTACAGAGTTTGGAAATATCCGAGATCTGTAGTATCACGATCCAATGGGACTATCTCAAAAATAATAATAAAAAATGTGAAGGAAAGGTGAAAAAAAAACAAAAGTGTCATAACGGTCAAAATCACTTTTTTCGGTCTAGCTCTCGCATATCGTGCGAAAATGAACTTTGTTACAATAATGTACGAGTACCTAGGTAGTTGTTTGCGTTTTATTGAATGTAGGGGACATCGGGGCGCGAATTAACAAAATTTATATTTTCGTCTGTACCTTCAACCCGGCTAAACATTTTGATATGATTTTTGTGTTAAATGATATCCAAACTATTCAACCTATCCTTGGTTATCTATATCCTTGGTTTTAATTTGACAAGATGCCTTTTTCAAAAAGTCGATTTTACTCAGAAAAGTTAAACCTTAATACCTGGGCTAGAATTAAGGGTAAGTATTAACAAAAAGGGCGCCAATTAATATTCTTGGTACCTACTCGTCCCAAATATTGTAGGTACTCATAGATATCGATTAATGATCTCTGAAGAGTGTTAGTGGCACATAAATATTTCATATGACACGATAGTGCTGTCGGATATGTTTATGATGTTCATAAAAATCGCACGCTGCCAGTTTAGGAACAAATGGTATTATTTGTTATATTCTGGTTATCGTTTTACACACTACGCAGAATTTTATTGCAGACAGGGTTATTTTAACATGTGTAGTTTCTGTTTTGTAGGTATAAAAATCCCTGATACTAATTAGTACCTAAATGTCTGTTGATATATCAATCCAGGCAACTTATAACACACAACGGTTTTCAGAAATCCGCTGCTTTTCAGAAAACTGCTTGTTCTGAAATCTATCACTGAGGGTTTTCCTGTAACCACAATAAAAATAAGGTAGGTACCTACTTAATACCCAAGGTAGGTACTTAATATCCGGTGATCTATTTCCCGAAATTGACCCTTACTTACACTTATTCGCTGAAGAAGTGGGACTACATGAATTCAATACTTGAACCAGATATTCTACTTATTCGTATTTTGCTGAAGCTTTTTCAGTGAATTGATTTCCAGATGTTATTTGTTCAGGTATCAAAAGTAATATTATGTATCATTATGCTACAGATTCTATAAATAACAACAGAATCTATGTGTCCCATCTGTCCCAAACGTTTTCAGCACATTTCACTAATACATTATCCGTATTGATTTCTGACAATGGACTTCGATACTCCTCTTTGACCACGTAAACATATCATTTTGCGTTCTTACCATCTGTAAGAAGGGCCCGAGCTCGTCCGTCTGTTATAAGTAAACCTTTCATGTATATTTTATTCCCTATATTTTGATATGTGGGCCCCTCGTATCACGCTCATTCAAATGACATATTGGAGGAACGTTTGAGTATGTTTCTCGTCGGGAAAAGATCACAGTTTTCTTTCGAGAGTAAAACCAAATACCATCTTGTAAAGAACCAATCTAGGGAATTGATTTTGCGTCGTAGGTCCCATTCGTACATAGCTACGCACGTATTGTGATGACAGATTACATTTTTTATTAATACATTCATTTCACGATACTTACCTAGTAAAGAAAATATATTTCCTTTTGTAAACTGTTGTAACTAAAGAAAATAAAATAAGAGCCCGATTTTTTGTGTTAAAAAAGTTCAAACGAATTTTTTTGGCTACAGACTTAAAATCTAACGGTATTGTAATAAAATGTCCTTGTAAAAAATAAGCGTCCATCATTTAAACAGACTGGCAGCAGCTTTTACGCTTCTGACGGATACGTTCTACCTGGTACTGATGAGCCTCTAGATAAATAACGTCAGTCCCCGTATTTATACCCAATGTCACCATTGTCTTCATCATGAAGGCATCATTCAACATCATTCTCCATTAAGTTGAGAAATTGCGAAGGAAACGATAACTGCCCTCTTTCCCAACACAATCCGCCTTCCTTCCACAAAATTTTCATCCGTGCTGTTTTTCGCTGTTGTGAAAAATGTTATTTAATTTCGGGCAATTATTACACGCGCTCTACGAAATTACTCCAAGGAATAGGACTCGCGAATGTTGAGGACAGAGAACGTTCCTTTTCTACAATTGAATCTTTATGCTGAAAAATGAGAATCCCGCTGTTACCTTTATCTGTTTTTCATAATATTAAGTAAAATGCAAATGAAGGGTCACAGATATCACAAATGCGAAACTAAGAGCTAAAAGGTTTTCTTTTATTGTAGTGTAGTTCAAACAAAATCTGCATACTTTGTTTCAGAATTTTTTATTACCTTAAAATGTTGTGAAGCTCCACGAATATTCTGCTCTGATAAAATAAAAAAAAGCCCGTGCTAACAATTCGAAGGGATTACGTAGGTTTGATGTGGCTGTTCCTAATAACAGATAATTTCTTGATTTGCATTTTCATCATCAAATGTAAGTTTACATAGGTTGGTGCGTGTATCCGTCTGTCATTTTTCGCGATAGGAACAATGGATGTGTTCGGCTTTATTAAGTGTCTCGTGTGAGTGATATCCAGGCGACGTCGCCAGGTGTGAGCTTTGCGATACAAAATCCGCGGTGTTGCGTCATTTGTACTTTTTCTTTATTACGTAGCGTGATTTATACCTTAGCCCGGTGCGTTTAACTGCTGAGGTCTGTCATTTCGCCGTCTTAAATTGAGATTGATCCCGGGGAAGGGCGGGTTGACGTGTACGTTGTGCGTGTCCCGGAATTGTGTTTTTGTTTTATTTTGTTACGTTTTTCCCTTTGTGTCGGGGGAGATGACGTCTTCGCGCATGCAAAGTCACCTGTCAATATTTCGGCAGCGACGCGGCCTTATTTCGCGTCGTTTAAAGGCTTGGTTCACATTGCGGCAAAGCTCGATACTGATTACGTCCTCGTTTAGAAAAATGTCGATGAGTGCCAATTAGAACATTTCACAGTTTCAATAAAAGTTTTGTAGAATTGCATTAGATCAAAATATACAATTAGTTACTACTATCCGTAAACATTTTGTAACTGACGAATTGAAAATTTTCCGCTTTTCGATTTGTCCAATTACTGATTTTCAGTACAAGCATTCGCTTTCATTGTCCGTTCATTGATTTAAAATCATATATTTTGATTTATAATTTGGACTATTTAGTTTAAACGGCAGAATACATCACTAGTACTAGTTTATAGTTTTCCACGCCATAAAGTAGTTTGTAATTCTAGCTGTCGATTAGTTGAATCTTCTAAATAAGACAATGTACTTCAAAGTATTTCTCTTTTGCCCACAGAGAGGCTCCGACGAGCTTCTTTCGCAGAGTGGCGTCACCGTCATGGCGCCCGCCGCTCCGCACCACGCCGACAATAACAACCAGGACTCCGCTGCGAAAAAGGTAAATAAACCACAATAACTAGCAGTAAAATGTCGTGGTGGCCCAGTGGTTAAGGCCTTCGCCTCTCTTGCACGAGGTTGTGGGTTCAAATCCGGGTAAGTAAGTACTACTAATGACTTTTTCTATTCAGTTATAAAAATCAGCTGTTTCATACATTTTGGTCTAGTAGGTATTGAACTTTTTGTATTAAACAGCTGATTTTCTTTTCGTAATTTCAGATTTGGTCCCATAATGAAAGTTGTTCATATTCATGGATATAACCTGTAAAAAATTCTAGACGGTAAAAAAAAACATCCGGTATATTTTGTGACTAACCATGTCATTACAAAACGAGTTTTAACTAGGGTTCAAACTTGAAACCTTCGAGCCAGTTTTTTTTTTTATGTTTCGTACCTTATTCCTACTATCTACTTACTGTGGTTATCGGTCTTAATACAAAATGGACAATTTAGACCCAGGTTTAAAATAAGTTTTTCAATCAGCTTTTGTATTTAGAACTTTACGTCTCCAGAGACCTTTGTCTAAAGATAAACCTTGTGTTGTTTATAAACCGTTGGCAGGCGGCATTACTTACACATTATGACAAAAAGTTTTATAATTGGCGGATTAAACACAAAAAACGGTCTCTGGCGCAGGTGTAGTGAATAGGCAGTGAGCAAATTCTTAGTATTTTTTATAAAGTTAAAGATATCGATTCTGACAACTTATTAGATTATAGATCATAAATATAACATTCACCCACACACAATATAAAGACGAAACTAAATAGCTACAGCCCATTTCTTTACTTACCTTTTTAACGGCACTTCTTTTGCTGAAATGTGTAATTAACTGAAAAACGATTAATCGCGATAAAACGGCGGAATCGCGAAACCGTAATAAGTATTAAAATAAAAGGTCCCTCGTAAAAAGCTAACGTGCCATAAAGAGCTGCCCTGAGGGTTTGGGGGCCAAATTTTTATTAATCTCCGCCCCTGAGTTGCCGATATCGGGATGAATTTTTACATATAGAAATTAAATCGATAAGGTTAACCGGTTAACCCTTATAAGTGGTCAGTATGTACAGGCCTTAAAATTAAATAAAAAATAATTTTCGGCTTATTTTGCATGGATATTTATCCTTTTATTTTTCATTGGATTTTTAATTAATGTTTGCACAAGATGAAAATGTGCTGAAAAAGAAACGTAACGTTATACAGAATTAAATATTAATTGAATACGGATGCGTAAAAATAAGGTCCTTTGTTCAATATTCATAAAACAATTTACAGTACGCCAAAAAAAAACTTCCATTATTATCCTATTTCTTTGAACAATTTCCTTTTATTCCTTCGCTTGATAATGTATTGCGTTTGCAACGTGATATGATATCCTAGCGGCTTGTTATTATATTTGTTATTTTTGCATTCTATATTCTGCATCTATTGGGGATAATTCGCATATGAGGTGTAAAATTTGTACCCATACCTAATTTTAGGGTAAAAGTATGTTGCAGTATATTTAATTTTTACATAAATTACCTACGTTAATTAAGTACCTACTTAACCATCTGCTTTTTTGTGAAATGTAAGCATAACTTATAGTTTCAAATAGATATGCAGCAAATTATTTTAATAAACACGTAATGAGTTGTAAAAAACTTTAATAAGTAAAACCTTTATAGGTTATTCACTACCCATATTTCAATGTAACGTAAACCGAGACCGTTAACCGAAAGGTTTAGAGCGTCAACAATGTATACAGTGTGTACACAGTACTAATCAACGAGATGCTGGAGAGGGAAGGTTAAAAAAAAATCTCAACACAAAACGCGCACGTGGCAAAAGGTAGAAAACAATCAACATAGAAGAAAGCTGTTTATAAAAATAAACAAGGTCGCAGTTTTGGGTCTTTTCTATTGCACAGTTGTTTCATCATGTATTTACATAAATACGGGGCGAGTTCTGCATGCACACTTTGTTTGGCACTGTTCAAACAGTTTTTTGTTTGTCGAGACTAGTGCGGGCCGTGTGTTCTGACCACCAAATGGATAACATCATCCATTAAAACGGAATAACGTGTTAAATTCCTGGGTCAGGTTGTGTTATATATTTCTCACTTCCTCTACGTTTGTGGTTGAGCTTGGCCAACTAATAAAAACTACGCACTGCTTGAAGAAGTTTTATAAAATGTTGAATTTAAAGGCAGACTTAAGTCTCGGAGTGCTAATTAGCTCTACTGCTTACGTTAAAACTGCAATTCAATTTAATAAGGCTCAATTCAACTTCCTCTGACGTCTTTGGTAGACTCATGTAAAAGAACCGTATGGTGTTTCAAACAAGTTGCAAATTAACAGTATTTATATGTTTACAAAAAAATCTTATCAATTACCATCCAATTACTGAATTTGTCAAAGTAAATATCCTCGCAATTGATATGAAAACAAACACTATCGTTATTTTATGATGTACTAGCTGACCTCAGAACCAATACATTTTGTTATTAAAAAAAAGCCATTTCATACAAAATGTATGAGAAAATTTATTATCTTCATGATGTTTTTTTCGTGAATTTTTCCCATGTATTAATTATTATTCTGCTATTCGGGGCGGAGATAAATCCAACAAATCAAAGATCATAAAAATCGGTCCAGCCGTTCTTGAGTTGTAAATGGTCTAACTAACCCGACTTTGTTTTATTTAAATAAATAGCCACCACAATAATTTAACAAACAATTTAGGAAACAGGAAGAGTAGTAACCTTTTATGTAAGCGATGTGCCTGCCGGTATACACTACTAAAAGTTTTAAACTCAATATATTACCGCCAGATTACTGCTCCTCGATATTTCTTCGAGCTTCATACTTCGTAGTAAACCGTGAGAGAAACCAGCAGTCTTCGGTAAACATAGGTAATACTGTAATAGTGTGTTATTTAACATTGCCGTAGATATCATTTACGCAAATTAAATAAAAGCGAACCGTCTCGTTGAAAAGAAACCAATTTCTTATTCTTCCCTCGGGCAGTTTATTTCCCCGCTGTCACCGGTCATTATGTCACTGCGAAAATAAAATATCATACTGGCTGTTGCGTACAAGAGAAATGTTTTTTTTTTTATTTCAATAGGAATTATACGTAAAACCTTTTTAATGATTCTTGTAGGTATATTTCAGATGTGTAGGTAGTCGCTCTGAGAAAATTTAAATTATTCTTATTTTTTCGCGTATTCATTTAACTGGAGTACGTACCTACTACTTTTTATCTGTAGTATTTTATTAAGTTAATCCTCTCAAGAAACGTAGGAATATAATAACA
This sequence comes from Gortyna flavago, assembly GCA_963669345.1. Taxonomy (NCBI): domain Eukaryota; kingdom Metazoa; phylum Arthropoda; class Insecta; order Lepidoptera; family Noctuidae; genus Gortyna; species Gortyna flavago. The sequence goes on along the minus strand of OY770131.1, from coordinate 13,232,710 downwards.
TTTTACTAAATTGAGTTGTATATTTCGATATATTTTCCAACTTTGACAAGAACGAAAACTTTTGTTTTCGTTTTAATTTTATAAGTTGAGTCGATATTTTAATGTCTTTTAAACTTATTCGATTAAAGGATCATTAAGCCATTACAAAAGTAATCCTTGTAACAATACATCGAAGATCCATTAGTTCGTAACCATCCAATCCTAAACAAGATTCATTAAATGATTCCATATCTCAAGCAAAACAAGGTAGCAATTTTAGTTTCGCGGCGTTTTGCCGTCCATTTACTCTCACTTATTAGGGGCGCCCTGAAAAAACCTCGCCGCAGTAATCTTAATTACATTGTGATCTCGTTACTGCCCGGCCTTAATTCATAATTAAATAGGGACATGTCCCAACGTTGCTTATTTATTTGCTATTTTATGGTTTAGCGATTGCCCCGCTTTTTTTCGACGAAGAAAATTAAGGCAGTGCCTTTTTGCGACACCCCTTCTCCTTTGTTGCCCTGAATATTCATTTGCTGCCTATAGGCGGAATGGCGACTCGTTTTTAAAAGTATTTTTTTATGTTCTCCCTTTGTGTTGTACTGCAAACACTTCATGCTGTGAAAATATTGAAGGAAAACTCAGAGCTTCTGTTTTTATATGTAGAATGTTTTATGAGCTGTATTTGGGCCGTTAGAGGAAAAATAAATAAACGTAATTTATCAATGTTTTTCGAACCGTTTTTAAATTTAATGGAAAATGCAGACAGCTTTAATTAATTTGAAATGTTTGCTTCAACTTATGTCATACATACAAGTGTATTTAATAAAGTACTCCCGTTGAAATAATGTCAGAAAGAGCACGTCTGTAGAAAACACACTAATCAACCCTCGTCCTCTTTGACCGGGTCATTAATGTCCAAATCAAGTAATTAATTATCTTGCCCGTTTTTTCCTCATTTTCTTGACGTTTTCTGTAAAAACGCATAGGGTCTGCCTTGTGAAGATCAATCAAATCAGAAGAGGTCCGGAGACTGCGTTTACCACTACTTAAGCATTTACGAGGTTGTCTTACGGAGTTACGACTTCGCTTGCACAGGTTGACTGCTGATCTTATTTGGAGAAGAATTTACGATCTATTCTGTCCCTTTTTTCTTATTCATTCGAGTACCTAATTGTTATTTTCTTTTTGAACTGCCCCACTCGGTGGAACGGTAAATTAGCTGGCTAAATTATAAATAGCTTTCTGTTTTATATTCGAATGACGCTCTGAGGGCGAGAATAACTTATTTAGTAAAGTACCCTGAACAGCCTTTGGAGTTGTAAAATATTTGCGTATTGTGAGTGCTAAGCGCGTACGCAAATAACGCGGCCGCGTTTATTGACTTCGTTAGTACATAGTTTAGTTGCTAATAGAACAATTAACATCAATATTGCTTAGGTACTAATAAAGCCGCGCAAAAAAACATAATTTCATATTATTCCATGTTATCTATCTGAAGGATAAAAATACATACACTGGATAAACTTCTAATACTAAATAAAATAACAAACAATAAAAATATAATATCCTAACCTAATTAAAACTAACAAACTAAAATATGGCGTGGAAAAAGACGACGACTGTCGACTGGTAATATACCCAAGAGACTGACGGCATGGCCACGTTGTATGGCAATACTTAGCCTCTCGCAAAGGTGAAAGCCAGCCCTTGGGTCACGGGAAGTGTCAACCAGCCATTTGGAGATTTCATTGAACAAGCCATGAGCACTCGGACCCCACGGCCCGAGGGTTTCAACCCCCAAAGGTACGAAAATATAATTACCGATATGGTTGTTACACGAATAATTTTGTATGAAAAATTAAAACAATTTTGTTTTTGTTTTCATTTTTAAAAAGAATCAAGTGGCATAATAGCCCAGTTGATTCTTTGATAAGGTCTCATTCATACCCTAGAGTTATGAGATATCAAAAAAAAAACACCTTGTATATCTATAAACTTACCTACGACATTAATGAAGCAGTTCCTAAAATCGAATGAAATATAATCCAACCACTCGCCGTCATCGAATTTCGATCCCAGAAAATTCAGTAATCAATCAAATGATCTCATAAAGATATTCATTGCAAGGCACTTACTATTTTATTGCTAGTTTTAGGGGGTACTAAAACCATTTGGCTATCTTATTTTACGATTTCCTACCACGAACGCGGCCTGAGTGTCTGTTCAAACAAAAACATATGGTACGTGTGATTTAAGACATAGTAACAGATGGAGGGGAATGTTTACTGTACACCTTTATAGTCTGTTATCGTTATTACATACATTACATATAACATTCAATGTAAGCGTAGCCTTATGTAAGTGAATTTTATCGATCGCGTATCCATTGATTTATTGGTAGGTACATTTTTATAGATACTTACAACCATTTATTTACTTTACCCTGATAGTGATAAGAGATCCTTGACTATACAAAATAATATCTAATATAACTGATTTCAAACCGTAATATTGCTTTTCGCTTCATATTTCCACCATTCTTTATTCTTATAACCATCCCGATTATCAGAATCAAACAGGCTTATCTTTTACAATTTCATTTAATCCCTCATAAAAACCGATCGTCTCACTTTGCCACCGCAAACTAAAAAAAACCTTCAACTTAATTAAGGATTAACGGATAACAATATTTATTGCAATGAATAATGTTCTTAAGACAAAATGGCTGGAAGTTACGAAGCCATTCAGGCCCAGTGAAGGCCACTATTAAAAGTTTACCGGTGCGAAGTTGTCCCATTCTTATACACGGATGAATTAGCACCTAGCTAAGTAAAGTGTGGATGTTCGACCACTTTCCTTCTGGAATATTCTTTGGGAAGTTCGTAGCAAGTTAGCTTTAAAATAAAGTTTAAAAAAGAAGAGTATTTTTAATTTTGAGACCGATATTTTTATCGGAAATATAGGTAGGCACGGTCAGCGATAAAAGTCGTCACACTTCAGTTTTGTTAATGTTTATTATTATTGAGCTAAATAACATACTATCACGCTTATATATGCCCCGAAGGGTTGGGCACAGGTGTACATGCCTATATAATACACCCACATTTCGCCGGTATGTTGTTAATTAAAATCGGCACAGAAATAAAATTAAAAGAATATTAACTCTTAAATGTTGAAGTATTAACAGTTAGCTATTATATCAAATATATTCAATAATTATGTGTCATTAGATGATGACTTGTATAAATAGCAGTGTTAATCGACTTTTCGCTAGTCACATACCACAGGGGCGCATGAACCATAAAAATAAGTGACGACATTATAAAATGTCGGTGACGTTCCTACCTTTCTTACCAATAATAGTGCTGGGAAATGTGGGAAAAATTTCTACTGTAATACAACTAGTACAGGGGGTATTGTGAATGTTACTGGCGGCCTTATATATTTTAATGTCAACAGTATACTTATGGTAATAAATTGGGCAAAATAAATAAATAAACATCAGCCATAAAAAAGGCTATAGTAGGTAGTGGCTTTATATCTGTATCATAGTGTAGGTTCGAATCCCTTCGAATTTTATGACGCATATCGTAAGTTTCGAGAACAGTATCATAGTGGATGTCTTAAACCAGTGAACAACACTAAGTTTATCGATTCGTCTGTCATCGCCACGTATCGGCAAACCAATTTCCTGCACCTGATTTTTACAACTTTTCACAAGATATAAGAGGTTTTGTTAGTCTTTTTTTTTGTCTTTTATTATAAGATTTTGCCCGCAACTTCGTTCGCGTTCATATTGGATTTCATGGGTTAATTTTTTTTTGTGTGGAACCCTAATTGTTTTCTTTTTCTAAAATACCTAAATTACTCCTCATAACACCTGCCGATCTATTCTGTAAAAATCTCACCGTGAAAACTAAGGTGAACTGAGCTGTCATTCCACCTGATGGTAGGGATTGGTAGTGTTGACAGCTCACTTCACACTCACTTCACCTTAATTTTTACGGTGAGTTTTTTTTACAGAATAGCGCTATAGTTATCTGCCAGTGAAAGTCGCGTTAAAATCGGTCCAGCCGTTTCGGAGATTAGCCGGAAACAGACAGACAGACAAAAATTTAAAAAATAAAGGAAATTAGTAAAAACCTTTTTAACATCACAAACAGACATTTCAAATTATTTACTTGTATAGAAGAAATATATAGATGTATAGATAGGCATTAGATTTTATTAGTCAGTAAAACTTCACCGAAAATATAACTAGCCGATATTCTAATAAAAAAAATCGTTAAAACTAGTTGCTAAATAAGCCTTGCTCATACTTCATTAACGATCTATTTGAAATGTAAATGTAAAATGTGTGTGTGTTTGTATGTGTAATGTATGTAATGTGTGTATGTAATGTATGTGTTTGTGTGTATGTAATGTGTGAATAATGATAATACAACATTTAAATTCAAAGTTTCTAATTCCCAAATAGACTGAAATCAATAATACAAACCAGCCCGACAATTTTGTCGAATTCACCATTAACGCCTACGATATAATTTCATATTAATTATGCTACCCACATTTTCCGAATTTTTTTTACACAATACCAATTAATAAATGCTATAAACGCTCTGCTTCTATTTTTTGACGCTCCAACTATAATAACTAGCTCGGAAGTAGCTCTCAATCTGTATCAAATAATATCATTGATGGTCGGCAATGAAATACAATATTCTACTGGACTGCCAATTAAAAGTTTCAACGAATCGACTCCAGCGATTTCTGGTGTAATAATGCTCTTCAAATTTTAACGGCGGATGCAACAGCAAGTATGGTGCAAGCCATAAGAATCAATTATGGCGGATTGTTTTAATAAACTTCTATTATGGAGGAGGGTTAGAAAACTATATTTCCTTGGATATCGGTTTTGTTTAAGGGCTGGGTTTTCAATAACTTAGATCTAAAGAATACTAATTGATAGTTTGACAAATAGTTATATATAGTTTGCGGTTTGACAAATCTGTTAAACCACAATAATAATTCCTTAGATAGAACCATGTATCTATCACATAATTGATTTACCTATTATTGCTTAATTTTTAATTCTTTTTACCTTTTGTGGTAGACTGATTTTATTCTAGGGGCATCGTCTTCACATATAATTATATAATGAAAACCTTGTCAAACATTTCAAAAGAGTTTCTTGCCCATTGTTCTCCATACGAACACTACCTTTTGGAAGGGGCGGCTAAAATCAATTCCATTTTATTGGAATTTTTGACGTTCAAAAGTGCCTTTAATGTGCCTATCCATACTAATATTATAAATTCGAAAGTAACTCTGTATGTCTGTCTGTATGTCACTTTTTCACGCCTAAACCCTGTAGATAGATTGCATTCCGGGGAAGGACATAGGATAGTTTTTATCGATATACCTTGCAGGCAAAGCCACGGCCGGAAGCTAGTTTGAAATAAATGATATGACTTTGATAAAAAAAAAATCTGACTATTGAAAAATCATGCCTAAGAGGATTTTGTTTGGTTCCTTTTATGAAGTTTGGAAGGATTCAGAATTGAGTAATGTTATTTATTTTTAATTCGACAGCATTTCTTTTGGCGTGTATCTACTTGCATAGGTATTTTGCTGCAGGTAGGCTAGACCCAAAAGTTTGTTATGACAAGGGTGGCACGGACATCGACGCGCAAACTGTAACCATGAATTCAGCACATGATTCTAGACAGCAGATGAGAATGAGATATAAAAAAAACAGATAGAAAATCTGCTGTTTCATAGAAAAGTGTCAAAACTTATGGAACAGCAGCTTTTTTTTACGAAAAATTTCAACACAGGATGTTCAGAATCATGTAATGAATCAATGGTACCAAATTGTGCGTCGATGTCCTTGCCAGCCTGTATACTCGTAATAAGATGGTTTCATATTGATCTCAAGAACTTTGATGACAGGTTATTTTAGAAGCCAATATAAATAAATAAAAGTATCGTTTATTGCGGATCACACATAAAAATACACACAATCCATATAACACAACTTTAAAAAAAAATCGATAGACTTTGAATATTGTCAGAAAGCTTAGATCAGCAAGAACAAAACACTCAATACAAAACTCGTAAAGGCTGCACGGAAGTGATCAGCGTTAAAAGAAATTCAACATTTACCGCAAGCCGAGTCGCCGGCGCAGCTAGGTACGATAAATATCGCTGCTACATGAGAACTTGCGCTCCGTACCTGTGGTACTCAAACTTTCATCGAGTTGCTACCGAACGCCTCACTAAATTGCGATTGTTATTAGTTCAAGGGTTCCGATACTGACTTTGAGAGATTTCTCTGCGATACTACATAATTTCTCAAATGACAGACATGGTTTAGGGCCATCAATAAACGTACTTTACCCTCTAAAGTAGCTGTGGTGCATGAATTGTCGATTTTGTGTTATACGAGTATTTGGTGTCATTATAAGAATAACGCGAATGTGTGAAAAATTAAGAATAAGCTACCATTCACAAAACACAAAACTGCAGTTTATCTTTGTAACTTTAATTCATACATTTAAAATATTACTCAGATTAGATGCAAGAACATCTTAAATGCTAAGACATGAATGTCACTTTGAAATGAAGAAAATAATCATAAAAATGTCCTGACATTTTACAGTTATCTTAAAAATGTTTAAACGTTTAGAAGCAAGGAGCGACGAAAAATGTTGTAAAACGATTGTTATCAGACTTTCTAACAATTCACTGGGGTATATTTAGTAAATTGAACGAACCAAAAGCTACTTAACACAATATTCATTTATTAAATAGTAAACAGTACAGTTAAAAGTTTAACGAATCCTCTTACGTGAATATACGGTGATGTTCCTGGAGATTTTGTTTACATAGATAAAATAAATATTTGTGGGAAGTTTTCCTGCATCACGAAATCAATTACGGTGTAGGCTCGGGGGCCTTTTCTTTGATATTCGCTGAGTCATTGTCTGCCTATTGCGGATGCCGTAACTTGTATGCTTTGTAAATAATTGAAAAATCTATCCAATTTAATAAGTTATAGTTTTTTCTACACTAGACTCTCGTCGTACGTAGGTATAGAATGGAATGTTCACGAGCGAACCCAGAATACATTTCCATCTGTGTTAAAAAGTTATCTGAAATCTGTTCAGTTTTCACAGCCCCATTACCTATCATATCTAGCAACACTAATAACTACCTTATTAGTGGGCTACCATATTACTTTTAAAAAATAAATCTCCGTTGTCAATTACTGTACCACTACCCGATGCAAAGTAGCTGTCCAAGACAGGTAAGCGATGAATATTAAAAATATAATATCGTTAACTTGGAACGACTATTATTAAGTAGGTACGTTTCATAAGACTTAAAAACCTTAACATGATCCCTAACAGATGTTAAAAAATAAGACGTGGCTCTTAAACGGGTAATACCACCCGTTTCTGATGGGTCGAGCCTGACCCGTGCGCCACAAGCGGATTACTGAATGTCGTTTCCTTAGTCACTGTGCTACCGACGACGGGGCGTTTGTCAGCGGGCCGTAAGCAGAATACTTAGTGTGTTCAGGTACATTTGACTCGTGTTACGTTTACTTGAACATGCCAATATTAGTGTTCGGTTACAGGGGAGTTACATGATTACAAATTCCGATTCTTGAGATGTGTTTGGAGATGGTTAGTTATGTTATAAGCGAGTGTTAAGTTTGTTGTTGTCATTACTGGTGGGGGAAGTTTATATTGTGCTAGAAGTAAAACAGATTAATCGTGATGCAAAAGGTTTTTTTCTGTATGCAAGCTCGGCTAAAAAACTCACAAAACGAATGAGAATAACTACTAAAACAATTATCGCTATTAGCATAAATGGTTTGCAATAAAAAACATAGAAAACAAAGAGCATTTAGATGGAAAAAAGATGGGTTAAATTAAACTGTTCACGGAGTTTTCCTTTGAGGAAAAATGGTTTCAATAATTAAACAGCCACTGAGTCTGTGACTTTCATTCTTAAATATGTACTTACAGCACAGACAAGTGGCGTAATTCTTTTTCAGAAAACATAATAACTGGCAGCGAGTTTAAAGCTCCAGAATGTTACCGCAAACAAGTTTGAAATCAGTTCTAATCGCTGCTAAAGTCAAATTTCCCCATATTTTATCAATTTACGACAGTACTTAAGCGCGGTTATATTATTCGATACCCGGTTTAATATCTTAATTTATATTGCACCTGAGTTCATACCTAAAGCAAACTGATACGAAATATACACGAAAATTATAAGAAGTGGAGAAATATTAATTAATTAATATCCGAACGATAAAATGGTGTTGATAGGTCAAAGTAGATGTCAACAAAAGTGTGGCCATATTATAGTTAATGATATGGTGCCGTAGAAGCGGCCAACTGAGAAATAGTGTTTCAATAAACACGGCCGGCGCGATCACCGGGAAAATTGACCGATTCCGGGAAATCCTCACAGGAAAAATGTCATACGATAGCTTTTTTCTATCCAAAGAACCAAGCCAAGATTTAATATTTATGGATGAAATGTGAGACGGAGCGGATGATTTAAAGTGCCTGATGTGGAAATCGTTCCTCGCAGATTTTCTGACCCAGCGAAAGTAATGTCCTTCTTTACGTTTTACGTACCAGTTGTTTTCTTTCGTGAGGAGAGAAAATACTGAAATGTACCTTCGAGGTGGGCGAGCGTGTGCGACGATTTATTCCTCCCTTTGCAAGTCACTTTGGAAAAATATTTTTTTATTTGTTTATTTACGGAGATTTGGTTCTTTTGATGTCGATTCTAACGAAATTCGGGCTGTTCAAAAACATCATATCTGTGTTCTCTTTTCTTTTAGTTAGCGGTTTGTTTTTATAAAGATCTGTGAGTTCGATTGTTTTTTTTTTTTCTCGGTTGGGTTGGACCGGTTAAACGTAACGTAAAAATATTTATTTTGTAAAACAACTGTATACCTAATCAGTATTTTTCCTACCCTTAATCATGAATTCGAATTATTAATCGGATCTATTAATCACAATTTTTAAATAAGTACGCACTGAAGTCTAAAAAAGTTCCAATCGCACTCTTACTTCTTAATTGAGTGCAGGTAATTAAAAAGTCAATCGTATTGTATCAACAGTTTACGGAGTCTAGCCACTAAAAGCCACAATGGAACAATTCTCCAAGTGTTTCGACTTTTCCCTGCACTTTTGTCAGACCAGCTGCTCACTTTGTCTGAACTTAACAAGGTCGAACTAATAGGCATTAGACTCATTTGTTACACCTCCACGCTTCGCCGCCCGCCAAAGAACGTAAAAAGGGAGACGCTTAGATAACCCGCAACTCCCCAAATCTTATTCGCTGTTCCAACTGAAATGTCTGCTAAGATTTCCCCTAAAACTTAATTATATTTGGTAACACTTTTATTAATTTAATTACAATTCGTGAGGCTTAGACTTTTAAAAATTTGTTTATTATTTTTTTACAATCATAAATTGCGCTGTAAAGGTTGCTCTTTTCACTTCAATGGAAAGTGAAGTGTCATACAAAGCTACAATATATTCGGGACTCGGTTCGAGCCCGCCGCCGTAATCAAAAGGCTCTCTGGGGAACAATGGCGCCCACATCGGGGTTGGGCCCGATAAGCCTCGACAATTATACTACATCGACTTTTCAATTATCCAACCGGCTCTTCCTCGCGAACAATGCTAGCTTTATTTATGTATATTAGAACGGTCATTTTATACGCTGTGTGCCTTTTACATTCGCGTTTGCTCAGCCAGAATCGAACGCCATTTGATTACAGATCATCGCGTCCAGCGAACACTACGGACATGAATCTTTATAGTTGTTTTTCTTTACTAAACGTTTCTCTTCATTAAGTCCTTTGAGATTTTTTATGAATCTTTCTTGTCTTCATTTTAGAGTATTAAAAGTCAGTTAATTATACCTTTGTTTATTTAATATGTTTTAATTAACATTTCTTTTCTTTAACAGGTGAAACTCGAACAGAATGTGGGCAAACCGTCGCGGGTCATCCACATACGGAACATACCTAATGAGACGACAGAAGCCGAGATCATACAACTCGGCCTTCCCTTCGGGAGGGTCACTAATGTACTCGTGCTTAAAGGCAAAAACCAGGTAAGGATACTACATTTGTTTTTGGTAAATTGGTTTGTAAATGTAATCCTTTTGATTAGGGTAGGTATTTACTGAATTTAAATAGTAGGTAAGAGATTTGGTGATACGAGGGAACTATTGTTGACTTACCACAATTATTACACCTTAATTATTTATTGGGCTTTTTTGGCGCAGCCGTGAGGCACACTTTCCTGCAAATTTCTTACATCGGACTTTACACCTTTATTATTTTGATGTTTTATCTTTGTATTTAACTGATGTATGTATTATGTGTATTGTGTGCCTTCTAGTCTGTGCTAAATAAATGTATTTTCTATCTTTCTTTCTTTCTTACACGAAACATATTAAAAAGCTAGAGTAGAAAGTGACTGATGTTAGTTTGAAGTGAACATTCTTACCACTCACGATAAGAGACGTACGTACCTAAGCCGATTTCCATCACAGTAGCTATATTAAGCATTGCCTTAAAGCGAGGTATTAAAACCGAATAGTTACATAATTAAACTCAACTTTGCCAAGCCTCTCGTCAGCCACGCAGGCAGATTAGCCAAACTTAGGCTACGTAACAGATCAAGCCTCATTTAACATGAAGTCGGCCATGTAGCTACTCTAGTTACAATGGCGCTCGCCTCCACAGGAAGCACAACAAGTGGCAGGCACGGCTTGTCCGCAAATAGGCCGCTAACCATTGTCACAGCTTACCCTTACCCACGTTTTATTGTAACTGCAGTATTAGGGGGACAGGGGATGACTGAGGAGGATTTGTCGGATACAGCACTAATGAGTATGCTGTTTTTCTTGATTCTATCTGTATGTGACCCAGTAACCTACAATCATTTTATGGTTAGTAAAATACTACGTGCAACCTTGTCGATCAAAACTTTAGGAACTATCTATTAGAAGTCATAATTAAAAAGGGCTCAGACTAATTACCTGATAATTTGTTTACTAAACAACAAAAACGAACCCAAATATTGAAGACGCACAATAAATGATGCTTTGTATATTTTAAAACAAAATGTTACGCCAGCGATGGAAAGCAATTTTAGTATGATCGACATCCCTACTAACCCCCGTCAAACGAGAGACGTTTATCTATTGCGGGGTCAAAATGAACGGTGAATTTGGTACAAATATTCACTCTTACATTTTTGGCCCCTTTCCCATTTTAACCAGCTTATTTTTAAAAGTAGGTACATTTCGCGAATTGAAACCCAAGGGAGAGATTGCATCTAAAATTGTACATTGCGGAAATTAAAGGCGATGACATCTAATATAAATTTCAATTTGGGTCGAGAAGGGCTCATGAATGAGTGTAGATCGAGATACGTTTGCCGTGAGTGACCTCCTCGAATAATATTTTATAAATATTTTATTCAATTTCTGTATCCGTTTCTGGTCGTGTTATGGTGAAGCTTTTTGGAAAACAAAGGATGTCGTAAGTGTGCAATATACGCAGAGTGGAGGAACAAGTTGGCGAGGTACCTACAGTTAGTAATCCATCAAAAAGTATGTCCACATCATCACGCGAGCGCCAAGTGCGAGCAGGTTATAAGGCGACATCCAGCCGGTTTTACTGCGTTTTTAACGTCGAAACACCCACCGGGCACGTGCAATGAGAAATTTACGATTTCCCGCAGACAAATTAAAAATGAGTTAGTTTACAACCGAGAAATAAAATAATAAAACGAAAATCCTATTACACGAACGCAGGATTCAGTCGCGACAATGTTATCCCATCTAATAAATAGCTCGTATGACATCCACCCTGTATATAGCGTGGCGTGAAGGAAAACAATCTCTCTTCTAGCACGAGATACAAGTCGAATCCCTTTTTATGAACGGTCACAGCCTCACAGGCTCTTTACTTGCTTTTTCTTATAAAATATTCCATGTTCTTTTCAAGGTGCAAAGTACTGGAAAATTTTCATAAGTTTCCATTCTTTCTATGTGCGATTTAAATATTACAGCTTTAAAGTACTTTGTGCCAAATTACTGTATTTTTAAGAAATAATAAAAAACGTTTGTTTTATTTTTCTCTATAAAAAAAACGTACGAAATCTTTTCGCAAAGTTAACATACCGCTAGATTATTTGAAACTAATCAATATAAAGTACCGAACGTGGTCGAGGCTAGTCCTTTGACGCACTCAGAGTGGATGATGAAAAGTATCGTTGGTAGTCGATGGTTACCGAACCTGTGAGAGTCCGGTTACAAAGGCGCCATCTGTGAAGAGGTGGGCAAACATGGATGTGAGTGGGTGCGGACAATCGCCCCCACTCTCGGTGATTAAAGCGAAAGAGGCGTTGACACTATTTTACGATCGTCGCTCGCGTGACAGCTACGGTTCTATTAATTTGTGCTGCATCGATTTTGATCCCGTAACAGTTTTCGATTGGATTAAATTTTGGATAGGTACTATATGATCGAGTGTTTGATTTTCATGGACTTTTACCCCTTTCCACAAACAGTTACATCAAATTATGCGATAAAGCCGAATAAGGACGATGAGTCATTAATCAGTAAATTCAAAGTTAGTATCCAAAGAAAAACATTCAATTTCAAAAATGTTTATTTACTTTGAAAATGCAATTCATGTCATATTTTTCCTAGTTCAGCATTATTTTTGTTTTGCAAATATGTTTTGCATAAATATATTTGTGATCGATTGTTTATCTAATACACAGTAAAATAAATAGGGCTCCAAAAATACGGCACGCAAACGTTTAGTTTACATTATACCTATGTCAGGGTTTTCCGCTGACCCCGCTTTTCATTGCAGTGTATAGGAATATTTTTAATTAGCCCCGGGCAAGTATTCTATTTAAATTGCGGCATAACACACAAAGAGCCGTGTGTTTCGTATTGTCCGATGCCAAAAGCAGGATACTGCGGTTTGAAAACGACGTGGAATAGATGAATTTACGGACGAGACGGCCATTGCTTTTAGAGAATGATGCAGACTACAGAATACTACATAACAGATCAGTCGGCGCATGTGAAGTAGGTTTATGTATGGTTGGGGCTCGGATCCGATTAATTGGACTCCATAGGCCCGGCAAACACAAACCTAGTTGGGGTGCGCCGCATTACACTACCGCTGTTATGTTAGAAACAATTGATTTATCTCTACGAGCGAGGAGTTTGTGCGTTTTAACGACCCAACAAAAGAGTTTTAGAATTCTGTCTTGCTCGATACTAAACGTTGACAGATAGTGTTTGGGATAGATGCAAAGTAGGACTATGGTCAGATAGAAATGACAATAATTATAGAAGTATTCCACATTGGGCACCCGCTTAAATGGCACCTGAGTGAATACACCTGACACACAGTGGCACATTCACTCAATTCGAATACGTCTAATTATAACTTATTTTGAAATATGTAGAAAAGGAAGATTTATTGAGAATTTTATGGATGTTGTAAACATTTACCTATTAAGGTATTTTAATTTTTAGAATATTTTCAGACTGTCTCTTTAACCAATTCAACTTAAGTTTTTTTTTTTTTGTTTTGTACAGGCATTCCTCGAAATGGCGGAGGAGATATCGGCAGTGGCGATGGTGGCGTACTTCGGCGGCTGCGTGGCCCAGCTTCGCGGCAGAGCCGTCTACGTTCAGTTCTCTAACCACAAGGAGCTCAAGACCGACCAGACACATAGCAATGCAGTAAGTACCCTTATTTTGTGAAGATTTTATCAATTTTAATTTTGCACCAGTGAGTGCTTGAAGACCAACAGATAATGGGGTAACTTAAATGGTGTCAGGCAAAAGCTAACAGCAAAAGCTAAACGAAGGACCAATTTCACGGAAATTGAGAACACGTTAATTCCTCACATAAATCATACGGCTACTAGTTATTGTAATCAGCTGAAAGGCTACCAAATCCGTATTCATAGAACATTGGATATAACAGTAACTAATTAGGATTACGCTTACGGGCTGGAGAGACACAAAACGCGGCCACTCAATACGTAATAACGTGATGACAGTTCAATTAGGCCTATTACACAACAGCGGGATTATCGTGCGGTATGCGATCGGGCATTAAAGCCGATGTTACAATTGCGGAACAGACCCCCCGGCTGTGGCCTGCACTCGACCTGTTAATTTAATCTTTGTTGGGGGCATCAAGACCCCACAATTTAGATAACGGTATACAATAAACCCGCATGCCGCGACGGGACATAGTCGCCGACGCCGACGTTGTTCCGATTTGATTGAGTTACTAAACTATTACTGTTCTGTCTATACATTTTCCGTGATACCGGCCGTGCGTGTCGTGACTACTGAATAATTTCACGAAAAGTTGCCTGGTTTATGAGGTAAACGGTCGTAAATGGACGAATCAGTGTGTGTCGCGATTATATTGTTCATATGGGAATAGGTAGTGAATCTCTCGATGACTTTGATTAATAATGTTAGATTTTTAAACGTGAAATTACTCTTACTGTTTTAATAGGTGGATTAAACAGTATAAATAGTTGTACATCTTGCTTCTTACTAATAATAATATTATAAACGCGATAGTTTGTGAGGATGAATGGATGGATGTTTGTTACTCTTTCACGCAAAAACTACTGAACGGATTAGGATGAAATTTGGCAAGAACATAGTTCATAACCAGGATTAACACATAGGATACTTTTTATCCCGATATTTCCACGGGATCGAAACTAATGCGGGTAAAACCGCGGGGCGCTGCTAGGCACTAATAAACTTGTCTATTAAACATCACAATGATGTAGTAATAAACATAATTGCTTTTTCTTCCAACGAAACTTTCTCAGCTTCAAGATAAAATTGATATTCATTCAAGATAAAATTGTTCTCCATCTTTAATAGGATGTCACTCCATCAGCTCTCTATAATTAACGTTCCCCCTTAACATCTTCAAGCACTAAAAAATATGCTCAACTCTTTAATGTCGCCGTGTCTTGTTGATTGCTTTAGTTCCCTTTATTTTATTTTTATTACTTCACCCGTTCTCTTATAATTACGGACACAGTTATTCACAACTATAACATCCTTTATGCCTCTCAATAAGCGTTTGTAATCAAATAGACGCGAAATAGATCGCCCAAGTTAAACTAAAGTTACTCTGGTTAAACTGGTAACTAACCCTTTAGGAACTTATTTGTGTCTACAGGCAGGTTATGTCGCTGAATCTGCTCAGTTAACCTCATCAAAACGTTAGTTCGCTACTTCCATCCTCTAGTTTGTTACTAAACGCTACACAAGTTTGGGACTCTCGTACTACTTGTGAAAAATAAAGCTGGGATCCCGAGCACCTATATCGCAATTCATCACTATAAGAATCAACTGGCAACGCTCGCCGAATCTTGCCACCCTCCATAATAAGGCTTTCGGGATAACGTTAGGTAAAAAAGGAGATAAATGCCGAACATTTGTGAGTGAACCTTTCTTACCGGCTCTTCGGCAATGAGAAAGGAAATCAATATTTTCGGTAACAAAACACCCAATGGGAGGATTAATTAAAACGTTATATAATTAGTTTCGTTTATCCACGAAGCCTATCAAAAACAAACCCTCAACCATTTTGATGGCTGATAATATTGAGATATTGTTCTTGCCTTTGTGTTGCCATTATTGAGGGGATGGCACTCGATAACACGCGCTAGGGTTAGCGTCGGACCACGGGGAATATTTACCCACCGGATTTTCTAACAACACAATCATTATTTGCCACTAATAATATAATTTACCCTTTTTGCGGTAAAAGCTTCTTTGACGTCGTAATTTATAAACCAGAGAAAAGTTTGCACAAGATAGATTATATCACGTACTGAAAATACTGTTAACTATTCAGTTAGCGCATTTAGTTATTATTAGCAAGTCTGCTACTAGTCATTTATTCACAAGTTTGCTCTTCACAAATAACAACATTACTATTGTAACATTAAATAATATTCGCGATACATTGTTTATTAAATAGTTGCATGTTGTTTGATCAAATTGTCGGCATCGCAAACAGGCGTTTGTGTCAATACGTGGCTAATTAATGTAATGATTTAACTCAAAATGGATACATCTACATGTCTATTATCTGTTTGCGTTAATCTGTGTTTCTCTGTAGTGGAGTGTAAATATTGATCTGTAACATCTTAAGCGAATTATGGTAGACACTGGGTACAAATACAAGTAGGTGTGGTTATTTGGTCTTTGATAGTTTGAGTAGGGGTAATCAAACGAAATTTTCGGGTTTTAAATAGGTGTTTAATTACAAAGGTGTGTTGGTTGATAAAGTAGGTCTTTGTAACAGGAATTCTTTAAAATTTACAAAATAAAAACATAGTTTACATATGCCACAAACATACTTTGTAAAATGTTTTTATTTAAAAAAGTAGGTATAATTTACAATACGAATATGATACTCAAAAATAAATCATCATCGCAATTCCAGTCCACAACAAATAACTGAACAAAAACGATGTATCTCTAAAAAAAATAAAAACACTTAAAATTCCTCTTCAAAAAGAACTCCTTATTTCGGAGCCTAGGAAGCAAGAATATTATTTGACGTAGCGTCATCTGTTCGATACCTCATAATGATGTGACTCCGACGAGAACTCGTTACCATTACCGACGACTTTATCCCCTGCACATTTTTCATGTACCTTTTAAACCTTTAACACTGGGATTTTCTTTGTACAAGTGCTACTGATAGCTTTTTAAAATTATTTTACTGATATTCCTATCGTTCAAAGTAGATTTTAGCCCCGTATTGACTACATCTTACCAAAAATTTTATCGATATTAATAGGTATCACTCACGAAATGACCCGCTTGAATGCTTTTATTGAAACGTCAGCATTCCTTCAGGAGTTCAATAACATTGCGCTACTTAAGTTTCAACAAGACAACCTCTTAAAGTTAATAAAAGATAACAATGTTGGAACATAGTGAACAGATATGATCCAAACTTTAGTGCACGAAAAAGAATCAAAGTTATCGTTCATAAAACTAGAATATAAGTGCAGCTACATTTTTATATAATCCACTACTCATTTCGAACAAAATATCACTTTGAGTCTTAACACTGAAAGCATAAGTACGTACAAGATAATGTCACTGATTGTATGTATAAAGATTTATCGCTATCTCGTCACATTTCGGGATCTCTTTGTAGCGCACTATTAAAAGTTATAACGAGGCTGTTGCGAATAGACAGGCTAGGCTTTGTTATTGTGATTCACATGAAAAGACACGCTTTATACATTATTACATCACTAAGCATCCGAATTTAATCGTATTAACGGAATTGTCTCCTGAACGCTCCCGACTTGGGAGAATGACGTCGACCAGCTGCATTTTAAAGAACGTGCATTGAACGCAAAGCTTTGATCAATCATGCGAGGGAAAAGGTTTTTGTGGTGGTTGAATAGAACTCTCGTAGTGAGGCTGGAGTTATTTTGTCGCGTCTCCTCGATGAATGTCTGCCAGTGGTCGCCTCTGAAGGATTGCGCGTCCCCCGAAGAGGACCATTTAAATATCTTCCGAGTTCGACATAGCGGGCGCCGGTGACACGAAAAATATTTTTGATGGAATCGAATTCCCAAAATCCCTTTGTTGCGTGTGTGCTAAGTTTTTGTCTTTGAGATTTAAATCAGAGAAAAAATGGTTCTGGATGAAATAACCGGTTAAAAATGGATCAAATAGCAAATAAAGGAATTAAATTACAAAAAGAAGCAATGGTCGAAATCCTCTAACGAGTTTTGCCAACATTTACTAACAATCTTTAAACGCCTACTGGCCTGTTATTATTAAAACATACATTTTGCCTAATAGTTCCAACAAAGACATATCAAAGAATTCGTAGCAGAGAAAAACGGGTGTGGGGGAATAAGTCAACGTGAATTTGTACCAGAGCCTTTGCCGTCGGCGGCAGGCTTACCATGACACGGTTAAAGCCTTATTTTTGTGTCTGGCCTGCCCGCTTGTCAGCCTGTCGTCGCACAAAGCCATGTGAAAATATAGGATCAAAGTGTGCCGCGCCCTTGCATGCGATCGTAACGTGTAAACAACACGCTGTATTTCACTCGCGTGTCATTACGTTTTTTATTTGAACCTAACGTAGATCGCGTTCGCATTGAAAGCTTTTCACGTTGATATTGGGGTTTTTTGCAGTAGGTATTTAACTGACATTGTTCTAGCTTGTTGGGAAAACTTGTAGTGATTTTTATTGAAATAAACAAAGCCTGTTAGTAAAATGTAGTGCAGTAGAATACTGCAATAAACATTAGTCCGCGACACACATATTAATATATCAATTAATGTAAAGTGATGGCCTGAAACACGGGTTTGAATAAACCTAGTTCGGGTGGTTTGCTACATAACACTCTAATTCCGAATCATCATCACTTGCACCTGTAATAAAAGATATTTTAGTTACCTCTAGTTTATTTTTAGACACTATAATTTTATGGGAAATTTACTACTTTTGGCTAAATGCACACATTTTTTAAACGTTTTTATTAAATAAATTATTCTATGCTATTCCGAGTTTGTCCGATACTGAAAAAAAAACGCATCACTTATGTAACGAATTTATGAATGTTATCTAACTCTCTAAGTACTCAAAGTGTCGCTTCCACAATGCCGTTCGCCCCTATATAACGACGCAACAAAGTACCAAATTGTTCCCGGACGATACAAAATAAGTTTATGACCCCCCTTTGTTTGATGTGGTCAATGTTATCTGTTGGTCTTGGACACTCGAAGGTGGCTCACGCGTGTGTCAGATAACTCTCCTCTCCATTCCCCTATTACGTTTCATTGTTCGCGAAATTATGAGAGCGAAGGGCTGTTGTTTATACATACTTTTTCTACGTGACAATGAATGTTTTTACTTGCTGAAGGACGTCCTGAAATATGGGAATTAACACGTTTTGTGTGGATGTGTAAAGCGCATTTGAAGATTGTTAATCTAGATTCAATGTCCTTTGTTTTATCTAGATTAGAAAGGAAACTAGAGCCTATATGCTAAAGTAAATATAAGGTTAGAAGACCTCTCTAAATATTTTCAAACCTTGCATGACAGAATCTTGATCCCGTTATCCCGTCCATCCTCACCCATACCCTTAGCTTGCTTTGCTTTTATACTTACTTAAGTTTTAGAATAGTTATTTCTTAAGCTAACACACGACATATACCTTCGGCGTACACTTACCTATTATTTATAGGTAATATTTTTGCAGTCGGCATCGGCGCAGGCGGCGCTACAAGCAGCGCAAGCCATCTCCAACAGTGCCGGCGCCGCGCTCGTTGCCGGCGCGGGCGCAGCTCTACAGCCCGCGAATGGGGGCACGGAAATACAGGTAAGAATTAAATTATTTTTTTCTCATCATTGTCACCTAATTTTCTAAACATTTGCTTCTTCCATAGCTCAGACTCGACTCGTAGTCAATAATCGATTTAAATGGCAAAACCTTTAACTGCCAAGTAACTGCAGATTTTTTTTTTACATTAATACATAGAAAATCGAATGCCGCATTGTCAATGTGTTACAACTGTATTACGCAACAAACGTATCGCAATACATCACTAGGTATTCAAGTAAACCCTAAATTCATATTATTCATAAACGAATTCCCTAGCGTACCCAAAATAATTATCTCCTACAATAGTGTTTAAAACTATACATAATTAATTTCACCTGTATCCATTAATCATCTTACCTTTCCCGATACACGTAAGTATATAACATAACTTAAGTAATACATTGAAATTCCAATATGAGCTGTTGAAATTGAGCCGATTACAAAGACCTTAAATATTAAACTTGCACCACAAATTAGGTTCGGGTATTCTCTAGAGGTCCCAGACTAAGATGTAGACTGCAGGTAGCATGCAGAGAGACTGGTCTAAGACGTTCGACAGATTGTCGCCCGGAGGGTAGGGATCATGCAGTTGCATCGGTCAATAGGGTTCGAACGCAGTGGGTTAGATGGCGATTTTCTGAGGGAGTTTCATTTATTTACTTTACATATATTTATTTAATTTATTGAGGGGCCCGTGGCTAAATAATAACAGCCGCACAGGTCGATCGATTATGTTAAGCTACGCTTGTCGATGTTGGTCTGTGGATGGGTGACCATCTTTACATACCGTGACCCCTCCGTGCCTCGGAAAGCACGTTAAGCCGTTGGTCCCGACTGCCATTCGTGGATCTTTGACAGTCGTTACGGGTAGTCCGAAGCCCGAAAGTCTGACAACCAGTCTTACCAAGGGGTATTGTATTACCCAGTAATTCGGTTGTGGAGGTCAGATAGGCTGTCGCTCCATGTAAAGTACTGGTATTCAGCTGCATCCGGTTAGACTGGAAGCTGACCCCAACATACTCGTAGTTGGGAAAAGGCTGGGCAGATGATGACTTTACATTTATTTATTATTATTTATTTAAACTTTTTACACACATAAAAGGCACAGAGGCAGCATTCTCTACCAGTCAACCAAGGGCAAGAGACATGCTCTTCTTGAAACAGATTTTGCTGACATCTTTAGGCGCACTTCACAAAATCTAGAATCGAAATCATGAAAAATTTAGTAACCCATTAAAAACAAATATTACCAATGTCGATAGTTTATTCTTATTGGTCGTAACATAAAGTCCAAAGTTCCCTCGTGTACCACATCTTTATGTCTAATGCGATATCTAACTGACATCTCCAAGAAACATCCAACGGGTTTATAACAAACACACATTGGACAATATCGCGCCGCTCCTCAATGTGCCCCTACCTTTACCTCTATGCGAGTATCTTAGCTGGAGTCACAAAGTGTCTATGGGGAGTTTAATTATTGATAAGCTTTCCTCATAAGCACTAATTAATGCTTTTAACAGAAATAGATTATTATACTCTCTGTTCTTAATTACCGTGTAATTGATAGCTGAACTTCCTTTTGTGTTTTAATTAATTATCCAAACATTTCATCTAAGCAGGTACTTGGAAAAGGTTCTTTTGTGCTTATTTCTTGGTTTATACACGCGCCGACATAATTTTGAATTTTCCTTTTTAAAATCTTGGCTTACATTGGTACAACCACTAGTTTTGAGCGTCAAGTCGTTGGTTCGATTCCTCGGTTTGGCAGTGTTAATATATTATTACCCCTCTCTTGGAACGGGATGAAGCTAATGGAACTTATATTACTACCTGCAGCATATTTTAATGTACTAGTTTTGTTCACAGGGTGGACCCAACACAGTCCTGCGCGTGATTATAGAACACATGTTATACCCGATCGTGCTCGACGTGCTTTACTCCATTTTCCAACGGTACGGCAAGGTGCTCAAGATCGTCACATTCACTAAAAATAGTAAGTACACCCTTCTTTATTTCCATCACGCTCTTTGATATAAATGGCACACACGTACGCAGGGTTGAATTTACGGAATATAATTATGCATATGCATATTCGTAATGTTTGCGGAAGACAGTTACCTACATCTTCAGCGACGAACGCAATTTTGATGGATGAGCCCCAGGTACCTCGGCAACCGCGAGTGAGGAGTTGGCACCGAAAAAGGAGGGAGCGGAGGAACGAGGAAATATTACCGCACGCCTCACGCACCCTCAAACAATACCTCCCAGCCTCACACGCCACACCTCAGGAGCCTTCCGTTTGTTTTAACACAATTTTGAACAAAATCCACCAAATTAATTATGCAACCGCTCTGTAATTTGCTTCAAATATATTGTTTAATAAGCCTTTTGTCACAATCGCTTTGTGTCTATGGCAACCCAGGATTACAGCGGCTAAAACAACTATTATTGAATCGAAACGAAACGAGCTTTAAAATTAATTTCGGTCGGACGTGTTATAGTGATAGATTTACCAAACATAACACAGGGCCGAAATCCAAGGGCGCAATCCGTTTAAAATTTAAATCGTACCCTCATGCATATCCTAAATAAATCCGGCACACAGGAGGTAGGTAGGTGGGTACATATTTGATAAGCTCCCCTGAGCCGCGGGCTGCGTGCGGCGTGGCGGTACCGACTGCCGACATTACAGCTCACTCTTGGCTAATTACACATTACCTAGTCGAGAAACCTCAAATCAACTTTATTTAAAAACCCCGCTGGGCAACGCCCGCGGAATTATTTAGCCGAGCGCGAAAATTGCAAGCTAAAGCGGTTCTTGACGACTTCACTTAATTAAACTAATTTGATTCTATTTAATTAAAACATTGATGAGGTGAGAGACTTCAAACATTGCAAGACTGTGTAATACGAGTACAACAAAATTAACAAAGATAATTGATAAGTTGCTACGAGTTTCCGTAGCAAGGTAACTATGAGTTGGTTGACTTTACCTTGCTTCAAGTTTTGTCCACCTCACCTTTACTAATATCGTATATACTATAAACTAACATCGTAAATGAACCTTATACATATACTAATCGGGTGATAGATGCAGTTCTCTGAGTAGCGTAGAAGTCGACTAGCGTTGCACCGGCCTACGTGTGCTACGCAAAGCAAGTGCTACGCGACCGGTACACAATCCCCGTAGTGCTACGCTGCCTGTATACTGTACACAGTGGCCCACCAACATGAGCCAACGCAAAGTAACGCATACAGTATCAGCTACGTTTTGCAAACATTTGTTTACATGTCATGTAATTCGGAAAATTAATATAATTTCAGAACTTCTTCCATAAGGAAGAAGTTAAAAGGGAATCATATTAATTAGCCGAATTAGCTCAGAGAAATTTGTAATTAAAGCAATTGTATACATACACATAAGTTTAAATAATCTCTTTGATGAAAGCTATAAATCACAATCTTCAATTATGAAATATCTTTAGAGATCCGATTACCTACTGAAATTAATGATAGACGAATACTCATAGAGCAGTCAAATCGTAAAAAAGAATTTGAGTAATTAATTTTTATCGGTGCCTTGATTAATTAAGTCGATTCGGACGCCGTTTTAGCGTCAGTGATTAACATTTAATTTCTAATATCAAAACCATCTTTTTCATAAAATAAACAGGGTTTCAGTTCATTTTCTTCTTATTGAAGCTTTATTTTTACTTTGACCAATGAACTGTCAGAGAGAATTGTTATTATCACTACGGTTGGCAGATTAGTAATCGTAGTATCTAATGTTATTAGCAGATAAAAAGATATTGCTGCCTATAACTCTCTTAATCACAACCCACGAATGGATAGAAGTAGCCAATTCGCAAATATTGTCATTACCGGATTAATCTTACACCTCTTTATTACAAGTGTATTTGATAACGGTAGGCACTCGAAAGATTTACGCAGCATGTTCCTTCATCTTAAACCCTCTGAGAACAAAAAAACGAAAGAAAGTTAAGTAATAGTGAAATGTTGCCTGTATAGTGACTTGTCAAGTTTTATGGAGAAACAGTTGCAATTTTAAATCCGATCCGCCTCGTTTTATCGTCTATTAAGTTTTGTTTCATCCATGTATAAATAAAATAAAATAAGTTTATTTAACTACTTCAACTGAAGAAAATCTCTGCCTCATCAAAAAAATACAGGCACATCTGTATCTAAACGTTCAAACATGGACACAAGCCCTATTCAATACGTGTAAGGTAAACAACATTCCCATAAAAAAGCTATCAAACTCAAATCACAGCAATCTGCCGTTACAGTTAATCGGTTTTGTTCCGCAAAATCTCAATACGTACCAGGATCGCAGCGAGTATAAGCAGTTCAGTCTCATAACTTGTCGGTATCATGACATCAGTTCTCCTAATACAGCGTTTCCAATTTCCGAACGTCCACCTTCCAAGCGGCTGTTTGCTTTTTTACCACATTCATCATTGTCCAATTGTAAAAGCTTTTGTCTCCGGACAATTTCCCGGCACCTATTCTGCTTCTGAATATTCATAACGGCACCTGACTGGGGCGTTTGACTCTTATATGTACTGCAGTGATATTGTAAATAGCATCAGAATAGCTCCTATAACGTTCAGGGAAATGGAGATGTCGTTTGTTTTTTAGAGAGCAGTGGTTGCCCAATGGACTTACGAGTTGTAAGTCGTAGCTTTGAACCCAGACAGCCGCTTTACTTGGTGTTGATTATTTCATCATCACTGCTCTCAAAACGTCGTGAGGAAACCGGCATGTCCTAAAACCAAAAATTCGAAGACATGTGACATCTACCAATCTGTACTGGGCCCGCGTGGTGGATTACGGCCCACTGAGAGGAGGCCTGTGTCCCAACAGTGGGAACATTATAGGCTGATTATGTATATTTTTTGTAAGGCAAAAATAAATTAATATTCCTAATTCTGGTTATAAATAAGTTTACCTAGCTCTATCTAATCATATTAACTGGTCAGGAAAATAAAAAAATTTCCAATATAAAAAATAAAGTTGTCTTACCCTCGGTAAGCTCAACATTAATTAACTACACGTGTGCTCTAGAATCTATTAAAACCGTATCAAATAACTAGACGCAAACTGAAGTAGGTTGCATATCCGAAACGTATAAATCCTTATTTCAATTATCCTGTCTCGTAGGGGAGCAAATAAACCACATAGCTATATCGCTCTCATTTTCGTTTTGAATACCCTCTGTGTGTCACGCACCTGCCTAAACTTACCTACAAGTATATATTTTACCTGTTACACGATTTACATAAGACGTTTTTGTATTATTTATGCCGATGATATTCGTGCTTTTTTCTAAATCGCTTACATAATCGCTTTTGAATTCCTCCGAACGCTGCGAAGTTATAATGTGTGACATAACTTTTTCCCCTACAATCTCATACCCTGAATTATTCGTATAAGTCATCGCTTCAACAGATTAAAAATTGAAGGGGTTGTCAGCTATCCTTATCAACGTGAGCACACGGGAGTTTGAGTTTTCCGACATCGGAAATTTAATATTCCGCATTTATTTACGAGTATATTTACACATTCGCCGTCTACGTTTCGTAAAGCCACAATTTTCTTATAACATTCATCGCATAGAATTTGTTACCGAATTGTGATTCATGTTGTTTCATGCGTGTTACTTTCATGAGTTTCGAAGTTTGCCTGATGAATTTTCCCTTATGTTTATATCGCGTTAATATTGAATGCGGCGTAGAGAAAACGTTTATAATAGCGGTTCCGCTCTGTTGGCGCGTCGGCCACAGGCTGACGGGAGGTTACCATCAAACGCGCTCTTAATCCCGAAACAAATCTCAATGAAGAGCGCGGAGTCGCCGTAATCCTACACCGCCCCCCGGCCCCGACCCCTTGCCCCGCAACCTGCCCCGATTGGCTTTATTAAGGTGTAGCAGACCGCTACAATTATTATGCGTCCCCTGTTTGCGGTAGGTATCGCGTCTATGTCGTCGTTAGATTCCCTTAATTAAGGATTTGATTCGTCTACAGATATCATCATCTTTGCGGCGTCTTAGTTTTCGCTGAAACGCCGGGAGCTTATTTACATACCCCAATGAATACCGACGTGTCGGGTAGCAACTAATTCTGATGAGCAATTTTAAGGAACAACCTAAATGTGTTCTCGAATTGTAAGTGCACCAATGCTAACGACGTTGCTGTGCAAGTATTCAGCAATTTGCAAGTAATGTCTGAGTGTCGGAGGCGAAGGTTAGTTGAAAAGGCGCGTAAATTGCGAACGACGACGCATTCAGGCTTGACAGAGCTCGCTCATTTCAGGGGAGACGTCGAGATTTAAGATATCAAATTATACTGTAATCGGTCGGCCGGCGCACCGCCCTGCCCCACCGCTTAATATTAACATAGCGGAAGCAACCTCTTTGCTACACAGCGAAACGTGGATTACGAAATTTTAATTTTACCACAACTCCCATCTTGTTTTTGCGCAGACATTGACGTTTAAATATTCCATAAAGTAATTGCGCATTCGAGTTGAATTTTTAATGAAACATAATGAAGCGGCGCGTACGCTACGGATTGATTGAGATTTGAATTTCTTGCGCGCAATCGGAGCCGCAAGCAACGTTATTGAATTAGCGCTTGAATATTTCAGCTTGGATAAATAAAACAAAGCAAAGGGGACAATTATTTTGCCAAACTTCCATTTTGATTATTGCCTAAAGTGCATAAAACTTTTTGTGTCAACAGCAGCTTGTGAATGGGTTTAATTTATATTAATATTAAACATTTGTAATGGAGAATTTACTGAAATTTTCTCATAACTGCTACGTAAAGTTCAACTCTACTGCGCTCTGTTTTGCATAGCTAGTTTTTATCTATATTTTCATATTCAAGGCAAGTGCTGGTAAGAATTACTACAAAAACGTAATGATGCAGGTACTTACTGTCTACAAAGACTCATTACACAAGACAGACCATTTTTGTAAGAAAATCAATCCTACTCTGCTAATTAAAGCTAATTTCGCAACAAAAGTACAATATCAAAAGAACGTAGTATGTAGCAAAATATCTCGATAACACAGGTAACAGCCCTGCGGCTAAATTGTAACATGCCTGTGTATCGTACCGAAGATAACAAATAAATAAAAAATATCATAACATATTTGGAATAAGCAAAATCTCTTACATCGTACTCCTTTGTTTACGTAGGGTTTTGTTTAGGCCCCTCGCCCACGGCGACTTTTTGCAGCGATGCTGTCGCAAGTTTTGTAAACGCGCTTCTGCAACGCCACTATCGTGCGTTAGTCGCGTTTGCAACGTGCGACAGAAACGATGCAAACGCGCGGCTGAATCGATACACCGATGCATCGATGCTTTCTTTAGTAAATGGGTGTATCCAATATATTTTACGCTGCTTACGTCACGCACGCTTCGGCTGGTTACGTTTACGTAAAAGCAGCACCTAATACAACGTAACCAATGTTATCTCGACTGAGTCCATCTTGCAACTGTAGCGTTCACAGGGGGCGCTTTCACATTTCTGTGTCGATGCTGAATCGCGTTTGCATCGCGACTGAAGCGTGACAGCATCGCGATAGTAGCGATACAGAATCTGGGCGAAGATACACAGCCAGCGTCAGCATTGCGGCTGTATCGATACACATGCGCGACAGCATCGTTATTGCATCGCTACAAAAAGTTGCCGTGGGCGATGCCTCTTAGGGATACTCAGACGTTTTGCTTACAAGTTAGAGATATTTAATTACATCACGCTTTTAGCCTTCAATACCAATTCAATGCTACGAGGGTATAAGATGTATAATTAGAAAAGTCTAAAACGAGTTCCTTTTTAAAGAAACTCTTTAATTTTTATTCATTATCATCGTGAGTTGCATCAACTATCTATAAAGATATTATAGACCTCTAGAAACCAACTATCATTATTATTTTTATATTAGTAGGTATACAATTCCAAATGATGAGTTTTAAACCTACAACGACAGACATTTTATTCCTCAAAACAGCATACCTAATCTCTGCCAAGATCGGCTTTCCGATTCAGTCCTTATTATAAAAATTCCGTAGTAATATACCTGAAGTGAAAACATTTTTCAGAATACCAAATAAACCTGAGCTACATTTTTCCTTTGTTTTCATGAACTCGATGCATACGAAGTAACTATTACATTCAAGTGGCCGTCTTCATTGTCCCCATAAAAAGTTTTTACTTATTCACTGTGTAATTACATAAAAACTCCAATTTGCGGTAAGCCTTTTATGCATTCCATTTTAACGTTCCCAAATGGGCCAAAGAAAATATGGGGCCTTAAAGAGCATTTAACTATGTATGAAGGAGACACCGCGTTATTTTTAATTTACGCCGACGTTTCCTACCTTGAGTGGTTCTACGTTCTATATTTTATGGGTGCAGGCAAATTGTTAAGGTACAAGAGAGGTCCAATAGCAAATTTTGTTGCCCGATGTTTTGTATGTTGTTATAAACTTCATATTTTATACAATCTAATCTCTTAAAGGTTTTCCTTACTTGCAAGTTTTGGATTTTAAAAAGCAAGCCTTGGGCAAACCGGGTTTATAGGTGGCTGTGCTGCCTCCCTGTTGTCCCGTTATCCTTTAGGCTACGCTTCTGATACCCACGGGATGATTTGGGGTTGTCTGGTTTAATAGACAGAGCAAAAAAGTTTTATTCGGTCGATTTTTCGAAATAAATCTCATCAAAGAATATATATATAAAAGTTATCAGTATCCAAAATTACTTATTACTCTATCAACTTTCTAAGTAAATATATCTAACACTTATATCCAAGTTTTTTCTCTAGTAGATACTAATATATACATTTACAAAAAAAAAGTCAGCTTTGAGGTCTTTCATAACAACTAAGCAACCTCAAAATAACGACATAACAGTGCCTTAACCGAGCGAGAGTCCGTGTCACACCGTCTAATGGTACGTAATGTGGCCAACGCAGGTGCTACCTACGAACGATGTTTCCTAAAAATGTGAATTTATGGTCTCGCCCAGCGGACGGCAATGATCGCCCGGCTCATGCCTTAAATTAGGGGGTTTAACGCTTATCCTCGCACTAAATATACTCCACCAACTATATTACTTGTGGGACCATTCCAGTTGAATGTGCTCCTGTTTCTCCGTTGTTTACGCACTTATTTTTGTGATTTTTGCTCATTGATTACCTCTGAGAATACCGCAGTACACGTGTAACCATGTGTTATTTACAATAGTCTTGTAATAAGGCTGTTTTACACGCTACCACATCAAAGTTTCATAAGGTGAACGAATAAAACAACGCTACAGACGCAATGAATTCCTGGTTTCGGTGTTTATGACGAAAGTAAATAGGCATGAAACTTGTTTAGTTGAATATTCGGTAAAGTATTGATGATAAAATAGCTTTGGTGCACCTGGGACTAGCTCGGAGAGAGTTCGTGGATCGCGGGTGGCCCACGTCGGGCGCATTTCACCTTGTTTGAACGTTCTTGTGAACAAGATATTGCCTGTCAGGAATTCCGTGAGACATCCAACACTCGAGTACTCTAGAGAAAATTGTTTTACGACTACGAAATTTTTTATATTTTATAAAACCCACATGTTGCTTAACTATTGGTGTGCTTTGAGTGACTTGTTTGATGAGTAATGTGTTGAACAAACTAAACTAATGTAGATCACAAGGATTTTATACGGTTTCTCAGCTATGATGATTATGTTTATAAAACTACGTAGTATTTTAGTAAGATCTGTAAAATCCACCTTAATTATTCAACATCATAAGAAATATTTAAATATCACAAATACTGCTACTAATATTACGTACTTAATACTACCTCTGTACATTTTAATTAAGGATCTGAAAACATCGAGTAAATCTTTATTTCGTTTTCTTCAAATAAAGATCAACAAGCTTTGCAGTTTCTTTTTCCAACACTCCAGTTCTCATTAGTCCTAATCCGAAGTCTATTTTGTTTACAGATTCATTCCAAGCCCTCATTCAGTATCCAGACACGGTATCGGCGCAAACGGCAAAAACAGTAAGTAAAAGACTTCTTTGTTTTTATTTAACTGTTTGTAAAGTAAAGCCATAAAACAAAGTTCCTATTGCCGCACGTTTCATTCACTTTAATGACTCTCGAACTATCTCGCAATGAAGTGACTCGTCGGTCTTTACTTCACTTGAACTACGTCGACGCAGAACTATGACATATCACACACATTTCGGGAATATAACAAATGACAAACTATAAAAACACGCCAGTTACAACATTGTTCGTGTAACATTTTATCATCTAAATAATAATCAACTTTGAACATCGAATGAAAAAAATTGTGGGAAATCTATTCAGTTCATTTGGAGTGTGGACGCCCTCAAAACATTAAACTTTCGTGTACGTTCGTCGGCAGCTTACCTACAACAAAGCTTTAACAACAACAGAACGTTTATGTGCATTTAATAACAATAATATCGAGAAACAACATGGCAGCCGCGAGTCCACGACAATAGTCGGCGCCCGACTCGGGGAGTGGGACATCATTTTTCTCGGCTCAACTTTTCCCATTCGCTATTCATTTGCGTTAGAAGTTGGGCGTACTGCCGCCTACTGCAGCGACTGTTTTAACTTTATTTCTGATGCAGCGTTCAGGGCAAATTAAATTTCGTTTTGCGGCTTCCGCAAACTCGCTTTACGAGTATAATTATCGAGTTTTTGTTTTTTTTCGTTGCCATACGGTTATGAATCGCTGAACGTAACTTTGTTTCCGACTGATGGCGACTGGGAGTTTCGCTTTTTGATTTTTATCATTAGAACGCAACGATTCGTGCAAAAGTATCTTTTGTAATATTCAGAAGTTTCATGTATACCAACGAAACAATACGTAACAAGGATAATAACAGCACAAAAGATAATTTTAATATGCTTGTTACTCCATTCATTTACCGAATTTGTCTGTAATACCTCGCGGCATAGGTAAAATTCGCTAATGAATTCTACAATAGCGAGTCGACTATCCGTCCTAATTAGTCGCTCTTTACGCCCAATTCCTGTGGAGCTTAATACGATTGGTACAAGCTCCAAACTGGTAGCGCGTTGCAATTGAAAGATACAGGTATATATTTAAGAGTGTGCACTGCGTTCAGCTTATGACTTAACGTTAGAAATTAATGTTGGGTAACTGAGAAACCCCTCCTAAAATTGAGATATCACCGGCAGAGCAGAGTGGTGAAAACTTAGCAACGCTAAGTCCCATCAACTGTGTCGTGATTGGAGTCGAGCATAGGACAGTGTTGGCGCCGACTAGTGCAGCCGGATCAAATGCGGCTTTATTTTTAGCTGTAATAACCGCGGATTTAGTGAAACTACCATTTGGTATTATGAATAAAATAGATTTTAGTCTTTTGCGGGTTACATTATGCTTTTATGTTTCAAATGTTTCGTCTGACTGTGTTGTTTGTTGTTCTGTTACGTCTGAGTTTATCATGCCACATCATTGTAAATAACTGCAAATTGCATACCTGTATTGAATAAATTAATTATAAAAATAAAGAACAGACTTAAGTACATACAACCAATTATTTACTTCTGAATAAAATAAAGTTTACACACAAAACCGATCAAAACCTAAAGACCATTCCATCAAAATTGAACCGCACTTTAACACGTAATTGAAATGAGTATAGCATACTTTAATCCCAGTATCAGCGCAATAACATTGGTTTAGTTGGTACTTTAGTTCTTGCAGTGGTCGCGACAGCACTAAGTCTGCTCTCGTTAACGGATCTAAGGTCGTAACTCGCGACTCCGTAACTCCGATGCGACCTAACGAGCATACAATGTCGGCTACTACATCTATTTTTATTGCCCCTCCTGTTTATTGCAATGCTACATGCAATCGGCATGTTCTTGTTAATCATTGTTCATTTTATTGGGGTATAATTCTTTTTCGTTTTCTGGGCAGTGAAAGTTTTATCGTGTGCTGTTTGTTTCGTGTAAGCCGCCAATTACTTATCTTCTTCTATACTTATAATAAATCTGTAGAGAGGTCAATTCTGTACATGATATATATTTTCAAAATAACTATCAGGGGGTAATAAGTGATCGATACTGATGCCAAAAATGCAATCAGTAAAATTTTTGTCTGTCTGTCTGTCTGTCTGTCTGTATGTTCCTTATAGAAACAAAAACTACTCGACGGATTTTAACGAAACTTGGTACAATTATTCTTCATACTCCTGGGGAGGTTATAGTATACTTTTCATCACGCTATAGGAGCAGAGCAGTGAAAGGAAATGTTGGGAAAACGGGAGAAGTTGCTCCATTTTTTAAGCTTCCGTCGCGTGTGCAGCCTTAATGGTTAAAGCTACATAGAAATCATTTATGACGGAAATGTTCTACATAAAATTATCTAAAAAATATCCTACTACAGCATATGTCTATCTTTTATGGTTGACTCACAATAACACGTGTAACTCCCGATAGTTTAGCAGTTCGGAGCTTTCTGATTATATTTGTTTACTCTTACGTTTATAATACTCTCACTCATCCCTAATTAAAAGAAGTTAATATTATTACCTATTCAATAAAAAAAGAATCATAGTAATCGGTATAGAAACACCAAACTTATACATGAAATACGCTAATAAGCCATCGCGCCGTCGCGCGTGAATACTGAATCATGCCATAAGGATTATTTTTGTGTAACGGTTGCCGCGCTCGACGCGGATCGCGGCGGTAGGGTAAGGGAGGTCCGAGCGCGAGCTTCATTCAATATTTGGCTGTTGATGCGTTCAGAGCGTTCGACCTTATTGACAGACGATAATTGATATTAACAAACCGTGCTTATCAGCGCGACTTTTAGTCTTTAAATAGTTTATTTGAATTTATTTTGTTGTTTTTTATAAAATAGGTATTAGTTGTTGTGTTATTAGACCGACACAGAACCCAAAAATGTGATTTAAAAAAAATTCTGTCTGTCTGTCTGTTTGTTCAGGCATCACGCAAAAACTACCGGTTCGATTACGATGACACTTGGTATAATTATTCTTTAATATCCTGGGCACCACACTGGGTACTTTTTATCCCGGAAAAAATATACAATAAAAAACAAACTTAATTTTGCGGTTCGATCCCTAGACCCGATTACTGTACCAACCGCAAATAATAAGTTTGTCGTAGTACACGACGAAGATAATAATAATAGGCGAGCGTTCGTTCATATTAGCATTCTATAAATTGTATGTTTTAACTGCTACTTGCAATTCCAAAACGTGCTTTTCAGTGCGACCTTTTTATTCCTTTTAGTTTTTACTAAGTACAGTTTAAGGTAGACTTATTTAGGTTTATTTTTATAAGTCGTTTTTATAAGTAAGTATAGATTTTAATTTTAAAGTATGGGTAGTATATTTGATAGTGTACGTAGTGACCGTAGGTTATTTTATAAAACTGTTAGGTAGGATTAGTCATTCGTATAGATATTAGTTTTTAGGGATTTTGCTTATTTATTGAGTTTAGATTAGTTCATCATCTGCCTCATCTGCCTAGCCTTTTCCCAACTATGTTGGGGTTGGCTTCCAGTCTAACCGGATGCAGCTGAATACCAGTATTTTACATGGAGCGACTGCCTATCTGACCTCCACAACCCAGTTACTGGGTAATACGATACCCCTTGGTAAGACTGGTTGTCAGACTTTCGGGCTTCTGACTACCCGTAACGACTGTCAAAGATCCACGAATGACAGCCGGGACCAACGGCTTAACGTGCTTTCCGAGGCACGGAGGGGTCTCCATATGTAAAGATGGTCACCCATCCACAGACCAACCGCGGCAAGCGTAGCTTAACCTGATCGATCGACCTGTGCGGCTGTTATTATTTAGCCACGTATCATCAGAAATAGGTTTATTTAGGTAGGTAGGTATTTTATTTTCTGTTATTGAGTTTTTTTTTTATTAGGTAGGTACTTAGGTTTACTTTTATAATCTAATATAAAATTCAAAGTCCTGTGATCCTGTCTGACTGATTATATCAATGCACAGCCTAAACCGCTGGTCATAGAGACATAAAATTTGGAGTTGAGTGTGTTCTTTGTGAAGTGTATATAGGTATCCACTAAGAAAGGGTTTTTTGAAATTCCACTCCTAAGAGGGTGAAATTTCACGCGGACGAAGTCGCGGGCAGAAGCTAGTTAAGTAATAAATTAAACACACTTGGGTATTCGTATCGCGAACTACAAAAACAAAATACATTTCAAAATATTTAAGGTTGTGGTGCAGACATCCTTTTATCCTTAAATCTTAGCTACTCGGACCGACCTAATCCTCAAACACACTACACACAGAATTAGTTACACAGCACCTTTACAAACCGAACGTTCTCCGGGAGCAGTCCCTTGTAGGCACTCGTTTCGGACTCGGTTTTTTCTCGAAATGGAATTAAAACGTCCCGCGAGGTAAGTGGCAGCACAAGTAAGAGGTACAAAGTGAAGTGAAGCCGGATAGTACTCCAGCCACAAAGGGTACAGTCGGATGTTAGCAGCACTGAAATCTCCCGATCCCGCCTCTATGATCCTTGACATAAATCTCTAACCTCGCCATCAAATCTTTTCAGAAGGCGGCTTATGCGCCCAGACACGAAATGCACGCTCTTAATGCGCTCGACTACATGTACTTACATGTAAATGTATATAAATAGCCGTGCAGCTCTTTGGTCAACCGACCAAATGTACGGTTGAGTTTGTGGAAGTGCTCTGAGGATGTCACTAACTGCAAGATAGTTTTTAATGAAAATGTCAACCATTTTTTTCATTGAAAGAGGATCAAACATTTTAAAAGCATGAACAACAGTCGTCAATCATATTCATTACACGTCATAAATTCAAAACGCGATATTACGCACAAACAGAGTAATCCTAGAGGAGCACTACTCGCTACTCTCTAGTGAGACAGTCATTAGTGTAGTGGTTGTATTGTGGGCCGTTAATCAGAACCTTGGCCGCTCCATCAGTAAGTTATGATTGATAACAATGTGATTCATGCGGCCCTCCGGCCTGCTACTCCCGCCTCATCCATAACGTAGCCGACGCTGTCACAGACAATCCATATTAACAGTCCGAGGTGCGTCCTCATCTATTGTTTATATCGCACACGATTTTTCATCACGCACCCCAATATAAATATTATTATGCACACCCCGATTACATCATGTTACATCCATATTTTTTCATTATACCTGAATATAGCCATTTCTGAATCGTTTGACCCGTAACGTAGCACGAATAAATAAAATATGAATCATTTCCAATATCATAAATAATTGTCAAATTCATACAGCGCAGTCTATTTGCATGAATTATTGTGATAAAAAGTAATACGTGTCAGGAACAGCCGTTCGTATTTTTCATATAAGTAAACGAGGCAAAGTTGACAAGACTTCGTCTCCAAGGTTCAATAAGGCGAAATCCGAGATACCGTTTATGAACTCAAGGTGCGGGCTTTGTTTACATGTTAAAATTGCACTTTGCACTGCGGCAACGTCTAACCGGTGTCTTTGTGTCAACAGTGGGACGTGTTCAAACAATGTAACCGTCAAAAATGTTATATCTTCGCCTTGAGCGAGTCTGTAATACTTGCGCCAAACGGTCGGATCTAGTGCAGTAAAACTATCTACTGAAAGAGATCAAAGCACCATCTAAGGAAATTTCATTCGCTGCCTCGCAGAACTTTGCTTGATTTGAAATATTGCTATTGACATCACAAAATACATTGTACCAAAGTTCGAAACTACATATAGAGTCTTATTTGCTCTGTGCTAGTGACGGTCAAACTTCATAGAAATTTCACAGCGGCCAACAAACAGTTCGTCGTTCACCTGCACCGAGGTCCGAGTCCCGTTTAAAATTGCACGTGCCGTCGCCCACCCCTGTTTGGGTTCCTACAGACTGTGTCAACACCGCTTGAGCAGCACTCTGCATCACCTAGTTACGTGTCAAACATTGTTTAGCAGTTGTTTTGCTAGTGTTCTGTGGCTGGTTTGCTTACCGTAATCAAGAGTCGGCTGACAATCAAGCGTCAAACACGACAAGTTTTAAACTTTCGACACTCGCATGGTTTACTCGGCCACTTCACAATAGACTGCCTCTAGGCTGTATTACACGCTCATACTACATGAATATAGGTAAAACAATGCCATTATGTTTCATGAACAATATATTGTTCATGGACAAAACTGATTCACGCCTTACCCCCGCGGCTAAAGTGGTGGGAGTTCATTATTCATTATGTCATAATGTACATACATTTAGCACCAATTTAGTTTCGTTTTCAAAGCAAACTGGAACGGTGTGTTAAGTGGGCGCGGTTGTTGAGCTATCGTCACTCGATTTTCGTTCGTCACTATCAGTCAACTACAATTAGGGGTAACCGCGAGTATTAATTACATTGTCTAATGGAGCGAACACGGTTTGTTCGGTGACGCGTCCCCAAATGTGTACCTACGTACCGTAATTAGGTTAGAGCCACTATCAAAACTTAATTTATTATTTCCCCTTTTACTGAAGTCCGCTTTTCGCAGTAAATTTTCCGGAGTTTTCGCATGAATCAGGTGTACCTTATATGTTTATGGGTAGTTTGCTACAAGCTGTAGTTCAGTACAAATACTTGATTTGTTATTTACTTTAATAATTAAAATCATAACACTTTACAATAAATTTAATATCGGATGCGTTTTCGACACGGAATTAAAACAGTTTTAATTTTTTATTCGAACAAACCAAAAAGAAATTACTCAAAGTGCCATTCGTCACAGTGCAATCTCATTTTGTGCCGATTAAAATTTTTAAATGCTTTTCCAATAGCAAAAGCGAAGTGATTAAAATGATCAATTTTGCAGTCGTTTTGTTTGTTGGTTTATTTTTATTAATAGTTAAAAGCTTGTACGTCATTGTGTACGTTTTTAAGTGCATCGCCGGGGTCGTCCGTGAGCCGTCCCGATAAGTGATCCTTTATTCGTAGCTAATCGAGCGGATGTCTACCCGTCCAAAACAACATTGTTTAATGAACCAACCCAACTATTCTAAATTAAAACGTTACACTCAATACATTATTTATTTCGCTATCAACACAAATCGAGCACAATTCAAAGCCTGTCACTTGATAAAAACGATGCGCCCAAAATGTTTTCATTATAATGTCTCTGACGTCATCTGCGGACAAAAACCAAATGCATTCCGGCGCTAGCGTAATCCTTGCACCGGCAACAGAAGCACTCTGAGCTATGTGGGCTCTTATAAATATTAAACGCGGCGAGCTCGGGACCCCAACAAAAACGTTTATCTGGTCTCCGTGGAAAAACCGCCAGAATTAGCGGGGGGGGTGGATTAAGGCGGACCGCATTTAATCCTTCACTAAGAAGGCTTTGCTTAAACGAGTTCTAACGAGCTAAAGATAAAACAATTACCGGGTACGTGATTAAGAGATACGGAAGACACTTGTTACGTCTTACGTTGACTCCGACGACACCGGAGCAGCGAACCTTGTCCGTCTGCTCGAAACGCTCAAACTTAACTTCTTGCCCCAGAAAATATAAGTGAAAAATTCTAATTTATTATCAGTGTTTGTCAAATCCAATAAATCGACTGAACGGAAATTCGTTCACCCTATTACGCAGTAAAAGATTCCAATATAAAATCGGGCGTGACGTTTGTCGTTTTATCACCTTGTCACTCTTCCTAATATTTTTTTACCTCAATTACGACTCCCTCCGCGAGCGCAAATAACCATTTCAGAAGATTAAAATGAAATTCACGAGAATATTGATACTGAGCGAGGGTGGATCGGCCGGGTGTTATAAACTGAACAGAACATTTTCTTTCATAGTTTGAATACCGGATTTTTACAGCAGTCCGGTGCTAAATGTTACGGAATAACTTTGCTCGCCGGTGGATCTCATAAAGTCATAACTAAAATGAAATATTAGTCTCGGAGGGAGCTGACCTACAGACTATAGTCACTCGAGATAAGATAACGGAGCAACTTAGCAGAAATATCATGGAATTAATTGCCGTGAAATGTGTAAACGATGGCTACGAGTCCTTATTGCTAAGCTAGAAAAATAAATTAGGAATATTCATAGAAACACAGTATTCAATGACATGCCCCTTACTAATAAACGTAATATATCAAATGAATAGTTATACACCGATTTCTCTCTTTCAGTCGTCAGTAATTTGACTTTCGAAAGAAGAAGACAAAGCGTTGTGTAACTATACAGAGGCTTTACAACGTTTATTAGTAAGGGGGTTAATGTTACGCAGTTCCTTTCGTAAAATAAACACAATCTTTTCTAAATAACATTGAGATTTTTAGATTAAAATAAGACTTCTTAAAGTAAAGACCGAGTTAAATTCAAAAGTGCCTCCGAAAAAGCTTATAAAAAGTAAGAAATTAATCTGCAATTCAAAATTCTTCTTGCCCTCTTATTCTTTTTCGTCTCATTCTTTTCTTTGGCAAATCCACGACAAACGTTCAGCTGAGATACCTTCGTTAAAGGTCTAATTGTGAATATAACAGTTTATTTCTACTTATCCTTAAGAGGCACTTTATTAAAATGTTAGGTTAGGTAAGGTTTATTGTTGGGTTCGGTCTCAATAGTGAATAATATGAAGCAAAGTAATCTGAGGAATGGATATCTATACTAGTAATAAAGCTGAAAAGTTTGTTTGTTTGTTTGAAAGCGCTAATCCCTATTACTACCAGTCGGATTAGAAAAATTGTTCTTGCTTTTGATACCCCAATTCTTGAGCAAGACCGCAAGGCTCTTAGAAACCAGGCTTTTTGCTCGGTTTTTAATCGGAAAAAATAAGAAAAAAAAGCTAAGCGAAAACGAAGTAACAGGGCGGTCAGACGATGCGATGCGACGGGATGGGTCGGGGAAACAAGCACGCGGACGAATTTGCAGGCAGAAACTAGATATGTATACACATAAAAGTATCTTCCAAACAACACTGTAAACCATTATGTTTTTTCAATCCTTTTTTTTTACCTTACTTGTGGATACTGAGAATTCTAACCCCTAGTTCCACAATTTTCTCGTGCAAGTTAATAAATGAAAATATGTCGCACAATTTTCTATAAGTACATATATTCAGAACAATATCTACCACCATTTTAGATAAACCTTCATTTCCGTGATTTTTAAATCCCTGATTTAGTGATAATCTGGTCGTTGGGATTGCTATCCCATTGAAAAGGTTTCATATCAATTAAGATTATCGCTTTCTGGATTTTTCTCAAACAAACAAAAGATCTCTATGAATTCTAGATATTCCCCACTTGAGACACGAGTTGTTTGTTTTTATCAGCGTTATCCCATAATTTTTGGTATAACGAATGCAAATTGCTGAAAATGAAACAATATTGGAATCACAGATTATGTTCTCATTTGACTTTTAAAATGTCACTTGACAATGGCTATGTATTAAATGGATGTATATTAGAATTGTAAATTAATTACTCTTTACGTTCTCCTGCCGCAGTACATTTGGCATTCAAAATCGAATTGGGGCCCGCGAGGCTCTACAAAACTAATTACGTATCGAAGCTATCTTCTTCCACGCTTTCTTACGTGCCTTTCACATTTCCATATAAGTTGAGCTTTAAACGAGCCAATCTATTCACGTCTACACATCAGGGGGTCGCATTTGCATATAGAACAGAAATTTATTAAATCTACAGCCAATATCCCACGTTCCGACATCGAACTTTTGCTTCTTCGACGACTCCCCTGATATTTTTATTGCATTGTAAAACTGTTGTTATGAGCCGTACCTATTAAAGTA
The DNA here is from genome assembly GCA_963669345.1 of Gortyna flavago. Taxonomy (NCBI): domain Eukaryota; kingdom Metazoa; phylum Arthropoda; class Insecta; order Lepidoptera; family Noctuidae; genus Gortyna; species Gortyna flavago. The sequence continues at coordinate 13,193,355 of OY770131.1, read as the reverse complement.
TCTACTTGATTTATTTCTTCTGCAGCCCTTCATATTTTTTTATTCCCAACCTTCTTGTTTAAAAATAACTGAAAAAGACAATGGTAACGGCAATAATTAACGATGGCTACTAGCACAATCATTTACGTTACTGAGGCATTAAAAGCCCAAAACATTTTTATTCAGCTAATGGAGTCCGTCGTAAAAATGTCATAATTCATTTGACAGATGACGGTTTACAAAGGAACTCCAATTTACTCCACAAGAATTAAGTAATTCAGGCTTTTAATTTTTATCCTCTGATAAACTTTCTCTCGGCAAGCTCCTTACATATTTTAGTAGCGTTACTTTACAACAATTTCGGCACGTGCCATTTTTGGAATATGAAATAAGTTACACTAGCAATATAAATTTATTCTAATACTGTCTTACGACACAGCTATCTAACCCTGTTTTGTATAAACTGAAATGCTAACAAAACCTTTTAAAGCCCCATTGAAACGAACACTAAGTTAATTCTACGAAACCGTTTTATTAATTTGGCAAATTGTTAAGTTTCATTTAACATTCGTCCCGAAAGACGAAAATCTACTGTTTCAATTGAAAAAGTAACTTTCAAGAGCCATGGAGTATTACAATACCTCTTACACCAGCGATTATACTTTTTCGACTCAATTCTGTTAACTTGAAAACAAATAATAAACAGAAAACGTTGAGTGCTCTTTGCATAATTCTATGCCATTTGTAAAAATAAATTATGCCAGACGATTGCTCTGAGTACGCGATCATTAATATGACTATACTGTTATTTTATAGCATTAGTGAAAATAAAACGTGTTGCATTCTGGTTTCATTATAAAAATATTATGTACACGCCGGTCGCGCCGACAAGCTTTATGCTTGCAGGAATGGGTTGAGTGCTGTTGCATTTTAATTAATTCTCTTTTCTATCGCGATGTGGTGTTATCAGCCTCCCGCAGGCGTCGCGGCCAAACAAATAGCTGTTGCTCTCGCTACGTAACAATTTTGACACGGCCATAATGCGAGTTTTTCTTCTTTGTTACGGGTAGTGTATCGATTCACTTTTTTATCTCGTGCTAAAAGGAATTTTGCTTTTTTGGCCTTCCGATTGGTACTTCCAATCCAAATTATAAAATTAATAAAAAAAAAGTACCCAGGTTTACCGGATGCCTTTTCTTTTAACTTGATCGTATTAAAAAGTTAAATTGGGGGCGATTCATTTTATATTACCTACTAATAAAAATCGTCACATCCTTATTATCACTCAAATAAACGAGGACCCTCAAAAGAAGTGAAACTTTTTCGACTTATAATATGTTTTTGATGAGATTTATAATTCGTTCTGTTTTCGTGTCAAACGAGAAAAGTTATTTCAATAATCGTAACTTTTTGTATTTATTTTTAGGCTTTAGATGGGCAGAATATTTACAACGGTTGCTGCACACTGCGCATCGACTACTCGAAGATGACGTGTCTGAATGTGAAGTATAACAACGACAAATCTCGGGACTACACGAACCCGACGCTGCCGTCGGGCGATGGCGACGCGCACCAGCTGTTGACCAGTGAGTTGATGCCACTGCGGGCACGCCTCGCCCTGGCCCTCGCATCCAGGATGAGTTAGTCCTCACTACTCTGCGCACCTGGAAGCTTTCTCACCGCGCTGCAACTTTCACACATGTATCGTAGACTCTTGTGTCCTGCATCCAACGATACCCACTCAATGGGGCAGATGATTGGTCCAACTCACCTTTTTTTTAAGCAATTAATCATCTAAAATGCCAAGTTTTTTAGCGCGCTCCCGGTAATCTACGTCTGCCCCATTTTACACTTGGCTATTGGACTTGACTTCGATCGCTCTTGCACCTTTTTATTTAGGTAGTTTACTGGTTTTCTTATCTCAAAAAGTATTTTCATGTTAAATCTTCAAGCTCAGGTATGCTCATTGCGTTAGAACTCTCAGAACATTTGTCCCTAGCAATAGCATAAATCTTAAATGCCTGAGAAATATGCTTTGTTCCCTGTGTAGCCTGATAGGTCCCTATATTTTATTCATTTTCACTGTTTTTGATGTTTTTGTTTAAAGGCGCCTTTGCCGTTCTTTCTTTATGTTGCAAATTACAGCGATTTTGTATTCTTGACTGTAAAAGCGTATGTTTCTGTTGCGTCAATACATGTACGTATGAAGTTACAGTAATAAATCTTCAATAACGCTTCCAAATTACATTTGCTATTCCACGTTAGCTCTTTTCTTGTTTATTATTCATATTTCAATGGTAAATATTCCCGCGGTGACTAATAACTCGTCATAAATCCGTATTGCACCGTAGAGGGTTGTAATATGTGTGGATCATTCCGCCATTGTGAATGTTCTGCTTTTATTATAATTATGTTCTTTGTCTGATTTGTTTATATCATAAAAGCTTCCCAATTTACGCGTTATTGTATTGACAATATCATCTAAGTACATTACTTTAACAAATTAGAATTTTGTTCACATCAGTTTCATGTGTAGTTTCGAGCGTTTTTTTTTTATTTGGGTTAAGTTAGGACTTAAAAAAACATTATGAAATGTTTATTACTTGAACATTTTTTTAGGCAGGACTTCTTTATTGTTCTTCCTTTTTTCCTTTGATTATTTTACTCAAATTAATCACTAAGCAGCATTGTAACACGTGTCGTATCATCCCAGGTGGCGGTGTGCTGGCCCCTCAGTTCCTGGGCCTGGGCTCGGGCCTGGCGTCGCCGTACGGCGTGGGCGTGGGCGGCGTGGGGCTGCCCGCGTTCGGCGCGCTGACGCTGACGCCGGCGTCGCCCGCACTGCGCGCGCTGGCCGCGCCGCCGCTGCCGCTGGCCACGGTGCTGCTGGTCTCCAACCTCAACGAGGAGGTGAGTACCGCCACGAGCCGCCTCGACACTGGCAGGCGGATGTATACCTCTCTTTCACATAACCGCCATTTTCTAGAATACAGAATTCAAAACTTGAAATTCGAATATCACTCCCGATTGTACTTAAAACAGTTTAGACAAAATTCCTACATTGTTTCGACTTAGTAGTTTAATGTTTATTGGCAAATTTATTCATTACGCTAACACAATAGCCAGTAACGCCCGTTTCAGACACCATTGTAACTGTGGGTTCACTTTCAATTCAAACAAACTAATGCATTAACCACACGAAGGGCGTTACAGGTTGTTCTATTTATATATTCTACTTAAACTCCTTAAAGATAAGTTGCTAATTTATTTATAGATATGACGTCAGATATCTTTTACGACTATTTATAATACTGTCTCTTTTCTCTTTCCTATTGTTTTAGATGGTCACGCCTGACGCTCTCTTTACCCTTTTCGGTACGTGTGCACATACATTCCGTATTTTATATTAAAACATTAATATTGCTCCTGAGCCCTGTCGCCTGAAAGACAAATTGTCAGCTAACATTCTCGACTTCTGTACTGATAACCGCATCCGACCACTTGTCGAAGCTTTGCTTGATAACACTATCGAATCTAAATTCTAAACGCTTTATTAACTCGTATGACAATTTGTGTTTCAGACACCCTAGTCGTAGCTAAGTTACTTAGATCGTCTATTGTTTACCCAGTGTTGTCTTTATTTCAGTTTTTTTATTTTATTTTCTTTGTGGGCTGTCAGTTTCAAACTAGATACGGTACAGCGAAATACGCATCTCTATGTGACGATGACGTCATAGTCCTTATTTTATTTTTTATGTTTTCTTGTTACCTAGTATTAGTACCTATACCTACCTGAATATTGGTAATCGGACAGCGACACCACAAACATGGTAATCGCTGTTAACAGCTTTTTTTATAAATGAGAGGTGCGTTAACTAAGAGCAAACGAGTGTTTAAGAACTCTTTGCCAATTAAATAGTGAGTAGAAGTGGATAATAGTTTGCAGTAATTTGCTTAACACAGCGTGCCAGTACACGGCCGGTGCTGTTAACCGCTAAAGCATTAATCGAAAGCTTAACGTGACCAATTTAGAGCTTGGAGTTGTTTCTTCTTGTATTTTCCAACTGTCCCGTTTCACGATATTATATATTACAAGCCGTTGTACTAAAATATGCTGTGTATTTTAAAGAAACCGTGTTTAAGTGTTGTGACTTAGTTAGCTATAGGTATAGTTTAGACAACATTGACAGTGCATTATCCTATTGTTAGACTGTGTTTCTCACACCCAAATCAGTTATAAACAAAACAAACACTCATGACAAAATAAAAACAAAACACACTCTACACAAAAAGGATACTTATATTACTTTCCATAGTTTTTACATGTAAATAATCTCAAAGCGTGTTTTTAAGACTTTTGTTTGCGTATAGGCGTGTACGGCGATGTGCAACGGGTGAAGATCCTCTACAACAAGAAAGATTCAGCCCTCATTCAGATGGCCGAACCACACCAGGCCCATCTAGGTACGTATTCTATTAGAAACCCTATCTCCATTACCCCAAGGTAGATTTTACGTTAAAAGGGATGTATTTATTTAGGATTATGAGTGTACTTATGGTTCTCCTGTCTGCTGTAGTTTGTTTTTCTTGTAGCATGAAGTGTCGTTGTTTACCTGCTACTTATAGTCTTATTCACTAACATTTTCTTGATAGATACTTTGTTTTTCCCCTTCAGTTAGTTCAGTATAGATTTGACTTAGATATTTAATAAGGCATTACGAACTGTGAAAATGTATAAACAGCAAATAAAAAATCAGAATTAGACATTACCAAACGAGCTGGAAAACTAATAATATGTTTAACAAAAGCCTCGAAATGGTCATTTAACATGTAATCTTTTAACAGCCATGACCCACATGGACAAGCTGCGCGTGTTCGGCAAGGCGATGCGTGTGATGCTCAGCAAGCACCAGACTGTGCAGCTGCCCAAGGAGGGACAGCCTGATGCTGGACTCACCAGGTACGTCAATATTATAAATACATAATCAGTCTATGCTCCCATTCCTGGGACTCTGTATCCTCTCTTCGAGAGGGAGTGTAGATGATACATGTCTTTGAATTTTTGGTTCTAGGACAAGCCAGTTTCCTCACGATGTTTTCCTTTACCGTTTTGATAGCAGTGATGATGGACATAATAAATAATAAAATACAGCACATGCATAATATGCAGCACATGTTAAATACATGTTCCGTCTTTACATCTAAATGAGAACAGCATCAAGAAAACCAATATAAAACATTATTATGCTATTTATTCACCTTCATGGGTCTTGATTATTTATAACCTGTCAACTTATAGCAAATTATTTTCCCAAATATAAACATTTTCTATTTAACGCGTCAGTTTTCAGTAAGCACGATATTGAAGTGATTGACATGGCCTTTAAACCTACATCACTCGGTCTGAATCACAGCTTGACTTTGTGATCCCATTTTGTGCCCGATATTTGTATTATTAAGCCGATCTTCTCAATACGTTATTATATTCGTCAAATAGCCTGAAAGCTCTGAGAATAGAAAGTTCAGATGTACTTATAAACGTTGGTCTACTACTGATATTTCGCTACCTTATACTAAAAGGGATATCTTTAGAAAAATATTGGATTTCGTATTTTCGTACATTTGAACGTGATCCTTTGAGGGGTTGGCAATGGTGAAAAAAATGTGGTTTTTCTGTTTCGTGTAACTTGAATAGGGATTTAACATTTTGGTATATGTTTTTTGACTTTTTGGTCTAGTATCGTGTAAAAGGAATACACAATTCAATGAATTTTTCTCGATGCAAAAAAATTGCAGTTTTTTTTTTCCTTTTTTCGTTATCACGGCGTAACGCTTAAGAGTTATTCAATGGAATTTACTTTAAAACATAGAGAATTATCATATCAAAGTTTAATCAAAGTAGGTTTTAATTTAGTTCATTTATTTTGTTAAAAAAGGAGTAAATTCGTTTTGGCACTCACGTCGTTTTATTCCGAGCGCACGCAAATATTCTCTCTTCTTTTGCGGGTCAAAAGTAATTGAATCACTTTCGCTCGCTTAGTAGGTTTTCGTGGATTTTCGATTTTCGAGCCTTAACTACTATATAACCAAGTATTATTTTAGCAAACTTACAAGTCTTGGCCTGTTCTAATTTGGCGTAGCAATTTTTATCCGGCGTCTACGCTACGTCAAAATGTCGTAGTGGAACATGTCGCTGCTACGTGCGTAGGCGCACTGCTACGCGGCGTAGCACGGGATGCGCTACAAAATTCACAGCTTCGTGCATTCAAAATTTTTTTTTGTGTATTTTTCAGGGATTATTCCCAGAGCCCGCTGCATAGATTCAAGAAGCCTGGCAGCAAAAACTACCAGAACATCTACCCACCAAGCGCGACTCTTCATCTGTCCAACATTCCGTAAGTCATCAACTATTTTCGAATCTAATTCCTTCTAATTCTTCTTCGTAAAGATACTAAAATATGTGGACGTTTTCTGTGAATTGGAGATGCTTGAACTTGATGTTTTTTTACAGAGCTACGGTGTCTGAAGATGATATCAAAGAAGCCTTCACCAAGCGAGGATTCACGATTAAGGCGTTCAAGTTCTTCCCGTAAGTTTACATAGCTATATATATATATTATATGTTTTTTAAGCATTTCGTCTTCAATTTTTTTGTATTACCTTTTGCATTACTTAAAAAGCTCTGCCAATAAAACTGAGGCTTTTACTAAAAATTTTAATTTCCCAATTACAGGAAGGACCGCAAAATGGCGTTGGTGCAGCTCCCTTCGATCGACGACGCGGTGGCGGCGCTCATCAAGATGCACAACTACCAGCTGTCCGAGTCCAACCACCTGCGAGTGTCCTTCTCCAAGTCTTCGATCTAAGTCCGCGCGACGGAATATCACACAAGCGGGTAGTCGCGTCCCCGTCGCGCGTGTGCGGGTCGCCTGCACTCCCACATAAGGCCCGCCGCACACGCGCGACGGCGCGAGCCTCCCTGACGCGACTGACCAACATCGTACCTCTCACACAAATCGAGAATTTCCCTCGACTGAAATTAAAATATATCTGTATTACGCTTACACGGATCACTAGATATTAAGTGCTATTCTATTTTCTTAATAAATACGTACGTTTACTGTTACTGTACATCTAATCTAAGATACGATCACCACAGTCAAACGCTGCTTATATCTACTGTATTTTCGATACGATTCTAAACGGACGTATTAACGTAGAGAGGAATTATATTTTGTGTGATATTCATTCCATATTTTGAATAAGTATATCAATTATTTTATTTTTATAAACTCGTAATATTTCCCGGTGATTACAATTATATAGTTTCGTTATAATGAATTATCAGGATGGTATGTTTTGCAATTAGATTGCGCTAGGTACGTTTGCACTGGGCGACTCGCGTATGTACCGATGCTCGCAATGTCAAACATTGCTCGCTTGTTCGTCCTCAGTACGGTAGCCAGATTATGTACCACCTTACAATTTTATATTCATCACATTATTAGCACATTGTTGAAATATCTCTTGGTCACATTAATTTGCAGTTATTACTATTAAATTGTATTTTATACATATATTTTATTGTCTATTTTAAAATGCACAATTTACTATTATTGCATTTCTTTGTAAGTAAATATAGTTTTGTACGCATACACATTTTTTTCTTATTTTATTACTGGAATGTTATGTTTAGAAATGTGTATGTGTGTGCAATATTAGTTATAGACATAATTTTAATAATATATTTTAGACGTAACCGTGTTCTGTCACCGGTGACCGGTGTTCTTGCTTCCATTCTTGTTTCGTTGTTAGGAGAATATTGTCAGTTCTTTACTTCATTCATAGTTATTGACGATTAGTTAGTGTAATCACAACTCTTATCGCTAAGCATCTAGTTGTATATCACTATTTAAACGTTATGTTCAGTGACATAATAGTGACATGATGCATTTATTTTGATGTTAATTTATATTAATGGTAGCTACAACATATATAAATGCTCGTGCATACGTTTCACTAAGTGGTTAATTTTAGATAATTATTTATTTGTGAGCGGCGGGAGGCGCAGCGGTATGGCCAACCTCGCGAACATATATTTTAGAATAATTTTCACTATTGCTATGGATGCCACACTACAGTGGAGTTGCGGCGACGGTCTATCAAGTATTAGCCAGATCTGATTTTGCTCTACGACATATTTAATCAACAGTATTTACACTAGGTCACAATAACTTCATGAAACAGTATTTTAGTTAATGAACTGTTCTTCTCGATGCTTCGTTTTGTATATAGACACACTCCCACTTCGATGTGTTAAGCTTCTCACACTTCGGACTTCGCTAAGCTCTCGATTGGATTTCACACATCTTTGCCTTCTTAAATTAATTAAAAAAATATGTCTAGTCCAATGCAAAAGAGATTAAGTTTTTGAATTAAGTGATTACGTTATCAAAATCTTATGAATTCGTCTCAAAATATTTAAAGTCTGGTAGGAAAGCTTTTGTAAAAAGATTGTATATGGGAACGAATTTGTTGGTAGAGGGAAGCCCGCGAGAGCCACTACCGTTAGGACCAGTTTAAGTGTTCAGTTACACGTCCAGATTATGTGATTAGGCAAAGCATGCGTGAAACAGATACCTGAATATGACGAGTTAGAGGATACTGCCGCCCGCTCGGGAACAGCGCCGCAGGCTGGCGTGTTAATTAATATTGTAAGTCACTTATCAATCAATGCATTACATATCTCGACGATGCCACGGTCGGTATTCAATTAGGATAGAAAAAGGGAATGTATATTGTAGGATAAATAAATCGTTACGGTACGAGGTGTACATAGATTGAATCACCAGTGACACACCCTACCTGCAATACGCAGTCACGTGGGCAGTGGTCCGGGAAGTATATGCATGTATTCCACATCAGGCAGTCTTAATTAACTACTACATTACTTTGAACATATCCCATTGTCGAAAAATAGTCGCAAAAAAAAATAAAAAATAAACTTTTATTTTAGAAAACATTTGTGAAGTTATAAAAATCACATATTTACACTATTATGAAATGTATAATATATATCACGTAACATACATAAGAAATAAAGATAGAGCTTAGTAAGATGATTAAACTGAAAAAAATATTAGATTGTCATTACGATGTAAGGTTTAATAGAAAAATTTAATCATACAATTGTATTAATCAGTACCTACCTATAATAAGAACGTAAAAGTAGTTATTTGGTTTAGATAATGTTAGGTGACCAGGGTGTGGTGATATTTTGCACGTTTTTGAAAATGTTTTTCTATACGGCTCAGGAATCTGTGCCTGTGTTTTAAAATGGTGAGGAGTGGTGGTCGAGTGACGTGAGAGCGGCGGTAATCGCATTTGTAATTTTAATAATAATTGTATTATTATTATGTATTTAAATTAAACAAGAATCACAAAGAGGAGATTACATATCTACTGTACTCAGCGTAGAACGCTACACACATGCCGCGGTTCCCTTCTGTCGATGGTTAGCTCGCAGCTCGCATGTAGAACAGTTACTCAGTTGCTTGTGCTCAATACATTCGTAGAAATGCTCGATTACTATGTACTGTGTGTGTAGCGTTTTCAGGCCTAAAATTTTCTCAATAACATTGGTATTGACTAATAGATAATTATAGGAATTTATGTGTTTAGAGAAGTATTTTAAATATCTAGATTTTAATGGTAATATTATTAAAAAATAAATAAATAGATCAGTGTTTAGGATGAGATGCCAAATTTAAAGTCAATACAGATTATTTTAGGTAAAAGGTAATTGAAGTAATCTTAACATTTATTGAAAAGTTGATGAAAATGTTACAGTTAAATTATATTTGAGAGTTTTATTAAGCGCAATATATGCAATTTTATTCATTGTAAGTGAACATTGTTTCAATTTGTTAGTTAAAGTTATGCGTTGAAAAATGATGTGAAAGTTGTTTTCGAATGTATTAATTGATCCATCCGCGCGATGTGACTATTAGTCGGCGCGGTCTGCACGTCGTGCTATACCCTGCGTTATCGTGTATCGTGTACTTCGTATTTATCTCTTGCGTTCCATACATATCTCCGCATATCATACTGAATATGCTTATATTTTATTGCGCTTTATAATATTTATCTCTACTACATACATTATATTAGCTGTATTTAGTATTTCATAATGATATGAATAAAGGCCAACATATCAATAAATAGAACTTTGGCTAGGGCGCATATATTATACTCTGTCATGCTCCTCGATATTCTGCTTAGATGTTGTCTGACTTCCTTCCACCTCAGCGGCGACCGTTCGATGGTCCGTGTGACGTTCGCGTGTCGTCGTCGTATTGTTTTAATTTTAAGCCTTTTGTGTGGTTAATTTCACTCTTTATTTTTAATTTCATAATTAAACTATTATTATCATTGATACTTTTTGTTCTTTATTTTCAATCCTTTCCCTTTCTACCTACATCCTTTTTTTATTTCAATTTCCATACCAATTGTCTACGAAACGACAGCGGGGCGGAGTAACGACAAGACAACGTTTAGTTCACTCACTCACTGCCTTCATTCAGTTTGTTGTTCATAAATGTCTGTGGTTATAATTTCATCCCTTTATTTCAGACCACCTGAAGAAGTTTCAAGAAACTATTTGTAAATAAAACTTATAAATGTTTAAAGGGGATCAATATAATGAGATGATGTACATTAGTACACAATTGGTATTCTAGACATATTCGTACTTATAGAACTTAATTATTACTATCCTGGCGGAATCTACACTCGACTACATTTTAAAATATATCTATTACGCTTCGATATATATATAAATAACTTGTGAATAAAAAATCTCTACCTTTTTTCAACTGAGTCTTCTGACTTGAGAAAAAAATATTTAGGCGAAATAAAAACACGTTGTTTAGTTGAATTGTAAAGGGAGTAAGGGACTTAAAATATTGCCAATGATAATTATGTTTTATATAATATTATCAAGTGGAATATTGTATTTCGCACAGGGTATAATGTGAATTAAAATTATAGCGCTGTCCTTGGCATTTGATCGCCTGAGGCGGTTATTTTGTGTCCGTGCTACGTCCCTTATTCCTACTGCGTGGAAAGAACTGAACCATTCCGTAATGAAACGTTATTAGCGAAATTATTGTGTGCCTGCCACTTTATAAACGAGACCCGAGCAACATCAGGAGAGACCAACCAACCTGTGACATTGTATTGAATGTATTTAAATTAATTGTTTCGAAAGCATTACGTGCGTGAAAGTGGCAGCTACACTCATGTTAAATTAATCTGAGGATGTAAATATTATACACGACTATGTTAATAATTACAAATTAAATTAATAGGATCTATAGTAAAGATTAACATAATCATTACTTTAAGATTTACTAGTTAAATATCCTATCTTAATTTCAGTAGTCGCTCTAGTTAATTATATACCTACCTAACTTATCGAACCCTTCTTAGGAAGTATTACTGTTACTACCTCCCTTGGTTTCCTTTTGGTTTATTAATGTTTTTGTTGTTTCATTAAAAGAATTAAATAAAGGTGTGCAAATTAAAGGGTTGTGTGTAAAGTTAAAATAGTTAAATAGATGTAAACAATCGTTCGAGTAACGTTTATCTCAACAGTTTCTCGAGAAGCACATCTAGTTTTGTTCACTATCGTAGTAAGACTTGCTGAAACAATTCGAACATGTCAATATTAATTAGTCTTAATTCAATATGCCAAAGACCAATCGTTGGGGAAATTAACAGGGATATAATAATATTTTTCCTTTCAACTTAACTAACGTTTTAACTCGAATAAATACACGTTTAAAATCAAAATGGCAAATTTCAAGAAAAAACATATTTTGATGATTGTTTTGTGAAAATTAATTTTATGAAACGCGTATGGTCCATCTGAGAGGCCGGACGCTCACTAAACTACTTTATGTAAAACAGTTATATGAATTATAAATATATACAACAATATTAATATCTAAGTGACTACCCTATTGAATTCTAGATTTATTCTTTGTGATTTTATAATAAAATATAGTTGAAAATGGAGTTTTTATTTTATTTATATTCCCATCTTCCTACTTTACTGAAATATAATAAAATAATATCAGCCTCTAACTGCGAATACGATGGTATCTACTTGCACAGATAACACAAACTCAATGATAGTTATGTTCTGCCTAGGTACATAGTGCTCACATTGCCAAACATAAGGCTCCGCCGGTTAAATTTAGCGTGTAGTATACCCTATGCCAGGCGTTATCACCTTCAAAATGACAACATACAACTAGAATTAGGGTGCTCACATAAAGCAGCTGGTTTTTCGGCAGATCGCTGCAGGTTTGATCAACGAAAAGAAACGGACACAATGCCAATGGCATTTATATGTATGTGAGTAAGTACATAAAACGGGAAAAGGGGATATTATTTTACCCGTATTGATCGATCGGTACTGGCTTGTTTTTACCGGGAACCCACGTTTATATGTAGAATCTCACTCAAGACTCAAGGAAGTGGTTTTAAATAAATTAGTCGTAAGTAGGTAGGTAATGCTTAATTTTATTCTTGAACGAGGTTCTGCAATACGGGCCTTAGGTAGACAACAACTGATCCATGAGCTAAGAACAGAGTACAGAGGCCAGCACATCAAGCTACTCCAATCTGTCAAATTTTCCCAATTGAATATGAACCTTATTCCTTTGTAATAAAGTTGAAAATCTATCAAAAAAAATTGACAGAGTGGGGTAACTTGATGTGCTGACCTCTGTACCTAATGGTTTTTTTTTAGGTAGGTAGTTGTCATTGTCAGTCACCTATAGTAAACAGTCAGGTCAGTGGTAGTTCTGTTGTGTACCTAATTTTTCTCTAACAGTATTCTATAAACATCTAGATGGCGCTTTTGCTGGGTCACTGGAAGACATTAATCTCTACGTTCGGCGCTAGTAATAAATATGTCAATGACGTTCGGAAATTGAGAAAGCTTTTTCAAGTTATGTAAACCGATTTACTACATGGAACTAATTTGCAAAGATTTTTTGCAATATGCCTCGTTAGTCGACATAATGTGTCGAGGAGTTTTAGACGGGTTTTTCTGAGTGAGCTTGAATAGGTACGTTGGTTTTGTTACTGGGTAGGTAGCCAAATAGTGAAACAATAAGTTAACCCTGCACAGCTCTTATGACTTCGATGGGGGACGGCCATAAGCTTTCTCAAGTTGATTTATGACACTTGCTGATTTAAGAGACGATTTTACCAAAGTTTCATTTCTAAACAAAAACAACGACTCAATGTCAACATGATAACGGGAAGTCAGTTTCAACCATTCAGATAGGAAAAGCATGGAGACGGCCTATTCTAGTTCTACTATAGAAATAACATACAAATATCTATCATATCGACACACACATGTGTTTCTTTTTAACTAATCAAGAGCTGCATATGAAAAGACAGACATCTAAATGTTGGTCAAGTTCAAAATTTGGCAACACTTTTGTGTGACGTCAAAATCATGTCTATTATTATTATTAAATTATTTATTTCGAGTAACTACATATAACTCATACAGTGTTAGTATTAGTAGCGTTTTACCTTCAAACAAAACGCTTGTTGTGTCCGGAGACTCATTCGGGGTCATATAAACATTATTTGAGTCTAGCATCTTCAGTTTTCGTTTCACATCTATAAAGGTGTATGCAATCCTTCTTGACAACACTATGATGACGTATTTCCGCCCGCGTTCACCAGGTGGCTGCTGCGCGCCAAGTCGTTCATTGTGGCTTCAAAAACCTAAAACTTGAGAAACCCAATAAAAACCAGGCAGTCTTTAAAATTATGACCCCGAATGAGTCTCCGGACACAACAAGCGTTTTGTTTGAAGGTAAAACGCTACTATTGTGTCCTTCGGCCTCATTCATATAAACATTATTTGAGGCTTTGTTTGTTATCGCCTGGTGAACGGGACGCCAATGTGTTGTAAAAGATTAGTTAAATTAGATTAAAAAATTATTTTAACTTAAACAAAAATAAACACCAATGTAATTACGATTGCATTGCTATAAATTAATAATTGTTAATGTTATAAGAAAAATTACTAAAAATAGTAGAAAAATTCATAACTGAGTAAACAGAACATGTATACGTACCTCAAATCCATCATCATGTACTTTATTTGTTTAAACTTGCCATAATAATGTAAAACTTATTATTATTCATTGATAAATTATTCTCATAACTCAAACGTCTTGAAGGATCATCAATATCGCAAAATAATTTATTCCATTTAATTAGAGGTACATTATTTAATTTATTGGCTGAAAAAGATAAATCAAGGAGCTTCCCGGGCCTGCGCTGGAATAACTTCCTCCCACCAACGTTTTTTTTTTTTAAATAATATTTATTCATGACCATAGAAGCAATCCCTGTAATGTTTTTTGAAAGTATTGCCAGATCTCCAATTAGCTCGTGCCATTATTTAATCTAGGGGTTCATTATCCAACCAACTTCGTGAAGCAACTGCAGAACGAAAACTACCAGGAGTAGCCTCAATTCCGGCTTCCTTCAAAATGGACTTCACCCAACCTGCCAAAATAGTTCTAGTCGCTGGCTTAGCTTTTCGCGACGCGGTTTTCCAATTTCTATAAGTTTTTTAAGCCAAAATACCGGGTCAAGCGCCCGATTCCCTAACAATTTCCAACCTGACTGTACGTGAGTTTCAGAATCAGTTTTCGAACCAAAATGAGGGCCAAAACATTATGCTATTCTCACCTAACACCTGTCTGGCGAGATACTTAATAATGTTAAATCGTGTATCCTACGCCCTGAACATAATAACAGTAAAACTGCACATTTTGCTGCTTATTTTCAGATAATTGTTTAAACATTTAAAATTGAAAATGGGACGGTAGGTTCGATAGCTTCCGTCGCTTTGTCCTCTCGATGAGGACGAAAAATTTTTGGATTATTAATAAACGGGTTCATTGCGTGATAATTATTATAAAAGGCTCCTGCACTCTGAGGAGGAGGTAATCCACAGTTCATCGTCAGTGCCGATGCGCGACTGGACGATTTATATCCACTAGGTCCAGGGTACGCCGCCTGGGGTCTAGGGGTTTTCTTTTCTTGCCTAGAAAAATTACTTTTATTTGCATAAAAAAATTTGTTAACTCTGACATTATTCTTAATAGATTCACTAAAAGGTACTTTATCAAACAAAAATTCACTAGACGGCGGTATTTTCTTCAAACACGGTATAAAATTAAATGATTTATCTCATAGTTGCTTAACAAACACTTCGCGTCTTTGTTCAATTATATCGGCCCTACGGCCACAAACTAGTTGCAAACAATCACGTGAAATCTTTTGATAATCACTAGAAAAAGCCTTTAAAAAAAAAATTATTGTCAATTGTTCTGGGTCCATGCTACTTGTATCCTTAGCCCAGTCCACTATCTGTCGAAAACCCTGTTGCATTGCGTCGCTTTGCATTACCAGTGTGCGGGTTACAGCGCCAAGAAATTTATCCGCAGAGGGTTGATAGGTAACTTTTTCTAAAGATTTGATTTCATCGTTTACTTCAAGGTCGACATATCCAGGACGAGCATTATATACCTTTCGTGATTCCACATATCGAACTAAATTATTCCAATTATCATTATTAAAATATTGAATAGAATTGAGCAACTCTAACTGATTAGATGGAGTTGCCGTGACAGCTGGCTCCTTTAGTTGCGTTGCCAAATCAAAATCAAATGATTGAACTGGTACAGGATCTGAGAAGGGTTCTGAAAACCTTTCTGTAACCGGTTGATCGTGTGCCATTTCGGAATTTTCGCCATTATATATCGGATTATCACAATCATAATTTTCATTTTCATAATACATATTATGAGGGTAGAAGTACCTATAAATTTTTCAAATCACTGACCTGTTTTGCAAGCTTTTTGATTACCTTGCTTTGTCCTCGATGACGCTTACTCTTCTTTTTCTTACTCACCTTCTTCCTCTTACGGGATTTATCTACCTGATCAACCTCTAAATCCGACGGGGATGATTCAGAGGAACTTGAGAACTTGATGAATCCGATGACGAATCAGATTCTTTACGATTACGCGGCTGTATTCTATCCGCCATCGTACCTATATCTTGTTTTTAAGAAGCTATCACTTTTCAATTAATTCACTATTAAAAACCAATTATCTTTTAAAATATTTATATTTCTAAGCATATACCGAACGCTAACAGCGTTAACAAAAATAAAGTAATAACAACTATAGTTCTATAAGAATTCAATTAAAATTAATTATTCTTTTCCAAGAATACGCCAACTACGTTAACTTTTTATAAGATGCGAACCGTCCGTAAAACAGGACGCCAATGAACGTAGTGTTGTCAAGAAGGATATAGTGGCATATACCTATATAGATGTGACACGAAAACGGAAGATGCTAGACTCAAATAATGTTTATATGACCCCGAATGAGGCCGAAGGACACAACAATAAAATAAACTTACAACTATGTTAGTGATACAACTACAACAACAATTACACACAAACACAACAGAACAACCACCAAGGACGCACATCGCGGTCTATGCGTGACCTGTCGCCATGTTGAGTGCAGAGTTTTATGAATGCTTTTGTGGAAGATGTGCTGCCAAACGGTTGATTGCTCAAAATATTTTTGTTGTTTTTAAGAGAATTGCGTCTAGAAACTAGGTATTTTGGTGTCCATTAATAGGAAAATCATGCCCTCGTGTTGTTTATAACAGTGTGGAACTCAGACTATACTTAGTCTGTGGTGTGGAATGTACTACGAAAAAAACGAAAACAACGCTACGAAAGGCGGCCATCTTAAGTGCCCGATTTTTGTAGGTATACACGCTCATTTTGTAGGTATGCCCAGTCCATAGGTTTATTTAGTCATTGATTTCAACAACATGTCAATGTCGTTACGGGAAAATAAGTGTGACTAGTGTGTCACCGTAAAGACAATGACTAACCTATTTACCCCTCAGAACAATAACTAAAGTTATTCTTCTGAGATTTACCCCATTGCCATAAAGAAAAATAGAATAGAATAGAACCTCAACAACCACAGAGTACTTTTTGATAGAGTGTCAACAACCTATTTAGGCCGCCTTCCGAATTGGCTAATATCGCTCACAGCACTCAAATCGTCTCACATGCGTTCCTTAATGGATATCACGATTATGACAGCTGAGAGCTGTCAACAATTCGGAACACTCGTTAGCGTGCTCACAGTGCTTACTCGGTGTCAAAAAGATATTACAGCAGTATTGCTTCATAAAAACACCACACGTTTCTTCCTTTTCTTTGTTTAGGTGGCGACTGTCAGCCAGAAGCACAATTTTGAAAATGCCACGTTATTAAAAAGATATGATGCAGCTCAAAACAAAACACACACTGACACATCCTCATCCTCACACACACACACACTGTCATTTTTGACAGCGCTCACGGTGATATTAGTACGAGGCATGGTCGGCGTTATCGCAAGATGGCGCATGCCATGACGTCATCTATGACGATTCACAGGACATCGTTATCGCGCTCACGCCAATTCGGTACGGGTTTTAGCACGCTCAAATCGATTACATCGATTATTTCCTCTATTCGGAACGCGCCCTTACCTATCTCAATCTCAATATTCTCAATGTGTCACCGGGATTTGTTCAATTAAAAAGTACTCTGTGGTTCATGGGAAACCCGGAAACTGCTGAACAAAACATTATCATAAAAAAAAAAAATTAAACTGAACTACGTATAATACGAATTTTTAATGAACAAGAAAACTTGTGATGTTGGTTGTTTAAAGGACAAAATCTGCCCTTCGCAATGTTTCGGACAGTGCTGAGATTATCTCCTTCTTTCGGGATTTCTATTTTCAATAGAGCTCCTGGTCAATTCGACCATGATTTACTTAATCGACCTCCTAGTGCTCCTCCTCAAACGGGTTGGGAACGAGTGAAATTAATGTATACTGGAAAGTAAGTCAGCAAACATCGAAAATCCGTAAGATAATCTTCCTGGTACAATGATGTTTTTCTGAAGGATATTTCCAAAATAAGTAATATCTAAATGAAATTTTGTATGTTCCTGTACTTCTCAAACATTTAAATATAAAAAACAAATTCAGAAACCCTACAGAATATGTAATCTTGCAAAACCCAGGCGTCTAACCTCTTTTACCAAAATAGAATGAACCATAGCATAAAAACCAAAAGTCACATATTCTACTCAATTTCAGTGAATATGAAGAAGTGTCTGAAGAACTAAATACAGTACTACAGTCATCATTATGTGGGGCATTCGTCGGTGGTTGTTTGGGAGGATTTGTTACTTCACGTGTGGCTTATATGAATTTTATAGAAAATAATCAAGCAACTATATTTAAAACTACTGCTGATGCTAAGGTACTGCCTACATTGTTAAGTATCAGATATACATTTTTACAAGCTTTTATTTAATTTGTAATGTTCGTAAGTAAGCATCATCTCTTCAAAATTTGCAAGTTATTAAATTTGACCCACATCCCTGAGTTCGATTGAGCTGAAATTTGACACAATTATATCGAGTCAGTTACAATGTAATATTTCTTCCTATATTTTATTTTTTAAAGCACTTTAATTTTCACTCTTTGTTTGTCAATAAAATCCATTTTTTCCCTATTTTAGGTAATTATACAGAAATTAATGTTTTATTCCAGAAAAAATTACAAGATTATGTGACCGTCGCCTTTGCTAAGGGAGCTTATAAGTGGGGCTGGAGATTGTGCTTCTTCACAGGAATATTTACGTAATTAACTTTTCACATATCTTTTTAGAAATAATACACAATTTATTTATTTCATTATTATTATTATTTTTCAACAAGTAAATAGGTACACACGGCTACACATCAAGCTATACATTTCCAGTTTTAGCTGACCTCGCATTGTATAGGCTTTTGATACAATCAGAAGTCAGCTTATACTAGTTATGTATAGCTTGATGTGTAACTGTGTGTACCTGCATGTTAGCAAGTTGTAATTATTGACATTAAAATAATTGCAGATAGAAAAAATCTGCTATGAATCTTGCAGACCTTTAAAGCTTCCACAAACGTTATAATAGTTATCATAGATAGTTATCGTTATTCATAGTTTTAATAGGTTTATGTGTATCTTTATATTTAATGTATTTATTCCTCAATTTTCGTGATTGCACCTACCACTGTTTGTCTCTGCATCACCCAAAGGTTGACTGGTGGAATTGCCTATGGTATTGAGTCTGCCTCTATACATTTATGTGCTTGAAGTATTAAATAAATAAAAAATAAATAAACGTTATAATAGTCATAATCTACTAATGAATACACTACATACATTAATATTCATTATTTGAAGGACACTGAACGAGACAATAGAAGTTTTATTGTTACTACACCTATGGGCGTTTAGTGTCCCTAAAATTGTTAATTGAATACTCATTTATTTCAGTTTAACATCAACAACAGTCTCAGTGTACAGAGGAGACACATCTTTAATTGAATATATATCAGCGGGAGCACTCACAGGCGCGTTATACAAGATCGATATGGGATTAGCTGCTATATTTGTTGGTGCTGGTCTAGGTATGAAATATCATGCTGTGAAATTAAGAACAGGTTTTTTTTAAGAAAAGCTCTTTGTTGCCAAAAAGATCACTCTAGCAAGCAAGTTGCATATCCCTAGTTAATATATTACTAGAACCTACTTAGGTTTAAAAATCCATACAACCATGGGCATCACACGAATTTCATGATTTTTGGACCCCCTCAGCCATCCTTATCCTTCACGTATTTGTTACACCCCTCCCATTATAAATCTTGCTTAGTTAAACTATGTTTTGTTTTTGCAGGAGCTGTATTAAGTACTGTTGCTGGTCTCTTGGTATTATTATTATTGAAAATCACTGGTTTCAATATGGAAGATATTAGGAAAGCTTTGTATAAGTTGAAAGAAGCAAGGTAAGTTGATAAATTGAACTCCATTCTTCTATTAAATTAGAGGGAAAAAAAGTAATTTAATATAATGTAATAATTATTTGAGCAGTTGTGGCCTTGTGGTAACTACCGCGACTTACGAGATATAGGTCGTAGGTTCGAACCCTGACAGGCGCTTTACTCTGTGTATATTATTTCATCACCACTGCTCTCAAAACGGTGAAGCAAAACATCGTGAGGAAACCGGCATGTCACATAACCAAAAATTCGAAGACATGTGACATCTATCAACCCGCACTGGGTCCGCTTGGTGGATAATGGCTCACTCTCTCTCGCCGAGAGGAGACCTGAGTCACAACACACAAATAATTTAGTTTTTTGAATTACCAAATAATTATATTTAGGTATTTATGCCTGGAAATTCATAAATTCATAATTCACTTGACAATAAATGTCCTGTGTCATTTGCAAAATCGCGTAACGTCGCTGCGGCATCAAAATAAAATTCAGATCGAATTTCAGTGTCTTCTACCATTAATTATTACATTTATAAACGTTTTCACTTACACCAGGCGACATCTAAATAAAATCGCGCTGTTGGATTTCAATTTTCGCCGCGAAAATGAGAGGGGGCCTCAAAAGGCCACTTTGGCAGAATCATAAAACAATTCATATCACGCAGTTTCATCTGTATGACAGTTTTGTATGGAGATTCGTAAAATGCTATAAGTACACCTCTGCCTAACCCTTCAGGGATATATAGGTGTGAAACTGTCAAACAGATGAATTGTTTTATGATTCTGCCAAAGTGGCCTTTTTCTGGCCCCCAGTAGGTAAGTACATCAAACTAGACTAAAATGTAGTGAAATAAAATATTATTTGATGTAATTTCTTTTCTTTTCAGAGAGGACCAATACAACCAAGTACTAGAAAAAGCAGCAACAATTAAGAACGACGAACTCACAGAACACCATAAAATGCTAGTCTTAGAAGAGGGGGAGAAAAAAATAGATGATATTAAATAGTTTGGACTGGGGCTATAATAGTAAAACCTTTAAAGAAAATTGTTATTGTTTTATACTGTACAGTATGAAGGAGTTTAAAATGAAGTATATTTTAAATGTAAATAAACTAAGTAGATAAAGAAAATATAGGCAATATTTATAACTTGTTTTTTATTTGTAGGCGAATTGACGAATGAATTACTTATATGATGATGAATCCACTTACAGAAGAATTTTAACTTATGTTATTTCTTTACCGTTTTGGATAGTTTATTTTAAAACTCCGACGTGCCATATTAACAGACCGGTGCTGTACTTGCCCCGCGCCGCACCTTAGCTACCCCGTCGGTGTCGCAGTCTGACAAATGACTGATCCACTCAAATCTGTCCGGTACTTCAATCTACATGGTCTTCACATGATCTGACTGAAACCTCTAGTTTGTTTCGGCCTTTCTTCTCAGAGTAGTCAGCGGTCAGGTCAGTCACTATCAGCGCTGCGCGGTGCAACGTATTCTGAATTCTCAGTCTAGTAAATAAAGTTATAGTCTCTATATTAACACGTTGGCTGCCAGGCGACAAACAATAGAAAATCTATTGTTCGCGGTCACCGGTGACTGCGTTGGCAGTCAATGCCTTAAACTGCGCGCAGCGTCGCGTCGCGTCTCCGTGTGAGCTGACCCTAAAGGAACATGAAGTGCACCTGTGTTTTGCACACACACTTGTGCACTATGATATCTCCTTTTGATATGTACCTGGCGAATCTCGGTTGGGATTGGCCACCGTGTCCGAAATCGTTCGAGAGGATACACAACGTGGAGACGACAACAAATTAAATTCCGAATATCTAATGACGTTCCCAGTCTGCATATTAAAATTCAATCAAATATATCCGTAAGTTAAGTCACTAATCTACCTCGAGGTAGATGGGCCAGTTTAGTTTCTTTCGAAAACGGCAAGAAAAGGAAATCATCGTCGCATCGAAAATGTCAGGAAAAGCTACTGGTCCATGAAGACGCTAATGAAGGGCGATATAACGATTTCTCTGAAGCAAAAACTCATCGATGCGTATACTGCCCGTCCTAACCTACGGTGCTCAGATGTTTCTCACTGAGTCGCAAAAGTTCCGCCTTGGGGTTTGTCAAAGAGCAATGGAGCGCAGCATTTTAGCAGCACACTGCGCTCCAAAACGGGCATTCTAGACGTAGGCAAAAAGGCTTCTATAAGCTGAAATGGGATTGAGCAGGTCACATCGGCCGCAACATCCATCTTCTATGGATTTTGCCGCTACACTAGTATTTAGTTTATTTGAAAAAAACAAAAAGTTTAGTACTATCAAAATACATACAACCCGTATTTGATAGTTCCAAAATAGGTACTCTTATGCATTAGTACTGCCAGTGTCTTCATTTATAAATTTAGTAGGTTTATTGCAGGAATTAGGGTAAAAATTATATTAAAAGCATTTTATTGTTACAGACATTGCACAATACTTACAGATGTGGTCGAACCGATTTACAAAAAAATATGGAAATAAATGTATTTACAAACTTCATAATTATTGAATTTGTGCATCAATTTCAGAATAAAAAAACAAATTATCTTCGCTTAATTTTAAATACGAAAGATAAAAAATGCTATGACTTATAATAATTATTTTTTGAAACGAGTTTATAAAGAACGCTTACAGTTAATAATAAAAGTTACAAAACTTTAAAAATGGCAAGACCTAATTTATTAATAAATAGATTGAGCTACATATGCGTTCATTTTATATTTAAAAACACTCGATTTTGAAATAAGTCCTTGCAAAATTTTAAGAAAAATACAAATTGAAATTACAAATGCAAAAATATATACATTAAAGAAATGTGACTGTTTCAATACTGTTATAAAGATTATAAAATTGGTTTGAACACAGAACTGCACGTAATTTTCCTTGTGACTATTCTATATTGCATTTCATTCGAATTTTACGAAAATAATTGTATGTTAAACGACTCAAATAAAATAGAATTTAAATCTTAAATGAGTAACATGCACTAACAGAGGTATAGCGTGGCTTAGAGCTACTTGAATATACAGCCCCTGACTACTTTTATTATATTATTTCATTCGCGTAATACATTCATTTTTGATGGAAACAAAACAGCGAGTCTTATTATGCAACATCATGCCATTCCGCACCTTTATATTTTCATTGCTGACTAATTCGTTTTCTTTACCAATAATTATGTAATGTATTAATACTTTAATTTTCAATATACTTACATTACAATACATACGTACTAAATTGTTTTAAACATTTTTAGAGTATACAATTATTTATACTTCCGTAAATAAACTTTATTATTGAAAAGTTAATTTTGGTTTTCGAATTCTTTTGAATATAATCGATGTTTTAAACATTTTTATGAATTACTGTTATAATTTTGTATGTTATTTATTGCACACTGACATACCAGTCTTTATTTATTTTCTAAATTTTATTGTTTCATTATCTTTTTTAATAAAGATGGGTAACTTATTTATGTTATATTTCAGCGGCAAATACCTACAATTCAGAAGTAAGTATTCAAGTCACGTGGCTCTATCGCAGTCTATCTAGAGGTGAATGAAATAATTTGTTATTCTAGTATAGTTCGGGTCAAACTTTATGGCGGCTCTGAAGTGCGTTACTCATTGCGCAGTACCTCACCCCTCACCCCCCGCTGACACGTTAATTTGTTGCGCAGCGACTCGCCTCATGTTCCGAGCCGCCAAGAAGTTTGAATCGGGCTGTAACATACATTTAAATCTTAAGGGGGCGTCGACCCATTAGCGGCGCCCTCATCGTTTGTTTGGTTATTTCTTTTATTTTAGAATGAAAATGCAGAAATTAAGCACGTTTTTTGTGCTCCACAAGATTATTCGTTATTATTATTATAAACGGTAGTTTAAAAGTAACTTAACTAAGTAACTACCTTTTATAATAATTATTAGGGTATAATCTTGTGGAGCACAACTTAACGTGCTTATTTTCTGCATTTTCATTCTAAAATAAAAGAAATATCCAAACAAACGATGAGGGCGCCACTGCGCAGTCGGCGTTTGGTCGACGCCGTCTTAAACGATATATTTATTTTTCCACACTGTTTGGAATTTTTTGTTCAAGTATAATATCTCTTTACGAGTACTAGAATTAAATTAGGTAAGTATCAATATTTTCAATTTCAATTCGTAATGAAACTCGTACATTTTGTGCAATAGCCACTGAAACAATACTGGACTACGTTATAAAAATACTTGCATACATAAACTCACGATTGGACGAAGGAAAAGGCCTAAGTGTATGAGCATTTCGCGTTCTGTAATTCCTGTCTAACCTCTTGAGCAGAAGGCGCCACCCACCACCCTAATGTTGTCACTGCCACTTGCACGTCAAAACGTCAAGATCTATTTTTGTGTAAAACCAATGCGACTTATAGAGCTACAAGGTCTTTTGGCCCGTGGCCAAAATAGGAACTAACGCAGCGATCTTGTTTTTTCAAAACATTTCACAAAACAATTGCACAAATGTTTACCTGCAACGACCCTCTGCCAACGACATTCGAGCGCCAGCATTCGTCAGTTAGCCTTACAGTGCGGCTGACGAGAGAATGCGTTCTTGACATCAGGTTCATACAATAGACTACGTGTTTTGCGAATTTGATCTTTACGCTGCTTATCAACTGCACTAATGAGACAACGCACTGACAGATGTCAGGGACGAATTCTCTCGACGACCGGACTGTAGATTCAACTCACTGGGTGGTGAGGGAATTTGGAGGTCGACTATACCTAATATGTAAAAAAATACTTTCTTCATTTAAATTCTTCCTAGCCACGTGATTATTGAAACGTCTACTGTACTTATTATAATTACTGCGAACTCTGCGACTTGGTGATTCGTTTCGCGCCTCTGTTCGGTGGACCCTTGGGCTTGGCGAAGGCGGGACGGTGCAGATTCCTCTTGGGATGAATCTCCTCGTACAAAAACTCTTCAGTTAGCTCCTTGCCGTCGTCGATTTCTAACTGCAAGGATAATAAATCTATAATTAGTATACAACAAAGTCGCTTTTCGTGTTTTGTGTCGCCGCTGTTAGGTTGTGTGTGCGATTTGTTCATCCTAACTACACAATGGATTTTGATGCCTTTTCCTAATAATTTAGAGAATTTATTCCGGAAGGTTTGTTTATAATACATTACTGGTGCCGATTCCCTTGTTCACAAACTAAACTAAATTTAAGTTCAGTGCATCTTTTTCTTTATATTTCATTAAGAAAAGGACAGAAGATAAATTTTAATTTAGTCCTGTCAAATTAATCAGCGCATGTTTATTAATTTGACAGGACTAAACTACCTAGTGGTTTACTATAGTAAACGTATTATTTTGCTTTATGAAAAACAAACAGTGACACATAATGACATAACATTTTGTAGGAAGAAATACAAAAAAAGACCTACCTTGCCGTACCTTGTAACCAACAACATTTTCAACGGAAACAATTTTTTTTAAATTTACAAACCGGAGCCAAAACCAAACCACAGACTACAACTTTTAAGCAGTTGTTTTTGCGTTAAATAGTAAAACAAAAGCAAATTAAGCAAACTAATAAAAACTCATCAAGGCATGCAAATCTTAATTAGAATCAGTAGTGACTATGAGTACAATATTTTTGCCTTTACCAACAGAAAGAGCAAATGTATCAATGAATGCTTGTTAATTTGTTAGTAAGACGCAGAGGTGCCCGCATACCTGCGTTACTGCGACAAGAGGGAGCTCACAGGCGCCGTGCGCGCACCCCGCGGCATACTGTCGCTCTACGAACTATGTAACTTATTTTATTACGGATATCAATAAACATAATATACATATTACATTGCTACAAACATCATAAATACCGTCTAGGAGAGTGCATTATAAAAGACATGTATTTAATCGAACTTCTAATAATTCCAATTTTGCGCTCCTAAAATATTATTGAACACTAAGGACGGGTTGTTTCACGTCCACTTGACGCACGCGTATACGTCAAAAAAGGCGCTAACTATCGTCAAACCAAAAAAAAGCGTTGTTGCAATTATTACAAAATTATGGCCTTGCCGTCTCAGACCAAATAGAAAACCAAGACAGAGGGCTGGGAACAGTAAAGTGAAGCCGGTTTCGTAAACATGTGTGCACTTAGTGAGGTGTAGTTTTGGCATGCTTCACTGTATCGTTCTCAGCGCTCTGTCTTGGTGTTTTATGCTTGCCGTATGTCAAATAATAACGAGTACGTAATCGTTATTATTTGACGTACGTATTTTACGTTAACCAACCGTTTTAAATAACCGGCCTTAATATAATGATTGCGCCTCTTTTTTGAACCTCAAATAATTTATATTTTAGGGACCTAAAATTACTAAATAGCGAAATAACTGTGACCAACTTAGATGTAGCGATCGCCGACCGCTGCCGCGGCTCCGCTCGCTTTGCTCGCTCGGCTCGCGCGCGGTTTGTCACAATTCTCTAACCTTACCTGTCTGTTGTGATACCCTAACTTAGTAACTGCTACCAACAGTGAGAAAAAACCAGAAAGTTAAAAAGAGGCTCATTTATTAAAAAAGGCTGCATTATTAGAAGCGCAAAAACTTTTAGAGGTTCATTAAATTAAGTGTCCGTCATTCGAAGGCCCATAAATTTTTCCCACTTTAAATCACGTAATTTATACTTTTTAAGCATGAAAAGATAAAAATGTGTGAAAACAACGGTAATGCATGGCAAAAGCAGCAAATAAAACATACAGGCTGGCAGGAACTTCAACGCGCAAACTGTTGCCATAGACACCCCTGCGTTGAAATATAAGGTAGGTAATTTAAATCAAAATGCTGTTGTATACATTTTTATCGCGTAGGCATTGCACTTTTGTAGGAAACGACGATTTTTTTGTACTAACGACAAATTCCAACGCAGCGGGTGTCAGAAGCATGTACTAAATCCAAGGAAACAGGCTGCACGTAGATTCTATGTCCCTCCCAGCCTGTATGGGCCACCGTGGTGAATCAATTTTTTACGACTCCTTGTTATTGCTGGATTATACTGTGATAAAGAACAAGATTTGCTATAATACAGGGTGAAATTGAAAACGTGCGACAAATCGAAATGGGAGATTGTACTCATCATTATGAACAAGTTTTACTATGGGATCAAACCAAAAATCGCAAAAAAAAAATCGGCTGTTTTCTACATTTATGTTCGCATAACTCGTCAAAATGTAGGGAACAGCTGTTTTTTTTTTTCGCGATTTCAGGTTTGGTCCCATAGTAAAAGTTGTTCATAATGATGAATACAATCTCCCATTTCGATTTGTCGCATGTATTCAATTTCAACCTGTATAGTGGTGTAATAAGCATCGGCAGAGCTGACATAATGGATATAGGAATATCAAATTATCACACGAGTACGAATATCGGATGACATACAGTAGCCGTTACAAGAATTCATAAACTCAATAATCAGAGGGGCAATTCTCGTAATTTTAAGAACGTTCACAGTCTGATCTCAGTCTCAATCTGTCAAAAACACCTCTAATATCCCTACATTTTGACAAGTTTTTGACATTTGTTTGTCGCCGAGATGAGACTGCGACTACATTTTGAACGTGTTATATTACGAGAATTGGCCTTTTGATATCCCTATCTTACTGTATTCATATTTCCTGTGTTAGTAATTGTCACTGAATGTGTCTAAAGGGAAGCCTACCTAAAGATTTAAAATAGGGATCAGACTTACTCGTTTAACGATTTCACAGCCCAACTGCTCAATAATTTCTAAGAATTGTCCTTTACAGCTAGAATACATCATTCTCTCCTTTATACTACAGTTGTATCCAGGCATGGAGTAGATGAATACTGTGAACGAAAATGATAACAATCAATTTATAAAAGCCTTTGAATAAATCTTCTGTCATGGAATGGTTGACAAAATAATATGAGTTGACTCAGTTAAATAAAAATGAATGGCCCTTCAGACACTGGCGGCAATCAAAATCATTTACTCAAACCAGGCTGAGAATCAGCACTTTTTGAACATCAAAATTACGTAACACAGTCCCCCAAAACGCCCGTCATACCCCATTTCCTAGTGCTACAAACTCCCCAGCAGCACAGCTGTCTGTACAATTAGAAGTTGATTGTTTACAATAGTAAGTAATTAACATTAAGAAAAAGATGGCGGGGCGAGCTGGACAAAACAAACGACCAGTGGTCCACTTTAGCCCTGGATCGAATCGAAAGAGTTGGAAATCATAGTGAGAGGCCTTTGCCCAGCAGTGGGATGATGCAGGCTAACAGTAACCAGTAACATTAAGATACACAAAACATTAAATTTAATTATTTGCCTTATGTCAGCTAGCACACGCCAATAAACCAACAGAAACATTGAAAACTATACTCAAGCAGAAATAAATAATAAAAACGTAAACAGAAATTAATATAAAAAAAAGCCTCCAGGCATAAAGGGCGTGACCGATTACATATGATAACAACTCAATTTGTAAATGGCATTACAAATTGGCATCTACAGGTATTTTTTGTGATCTATTTGTTAATTGTTTACAATTGCATCAGATGCTTTTGGAACAGAGTATTGTTACAGGTTACAGTGGCATCATATGGATATTTTTTTTTATTACCAACCTATGCTCTCCATGTAGTCACTTTCGTGCGTATGCTTGAATATATACAAGTGGTATCTGGCTTCATCGCTCGGCACCTGCTGCTGTAACTCAGTGAGAGAAATGTTGGCCGCTTTGGATAAATGGATCTTTTCTTCATCTAAATCTGAAATGCAAACATAATGAAATATTATTAAAATTTCGGTCTTAATTTCTTGAATAAAGCTAAGCTAAGCTTTATATCAGTGTCCAGTATTATAAAGCCAACAGTAAGCTAGTTTGTTTTAATTTTTGTGGAATAATAAGTGGTCACATAATCAAAAAGGACAACTGCAATAACAGATGCATAACTGCCGATCTATTCTGCTGTAACACCACCATGAAAACTTAGGTGAAGTGAACTGGCAACAGTGATACTGCTGACAATGAAGATGATATGAGCTCACTTCACCACAAGTTTTCACGGTGTTTTCTTACAGAAACGCACTACAGCTAAGTTGCTACCCTGGTATAGTGTCAAAACGGAAATTGTCTCATGTACAGTGAACAAAAGATATAAGTATTCAGGGTCGTCGGATACAGTTGAAGTTTAGTAAGAAACCGATGGATGTTGTCTACTGAAATTTAATTTGATAAATGAGCTTTTTGTTTTCTATTAATTTTATTTTATTCGAGAACATCCATCGGGTTCTTACTAAACTTCAACTATATCCGACGATCCTGCATACTTATCTCTTTTGTTGACTGTACCTATTACGCCGGTATCCTTCAAACCAGAATACAGCAACACTTTTTACAATTTTAACTCACCTATCTTAAACTGTAAGTAGTTATAGGAACCTCGTTTGAGATCATGAATTCCTTGTTTGGCATCTTCAGTAATAGGAAAAGAAACACCACCCATTGTCGACTGTCTGAAATTTGGATGAAAATTAAAAATATATTTAAAAGTGTGTAAGACTTCCTGCTTCTGTCATCTGAAGGTGAAGGGCGGGCGTTTTGGGGGACTGTCTTGTGTAATTTGGACGTTCGAAAAGTGCTGATTCTCAGCCTAATTTGAATAAATGATTTTGATCTGTTTTCTGTCAAGGTCGGTTTAGACCAAACATGCGAATGCACATTCTATCAAATTCTCTATTGCTCTTTCTACAATAAAACGTCAAGAATATCAAGAAAAGAATGCTCAAGTTGCTCTTGATCTGGTACCTTCAGTAACATTACACTCAGTGATAGGATAAAAAATATACTTACCTAATATTTAGTTGATGTGATTAATTCTATTGTTAAATGGACATTTATGAGTTATTGTATCATTATTACGAAAGAAAACATGATTGTAATATTTTACGGTAGTTGTTCCAATGACCATTTGTAGGTAATTTGACGATTATACATTTCGTCGTGTGGTTTTCCTTGTAAAAGTGACTCAAATTTATTCCAAATTATCTGCTTAATAAAATATTTCCTCATGCTACGTACGGGTGCAATTCCGGTATTTCTGTGCTGTATTTAAGTTTAATATCCGAGGGGCCCGTGGCTAAATAATAACAGCCGCACAGGTCGATTGATCAGGTTAAGCTACGCTTGCCGCGGTTGGTCTGTGGATGGGTGACCATCTTTACATATCGAGACCCCTCCGTGCCTCGGAAAGCACGTTAAGCCGTTGGTCCCGGCTGTCATTCGTGGATCTTTGACAGTCGTTACGGGTAGTCAGAAGCCCGAAAGTCTGACAACCAGTCTTACCAAGGGGTATCGTATTACCCAGTAACTGGGTTGTGGAGGTCAGATAGGCAGTCGCTTCATGTAAAATACTTATATTCAGCTGCATCCGGTTAGACTGGAAGCCGACCCCAACATAGTTGGGAAAAGGCTAGGCAGATGATGATGATGATGATTTAAGTTTAATATCATTATACACATTAAACTTTCCGGAATAAACTCCTTAGTCTAAAAGATAGTGAAAACCACATAAAAAATACATACTTAGTGTAGATTAGTAGAACTACTTGGTCTCACAGACATACCTACACGAAAAGCAACTTCAATTTATAATATGTTTGGACCAGCTTTTGCCCGCGGATTTGCTCGCGTATTTTTATCAATTTACACAATATCTTTATTAATTACTAGCTTTTGCCCGCGACTTCGTCCGCGTGAATTTTCTCGTTCCCCCGACCCACTCCGTCGTAACTCGTATCGCATCGCCTGCCAGCGCTATTAATTCGCTATTTTCGCTAGGCGTACTTTTTGGCTCTTTTTCTTTTTGCTTGGCTCCTAAGGGTCATGTCATGTTTAATTAATAGCCTTTCTGGAGAATTGGGCTATCAAACGCAAAAATATTTTTTAAAAACCGACTGGTAATTTCAGATTTGCGCGTTCAAACAAACAAACTCTTCAGCTTACTTATTAGTATGGATATCCTAACTAATATTATAAATGCGAAACTAAGTTTGTTTGTTACCTTTTCACGCCTAAACCACTGAACCGATCATCATGAAATTTTGTATATACGTTGTCAGGTGTACAGAGACGGACATAGGGTATCTTTCATCCCGAAAAAAAGTGCTGTTCCCGAGGAAAATAACAATAACGTTATTATGATAATAGATGGCGCCACGTGTCCTTTGTCTTGATCGCAGACGAAGTCGGGGGCAACAGCTAGTAATAGATAAATAGCGTACCTAGCATCAGTTCCATAGTTAGTGTCGTGTTCACTCTCCTGTAGCTCCTTCAAGGCCTCCTCCCGGTCGGTGAGCGGGGCGGGCGCACTCACCCCGGTCAAATGAGCCTTGTAGCCTTTCAGACTTACTTCGTCCTATTAATAGAAAGGTTAACATATAAATATTGTGAAATATTACGTCATTTGTCACGTCTTTAGGAAGGACAAAAGAAAACAGTTTCAGTTGAGGATTTTTATATGATTTGGCATTTTTCTAAGATATAACTATTAGGATCTGACAGGCTGATGCTTCTAATAGCCCACGGCTGGACATAAAAACCGAATTTTGGGGCAAATATGTTTGAAGTTTCTGCCATTGATGCGGTAAGAAGATTCCAATATGAATTACAAATAATAGAGAATTATAATAAAATTAATTCAAAGGACCCTAATTAATAAAAACATTTTGTTTTGTTTTATCTTGTTTAGATATTGATACCCATCACGTCTGCAGAATTTTTTTAGCAAAATTTAATTCGACCTTGTGTGTCGGTTATAATAAAAAAATATTAAAACTAAAGAGTGCTTCAATATTTTACGAATTAAATCAATTTCTTTCACTTGAAAGATTGATCATTTAATGTTATCAATATATTGATAATCTTTTGTATGCACATAAAAATATTAATCTGTTTAAAAAATACAGTGATATCCATAACATAAATACTAGGAACAAACACAAATTTGTTGTTCCTACAACAAGGCTCAAGAAAATAGGTGGGTCGTTTAGATGCCAATGTATACGTTTTTATAATAAACTTCCTAGTCACATTCAAGAACTAAGCCTTAATAAATTCAAATCTTTTATAAAGCGAAAACTATGCCAGAAAGCCTATTATACTGTAAAAGACTATATTGAGGACAAAAAGGCTTGGGATTGAGCTGCTCCAATAGGTTTAGACTGTAATTGTTGTTTTTATTTTTTCATTTTGCTATTTTACACTTAATTTTTTTTTCAAAATATATATTTTTCTTTATCAATGACATGTACATTTACTGTATAAAGTATTATATTATTTTTTAACATACACACATTGTGGTATATAAACAATAGGGTTTGTGGTGAAGAAAAAGATTGGTAAACTAGTACTTTTGGAGCGGAGCACCGTTGACAGCGTCAGACAACCGTTGTCAAAAGAAATGTACGGCGCATGTCTACGGAAGAAGCTTCTAGAATATTCTAGAAGCTTCGCGTGGCTCTTATTGGCCGGGCGGGAATGTGACGCATTTCCGCCAGAAGTGCGTGGATTATGGCGGGTGCGGTTAGTTATCCGACCTCTTCACGTTATATCCTCCCCCTTTTGACTAGGTAATGTCCCCATGCCTAGACAAACAACATTAGACATTAGCGGACCTTACGAGGGCGACCTCTACATCGCTTAAGAAGTACCGGCTCAGGACATTCACCTTCCCTAGAGTGAAATCGGCGCAAGTCTGATACGTGATACTTTCCGATGACCTCCTTGGTTCCATCCTTATTATAGGCCAAAAGGTAGGTCGTAGGGCTTATCTTCTTAACTATTTCATATGGGCCATCCCGCTTAGGGACGAACTTCGAGGTAACACCTTTAGCGGCGTTACTAAGAACATGGGTTGTCATCAACACCAAGTCCCCTTCTACAAAAGTCTCCGCCTCAGTACGATCCTTGTCGGCTCGAAACTTCCTTACATCTTGATGGTACTCCAACTTCTCTTTAGCTGTGGTGAGAGTGGCAGCCAGTTTACGCAGATAAGGCGTTATTTGAGGCACAAAATTCTCGACCTCAATGATTGCCCGTAAATCCGTAACCGTAGCTAAAGGTGAACGGAGTTCACGACCGAATGTGAGGTATGCAGGTGTTTGCTCTGTTGAGCTAGTGAGAGAACTATTAAAAGAAAAGCGGACAAAAGGTAATACTTCAGGCCAGCGGTCATGATGACCTTCAATTAATATGGCCAGCTGAGCCTTCAAGTCCCTGTTTTTTCTCTCCACTGGATTGGCTTCTGGGTGGTATAACGGCACCAGGTTTTGCTTTACGCCCAACACGAACATGGCCTTCTGCATAACGTCAGCCACAAACTGCACTCCGTTATCTGAGATCATTCTCCTAGGTACTCCATACCGCATAAATACCTCGTTTACAAGAGTTTTAGCGCAGATCTCAGATGTAGCTTCAGTGAGGGCAAATAGTTCGACCCACTTACTAGCAGTGTCCTCAATAATTAAGATCCACCTTTCACCTTGAGATCCCCTAGGCAAAGGCCCAAAAAGATCTACTGCAATGACTTCAAATCTTTGAGCCGGCACTGGAGTCTGTAGCAGGCCAGCTGGTTTCACATTCGAGGGCTTATAGCGTTGGCACTCTTTACAAGTCTTTAAGTACCCCGTAACAAACCGTCTCATACCTGGGAAGTAATATCTCTGAGAGATACGATGTAATGTTCGCTCAATACCTCCATGAGCAGCAGTAGGTGCGTCATGGCATTCGAACATTACTTTACTTCTCAAACTCACTGGTATAATAAGTTGCGGCTCCTCAGAGTCAACTTCCGCAACATAACGGTAGAGTACGCCTCGACTTAAGTGATAGCCCCTCTCAGCCCATCGGTTACTTGCTACCTCATCGTTACCTTCCAAGTCCTGAATAATTTTGGCGACTTCGGGGTCCGCTAATTGTGACTCACGCGTGGCAGAGGCATCCCAGCGTGGAACCTCTACAACAACAGGAGCGAGCTCACAAACAGGTGCTGTGTCCTCATCGTTGACCGGGCGACTGAGAGTATCGGCTACGACATTGCACTTACCTGGAGTGTAGTCGACTTGCAAGTCAAATGATTGTAATTTTAAAGCCCAGCGAACGAGCCTGCCACTTGGCGACTTAATGGAAAATAACCACTTCAAAGGTTGGTGGTCACTCCTTACGCATACTTGATGTCCATCTATATAACCACGGAACCGCTCGACAGCCCATACCACGGCGAGAGCCTCCCGCTCCGTAGTAGAGTAATGACGTTCAGCGGGTATCAGAAGGCGGCTGGCATATTCTATTGGATGTTCATCGTGCGGTGACTCCCCCTGGAGTAAAACCGCACCCAAAGCATAAGCGCTGGCATCTGTTCGCAAGATAAATGGTTTACAGTAATCAGCTTGTACCAGAATGGGTGGAGTGGTGAGCAGCGTTTTCAGGCCAGCAAAGGCTTCTGATTGCTCTTGACTCCAAGTCCAAGGCTGATTCTTCTTCGTAAGGCGGCTGAGTGGTTCTGCTACTCTAGCGAAGTCGGGGATGAACTTCCGGAACCACGAACATGTTTGGATGAAGGTACGAAGTTGTTGGAGACTCTTGGGCTCCTTCATCTCTAAAATACTACGTACCTTATCCTGATCCGGTGATATACCCTGCGGGGTAATCACGTGCCCAAGGTATTTGACCTGCTCCCTGGCGAAGACACATTTGTCTCTGTTAGCACGAAGCTTAAAAACACGTAGTCGGTCAAATACGGCACGAAGATCAGTGAGATGTTTCTCAAAGCCGTCGGAAATGATAAGAATATCATCAAGATAAGTTAAAACAGTAACGTCTTTGAGAGAGGCACCCGACCTGAATCGGTCAATTAGACGCTGAAACGTTGCCGGGGCATTCTTAAGACCAAACGGCATCCGTTTAAACCGATAGGTCCCAAAAGGCGTTACAAATGCACTTTTATCACAATCTTTCAATCGAACCTGCCAGTAGCCACTACGAAGGTCTAAGGTACTCATCACGCAGTTCCTTTTGGTCGACTGCACAAGCTCGTCGATACGTGGCATAGGGTAGGCATCAGATTTTGTGATAGCATTCAGTTTCCGGTAGTCGACACAAAATCGGAACTTACCGTTACTCTTCGGTACTAAAACACATGGTGCTGCCCAGGCGGACTCACACTCCTCAACTATGCCTTCGGCCAACATCTGGTCAAGCTCGGTCCGCAAAATTTCTTTCTTTGCCGGTGTAACACGGTACGGGGGTACCGCGATAGGAGGGTGGTTACCTGTATCTATAACATGTTCAGCGTAGGGGGTTGGCTCACCGACTAAGTCAAAAACGTCCGAGTATTCATTAATTATATTGGCCACTTGTATCTTCTGCGACTCTGACAGCAACGTAGCCTCATCGTCACGCAGAAGACCCATAGCAGCGCAATCTGTAGCAGAGCGCGAAGGTTCAAACGAAAGTGGGTGAATGACCTGAGGCCGGTCGGCTGTATACCAATTCATATGATAAAAGTCAAGAACCAATTTAGCCTTAGCAATAAAATCAATGCCTAACAACGTTTCGTTATTAGTTGAGTCCGGAAAAATTATCAACTCGGTTGGTATGTGTAAGTCCCCAAGTGTAATGTTTACATTGGTTAACAATACCCTAACATCCCTAGTAAAACCGTCCGCGAGTTTAATACTCATAGAACTAGACGTGAATGGCTGATTATGCTGTTGGAGCAATGCGTAGAGTGAGGAACCGGCGATAGTTCCCTTAGCCGCGGTATCGATTAAACCCGTTCCTTGCATACCTAAAATCTCAATATATAAAATGGGTCGTCGCGGTGTACTATTATGTGGAGAACTCATCGAGGAACAGTTAATAAAGTGCCCATGCTCGGCATTTGTAATCACGCTATCCGGTAAACTAATTTCCGGATTTTGTCCTGAGAAAACCATGGTCGCCCTACGCGGAATACCAATTTCTGGACTTTGTCCCGGAAAATTCATGGTCACCCTACTTTGTATTTGACACTGACACGAGCGATCAAAATGATTTTTGCAAATACTGCGATATTTATTATTTAAATGGGGTGAACATGCATTATTACGCGAAAGAGTCCCAGGGTCTGTAGTGCTGAGCGTTGTGTTTACCTTTAGACAGTTCAAACTCTTAGAAAATACAGTACAAGTAGGAAAACACAACTCGGGTACAACGGCAGTAGAAATCACAGGAGAAACAACAGTGTTACTCACCTGTGCAGCCGGATTACCGTCTGCTGATGCACACAGGGTACGCAGATTACTCTTTCGCGACTTAGGAACAAGATCAACTGCGCTAAATTTCGTATTGCATTTTGGACAATTAGAACGTGTCACCCCGCTCTCGCCGCATCCGAAACATGATAATATCTTATTAGTATTTAGATTATTACTACTGTCTTTTGCAATTAATTTACGACACTGATCGCGATTATGTCCATAATGTTTACAATAAACACAGAAACGTTTTTCTTTTTCGGCGACTGGAGTCTTGTTGACGTCGACGTTTGGCGTGTCTTGACGCAGGGTAGGCTCCGTTGAACTCGAGGCTCGCTGAGTTGAGGTCCGCGCCGTAGTCTGCACATCCTGTTGAGGTGATTTAATACGTGCGCGTGTAGCAGCGGAGGTACCCTTTGAAGTGCCGACGTTTGGAGTTTCCTTTAAGGAATCCTCGATACTCCGAGTTTTACGAAGAAGGGTATTAAAGTCAGAGAATTCCTCTCTTCTTAATCTTTTTCTAATTTTATGTTTGAGAAGGCCGTAAATCATATCTAACTGGACCTTCTCACTTATGTCGCCGGTTGGGAGTCGCGCTAATTGAGCACGCGCTGAGGCGACGAAGAGCTCCGTACGCTCTTGAGCTTCTTGTGGTCTGGAAAACAATTCAATGTATATGCGGCTTGGTGGGCGGCTGTCACCGAAGGCACAACGTAAATATTGTATTGCCTCGTCCCATGAATTGAGCGTGGCTTTTACACCTTGCCACCATGTAGCTGCATCATGTGTTAGGAGCATTGACAGACCACGTAAACAGTTTGCTTCACTAACATTGGCGCAGTCCTTGTATGCCTCTACAGCATCTATGAAACCGTCGAGAGACTCGGTCGCCGTTCCGCTGTAACGAGCCTTACATGCAGCGAAGTTACCTGGTGCAGGTTGAGCAGACGACGACGACGACGGCGTGGGTGTGGCCGGCGCGACGGCGTTAGCAGCCGCGGGCGGAGAAGGTGGCAGCCGGGCTTCGAGGGCTAATTTTAGTAGCCGCTCAAAGTTATCGGCTTGCGCCTGTTGAAGGGACGTCATGATGGCGGACAGGTCACTCGCCGTAATGAGCGCCGGCGCCTCGGCCGGGAGCGCACTGGGCCCCGCTGACTTTGGCGTTTCCATCACGTCTTCTTCCGACTCCACGTCGTAAAAGTCGGTTTTGTTCTTGCCGCGCGTTGTCTTACGCGGCATTCTACAGCGCGTATGTAATCAACGATAGGTACCTATGATTTACGATCCAGTTCTTCAAAACGCACGCACGCGCGCGTTTCCCACTCGTTGGGGCGCCAGTTTAACATACACACATTGTGGTATATAAACAATAGGGTTTGTGGTGAAGAAAAAGATTGGTAAACTAGTACTTTTGGAGCGGAGCACCGTTGACAGCGTCAGACAACCCACAGAGTACTTTTTAATAGAGTAAGACAACCGTTGTCAAAAGAAATGTACGGCGCATGTCTACGGAAGAAGCTTCTAGAATATTCTAGAAGCTTCGCGTGGCTCTTATTGGCCGGGCGGGAATGTGACGCATTTCCGCCAGAAGTGCGTGGATTATGGCGGGTGCGGTTAGTTATCCGACCTCTTCACGTTATAATTTTAATTATTGTGAATGTGAGGACTATGTGGGTCATTGTTTCAGTTTTAATCATGGTCTGGCAGTTTGAGTAGTTTATGCGGCCTACCCAAATGTCCTGGGAGTCTACTCCGAAGTGGCACATACGAATGTTCGGAACGATCCGACACACGACCGAACCGAATATTGTTGTCATACTACGAAAAAGGTTCGGATTGGCTGAGTTTGGTCGAGACCATAGTCAATATTCGAAAAGAGTGTCGGACCGAACGAAATGTAGTGCCAGAGGTGAACGTTTTATCGATATGTTTTTATAAGTCAATAAGACTCATTTCGATTTATTTGAACTGTTGAATTACAGAGTAAAATTATTTTTATAGTAATAAAATAGAACTTTGCTTTTAATTAAATATTTTTACCTAAGAAAATTGTAATATTTCTCGAAAAAACAATATATTTGT
Source organism: Gortyna flavago (assembly GCA_963669345.1). Taxonomy (NCBI): domain Eukaryota; kingdom Metazoa; phylum Arthropoda; class Insecta; order Lepidoptera; family Noctuidae; genus Gortyna; species Gortyna flavago. Next base: position 13,154,912 of record OY770131.1, on the reverse strand, counting down.
AGCTGGCATAAAGATTACTTTGCCGATTGTCAAAAAAAAAGAAAAAGGATAAAAGTCAAAGGATGACAAGCACAGACTTTGGTATCTATGGCACAGATTACAATTTTTAAATAATGCAAGTAAACAAACAAGGGGAGAGATTGTGATTTTTAATAATGCGAAATTGAGAAAAGGTACTTTAAACTCAAACCAAATCTCATCTGTCGCTATCGCTATAGCGATACCTAATCGTATTTCGGTCGTGTATCGTCAAGTGCTGACTGAAGTGTAGTGTTACAAGTCAAGTTATGAGATGTACTATACCTACAAAAAACAAGCTTAATATAATATAAAACTACGTAAATTATTCACTTTATCTACGCTTGATAAAGTGCCCCTTGGGCTTATCGTTTTCTCATGTTCGTGTTTTGGAAATTTGGAAATGAAAGTTATGAACAAACATTCTGCAAGAAAAAGTCACCATGTCCAGACCAACAGCGGCACAAATTGATGCTCTCCTCATCGAGATTTGGCCCAAGGCAACTTGATCGACAGTCGTACGCTGAATCATCGACTGTGGGAAGAAATGTGCACCACGCTGAATTCTGTATTATTTTTAGTTTTACTTGTAACAAATAGAAGATTAGTTCTAGTTTAGGAGGTACGAATTGTAAAAAATATATTTTATTCATTATTTTCTAAGATTGTATTAATCTCCCTCTCTCTTTGTACCCTCTTCAAAGCATCTGTGGCAAATGTAACAGGTTGCTAAGTCAGCTGCCGAGAGTTCTCCGATTCAAAAATCATCTTGGGTTAACTCCGGAGCACTCGCTCCGTCCCTTATACATGTATTTACAAAAAAAAAATGTATGTAAGTAGTTTATCAGCCATCTCGTTACCATAACACAAGCATTAGGTTGCTTAGCTTGGGACTAAATGGCGTTGTGTGAAATGTCCAAGGATATTATTATTTTCTTTTTTATATCTCGGGACCATTGAGTCCCGGTCCTTTGGAAGGCGTACGAGGGGCCGAATCCAACTCGCAGAGGCCCTTTAGGAAATTTTAATGAAATGTGACACCAACCGACGATTATCCCTGTGTGCACTATGCAAGTGCACCCAAGGACAACCCCCGGTTGGTGTAGGACTATTGCAGCATATGGAAAAATAAAAAGTTGGACTATGGGTTTGGGAGGCTAAAGTGGACTGGTTGCCAAGAACTATGGAAGAACTATGACCCCTGCCTGATCAATGTTTAATATATACACGGATAAAATAGCAGGGGGTGACTTGCACACTCAATAATGGGCCCCCGGAAACGGTCGCTAGCACATAGTGACGTAGCGACAAGGGGGCAACATGTCCTAAGGTGCTTATGAGAAGTGGAGAGGCTATCAGGACAATCCCGGACGTACGGTCAAGATCCCTACCAGCATCTTACTGGAATACTTCCTTCCTCCGAGCACGTTTGCCCTTGCGAATCTCCACTCAAGCCAGCCAATAAAGGCAAGAATGAGGTGGGTTCTGTTCCTCGTCATTGTTCACTCCAGCCGGCCAATAAAGGCAAGCCAGAGGTGAGGTACAAGACTTCTCCCGGGAGATAGGGTCCGTGGGGTCGCTACTGCCCAACAGCTCGCCACATGCTGCCCTGCGGATTTCTGTATCTCTCTTGGTCTGGCTCCTCACCTTAGACCTATTCCGGCAAAGTAAACTCTGCGGCAAAGTAAGCCCCACCACGACGTCAACGTAGAGATACGGCGATGGGGTTATTATTATTATTATAGGTATTATGCAAAACACAGCAGGGTAAGATTATTCTGCCTACTTTATCTGCATTCTAGTGCACCTCTCTCGATGTCAAGACACACCTCCATCAACCCTTGACTATTTCAAATGTGCGTTCATTGGTGGAGAGGGCATGCTGTTTAAAAAAAAAAAACAAGATCAACCTTAAAAAAATTAGGTTGGTACATTTTCCTTACACAATTTTTTTAATATCTTGGGATTGGGTGATCCGATTTACATAAATCCAATTGGGAAATTAGTTTTATACATAACTCTATCATTTGAGACAAATTTATTTCAATAAACTACATAAACAAAAAATCTCATTTTCAAGTTACGTAATTATCTGACAATCCTTACATATTCCAAAAAATGCCTTACAAACTTACTTTAATCAGTGTTATTGAATTAGAATATGGAAAACAATAATAAAACTAAGCTAGATAAGTATACTAATTACAAACAGATAGACATCGAATTAAACAAAATCTCTATATATGTATAGTGAGTGGACTGCTGTGGAAAACTTAGATCTTACATCTACGTTTGTTAGCTTTGTAGCAGGCTCAATTGCATGGCTATTACGCTTTCAGGGTGACAGGGGCACTATGTCCTGGCAAAGTGATCAACTGAGTCTGTAACTAGCTACAAACTCAAGGTCGGGCATTAAATTGGTAGTGAAGGAGTCATAAGATCATCTGCAATTCCTTCTACGCTCCAAACGCTCTTCTCTGAGAGCCTCTTCCACCCAAAAGCATACGTACTGTCATTTCGCTACAATGTTAAGTAGCACATTCACTTAAAAAAAATGTAAAACTCAATAAAATTGTAATAATTCATGAAATTCGATAAGATACTCAAATCAATCAATCAATCATTTATTCTGTTAACATAGGTATGATTATAGATAGTATTGTTGTGAAAATTATGTGCACTATGCTTTGCCAATACATATGGAGTACAAAATGAAATAAGCATATACAATAAAATTAAAATTAAAATCAAAAGGTAGCTACTTTGCTGTCGTGTATTTTGACACAAATTTCACGATGTAACTCTTGTCAAACTCAAATTATCGGCCAGTCTTTTCTCGTTCAGAGTAGGGTAACGATACAACAAGTGTCAAAATTAAGTTCAGTCGGATCGGAACCGACCGAACCGAATATAATGAACTTCGTAGTAGGAAATGACCGAACATTCGGCAGATACATGGCCGATACAATAAATTTAACACTTCGGAGTAGACCCCCTGTTTTTGGTATTGTTCGTCGAATCGTTGAGCTCCTTAAGTTCTGAGTTGAGCTGCACGGTTCTGACAAATGCGTGCACTGACTGGACAGGTCCATTCAATCTGTGTGGTTATTTCCTCAAAATACCATTTCAGACACCAATCTACATGGCCCTCAAAGATTATGCCCGAATTTTTATATACACTTTGACATTGATGATTTTTATATATACAATGACATGAATATTTACTTTGTAAAGTATTTTTTTATTTAATTTTTGTGAATGTGAGGACTATGTGGGTCATTTCTTTTTTACTGTTTTCCTCCTTAGTTAGTTTTAATCATGATCTGGCAGTTTGAGTAAATTACGCGGCCTACCCAAATGTCCTTTCTTTGGTATTGTTCGTCGAATCGTTGAGCTCCTCAACTTCTGAGTTGAGCTGCACGATTTTGACAAATGCTTGCACTGACTGGACAGGTCCGCTCAATCTGTGTGGTTCTTTCCTCAAAAGACCATTTCAGACACCAATCTACATGGTCTTCACATGATCTGACCAAGATTATGTCTGGACTTTAAAAGAGACTGTGACCTCTGAGTTTGTTTCGGCCTTTCTTCTCAGAATAGTCAGATAGGAAACGCCGACCTCATCTAGTTTAAAAAAATATGATTGACGTGTAAAAGTGTTTGTACAAACCTACTTACAGAAAATAAATCATTTATCATTTAATCACTAACTACATTACTATCTAAACTTATGAGTCACGATGTGAGTCATAGCCTCGAAAATTAAAGATAAACTTCTTATCAAATTGTTTGTTTACCATTTCAAATCAAATATGATATCATTGTAACGACGAATTTTGATGATTCACCCCCTTACTAATAAACGTTGTATAGAACGCTTTGTCTTCTTCTTTCGAAAGTCAAATTACTGACGGCTGAAAGAGAGAAATCGGTGTGTAACTATTCATCTGATATAATACGTTTATTAGTAAGGGGGTCATTGTTTTGCAACCAGAAAAGCAACAGTATTAACAAAATCGGCATCCAAGTTCATTTTTGCTTGCACTCAAAAAATAGAAGCGCTCTCTAGTAAGCCCGCCAAGGTCAAATAGTTCGTCCGTAAAATTCACAAAAGGAGTACACGTGATGCGTCACTAAGCTGCGCAGTGCAGGTTGCAACTAATTGCGTTATCGCTTTCCTAATAGTCGAAAACTTTAAGGGACGCGGTTTGGCGCCGCCGCAGGATTTAGGCAAAAAAATATTCAAATGATCAGACGGAAAAGGCCGCGATGGTACCTACCTATAGTATAAATAATATTCATCCCAGACATCGGTCTACATGGTCTTCATATAACCTGACCAAGATTATGTCTGGACTTTAAGAGACTGTGACCTCTGAGTTTGTTTCGGCCTTTCTTCTCAGAGTAGTCAGATAGGAAACGCCGACCTCATCTAGTTTTATAAAAAATATGATTGACGTGTAAAAGTGTTTGTGCAAACCTACTTACAAAATAAAAATCATCATCATCATTAAGTCTTCGGCCTACCTTCATGGGAAGAAGTATGAGTGTATGTGTGGTATGGTCTATGAGTGGGTATGAATAGCATACCTTTACAGTGGCATGCATTTCATCCTTAATATGTGCAGATCCGAACTCCTGTTTCAGTGTGGCCTTAGTGGAGGCATACAACATCTTGTGTCTGACCGGGGCACTGTCTGGAGACCAGCTGAGGAGCAGCCACTCATGGCCGAGGGAATTTGTTGAGTCAAATCTGAAAGCAGAAAATTTATGAGTTCCCCTACGTTATCTTGAGGAAATATTTAATGGCATTTTTAATGTTATTTGGAGAAAGAGCAGGAAAAATATATGAGTTCCACCATTTTAACTTGAGGAAATATATAATGGAGTAGCATTTATAATGTTATTCGGATTTCTTTGCATAGATTCATTTTATTATTCATTTTAATTATTAAGTTTTTTCTTTACGTAAGTACCTTCATATTTTTATGTACATATTTTTTCTTATGAATATCAAAAAAAAAAAAATGAAGCGGGACCCACTTAGATAATAAACCATTGCATTAATTACTTTATTAAATTGTGAATAAAGCGAACACAAACACAGGTTATTAGAGTAAACGGGCCGGGGCCGCCTTCAAGCGGCTCTTGCCCAACCTGAGGGGGCCAAACGCCTCCTGCCGGAGTCTTTACGCGGGGGTCGTGCGGTCCATGGCCCTATATGGGGCCCCGGTATGGGCGCGTTCACTGCGGCGACGAGCCGCACACTTTCTGAACGCGCCCCAAAAGGTGGTAGCCGTAAGGCTTATCCGGGGATACCGCACGATCTCGGGCGAGGCGGCAAGCCTCCTTGCCGGACTGCCGCCATGGGATCTGGAGGCGATAGTCCTCGCGCGCCTGTATGAGTGGCGCGCGGAGGCACTACGCCGGGGGGAAAACCCGCTTCCGCGGCAAATCGCTGCGGAGCGGACGGACCTCCGGCGCGATCTCATGGCGACATGGAAAGAGCGACTGTCGCAACCCAGCGCAGGGCACGCCACGATAGCGGCGGTAAGGCCCCTCTTTGAGGAGTGGCTAGAGAGGCGTCACGGCGTCCTCACCTACCGCCTGACGCAGGTCCTCACCGGACACGGATGTTTCGGGAGGTTCCTGCACATCATCAGGCGGGAGGAAACGCCCGGGTGTCACCACTGCGAGGATCGCCCAGAGGACACGGTGGAGCATACGGTGGAGGCCTGCCCCGCTTGGGCGGAGCACCGCCGTGTCCTCGTAGAGGCGATCGGCAGCAGCGGCGACCTCTCGCGCCCGGCCCTGGTTCAAACCATGGTCCGGAGCGAGAGGGAGTGGGAGGCAGTCACCTCCTTCTGCGAAGCAGTCATGCTAGCGAAGGAGGTGGCGGGATGGGCGAGGGAGAGAGCCGAGAGGGCCGCCCGTCCCAGCCGCCGCGGTAGACGCTCCGGGCGTCGGGAGCCGCGTGACGACTCCCGGCCACCGTAGGCGCGGGCCTGCGGACGGCGAGTAATGGGTAGCTCGCCGTCCGATCAGGACCAGGCCCGTGCCGGACGGCGCGTATGTGTTCCACGCGCGCCTCAAAGAGCTGTCAGCAGACACGGAGGGGCCCGTTAGGGCCGAAGCCTGCCGGGGCAGCGGGATTGTCCGAAAGGGTTACCGCTGCCCCGGAACATAAAGGGCTAAGGAAGGAACACGGATGGGTTTTAGTCAGTAAGAGTCTGACACTCCCTTCCGCTCCACCCAGAGCGGGAGGGGTCATTGGATGATTTCCCATCCTTAAAAAAAAAAAAAAAGGTTATTAGAGTACATATTCTTTGGGGAAAAAAAAATGACTTACCTGTATAAAATGTAACATGGCATTTCTTCAACTACCAGTGAAGGTAAATATTTGTCGAAGTCTTGTTCCCATGAGTGCTTTGTCGGGTAAGACTTGGATAATACCAGCTGCTCTGAAATTCAATACAATAATAATAATGTCTATACTGTATGTAGTATTGAAACAAAAATAAAGACATTGCTGTTGACACAAGTCAACTTTGCAGCAAGATTTTATTTTCAGTTACTTAATTGGTTTTAAAAACCAGTCCAATGCGAGTCCAGGGTTCCGTAATATTTAACACTAGGTACAGTCAACAAAAGAGATAAGTATGCAGGATCGTCGGATATAGCTGTTGAAGTTTAGTAAGAACCCGATGGATGTTCTCGAATAAAATAAAATTAATAGAAAACAAAAAGCTCATTTATCTAATTAAATTTCAGTCAACAACATCCATCGGACTAATCTTCAACTATATCCGAAAATCCTGCTTACTTATCCCTTTTGTTGACTGTGCATATTAAAAAAAACCCATTATCTTGTATATGTTTAATCGTATTTAATTTTTTAACCGACTTCCAAAAAGGAGGAGGATGTTCGAGTTTATGAATGTTTTTTTTTTTTTTTTATTATTATTCATTGTTATAACAGCAATAGTTAAAGTGAACTGTCTACCTATTACGGTTCATGAGATACAACCTGCTGACAGACTGACAGACAGACAGGCAGCGGAGGTTTAGTAAATAGGTTTTGTTGGCACCGTTTGGGTATGGGAACCCTAAAAAAAACTTTTACACATCCAAATAAATTATCTTTTAAAACTAGATGAAGCTGGTGTTTCCTATCAGAGTACTCTGATAAGGAACTCTGTTAGAAAAATTTGTCTGCTCAACAACATAATTAATGCAATGAATGTTGTTGAACTGTCAAAATTAAAGCCATTGCTACTGTTAGTTTGTTATGCAATTACCCTGCAGATTATAGAAAAGTTGCAGTTGTCACCTGTTCATACAAAGATAGCTTACCACTGCAATATCTGACTAAAGAATTGCCACAAGCTGCATAAACGGTGTCTTTTTGGGTTTATGGCTATGAAAAGGCTTATTATTTTGTTGATACCATGGATGGATGGACCGTGTGAAAGATGATTGGGCTAGAAAGGGAGTGACTACGGAGATGACGACTAATAGAGAAGTATGGAAGAAAAAGACATGTTGCGCCAACCGCAAATAAATTAGGATAACGGCAGGAGATTGATGATCAAGATTTGTTTAATAGCATACCATTTTCTATGCTGATTTTCAACACTCGAATTTTTCCATCTCTACATTTTCCCAAATATTTCTTCAAATCTGCATTGGCTGAAATGAAAAGATGAATTATTATAATATATGCTACTGTCAGACTTCCACCAAATTGCACTAGGCCTGCGAGGTGGCTTACGGCCCACTCCCTCTCAACACTGCTGGGACACAGTGAGATTATAGGCTGATTATGCGTATTATTATTGTTAGTTATTCCTGTATTTTAACAACTAACAGTATGTTTGGTTCATTAAAATGTCCCTACAAGTGGCAATTACTTAAAATATAGGTATGGATAGGTACCCTTTGTGGGGTTTAGTTTTAGACCCAAAATTCTATTTTTCATATTCATTTGGTAGAGAACATGTGAATAAAGTGTTTTCCCTTATCTTAAGTATAGGAAATAAAAACGAATTGGACAATGTCTTATTTTAGAATTAATTAGCTGTTTAAATTCAATTTAAATTACTTAAGCTAATAATGATGTAATTAAATGTAAATAAAGTATAAAAAATTGTGATACTTACATTATGAAGGAAAAAATAAAACAAAATTGGTAGAGAATATACCCACTAAGAATTTTCTCTTTACAAGAAATTAGAGATGGTGACTTGGTGACTCAGCACATATTATTGTTACTTATTATTAAATATCTTCATGTTTAATAAATTCCATGTTTTATGTTATTGAGAATTCTGTTCATGGCAATGATGCTTATTTTAAAATTTTGTTTCTTATTTTGTAGCTTGCTGTAATGATTACTATACACATACTATAATATACATATTTTACGTGCTGTTTTAAGTAAACCATTTATGATGGGGATCGAAACTGTTTCTCCTAAACACAGGTTATTTTGTAACCTATCTAGGAGAACAGTACCTACGGCACCCACTAACTAGATTAAGAAACTTTAAGCTTGTGCTTTATATTATATTACCGTACCATGTCATCTAGTCCTAGTTGAACAATAAATCTTTATTATTAAGTATTATTATTTTCGGAATATTTTATTTTGGTAACCTTCAAAACAAGAATGACTTCTAAAATCATGAATAATATACTTACTTTATTGAATAATTATAGTACATATCTTTCTCTAGTTATAACACAATAAATAAATCATATGCTTTGCAGTCAACAGTCATTTCTTCCTGTGTTTCTTAACAACAGTGCTGCATAGCTATTAAAGTTTTAGCTTACATTGCTTAGACACATGATACATTTAGGATTTCAATTTTGGAATACCACTAACAACCATTGTTATCAATATGGAATTTTGGCGTGGGTGATCTGGTTGGGAGCCAGAGTAACGTAATTTCTAAAAATATACTAGATTTCATTTAGTTAATAACTTCCTCGCTTTGGAAACGGAAAGAAGATGTTTTGCCGGGGTTATTAGCATATTACGTGGTTTATTTTGAAATATGTAGCTATGTACAGTAGATAACTGTATTAATTTCGTACCTTGAATTCCTGTTTGATGAGACATTGTGATGTTACTGCTACAGTTATCTTACAATACACACACTCCACAAAAATATGTAACTCACAATTATCAGTATAAAATAAACTGTAATTTAGGAAATTAAATAAAATTATGGCCAGCGATCTTTACTATTTCACTTGACATTAGTTTGTTGAACAGGAACACATAGATAATATTACCAAATGTACAAGTTGCACAGAGCATGTAACTTGAGGCCGCCTTCCGAATTGGCTAATATCGCTCACAGCACTTAAATCGTCTCACATGCGTTCCATATTGAATATCACGATTATGACAGCTAAGAGATGTCAACAATTCGGAACACTCGTGAGCGCGCTCACAGTGCTTACTCGGTGTCAAAAAGATATTACAGCAGTATTTCTTCATAAAAACACCACACGTTTCTTCCTTTTCTTTGTTTAGGTGGTGACTGTCAGCTAGAAGCACAATTTAAAAAATGCCACGTTATTAAAAAGATATGATTTCATATGATGCAGCTCAAAACAAAACACACACTGACACATCCTCATCCTCACACACACACACACTGTCATTTTTGACAGCGCTCACGGTGATATTCTAGTACGAGCATGGCCGGCGTTATCGCAAGATGGCGCATGCCATGACGTCATCTATGTCGATTCACGGGACATCGTTATCGCGATCATTTGGTACGGGTTTAAGCACGCTCAAATCAATTACATCGATTATTTCCCCAATTCGGAACGCGCCCTCAATGTAACTTGTACAAGTTGACAATTTGATTAATTGACGTTGACGTATATCATTCATTGTGACATTAATGGCAGTCAGCCATAGACACAAGCCAGCTGTCATTATCAAATCGATTATCAATTAGAAAAAAAAAGTTAAACGTTTGAAACACGAAATAAATTCAATTAAAAAAAACGTTTCTTACCTTCTACTAGATACTTACATTCTAGGTAAAAATAACGTAATAATCTTAACTTTTCCAACGTGTCTTAGCTTTCAATGTATTGTAATGTAAATGGTCACCTTTCTATAGAAGAATACCTACTACTGTTAAATTTTCAATTTCATGACCGACTTTTAGGTAGCACCTAAAAGTCGGTCATGAAAGAGAAAATTGTAAGCATTCCAGTATAAAGTGCAATACTAATTCCATGCAACCACTGACCTATAGGCAAATACAGATCAGTGCATGCAACTGACTGATGTCAAAATTTTGAACTCAGACTCTTTGTCGCTCGATTCCGATATTAGCATGGTATGCACGATAATAAATACTTTGGTCTATGCGGTAATGCTGCAGCTGCGTCCTGTGTTGCAGGTCTGACCTAATCCGGTAAAATAATTTCATTAATAAACTGTTTTGTTTTATAAAAATAATTATTTTAGCAGCTACAAGGATAAAACACAAAAATACTGCCATTTCTAATACCTACGTTAATTAATCCTCTTTTTAACAGGTGGTAAATTATTTCGGATGTTTGCCAGGAAACTGTTCAAAATGAAGCTTTAGGAAGCAGTGAGGCATACTCTGGAGCGGCGCAGTGGAATTATCTCATGCAAATTCGAGTTTCTATTTAACAACTAGGTACTTAGGTATCTTTCGAATGCACTTTGCATTTCTGATAGGTATACTAGCTTTGACCCGAGCTTGTAGTAAAAAGGATTTTTTATGTACCTAGGTAAGTAAAATATGGCTGATGATGATGGTTGGCGGATGATGTAGAGATCTTGTGACTGCGGTACCTACTTACCGCAGAATCAGACGCGTTTAATGCGGTACCCCGTTATGTGTGATAACAACTCAGGGCGCTAAATATTCAAATTATGCACTATGGACGAGTTAAGGCGACGCCGACCGCGCAGTAGCGCCCTCATCGTTTGTTTGGTTATTTCTTATATTTTAGAATAAAAATGCAGAAAATAAGCACGTTAAGTTGTTAAAGTTGTGCTCCACAATATTAACGTGTAATCTTGTGGAGCACAACTTAACGTGCTTATTTTCTAGCTGAGATTAAAATGGCACACTACTTTGTAGCTCGGTTGCGGGATGGGAGTTGTTATAAATGATAAATGATTTTTATTTTGTAAGTAGGTTTGCACAAACACTTTTACACGTCAATCATATTTTTTATAAAACTAGATGAGGTCGGCGTTTCCTATCTGACTACTCTGAGAAGAAAGGCCGAATGTTATTAAAGATAATGTCACAGTATTTAGTTAGGTATATATTCCGCCCCTTTCAAATCTTAATTGTTTAGCCGTTGACTCTAATCTTAAGGTAGGTCCATATAAAACAGCTTGTAGTATGTTATGTAGGTGATTTGGTTTGCTTGTTCTTAATTTTGTCGTCATTTCTGTCCTAAAAATAATACATACGAGGTGCATTCAATAAGTACCTAGCCTCATCGCCAGAGGGCGCTGTAGTTTCAAAAGAGTTTTACCACAGTGTAGCACATTCTTTTTAAATTCTTTTTTAAAATTTTCATTCCAATCACTTCATTTGTTTTAATTTGACAACTTATGGAAGCGAACGCGTCGATCGGTTTTACAAAAATGGAAAAAGAGCAATATCGTTCGGTGATTCGATTCCTATTTTTGGAAGGGAAAATGCGCATCGAAATAAAAGAGCGCTTGGATGCTGTGTACGGTGACTCTTCTCCATCGATGGCCACCGTCAAGAATTGGTTCAACGAGTTTGCACGTGGCCGTACGTCGGTTTTTGATGAACCACGTCCAGGTGCACCGAAAACAGCTGCTACGGAGGAAAACATTAAAAAAATCCATGATCTCGTATTGGCAGATCGCCGATTGAAGGTTCGCGAGCTAGCTGAGACTAGGCATTTCAGAAGGAACAGTGCATCATATTCTTCACGAGGAACTCGGCATGAGAAAGCTGTCGGCGCGATGGGTGCCGCGTTTACTCACATCAGAAAACAAGCGCAACCGTGAGACCACATCGGAGACGTGTTTGGCGTTGTTTAAGCTGAATCCAGCGGAGTTTTTGCGTCGTTTTGTGACCGTCGATGAAACCTGGATCCACTGGTACACACCAGAGACCAAGGATCAAAACAATGGATCCAGACCGGGGAACGTGCTCCAAAGAAGGCGAAAACTGTAAAATCGGCCGGAAAAGTTATGGCTACCGTTTTCTGGGATTCACAAGGTGTGATCTACATCGAATACCTCGAGAAGGGTAAAACAATTACAGGGCTTTACTATGCCGATTTATTGGGCCGATTCGACGCCGAATTAAAGAAAAAACTACCCCATCTGGCGAAGAAAAAAGTGCTGTTTCACCACGACAACGCGCCGGTTCACACGTCTGCCGTTGCCATGGCCAAATTGGTCGAATTACGCTACGAATTGCTGCCCCATCCACCGTATTCTCCAGATTTGGCCCCTTGTGACTTCTTTCTGTTTCCTAATCTGAAAAAATCACTCGCCGGGAATAGATATGGATCAAATGAGGAGATCATCGCCACCACGGAGGCCTATTTTGCAGAGTGTGACAAAAACTATTTTTCGGACGGGTTAAAAAAGTTTGAGCATCGCTGGGCTAAGTGTATCGAACTAAAAGGAGACTATGTTGAAAAATAAATTGCCACTTTTCCAAAATTTTCGTTTACTTCTTGTAGGCTAAGTATTTATTGAATGACCCTCGTAGGTATTAGTAGGTACGTAACTTATTTACAGTCTTACCAAGGGGTATCGTATTACCCAGTAACTGGATTGTGGAGGTCAGATAGGCAGATCAATCGTATCTCATCCATCCATTAATTGTATCAGAAACAGACTAGGTCATTAAATACTTCTGCACAATTAAGGCGTACCTAAAGGCTGCTAACAATGATTTCCCGCCACTACAAAAATACAATGCGGATGCAAAACACACCACAATTATTGTGGCAATGGCGTCTCGCTCGATGATAATTAACCGCTAATAATACGCGTAATACGTGACAATAGTAGCGTTGCTGTTATTTGGTTTTTGAAATGGTGGCAGGTACCTACTATAAAATTGCTATTTCAAATACTTAGAGGCTCTGCCTAACAGAAAATTTTATTCTGAAAGCTTGGAATTGTTGTAATAAGCTTCACTCCTGTCTTGAATTGAGGAAATGAAATAAAATATTTATTTATGTAAGTAGATCAGTAGTGCTATTCTGTAAAAGTCTCACCGTGATAACTCAGGTGAAGTGAGTTGTCATTAGTGTGAATCCCTATAGCATCAGATGGAATGACAGTTCACTTCACCTAACTTCTCACGGTGAGATTCTAACAGAATCGACCAGCTGGATCTTCACCTTTTAAGACACTTTTACACGTCAATATTTTAAAACTGGATGACGACGGCATTTCCTAGCTGACTGATCCCTGAGAAGAAATCCCGAAAAAAACTCAAAAGTCATGGTCTCTTAAAGTTCAAACATTATATTATTAATTTCATGTGAATCTAACAAGGCCGGGCCATAATCTGGAAGGAATTGTTATCTGCCCGTCGTCATGGAAGAAGACTTCTGGCCGCAGGACGTGGTGTTCCGTCGCTTCCGGGGACAAGTAGATACCTACCACAGAACTGCACAAGAGTTAGCTAGTGAAGTACTATTTTATAATAAAAATAAGTATGTTTAGGTTAAGGTAGGTATTTAAGGGCCTGCGTCGCCTGAAATAAATAAATATCTGGAAGGGCCTTTTGAAGAAAGAACCATTGCTGCTTTGAGTTGACCTGTTCCAACAGACGGGGAACGTTGTACTTCATCATTCACATCCCTAGTTCACCCACTGCTCAGCATAGCCTAGGCCTCTCTTTTTAAGCGACTTAAAAAAAAGGAGGAGGTTATCAATTCGGTTGATAAAAAAAAAAGATGTTTTTTCTTGTGCCAATCCCCACGCTCCTTGTGCCATCGTCACAGAGTACTTTTTGATAGAGTGAGAGCCATCGTCCTAGCGTGGTGTGTTAGGTTAGGTTAGCCTTTCTCAAAAATTGGGCTATTAAATGCAAAAATATTTTTTTTAATCCGACAGTGCTTAGTTCCAGAGATGGGCTCGTTCATACAAACTCTTCAGTTTTATTATTAGTATCTTAAAACTAGATGAAGGCGTAAATATTTCCAATACCAAAATATCCAAATGGTTTAGTGAAATTAACCGTATAAACCTGTCATCAAAATTAACAATTACCTATTTATTGTCTAAAACGAGATAGGTATTTGGACGTAAATAGGTCGAATCCGTTATTGTCTGTAGAGCAAATGAATACGTTTTGCTGTATCTATAGATTCTGCTTTCAGATGCAGTTATTACAAACACATTGCCAACGAGAATTTGTTTTAGCTCATTGTTCCCGTAAATACGGGATTTGATTTCAAACCGCATTTGGTTTACATTGGTTTTATCGTATGTGAACAATAACACAATTACGATTTTAATTAAACATTTTGTTCATAATTTTGACGTCTGTTGTTGTTGTGAGAATTTTGTGGCAATAGCTGATAGTTTTGTGTTTCGTTTTAATCTAGTTCAAAGAACTTCATGGAGGGAGATGGCGGGATGAGCTGGTTTCCTTCAACAAGAACTGATCCGTAGCAGTTACAGAGAGAAGTGGAAAGTGAGTAAGAAAGCCTTTCCACTGCCGTTGGACAAGACAGGCTCTTAACACGTTCAGTGCCGGGAGCCCTCCTGGAGGGTTCACTCAAATCGCATATGGGATGCCGGGAGCCCTCGCGGAGGGCTCATTTTAAATGTACGTTTTTCTTAGCGAATATAGCATTATAAACTATGAAAATAAAATTAGTCGTATATTTTAACAAGATTTATTAGTATAATCGTTGGTTTTCAAATACCAGCATTTTTATTTTCAAAAATAATTGGGCGCTGGGATGCCCATATTTCAGGGATGGTAAACCGTTTTACGTTTAGGTACAAATATTCACTAAAAATAAACATATTTATTTTGAGATTATAAATTAAGAGGATGAGTTTATAAATAAAAGCTTCAGCATCAAAAGGGTAAAAACGAACACCCATACCCATGGTGCAACTTCGTTTGACTGTCAGTCCGTTCGTTTGTACAGCTGCTCATTTCAGGAGCATACTTCGCTACATACAAGTCGTTTGGTTTTGTCATTAGAGTATTATATTATCTGTGGTCATGTATACAATGTGTAACATAATTAACGCAAGACCTCATACACCCCAATTAGAGTAGGTAGGTATTGAGTTGAAAGCATAATACAATGACCAAAAAAAATTTTTTTAAACCTAACTTCTATTATTATTAAGAAAATCGTGTTGACCGTAACACTATTTTATGCATTTAAAACATAGTCTTATTGCTTTGAAATAACATTTAATTTTCTTGAGCTCAATCACCGGTCAGTGTGGCAAAATCACTGACCTCTAATAAACAAGCTTGTATAATACCTGGTCAGTGGGCAAATTACATAATTTAAAAATAAATGTCTTCTCATAAATGCTTGGAAATTTGAGCATTATTTTGACAACCTTTTTTGAGATAAATCGAAATTGCTGTACAGGGGACCTAAAAGGCTACTTTGGCAGAATCATGAAATAATTCATATCACGCAATTTCATCTGTATGACAGTTTTGTATGGAGATTCGTAAAATGCTATAGGTACACCTCTGCCTAACACTTCAGGGATATATAGGTGTGAAACTGTCAAACAGATGAAGTGCGTGATAAGAATTGTTGTATGATTCTGCCAAAGTGGCCGTTTTAGGCCCCCTGGCCACATACATGCGAGCAGCGACCGGCAAAAGTTGTATGAAAATCCATATCTGTCCGGTTTAGCGGCCAAATAAACATAGTAGGTAAACTCATATATGTCGTGTTATTTAAAAATGGAACGATCTTTTACTCCAAAACATGGCAACCAAGGAAGTAAAAAAAAAAAAACAAATTATCACTTTAACGCGGGAAAAATTATTGTTGTGCGTTGTTCGTCATTGATTTTGAAAGTAATTGTATTTTAATTTCCGCGCATTATTTGAGAAAAGTACTATACAAGCCTTGGCCACGACTAGGCACTGATGGACGAACGTGTAAATGTGAGCCGAGGCGAAGCCGAGGCACACATACGTAAGTCGTAAGTTAATAAGCTGTTACAAAATAATAACGTTTTATTACTTAAAAAAATATTAATATTGCATAATGTTACTGTTTAAAAAAATATTACATTGCATGAAAATTTCAGAAGAGGTTGGACACCCCTGTTACGGGATCAAAGCGAGCGATTATACTTTTTCTTCATTTTTTTATTTTTTATATTTGACGTCTTCACGCCACTAGCACATGTAAATACCCCCAGAGATACTAATTAAGGCAACAAGACGTTCTGAAAACACTAATTTACTTCTTTTTATAGTGTTTTATAATACGGTTTCAAACCTAATGCCGACGACCCTCCTCGAGGGTTCACTTTAGCGCAAACGTAATGCCGGTGACCCTCCTGGAGGGTCCATTTGCAAAATGTATGGCGGCATGGCGTATGAGCTCTATGAAAAGTGGGCGGAGTCGAAAGTGTTAAAATACATAATGAAGTACCTACTTCAACCTTAGGTTCAGAAAAATTCAAATCTTCTTCTCGTAGTTTGTCTATTCTTTAATCACACTTATTGTAGGTAGGTTTGGCGACCGTCAGACCCACCGTTTGTAGGTATACGCCCGGCACGGTTTCTTTACGGCACGGCGTCACACATCAACACACATTTCTACGGCGCGGTTACCGCGCCACAGGCCAAATGCCCTTAGACATTGATGTCTAGCTAAAAAAATATGTAACCATGAAAACTGAATACCTACGTATATTATGCGAAAAGCAAAAGAAAAAACAACACCTGCATTAGGTAGGTATACCATCCTTAAAAATAACACCAACTATAGAATCTAAAACATTATAACAACGTTAACTAGTTAGCCAGCACATAACAAGACAGATGAAAGATGAAAGCAATTCGCTTTACATCCTCCTAGAAAGAGCAAATAATCTGCAGTAGGTAATGAGGCCGGCCACAAAGCGGACATGAAACTACGAAATGGATGAAAAATGTGAATCGGGAAATCTGTACAGCTCTCATCAATTAAATATTTCTGACCCATTAGCACAGGTGGCAAGCATCGTAATGGAAGGCCATTAGAGTTGCCGGCCGCCCAGAGCCGCATTAAAGGCTGTGTTTATACCAGAGACGTGCGAGGAAGCTGAGCGGTGCGAGGTTGCGGAGCGAAATCTTTTTATTAGGTCATTAAAAAGCATGTAAATACTACCAACTGTAACTATGTTTCCATGTAAGTCGAAAATAAATGTTTTAAATCCATACTAATATTATAAATCGCTTAAACCGCTGAACCGATTTCTAGATGAAATTTTGTATAGAGATAGTTTGAGTCCCGGGAAAGGACATAGGATAGTTTTTATCCCGATATTCCCACGGGTATGTGATTGAAACCGCGGGGCGCTGCTAGTAATACTTAAAATAAACTCACACCTTCTTCCCATGGATAAATGTTTTATTATTAAAACCTCTCTCAATAATTGTCTATTGACTGGTAGTACCTACGGTTATCCCATACATTCTTCCCACACACTCAGACCAAATAAAAAACCAAGACAGAGGTGTCAACAGTAAAGTGAAGCCGGTTTCGTGAACATGTGTGCACTAAGTGAGGTGTACTTTGATTGTAAATGTGTGCGTGTGAGCGTGTATGCACAGAGCGGAGGTGTAGTTTTGGCATGCTTCACTGTATCGTTCTCAGCACTCTGTCTTGGTTTTTTATTTGATCTGAGCCCACACATCGAAAATTCAAAATATGTCATAGATGAAGGTGAAAATCGGTATTCGCGGGGCGGCAGTGACTATGCCTAGTCAAGTCTTAGCCACACTTCCTCGCACACATCATCTTTCGCTAGTTTTATATCAGGGTCAAATTAAAGAACAATGTATAATCTTGTATAGGCCCCGTAAATACCCAATAAAAAAAATTAATGTAGCATTAATGTATCTATATGCTGGCGGGGCACCGCTCGCTTCACTCGCTCAGTTTGCACGGTTGGTCACAGTTCGTACCTAACCTAACCCATTTGGTCAGCTCAATAATTTTAAAAAGTGCAATATTAGAAGCGCAAAATGTGTTTGGAGGTTCATTAATTTCAAAAAGGGTCCATCATCAGCAAGTCAATAAGTTTTTAGAGAATAAGTTAAATATTTACCTTTATTAAATCAATCTTACTTCCTCACATATATTTTTTCTCCAAGTGAATTCAGACATACCTACTTTTCTAGGACTAATTAAACTACTCCACGAGGGCAACAAAAATCAACATAGTTCATAATGCTACAATTAACTTTGCATCTGGCTGGGTACGGTCTTAGCCATTCTCCTTTATTGGTGAAACTCCGCAGTCGTGATGGATATCGATATCTTTTTTTTTTGTTAGTCTATACTATCCCACTGCTGGGCAAAGGCCTCCCTCAAATCCTTCCAGGAATCCTTTTCCCGCGCCACCTCGAACCAGCCCTCGTGGTACGCGTCCAGGTCATCTCGCCATCTCTTTCTGGGCCGGCCTCGGCGGCGCCGTCCAACTTCAGGCATCGATATCTAAACACAATAAAACAATAAACAAAAACTTTTTTTTTGGGTTCAACCTGAGGTGAGTTGAGGAAATCAGTACTTTTTTTTTGTTTAATCTTATTTTGATATCGAAACCCATTGCGTCTGCGAAGGTTACAAAAACTTCACAGGCTAGGAAAATGAAGTAGGTACCTACCTACATCAATTGGGGAATTTTCTCCTCGTTTTCGCTTAGCTACCTCTCTTCGCTCTGGTGGAAACGCAGCCTTACGCTAGTATGTGCTAGTTAGCCGCGTATAAATCCATATAATACTGGTTTTATATCACGCTAGCTAAGTTTGTTAGTGTTTGATCTATTTGCCTCGTTTATAGGTGGGATTGTGGCTATCGTTTGTGATTTAGGCGATTAGTTTGATGATTTATTCGTCTGCAGAGATTTTAGTGGGTTTTTTCTGGGGTGTACTCTGACTTAAGTTAGGCATGCAAACAAGCATTGGTGGCCCAGTGTGGCTCACGAGTTGGTCGAGTACGGTTGTGGGTTCTGCAGGCGCTTTACTTTATGTAATTTATTTCATCACCACTGCTCTCAAAAACGGTGACGGAAATCATCGTGAGGAAACCGGCATGTCCTAGAAACAAGGTTCGAAGACATGTGCCCGCGTGGTGGAATAGGGCTCACTCCCTTTCACGGAGA
The DNA here is from genome assembly GCA_963669345.1 of Gortyna flavago. Classification (NCBI taxonomy): domain Eukaryota; kingdom Metazoa; phylum Arthropoda; class Insecta; order Lepidoptera; family Noctuidae; genus Gortyna; species Gortyna flavago. The sequence continues at coordinate 13,135,495 of OY770131.1, read as the reverse complement.
CGAGGTCTGTAGTGTGTGCCCAGCAGTAGGAACGTTATAGGCTGATTATGCTATGCAAACCCAATGGATGATCTCTTCATTGACTTTATATTCATGAGCTGGAGTAGATATTAGATTTATCAAATTGGATGAACAAAAGCACGAGCAGCAAAAATAAAGAAATATTTTATAGTAAGATTCGTTGCAGAAAAGGATGAGGTTTAGTAAATCCAGAAATATAGTTTCAGAGCGAGTTATTTCAAGAGTGAGAGAATAATCGTCAAATACTTTAACTCTGTTAGATTAAATCAAAAATGAAGTCGTGACCTGAATTTGTTTATCTTTCTCCAATATCAGGAGTTACAGTGAAAGCTACAAGTTAACATCAAGTCCTATTCCAGATCTCGAAAGTCCGGATAAATTGCTGTAATCTCACCGACGCCGGGCGCCTATCCAACTCAAGGATTCCTTTCACTCCGCTGATTTAACGAAACCGGTCGGTTTTGCTAGCTACGCCTATTGTTCGCCGGTTATTATTAGTGCTTCATGGGTCAACTGTTTTACAGCAAAGCAGGGATCCGTACACCGCAAAGAATTGAAATCCGCCTCCGCAATGACCTACTTTTCGTACACGACAGTAACTCGAATGACAATGTAGTTGAACTGCCCCATATTCTTGAATCTGATAATATTATTAATTTATGGAGTTTTAATAGGATAATTATGATATGGTTTATCGAATTTCAGATTTTCGTGGAATCGCTGATGGTGATGTTTAGTCAAACAGGACAGCGACAGTAAAGCTGAAACATGGTGTAAGTGCACCATTTTATAATTGGATGAAGTCCCCAAACTGATAGCAATAAAAAAAGTACGTCACGAAATTTTTGCTAGCAACTGCATGAATTTGGTGCGCCAACAAAAATGAAGATTTTTCGCCGATATTTTGTAGAGTAAAGCTACGTGTAATATCTGCCGCGTTCCCGGGCTCTTGCAGCGATTGAAAGTAAATTATCTATGGTTGCTAGTTTTTTGCTGGCGGCCGGCGCAGGCTGCGCTGTAGTGCTAATTGTTTTCATTTTTTGAGCGGAGTGCGCGCACTGAGCTTTGTGGAGAGACATATTTGTCCCGTTTTTATCATTGTGTGGTTATTTATTCGGTGTCCAGCGGTCCGCGGCTTGCGGAATTCGATTTTGGATTAGGGTTTTTCGGTAGAGATATTTTGGTCCATTTTGTGAAAAAGTTTTATCAATTCCTAAAACCATTCGAAACCATTGAATTGGACAAACAATATCAATCAATTAAGAGCAATCGCCACTGTGACTTTATGTTTATTTAACATTATTTACCGAATATTTTATTCATGTACTGTTTCTAGACGGACTCGTGTTAAATTTTTAATGCAAGAAACGCGACTCCGAGGCCACAGTAATGGGAGAGTAAATATCGCAGTGCTCCTTATGAATGAATAATAAATATCGAGCGTCCGTGCTACGCTGCAAACACAACTGCTGGGAATTTCGCCTACTTCGCTATTTTGCTTGGATTTAGGTTTGAAACACTCACGAATTGACCGCTACTCGTATCGCATCCGAGAGATATAACAGTTCCTTCAACCGAAATAAATAGTGATGAGTCATCGCCAGATAGTAGCGTACGGGAACTCCGTAAATTCTCAGCGCTATCCTGCAGTCCAGTGCAATAATATAATATCTAGTCTAGAAATATTTATCCAGATAAGTTTCGAGTACGGGTTTCGGTCGTATAGTTGCCAACATAAAAGGTTTTTGTAGATTTTTAACAAAAAAAAAAAAAAATAGTTTTTAACGCAGGCCCATGCACGGAAATCCTTTTTGCTTTCACTTCGTATTTGGATAGCGGAGGTCCACTGTTTGTCGGAAGGTTGCTTTAAATAAAACGAACATTGTTTTCAACGCCGCCGCACCGTTTCACGTTAATTGCGCAGAAGTGTTTAATGAACGCTTGTTCACCGTGTTTGCAGGCTGAGCTATTTGCCGGCCCTTCTACACTCCCTTCAAAAATAATAAAGCCTTGCGGGTGTCAGCGGCAGTTTGCTCTGGATGACTGCACGATTATTTCCGTTCGCATTATGATCAAAAAGGTGTACGATGAGGGCACTGTGGTACTGTGGAGGCACGACACGTGTAGTGTGATGTGAAAATAAAAGGAGTTTTTGGTCGTTGTAGCATCTACTTTTCACAGTTGCGTCCTGCGCCGGGGTAATGTTAGTGCTTGTCTGTGTAATTTAGTAAAAGTACAGCCTTATCTGTTGCAGACGTGGCAGGACAAAATATATCATGTGTGTGATATTGTAGTTTGTTTGCTTGTGAAAATGTTTGTATGATAAAATAATGCCTTTTATCATTCACAAAATGTAGATGTTGGCGTTGGGGCATAAAATTACGCTTTGTGAACACATGCATTGGCACGTCTGGCACAAAATCAAAACCATTTATGTCTACAGAATATTCTCCGTGACGCATTTGCGCTCATAAATGTATCAATACGGATGTTATAATAGGAAATTTTCACATTGTGTTCAACGCTTTGAGATTCAATCGACCGTTGGACTCGCGTCGAAACCACGCCAAATAAATACACCTCATAAATATTTAACTATACGAAAAACTCACTACAAAATACTGGGAATAATAAATCCTTTACAATCGCTGGATTATTAAATTTTTTGTTTGGGGTATTTTGTGGTTCAGTGATAAAGCTATTTATTGATATAAATGGAGTTGTTTATTTTTTTCAAGTCTCTAAATCAAAATCAAATTCTTACGCGTTTTTAAACTGTTTGCACTAGTTTATAACAATATTGCGCCTTTTGAAATATTTTCAATCCGAGACCTTACAAGACGTAAACACAAAAAAAACGCAAGTTTTAGAAACAATAAAAGTATTTACGATCGACTACAGTAACCAAAAACTGAAAAATATATGATTCTAGAATATATAAAGACTATCCTATGTCCTTCCCCGGGATGCAATCTATATCTCTGCCAAATTTTATCGAAATCCGTTCGGTGTCTTAGGCGTGAAAAGGTAACATACAGACAGACAGTGTTACTTTCGAATTTATAATATTAGTATGGATTCTTCAGGATATATGCTAGGTAGATAGTGTGTTGAACACATAATACAACTAATTTGATACGATAGAAAATAATCATGAAGATACCTCTAAAAACTTTATTATTACTATAAAAACCATATTATTATACATACAATCATTATGATTTTTTGTCAGATTATTCTACAAGTAACATACTAAAGCACTAGTGTTTTAATTTTTTAGTCCAAACAATTTTTTTTTTGTAAATAGATAATTGCTTGATATCCATAGTAATATTATAAATACGAAAGTAACTCTGTCTGTCTGTCTGTGTCTGTCTGTCTGTCTGTCTGTCTGTCTGTCTGTACGTTACCCCTTTACGCCTAAACCACTGAACGGATTTCGATAAAATTTGGCAGAGAGATAGATTGCATCCCGGGGAAGGACATAGGATAGTTTTTATCAATCGACATACCTCGCGGACGAAGCCGCGGTCGGAAGCTAGTTTTACAATAAATTACTGGCAGCGTTGTGTCATCGCGCTTCTCTTTCTTTCCTATGCAGTCCGACAAAGACCGCGCTTTAGGTCGTGTAGTCGCCTTAACGCAACATAGAACCTAACATAGAGCTTAGGTTCTTACCTACTTTTCCAAATAAAATGACTATGTAACCAAGTAAAACAAGTTGGTAAGAAGTCGATAACATAACATAGAATGGCATTACAGACCGGCGAATATATAGTTGGTACGTACCAGGATCTAATAAGCAGTATGTAGACGCCGGTACTGAGCTTCACGTGGACTTTGACAGGGTGGAAGAATGATGCAAACTTGATTTTTATAATTACTGGTTTTAATGACCAAGAGAAGTTTACAAAAAAAACAAGTATGTATGCGTATGGCGGTTTCAACAATCTATGGGCGAATGGCGTGACATCGTCGCTCGCGGCTGTTGTCCTTTCGTGTCGTATGCGTGTGTGCGTTAGAAGTTGCGCACACATGCTAGGCGTAAACATGTTGCCGCCCCAGGAACGCAGTTCTGGTCCATGACTGGTAGCGGGCACAGTCGGTTGAAGGCTCGTCGAAGAGTGCCCGAATTGGTGAGCACGTCGGCCACGCGGGTCACGCCGTCGGAGCCGGGGTACAGGCGCACCACGCGCCCAAGCAGCCACCGGGTAGGAGGCAGCCGGTCATCTCTCACCAGCACCATTTCTCCAAGCTGGAGTTGCTTTCCTTGCTGGCGCCATTTCTGTCGTTTTTGGAGTTCTGTAATGTATTCTATGTAATAACGTTTCCAGAAATGGGCTTTTAATTGCTGGATTCTCATATATCGTGAGAGAGTAGGTATCACCGAAGGTTCTATGTCCTGAGGAGAAGGTAAAGCTGTTAGCGTTCGTCCAATTAAAAAATGTGATGGGGTGAGCGCTGTGAGATCAGAAGGATCCGATGATAACGGAGTAAGAGGCCTAGAGTTCAAAAGACCCTCGATCTGTACAAGAACTGTATTCATCTCTTCGTATGTTAAGTTAGCTAAACCTAAAACCCTCTTTAAATGATATTTTACAGATTTTACGGAACCCTCGACTAATCCATTAAAATGTGGGCTATATGCTGGTGAAAATTTGAAGTTTATATGTGAGTTAGATGCTTGAGAGCTAATTTCATCGGAATTTGACTTTAAAAATCTAGCCAACTCATTACATGCACCGACAAAACAGGTACCATTATCAGAGTAAATGGTTCGCGGTCGTCCTTTGCGGGCAATGAACCGGTCTAATGCAGCTAAAAATGTTGTGCTACTCAAATCGGTGACAAGTTCTATGTGAACCGCTTTAATGGCCATACAAATAAATATACAGAGATAAGACTTTATGAGTCTGCTTCCTCTGCCTTTTCGGTTCAGTATCATGACAGGACCGGCGTAGTCGACTGCCGTGTTGGCAAACACATAATCCGTATGCAGGCGACTGGAAGGAAGGTTCCCCATGATGGGTTGAATACTCTTTCCTGCAAAACGACAGCATTTAATGCATTTTTTAACAATATGTCTGGCAAGGTTTCGACCATTAATAAACCAGAATTTGTGACGAAGTGTAAAAAGTAATAATTGCGGTGGTGCATGCAACAAAATTATATGATAATGCCTAAATATTAATGTGGCAAAATGATGCCGTGAATCGAGTAGAATAGGGTGTTTCGTATCAAAATCATAAAGTGAATTATTAAGTCGACCACCTACTCGTAATAATGCGTCATTTTCGTTATAAAAAGGAGTTAATTGAAGTAATTTATTTTTAACTGACAATTGTTCATTATTTTTTAATAAGTTATATTCTAAGCTGAAAACTTCAAGTTGTACAAATCTACATAATGAGTTTAAAGATGAATTCAACTCATGGATTTTTATGAAACCGTTGCGTTTGTTTAGTGGGTGTAAACAATTGTAAATGAACCGATGCACGTATACAATCACACGTTGTAATTTACTAAAACTGGAGAAACTCTTTATGAAGTCATAGTAGTAAGTAACATAATCGGTACAGTCAGCATTCAGATGACATTTGACCTTGAACTCTGGTAATTCAGGCTCTTGTAGGTGTGACGGTTGTGTAGGCCATGACTGTTCGTCATGTATAAGAAATGGTGGCCCTGACCACCATAAGCTACAATTTTGTAACTGTTTGGCATCTGTCCCACGTGACCCAATATCCGCTGGGTTACTTTTAGTGGGCACATACCGCCATTTGCATGATTCAGTTTTCTCAGATATTTCACTGATTCTGTTAAACACAAACGGTTTAAGCAGATGTGCTTTAGATGAATGTATCCAACCGAGGACAATTGTGGAGTCACACCAGTAGGTACATTTGTTTATATTTAATCTAAATGATGATTTTACTTTATCTGCCAGGCGGACGGCGAGGAGAGCCCCACATAGCTCCAGCCGAGGCATGGTCATGGGCTTCAAGGGAGCCACTCTGCTTTTTGCCGTCACTAAATGAACAGACACATGATTATTTTTATTGACACCTTTTATATATACGCACGCGGCATAAGCTTGTGTGCTCGCGTCACTAAATACATGAAGTTCGATTAATGAAGGACAATCACAAAAAATGTATCTAGGAATTCGAATATTATTTATATGCATAAGTGACGTTACAAATTTAGACCACATGTTTTTGATATCTGATGGCACAGATTCATCCCACGTTATCTTTGAAGACCATAGGTTTTGTAAGATAACTTTAGCTAGGAGTATACATGGGCCTATTAGACCTAATGGGTCAAATATTTGTGACATAAGTGATAATATCGTTCGTTTAGTAAGAATTTTATCATCGTCAATATTGACTGAAAATAACAAATTATCTTCTTTAGACGACCAAAGTAGTCCTAACGTTTTAGAATATTCGTTATTACATAAGTTAAGTAACTCGTCGCTACTATTTTCACCGACGATTTTAGTGACAACGTGACCACTATTTGAATGAAATTTACGTAAATGAAATTTACCACTCTCTAACTGTGCAATCACACCCTTACATGTGTCTATAAGTTCAGATTCAGTAGCGGCGCCTGTAATTAAATCGTCGACATAGAAGTCATGTAAGATGACTTCAGAGACTGTTTGGTCAGGACATTCGTTACCAAGCTGCGTCAAGCACCTTGTCGCGAGATAAGGAGCCGACGCCGTCCCGTACGTGACCGTGTGTAGCTTGTACTGCCTCAATTGTTCATGAGGTTCGAATGTTGATGTTTTGACGTTCACCATCCTATACATTTTTTCAACATCTGCAGTAACTAGGAACCTATGCTGGCGCATTCTAATTAAGATACTGATAAGGTCATCTTGGACTGTCGCACCTACCATTTGAAGTTGGTTGAATGAGACACCAGAGGTCGTCACCGCAGACGCGTCGTATACGACCCGTAGTTTTGTCGATAAGCTTGAGTCACGTAAGACACCGTGGTGTGGTAAAATATAAGTGTGAGTATCATTTTCAGGATTTTCATTTAATGACATATGATTTAACGAAATGTACTCTTTAATAAAATTGCAATACTGCTCTTTAAAATGTGGTTCACGTTTAAATCTACGTTCCAATGACAAGAATCTGGACAAAGCTTGTTCGTAAGAATCGCCCAGCTTATCAGGCGAATCCTTTAATGGAATCGTCACTTGAAATCGCCCATCAGGCAACCGAGTGGTATTATGTATAAAGCTTTGTTCACATTCGAGCTCTTCCTTAGATATTTGTTTACGTGTAGCGACTGTTTCCAATTCAAAAAATTTTGATAATTGATTATTTAATTGATCTTCATCATTTTGTACAATAAGATGATTGCAGTGGACTGTATTAATGAATTTTGTGTGTTGTGTTAGCACTGGGCCTGATATTAAGAAACCCAGTTTAGATTTATTTAATGTTGGTTTATTTTTACCCAATGATATATTTTGAGAACCGAGTATTGACCAAAATATATCAGCTCCAAGAAGCATATCTACTGGAGCAGGTATGTGGAATTTGGGGTCTGCCAACACAATGTGTGGCGGTATATTTAATGTAGTGTAGTCAACCTTTGTAGTTGGCAATAACTGAGTGATGCGCGGAACGACAAGACAGGAGACGCTCTCGTGATAATTATTAAATAATGACGATATGAGTACGTCACAACGTTTTGTTACGCATGATGTTTGGGAATTTAACCCTTCGACTACGGTTGAAGTAGAAGAAGTAGGTAAGTTAAGTTTAGCACATAGGCTTTCAGTTAGAAAACTTGAGGTACTTCCACTGTCGAGTAGAGCACGTATTTTATGGCAATCACCATTTATGTCTGTCACACGGATTAAGGCCGTGGACAGTAAAACGCAATTATTTTGAGTGGTTGACAAAGCAATGTCTTGAGGAGGACTAGGAGATTGACCGTGCACGTCAGGCTGTGGCAAGGTGTGTAACATGACGTTACTTGTTGAAGGTACAGGCGCAGACGGCGCAGGAGATTCATGCTCGTGTAACAAGCTGTTGCGCCGCAGGCCGCACGAGCGACATGGCCCTAACTTGCATGCATCGTCAGCATGACCTTGACGTAAACAATTTAAACACAATTTAAGTACCTTTACTTTATCAAGCCTGGTTTCTAAGGGTAATGATTTGAATTTTTGACAAACATAAAGTGCATGAGTACCTTTGCAATATGGACAAGTGTATTTGCGAGCTGGGGGAGAGGATGAGTTAGCCACAAATGTTTTTTGACGAGCATGTGTAGTGTCACTTGACCTACGCTTTTTATGAGTATTATCCATTGTTTCCAAAAAATCAGCACGATCTTTTAGAAAATCATTAAACATTTTGAGCGTAGGCAACTCTTTCAACTTATTACGATATGATTCCCATTTAATGCTCGTGTCTGTGTCAAGTTTGTTTGAAATGATCTGAATTAGTAGTACATCCCAGTGCTCAGTAGGGAGGTTAAGTTTTTTGAGTGCTCTGAGGTTCCTATTGACTGTATCGATTAAGTTGCGTAATGATTTAGATGATTCCTTCGTTAATTGTTCCAAGTTAAAAATGGCTTGAATGTGATTGTTTACTAATGACCTTTTATTATTGTAGCGATCGCAAAGAAGTTCCCAAGCTACTTCGTAATTATCACTCGAAATATCTAAAGACTGAATTACTACAGCGGCACTGTCTTTCAACGCGGCACGTAAATAATGAAATTTATTAATGTTTGGTATCGACTTGTCAAAGTGTATGAGACTACTAAATGTGTCACGGAATTCCAGCCAGTCATGATACTGACCCGTAAAGCTAGGCAAATGGATAGTAGGAAGTGCAAGTTTTGGCCCACCTTCAAGCGCAGTACAACAAGAACCTGTCCCCGAGCGGTCGCTGCCCGCTACGCCGGCTGCTGGAGCCAGCATATCACGAGCGCGCGCGATCGTCCTGAAGTACTTGGTCTCGAATGCCTCACGTTCTTTGTACTGCTCGTCTGGAATTTCCATAGAATTTTCTATGTCACACTGAATTGAATCAAAATCGGTATAGATTTCTTCAATTTTAGATAAACGGACGTTCAATTCATTTACTTGCAATCTACTCAAGCTGTCACAACTCTCGACGGTTTGCAAATAATTTTCAAATAGCGTAAGCTTAGCTTTGTATGATGCACGCCTTTTAATTAAAGTTTTATCTTCCATGATGAAGCAAGTAAATGGATATATTTACGTAAGAAATGAAATCTATGCTTAAAATCACAATTGGTTATAAATGCAAGCTAAGTTAAAATAAGAATATTATGTTTATTATACCAAACAACGCGATGAAATGAGTTGCTAGAAAGAATCACAAACAATTAGTGCAATGCAATTAATATAAAGATAAGAAAAATGGAACGATTACTTAAATCAGCATAATGAAGTGAGGGTACGCGTAAAATGTGCAAAAAGCAAGCAGCGGGTGGTGCGCAGAAACAGCAATCGAGCGGCTAACCGGTCCGGCCTGGGCCCGCTGTCAGCGCGGGCGATAGGCAGCGGTCAATCGAATGCACTAGAAAATGCGAAGTAACAATAGTTAAATACGCGATATAATACAGTTCCTATACACACCAATGGAATCTGGAATACCTGGAGCCTCTGAAATAAAATTTACGTTAGATTACAAATAAGTTATTAACATATGTTTTAATGTTTAAGTAAGATTGTACTGAGCGTACTAATAAGTAATGTAGGAATAGATAAAAACAGCCTACCCTGTTTTTTTATGTTATAGGTTGAAATGTTTGTTGCGCAATGCAATAAATGACTGTCTTTATGTCTATGAAATGGATCACAAAATGAAGGATTTGTGAATGTTTTATGATATTTAACAGCACTAAATGAAGGATTAGTAACCGTTATTCAATGGGGATAAATACAAGAATCACAAAATAAAGGATTTGTGATTATGATTTAAGACTCACAAAATGAAGGATTTGTGGGGGAAATTTTAAAAGATTACGGGGCAAATGGACAAATTGGAACGAACTTACAGTAACGCTACCCTCAGGACTCACGTGTGACCTTCGTTGTAGGTGTAGTTCTCTTTGTCTTCGCTCCCAAATCCAAATAACTCAATGTTCACGAACTTCTTCTATAATTATAAGATTCCTTGTAGAAGAATCGTTGGATGTTAAATGACTCGTTGAATGTTGAACCCGTAGTATGAATCTTCCACGTAGCGGCCGCCATCCATGTCAGCGCAGTATTTCCTTTGTTTTCTTGCCTGTGGGTGATTCAATAATCTGGGGCCGCAGGTCAATCCGGCTCGACGGACCAAATGTAGACGCCGGTACTGAGCTTCACGTGGACTTTGACGGGGTGGAAGAATGATGCAAACTTGATTTTTATAATTACTGGTTTTAATGACCAAGAGAAGTTTACAAAAAAAACAAGTATGTATGCGTATGGCGGTTTCAATAATCTATGGGCGAATGGCGTGACATCGTCGCTCGCGGCTGTTGTCCTTTCGTGTCGTATGCGTGTGTGCGTTAGAAGTTGCGCACACATGCTAGGCGTAAACACAGTAAGAAGTACAAGATATTTTTGTATCATATACAACTCTACCATATTTTAAGGACTGTATTCGAACCAGTATATTTTTCTTTAAGAATATTGTGCATTATTATAAAAATAAGGTGTAATAAGGCAGTGTACTTTTCGCTTGTAAGGTATCGTTTGTGTGTATCAGGCAATAATAATCTTTACTGAAAGCTATTTCCTTATAAAAACCTGTGTGAAAATAGATACTAAGAATGCCAGGTAAGTATGTTCTTTCAGGGTTTCATGTTTCAGTAGCTGTGCCTGTGACTTTGTTCGCGTGGATGTCGGGTATCAATAATATGCCTCTTAGAGAGGTACCACTCCTCCATTGAAAAGAAATAATATTTTTTCTCCTTTTAAGTTGCATTTTTTTTAGCGCGGCACCCTAATTCTTTTTCTAATCTAAAATAAAAGTAGCCTAAGTTACTCCTTATAACATCAGCTATGTGCCAGTGATAGTAGTTCCTTCAATATCAGTCTAGCCGTTTCGGAGATTAGCCGGAACAGAAAGACAGACAAAAATTTGAAAAATAAGTATCGCATAAAGTGCCTACTTTCATGAATGCATTTAGTAAAAAACTGTTATCTTGACATTACAATCCGACACTTCAATTTTATTTATTTGTATTGATGAAATTCTTCTTAGGACGGAACCCACAAACGTGACAACTTGACAAGTCGTCAGTGCTGGTCGACACTTCACTTTGGCCAAAGAATTAGCATTGCCATTCAACGTGGCAATGCTGCCAGTCTTTTTGGCACGTTTCCGGATGACAGCGATGCGGACGAGTACTTAGACGCTTATGTGTCCTTTGTTTTTGTATTTATTTGTATAGTATGTAAGTTTAATTTACAGAATCTAGAGTAAATAGTTAGTTACATCTTCAAAAAGTTAAACAAACGTGATCATTCATTTCCAAATAATCCAATTCCAAAAAGTAGGACATACCTTCAAACTTGTGAGCCTGTGTTGACACTAAACCATTCGTAATCATGGCTTAAAAAAAGAAAGACCTGAAATCAAAGCTATTTTCAAGAAATCTGGCACGTCTAATACTGATTGTCTACCACGTAAAATCCAACATTTATATCTTACTGAGAATATCCCCGACTGGCTGTCAATTGCTCGATACCGCTCGTAGCCAACCCCCAGAAACGGTAACTCTGTATGAATCGCTTAGGTAGGTAAAGTACTTCTTGTTTCAAATACCGAGACCCATTCTTTGAAATTGCTTTGCGCTTTGCACTTTGCATTTCCAACTCCCTTTTTGTTCTTGACTTTCAATTTAACTTTTATGGTTTTGAAGAGTTTGAACTTAGAGGAGTGTTGGAAAAAGGAGCGAATGTTAAAATATCGAGTGCTTATGTAGTGTTGAGGCTTATGCCCGTTTTCACCATCGTTCCCTAAATTTAGGGTGGCCCTTAAGATATTTTAAGGGTTAGTTTCGTTTTCACCATCACTTAAGGGACACTTATGGTCCTAAGAGATCCCTTAAATACAGGGACCCGATATTCGGCATCTTAGCGTTAAGTGACAGTTTATTTTGCTGTTGAACGTTCATAATTGCTACGAAATTGATGATTTTATTGAGTGTTTAGATGCTATCAAAACTCTGGATTTAGTGACGAATCAAATTTTATTCAGACGGCCAAATAAGAGAGTCGGTATTTTTTTTTGATTCGTTCTTTGTTGTCCATCTGTTTTTTTATTTAATATTGTGTCATTATTTATTAATTTTATTTTATTTTATTTATTTATTTATTGGTTTACCAACGACTGATTACACAGGTTGTATGCTAAAAGTAACATGCAAAAATTTTAATGCAATAGTGCAACAATCACTTACCTACAGGTAAACTCCGTATGCTTAAAGAAGTTGTACAATTTAAAATATTATTTTAGTTTTAAATAATTACTTACTTAAAAGTCTAAAGGTCTAAATAATTAATACAACAACATATGATACTTACTGTACGTAAATACATTACCCCTCGAAGGATTTTATGGTCTTTATGGTCTATGACCAATTTTATTAATCTCTCTTTTCCGTCATTGTTGTAATTTAGAAAGAAAGAAAAAATATTTTTGCGACTCGTACAGGAAGATCACAAACCAAACTAAACACAGTAAAAAATTATAAATCAATAATAAAAAAATTGCCCTCTTTTCTGTTTTTCTGACATTTTTTAACATAAAATAGTAATAGGTGTAGGTAATATCTATTACATGACAAGACAACACGAATTAATCAGTAATTTAATATAAATATTGGTGATATTTTATGTATTTTAAATGTAATCATGTTTGTTTTATGTTGTCTTTGTATTTCGTCATATTATTTTACGTAAAATCTTCATGATTTATCAATGGAATACAAAATCGGTAATTTTTTGAAAAAGTGCGAACTTTGGACTCCCTGATAAAAAGAAAACTGTCACTTAAGTAAGTGGCCCTTACATAAATATCCCTTAATCTGGTGAAAACCAACTTAGGTAAGGGGCTGATTTAAGGAGTCTCTTAAGGTAAGGGACCCTTAGATAAGGAGTGTTTGAGGGAACGATGGTGAAAACGGGCATTAGTGTCACATCTGGCTCAAATATTCTGAGCTTTTTTGTATATTATTTTATTATTAATAAAGGGACGTGCTTATCTTTTATTAATGTTAGATTGGCTTAGATTTAGGTTATTTTTCGTAGGACATAGGGAATACATTTTACTTGTAGTGGGAAACATAAATACGTAGGTAGGTACGAGTACGTTACATACGAAAACGCACGCTTCCTTTCCACGGGGGTACGCAGACATGAGGTACAGAACTCCTTTTGCTTGTAGCCGGAATATCAACTTGCCTAGCCTATTCCCAACTATTGTAGCTTAGCTTCCAGTCTAACCGGATGCAGCTGAATACCAGTATTTTACATGGAGCGATTGCCTGTCTGACCTCCACAACCCAGTTACTGGGTAACATTACGATACCCCTTGGTAAGACTGGTTGTCAGACTTTTTCGGCTTCTGACTGCCTGTAACGACTGTCAAAGATCTACGAATGACAACCGGCATCAACGGCTTAACATGCTTTCCGAGGCACGAAGGGGTCTCGATATGTACCTAATGGATGGTCACCCATCCAAGAACTGAGCGCGGCAAGCGTAGCTTAACCTACGATCGACTCGTGCGGCTGTTATTATTAGGCCACGAGCCCCTCCGGAAAAGTTAAGTAAATATTTAAGTTTCTGGCCTTTAGGAAAGATTTTTGTCACAGAAAATGAATCACACCTGACATCCTAGCGACATTTTGCCGCATGAAAGTATGTTTATTATTCAAAATACAAAGACGTGTCTTGTCTGTTACCATTTATCATCGATCTTAGTCGAGGGGTCGTCTTTAAGCGTGTTTGCTTAGGACGGCTCCATGTCCTCACCGTTACACCAAATATTTGAAACTGTTGATGGCAAAACGCTCAGGCTCGTATGTCGTTCGAGTGTTCTGTTTGTATTATGGATACAATGGCTGTGGCGATTGGGGACGTGTGGTAATGTTGTTGTTTATTAGGTTATTTTTTTAAGATAGAGGAGATTTTGTGTCTTTTGATAGCAGAATGTAGCAAAATCTGATTGCCGAAATCTAAAATGGAAAAACTGTCAAGTGAAAATCACAGACTAAAAAAAAAACAGTGGCACTTCGGGAGTGCCGACAGAAGTGAAAACAATTACGTGTGTATTTTTTTAATAGTCTTAAAACAAAACACAAACAGTATATTTCGCCATCACTCACTGACATATCGGATATACCTACCTACATTAAAACCGAGTAGGTACATCCCGAGGACAGCCGAACACATCCAAAGCGGTGTCGCTAGTAACAGTGTCGCGAGTTCAATAGTTTTTCGCATCTCAAAAAATGACCAAAGAAATTTTCCACTTCAAAAATAGGAGAGAGTTAGAGCTGCTCCTACAATAGTTTTTAAAACTTCCATCTACAATAGTTGTTTTTTATGACCCTCACTAGTGGTGAATGGACGGCTGGTTATTTTTTTATTATAATCACAAATCAATAAAAACAATGTGTTTTCGATACTAGTGATTGGTAATGTTTGTCATCCATGGACCACCATGGTCAGTTCTCAAAGAAAGAAAAAAAATATAAATTTATTTGTCACAGAAACATCTGCATACAAAAAGATGATAGATAAAAGATAAGACATAATAGGTAAAATTAAGTAACTCGAATAATAAAGACCATGATGTGCTACCGAAGAGCACAATAGTCCCATATCTACGAGTATGTACCTACAGCCATGGCAAAATTCTCCGTGTGTTTTTGACGCGGACTCTAATCAGTCTCAAAGCATTGGTACCTATGTTTATTCATTAGTAGGTACCTAAGCAACGCATGTGTTTGGCTGCCTCGGCTTAAAGTTACTGATGAATATAAGCATGTACGGGCTTTGGCTCGATTAACCATCATTGATGGAATACCTACTTCATTCAGCCATCTGCATTTTTAAATGAGCGTTTCAAGTTTGGATTTATTAATTTTCGTTTAGTAGGACAAGCAGCAATAAATCATCATTATCATTTGTCTAGCGTTTTTCCAACTACGTTGGGGCCGGCTTCCAGTCTAACCGGATGCAGCAATAAATATGAATGAATTATGAATGCATGATTTATTTTGAGGTCCGTTCGCTAAATATTAAAGTATTTTCAATTTGAATAAAACATCAACACCATCCTCCATTTAATTTCATTTTCGGTATGAATTATTCTTTGATATTTTTTTAACTCTGTCTCTGGCCACTTACCTAAAAGTACAGTACTTACTAATTCCATCATTGTCACACACTGATCCACACAACAATAGGTACAGGCTGAATATAAAAAAGAAAAATGTCTATGGCAAACTGTCAGAACAAAACCAGCCAATTACGTGCTCTAAGGCCTGAGTTCACCAACATTCAAACCATCGGAGGATCGGATCGGAGATTTAAACAGTTGATTTATGTCAAATTTCCTAAGGCCTGAGTTCACCAACATTCTAACCATCGGTTAGGTATTTAAACAGTTGATTTATGTCAAATTTCCTAAGGAAATCAACTGTTTAAATACCTAACCGATGGTTAGAATGTTGGTGAACTCAGGCCTAAGGAAATTTGACATAAATCAACTGTTTAAATACCTAACCGATGGTTTGAATGTTGGTGAACTCAGGCCTAAACCTCTAAACGCAGCAAAATATGTAATTAACCGAGCTGTAATTGGCCGAATCATGGACGAGCAGGATAGAGAGAATTTACTTCGTTCCCCGGAGCGAATAACTCGCGGTCTAATGAAATTGGCTACGGAAATGTAAATTACGGAAAAGGCCTTTGTTTATTTAATAATAGGAACCAAACAGAGCCGTTTGTCTAGGTCTATTTGGTGAGGATGCCGACATTTCTGTTGGGGGATTCCGTACCGCATGACATTTGAAAACACCTAGAGTAACTTAGAATAGAGGTGGGATAGATCAAGACTGAGCATCTCTATGAGTTGGAAGAAGGTCCTTTTTTGTTTTGTGTTGCCTATCATCATCGTCATCTGCCCAGCTTTTTCCCAACTATGTTTGGGTTGGCTTCCAGTCAGCATCGGATGCAGCTGGATATTAATATTTTACATGAAGCAACTACCTATCAGATTGGATATCAGTATTTTTCATGGAGCGACTACGTCCACAAACCGTACGTACCAGACAAAAAGTTTCATTGTTGTTTTTTTATGCAAAGTTTTTTGGTTAGCAACTGGATGAGAGTAGCCGTGAGTCGTGTCAAATAGGCGATTAACAGTCTAATGCTGGGCATAGCATGGCCATGCCCAGCAGTAGACTGTTATAGGATTGTTATGATGGAGCAAAGTGCTGAGGGTAACTTATTTTTTTAATCGATACATAAATCTTTATTCAGCCTGCCTAGCCTTTTCCCAACTAGGCTGGGGTCGGCTTCCAGTCTAACCGGATGCAGCTGAATACCCTTATTTTACATAGAGCGACGGCCTATCTGACCTCCGCAACCCAGTTACTGGGTAACACTACCCCTTGGTAAGACTGGTTGTCAGACTTTCGAGCCTTTGACGACTTGTGACGACTGTCAAAGATCCAATCGAATGACAGCCGGGACAAAAGGCTTATCGTACTTTCCGAGGCACGGAGTGATCTCGGTATGTAAAGATAGTCACCCATCCACTGACCGACGGCGGCAAGCGTAACTTAACCTGATCGATCACGAGCCCCTCTCCCGATAAATTTATCTTTATGAAATAGCATAAAATAAAATCGCTTTACGTGTCTGCCTGTGTGACCGCTTAGTTCTTCTAAAGTACACGAAGAACTTTGATGTGGTTTTACCATAATTAAGAGAATTAGTTCCGGAAGGTTTACTTATGTTTTTATAACATTCATAATTATTAATCGTATCTATATTATAAAAATCTTGATGAAAGTCAAGTCGTAAATAACGTGCGAAGCGGGGCAGGTCACTAGTAGTAAAAAATATAAAAGACTAAGATATCCAGCATCAGAGAATTACAGACACAAATAAAATACTTCGAAACTTCGTTAGTGATGTGTTAGCAATTTATCTGAAGCTGTTACATAAACACCGCTTGCAATAATATGTAGCAGTTTGCTGTACCATTTAAAGATCACGTTTCCTTGTTATTATAGCTATAGGTACCCTATAGTCAACTATTAACGATTTGAAACTTTTACAGGAACAGTAATTGGGACTGCTTTCATATCGATGTTTTACAAGAGGTCAGGATTTTCATAGTAATTATGGCGAAACTATTAGTCAGTGCATAGCAGCGCAGCGGTGGACCCGCGATATCCACTCCGATTTACGAGTTGTAGGTCGTGAGTTCGAACCCAGACAGGCACTTTACTTTGTGTAATTAATTTCATCACCGCTGCTCTTGAAACGACGAAAAAAACGTCGTGAAGAAACCAGAAAGTCCTAGAACCAAAAATTCGAAGACATGTGACAATTGTGACATCCGCCAACCCGCACTAGGCCCGCGTGGTGGATTATGCTGGCCTACTCCCTCTCACAGAGATGAGACAGCAGTGGGAACGGTATGGGCTGATTATGCACTATTAATCAGTTAGATAGGTTTTTAATGGGACTGGCCCAGGATGCGCCTGACGCTCTGCAATATCGTAGGTAATTCGTGGATGCTTTAGTTTTGACGAATCATCAAAACCTTTGAAGTCAGCGGGATAATTGATTAACAATATCAGTAGCAATGGGTTTCATTTTAGTTCAAAAACATTCATTGCATTATTTACGTTGTTGAGCAGACAGATCTTTCGTACACATGAAGCAATGGATTAGCAATATTCTTCAAAATGATTCAGATTAAAGTTGATAGTATCTTACTCAATTAGGGCGCAGGATAGATTCAGTTTTGCCAATAGATAGGTGTGAATGAATGATAGCAGTAAGGACAATACAAAGAAAAGCGAGAAAAATGTCAACAGAGTTCATTCCTTACGGAATAAAGATCTTCTAAACATCCATAATGTATGCGGCATGAACTTCGAGAAAAATATGATTTTTGCAAAAGCACCATTAGGGCATTATCTACAAAATAGTAGTATAAATAAATATGAGCTCGTGTTTCAGCTACCTTCACCCATCCCATTTGAGCTATGAATCCTCAACGGTCTGATTTGCATCTCAAAGATGAAATCTGTCGCAAAGTGGAGTGATATTCTTATAGAAAGCAGAATATTCCGCCATTCGAAAAAATCAATAGATTCCTGAGAAATATTTCATAGCTGTTGTCATAGAATAATGATATCGCTTGCAGAAATTGCAATGCGAAAATATTGTTGAAACATTGCGTTTGAAAAGAGATAAAGTTTTCTTTGAGTTAAAAATTAAATTAAGTTTTAATGTGAATGTGATCAATAAGTAGGTACTCGTTTCTTTTCTTTACAGGGAATCGCTAAATAGAAACCATTTCATTATTTTTATTAAGGCTTAGTGGTAGGCTGCGTCACGTCTACAGGTACTTAAACAATATCCCCTTTATTGATAAAAGTTAAGTACTGGAGTCCTAAAAAGGCCACTTTGGCAGAATCATAAAACAATTCATATCACGCAATTCATCTGTTTGACAGTTTCACACCTATTCATCCCTGAAAGGTTAGGCGGAGGTGTACCTATAGCATTTTACGAATCTCCATACAAAACTGTCACAGAGATGAAATTGCGTGATATGAATTGTTTTATGATTCTGCCAAAGTGGCCTTTTTAGGCCCCCTGTTTAGCGACTTTTTAACCATAAACTTAAGTAATAATCCCCACCAGGTTGTTGTTTCTAAATTATTAAACAAAAAAATGGATCACCCACCCACGAACCGACCGCGGCAAGCGTAGCTTAACCTTCGATCGACCCTTACGGCTGTTTTTATTTAGCCACGACCCCGTAAGTGATGCTGGAAAATAATTTGTATGAACTATGTTTGAAAAAGCAAGTCCATCTGTGATTATCTAAAAAAGAATTCAATAAATCATACAAGTAGTCCAATTGAATTTGACCTAAAGTCTTAAACCATATAATACTTTAATAGGCGCAAATTCATCAAGAAATTAGGTTTCCAAGATCAAAGTATCTATTCAAGACTAAAATATTTACAATATTTCAGTTTGAATGCCTCCCCTAGGAGTTGGAGTGGCTGATTTACATGACAAAGTCCCTAAGTAACCCCCGAAGGATTTCGGCGATGCGTCTCCACTTTGCCTACAGCAAAATTCATTGGACTACTACCGACGCGGTGCGAGACCCGAATATCAAACGAGCATTCGCTTACGCACATACGCTATAGGTACGTATGATTTAATTAATGAATCTAGGTCGTACTGCATACAAACAAAGATATTCATAAAACTTTGAGCTTACAGTTTAGTTGTTGCACTTCAAAAATATTTTCGTATACAATAGAGAATAGAAGCACGATATGTCTGCTCAAATCAGCTTTGTGTTCGCGACGCGAATTGTACATAAAATCTCTTTTGAATCAAAATATCAAAGACGGGCCAAAGAGCAAATTGGACAAATTTTCCGGCTTTTAAGGAATCTCCGCTACAGAGTGCCACTAACGGAGGAAAGTGGGGAAAAATGTTTTCTTTCACAGTCCGATGAGTTGGCGTCGTAAACATTTTTTGACACGACATGTTCGAGTGTGTGATTTTCAGGGCATTTGTGTGGGATGTGTCGTGTTGAACACGTTAGTGTGACGTGTCGGACAGGTTAGACGCGACACGGGTGTTAAATTTAGGTCGAAGTCGTGTCATTTTGCTGTGACATATTCGTGTACTACGCCTGGACTCGATCGAAATTGGCAGTTGTTTTGATGTCAGTTTTTGATCGAGTGGAATGTTGAGTAGATTCGTCAATGAAACGTGTCTGTTCTTTATCGACACTGGCACATATTTGCAATTTTCATACAAAGAAATGGTGCCAATGAGGCGAGCTCAGTAACCATAGGTAGAGGACCTACGTTTGTCCAGGATTTATTGTCCCTTTTAGGGTTCCGTACCCTAAGGGTGCTAACAGAACCCTATTATTAAGTCTCCACTTTCAGTCCATCTGTCTGTCAGCGAGCTGTATCTCATGAACTGTAATAGATAGACAGGTGAAATTTTCATAGACTGTGTATTTCTATTGCCGCTATAAAAACACATAATAAAAATATAATAAAGTTAAAAATACAAGACACGTGTTTAAAAAAAAATGTAGTGTTAAATATAGTACGGTGGTGTCCGACTCGCACTTGGCCGGTTTTTTTCTGTTATTAAGTCACAAAAAGTGACGGACATTATTTACACATTGACATAATATCATGCAAACATTATACAGCTATCTGTCACTTTAGTTTTACATTACAAAGCCCATAACATACCGCACTATTGTTTCAGACCGCTGGTACCGCCATTCGGTACATTGCACTCATAATTAACGAAATTACGTAAGCATTTCAATTTATTTCATTTTGCCGCGAATTCTCTAGCGTAAATGCAATATTGCCAGTATTGAACCAAGAATTTTTAATAATACTGCCTGTTATTAAAAAGAAACAATTTTAAAAGGAAGTTTAATTAAAAATAAGTACGAAATGTTTGCGGTTCCTTTCTTGTTGTAAGTAAAAAAGGTGTAAAAAAGTTAAGCTAATTTGATAAAGACAAATGAAATATGAAAGAGCTAAGTGAAAAGTTTTTGTTTTAATATTTTGGTAGTGCGAAAAAGGTTAAGATGGCATCGAGCAAACGCCGACCGCGCAGTGGCGCCCTCATCGTTTATTTGGTTGTTTCTTTTATTTTAGAATGAAAATTATGAAAATAAGCACGTTAAGTTGTGCTCCTCAAGATTATACGTTAATATTATTATAAGAGGTAGTTATAAATTGCTTAATTTTATTATAATCCTTAAAACGGATAATATTGGCCACTATTTTCTGTTTTTATGATTATAATCTAACTAAACAATGTGAAACTACCTCTTATAATAATATTGACGTATAATCTTGTGAAGCACAACTTAACGTGCTTATTTTCTACATTTTCATTCTGAAATAAAAGAAATAACCAAATAACCGATGAGGGCGCCACTAGTAGGTCGGCACCCCCTTAAGTGCTGGGCATTAAACTGACAAATATTTCTTTATTTTCATGAGCAACCTGGAGAGAGCTAGGCTTTACCTTTGCGAAATTTCATACAAAAATTAGGTATTTACCTAGGTAGGTACCTACTGCCAATATTTTAACGAACATTGAATCTTTACTAACATCTACACTAGTTTCTGCCTGCGACTTCGTCCGCGTGAAATTTCTTGTTGCCCCGATCCACCCCGTCGCATCGCATCGCCTGCCCGCGTTATTCTCGATCTTTCTAACTGTTTTTCTTTTTGCTCGTCCCCTAAGGTTCCTAGCGCGATGTTAATTATAGTTAATAATAGGGCTACCAAATGAAAATAAAAATAACTAACAAGCTCTTCAGCTTTATTATTATTGTATAGATTAGAAAAAATATCAATTTTCCCCTTTTTAGGGTTCCGTACCCAAAGGATAAAAACGGGACCCTATTACTAAGACTCCACTGTCCGTCTGTCTGTCTGTCACCAGGCTGTATCTCAAACTCAAACTCAAAGCATTTATTTCAATTAAACTAAGTACAGGCGCTTTTGAATTGTCCAATTAAATAGGCGGTCAGTTTGTCAGAAAGTTAAAGCTAGTTTCATGAACCGTGATAGCTAGACAGGTGAAATTTTACAGAATGTGTATTTCTGTTGCCGCTATAACAACAAGTACTAAAAACAGAATAAAATAAATATTTAAGGGGGGCTCTTAAATATTTATTTTATTCTGTTTTACATACAACAAACGTGATTTTTTTGCCGTTATTTAATATTTTATATGTAGTGTTAAATATTGTATGGTGGTACGGAACCCTTCGTGTGCGAGTCCAACTCGCACTTGGCCGGTTTTTTTTAAATTGAAATACATGATAACAATTTTCGTCTCACTCGTTAGGTTTAACTACAAAACATACACTATGCTCTTACTAAGGTAACTTTACACTGAACTCCACTATACCACCTAAAGTACACTAAAAACCATTCTAACCCCGACGTGTGTTAAAAATTATGCACACCAAAATAACCATTCCAACTGCTTAACCCAACACGAAGGGCCGTGAATCACACGTGGTAAAATGAAAAGTCCTTTACTATTTTGAAAACTTGGTCGAAAGCTATTCGCTCCTTCCGGTTCACTGCCCAACGAATGAAAATGCTGCCTGCGTTTGCGGCCGCTCTGTCGTCCGTTTTCATTTAGCTGCTAAAGGTAAACGTTTGTTTACCATTCTGTTATAAATAGAGTCGTTTAAAGGCGTTTGTGGTCCTTGCGTCAATGTGACTGCCATTTGTGGTTGTATTTTGAGAGCTGCCTTCAGAATGCATGGGAAATGTGGTTTGTTAGTTGCAGTTGAATGAATTGTTTTTGTATGCCTACTGTTCTTTTTGTTTGGGTCTGTTTTTGCCCGTTAATATTATAAATTTTTTGTGTGTGCTTTAGACTTTGTTACCTGCGTACGGGAAAATAGAAAATTAAATAGAGAACATGTTCCGGGCAATGATCAATAACTGTTCAATGCATGAGAAGAAATATCAGCTGTAATAATCTAAATAAAATCTTCGAATGAGTTATTTGATAATAATATGCAAAATATATATACCTAACTAGCTGACCCGGCCACGCGTTGCTGTGGCTAACGTTTTTCTCATATGTTTTTTTTTCTATCCTATCTTTCAAGTTGGATCAAACTGCACACGGTGTACAAATTTGATTAAAATCGGTTAAGTAGTTTAGGAGTCCATCGCGGACAAACATCGTGACACGTAATTTATATATATTAAGATTTAGAATTAGGTAGAGGAAGTACTATCAATTAGATGGTTAGATGTTTTATCTGGATAGGCAAATAAGGACAGAAAAAATGGCATAAAAACCCATCTAATGGGAGCTGTGCCCAACGGCAGACACATTTCAAACGACAGGCTCTTAAGACAAGACAAAGAAATAAAACTGCAAAAATATTTCTTAATTTTGACGACTGCTGACAGGGCAACTTTTCGAGCATTCCAAAAGTATCAATTTTGTGTGTTGCCATTTGCCATTATTTTTTTCTTAAAGGTATTTCAGCTGTGAATCAAGCCGGCCGATGACATTGTTCTTCTACTGAGTCTAGACATGACTGCTATGTCTCTTGAAATGTGATTTTTGATATATGCATACATTTGGAAGTTAAACTGCGGAACGAAGGTATTATCGGGTGCAATTTCTACACACGACATACAAAAGAGATAGGTATAAATTATGAATCCAACGTGGCGATAGTATTCAGGTTATATTATTATTCGTGAACAGCAGTAAGCTCTGTATATTATTTATATTTTTTAAATCCCTTTGCATATTTTCCATTGTAGCAGTTGAATTCTTCAGCAAATGAGACATAGAATGAGAAAAATCTAAAGTGCTTGGCTTGTTACTCATTATGAACCTCTGGAGTCGATAATTCAATATTACAATTCTTTTGATATTGGCTCGAAGCAATCAATTTATGAAAATAGTCACCGTCTCTCTGGGAATAGATTAACATATTTTTTTTTAAATTGGCGAGGAATATTCAGATTTCCCTCCAATTTTCTCGTGGAGGACACTCTATTGAAATTCACGTTGATATTGAATATTGCGATCCGCCGGTTGTTGGCTCGAATGCATATAATATAGAGTTTTTTGTTTGTGTATTCTTATAAGGCGGGTCATACTTTCAGACCCGTTGTGTTGTCTTTTGTTGAAAATTAATTGAGTTTCTGATCAAGTTTCATATTTAGTTTTAGATCTAACGTCAACTTTGTTTTGCAGATAATTGATGTTAGAAGATGGCTTTTATACAATTAGGTACTAGCATCATTCCGAGACTTCTTTTCTTGTTCCGATGATATTTCCTACTTCGTTTTCGCTTAGTTATTTCTGACTTTCGTTCTTGTTGCTCGTCCAAGGGTCTAACCGTGATGTTAAATAGCCTATAGCCTTCCTCAAGAATTGAGCTATAAAAAGGGAAAAATAAATCAAATCCGACTGGTAGGTCCAGAGAGATGCGCGTTCAAACAAACAAACAGCTTTATTTTTAGTATAAATAGATGTTATATTCTTAAACCATTTGGTAAATATTTGTGTTATTTAAGAACATTATAAAGTTGTATTTGCTAGCATGTGTATGCTAATTACTATCACGTAATTGGTAAGCGAACAACTAATTAGAAAGCTGAATCTTGCTCTCAGATGCTCAAAGCTGTTCTCAAAGTTTAGAAGCATTGGAATTTCGACTAACAACGGGCTTTAATGTTTTGTGTTAAATGTAACGTGCAAGTTTTTTCGTGGTTTAGATCGTGTAGTCCGCATACATCAACATATATTTTATTTTTTAGGGTATGTGGCTGTTCAAAATCCACGTTGACTTTTAGAAAAACATTTATACAGTGTGTGTGTGTGTTTTTTTTTACAGTGTTTCGTCGACACCTGTATAACAGTCGTTATCTAAAAGTTCAATTCCCATTAGATACATTGTAGGTATCATTTATGTACACAATTTTGATACCTTTCAAATACCTTTCTTTCGGTACCTTTTCAATCCCGTTCATTTGCAGCCAATAACATGATTCAATCTATGTATATTAAATCACAATCTATTTGAAAAACAAATTACTACGCGTCCTCGAATTAATTAGGTACATTTTTCCATTTCACATATAAGTATTGGGACGAACACCCTTTTCAATTAAACAGTCCCTAAATAATTAAGGGTCTATTCCACGTTATTGATCGTATTCTGTAGGTATTAGGAGAGTTTATAAGTGCTTTATCGAATCTTATCAAATGGTACCTAAGTACTTATATCAAAGTCTGTTGTTATTCTAGCGCTATCACTAATAATTCATTAATTGTTTACATAATCACAACAGTCGCAATACTCGTAACAGGGACAATGACAGCAGTGGTGGCCCAGTGGACTTATGAGTCGTCATAAGTCGAGGGTTCGAACCCAGCCAGGCGCTTTACTTTAAATAAATAATTTCATCTCTATTGCTCTCAAAACGGTGAAGGAAAACGTCGTTAGGAAACCGGCATGTCCTAGAACCAAAAATTCGATGACATGCGACATCTACCAACCCGCACTGGGCCCGCGTGGTAGATTACAGCACATTCCATCTCGAAAAGAGAAGGTCTGCGTCCCAGCAGTGGGCTCCTTATAGGCTCATTATGTTACATAATCTGCTTGTTTGAAAAGATTGAGTGAGCAAGAAATTTGAAAAGCCTGACCACCAAGGGGTTTATCGTGTTACCCAGTAACTGGGTTGTGAAGTTCAGGTAGGCAGTTGCTCCATATAAAATACTGGTATTCAGCTGCATCCTGTTAGATTGGCTATTATCTTCACCAAAAAATTAAAATGTTATGATGATAAAGATTGTGTTTCTGACTACCTTGTAATTTAGGTAATAACGTAGTTCTATGATGTTCACTAAGGGCACGTTGTTTCACGTCCACTTGACGCACGCGTTTAAGTAGCTACATCAAAAAGCGTTGCTCCAAATTACAATTACAAAATTATGGAATTGAGTTATTATTTGACGTACGTATGTAACTTTAATGGCAAGCGACATCGTGGCAGGCCCAGACGGAAATGGTGGGATGAGCTGGACTCCTTCAACGAGAACTGGGGGCCTAAAAAGGCCACTTTGGCAGAATCATAAAACAATTCATATCACGCAATTTCATCTGTATGACAGTTTTGTATGGAGATTCGTAAAATGCTCCTACACCTCTGCCTAACTCTTCAGGGATATATAGGTGTGAAACTGTCAAACGGATGAATTGCGTGATATGAATTGTTTTATTAAAGCTCAAGCAGAGAGAAGTGGAAAGACAGTACGGAGGCCTTTGCCCTGCAGTGGGACATCACAGGCTAATAATAATAATAATGTAACTTTACCCAACCGTTTGAAACAACCGGCTCTAAGTTTACGTATGTATTTACTCCTGTTGCCACTGAAAAGGCGGCCAGTCAAGAAAATCTTGTAATAGGAAAATCGTAGCTCCAACAACTCCTGCGTGGCTTGTTGACAAGTTGATTGATAGTAAAAGACTAAAGTTTGCCGATATCGACGCCGCCGGCCGTCGCGTCGGTCAGACGTAGGATAGGCAATTAAATTGTCCAGACTTAGTACAAGTACTACATACATGTCAGCACAATCTATCGCGAACACAGAGCACATTAATCTTTCTACAAAAAATGAGATGTCAAAGGGTCGTGTTTTAAGAATATTTTCAGTAAACAATTATTTTTTAACGGTCGGGACAAACTGTGATGTAAAATGTGGCGAGGTTCGCGATGTTGTTCTGAAAGTTTTAACAGATGGCGCTACTTGTTACGCTCGCAGTTAAAATATTGTTATCTTGGAATATGAGCAACTTTTACATGACTGTTTAAGAAGCTGGTAAGTAATTTTTGTTGTTTTGCACAACTCGGTGATTTTCTGCAACTGTTTCTATTGTTATACTCCTGTTAGTACACATAACCTACTCAATTTATATACCATTGTATAGATAATTTAATGGATATTAATTCTGTACTTGAAAAATCCTGAAAACATTGTACTTAGCTTGCGAAAAAATCAGTTAACTGAGTATTTTTTTTTTAATCGTTTCATTTCACCCATACGAGGAATCCTATTGAAAATGGCTCTTTTATTCAAAACAGTTTAATTATAATTAATAAAAAATTTACTAATATCACGCAATCACTGTCCATTCCAAGATTGCCTGGAAGAGATCGCAGAAAGCGATAAGGCCGACCATGTATGTTTTGTATGAATAATCGTATTGTTTTGGTATGTTTTTTCTGATGTAGGTACCTATATGAAGTATTTATAAATAAAAAAAAAGAACCATAGATATATAGATATTACATTATTTATTAATGTAATATAATATATCTATGGTTTTTTAGGTTCGTTGTCACTAGTACCATTAACAGTTCCATGATGGAACTACGATCAAATGAGCATTATGAGTGGATTTTCCAAATTTTTTTATTCTTAGTGCTGAAAATTAGGTACTACATTGTATCAGGTGGATGACGAAGAATTGAACGTGCTGATAACATTATTTGAGAATATTAACTTCTTTCGAATCGGGTCTGTCAAGACGTCAGGTGGACAGATAATCACACTTAACCCATTTCATTGCCCATTAAACTATAGTTTCCTAGAAGAGCGGAGCATATTAATTTTATCGGCCCTCATCACAATTTGTCATTTTGACATTAAGGTGTCAAAAAACGCTATTGTGTGACCGTTCACCGCTTTCTTAGATCACCAAGGCTTTAGTGACTGCATGTCCTCAAGGTTCCAACGAATGTTACGAGATTCCGAGAATCGAATATCAACCAATGTTATCGAAGGAGTCCTCTAACCGCTGTTCACAAATGCGAAACCCGACAATTTTGCCAGTTTAAATGAAATAGACGACAGTCTATCAGTCTGTCAGTCAGTCGATCTTTGACAGTCGTTACGGGTAGTCAGAAGCCCGAAAGTCTGACAACCAGTCTTACCAAGGGGTATCGTATTACCCAGTAACTGGGTTTTGGAGGTCAGATAGGCAGTCGCTCCATGTAAAATACTGGTATTCAGCTGCATCCGGTTAGACTGGAAGCCGACCCCAACATAGTTGGGAAAAGGCTAGGCAGATGATGAAATGAAATAGACGACAGCTATTCTTCTGGCAGCTATTAGCTGGCAAAACAGGTAACAGAAAATGTGTAATTTTCGATTCAGAAGCCTGTCGAATGGTTGTGAAGAGCTGTGCAGGACTACATAAGATAGAAGAAGCTATGATGCTATAATTAATTGACTACGAATACACAGTACAGTCAACAATCAAACATTGATTCGTTAATGTGATAATGTGCACTGAGTCAATTCATTAATATGCTAATAATTAAGAGCTAAGCCGTGTCTTGGCATATGATTGACTTGATTTATATTCCTCTTGTGTATGTCGCAGGTATAGTGTCAATATGGATTTCATATAATTATCTAAATGGCTACAGCATTGCAATAAATCACTGCTAGACTTTAGGTTTCCAATTAAGTCACCATGATTTGCAGAATTTGAATCACAAAGACAGAATGAAAATAGTCTGACGTGACCGCTATACTTGAAACGTCAGAGCAGTTCCACACGGTGCAGTGCGGCGCCGTACCGCAAAAAATCTCGCCGCACTGGCGATCACACGGGCAGTGCGGCGCGGCGTC
The DNA here is from genome assembly GCA_963669345.1 of Gortyna flavago. Lineage (NCBI taxonomy): Eukaryota > Metazoa > Arthropoda > Insecta > Lepidoptera > Noctuidae > Gortyna > Gortyna flavago. The sequence continues at coordinate 13,106,943 of OY770131.1, read as the reverse complement.
GCGGCGCAGCAGCGGCGACGAAAAGAGTGTTGGCTTGCCCATCTCTACGACAGTCTGTAAAAAATGAACAAGCATGCGCCCTTCCCTCTGCCGCACAAACGCCGCACTGCTTCCCCGCCTCGTCTCAATTCCAACGTGCGTATGCGGTGCGGAGCTGGAGCGCGCCGCGTGGCATACCATAGATTTTTATATGTAGGAAACCACAGCGGCACCGATCAGGCGCCGCGGCGCAGCCGCACCGCACCGTGTGGAACGGCTCTAAGTCTGGCGCCCTCTAGCAATGAGCCAAAGTTACCCAATCAATACGCCAAGCATTTTGCCAACTATGTTGGGGTCGAGTTTCAGTAGACTGAAACACGTACAACCAACAACACCCACCTGAGATACGTATTGAATACCAGTATTTTACATGGAGCGTCTGCCTATCTGACTTCTGCAACCCAGTAACTGGGTAACACGATACCCGTTGGTAAGACTGGTTATGAAACTTTTGGGCTTCTGACTACCCGTAACAACTGTCAAAGATCTACGAATGATAGACGGGACCAACGGCTTAGCATGTTTTCTGAGGCACGGAGGGGTCTTACGTCTCAGTATGTAATGGATGGTCACCCAACCACGACCCGACCGCGGCAAGCGTAGCTTAACTTGTGATCGACCCGTGCAGCTGCAATTTTTAATTAGCCACGAGCCCCACTACACTTATTACCTATTCAGTGACAAAAGTAAAAAGCATGAAGTTTTTCGTCTAACTCTTCATCGGTTCCAAAAATAGTGATTCTACAATAATGTCAGCATAATTAGCCTATACTGTTACCACTGCTGGGACACAGGCCTCCTCTCTGTGAGAGGGAGTGGGCTATAATCCACCACGCGGGCCCAGCGCGGGTGGGTAGATGTCAATGTCTTCGAATATTTCGTTCTAGGACAAGACGATTTCTTCACGATGTCAGTGGCGATGCAACAATGCCAACTCGTAAGTCGGGACCGATAGCACTGGGCCACCACACCACTGCTTTATGAATGATGTCATCGGTTTATATTAAATAATTTAACCCCGTTTGTCCAGACATTATAACTGACATTATATTATATTATAGCTAGTAATCCACTTAGTTAACCCGTGTTAGCCAATGTGTTTACCGACTAGTTAAACAATAAGTGGTTAATAAAATTGTAGTTGATCTAATTATTTGGTACCGACCGGCGTCTGAATAACATCGGGTCGGCGTATAGAATATTAAAGACTATGTTTAGATTTACATAGACACCTTGTGTTTATTGAAGTTAAACCTTTGTTGGGATTTCGTTTTAATTGTTTTCGTAAGTATCTGTGTTGTTAGTGTATGTTGCTCTCTTCGGGTAGATATGATTTTATTTATGACTCATCTTATTGATTTCAGGTCCATTTAACGAGATTCTCTAAACCCCTCTCTTCTCTCTTTCTTTCGCTGTTCAGTTGCTAGATATCCAATTTTCACTATGTCTGATTGATAAGTTAGGTCTATCAATGATTGCCTTATTGAAATGAATTACCTACATAAATACTAAAAACGTATTTTTTTTTTTGAAACCGTAATAAACAAAGCAGTGGTGTTGTTGGCGGGAGCAGTAGTGGCTCAGTGGAAACAGTGCGACTTATGAGTTGTAGGTCGTAGGTTCGAACCCAGACAGGTGCTTTAGTTTGTGTAATCTATTTGATGACCACTGCTCTCAAAACGCTGAAGAAAAACATCGTGAGGAAACCGGCATGTCCTGAAACCAAAAAAAAAAGGGTTATGTACCAAGCAATTTTAAACAATACATTTTATTTATACTGTATTGTTGAAAATAGCTTGGTAACACTTTTCCATAAGAGATTTGTTCTTATGGTACAAATCTAACTTAGAAAGATGTATTAATGATTCTTATGATTATAATTCTGTAAATACGTAGGTACCTGTTATAGTCGCGATCGAATTATATTTTGATTCTGACACTGACCTGAAAATTGCAAAAAACGTAAGAAAAATTCAATTTCGCGGGCTACAACTGCGCTACCTTAAAATCGTTACAGATAATATCGGAATAGTCTACATCTATACTAATAATAAACCCGAAGAGTTTATTTGTTTGAACGCGATAATCTCTGGAAATACCGGTCAGATATTTTTTTTTTTTGCATTAGATAGCTGATTTCTTGAGGAAGGCTTTAAGCTATTTTACATCACGCTAGTACCCTAAGGAGCCGAGCAACGGGATGGGTCGGAGAAATTTCACTAGTCACCTATAAAATAAAATATCAATCAGTTTATTCCCACGCAAATCTCAGAACAGAGAGGGTTCAGAGAACCGAGTTTACTTAGGGTTATTTGCATCCTTTCGTTGAGGCATTGCCTACTGAAGGAAATTGAATGACCCTTGTAACTATTGTGATAAACTTCCTTTGTAACAAGTTTCAACGTATGGATTTATACGCATAGTTAAGTACTCGTTTCGGTATTCGTAGGGGCTATGCGGAAAGTTCGTTACGACGTGGGTCGTGGGCATATCTTGAGGATATTTCAGATGATTTTACGTATTTATTGACGCATACATTTTTGGGCATAGCTATGTAGGTGAGCTATCAAAACTTAAGGTTGAAAATCACAATGAAATAGACGATAAGGTTTATTTCAGAGAACACCAAATCGCATATTAAATATTTTGAAAAAATGCCTGGTTTGCCGACAACTGAACCGATTGCAAAAATATTAAGAATTGAATTCTTATAACTAGGGTAGGTTTAATTCATTTTAGCCGAAAGACGTCCGCTGCTGGATATAGCCCTCCTCCAATCACCGCAATGTCGACCGGTTCTGTGCTTCCCGCATCCAGCGGATTCGTGTGGCCTCACGAATCCAACGCTACGTCTACCGGTAGGTACGCGGTTGCCACTCCAGAACCTTTCGGCCCCATCGGCCATCTGTTCTGCGAGCAATGTGTCCTGCCCACTGCCACTTAAGTTTGGCAATTCTTCGGGTTATGTATGGTTACCTTGGTTCTCTTGCGGATCTCTTAATTTCTGATTCGATCACGTAGGGAAACTCCAAGCTACGAACAGTGGGACAATTTAAGTAATTATTATACGAAAGTCATCTCTTATAAGTAGTAGTACCTACATGGCCTGAACTGCAGGTTTAAATAAGCCTACATCAGGCAGGCCAATACATAAACTTATATTCCGAAAAATCATTAGGTACTTGTACCTGTAATAAACATATTTTATTTACAGTTTGTATTTAGGCACTACTAAATCATTTATTTGGAAATATTAAGTACGTACACTACTGCTGATAAGTGTACACTTTTGTAAGGGCGAATTCCAACAATGAAATTGAACGCGATCAGCACCTCGAAACCGTGATCAAGAACTGTCAGTGTTATTATTGTTGTGGAATATTCATACTGAAAGCTCTTAGAGAACGTGGTTCAGACGTGCAGAACGCGTACGCAGTTTTATTGGCGAAATTCGCACTAAATAAATAAATAAATAAATACTCTAAACAAATATAGATACATACAATTAAATCAAATTGAAGTGTCTGTTTGTAATGTCAAAATAACAGCTTTTTAATTTTTTTAAATTTTGTCACACTATTTGTTCCGGCTAATCTCCGAAACGCCTTGACCAATTTTGCGACGAAATTTTCACTGACAGATAGCTGATGTTATAAGTATTTTAGAAAAATAATTAGTAAAGAAAAACATTATTGTTCGTGAACGAAGTCGCGGGCACAGGTAGTGTTTAAATAAAAAATATTATTATTAATAAGTATGAAAGCAGGTTTTACCATTCCAACGCCGTCAGATAGTTATAAATTACAATCAATAGATTAGGTATACAAGGCTCAAATTACCTAATTCCGGCTTGATTGGTTCGTAGCAACAGTTCGGCGACACCTGTTCCCGTCTGTATTATGTAACAACTTACATAAGCTTTGGCTTTTAACTCAAAGGCGTAACTTTGGCAGCCATATTGAAGCAACAGGTATATTATGTACTTACATTATTCTATTAGACTGGATAGGTACGCTTTAAGTGATAAAATTAGGGTACATTTCGGGAAAGGACGACGGATGGAGAACTTTGGCTTAAGGCTCCTGCAAACAGGCGCGCCATGCGACGCGTGTGTCGCGCCTTTTTGAAGAAGCCTTTATATTGCGATATAGATATTTAATAAGTTGCTTGTCTATGACTGTCTATTTGTTTTCTAGGAAACCCAACTTTACAAGCCACAACTTTAACATATATTATATAGGAATGAGGAACAATCCTGTTCCTCATGCCTCTATAAGTAAAGTTCACTCATTCTCTATAGAATAGGGAGGATCCTCCGACCAGACGGGTGATATGTCTGGCGGGCAACTGCCCAATGATTGAAGTCGGATCGTTGTATATATGCTAGTTGCGCGGTAAACTCTGCTTGCGAGATGCAGAATTTTGCATGACGCGTAGTTCGCACGTGGCGTTGTAGATACCGCTACAAACATCTACGGGTAAAAATATCCTTCCTATGACCACAACAAGGACAACATCGAAATTGGAGTAATAAACACACATGGCGAGTCAAACGGATGGCAGATAAAAAAAAATAAACTAAATTGGAAATTCTAAACAAAAAGGGTATAGATCAGCATTAAGCTAGGCTGAAGGCTAGCTTTTAAACATAGCCCTTAAAACCGTACTTATTCAGGCAAAATAAGGTCGACTGAAACGATCTCCTAGAATTTAGCTCATAAACATATTATTTTACTTGAAGGCGGAATAACGGCTGAAAGCCTTCAAAAAGTAATAGGTGCGCAGTGCTTTTATATAACCCATTTTTCCTTTGTGCGCGGGCGGTCGCACTTTAACTTGTAAATTAAGTAATAAGTGGTCTTCAGTGGCTAAGTAAAGAAACACATACGGTAGTGCCTCGTCTTGATGGGGTCTAACTGAATCATCATGGTCATGCTGAATCTCTCGGTTTGGGTCCGGTGATGTTCATTTGGTTTTCATTGCTTAGATTTATTTAACAAAGTAGGTGTATTGAATTTATTTTATCATCTTTATTTGTTCCCGATTTTGTCAATGTGACCGAGAACTATGTTTTAGACAAAACCCCAAGAACTCTCATACTACTCTAGTAGGTCTAGACCTAAACTGTCCTCGCAGAAAACATTGTAAAATCCAATTATTTTTAAAAGAGTAACCATGGAGTTTCTTACCGGCTCTTCTCCATAGGAAACGACAAATTGGAACCATGCTCCTAGCTTCTGACGTTTCATAAGTGCCCATGTAATTTTATGTGAAATAAAATGTTTTGATTTTTGATATTCCTTAATGGGTTTAGGAAAAAATTGGTCTCTAAAATCTTTGTATCTACAGGTTTTTCTCGCCTTCTGAAAATGAAAGCCAGCTGGTTGGTAGTGGCTTGGTCTCAGATAGTGCTCGAATGTTTCAAAATACCATTATTTAACCGGCTTTGCATTCCGTAAGAAACTTGACTAACTAAGTATGAATATGCAGACCTGTCGGCAGACGTGAGACATCCATATAAAATGAATTCATTAAGTATTTATGTAGGGTTTCAAAAGGGACTCCTATACCTCCTAACTCCTTCGACAAAACCTGTTCAGTTGGAGATACATAGATGACTCCGCCTTGGAGTGTGGTGAAATGTGATGCTGTTCCACAAACGATGGAACACTTAATATCATGTCCTGCGTGTCCTGTCAGCTGCACGTTACAGGGACTCATGGACGCTAGTGATGGCGCGAAACACGTAGCCGAATTCTAGGCCGAGTCCATTTAGATTGCCATCGACACGCTAAGAATAAGAATGGATTCCTGTACAAAGTTCTAAGTCCAAATTATCCAATATTTAGGTATTACAGAACTCGGGTCTTTAATTTAGATACAAAATGTTTGTTGTCTAAAGGCCTAGGCCAGGCTCAGACAATGACGTATTTAGGGATTTTAGGTATATGTACACAGTATACATGTTATTTCAGTGGAGGTATTACTGTCCTCTGTTGATACTGTATATTTACACTGTCCTATTTTCGGCAGACACTATTTCGTAGAACACCTACTAATATTTTATCTGGTAATTAATGCCTTGTCAAATAAAATCGGTAAATATTTTTTACTAAGGTTTGTGCTCGCAACATCGTTCGCATGGTAGTCGTAAGACACCACAATTTACTAAAATAACAGACACATTTTTATTAAACTTTCCTTTAAACTACGTTTGTAGTTTTGGTCTCAGCTATCAAAATATGAAGCGAGTCAGGACCACAGAACACTATTACTTCTAGCGGGTCAGGACTTATGACGCGGGAGCAAGCGACGTGCAGTTGTCCGTATGTGAAGCAGCTCGTCCTGAGGTCGACACCCACAGTCGTAATTTCCCATTGCTTGTTATTAAGAATTTCTCTTGTGCACACTAACAAAATTATCAGTCTAACACAACGTACCTACTGCTACGAAATTACATTGTCGTTCTTCGTTCGATATCCAGTGAAAAAAACATCACCTGATTTTTTTGAACGAAACTAAATGTCAGTCTTTGAAAGCAGATATTTTGCCACCCAATACAAAAGGTCGTCAAATTGACTTCTTCTCTTGACTGTCTTCGAAAACATCCTATTTTTAAATAAGGATCGCAAGCTCTTCTTGCAGTTTGTATAAGCGTAATTATTCTTGACTTTCTTCCTACGCGTTTTACCAAAAGGTCGAAAATATTTGGCCATTTTAAGGCCGAATAAAAGTGTCATCTAATATAATCAAGGAGCTTATAAAGACGTTAGCGAGCCACTGAAAGCAATTTTCATAGTAATTACCTGCGGAAGCAATTGTAGTATATTTTCTTAAATTCTTTGTTAAAACGTAGTTTGAAAAATGTTCGTTGGGCTTTATGATTATGCTAGTACGTTAATAATTATGTTAATTTTAGTAATTGTTGTTAGAGTAGCGTGGGGTAATTAGAAGTTTGTTATGTTTTCAGGCGTGTTTGTTTTCATCTGTTTCTTTGACTTACATACGTAGCTTCTAGTTACGTAGTTAAAACATAGCCTATTTTATTTCAACCAACAGACCTGTATATAATTTGTTTTTTTCATAGCAATGTTTTTTTACTAACTAACTCTATAGTTGTTCTAATACCTAATTATTGGTCATGCATTGAAACATGAAATATTTTATTTTTATTTGCCGTTAATGTCCCACTGCTGGGCAAAGGCCTCCCTACTCTCTTTCCTCCTCTCTCTGTCCAGAGCTGCCAAGGACCAATCTTTATTAAAGGAGTTCAGCTCATCCCGCCATATCTGTCTGGGCCTGCCGCGATGTCGTTTGCCACCCACTAGGTCGTAATTTTGGCCCATTGATCGTCTGACATGCGGCAGATGTGTCCAGTCCAATTCCATTTAAGCGTGGCAGCTTTTCGAGTGACATCAGTTATTTTAGTGATGGAACGGATTGTTGTATTCTTAACCCGGTCCACAAGTCCCACTCCAAAGAATATGGGCTTATTATTTTCATAACTTTTTTTTTCATGTACCTATTTGTTGTCATGTCATGCAAAAAAGCTATTTATTTTAGTTTCATTTTATATTAGTTAGTTGTAGTTTCATTTAGCATTCAGGACACAGGTTCAAAAAAAGGATTTGTAGGAGACGTCCGAAATTCTTTCAATGAATTTCTCGAGTACCGAATTAAATTTAACAATGGAGAAAAGGAAGCTTTTCTCACTTCCTCACTTCACTTCGCAACTTGCCCCACCTGGGAATCGAAACCAGGACCTCATACTCAGCAGTAACTATACCAACGAGGTTGTCTGTATGTATTCTCAATAACCGAAAAAGAGTATTTACCTAAGGTTTATTTATGATCGTGACAGCGGTTGATCAGCTCCTTCCTGCAATCTCCCATATAGTTAATTTCTCCCTTTTCTCTGGTGTTTTCCCTTCTCTGTGGCGGAAAGCCCATGTTCGACCACTACCTAAAATCCCTAATCCCATTCTTCTGAGTCACTTTCGTCCAATTTCCATCCTTCCCTTTTTATCCAAAGTACTCGAGGCCTGTGTACATAAACAATTCTCCACCTTCATTCACAAAAACTCCCTCATCAGTCCGTTCCAATCCGGGTTCAGGCCCGGGCATAGTACCGTTTCTGCTCTCCTTAAAGTGACTGACGATATAAGGCGAGGAATGGAAGACACTAAAGTTACGGCTTTAGTGTTGATAGATTTTTCAAATGCCTTCAATACCGTCAGTCACGAAGTCCTTTTGTCCATCCTCTCCTATCGCATGGTCTCTCACGAGGTTCTGGATTGGTTTTCTTCTTATCTTCGGGGGCGCCAGCAATCAGTTCTTGCTGGTGACTCTAACTCCAGCTGGTGTGATGTTGAATCTGGCGTCCCTCAAGGCGGCATTTTATCTCCACTTTTGTTCTCTATCTTTATTGATCTCATAACTTCCGAGCTTCAGTGTGCGTATCATCTTTACGCTGACGACTTACAGCTCTACTGTCAGGCAGGTGTTGACAGCTTATCCAATGCAGACGAGGAGCTAAATCGGGATTTACGTGTTGTCAAAAACTGGTCTGATCGTTTTGGGGTGGCGGTTAACCCAACCAAGTGTCAGGCTATCATTATAGGGAGCCCCCATAGCTTGAGGAGGCTGAATGGTTTAACGGTGCCACCGGTTACGTTTGACGGCACAGTGATTCCGTTTAGCTCTGACGTCAAGGATCTGGGTTTGCACGTTGACACTTGCCTCGACTGGCGTAAGCAGGTCGCGATTGTGAGCAAGAGGGTCACTGGGACGTTGCGGTCGCTCTATCGACTGAAAAATATTCTCCCAACACACATTAAGGCAATGCTTGTACAGTCCCTTATCTTCCCTATAATTGACTATGGTGATGTGTGCTACTATGACCTGAATGCAGATCTCCTCAATAAACTTGACCGACTTCTTAATAGCTGCATTCGATTCGTTTTCAATCTCCGTAAGTATGATCATGTATCCGCACATCGGTTGCTTTTAAAGTGGTTACCTATTCGGCAGCGCAGAGCATTGAGGGCTTTGACAACCCTGTTTTCTCTCCTTCACAAACCTACTTCTCCTTCTTATCTGACTTCTCTTTGTCAATATTTATGCTCTGCACACAGCAAGAATCTTCGGTCCGAAAATAATCGTCTTCTTCGTTGTCCATCTCATCGCTCTGGTTTTATAAAGTCTTCTTTCTTTGTCCAGGCCGTTTTCCTTTGGAATGCGCTCCCTCAGAATATCAGGACGGTAACCAATCAGTTCACATTTAAAGTGAAAGCTCGAGAACACATACACAAGAAGTTGGCAGATTCGTCTCAGACTTAAGTTGTTGTAGGTTTTCTTGTTTATCTTTCATATATTTTTCTGTTTTCTATTTTGTTGTATGTATGTATATATGTATTTATTCTTATAATTTAGGTATAAATATTTAGTTGTTTTCTGTTTTTGCACCTACTGTGTATTGTCTCTGCATCACCCTAAGGTAGACTGGTAGAAAATGCCCAAGGCATTAAGTCCGCCTTTGTACAGTTTTTTTACTTGTGCATAAAGTTTTAATAAATAAAAAAATAATAAAAAAAATTTATAACGATTTTACCCATGTTATTAGCTAGAAAGAGAGAAGATATTTCAGCCTTTTCGTCGGTAGTAAAAATGTTTTACAGGAATATACTTATTAGGTTCGGTAAAATACCTGGAATTAATTGAGTGTTATATTACGACTTATTATAATTAATTGAAACAGAGTCGAGAGCTTTTTAACAAACTTTTCGTAAAATGACACCCGCGCAAACATTCTACTGTACGTATACGGATGAAATTATTTACTGTAACAAAATGTGATTAAAAAGCGTTTAAAAGTACGACTCCATTAGCTTCCTAGATAAAAATTCTAGAGATTTTCTACTGTCAAAAGTTAAAGGCAACTTTGAAGTTGAGCCATTCATCTCTACGACATTTTAAGTGCTTACTTAAGTGGCCCAGCTAGATGGTGAAACCGTGTTTAATTTTCATTGGTGTCAAGATATAAAAACTTGGTATCATTTTGTCTACTTACTTGACCCATATGTGACCATGTTGATGAAAACCTTTGTCAGATGTCCGTCAATAAAAATATTCGATCTACCACGCGGGCCCAGTACAGGTAGATGGTAGATGTCACAAGTCTTCGAATTTTTGGTTCTAAGACATGCCGGTTTCCTCACGATGTTTTCCTTCACCGTTTTGAGAGCAATGGTGATGAAATTATTTACACAAAGTGAAGCATCTGCCTGAGTTCGAACCCATGGCCTATAATTTGTAAGTATGGGCCGTTACCACTGGGCTGGACCACTGCTCTCAGCTTGCTGAACTTTTTGTTAAAGCTTAAATATTTCCAAATATTTGGGATACTTACTTATTGTACCAAAAACTTCGCAGGTACTCTTTAAATAGATATTGTTTGAATATCTACACGAATTGTCTTTTTCCAATATCCCTGATACCCTTTACCGTAGGCCTTATCACCGCTTCAATGAGCTGTTTATTCAAAATACGACCCTCAAACTCGGGTAACCGTACAATTGAAAATATAAAATTCTAATAAAGACGTCTTCATTAGATTTTTATTCTTTTGATTCATAAATAAGCTAGGTATTACGGAGCGAGGTAGTTACGTAAGTCACGGAACGCTTCATTATCGTGAAACACGAAAAGGTCAAATCAGAACTTAAAGATGACAGGGAACTGATCATCTTCACCTGTCCTCTGTCGGATAATGTCTGGCAAGCATGTACTAACATCGTCTCTTGGCAAATAGCCCAGTTAATTAAGCCGCTAGACTAAATCCATACATCACTTAGTAGGCAAGTTTAATTTCTAACGTGTTCTTTGTTCGAGAATCATGCTTGTAAACTCAGTTAACGATAAGGCTTAGTTTATAATTGGTGAGCTTTATTCCGCCATATCTGATGGGGTGCGGCCAACTGCTTCATTTATGAATTTAAGAGGGTCACAACAATTTCTTGACAAAGGCAGGGTGTCCTTTCGAGTGCTCACGCACCAGCGATCAGCTCGGGGTGGCTCGGGACAACAGTCATTAATACCTTGGAGCAATTTGGCCTCATTTATTCAACACCAAGTAAAATTCGGTCGTGTACGCTAAGATTTACGATGAAGTCATTACGTTTTATGGGCCATAATTGATAGAGATAACATCTCAGGGCTACTGAAATTGCAAAGTGCTGTTTCAAGCACGTTGAACTCAAAGACGCGCATTAGTGTAAAGAAAAATAGCCCGTATTACCATAAACGACTGGCGTCGTGGTTATTAATTACAAAATTTTATAGGCAGGCGACACGCGATAGTTCTTTTATGTTTAACACAAATATTTCTTTTTGGGGCGTTAATATCGAGCTCGGTCATTTGGTTCCTTAATAGCGATCACGATACGTAATTAAGTCTTTAAAATTGTTCGTTTTTATGGTTCCGTACCAAAATGGTAAAAAGAAACCCTTAAGGTGCGACTCAGTCTGTCTGTCTGTCCGTCTGTCACAGCTGGATATCTCGAGAACTACTAATGCTATCAACTTGAAATTTAGAACAGTTTTAGATGACGTTTGCCCGTTTTTTTTACATGTTGTCCAAAAACATTAGGTACAACACCCAGATAGTTATTTAACCTCAATTTCAGCTGCCAACCATTTCGCTACCCATACGAAATGCCGCAGAATAGTAGGTAGACTGATCCTATAATAGTAGCTACAGATTATTCGATGATGTTCAGACGGTGTCTTGTCAATGTACACGTAATTATATTCTTGATCCTTTCAATTTTCCCTTGATCCTGCAGCTAAGACGGGTAAGTCCACGGATACACACGGAATTCAATCAAAGTATCAAAATAATGCTTTTTACATGAAACATAGGGAATCACGCGAATTGAGTTGAGCTGCACGATTTCTGACAAATGCGTGCACTGACTGGACAGGTACTCTCAATCTGTGTGGTTCTTTCCTCAAAAGACCATCTCAGACATCGATCTACATGGTCTTCATATAACCTGACCAAGATTATGTCTGGACTTTAAAAGAGACTGTGACCTCTGAGTTTGTTTCGGTCTTTCTTCTCAGAGTAGTCAGATAGGAAACGCCGACCTCATCTAGTTTTATAAAAAATATCATTGACGTGTAAAAGTGTGTGCAAACCTACTTACAAAATAAAAATCATCATCATCATTAAGTTAGGCGATTTTACTTTTCGGGCTTCATTATGACTTCTTATGAGTATATGCTTTATGTATGAACCTATGTATTATATTGTATATGTAAATGGTACATCATAAGCTACCTGCAGTATTTGTCTCTCTTTCTCCCTTTAAATTCACCCAAAGGTTGTCTTTAAAAAATCGCTTTTAGCGATAAGACCGCCCATTGTGTCACCCTATGTAAAATTTCTAAAATAAAAGTATTCTATTCTATTTTTCTTATAAGTAATTTGATCTTTTACAGTTTTTAGCAGGTTCTGAATTGTATGCAGGTCATCATTTGCATTGTTCGTTTTAGCTGGGCGGATAATGCTGTGAAACTAAGCGCGACTTCATTAAGAACCGACGTAGAAGGTGGACCTGCCAGGAGTAGTACGTTTAATTACCAATGACCGACATCAATAAAAAAGTTTGAAATATGCCCAAAAATTTGAAATATGCCCAAACAAACGCCGTCTTATGACAAACCAAGTTCTAAATTTAGACCAAACCTAAACCTTCGAGCCAGTTACCGTATTTTGAACTTTATTCCGACAAACGTAACGTTCTTAATACAAAATTCACAACTTAGACTCGGGTTTTGCTTCAGTTTTTGTAATAAGAACTTTAACTCTGTCGGATTGCAGTTCGAAGTTTAAAAAACCTGGGTCTTAAGATAAACCTTGTTTTATAATAAGGCCATATTGCAAGATTTCCGGAACAACATGATTTTACTATGGCCATAACTTATCATTATCTCCCTGCCCTGGCTCTGCCCTTTTCTTCGTTCATTCTCCCCTGTCAACCGTCACGCTTGCGGTATCTACATCGCCACATGCGAACTACGCATCACACTGACGTCACGCAAAAACGATCTCTGGTCTGGTCGGAGGATCCTCCTTTTCTATGGAGACTCCATTCTCTTTCATATAATTCCCCACACAATCCATTCATCTTTTCTTAGGCCTTCCTCTCCCTCTCCATTACTCCTCTCAAACATAAATGAACATTCCAAGTTCAACTGGGCGCATCAGTACAACTACGGCTCGTTTGTGTTAACGCGCGTCACTTAGGCACGTGTCGCTCTCATTAAACTTGTACGTCGTACCGGTGTGCTAATATATTTATGGCTAGCAAGGTAACTTGTTACGCAAAGAGCACTACAGCATTAATGCCTCCTTTGGCTTAAGAGGACCAACTTTATACGTGGAAAGTTCGCGAACTTATGATTAATGATACTAAGTGTGTTTGGTCTACAAGTGATAGTTTGGACTCGTGTTAGATTAAGACTTGAGAGCATGTTGATTTGAAGGAGCTGCGTGATACATAAGATGTCATTGAAGGAGTACTGAGTTTGTATTATTATGGTTAGACTTAAATATCACATACACAAGTTGAGCGTAGCCATTTTATTGTCTATATATAGGATTAGCTTTTGTCCGCAGGTTCGCCCGCGTGGAGGTCGGAAATAATTCCAGGGGACGTATTAGTTGAGTTAGGACATAGGATACTTTTTATTGAGATAAAAAGTATCAGTCATGGTTTACCTCTGTGCAAATTTAATCGAAATGCTTTTAGCCGTAATTGGGGCGTGAAAGGTAACAGGCAGAGAGACAGACAGAGTTTTTATACTTTCGCATGTTTAACATTGGTATGGAAGTATGGATGACAACATGATCCATCTATGGTAGTCCATATAAAGAAAGGAAATACATTTATTTAGTACAGATAAGACACACAATACATCAGATACGTGCATCAGATAAAACAAATAACAAATCAAACAAAAATGGTGATCATATACAGGCTGATCCATTGAGATGGGTATGGAGAAATCTAAAACTATTGAACATAGATAATGTTCTAAGGAAACATGTAGTCAATTTTAGAGTAAGGAAAAACTGCCAATTTTGAGCTTTATGCTAACTATATTTTTATCTATATTTTACTGTAAAAGACTTTCTTATTAACGTTGCAGCTAATTGAACTTTCATCGATACCTAAATACGCCCAAGAACCTATTTGAAATTTTAAGTTTCGAGCGAAGTTTCAAGTGTCAATTTTCAGAGCAAAGCTTTCCTTTCCAATATGCTAGCTTTAAGAATTTTCGGAAACTTTAAATTGAATCTGTATCGAGGAAGTATCGATAGTAATATAGAGTAATATGAGGAATAAGATTTTAACGAATATTTTAAGAATTTAACTTACCTATATTTTGGCGCACTCTAAATGGAAAATGGATACAGTCCTTTTGAAGAAATTATTGGCTATACCAGTCTGATAGTTTGCTTATCTAACCTTAAACAGAGTTCAAATTTCCCCGTACTTAAAAGCCAGTCAGTAGGTACCCGAATTTCATAATACTTAGCAATGTGAATTCATCCTGCTAGAAATTTCTGCTAACTCGTCTAAGTTGCTATGCTATACTCATCATCTGCCCAGCTTTTTCCCAACTATGTTGGGGTTGACTTTCAGTCTTATCGGATGCAGCTGAGGATCCATATTTTACATGGAGCGACTGCCTATCTGACCTCCACAAAATAGTTACTGGGTAATACAATACCCCTTGGTAAGACTGGTTCTCAGTTTTTCGGGCTTCTGACGACCCGTAACGACTGTCAAAGATCCACGAATGACAGCCGGGACCAACGGTGTAACGTGCTTTCCGAGGCACGGAGGGGTCTTGGTATGTAAAGATGGTTACCCATCCAGCTCCTAATTGCCTAACACACTATCAATCGGAATCTGAATAATTTTGAAGCAAATTTATAATCCATTGCTCCATAAGTTCGAAAAAGTTTGCTTAACACGTAAATAACGCAATTAATATTGTTGAACTGTCAAAATGAAACAGATTCCGATTGACAATGTGTTACGCAATTACCCCGCCTGGACCAACCGCGGTAAATGTAGCTTAATCTGATCAATCGACCCGTGCGGCTGTTTTTACTTATCAACTTGGCTTGTTAATACAAGTTTAAACCATTATTTTGTCATTGGAACTGTTTAACCGTCTGTTGCTCTATTGCCACAAAATTAACCTTAAAACTATAATTATTATTACCATCCTCGCTTCTTTTACTGCCGGGCAAATACCTCTATACTCCCCTTTTACTTCTCTTTATTTATTTAGGGCTATTTGGGACCACTCTTTATCGAAGAAGTCCAGCTCATACCGTTACCTCCGTTCGGACCTGCCATAATTATGAAGGGACCCATGGTCATGGGTTGTGCGTTTCAACAACCAGATTGTTAAAAATGACGTAGTTACCGCCCATCAAGCACTCTAAAATACCTCAAATTGGTATTTCATACAATTTATGTACCTAGGTACGCCTAAATGAGTCCATAGCATATCTATATAGGGTAGGTACTGTCAAAATATTTTGATTAGGCCGTGGACTGTGACAGTGGCAGCGGCAACAATGAGCACCAATCAGGAAGGCTCAAAAATTATGGTAATACCGTTTCTTTGTAGCGAATCCTTTGTTATACATGACTGTCGAATTATTAGGTTGGCTTTTCAATATATTTTTTGGATTTTAATGTGGGTTTTTATTAATGTTGAGACTTGATTTTAATGTTGCTTTTGTGATGTTAATTTACTAGGTTTGTTTTGCATATCTGCGCCCTAACTGTGTCACACACTTTCAATCACGATCGGAATCCTATAATGATATTGCTAATCCATTGCTTCTTAAGTTCAAAAAAAAGCTTTGAAGGTCCGTGGTATATAATTATGTCCCCCATTTTGTTTCTTTTTAAATGGCGCCCACAAAAGATATCTACCTATATAAATCGATAGCTAACACGAATGCAAACAGAAAACGTAATAACACCAAAAACCCCGTTCAGTGTTAAGTTGCCGAGATATTAACTTGCTTACAACGTGTTGCATTTTTTCCGTGGGGAAGTCTTCATAGATAGGTAGCCATCATATAATCTTGTGGCATAGATGTTTGTTTGATGTTTGAATCTCTGTTTGGTCTCTGAATCTCTGAATGTTAAAAATAATCAAACACGAAGTACCTACGCAAGTTCAAAAAAATATTTATTTTTTTATTTGTTCTATCTTTGAAAAAACCATCAATGTTGAATGTTGATGAACTGTCCAAAATAAAATTGCTAATAATAGTGACGCAATTACCTCCCCGCAGGTCAGCTCTAAATTAGTGCTTCGTTACTATTTTTGAGATTATAAAAAAAAAACTATGACTCAAACCCTTTCATGGTACATGCAATTTTCATATTATTTTGTGCTGTAATTAGGAAATGAAACGGAAAATGAAATGGTTTTGAAATCGACCCTGTTTCGTTTTTTCATTGACAAATTATATTATCGTGTTTTGAACCGTTAATTTCCCTCTAACAAGGATGTAGGTATCTAAATACACTAAATTGACCATTTGACATTGATTCTCAAACAGGCAACTAACATTACGTTAATTAAACATATGGAAGTTCCATGGATTCAATTAGCTATACAGGCCACAGTCCCGTTTAAAAAAGTAAAAAAGTTTTTTATTTTTAACTTTTTAGTGGGAGAGTTTATCTAAGTTACAGTAGCCTAATGTCAACTGCTTATCACCTTTTACAAAATATGGCTTTTCCCGATGCTGCAACGTTAATTATTGAGGAGTTCTCCTAGTTTTTACCAGGAGACCTCCACACACCATAAGCATTGTTTGTGACAAGCATAAATTGCTAGCAACCAAATTAAAGTAATCGAATCGCAACCCGTAAAATATTTATCATGTAGTTCCGATGGCCATCTGTGGTCTTCATCATCAGCTCCACTTTACCAAATGATGATTTCCGAGAGCAAATGCTCAAGTTACTTTAAAAAATATCCAAATCGCTATTGGTTTGCCTATAAAGTTTGACGGTTTCCCTCGATTTCCTTGGGATCCTCTCATCAGATTTAAATCGAGAGTATATGTACCCTTTCAAACAAAAAAATAAATGTTTAAATAGTAAAAAAAAAAAACATGTAACCTCCTTCTTTTTGGAAGTCGGTTTAAAACTATTAATAGGTATTAGATTGTTAAGACCAAGACGACAATAAATTCTACCTCATACCAGAAAAACAACGTAATAACGACTAGATACTATCGATAATAATAGTTGTTGAACAACTAACTTAAAAGTTAAGTAAATCAAAATAGGAGTAGAAGTAGGCAATAAAATAAATTAAAACTAGACTCAATGCCTAAAAGCTTAAGTGTTCCATTTAAATTAACGATCTAAGTTTTAAGGATTTAACGAACCGAAACTTACGTTGAAGTGATTTGTTAAGTCTTATTTCATTTATGACGTCTAGCTAATTATCAGGTTGGCAGAAGAGAAGAAACAATAGGACGAAAGGGCTTTATTCTCTGCAAGAAACCGTCTAAAATACTTCTAAAGTTCTTTTTTAATCTCAGAGACTAATCTGACATTTAAGTCTTTTGTGTTTGCGTTTTTTTATTATAGAAGTTTGACATTACACCTGTCAGATTAGTCTCTGGGATTAAAAAATGAACTTTACGTAATATCACGCCTGTATGCCCTGAACATACTACATCGACATTTTGCCAGTTATGTTTTAGTCCCATGTAATAGGGGCGACCCTATTGCCATCACCACTGGTCGGGAAGGAAAAGGAACATATCGTGAGAAACCGGCGTTTTCAACAACCAAAAATTCTAAGACGTGACAATATACCAACCCGCACTCGGCCCGCATGGAAGATTAGAGCCTTTCGAAGAGAGGAGGTTTGTGTCCCAGCTGTGGGAACATTATTGGGTTAAGTATTATGTTGTTGCCATCGACCGGGCATAATCCAGACTCGGGCTGCTACTGAGAAATTCCAGAAGGTAAAACCCAATAACACTTTGCCTGAGCTGGGAATCGAACAGTAGGTAAGTAGGGTTCGATTCTCAAGTCGGGCAAAGTTCATCATGCTCAACAGTAGCGCTTGCAACCATAAGACTAACGGGACTGTCCTAAAAGTCCATAAATAGTAGCTATTTTCTCAGGAAGTATTTTTAAAGATCTTCCACGTCACGTCAAAAAACTTGTATTATTTTCGCAGGTACGAACATTAAAAATTCTTTCGCCAGAGTTTAAGCTAAGCTTCTCCCACTTGAAGATTAAATAAGAAACACAGTGCTTACTTCTCCGAAGGTCGCTCCTTAGTTGATCCATGTCTTCTTCTTCTTCAATCAACTATAAAATTGATATTATAATTTGCTTTTTATCATTATACTGACAGCATATTTAGCCAAATCGGTTACTGCAAGCCACCTTATACATATGGATGGTAACGTTGCATATGAGTCTCCTGAAATAAAAATAAATTCGCTATCCGTCGGTCGTCAAAGAAAACAACTTCCTTGTTTAAAGAGGGATGTTGACTTTTAAACAGGTAAAATGTAGCTGCTAACATAAATTGTCCGTTCACCGGGAAGATTCCAGAATCTATTCATCGGAGCCACAGTCGTCAGCTCATCATCATAGGATGACAGCATAAAACCGTGAGAACGTTCCAATTCCTTTGTTCCAACATTGCCTATTTGACTAACAATTAATTTCCCTGAATCTACTTTCCTCTGACATTTTTATATTTGACTTTCAAAACGAAAATCAACATAAAACTTCACTACACAGTATAAATAACAAACCACTAATTCCGACCCACCCATTCGTGAACTATTTACGTATTTACCATGCAACTAATGAACTAAACAGTCAATAAATTTCAAGAGCTGTACCACATATATTGCTGGTCCACTCAGTCAGACAAGATTGGATAAGTTTATACGACCTTACAAATTGTTTAACGACGGTCCGGGACTATGATCCTTATTTTGTCTTGGTAAATGATGTCTTGACACTGGTTTCAACTTGTGTACTGTTATGAACTTATGAGATAAGTTTTATGGTTCGAGGGCCTTTAATATTGAGCTTTTTTTTACACAAAGGTGTCGGTGATGATGTCGTTTTAAAGCACGAGTAAATAGTAAGACATAGTGTTAAAGTGTTGATATCAAACATGCTTTACCAAAGAGCGATGGAGCGTCGAGCATTTAAAAAAATATAACTTACTGACCAAATTCGTAATATCATAATACAGTTGTAGTATGTTGGCGATAAGTTTGCGAGGCTGAAATGGAACTGGGCTAGTCGCATCTATAGGATGCATCAAGACGAATGGACCAGGATCGTCACATTGGCTTGAAGATGGGCGTCGTAACCGAGGCAGGCCTAAGAAACGCTGGCGTGACGATTTGGACTCGTTCCTAACCGATTGGATGGAGAAGTCACAGCATAAAGAAAATTGAAAAAATATGGAGGAGACCTTTGACCATGTCTTACCAAGGGGTATTGTATTACCCAATCACTGGGTTGTGGAGGTCAGATAGGCAGTCGCTCCACATAAAATGCTGTTATTCAGCTTCATCCGGTTAGACTGGAAGCCGATCCCAACATAGTTGGGAAAAGGCTAAGCAGATGATGATGACCTTTGCCCAGGAGTGGGACAACATGGGTTAGTAAAAAATACATAAAATAAGCTATTTAATCGTGCTAAAACAGTATCATCAAAGAAGTTTTGAGGTTTGAAACTTGCTACTTATGTAAGTAGGTAAGTCTTGTATTTACATGGTTTTTCATGATGTTCAGACTTACATGTACTACGAATTTTGTAATGTTTTGTCACAAATTCCGGTCAGTATACTTTGTAATTACAATTAATTTAATCTGTTTAACACTCGACACGTAATTTAACCAAACAATATAATTTAGAAAGAAAACAATTAGTGCATTCATTGGTGACTTTGTGACTCCCTGAATAATGTGTATCATTAATTAATGTCATGTTAATATGAAAACGTATGCATTGTTAAAATACTTTATTTCACAGAAAGTGGCGCCGTCTAGTTTTGTTATAAAGTTACTTTAATTACCGAAGAGTGACACTGGCTGGTGACAGTCACTCTAGCAGGGCGTCGCATCGGTAGTTGCGTGGCGGCTGCTTTCGAACATGCTTTTAAATGACAGAGATGATATCAGGGGAGCATAGATGATAGATGTAATACTTACAGTTCATTCAGTTATTTTACCTCTGATTTTGCATAATTTTCCGTGTGCAAGACATTTTCTTCTTTTTGATATTTTACCTTTTTATACCTTTTGATTATGCTTTTGGTTTTTACTTCTGAGTGACATATATTATACTTTGTTTCATGACCGAACCAGCGGCTTTAATTCGATAGTTAATAGTCCGAATACAGTGATTCGCATTCTAATAGGTTGCTGTTGGGTTGTGAACGGACCAAGAAAAACTAGCAGGGGATCGAGGAGGGTGTTGGTGGAGGGGGTTCAGGGGATCAGACCGGAATGAATCCTACTTAATAACTGCTGTCGTACCACGTTCGCCACGAACTGGTATATTCAGGCACAATCCTGATGATATTGAAGGTGCTGAACCACTGATACCAGTTCTAGATGACCGTTCTGGTAAAAGCTATCCTGCGCCGTTAAATTTTTTATACGGGTTAGCAAAAAGCATCAAAGAAGCTCAAAAATAAATGTAAAACCTTTTCAAAATATATTTTTTTGTTGTCATAATAAAAAATAGACTGGTTTTTATACTGTTCGAAATTATTCGATTTGTTACCTACATACCAAGTATTAATTGCAGTTTCGTTTATTACTTTTCACAGTTCAGCGAACGGATTAGGTATAGGTATGTCACAAACGCATAATATTGAAACCAGATAATAAAACCACATTGAAATGAATTTAAAATCAAATCTGAAAATACAATTTCGTTTGACTGTACTTAGTTTCCCAGAGGTTAATTTCTAAATCAAAACACGGTAATGCTCTCTTTGTGGATTATAAATAAAATACATTAATTAATTTTTGCCTGTTTTTGTTTTCCATGCGTCACGATGTGGGTATTGAAATTTTTACTGAATTGTTACGTACTTAAATGAAATAAAAAATACACTGCGTAGGTCAGGAGACTTTATTATAAAGCTAATTGAGTACCAACTTAAATTGAACGCATATTGAAGTTACAACTTTAACTTTGACAGTTATATGAAATGGCTTTGATCAATAGTAGTTATAAGACAGCAAATTGACGACCGGTGTCAATCAGCCTTACATTCTATTGTTTCTTTTTTTTTTGTGTTCACTTATTCTTTCTCACTGCTGGGCAAAGGCCTCCGAAAAATTCTTCCAGGAACTCTTTTCCCTCGCCATCTCGAACCAGCCCTCGCGGTACGCGTCCAGAGGGGCAATTCTCGTAATTTTAAGAACGTTCACAGTCTGATCTCAGTCTCAATCTGTCAAAAATACCTCCTAATTTCCCTACATAATGACAAGTTTTTGACAATTGTTTGTCGCCGAGATGAGACTGCGACTAGATTTTTAACGTTTTAAATTACGAGAATTGGCCTTCAGGTAATTTCGCCATCTCTTTCTGGGCCGGCCTCGGTGGCGCCATTCATCTTCACCGCGCTGCTAATATTATTAAAACTAAAATAAAATAACCTTTCCGTATATCATATCAAAATTGATATGCGAAGTTCAAGATTATAAAATCTGCATTTCTACAAAGTGATCCGTCTAGAAACTAGTTTTTTTTGACTAGCTCAACTTTTGTTGTATTTTTATTATTTACCTATTGTTTATGATAAATGATTTATTTTCTGTATGTAGATTTGTACAAACACTTTTACACGTGAATCATATACCATTTTTTAAACTAGATGAGGTCGGCGTTTCCTATCTGACTACTCTGAGAAGAAAGACCGAAATAAACTCAGAGGTCACAGTCTCTTTTAAAGTTCAGACAAAATCTTGTTCAGATCATGTGAAGACCATGTAGATTGGTGTCTGAAATGGTCTTTTGAGGAAAGAACCACACAGATTGAGCGGATCTGTCCAGTCAGTGCACGTATTTGTCAAAAATCGTGCAGCTCAACTCAGAACTTGAGGAGCTCAACGACTCGAGGAACAATACCTAAGAAAGGACATTTGGGTAGGCCGCGTAAATGACTCCAACTGCCAGATCATGATTAAAACCTGCCTGGTGCCTTGTTTTTATGATTTAAGGCATTTTGTGGACGATAGAAGATGTCGGCACGAGCTGGAGAAACAAACGACCAGTGGTTCACTTTAGCCCTGGATTGAAAGAGCTGGAAGTCACGAGGAGAGGCCTTTCCTAGCAGTGGGATGGCAGGCCAGTTACATTTTGTGGAATATTTAATATCTTTTTGAATACTTCAGAAATGTTGAGTGTGACGTAGTACCAAAAGGTAGGTGGGTAACAAGTAGCAGATAATGTGTTGAAAAGAATGTTGTTATTTAACTTTAAGTGTCAAAAGTGTTCATCTTATTACAGCTGTAGCAAACACGATTGGATATAAAATACCGGCGTTAAACATGACTTAGTTAGAGATACATTATATAGGTACTCATTACAAAATATGTACATTTATAATTATAGTATATTAGCCACAGATATAGATATACCTAGATAACGCAAGTATAACGATCTATATGAAAACCAAGCGTGCCGTTTTTGGACTACCTGCTAAGACGTCACAAGCACTATTTAGTGATGGGAAAATCAAATCGATTAAAAGACGTGCGGGGCCTAGCGCCAGCGCTCACGCTTAGCCAGCAATACACAGGACTGAGCGCTAAAGTGGCGGCTTACGATCATTTTTGTACGTACGAGTAAGCTAAGCGATTTTTGGCTAGCGAAGTAGTTGCTCTTGCGTTATCTAGTTACTAGGATAAAGTAAACGCGCTTTATCTTACATACACGTGTTAACTTAATGGTGTTCATTAAGATTACATAATATTGGAAACGTATGTTTACGAGTACCATCAAAAGATCAATAAGTTATTTGATCCAAAGGATGCATAAAGCTACACTGATGAAATGATCATATTTACGTTGTTACTCATCCTAATTAAAATTAATGATGTAGATAGATTTTAGGACATAAACAAGGAATCCTTTGATTTATATAACTTTTGTCGAATAAGCTTTTAAATTGCACACGAATTTGTTTTTAGTAATTTAGTTATAATATTATTAATGTTATTTTTGCTATTAGAGTAGATAGGATAGAATTAGAGATAGGTGATCGTAGGTAATTGAATAAACAAGCAATAATATAGGTATTGGAAATAAAAGCTTTAGAAAAACCAACAAAAAAAATTATAATTCGACCGTTCAGAAAATTTTCCACAGTTCACACTCTGCATAAAAAAAATACGCATGCTTCTCGTAGCTGCCCTAAATTAGTTGTAATTAGTAAGTTTATGAATATAATTTCCTTCTCCACAAGAGACTGGAGACTGAATTGTCTCATGCAGGGCTGCAATAAATACGAACACTACCATTGTGTTTCTAATCATACCACGAACAGGTTTAATTTGTTGGTTCAAGTTATGGGAGGTTCGCGTTTCTGTGTAGGAAGAATAACTTTAGAAAATCGTCGATGTTCATCGCTTATGTTACACAATGGTAGATATAATGATGTAACGAAAAGTAGGGACTTAATCAAGACTTAACTTGAGACACAGATAATATAATACTCTAGTACTTGAGACTTCGCTCGGATGATAATTATGTGCGAGTCGTTCTGAGGTGTCGGTGGCGAAAGCGCAAACAGCGCGGGAGTCGAGAAGGGGGGGCGCTCGGGTCTCAAGTTTATACTCGTACTAAGCTTGCTGGTTGTAAGTACCTCCGTTTCCCTTATATTAAGTTTTAAGTAAATAACTCTCAATAACATTATTTTCAAGTTCTCGGAATTCGATTTCGTAATTTCACTAATACATTACTGCATGTTGGCCAATTGTTCCATTTTCACCATGTGTCTTTTTCAATACTCTTGTTTCGGGATATTTTGTGTATCATAGTTAAATAATATGTATTCGACTTTAATGTTTATTTTCTCATTACTGTTTCTAATCTTAAAAGTGAATTTATTTTAATTTGTCGTCATGATTACACTGTTATGTAGTGTTAATGAGTGATTTCTTACAAACTCATCATTTGTAAGCTATGAAAAATGCTTGCTGGACATTCAAGTATTTTCAAACAAAACTCCGAAACAAAATTCAAAACCGCTACCGTCCATCACAAACACCTCACCCCAAGGTAGTCTCGTTAGCAAACCGTCTGCCACTGCCTCGGAAGCCTTTATTAAGTGAGGCAACATTAAACGTGCGACAAGACAGTTTGTTTCTCTGTTCCGTAGAGTTGTTTGATGCAAATCGACATGAGATTCCGCCTCGTTCTACTTATTGTTGTGGCTGCGGGCTTCGTGAATGCTGTAAGTGTGATTCCTGCTTTATTATGGTTTGTGTTTTCAAATTGGACGGCTTGCAGTGGCTGGCTGGAAAATTAGAACAATTTTGAATAATGATGATTTGGAACAGTTTTAAACACTTTTTTGGAAAGACCATAGATATTTTATTTAAATTTTTTTTTAGCCTACGCCCCTGACGTGTATTATATGTTTAATAGAGGTCAGTGGCTAAAAGGTTACATGCTCTGTGTCAGTGGCCTATGCTGTCCCACTGCTGAGCAAAGGCCTCCCCCAAATCCTTCCTTGCATCCTTTTCTAGCGTACCTTTTCCACGATAGATATTGAGTTATCTTCTTTAGCAAAGAATTATCTCAAAAAGGTTATATTGGTTAAAATAATTTGTTTAAATGTTTTCTTTATTAAATTCTTTCCCATCTTAGTTTGTAAAGACGAGCTGTAGAAAAACAATTTGTAGAGGCGTTGGTCGGGATTGAATCATAATAATGCAATACTCCACTTTACCTGCTCCTTGCTCCGGAACTTGAGAAATACATTCTAACTTTGCTCAGCTATAGAACTTAACAGTTTCCTTTTTGTTGCAACTTATTTTCTTAAACAGATTAAAATGCAAATTAGGTATTTCTAGTTAAAGTTTCTCCTCACTTTTTTCTCGCCACCTGAGTAGTTGTAAAGATTTTTTTTTCCATTAATTACAGGAAATCTCATTACTTACAGGGAAAAGTTAAACGAAGCAACGATCACTGTAAGTACTCATATATCATTTTTATTTCACTTCGCCTGCCGAAACGTTATACCTTGGATGTTAATGGGCTGATATCAGTCCTGAATCATTACATTATTATTTATGGCACTGAAATTATCGTAGAATGTAATTTTAGGACCATTTTTAATAACATTTTATATTTACAAAGATCGTAGGAGTGTTAGTTGTTTATTTAGTGTATTGCCCATGGTCCACCCGGCTAGTCCACTTAGGTGGATATGTGAAATTATTTTTCCTATGGTCCACCAGAATGTCCATATTATGTTTTCTGTATAATTTCCCATAGTGATGGGAAATTATACAATGCTAGTTGCGCGGTAAACTCTGCTTGCGCGATGCAGGATTTTGCGTGACGTCGGTGTTTTGCATAGTTCGCAATGGCGTTTAGTCTTTTAAGAAACCTGAAAGAAGAATCTCATGACGTCGCGAGCGAAAACGGATGTGAGCATAAAAATCTGTGAACCAAACATTATTTATTGGTTGCTATGATAAGCAATTTCGATTCAACTGATTCCACATTCCTTTGCTCCGAAATCAGCCTAATATTTGCTCGCAAATTTATTTCCCTATAGTCAATAAATTTCCCATTTATGAATAAACTTGCGTATAACTTGTTTGGAGGTAAATGTTGACTTTGGCGAGGAGGAGGAGGGAGTATGGACTGAGAATGTTACATTAATAATGTATCAAATCAAATAAACTATGCCTGCTGTTGGCGCTGCTGAAAGTTTTGAGTTTCAGCGATTGATATGAGTTGTTCGGGCACTTTGGAGGTTAGAGTACCTAGTAGCTGTATTATTAGATGTATATATTTTAAAGAGGTATACGACCTCTTCTTAATCTTGCTCGATTTCAAGTAGGGCCCTCAAAATGATATTCGTTAAGAAACCTAAAATGATATCTAAATAACTTGGAATGAACAGCTTATTCATGGAAAACAGGTCTGTTATTAAATAGGTGGGTTACAAAGTACGTGCGTGGGTTAGACCAACTCGCCTTGAGAGTCATATTGATGCATAAAGAGATATTTTAAATGCTTTTTCTTATCTAAAATACCGATGTGATGACTAACTTACGTTCCAACCAACATCCTTTGTTTTATTAGCACCTTTATAATTATGGAGGTTACTGTGGTATTTTGTAATTTCTTTGTTGTTGTCCCGAAGGGGGAAATATCTGTGATTACATAATGCTGAATGAATAATTAAGGCTAGGTGTCATTGCCATTTAGCAATTAGTAATATTCTTCAACTGCTACTACTGCATTCAGCCTTCAAGCAGGATCTTCAACTTAGGAGTTGAAGATCCCGCTTAATATTAAACCCGGACTAGAGTTATGCCAAACTTAAACCTTGAAAAGTGTATGGTTAAACTGAAGGCTATACTAGTTTAAAACTACCGGGTTTATGAACCAATTGAATGCTGTAATTACAGAAACAACTAAAAGTTATTGTGTCTAGCGTGGATCCACTTTTAATGTAGCTAACTATGGGCATTCTTTCCTATACATAACCACCTTTTCGAAGGTTCAACTAGAATCATTACTTCTTTAACTTGTAATTTGTGATTTTCACAAGTACCTTTTAATGGTATCATTGAAATATACGATCTGACTGTGACTTTTGATTTAGGTCTTTTTGATCATGATTATATAGATATTATGTAAAAGTTCTGTACATTTTTCCAGTGATAGGCTCTATGAACTTCGGTGGTACAGTCACATTTGGAGAGCAAGGAGTATCAGACTGCTTAGCTGAAGGGAATCCTGCTTGGAAGTGCTATACTGAACAGACCGGTTTCAACCCTCAGTGGCGATAACGAAAAACTGCTTCGTTTGTTATGATTAAATGATTTGTTGTTGAACTTTGTTTTTTATTTAGTATCCAGTGCTATAGACAAAAGAGTGGTTATCAATTTTGATAAACTGGACAATGCTCGCGGTTTAATGTGCCTATAAAGTACCTACGTTTGATTTACTAAACTATAATGTTATAAAGAGAAAATATTAGATTTTTTGTATGTTTGTTTGTTTGGCTTTCAAGCTAAAACGGCTGAACGGATTTGGATGAAATTTGAGACATGGGTAGACCATGACCTGGAGAAGAACATAAGATATTTTTCACCGTAGAGTGCAGACGAAGTCGCACGGAACAGGTAGTCTTTCATAAAAATGACACATGACAGAGATACTAACGTGATAAAAAGATGTTTCGATTCAGTTAGCTCAATTATGTATATTGCGAATCAAATAATAAAAAAAACAGCCTATAATGTTCCCACTGCTGGGACACAGAGAGGGTGTGGGCTGTAATCTACCACGTGGGCCCAGTGCGGGTTGGTAGATGTCACATGTCTTCGAAGTTTTGGTTTTAGGATATGCCGGTTTCCTCACGATGTTTTCCTTCACCGTTTTGAGAGCAGTGGTGGTGAAATAATTTACACAAAGTAAATCGCTTGTCTGGGTTCGAACCTGCAACTCTTCAAGTCGTGGCCACAGCTGCTCCCCAAAAGAACCAACTGTAACCATGAATTCAGCATATAATACTAGACCCAACCTAGCGTAGAATTTATCGTTGGTTAAAAAAAATCGACTGTGTCATAGAAAAATGAAAAATATCAACGGCCCCGTACGTTGAAAATTTTCGTCAGTTATTAAATAAAAAAAAACCGGTCAAGTGCGAGTCGGACTTGTGCACCGAGGGTTCCGTACAAATTTGTAGGCATGTAACTACAAATTTACGGTTTTCGGATTTTTTCCTTTACTTGTGCTACATAACATTGTTTCTTGCCAAATTTCATGATTCTAGGTCAACGGTAAGTACCCTATAATTTTGATCTACTATAGATTTCTGTGTCAAAATATGCGGCATAAACGGAACATAAACGCGTATCTCTTGATTGCGTTGACTTAGAAGTTTTGTCACTGCTTCAAGGGATTCCAGCCCTGAGTATTTGATATTGCGTTCATGAGAAAAAGGGTCTTGACAGACATACAGACGGTTAACAAAGTGATCTTATAAGGGTTCTGTTTTTTCATTTTGAGGCAAGGACCCCTAAAAATAAAATTTGCTGTTTCGTTTGACCACGTAGCAATACCTAAGTGGTCAAATGAAACAGCAAATTTTATTTACAGAAAACTTTCGAAAAAATTCTACGCTAGGTTGTCTAGATTCTAGAATCATGTAATGAATCCATGGTGACAGTTTGTGCGTCCACCATCCATGCCACGTGTAAAAATACCTTCAAGCTGAGCGTTATTCTTTCTCCCCGTTATTCTGTTTTTTTTTTACTAGACCATTAACGTTTATTTTCTCTTGACTATACTTACCTGTCAAAAAGAGTAACCTAGATAAAGTGGATAAGACAGACGTTTAACAGAAGAACTAGCATGGCATCGAAGGGGGGTGGAGGGGGGTTCAGGGGATCATACCGGAATAAATCTTCCTGGCAACCTACTGGTTTCGGAGGGAATTGAAGGTCAAAGTTCCAAAAGCTTTTGTTTTTTAAGAAACCCATTGTCCTTGTACCGTTGTGGTCATGCACCTTTACCAGCGAATTTTTACACCAAAAATTGAAGTCGTTTCCCGGCAAACATTTTGCACAAAGTTATTTAGATTGATGTACACAATGCGTAGATGGCGGCTTCGTGATTGGTCGTGTTACACGCTGTAGGTAGGTAGGCAATAGACATGATTATCATCAGATTTGAGCCGTAACATCGTGCAAACAGCTGCAATTACGCAAAACACTGCAACTATGATAATTAGGCACCTATAAGCACATATAATCTCTAGCTATAAGTCTTATTTTCCACACAAGGATTATCAAATCGTTCCATCATCCCATAACCCGACCATTAGTTTCATTATAATTTCAACTTTCATGCTGCACGTACCGCACAGACGGGCAACTTTAATTGTAAGTCTAGTTTCATAAATCGTCTCACTTCCCTGTATCCGGTCCGTTTATTATCCGACTCGTACCAATTTAGATGGTCTCACTGAATTTCAGATATTATACAAGTGCTACGTGCTTTTAGAACCGTGAAGATTCGCCAGCTATCGTCGAATCAAATGCGGTTACTCGTATGTCGGCCTTAATTTTAACTTATTCAGCTTGGTTCGTGTAGTTCTGTGCTGTTTGTTAGTGGTGTATTGTTATTTGATTGTTCTCGTGTAAATAGACTCTGTTGAGTTTGTGCTGCGTGCATTTAAATGGCTAACATAAGTCACGACTGCTTGAATGCTGAATGTCATTGCGACTAATTGTCTCAGTGACTTTATCCTACGTTATGTCACATAAGAGGCGGCCAAAAATGAGGGTTGTGGACTTGATTAAGTCGCATTTACAAGTCCATGGGTCATCATCTGCCTAGCCTATTCCCAACTATCAACCTAGGTGTTCCATCTCACACCTACGGCGAGAGTCGCGGGAACGTACGATCCTTCCGCAACCCCCGACTGGTGCCGGTCCGCCCCTGCGGGCCTCCTCGGATCAGGGAGGGAGTGAGGAGTTTGACTCCCCACGCGACTTCTAAGAGGGGCGCGCGTGAAACACTACGCACCACCACCTCGGGTCCTGATGTGTGGGGGTGACGGATGTGGAGTCGGCTCCTAGTCTAACCGGATGCAGCTGAGTTCCAATATTTTAAGGGGAGCGACTGCTTAACTGACCACCACAATCTAGTTACTGGGTAATACCCCATGGTAAGACTGGTTGCCAGACTTTCGGGCTTCTGACGATCTGTAATGACTATCTTTTACATGAGTATTCTCAAATGAAAGCTACGTCATGTATCTCTCAATGGCAATTTTTCAAGGTGAGTTAATTTGGTCGAAATTATATTTACTCAAAATCAGCATGGTAAGAAAGCTCACCCCAAAATTCTCAGGTTTGTGTAACCATAAAAACATTTAACTAAAAAGGCATTTAAAGAACTGAAACATTTAAAATACCATTTCTAAATAGCATTGTAACCATATCTAAATAAAAGAATCCTCGTGGCTCGCAGCGTCTTTGCTTTGTTGATGGTATCTGACGCCATTAAATATTCAGTTGCAATTTAGAGCTGCCAAAAACGCCCATTCATAGAGGCACTTGCTTTGATATAAGTAGGTAAGGGACCCCCGCGAGATGCCGGAGATACCTGCCCAGAACGAGGGCCGCGAATTGGTTGAAGTGGGTTTATTGTGTGAAAGGTGCTGATAGTCTTTTGTTTTTTTTGGTAATTCGCGATGATTCACAGACGGGCATAATTAGATGGGTTTTATGAATTCTGAAGGAGAGACGCGCTCGAACGCAGGGTGGGGACTGGGTGCCACGCTGATTTGAAAAATATTCACATTACAAAGAAAAAATACAGAAAGTTTTACTGGCAAAAAGAAAGGTAATAACAGACAGTCATTTTATATAAGCACAGTTAAGTTTGTACAGACGCCAGCACATCAATCTACCCAAAACTGTCAAATTTTCCCAATCAACTTTGAACCTTATACTTTAGCGATAAAGTTGAAAATCTATCAAAGAAATTTGACAGATTGTAGTAGGTTGATGTGCTGGCGTCTGTACATAAAAATTTTTGGTTTGACCGTTTACCCCCAAACTAAGCAGGGCTTGTATCTTGGTTGGTTCGTGTCTTGTACAGAGGCCAGCACATCAAGCTACCCCAATCTGTCAAATTTTCCCAATTGGAACCTTATTCCTTTGTGGTAAAGTTGAAAATCTATCAAATAAATATGACAGAATGGGGTAGCTTGATGTGCTGGCCTCTGTACATTGATTCAATTATTAGACCAATGCAAAAACTTTTCGATTCAGTACTGGATCGTTATTATAACGAGACAGTGGCACTGGACTTCCGACGCTGGGTTCGAATACTGGATCAATGTAAACGAGTCTGTTTCCGCGACATCTGTGGCCAGTGCGTGCACTGGCTGGACAGGTTCGCTCAATCTGTGTGGTTCTTTCCTCAAAAAGTCATTTCAGACACCAATCTACATGATCTTCACATGATCTGCCCGAGATTTTGTTTGGACTTTAAAAGAGACTGTGACCTCTGAATTTGTTTCGGCCTTTCTTCTCAGAATAGTTAGATAGGAAACGCCGACCTCATCTAGTTTAAAAAATTATGATTAAGTAAAAGTGTTTGTACAAACCTATATAAAGAAAATAAATGATGTGTCCAGAAGGCCAACTCTCGTAATTTAAAATGTTCAAAATCTAGTCGCAGTCTCATCTCAGCGACAAACAAATGTCAAAAACTTGTCAAAATGTAGGGAAATTAGAGGTATTTTTGACAGATTGAGACTGAGATCAGACTGTGAACGTTCTTAAAATTACGAGAATTGCCCCTCAGTTCTCGGCACACAGATCTTGGTCTCGGTTCTTTGTGCACACACGTTTTTCTTGCCGTGAAAAACTACGGTTTTTTCGCTGTTTGCAGGTCGTGAGTGTTGTTTGGATCACTATGGAAGCTTGTTGATGGACTAATTTTTTCTACGGCGCGGTTTATACGCCATACCGTAAAGAAACCGTGCCGTGTACAAAGGACCTGACAGCGATTTCGACTGTACCGCAACAATAAAATGATTTGACAAAGAAAAACGAAAAATGTTTTACTTTCAGAATAAATATCTGGTTATTTCACAATAATATTTAAACATTATTAAATACATAATGTTGAAAAAACTGAAAAATTTATAAACTATAGGTTCGCCTACAAAACGTTTCGGTACCATGTTTCAATAGTTAGGGTACGTGAGGTTAGATTGCGAGGACGTGCTACGAATGTTGGGCACGTGAAATATTTTTGAACTTATCTTCGGATCTGTCTCACTTGTGTGCAGAGAAAATTAGATAGTGAACTATTATAAGGTTATTGTTTATGTTACAAAGGTTCAAATCTGCCTAAGGCCGATATTTATACACGATATTGGGCTTGTACCTACATACCTTGACTAGACATGACATGTTTCTGTTTCTATCTTGCACGTGTAGTTTGACAGTTTTACGTCAGCGACAGGAATACGGTTAAGCTTTGGTTTCCTAAGAAAGCGGTGAACGGTCACGCAATAATGGCGATCCAAATACTTTACTACAATTTTGGACACCTTAATGTCAAATACCGCTGAAAATTACAGATTTTCATGACGACTGTTATGATATGACGGAACCGTTTTATAGGAATCCCGTTTTTTTTTCTTTATCTTATATGGTGTCCCTCTGCTGGGCAAACGATCCCGTATTGAGGATGATTATATCACAACCCTGGCTCACTACGTCACCAAGTCTTCCATGCAGGGCCACTTCACTTTTAACCATTCTCAGCTATTCATGGTGACCGACAGATGGCATTAGTGACAACAGCACCCTCACTACAGTCCGTTCACAGTTATTTTAATTCTGATTTTGCATCACTGTCCTAATCACAATGATCTTTATTCTCATTCAGATAAGGTTGCTATTGAGTTGCTGCTATTGAGAAGTCTGTCAAAATCATTGTCATCTTTATACTCGTTACAATAAGGTTGCTGTTAGATTGCTGCTGTCAGAGGTAAAATATCTTTGAATGGACTGTACTTGTGTGTCTATTAAATCTAGATACGCTACACCATTGATCTATCAGACCAGACCACTGGATGTTATGGTGGCCACCGAAGGACAGGCTGCGCCACAACAACGTGTCCACCGCCTGCCGCATCCAGTCTATCCCTGTTCTTATGGTCGTCGGTCTTGTGGTTGTCGGTCTGTCGTCGACATGCTCTCATTTTGTTCATATTTTAGTAATTTCCAATAGATTAGTAAACGCATTAAAACTCTATTAGCATAAAACAAAAAGTTACTCCTACTTAGCATAATATCTTATTCCGTTCTCACATAAAGCATAACAATTTTATATGAAACTCAGCGACGAGCTATAAAACATATCCCTACTAGTTTCTAGAAAAGAGTACGTGCGATGGAAACTTTATGCTGATTAACAATTTTTTATTTGACTCAAAAATAATGCGGTGAGTGGAGAAGCGCAGTAAAAGAAACGATAGAACCACAGGGAAATGTTAATTTACTTTTCAAAGGAATTCATAAGATGCTTCAGCGGTTTCTTGATAAAAAAAAAAAGCCCGAGAACAATCAACAAAATGTTAATTATATCTTACATAATATCATCACGGCTGAGTTCCCTTAAGGGGTAGGTAGGCAGGTGGATTCACCCACATTTTGCCAACCACATTTCAGTCCTTAACATTAGGTAAGCGTATTGATATCAACATAATCAGCCTATAATATTCCCACTGCTGGAATACAGGCCTCCTCTCTTCAGGAGGGAGTGTGCTGTAATTCACCACGCGTGCTCAGTGCGGGTTGGTAGATGTCACATGTCTTATTCATTATAATCATGTCTTCGAATGTTTGGTTCGAGGGCATACCGGTTTCCTTACGATGTTTAATTTAAGGATGTGATGTTTGACCGTTATGAGAGCAGTGGTGATAAAATAATTCATACAAAGAAAACCCACGACCTACAACTCGTAAGTCCCCCGCCATTACCACTGCTCTCAACCGGTCTATTGTTATCAACCGGTCACAAATACATACTCCGGGCTGCTACTGAGAAATGTATAACAAAAATACATCACACTTTACTCAACCTGGGAATGGAACCCAGAAGCTCATTCTCAGCAGTCGCATTTGTAACCACAAGATCAACGAGACAGTTTTTTTTTAAATCGTTTATTTGCTGATCAAGGGTATACAGTGGTGTACAGGGTATACAGTATTCTGATAATATATTAAACTTCAAAAGTATGAAGCCGTGAGCATCAAGTTATATTAGCAAGATAAGTTTTTAGTATTGATGTTCTTTCTAAATTTTATGACAAACTGAGAAACGTAATAAACGCATAAGGTTCCCACTAACCTACTGCGACTGAAAACCTTGAAAAAACTGCCGGTGTATTTAAAAAAAATGGTTTAAAAGTCTCACCGTGAAAACTTATGTGATGTGACCCTTAAGTGAGATGTCATTTAGACTTGGTGACTCATGGCGTGCTCTATTTGAGCGTTTAGCTCGTGGCCACGAGGTGATAGCTATGTAAAGACCACTAAGTGTCAATTACACCAAGGGATCTGAACGCGATTAGCACATTTTAACAGCGTTCAAGAGTTATCAGTCTCAATATTGCACAACAATGTTTCAATAATGACACTGACATCTTTTGAACGCGGTTTAGATGTGCTGATAGCATTATTTTAGTTTCATTGGTAAAACATATCCTTCGGTATGGCACATACTGTACTCATAAATAAACCAACCATATAAGCATAATGTGGCCCAGTTATGCGTATAGTTAGTCAAGTTATGTACTCCAGTACTAAGTTAAGTCAGAACGAAGTTGGCCGTGTTCTCAATAAATTTTATGAGACAAGGACTATAGAGGCGGTGAATATGGCACTCAGTTTTCATGTGTTGTTTGTTTCAGGTATATTTATATCTTTACGTAGGTACACTTTTTGTAGTTTGATGCTATCATTCTGTCCAACTTATTTTCGTCTCTGGATTAAATGGGTGGCATGATTTAGAGTCAAAATAAGAACCATC
Organism: Gortyna flavago; assembly: GCA_963669345.1. Lineage (NCBI taxonomy): Eukaryota > Metazoa > Arthropoda > Insecta > Lepidoptera > Noctuidae > Gortyna > Gortyna flavago. The sequence continues at coordinate 13,071,966 of OY770131.1, read as the reverse complement.
AGCCCCTTGGACATGAATGACATAGGTACTCGATCTTTAATTTACTACTAGATTATCAGCCTCTTTTGATTTGCAATAATCCCGATCCCCTTTTTGTTCCCTTCACTTTTGTTACTCATTATTGACATAGTCATCTACCTAGCATTTTCCCAATTATGTTGGGGTTGGCTTCCAGTCTAACCGGATGTAGCTGAGTACCAGTATCCTATAAGGAGCGACTGCCTGCCTATCCGACCTCCACAACCCAGTTACTGGGTAATACGATACCCTTTGGTAAGACAGGTTGTCAGATTTTCGGGCTTCTGACGACCCGTAACGACTGGCAAAGATCCACGTATGACAGCCAGGACCAACGGCCTAACGTGCTTTCTGAGGCATGGAGGGGTGTTGGTATGTGAAGATGGTCACCCATCCACCGACCAACCGCGGGAACTGTAGCTTTACCTGATCGATCGACCCGTGCGGCTGTTATTACTTAGCCACAAGCCCCTCTTCTTAATTTTATTAACAATTACCCTTATGGGTAATTGATTGGTTTTGATTGGTTTGTTAATTGATGGAAAGGTATCCAATTAGTGAACTAGCTTTTATAAGCTAGTTCACTAATTGGATACCTTTCCATCAATTAACAATTTTCTACTAGTTTTCCATTTCGTTGCCAATCTAACATCGTTACAAATGCACATGCACACATACAGCTACACACATCAAAAGTGTCTAGGGATCAACATATATTTTTGCAATAACTTTTCTCCTGATTGATATTAATTAAAATTTTCTTTAAGGATTCATCAAATAAAGTGTTTTCGTTTGTCACAGTAACGATAAACCAAGTCACCTTTGCATTAATAAAGAAATTTGCCATTTTCCTAATAAAGGGATTTTTGACATTTGAACCACTAACACAAAAGTTCGAAAAAAAGACTGAAATAACAGTTTTCTTTAAAATGTTATTGGGTAACTTAAACAATTAATAATCCGTGTTTCTACCGCGAACACTAACAACACAAGAACATCGGTTTGGCATACTCAAAATGAGTTCATCCAAATCACGCTGTGGAATGGCCGCCCATGTTCGTTGCAACAACAAAAAAAGGTCTTCTTGCGACTGGATACCCTCCATATTCGGCAGAGCTCTTCTCTGTAGCATATCCCATGCATGCTCAATCGGGTTCAAGTCTGGCGACTGAGCAGGCCAGGGCAGGACATTGATGTTAGCTGCGGCGAGAGTCTGTCTTACAACTCTTGCGGTGTGCGGTCGTGCATTATCATGCATTAACTGAAATAAGGGACCGATTTGCACTTGTAGAGGAACGATGACGTCTGATACAATCTTCTCAGCATAAATTTGAGCGTTGAGGTTGCCTCTGATCCAAATCAACTCAGTTCTTCCGCCGATCCAAATACCCGCCCATACCATGATGGTTCCACCACTATAAGGATGGACTTCCTGGCAGGATTTTAATCGCTGTTGGCGTCCAGGGGTTCTCCAGTGTCGTATACGTCTTGTATCCGGTCTCATACCAAAACGAGACTCATCAGAAAAGCACATGAAACGCCATTGTTCTTCTGCCCAATTTCTGTGTTCAAGAGCCCATTGATATCGAATCCTACGATTGTGCATTGCTATAGGTGGTACCCGTAGCGGTCTTCGGGAATGAAGGTTCACTTCATGCAAGCGGTTTCTGACTGTTTGGTCGCTAATTAAGTTCCCTGAAGAGTGATGAAGCCTCACGGCTAACATTATGGCGGTTATTGTTGGAGCTCTTCGAGTTAAGATTTGAATGTATCGGTCTTGTCTCCGTGTGGTGCAGCGATACCGTCCTCCATGGCGCTCAGCCACGGTACCAGTGCTTCGGTAACGTGTCCAAAGTCGACTGATAACACTCTGACTTGTATTCAGAGCTAAAGCCACAGTACGTTGCCGGGAACCAGCTTCTATCATTCCCACGGCTCTGAGCATTTCTTCCCTGCTTAAATGACGTCGCCGCTCCCTAATAACGTTGGTTTTAATCAGTAGTAGGGAAACAGTAGCACTAATAATGTCTTCAATGCGTTGTATGTTTTTATATTGAAAATATTGACAGCTGATTTTCATCTTTTACTCGAATTTGATTCACAGTTCCTGATTCAAATTATGAAATGCACCAAAAAGGATCCATATAAATTTATAAAATCATAAATTTATTACAAAGCCACATCTCAATCTCAAGAAATCCGCATAAAAATGCTTGATCCCTAGACACTTTTGATGTGTGTATTTATAATTTATAGCTCATTACTACCAAGTTTAAGCAATCTTGACTATTCATTAATCTTTTGAATTAAGTATATGCTTTCATTAATCTCCGTGTGTATTTCTTTCTTACATCTTTGTAACATGCTTATGGTCGTGCGAAATTTCATAGTCTTTGATGCGTTAGTCCTATCAACTGTGGCCAACTATTATTTCGGCTCAAACTATCTCGAATTTGAGATGCCAGATAGCTAATAAAGTGGTATCATTAATGAAATCAATTTGCTGCTGGTATCTTGGGTTATATTAATAATGTTCTTTTCTATTCGCGTTTTGCCTATAAATGGTTTCATCTGTCATAAACAATGTGTGTGTGAATAGAAAAATTGTATTTTCAACTTAATTAGGCACTTCATCGTCATCAGTCTACAGCAGTCCACTGCTGGACTGCCTCTTTAATCGCACGTCATTCAACTCGATTCACGGCAACTTTCATCCAGCTGCTATCAGCTGCTGACCAACCCTGCGAAGATCGTCACTCCACCTAGCCTGAGGGCGTTCTCCCTTAAGTTTGCCGCTTGGCGATTCGCGTCGCGGTCTTATTAAATTGTTGAAGAAGTATTTGCTTTTCGGAGATGACTTTATTTGTACTGATTTGTACTAAATCCTTACCGCAACTAAATAGGAATAAAAACCAACTAGGACAAAACTTTTGAAGATCTTGTTCAGAAAATCGTACCTAATTATTTCTATACAAATTGTGAGACTCAGCCAAGTTTACCTAGCGGTTGCAGTGCACTGGAGGACTTTGGAGCTACAACTATACCATAACTATTAAAGTAAAGATTGGTCTGCCGGTAAATTAGTTGACCGTCAGAGTTTAGCACCGCTTGCGAATTTCACAATGAACTATGGACCACTAACTATGAACATCGGGTAGCCTCCCGATAAGATCAATTTGCCGGAGAGCCAGCGGTCTTTACAATCGACGGAGTTGAGCTAAATTTACGACGAACTTCGATGTTATCCGAAGCTAATTTACTGGTCTTACTTATCGACTCGTTTCGCTTTACCTGTTGAAAGTATGATTTTAGATAGATTCGAGGCGATAAGGGAAGATAACTTCAAAGATGATGAATGGCTCTTGGTGCTCAGCCTTTTGCTTTTATAAACATGTCTTAAGATAGCCGGACTATATGTATGATCGTAAGTGCGTCAGGCTGGCTCGGCCACCAAAGAGAGCTTCTAATTTTTTTATCAGAGAGGCACATAATAAATGAAGTGGTTACATATGCTTTTGAAGTGGAGTAGGTACATTCGATTGATACACCTCGCACCACCTAAAGGCAGGGGTCCAGGCTAGCCAGATGCACATGACGGGATCGCAAGGATGAACAGCCTCCAGGTTAGACAAGACGACAGCTAGTAAAAAAACCCTTATACTATAGTTGTTCAAATATAGATACTCACACAAAGCTCTACAGGGATCCTGTGTACCGTCATGGTCACGCATTGCTTATGTGACCATTTTGTGTTGACCACAGTCGACTTACAGGTCTCAAAGGACCCGATTGTCAGGCGAATATCCTTAACAGTCGACAGGGACAGCCACGGGTCCTAAAGTTTGAACATCTGTTACAACAATAGGATAACGATAGGAACATTGTCATTCACTTGTTTTGTTGATTGTTCCGCTACCAAAATATTTCAACATAATCAGCCTACAATATTCCCACTGCTGGGACAGAGGCCTCCTCTTCGAGAGGGAGTGGGCTGTAATCTACCACGCGGGTCCAGTGCAGGTTGGTAGATGTCACATGTCTTCGAATTGGTTCTAGGACATACCGGTTTCCTCACGATGTTTTCCTTCACCGTTTTAAGAGCAGTGGTGATGAAATAATTTACACAAAGTAAAACGCCTGTCTAGGTTCGAACCTACGACCTAAAACTCGTAAGTCGCTGCCGTTACTACAATGCCACCACTACTTCTTGTTATTACAGTTAAAATATTACATAGCTAGCTTGTTTCTTCAAGCAGATTATCCGGATCCAAGCTTTCCATAAGAACTTCAATATCGTGTTTATCCTTTGAGAACGAACGCTATTAATACTGAAGCGTTCAAGCAAAGTTCATTCAATAAGAAATCATTCAACAGCGAACGACCAACAACGCGAACTATTTTACTTTACCACATATCCTATGTGGATGTTTACGCTAAGCCGCGGTGAACAAGACAAAATACTTCGGCTGACTTCGTAAACAGATTTTGTTCCGAGACGTTGTTTCTTAATTACAAATTCCGATGTAACGGACAGGATACTCCGACGGTCGCGAACTGGAGCATCCCAATACACAAGGTTTGAGAGCAACCGCTTAATTAAATCATCAATATAGGAGTCTTAAGGGAGAGAGGGGGAGTCTCACAAGGTCCGTGCCTGAGTGATGTATTGCTCGTTCTGTTCTCAGATCTTCTGATAATATACTTAATCTATGGGGATTATACAGAGTCGTAAAAAATAAAACTTCGCATTGTGATTGTGACAATTACTCTGAAGATCACTGCCATTTAAGCTTTATGTAACATGGTCAGGTGTCATTGGCCTTTAACAAAACTGACTTGAAAAAAAAACTTCTAGATGTTCAATGACCTTAGGTACTTATCTAAGGCCTGATTTTTACAAAAGTCATATACTTTTTATCTGTGGAATAAATATTGTGGTTTGACAGCTTTTGTGAAGAAATTATGTCAAACTGTCATATTTATTCTTTAGATATAAGTTATCTGACTATTGAATAATTAGTCCTTGGTAGATATTATTTAACTAACTAGTATTTTTATACCTATTTTAATTTTACAGTGAACGTTATATTCAGAATTGGTCCTTTGGCATCTGGGTTCAATTCGCAAGCACAATAATATCAGATTAAATCCATTCATCAAAGTATTATCTAATTCACAATTTAAATTGGAAACTGAAGAATTGGAAGAGGATTAAACTATCGAACAGTTTTGTCGGAGAGAGAAACAAAGTACGTTCAATTCTAAACAGGACTACAGGCCATAACAACATTTCCTTCAGAAGATTATCTAGGATTTTGCTTGGATAAGTGAGATCTAACTCGTAATTTCATTTGATCCCGTCTTGTCGATATTCTCATCCCCGAGGGAGTTCCAATAATACCTGTTAATTGGAAACTAGTCCCTCAATGGTCTGTCCTTGGTAACCGTCATAATGTAGGTACTATAATTTGTTATTTCTGGTTACAGACATTAGGTTATTTTTTAGGGTTTAGTTCGTTTGTCTATAGGACGACGGTAGGTCCTTCGGCACCTTTATTACTTTGTTCAATTTGTATTCAAATTGCTTGGTGATATATTTTACTAAAGCTGGGAATAAGTGTTTCGAGTGCTGTTAATGACTGAGTGAGGACAATAAGAGTACTAAACTGTTTCAACATAAAGTAGATAATTTATTTTGAAAGAAGTTACCATGAAGTAGATTAATGTAATACTAAGTTTTCAAGTAGTTTTGTATTGACTCAGGGCCTCGCTGATAACGCCTAAAAATATAGGTCTTTGGGTGAGAAATAAATACACAATTTATTATTGACCAAAATTTTATTACGAAAAAAAACATTTAAGTTTTCTTCTGCCACACCTGGAAGAAGAAAATTGGTCGTTATTTACATTGTTATAAAGAAGCATTTTAATTAATTCAGTACATCAGGTACACAGCAATAATGTTAAATAAGGAACACATAGCATGCAAAGTCAGCAGACTGAGTATTAAGCTTACTTTGCCAAACATTCCCAATATTAGAATACAAATAAAAAAGTATAATAAAAAAATAATAATAAGACTATGTCACTAACATAATATACTAGCGCTCTATGGTGTTAAGCTAGTTAAAGATACCACGTATTTAAAACAATATTATAAGATGATAAATATTAAAGATAATAGTCAAAGAAAGGAGACTGGAGTCGATTATATCAAACTTTGAGTTTATAGAAACTAGACTCAGTAAGTATTTCTTTAAGGACCCAATGGTAGATCACGGACAAAGACACCGGAGTCTTAGCAAGAGTTTTCAAGTCAAAGAAAGTAAAAAAAAATTATAGAGTTTTACGAAACAGTTGATATTTACGCTTGTGTTGCAGAATCAAACAGGCTTTATGGACATTTTAAGTTTGTCCAACAAAAGCTCCACTAAATACAGGGTTCCTATTAAAATATTGTTACGAAGGACATGTAAGGGTGGTCAGCATGGGCAGCGGGATTGTCCGAAAGGGTTACCGCTGCCCCGGAATACAAAGGGCTAAGGAAGGAACACGGATGGGTTTTAGTCAGTAAGAGTCTGACACTCCCTTCCGCTCTACCCAGAGCGGGAGGGGTCATTTGATGATTTCCCATCCTTAAAAAAAAAATAAAAAAAAGGGTGGTCAGCATTAAAAACTTTAACTTTATTTGATCACACCAGAAAATCCAGCCAGTCAAATTTATGAATAAAAAATTTAAAATTTTTTGACAGTTTTCAGATTTAATTTTATTTAGTTGAATGAACCGTGATTGTTTATGTTTATTTTAATTAATTATTAAACATAAAATAAATACATTACTTTCATTATTATTGTAAATCAGTACTAATTAATTTTTTGTTGATAAATTATTAGGTACCTATTTAACCTCGTGTAGAAGAAAGCGCGATATTCTTTTTTGTCAATTATTTATTTAACATTGTAAAATATTGATGGCTTGAATGCATGGAAAAATACAAAATTATTATGGTTTACGTATTTTAAATTTTAGACAAGAAAAAAGCATAGTAGTTTAAAAAACATTTTAACAAAAAAAGTAAAAGTTTTTATTTTACAATATTTTGCGGCTATAATTTAATAATTACTACATGCTTAAATTCTTCATTTTTAATTACTTTTAAAATAGTTACCGACCTTACTTTAGCTATTAATTTAATTGTAATACCTACACAACTCAGCATTCAAATCTGTGTGTGAACATTAAATCACCCCTATTTTCCCACCCTTAGGGTAGGCTTTTTTATTTCCAAATTTATATGGGACCAATTTCCAAAACCAAAAATCCAATAAAAAAGAACTATCAAAATCGGACTACTCTGGAAAAAAATTTGCATGGCCATACATAAAAAGAAAAAATATACGCGTCGACTTGAGAACCACCTCCGTTTTTTCGTCGGTTTACTCCCCCGTTTTTTTCGTTGGTTAAAAAGAGTGAGATTTTTGAAGTTATCGTTATTGAAATTGTTGAAATAATTGATGGACTTAAATCTTTACTATATATGGCCTTAAACTAGAGGTATATAGTAAAAAGAAAGAGAGAAGAAGTATTTTAAAGGAAGAAGTTTTAACTAGAAGTTATTTTCTGAGACCCAATTAATTATGATATTACAAATAATTCGATATTTACTTGTCGTTGAAGTCATGAGGGCCACTTCAGTTTACTTTCCTACAAAAGTCCCGCTGAATAATGGTATATTTCTAGACATTATGTGGTAAATAAAAGGGCGGTTCGCCTCAAAAACTACAGGTACGTCAGGAGGTAAAGGAAGAAATCCTTCCCAATTTATTACTGAAATAAAAAAGAAGGGGTTTCAATAATGGCTTCTGCTTATTTTAAGGTGCTACCTCGAAAATCTAAAATCCTCGAAAACCTACTAAGCGAGCGAAAGTGATGCAAATAGTTTTGAAACGCAAAAGAAGAGTGATGGCTGTAATGTGCGTGCGCTACAACGTAAGTGCCAAAACTAATTTACTCCTTTTTAACAAAATAAATGAATTACTTAAATTTAAAACTACTTTGAGTAAACTTTGATATGATAATTCTCTATGTTTTAAATTAAATTCAATTAAATAACTCTTAAGCGTTACGTCGTGATGACGAAAAAAGTAAAAAATAGATATAAATATGCAAATTTTTTGTATCGAGAAAAATTCGTTGAATCGTGTATTTCTTTTACATGATACTAGACCAAAGAGTCAGAAAACATATACCAAAATGTTAAGTCCCTATTCCACATATTTAACAAGTTACACGAAATAGAAAAAAAACAAATTTTTTTCAACATATCCCCTTATTTTAAATTATTCTATGTTGCGCGCTATACTTGAGATCTTTTGACCGTAAGCCATGACTGAATACCTACTACGCAAGTAAAATAGAAGTACGCTTTAATTACTAAATAAACTATTTATTATTATTTTTATATCTTTCTATATCACAGGGCCATAGGGATACCGCACCCTGATTGCGTAAAACACTTTCAATCGAAATCTGAATAATTTTGAAGCAAATTGTTAATCCACTGCTTCATAAGTTCGAAAAATTTGTCTGATCAACACGTAAATAACGCAATGAATGTTGATCTGTCAAAATGAAACCGATTCCGATAGATAATGATTGTGTTACACGAAATTACCCCACGGGTCTTTTAGAAACCGTATGAGATTTCGAACAAACCAACTCACAGAGGTGCGTTAGACATCTTTAATGAAATGGGAAAAAAGGCAACATTTAATTAGATATTATTGTAATTAATACTTATGCCTTATGTTTTTAATTATTTAAAGTTGCATTATTTTCAGATAAGAGAATAGCGGTTGAAGTCTGGTAGAACTTAGGTATTTTAGCTAATAATTTTCTTTTATATAAGAATATCTATCAATTATTAATATCAAAAATCAAGACCCTTGAGAAAAAATAGTAATAATATGTGCTGTTGTTGCTCTTATGGAGACCAATTATTACAGTCATAGTTTACTGGGCGCCTATGAAAGTCCCGCTGAATAATTATTTATTTCCAGACAATATCTGGTATATAAAAGGCCGGCTAGCTTCAAAAATTTTAACTGGCTCTTGGTACATGGTGGCTCCATCCAAAAACTCTATTTCTTAAATAAATATGTGGTCTTTCAAGTCTACCTGTATCTAACAATGTTCAGTTTAACAAATATTGAATGAATAGATTATTCCTACTTTTAGGTAAGGTCCTTTCCACAGTTATTAAAATTGTTTTATTAGCCTTTACTAGTTCATTACCTAGCCTTAATAAAATATTCACGGCCACTAGTGAATATGGCCACAATCACTAAAACTCATCGAGCATCCCTCGGGATGAATTCAATGAGAAATCTGGAGAATGCAGCCATAATTCATAATCATGGTTGTAGATTTGTTGCTGTAATTATTTTCTATTTAAAAAAAAAATATATATACTTATATTAGATCTAGATTTAGGTATATACCGCCACCAAACCATCACCACACTTTCCACCACTCTCAATTGCTAATAGCACTGGTTATTTTACCTACGTCACTGTACTGCAACCCTCTTTATGAGGCGCCAACAAATGTTCCACAGAATATAGGAACGCCATTGAATAAAATATAGAAAATGAAAGAATGTGTAGCTTTAAATAAATAGATCTTTGGAGGATCTACTTGGACAGAAGTTGTGCGAACTCCAACCACAGCTGAAAAGGAATAAATAAAAGTTGAAGAGGCAAAGTTATTCGACATTAGCGACAAAAAAACATCAGTTTCCGATAATTGAGTAAAATACTCTTTCAAATCAATGATCTCAACTTTAATAATACCTGTTATGACATAAATTTTTCAATGATTTCTATTCACTAAACTTTCAGAACGTCCATAAATGAACTGGGATCACTAACAGAAATAAATTCGATACCCAGACACAAATTGTGATCAAAGATTAGTTTGAAAGTATAGCGACTTGGAACGAGAAGACGGAATGTAGTCCATCCTTCAGAAGACGTAAAGACGCTAGCGCAGAACGATGCAACATGTTGTATAAATATGGTGAAGGTTTATATAGACTAGTAAAAACTTACGGTCTATATGACATCAGTGATGATAAGTACATTATCGAAAATATTCCCACAACCATGACTAACAAAATATTATTGACAAAACAAAACTAAATATGATAAATACATTGATTATCAATAAAGATTCGCATTATTGGCCACCAACAAACATTCCACAGAATATAGGAGTGCTACTGCCGAAGACGATATTAAATATGAAAGGACGATCTGCATTGAATATATATTTCTTTAGGGAAGCAGCGCTTCCAGCAAGGACTACAGCTAAAAAAGGATAAGAATCTATAATTCTTGAAAACTATTTCAAAAGAGATCAATTGTGTGGTAAGTTTTGTATTCTGGGTATGTAGGACTGAGACTATGATATCTGTATATTTATGATGACTGGCGAAAACGTATACTTTAAACCGTGAAAAGCTACATTATAACAGAAATAATACAAAGTGCTTGTGGAAACAGTACTCCTTTACCATTTAACCAACCACCGTTTCAAAATGACCAGATTACGCATTTTTTTCCGTTTTATTTCACCTTTTACTTTGCTCCTACAAATGTGCCACAGAACAAAGGTGTTTTATATGGACTTTCTTCACTTCTTAATAATATATAGAAAGCGAAAGAGCGAGTTGCCAAAAACTCATAGGGTTTGGACGAGGATACATAGCTGACGTAAGGCCGAATGTAACTGCTGGAAATGAAAAATGTGACTTTAAGTAAGGATAACTACAGAGCCCAAGTCATTTGTAGTTGAAAATCTACTTGGATTAAAATTATAATTTGAATGCAAGGTAGTAGCGCTTCGTAAACAAGTTGTTTAAAATTTTGTAGTGAGATAAATAAAAATAGTTATTTTTGAATAAAACTATTCTGCAGTCATAAGTAGGTAACGCATGTAAGCATAGAAATATGAAATAATTTAGGTAGTTTTAAAATCTGGCATTTTATATACACGCACACAAACATGCATTTAGAGCATCTTATTTCACCTTATTGGAAGAAGGCTCCAGAAAATAATACCATATCTCGTAATTTTATATAAAATAAAAACGGATGGTTAGCATTAAAAACTTTTGGCGGATTTACAGGTGCTATATTCATTCTTGATAGAATAACGGCTGTAAATACAAAACATAATGATATTAAGAACTAAATATTGTGAAATTCCATCTGCTAAATCATTTCTCAAATGGAATTTCTTAAAATCGAAATGAACTCAGAAATGTAAGGAAAAGTTCCAAAGGTAGAAATAGTGCTTGCGATACATTTCATGTCCTTCACCACGAACCAACCACCAATTGATAAGTTTAAACAAATTGTTCCGATTTCTGTACTGTAATTTCACCTTTTACTGCGCCCCTACAAATAGCCCGCAAAACAGAGGTATTTTGCCAAACATTATATAGAATATGAAAGGATGTGTTGCTTTAAAGATATATCTCTTCGGAGGAGGATACTGGAGTGACAAAGTAGTCACTGTTAAAGCTGAAAAATCAAAAACCTTTGGTATAATAACTACGGAAACCTAGGAATATCACAATTGATGTTTAGAGTAAATTCACCTTAATTAACAAAGGCTCCGCAGAATAAAACAGTTTTCTTATAAAGAATGTAAAATAGGAAAGGGTGATTAGCGTTGAAGGTGTAAAGCGGAGTTAAAGGGCGACTCCTTCTAGTAATAACAATAGCTGTAAATAAAGTAGGAATGATTAAAATAATGAAGAGACGTTCTTCACACACTTAGATTAATAGATTTTGATTTACCTGCACAAAGAAACATACTCGTATGAAGTCATTTGTAGATAAAAAGACTCTAAAAAGGTAGTACTAATGTGACTAAACTAAAGCAGATGTCGTTATCTTCGATCGTCAATTATTTATAAATGAGTCGATGAGATACAAATTACAAAAAGCCAACTGCTATGATTCTTACTATGATGCGATGATGCTTTGTCCCCCCGTTCATCTGGTCATACCCGTATGCCGTTTACGAGTACTAGGCACCTAATATTTTTTTATGACATCACTTAAATGATAGGAGTATGTCCTTCCAGGGCGTTTCTACCGTTTTTTCTTCTAGCATCCGCCTTATTAAATCTTTTCAGCAATTTAATCTCTCATTCATTCTTTCAGTATGACTTGCGTGACCGTTACAATGTGTTGTTGATACATACCAGTGGCAGCCGCTGCCTCAGTTCCTGTTTCATCAAGTTCCATGAAAGCTTTCTGTACAGCATCAGAAACATACATCTGTTCCGGTTTTTCTAATATTCCTACAAGTCCATTACTTCTTGGATTAAACATTTCGCTGGCCCCATACTAAAATGGTACAAAGTTAAAGGCTTAGGATGCGCGAGCGCGGCCGGTAGACGTAGCATTTGCCAGTAATGTAATTGGGCCAAAGAACTGGTCTTTAGAAAAATGTGTTGAAAGTCAACTTTCCATTTAGGTTTGATGTATGACAATGATAACAGTGTAAGTATCTTTAAAAATTGCATAATAATACCTTCTTAAGCAGTGCTTTTACATCTGTTTCGGTGTTTATTAACATTTTTGGCAAGTAAACATCACATTTTTGAGGTGTAAGGCTTTGCATTATCTTGTTCCACTTATCAGGTTCTCCAATAGTCTCAAGTGTAACCACTAAGTCTTCTTTATGTCTTGGAAGAAAGATCATGAAACTGAAATTGTTGCCTTTGTAAAACATTTCTAGGACCTGAAATAAGAAACAAGGGTATTAAGTTGGTTATACAAATACATGGGGAATACACAATTACACATACATCCAGAATGATTGAATCAAAAGGCTACATAAATTTTATGGCATAATATGGTTATATAAACTGGATAGGAATATTAAAAAAAATACAAACCTGGAATTTGTCATTTTCAGCGTAGTTAAAAGTATTTTGTTGGTACATGATTTTTAAAGGTACAGTTTCTCCGTTACGTTTATGGAAATCTTTGGTTTGAGTATTCTTAGGATTGAATTGTTTTACCCAATTACCCTGGAAAAAAGGCGAATATTTAGATTCTGGATTACTGTGTTATTTAAGCAGAAAATTATGGGAAATTCTTACCAGGAAATAAATTGCGTTGACCAAACATAGTGTTGTATCACTAGAAAACATTTCCGGTTTTACAAGATCTTTTATTTTACCGTGAGTACGGTCAGATACCTGGTGAAAAAAAAAAATAGATGATAGAATGGATTTCATACAGTAGTTTTTTTAGGGTTCCGTACCTCAAAAGGAAAAACAGAACCAAAGATCCTTATCAGATCACTTCGTTGTCCATTTGTCTGTCCGTCTATCAATACCCTTTTACTCAAGACCGCGTTGAATTATCAAGTTGAAATTAATATCAAATACTCAGAGCTGCAATCCCTTGAAGCAGTGCAAAAAAAAACAAATTTTAAGTCAACGTAATCATAAGATACGGGCGTAAGTTCCGTTTATGCCGCATATTTTGACACTCGCAAGGGATTCAAAACCTATAGGGAACTTCCCGTTTACCTAGAAACATGAAATTTGACAAAAAGTAATGTCATGTAGCACAAGTAAAGGAAAAAATATGACAACCTTAAAAAAAATCCCGTGATAAACTATTAACATTCCTACAAAGTACGGAACCCTCGGTGCGCGAGTCCGACTCGCGCTTGACCGGTTTTCTTTTTATAACAGGCCCCCCCAGATTTTGCAGCTGTAATTTTTTGACTCACCCATTTGTTTATTAAAGCAGCAGCTGGAACATTTTTACTAAAGTCGATGTTTTCTCCCCCAGCTTGGAAATATACTGACGAGTCACGTATAAAATCTAAGCTAAGTGGACGGTCCTTGTTTGCGTAATATTTGGTAGCCACTTCAAATTCGACATGAGTTTGATTGTTGAATTCGGCTGTTAATCCAGGGAAACAGGCCTTTATCTAAAAGAAGATTTCAAAGAAGTTTATTAGGTTTTATCGTATTTAATAATTAATCATCGATTTGTATTTTTCTTTTCTTTCTATACAAAACTAACGTACCTCTTCTTTGTTTTGAAGACCGATCAGTTTGAGTAGTTGTTCTAAAACCAATCCCTTGGCATATAGTGCAAGTTGCGCCAAGGGGATCGTAAGAGATGTGGCTGATGCTACGCAGTTCTCATCAGGTTTGCTCGAAACTAGAAACTAAAGAAAAAAAAGCGATATATTCTCCAAATGTATATTTAGATATTCGATATTACCATTATTACCTACATGATGGTTGACACAACTCTACATTTTAATTTTATAGTTTGGTTTATTTCAGTCTTCTTCAAAATATACAAGCTAACACATATATTTAATAAACATATTTTGTAGAAGTATTTAATAAAAAAAGGGAAGAGCTCATTAGGCTTAAAAAAATTCGTCCGCATCGCTGTCAATGGGATAAGTGCCCAAAAGGCTGGCAGCATTGCCACGTTGGATGGCAATGCTGATTCTTTGGGCTAAAAATAGGACAGCTCTATGGTCACGTGATTGGTAGCGATTTCCCAAAAAACACGATGAGCACATGGACCTCAAGGCAAACCATATAGTTAATAACCATATATGTTTATGTATGTTTCAAACCATATAGCTCCCAATAAACACATAGCTCCCATTAAGGTTTAATTTGCCCCGTTTGAGGATTTCTGCTCTTGCAGCAGCCGCCCTAGCACAGCCCACCGTGCTAGATGGGATGGCGCGATGTTGCAACCCACACCAAATTTTAATGACTTATGTATCTCCTGATTTGATGATCACAAACAGACTAAAGAAAGATTAGGTAGTTCATGTAGAATCAATACTTACGTGTAAAAATTTTGCAGATAAGGCAATGCTTCCCTGATCGAGTCGAGCTCTTGCCTCTGTGACATTCACCGTTGCGTTTTCTGAAGCTAGTAAACAAATAAAAAATAATAACCAAGAAAATTATTGTGGTGATAATTTTTTTTTGTCAAGGAAAGAGTATTTATTTTAAATTTCTTTAGTTTCATGTAGATATTCAATTGATTTTACGGATTATGCTTTCAAAACACTTTTAAATTTCTAAGAAATCAATTCTATACGCTTCTGTCTTTGTCAAGGTCTTATAGAAGAAAAACTATATTTTTTTTACTTTCCGCCATTGTTATTTATGACTCTTCAAACTTACTCTGCTAACGTTACACGATTAAAATTATAAGCTCGTGTAACCAATTTACTGCCGAATGTACGAAAATAGGTAGTATATGGTTTCTATCTTACTTGAACAACAAAGGACCAAGAATCGAGCATTGGTTAACTAAAAACATGAGTTCTGCAGTAAATTCTTTACGATGATAGTAATTACGCTATCGATAAGTTTTTCAAGATCAAAAGCAATTCTTGGGTTGGTTACACCTGCGACTTTTTACAGTACTTCCGCAGGCATTCAGACGCGATGCAATGACGGTACAGTTACTAACCTTACCTTTCAAACTCAAACTCCATGCATTTATTTCAAATACACCAATTACAGTCACTTTTGAATTGTCAAGGGGTAGGTCAGTCAGAAAGATGAAGCTGTCCATTTAAAAACGTATTAGGTACCTATGGAATGAACAGGCAAGAAAATCCTTTACCTTAGGCGTATCACACACGCGCTACGCGGCGGTGTGCTGGTAACGGAGCCCAAATTCCTCGCACGGAAACACATTTTTATTAAATTTTTATGTAAAAATTTAGGCGCGGGGCGATTTATCTGCGCCCCATCGCGTGACGCGTTTTAGTGTGTGAGCCAACTTACTTACTTTACCAATGGTTTAGCGATACAGGCGTGCATTTTACAATCTTTGTGACAAGTCGTCATAATTTATTTTAAATGGTTTTAATATTTTTTCTGCTTGTACAATTAAGAATGGTCATTTAATTTGTCTGTTTGTCATATTACCTACATAATTTGGCTGTTTGTTGTTCACATTTAATAAAATAAAATAACACTATGATAATAGTTACATCACGGTATGTGTGACTTACGCATTAATAGACTACTTAAGTCGCACGTACCTATCGTATACTATATTATAACTCTTGTGACCTAAACCCCCACTTCTCTGTCTTTGTAAAGTATTATATTATTTTCATTATTGTGCTTAAGAAGACAATGTGGGTCATTTTATTATTACTTTTTTGTTTAATTTTTATTATTCTCAATGTTCTGTTAGTTTTTTTTTCTAGGTCTGGCAGTTTGAGTAATTTATGTGGCCTACCCAAATGTCCTTTCTTTGGTATTGTTCGTCGAATCGTTGAGCTCGTTAAGTTTTGAGTTGAGCTGCACGATTTCTGACAAATGCGTGCACTGACTGGACAGGTCCTCTCAATCTGTGTGGTTCTTTCCTTAAAAGACCATCTGAGACATCGATCTACATGGTCTTCATATAACCTGACCAAGATTATGTCTGGACTTTAAAAGAGACTGACCTCTGAGTTTGTTTCGGCCTTTCTTCTCAGAGTAGTCAGATAGGAAACGCCAACTTCATCTAGTTTTATAAATAATATGATTGACGTGTAAAAGTGTTTGTGCAAACCTACTTACAAAATAAAAATCATTTATCACTTAAGCTGCGCTTTTCTGTGTAAAAATGGACTACTTAAGTCAGATAAGCGTGACTTAAGTGCGAGTTTATGTCACACAGTGTTATAAACTATGGTAAAAGGCGATGATGGAACTTATTCCATAATGTAAGTAAAATAAATTTTATTTACTTGCAATGTAACACGCTGCATTCAGGAGAATTAGTGCAGACACTAAGTATGAAGACTTAAACATTTTATTGATTCCTAAAATACGCACAGTATGGCCCATTTGTTAACACTTAATTTTAGTATAGCCGTACTGAAACCTTTGCTATGCTAAATCCAAAACACGAATGATTAGTTAGCCTTTCGACGCGTGTCAAATAATGTTATGCACAATTACCATTAATACATGGCAAACTTGAATTTTAAGATTAGCATTCTTGTTCTGCAAATAAAAAATGATTATGATAAATTGGTCAAAAACAATTATTCCTTGCACATGAAGGGTTTCGTAGAGTAGAACATTCTTCGTGTCTTAGAATTTCTATGTGTACACACGGCTACACATCAAGCTATACATAACCAGTATAAGCTGAGTTCTGATTGTACGAAAAACCTATACAATGCGAGGTCAGCTAAAACTGGAAATGTATAGGTTGATGTGTAGCCGTGTGTACATAATAATATAATCTATTTTTTGGTTTTAGTTTTTTTGCAATTTTTCTTTCTTTCTGTATCGTGTTCGCATGTACTTACGTACCTATTATCTTTCCCTAAAATTGTTCATCAGTTGTTGTTAATTGTTGTTGTTGTTAAACTGGAGAACCATTCTATTAATTTGGGTTCGTAATTTTTTTTGTAAACTATTAAAAAATAATGCTATTTTGGTATTAAATGAAAAGCTGACTTAAATTTTTCAGATTCAGTGTTGAACCCCGAAAGGGGTCGACCTTGCTTTTATAATTTACCTTGTTATATTATACGGATGGATTAAAATGTAGTTAAGTAAGTATGTATAATTTATTTCGTTATTTTTCTCTTCTTCGCAACTTTTATTTTTTATCAGCATAAAGCCCATAGCAACGTTTAAATACATAAAATATTATTTAACCTAGGTACACACGGCTACACATCAAGCTATAAATTTCCAGTTTTAGCTGACCTCGCATTGTATAGGTTTTTCGTACAATCAGAACTCAGCTTATACTGGTTATGTATAGCTTGATGTGTAGCCGTGTGTACTATAGTTACACCTCTGCTTAACCCTTCGGGGATTAGAGGCGTGATGTTATGTGTGATATTTAACCATAATCATCAGATGATGATTAGAGGCTAGGCAGATGCCTAGCCTTTTCCCAACTATGTTGTGGTCAGCTTCCAGTCTAACTGGGCAGCTGAGTGGTCAAGAGCCATCATTCTGTCCAACTTATTTTCGTCTCTGGATTAAATGATTGGCATGATTGAGAGGTCAAAATAAGAACCATCAGCCCCTTGGACATGAATGACATAGATAGTCCATCTTTAATTTACTACTAGATTATCAGCCTCTTTTGATTTGCAATAATCACGATCCCCTTTTTTTACCGACTTCAAAAAAAGGAGGAGGTTCTCAATTCGTCAGATATTTTTTTTTTTATGTATGTTCCCCGATTTCTCGAAGACGCCTGGCCGATTTGGAAATTTTTCTTTTGTTCCCTTCACTTTTGTTACTCATTATTGACATAGTCATCTACCTAGCCTTTTCCCAATTATGTTGGGGTTGGCTTCCAGTCTAACCGGATGTAGTTGAGTACCAGTATTCTATAAGGAGCGACTGCTTGCCTATCTGACCTCCACAACCCAGTTACTGGGTAATACGATACCCCTTGGTAAGACAGGTTGTCAGTCTTTCGGGCTTCTGACGACCCGTAACTACTGTCAAAGATCCACAAATGACAGCCGGGACCTACGGCGTAACGTGCTTTCCAAGGCACGGAGTCTTGGTATGTAAAGATGGTCACCCGTCCACGGATCAACCGCGGGAAGCGTAGCTTAACCTGATCGATCGACCTATGCAGCTGTTATTATTTAGCCACAAACCCCTCCTATTTAACAATAAAATATCAACATTAATGTGATGAGGCGTCGGGAGTTGATATCATATAGGTAGGTGCCTATGTGTAAGTAAACGACATCAGACATCATCACACATAAGTAAATCCCAAACGTCGATTTCATTATTGAGCAGCTGGATTAGAGTTCCCGAAAATCGAGTTTAATGGCGTGCATTAGGAGAGGCCTATGTCCAGCAGTAGACTATTGAGGCTGATGATGATGATTTAATTATTAGGTACGATACGGATGGGTCAAGGGGAAGGGGCTTGTGGTTAAGTAATAACAGCCGCACGGGTCGGTCAGGAGACTACATGACCTAAAGCGCGGTCACTGTCGGAACTGCAGAGAAACGAAAGAAAAGCGCGATGACACAACGCTGGTAATTTATTGCAATATATGAAGCAATTATCTATTTACAAAAAATATATTGTTTGGACAAAAAAATTAAAACACTAGTGCTTTAGTATGTTGCTTGTAGAATAATCTGACAAAAATCAGAATGATTGTAAGTATATTAGTATGGTTTTTATTGTGAAAAGAAAGTTTTTAAAGGTATCCTTATGATTTTTTTCCATCGTATCAAATTAGTTGTATTATGTTTTCAACACACTATCTAACTAGCATATATCCTGAAGAATATCATATATTTTTATAATTTTGTTTACTACTAGCTTCTGCCCGCGACTTCGTCCGCGTGAAATTTCACCCTCCCCCCATTCACCCTCTTAGGAGTGGAATTTCAAAAAACCCTTTCTTAGTGGATACCTTTATACACTTCACACAGAACACACTCTGTGCATTGATATAATCAGTCAGACAGGATCACAGGACTTTGAATTTTATATTAGATTATAAAAGTAAACCTAAGTACCTACCTAATAAAAAAAAACTCAATAACAGAAAATAAAATACCTAAATAAACCTATTTCTGACGATAACTAATCTAAACTCAATAAATAAGCAAAATCCCTAAAAACTAATATCTATACGAATGACTAATCCTACCTAACAGTTTTATAAAAAACTTTTTTACAAAAAAAACAACCGACTTCCAAAAAAAAACACTACAAAGTGCTAAATAACTATAATTTCGGAAGTCGGTGTCGTTGGTTCTGTATTTTCGTTTATTGACACCGACTTCCGAAATTAAAGTTATTTAGCACTATGTAATGTTTTTTTTTGGAAGTCGGTTGTTTTTTTTGTAAAAAAGTTTTTATTTTGTACTTTTTAGTGGGAGAGTTTGGAATTTATCTAAGTTACAATAGCCTAATGTCAACTGCTGATCACCTTTTACAAAATATTGCTTTTGAATTTTTAGATTTTTGTTGATTTTTCAAAAACCGCTTGTCAGATTTCGAAAAAAAATTCATGGGACCATTTGGGAAGTACACCCTTTCCAACAAAAAAAGAATTTTTCAAATCGGTTGGCAAGCGACGGAGTTATGCGCGAACAAACATAAAAAAAAAACTTTTCCGGAATAAAAAGTACACAGTGTGGTGCCCAGGATATTAAAGAATAATTATACCAAGTTTCATCGTAATCGGACCGGTACTTTTTGCGTGATGCCTAAACAAACAGACAGGCAGACAAAAAAATTTTTAATCACATTTTTGGGTTTGGTGTCGGTCTAGTAACACCCCCTGCTATTTATTTTTTTGATATTTTCAATGTACAGAATTTTCACTTCTACAGATTTATTATAAGTTTAGACAACAAAAGAAATTCAAATAAACTATTTAAAGACTAAAAGTCGCGCTGATAAGCAATTATTGTCTGTCAATAAGGTCGAACGCTCTGAACGCATCAACAGCCAAATATTGAATGAAACTCGCGCTTTCGGACCTCCCACCTTTTTATACCCTACAGCCACGACCCGCGTCGAGCGCGCCAACCGTTACACAAAAATAATCCTTCTGGCTTGATTCAGTATTCACGCGCGACGGCGCGATGGCTTATTAGCGTATTTCATGTATAAGTTTGGTGTTTCTATACCGATTACTATGATTCTTTTTTTATTGAATAGGTAATAATATTAACTTCTTTTAATTAGGGATGAGTGAGAGTATTATAAACGTAAGAGTAAACAAATATAATCAGAAAGTTCTGAACTGCTAAGCTATCGGAAGTTACACGTGTTATTGTGAGTCAACCATAAAAGATAGACATATGCTGTTGTGGGATATTTTTTAGATAATTTTATGTAGAACATTTCCGTCATAAATGATTTCTATGTAGCTTTAACCATTAAGGCTGCACACGCGACGGAAGCTTAAAAAATGGAGCAACTTCTCCCGTTTTCCCAACATTTCCTTTCACTGCTCTGCTCCTATTCATTGTAGCGTGATGAAAAGTATACAATAACCTCCCCAGGAGTATGTAGAATAATTGAACCAAGTTTCGTTAAAATCCGTATAGTAGTTTTTGTTTCTATAAGGAACATAGAGACAGACAGACAAACAGACAGACAGACAGACAAAAATTTTAATGATTGCATATTTGGCATCAGTATCGATCACTTATTACCCCTGATAGTTATTTTGAAAATATATATCATGTACAGAATTGACCTCTCTACAGATTTATTATAAGTATAGATGTAGTCTATCATATGATGTGACCAAGATTTTGTTTGGACTTTAAAAGAGACTGTGACCTCTGAGTTGTTTCGGCCTTTCTTCTCAGAATAGTCACATAGGAAACGCCGACCTCATCTAGTTTAAAAAAATATGATTGACGTGTAAAAGTGTTTGTACAAACCTACTTACAGAAAATAAATCATTTATCATATTATAGGTACTTTTAGGCATTATAAAACTTGCATTTTTTGCGTTTAGGTCCTGTACTCCCCCTCACTACGGTTGCTTCGTGGATTCTGGACTCCGTGCTTTAGAAAGCAAGTTAAGCCCTTGGGCCCGGCTGTCATTCATGGATCTTTGAGTTAGGGCCTGGGTTGTGGCGGTTAAATGTAAAATAGTGATGTTCAGCTGCATCCGGTTAGACCGGAAGCCGACCCCGACATATGTAGTTGGGAAAAGGCTAGGCAGCTAATGACGAATAGATCAAGATAGACTCAAGTCAAAGTCATAGTCAACAGAATTTATTTTATTAACAAATGCTTTCTAAAATTAAAATACAATTACAAGTTCTGATTGAAATAACGGAAAACCCAGGGAGGGGTTATTGTGTTTTTAAAAGTCAAGTCAAAAAAAAGTCAAAAGTCGAAATATTAATTTTAATAAAACTGTTTACAAACATTTTTAAATTATAAAGTCAAAAAAAGTCAAAGTCGAAATATTCATTATAATGTTGATCTGAGAACATTTTGGAAAATAAAAACTTGCAAAAAACAACGAAATCACTCACGACATTTATAGATAGGTATGCAAACTCCATCGTCGTTTCTCACAAGACCATGTTTACAGATACATGCTGGTGTGTCGTCACAGTCATCATCTTCTACAGGTGGACACTCCATCTTCATGCCAACTTCACAACAGGTGAGAGGCTCGCAGACCCGGCAGGGACTCTCCTCGTATCTCTCATCTGGACCACATCGCGATGCTAGAAAAAGAAAATATTTTTAAACCATATGTTGGGACACGTTCGCTTCACTATTTCCAACTACATAAGTATGTAAATGTATTGCAACTCCTGAAATCCATAATCAACAGCAGCGGCCAAGCGAAGCTTCGTGCAGCAACAATGCAGCTATAGTATAATCACGAAAAATAAAAATTTGGAAATTGGAAAGTGTTTTCATCACTAATGTGTCTAATTGCACATGCAGTATTATTAAAAATAAAACCTGTTTTCCAATTTCCAAAATTATACTATCGCTGCAATTATTGTCAATGTTAGCGCTTTATTTTGTCTAGCGAAAATTGTGTCGCGCTTTCTTTCGTCGATCAAAAGTTTCGTCGTCCCATCGTTTGTCATGAAAACAGTCAGTCGCACCAACGTACATACATCGAGCTGATGTGCTGTCGCACCACTGATGGTCGACATATCGTACTGTCGAACTAACATTTTTCGCGTATTCTTTTGTCGCAACTTTGATGCGGAGACAGTAGTAATTACTACCTAGTGTTTAAGGAGCTCACTTTGGGAAGTCCTACAACGAGCTCAGGAAGAGCTCTGCTACTACATACTAAATAAACAAGTAATCAAATAATATCTTACGAGGACAATCTTTGATGGGTATACAGATGTTACTGGCATTCCTGGCGTATCCTTCTTCGCAGTAGCACATTTCATTGCACTTAACGTTGAAGATGAGACAGTTGGCCTGGCTCTGTTCGTTCAGTGTTTCACAGACGTTGTCACATGCACCTCCGCATGAGTAGTATTCGTGTGGCCCATTACATTTTACTAGAAATGAAAAAAGAAATAAAGATATAAATAAATTACTACCAACGACTACCCTAAACGTAGCATGCAAGTTTTATTGGCTTCTGCTAAAATCGTTTATTTATTTAAGGATGATAATATTAATATACTAACAGGGACAAGACTATGGACAAGGACTCTGATACCTCTGTGACTGTTATTTTCTCATTTCATGCATTGGGAGAAAGTTGTGCTCGTCAGCACGATTACCAAAGCAGGTGGCTGGACCAGAGGGACCTTAATTTTGTAACTCACGAAGACTCGTTTTTTAAGTCTCTTTTAATGATCATCATTATCAAAATGAGCTACCAAGTCTTGTATCTCCTATAATGCTCAACTTCATCGGAAAAGCCTAGCTCGTTAAATTAATCAAATCAAATCAAAATCAAAATCAAAAGTCATTTATTCAAACTAGGCTGAGAATCAGCACTTTTCGAACGTCAAAATTACATAAGACAGTCCCCCAAAAACGCCCGCCCTTCACCACTTCCTAGTGCTTTCGCTGGGGAGAAGAAGTGGCGCAACAAACTCCCCAGCAGAACTAATAATCTAGAATTTATTCTTAGTTGTTCTGTTTCTCGTATATGGAACATGTGGCCAGCTTAAAAGCAATACTCACTATTTAAAAAAAAACAATAGATATTTTATAACTTACAACATTCCTCTTTCGTTAAACATTGTCCAATCGCGTTCTCATAGTACCCTTTTTCACAAACACAGCCCGGTTCACAAGGAGGTTTTGGCTTGCCAGTTTCCGGATAACAGATGTATACTTTGTTGAGACTTTCGCAGGTCTGTGGTGGGCACGTTCTAGGACATGGGTTGAAGACCTTATGTTCTCCGTAGCATTCCACTGTAACTAATTGAGGAATATTATGAAGGCTCCTTCTGTATAGCTAGAAGAGGCACTAGCTCTCGGGTTTTTGGAATCCTAATTCTGGCTGTACTTATTACCTATCTGTCTACTAAAAATTCTGGTTGGTCTTATTATCTGTCTACTAAACACAACAGTTTATTTTTAGACCTTTGTATCCTGGTTATGCGTACGAAGTTTCATTGAAAACAGTTCATTAATTTCGAAAAAAAAAGGGCTTGAAAGTTTGTATGAAATGCCGTACGTCGTAAACGCTCTTAAGGCTTAATAATATAAGAAAATTGGTACTCACGGTTGCACTTTTTTTCTGGTACACAAACACCATCTTCATTTCGCAAATATCCTTTCACACAGACGCAGTCTCCTATACATTCGATAGGATCTCTACAGATGACTGGGCTTGTTAATTCCGAACATTTTCTTCTATTGCTACCTCCATTGGCACATTTATCATAGACTTCGTGTTTGGGACAAACGGGTGCTGTAAAGCAACAGAAATTCGGATCAAGAGGAACCAGTTTCCGTCCAATTCAATAAATTCAATTCAAAAGTTACTTGAAGATAAATTAGAAAAAAAAAAACGATCCAATAATTATTTATGGCTTAGTTTTCTTTTCTCTGATTTCTAAGAAGTGATATTTTTTTTTATCAAGGTTTATGATTGGATTGCCTTGTTTTCATTTTGACATCCAATCACAATGTTATGAGATTTGATAAATGAGCTTATCAATTTTCAGGCTTAAAAAAAGGCGGCTCCAGGCTCGGGGATTCAGGGTTTAAGAAATAATGATTTATAAACTTACTAGGACATTTGTCGATCTGCACACAAGTTCCATTTTCAGCTCGTAAGAAGCCTTCCTTACAAAGACAGCCGTCTATACATTTTACAGGGTCTATACAAATTTTGGGGCGCCCTATATCAGAGCAATTCTTCTTCTGACATCCACCATTGATGCAAGTGTTATAAACTTCGTCATTACCACAGACTGGTGCTAAAAATACATAGCAAAAATATAAATATTTTAAAACGCATTAAGATTACGACCTCTGGATAAGTACTTGGAAACTTTATCTGGTTAATAAATTAATTTTGGTTAATAAACTAATTTTGGTTGGTGAAGTCTACCCAGAGAGAGATAGTGACATAAAGTCGTAATAACTGAACTTTGTTTAACATTTGTATGCCTTTTATCGAAATCCCTTCAGTGGTTTAGGCGTGAAAAGGTAACATAGGTAAGTACAGACAGAGTTACTTTCAAATGTATAATATTAGCAAAGTGTTTACGGCGGTACTGTAAAAAGTTTACACCTTTGTTTAGTCCCTCTGAATATAAAATGAAGGAAATTTTAATTGCTAAAGTTTTATGCAGCATAGCCATAGACTTATAAAAAAAGATGAACTCTCTGATTTTTTATTTTTTTTTTATATATATGTTTTTCTTTTGATGCGTCATGTTTGCCGCAAATAAACGTATTTTCTTTCTTTCTTTTCTTTCTAACTCCGCGCCACGCATATCGAAAGTGAAGCACAGTAAGTATGCTGTTTGTACAGACACGCCTCACGCTCACATTTACATCATAGTATGTCGACCGGCCGCCATTACGTGACACGACAGCGTAATCGTCAATCACGCACACATAGATCGGTACGGTGCTTGCGTGGCGCGGAGTCCATCTTTATTTATAAGTCTATGAGCATAGCAAACTTACTGCAGTCTTTAGGCAGCACGCATTTGTTCAAATTGTCGTCAAAAATGTAGCCTGGTTTGCAATCGCAGCCATGTAACAAACAGAAGAGTGGACAAACGGTCACTCCTTTATTGTAAGTGGAACATCGGTTACCGCAGTGATTGCCGCATCCTTCAACAGCATTTGGATCCCCTTTGCAAGATACTAAAACATATGATTTAAGAAGATCAAGAGTCAACGCCTGGAGGTGTAGAAATAATCACTGGTGATGGAGCTATTACATTTGTCTTGTAATAACGCCATCTCTCTTTCACACCAAATCGATTTTTGTTTCGTTTGTTCAGCTTCTTCTCTCAAGCATACGAGTAAAAGCGAGGAAGCGACTTTATAAGTATTTTTTGTACAAAAGACCGTACCCGCCGCGCGCCGCGAGGAGTCGTTTCGCGAATTTACACACATCAAAAGTGTCTAGGGATCAACATATATTTTTGCAATAACTTTTCTCCTGATTGATATTAATTAAAATTTTCTTTAAGGATTCATCAAATAAAGTGTTTTCGTTTGTCACAGTAACGATAAACCAAGTCACCTTTGCATTAATAAAGAAATTTGCCATTTTCCTAATAAAGGGATTTTTGACATTTGAACCACTAACACAAAAGTTCGAAAAAAAAATGAAATAACAGTTTTCTTTAAAATTTTATTGGGTAACTTAAACAATTAATAATCCGTGTTTCTACCGCGAACACTAACAACACAAGAACATCGGTTTGGCATACTCAAAATGAGTTCATCCAAATCACGCTGTGGAATGGCCGCCCATGTTCGTTGCAACAACAAAAAAAGGTCTTCTTGCGACTGGATACCCTCCATATTCGGCAGAGCTCTTCTCTGTAGCATATCCCATGCATGCTCAATCGGGTTCAAGTCTGGCGACTGAGCAGGCCAGGGCAGGACATTGATGTTAGCTGCGGCGAGAGTCTGTCTTACAACTCTTGCGGTGTGCGGTCGTGCATTATCATGCATTAACTGAAATAAGGGACCGATTTGCACTTGTAGAGGAACGATGACGTCTGATACAATCGTCTCAGCATAAATTTGAGCGTTGAGGTTGCCTCTGATCCAAATCAACTCAGTTCTTCCGCCGATCCAAATACCCGCCCATACCATGATGGTTCCACCACTATAAGGATGGACTTCCTGGCAGGATTTTAATCGCTGTTGGCGTCCAAGGGTTCTCCAGTGTCGTATACGTCTTGTATCCGGTCTCATACCAAAACGAGACTCATCAGAAAAGCACACGAAACGCCATTGTTCTTCTGCCCAATTTCTGTGTTCAAGAGCCCATTGATATCGAATCCTACGATTGTGCATTGCTATAGGTGGTACCCGTAGCGGTCTTCGGGAATGAAGGTTCACTTCATGCAAGCGGTTTCTGACTGTTTGGTCGCTAATTAAGTTCCCTGAAGAGTGATGAAGCCTCACGGCTAACATCATGGCGGTTATTGTTGGAGCTCTTCGAGTTAAGATTTGAATGTATCGGTCTTGTCTCCGTGTGGTGCAGCGATACCGTCCTCCATGGCGCTCAGCCACGGTACCAGTGCTTCGGTAACGTGTCCAAAGTCGACTGATAACACTCTGACTTGTATTCAGAGCTAAAGCCACAGTACGTTGCCGGGAACCAGCTTCTATCATTCCCACGGCTCTGAGCATTTCTTCCCTGCTTAAATGACGTCGCCGCTCCATAATAACGTTGGTTTTAATCAGTAGTAGGGAAACAGTAGCACTAATAATGTCTTCAATGCGTTGTATGTTTTTATAGGGAAAATATTGACAGCTGATTTTCATCTTTTACTCGAATTTGATTCACAGTTCCTGATTCAAATTATGAAATGCACCAAAAAGGATCCATATAAATTTATAAAATTATAAATTTATTACAAAGCCACATCTCAATCTCAAGAAATCCGCATAAAAATGCTTGATCCCTAGACACTTTTGATGTGTGTATTTTGGAAACGTTTGTTGCGCGAGCATTTGTTACGCAATGAACATTCATCCGTGCATACACAGGTGAATATTCGTTGATCAGACTGATCCCTGATAAAAAATGTCGAAACAAACTCAGCGGTCATGGTCTTTTTTAAAGTCCAAACATTATATTGTTCAGATTGTATGTGAGTCTAACAATGCAGAGCCATGTATAAAAGAGCCTTTTGAAAAAAGACCTATTGCAGCTTTAAGTTGACCTGCCCCGTGGCATGCTTGCATCAGTCCGATGACTGATGCAAGCATGTCGATAATAAAGTTGAGCTACACGATTATAGCTCAGCCCTATTACTATTAAACTGCCTAACTAAAGCTAATGTTTGGACTTAAGAATTGATAATTATTTGGTGAGAACATGAGTCCAAAAACATAAACCAATTATAACAGCTGTGATCACCAGCGAATGTTTGTTTCGGTAATGCATGTTCGTTGCGTAACAAACGTCCGTGTAACGAATGTTTTTAAAACAAATTCGGGAAGCAAATTCATGCAGTGAATACCGTTCTTTTCATAATTTTTAGTTCTTCGATGATCTTACCTCCACATTGGCCAATAGGAATACACATATCGTTATCATCTCGAGCATTCCCTTCATCACAATAGCATTTATGATTGCATTTCTTATTTTTGATGGGACAGTTTGTTTGGTTCTGAGTTGCCAATGTAGCACACACGTTGTCGCAGGCAGGGCCGCAAGACAAGTGCTCATTGGGTTTAGTACATTTCACTGTGAATAAAATGTAATTTTATGAACGCTGAATAATGACATAAGAGCAATCATACCTACTTGTGTGTCTTGGTGGTTAATAGTATATCATTAGCATATAAATAATTTACTTAGGGGTAATAAGAACCTTCGCCCAAGAATCACCTAATATAAGTTATACCTATCTGGAGGCTTTTATATAGCGGAAAACCTACAAGGATGACCTACGAGATGCAGATAATGAAGAAGGCTAAATTTTGAAAAAAAAAAAACAGAAATATTATGGGACCTTAGACCTCTCTACGTCAGGGTTGGCAAACACAGAGAGAACTAGTCCAGTCCTAACTAATTAAAATTACTTACAACAATCTGCTTCTGATATACATTCATCAATGGAATTTCTGTAGTAGCCGTCTTCACATCGACAGGCTGGCTGGCAGAATTCTTCGCCTTCAGGTGGATTTGGACAAGGATACGCTTTTCCAATGGCCGCGCAAGTTTGTGGTGGGCAAGTGCGCGGACAGTGGTCGTAAATTTCGTGCGGTTTTGTGCATTCTACGATTGTAGAAAAATAAATATATTATACTTTGTTAGTGCCAAAAATACATACCTACTTGATAAATTTTGTATATACAGCTTACAAAAGAGTCACACACGTAATAACTATCTTTTCACTTAATTTTCAATATTCGATTATTGATATAACATATGTAGTAACGTAGCACAAGCAAAAAATTGATTAAAAGTAAATAGTTAAAAGTTAGGTAATTGGATTACTTATCTCTTTCGTTGTAAGTATATACATATTTGAAAAGTAAATACTTACTACGAGGACACTTTTCTTCAGGTACGCAAGTTCCATTTTGGTTTCGTAAGAATCCCTTTTTGCAAACACATCCTCCGATGCATTTTATCGGGTCAATCCAAAGCATAGGTTCTCCCACTTGAGAGCAGTTTCTTTTTTGATATCCACCGTTTGCACATATATCATAGACTTCATTTAAACCGCAGACTTGCGCTAAAAGTTAAATAATTTAATTAATAATTTTAAACTTTTTATTATGTACACCATATAAATTACAGACATAAATATAGACATTTTACAATAGGTGTCACAATGGGCGGTCTTATCGATAAAGAAGTCAACCTTTGGATGGATTAAAAAGAGGGAGGACAGACAAATACTGTAGGTAGTCTGTGGTGTACCATTTACATATAAAATAAATACTCACATAAAGTATATTATACTAATCTAAATCTATAGATATAAAATTCAAAGTCAAACCGCTGGTCTTAGAGACATGAAATTTGGAGGGATGTTCTTTGTGAAGAGCAGGTATCCACTAAGAAAGGGTTTTTCGAAATTCCACCCATAAGAGGGTGAATGGGGGGAGGGTGAAATTTCACGCTAACGAAGTCGCATAAATCGCATAATAAATATGAAACAGGAGCAAAGACCATAATATATAATGATGGTGTGTTAAGTTATACTATGTTACAAAATATACTACATCACATAACAACCCGAGGGTTAGACAGGGGTGTTCCTGCCTATATCAGTAGGTACACCCACGTCTCGCCAGTTATGTTTAAGTCTCATGTAATAGGAGGCGAGCCTTTTACCATCAACCGGGCACAAATCCTGAATCCGGGCTGCTACTGAAAAATTCCTGATGGAAGAACCCAACAACACTTTGCCCGACCTGGGAATCGAAACCAGGACTTGATGCTTAGCAGTAGCACTTGCGACCACCAGTTATTAAAAAAAAATCTGGTCATACCTACATTTTGACCGCATAGATATACACATACAGTAGGTATATATTTTTTTTTTTAAACCGACGTAAAATGTCTACGCTATGGACTCTAGAATCATGTGCTGAATTCATAGAACCAGTTTACGCGATGATATCCATGCCACCTTGTAAGTATTTAGTACTAACATTTACAGCGAGTACTTACTGCAATTTTTAGGCCGAACACATTTATCTAAGTTGCTATCGAATACGTATCCTTCTCTACAGTCACAGCCATTAAGTTTACACTGTAACGTACAAACAACGTTCTTTTTTTTGTAGTTGGAGCAAAGTCTGCCGCAGTTGGAACCGCAACCTGATACAGCATTAGGATCCCCTCCGCACGATGCTGTAAACGAAATAAAAGTAAAAATCAACACTTTCAAATATTTTATTGGAATGACTGAAGTTGATAATTTATTTACTGAATGAAAATCTGTAATTCATTCATTCACGCCCAGGCAGAAAACTTACGGCAAGGTTGCACACATATCGACTCTGAAAGGGATCGTCATCGTTTCGTTTTTCGCCTCGGCGTCAAACAGGCGTCAAGCTAACGTAAGCACGTAACCAAACGGAACAGAAGCTCCAATACGTCGACTCGGCTACGGCTAGGCGACTCCGCGCTTACGGCTCGTTGACCGCCGCGCTGGTTGATGGTGCTACAGGCAGGCCGCGGGAGGGGGGAGAGGGGCAAGAGACGTAACGCACCGCACAGCGGCTCGTGAACTTGTCCCGAGGCGAGGCGATTACGTTACGTTACGTTACGATTCCGATTAGTGTGCCTTGCAGTAGGGAGTTTCATACAAAGAATACTGAATGTCTCGAGTCGATACGGTAACGATCCCTTTCCGATTTGATACGTGTGCTACGACCTTAACCGTTGGGTCCAGAAGCATGAAATTTTGCACAAGAGTTTAACATTACTTATATGTTTTTGATAATTTTAAAGTTTGAGCGACTATGCGAGCTGACTTTTTTACCGTCTGGACAAAAACAGGAAAAGGTAAACGAAGTAGAAGCCTATGGCACAGAATTTTGTGAAAAAAATAAACCAATGAACGGACAAATACTTAATATAAAAATCTCTTCTCTACGCGCGGAAATTATCATTGAATTCGTAGCGATATTCATTCATTTGATTGAAGCCATCGGCCGGCTTCAACCAAGGGATTGAACGTAAAAAAAAGAATTTTCTGTGCCATAAGCTTCTACTCCGTTCACCTTTTATAGTATAGATACCCTGTTTTTGTCAAAACGTTAAAAAAAAGTCAGACGGCATTATTTATCACCCGATTTCAGAAATCTTGTTAAAGTCTGAGAAGTAAGTAAATCAAATGTTAATCTGATTCGATAAGATTTCAGAATAGAAAATAAAAAAAGGAAAAACAAAAATTAAAATAATATGGCCTTTTACTTACGGCATTTATCCTTAGGAATGCATTCTCCGCTATCATCTCTAACATAGTTATTGATACAGACACAGCTTGGTCTTCCTGGGCAGCTGGTCTGATTGCCACTAGACTCACCCTGGATTGCCGGGCAAGCTATTGGGTAGCCTAGTTGGGAGCAAGATTGCGGTGAACACAACCGATCTGGACAGTCTTCCAATCTCTCGTTCTTTCCACATTTTGGCGCTGCAGAGAAAAAATAGGTATATATCTATAATCTAGTAATGAATAAGTTTTGCAGTTTGCTACTAAATTACGCTTCAACGGAATCATTGATTTGGATGATATATTATATTATCCATGAATGGGATTTACATATTTAATAATTTTTATCCCGTAACGAGCAACGTTACGGGATAAAAATTATACAGAACAGATTTTACGATAAGAAAGTGAACTAAGCCCGATTATTTTTCCTGTTACAAACAAAAATTTCACATGCAAATATCTGGGTGTCAGTCGAACGCAGACGGGTTGGAGCCATCATCGTTTTGGTATGAGAAAGAGATGGAATTATACAGGATGAATAGCATCATCTCGTAGTACTCGTTAGGACCCGTACATTTCACTAAAAATATAAAATTTTGTAAAATAAAAATCTGTTAAGTAAGTAATTTTAGATATTTGTACAGTCAACAGAAAACAATTTTAAACAAGCACTTAACAACAACTAACATTTTTTACCTTCCTACTCTCATATCGTAAAGTTCTAATTATGAAAACAATAAATTGTAGCTATATAACGTAAACGCACCCATTACCGCCAGTTTAAGCGGAGTTCAGATTGATATCCAAAAATTAAGCACATTCTTAATATGTGTCTTCAATAAAAATAATTTTTCAAGTACTGAAATTATCGATTTTTTTAGTTATGTATAAGAACACATAATCAAAAAATTACTTAAAAAATTAAAAATTAAATAAAAGGAAAAGGGTCATGTCCCTATTACCGACTCAAAATATCGGGTGTGTGCCTAATACCGTTTATGTGACACCTAATACCGACCACTAAATAAATGGAACCGTTAAAGTTAAATAAAAATGCTCGTGTATATTGAACTGTTTATATAAATGCTCCAACACAGTACAGAATGCTATCAACACTTAGCAATTAAATGTATTCTTATAATAGTATATTCTTAACAGCGTTAAATCAATAAAAAATATCATATTTATACGAATTATGTTTAACAAATTACCAAAGGCCAGCATTGATTATACAAGAGTAAACTCCGCACCTGGGCCCCCCCCGCTGACGCAGAGTCTCCGCCCCCAGCTGGTGGAGGTGGTAGTGATCGCACTGTTCCCTTCACGGGGGAGCATACTCCCCCGCCCATGGCTCCGCCAATTGCGGTGCCCGAAGCGGACCACGCGGACGACGACGACGACATCCCTGAAGTGACCGTGGTAGATCTGAGAGTGGCGGTAGGTAGGCTGAAGGCCAAAAATACCACCCCAGGGCCCGACGGCTTGCCAGGTAAAGCCTGGGCCCTGGCCTCGAGGTCTCTCGAACCCCGACTGGAGGCGCTCTTAAGCGCATGTATGGAGAGAGGCCAGGTTCCACTCCGTTGGAAGACGGGGAAGCTGGTCCTCATTCGGAAGCCAGGGCGCCCTGCGGACTCTCCGTCTGCATACCGGCCCATCGTGCTGCTCGACGAGGTCGGCAAGCTCTTTGAAAGAGTGATTGCGGGCCGCCTCGTCGGGCACCTGGTGAGGATGGGGCCGGATCTTGCGGATAGCCAGTTTGGCTTCCGCAAGGGGCGCTCGACGGTGGACGCCATCATGCGTGTGAGAGCCCTCACGACGGGGGACGCGGTGTCCCGGGGTGAGGTTGTCGTGGCGGTGTCACTCGACATCGCCAATGCGTTTAACACCTTGCCCTGGAGCTGCATTGGGGAGGCACTCCGGTATCACCGAGTGCCGACCTCCGTCGAGTAGTAGGGCCGACCTCCCTGATGGCGTCAGCGTGGTTTGCTACGCTGACGACACGCTGGTCCTGGCGCAGGGGAGGTCGCATCAGGCGGCAGCCGACGCGATGACACGCGGGGTTGCGATAGTCGTGGAGAGGATCCGGCAGTTGGGTCTCGAGGTGGCTCTGTACAAGTCCGAAGCCATGTCCTTTCATGGGCTTCGGAACGGGCCACCATCGGGATCCCAAGTAACGGTAGGAGGGGTTCACATCGGCGTCGAGACAACGATGAAATACCTGGGTCTCGTCCTCGACAGCCGGTGGAATTTCGTCGAGCATTTCCGACGTTTGGCCCCCAAACTGGAACGGGCCGGGGCCGCTTTCAAGTGGCTCTTGCCCAACCTGAGGGGGCCAAACGCCTCCTACCGGAGGCTTTAGGCGGGGGTCGTGGGGTCCATGGCCGTATATGGGGCCCCGGTGTGGGCGCGTTCACTGCGGCTACGAGCCGCCCACTATTTGAACGCGCCCCAAAAGGTGGTAGCCATACGGCTTATACGGGGGTACCGCACGATCTCGGGCGAGGCGGCAAGCCTCCTTCCGGACGGCCGCCATGGGATCTGGAGGCGATAGTCCTCGGGCGCCTGTATGAGTGACACGCGGAGGCACTACGCCGGGGGGAAAACCCGCTTCCGCAGCAATTCGCTGCGGAACGGACGGACCTCCGGCGCGATCTCATGGCGACATGGAAAGAGCGACTGTCGCAACCCAGCGCAGGGCACGCCACGATAGTGGCGATAAGGCCCCTCTTTGAAGAGTGACTAGAGAGGCGTCAAGGCGTCCTCACCTACCGCCTGACGCAGGTCCTCACCGGACACGAATGTTTCGGGAGGTTCCTGCACATCATCAGGCGGGAGTAAACGCCCGGGTGTCACCATTGCGAGGATCGCCCAGAGGACACGGTGGAGCATACGGTGGGGGTCTGTCCCGCTTGGGCAGAGCACCGCCGTGTCCTCGTAGATAGACCTCTAGCGTCCGGCCCTGGTCCAAGCCATGGTCCGGGGCGAGAGGGAGTGGGAGGCAATCACCTCCTTCTGCGATGCAGTCATGCTAGCGAAGGAGGTGGCGGGATGGGCGAGGGAGAGAGCCACCCGTCCCAGCCGCCGCGGGAGACGCCCCGGGCGTCGGGAGCCGCGTGACGACTCCCGGCCACCGTAGGCGCAGGCCTGCGGATGGCGAGTAATGGGTAGCTTGCCGTCCGATCAGGACCAGGCCCGTGCCGGACGGCGCGTATGTGTTCCACGCGCGCCTCAAGAGATGTCAGCATCGAAGGAGGGGCCCGTCAGGGCCGAAGCCTGCCGGGGCAGCGGGATTGTACGAAAGGGTTACCGCTACCCCGGAATATAAAGGGATAAGGAAGGAACACGGATGGGTTTTAGTCAGTAAGAGTCTGACACTCCCTTCCGCTCCACCCAGAGCGGGAGGGGTCATTTGATGATTTCCCATCCTTAAAAAAAAAAGGGGTCCGTCGTAAATGTACAAGTAGATCGGTAATAGGTTTTCTTAAAGGAAATCGTAAAACCTATTACCGACCCAAGGGAATGTGTATGAATTGTGTAAATACATGTGATTTTTGTACATGTATATGATTTAAAGTGGTGCGGTTGCTGAAAATATTTAATAATAATGATATTTCAACTATAAAAATACACTATTTAAAAATTATACCTCCTTTATTCATCAAAATATGTACATAAGAACAAAGTTAGTGTATACGGCTACTAAAGCTCTTGAATATAAGGCGTTAATAGCTCAAATGTAAGTTAACATACTAAGGAACTGAGTTAGTATAGCCTCCTGCCTATTAATTTAAGCATTTTAACAAAAATCATGGCAAACAAAAGATACAACAAGTACTTATCAGCGACATGGGGCGACAATACGAAGAAAATTGTGATTTTTGTTCCTATTACCGCCTATTTTTAATATTGAAAGTTAAGCAAAATAAAATAGTATCTCATTAAAATGAATCATTACTTGTGTTCCTGAAAGTATCAAAAATGCATCAAAAGAACTAGAAGTTACATTAAAATGCTTGACGATATAATCTTCTGCTAAAAAAGAAACAAGAGTACTTACGCCATCGGGAATGCCACACTATGGAAAATGCACTAAGTTCGGCGTCCACGGACGAACTGAGCAATTATTATTTAAATCGTCGAGTTACGCACAGAAACAAGAGATGAACATTTGCAATACAAATACATCTACATTTTTTTTAAAGCAACCAATTGTGTAGCTTTAATACATGACATAAAAATGATAGTTTTCTGAATAGGGCGGTAATGAGCGCGGATTTTAACGGGTCGTTATTAGGTGCGTTTACGTTACCTCACGTTGACTGCCAGGCAATAGACACAATAGAAAATCTATTGTTCGCGGACACCAGTCGCCTAAACACTACTTAACTTTAAGCAACGTTTACGAATAAAGGGGTTTGTGTTATTGTGTTACTTACGACAATTCGCCTTTGAAATACATTGTCCAATTTTATTCCTGAAGTAGCCTTCCTTGCATCGACATGCAGGCTTACAATCTTTCTTATCAATTTTCATAAGCGGACAATGATACGTCTTGTTGATGCTCTCGCAAGTTTGTGGTGGACAACTGGGTGGGCAGGGGTCATAGACTTGATGTGGTTCCCAGCAGTTTCCTATAAACAGGGACTAGTTTAAATTCGTTCAAAAATAAATTAACACTAAATTATTGAGTGCATCAAAATGAGCTATAAGAGTCGAGCTGGACAAGCGAATATTCTGTAAAAATCTCACCATGAAAACTTAGGTGAAGTCAGCCTGAAGTGGGCTGTCATTCCACCTGATGCTAGTGATTGACAGCTCACTTCAAGCTGACTTCTTCATTATTTTACTTCACTATTTTACTTTACTTGTACTATTTGACAGGTAATTATTTTTACAGAAGAAACCAAGGATGAGCAAAATAAAGAATTAGTATTATTCTCAGACCAGGTGGAACGTCAATTTTTTTAGGGTGGCTTGTAGCAGCTAAATATGAGTGGCCAAAGGTGGAGTTGAATGGCGTTCGATTGAGAAGGCCTATGTCTCACAGTGGGCTGCTGAATGTCAATGACGACATTATTATCAAAGCCAGCTGGATTTTTAAACTCTATGTAGGATATCTAAGTAAGTAAATGATATTACACACACACATGGTCATAGTGACTATATTGGACGTGTTGTTATGAGTCTGCGTGTTTGTGCATGTGAGATTTGTGTTTGTAAATGTACCCAAGATACAGGAAAATCCTAGTGTGGGGCAATGTTTAAAGAAAACATTGTGTAGTTAGTAGGTACTAAGTGTGTGTTTTTATGCAAATTTTTGTTTTCCATATTTTGATATATATGCTGTATGTTTCCCATAATAATAAAATAAATAAAAAGGTTGTATATGTAAAATGTATTTTATTTAAATGTAAGTTAATATTCATTACAGAAAGCTTCCTAGCTAGCTGCGTAATGCCCTGCCCATTAATAAGCTAGAAGTTTAATTTTCCTGTAATGTTGGCTTGAAATTCACGTTGTACACGTCGTTGGTCTTCAAATTCAGCGGCCGCTAACATATTCCATGCTAAATAAGCTCCTCCAGACATTATTTGGACTCAAAAAACTCAAAAACATATAATATATAATTTTAATGTCAACATAATTATTATGTTACACACGGCAAAATGCTAGTGGGTTACGTAACTATTGTCGCAAGCGTATTTTTCGAAAGCGTCTGTCGAATTATAAGTGACTCAAGGTGCCGTTTTGTATGGCGACAGCTGAAAAACGTTAGTGACTATCGAATAGATTACGTTAGGTATCTTACCTATCGAAATCTATAGTGCTCATGGTTTACGAATTTTAATTCTTACTGTGACCGCTAGGGGCGCTGTACAATATTTTATATTATTTATGGAGACGCTAGCGAGTTTTAGCTGTGAAAACTCATGGTAGAGCTACTGATTGAACCTAAACGAGGCAAAAGGAGTACGTAAGGATCGTAGCAGGTGGAGTTCTGTAGTTTCTGCATAAACTCACGCCTTCTTCCCATAGACCCCATGGGAAGAAAGCATGAGTTTATATATGTATGTGTATGTAAATTATATTATATTAGAAAGTACTAACGCCCGCATTCTGCTTGTGGTACGCAAACGCCATTAGCTTCCCTCAAATATCCTTCTTTGCAAAGACATCCCTTTTTACAACTTTCCGGAGCTATTTTCGCACAAATAACTGGCCTTCCTAATTGAGAACAATTTTTACGTTGACATCCACCGTTGATACATTCCGAATATACTTCATCCTTTCCGCATATTGGGGCTGAAAGGGAACAATTTACATTTTTAAATTTGGTCGACGATAATGGAATTTGTAGGTTACGTTACGTTTTTGTTGGGGCTGTTGCGCCACTTCTTCCCAGCGAAAGCACTAGGAAGCGGTGAAGGGCGGGCGTTTTGGGGGACTGTATTATGTGATTTTGGATAAATTTAATAAAAATGACTTTTGATTTTACATTAACACTTACTACATTGTTTGGGGCGTACGCATTTTCCGGTATTCATATCAAATACAAAGTCTTTTTTGCAGTCGCAAGAATTAAGTTTGCATAATTTAGGACATGATGTGGGTCCTTTATTGTAATTGGAGCAAAGTCTACCGCAGTTGATACCACAGCCTGATTCCGCGTTTGGATCTCCACCGCATGAAACTATAAAGAAAAAAAACTTGTCATAATAACATAAACATCTATCACTGTTTGAAAAAGTCCAGCTATTAATTCAATTTTGTTATAAAAATGTTTGGCCGATGAGCATGTTTTTTGAGGCTTGTGTAAAAACATGAAATTTTTTGTCAATGTAATATTAGAGAAACATTTTGTATCTTTGAAAGAGTCACCAAAATACTTACAGCATTCCTTCTTAGGTATACAAATTCCGTGAGCATTCCTTACAAAACCGTTAGCACAGATGCAAGCCGGTTGTCCTGGACAGCTAAAATCACCTGTTAATGCTGGACACAGTATAGGGAAACCTAGCTCTGTGCATTTTTGCGGCTCACATAAGACATCTGGGCAAAACTCAAATCGTTCGTTCTTACCACAAAGCGGTTCTGTAAGAAAATTCAGGTTTAAGTTCAGATTTTTCCACATTAGTTATATTATGATTTCTAGCGACCCACTCCTACTTCGCACGGTTTTTACGATTTCATAGAACATCGAGATTTTTGTATGTTTATTAATATATTTTACACACATGAAACTTTCCGAAATAAATCCTCAAAATGATGGTGAAAACGCATCAAAATCCGTTGCATATTTTAGAAGATCAACGCGGTCACACAGACAGATACGAAAAGGGACTTTATTTATAATATGTATACGTGGGCACCAGCAGCACATCAGTAGCATGCCGTATGATATATGAATCAATCGCAAAAATAATCCAAAATAGGAGCAAACAAATTTTCAGTAAGTCAGAAGAAGATTGAGGGTTAAGCTGGACTTCTATCCAAAGGAATGCCTGCCCCAGAAAGCAACACACAGATACAATTGGAACGAGCGAAAGCAGGCCTTGCATTCATGAGGTTCTATTATTTTAAGACTATACACAATCTTAACCGAGGATAATCTCTAAATAAAACTTACTTGGACATTGGTTAATGGGTACGCAGGTACCATTATTCGCTCGTAAGTATCCCTTTTGACAAATACAGCCCAAAATACATTTAATAACATCAATACATAGATCAGGTTGTCCTAACTGTGAGCAATTCCACTTTCCACATCCACCGTTGGCGCATGAATTATAGACTTCGTTCTTTTTACAAGTAGGTGCTATGGAAAAATGTAAGATTTTATTATGTAGCAAATGAAGGATTAACAAGAATTAATCAGACGAAAATAAGGATAATTTTGAGTATGGATGACTCTATAGTCATTCATACTCAAAGTTATTTTAATTTTTAATGTTCATTCACAAACATTCATTGTTTTCATATTTTTCCCTACTCTTTAATGAACTACTACTACTTAATGATGAGGACGTATTGAAAGATAAAAATTGCTAGAAAAAATATAGCACTCACACCATCTAGATATTGGAGATCTAAGGTAACAGATGATATGCTTTGCTGACCCCAATTATATAGGGATAAATTCAGGATGACGATAATAATTAGGTAAGGTATTCACAAAAATAATAAAAGTATACTTACTGCAGTCTTTAGGCCGGACACATTTCTTTAAATTGCCATCGTATACGAATCCCTTTCGGCAGTCACAAGCATTGAAATAACAAACTGCAGCGCAGCCAATGTCTGTCCTGTTGTAAGTGGAACATGTTCTACTGCAGTTCATACCACAACCTGATACCGCGTTAGGATCTCCTCCGCACGAAGCTGAAAGAAATTTATTGACATTTAATGTTGAGAATCTAGAATTAATATAGTTATTGATAGTATTGTGGCGGCATCTACATCGCCACATGCGAACTACGCATCACAATAACGTCGCGCAAAAACCTGCATCGCGCAAGCAGAGTTTACCGCACAACTAGCAATATAACGTCCCAACATCAATTGTCGGGCAGTTGTCGAATGTACCACGTAAAGTAATGTACCTATAGTATGGTATGTAAGTGACATAATAAAAATATATTTACATAGGCTGATAGTAAAGATTTTTTTTAATAAGCGTCGTCGAAACCGCGTTTTCTAATACGACTCTCAATTAGGTTTAATTAAGGATTATTGTTACATCGTTTAGTTTTGAAGTGCTTTCGATGGGCACTCCGATAAGATTGTTTATCAAATACCTAATATAATGTGTTTTGATTTTAATAGCAATATCGGTAACATTAAATCTGACCTTCGTTATAAAAATAATTCATTCATTCTTCATTATTAAATTTTCCACTTACGACAATCTTTATTTGGTATACACCTTCCTCTGGAATTTCTCACGTAGTCATCAATACAGACGCAACCTGGGGGTTCAGGGCAGCCGTACTTGGGTAAATCAGGACAAGGGAAGGAAAAGCCCAACTGCGAGCATTTCTGCGGCGTGCATAACCCAGGTGGACATTGTTCTAACCTTTCATTTACTCCACATCTTGGTTCTAAAGAAGAAGTTTAATAAATTCTTTTTAATTGGTAAAGTAAGTATAAACACACAGATGAAATGAGTAGGGAAAAGGAAGATCGAAATGGCATCGGTAATCCAGAATTTGTGTAGAAATTGCCACGGTATGGATATGTGATGCGCAGGAATAAGGGACAAGTCATAAGGAAAGTTTTGTTTACGAATTTGATTCGGTTTAAGAGTGTAGGAAGACGACCTATATACGGATTTTGAGAAAGATGAAATTACTGGATCTCTATCTAGCCATGCCACCTAATCACACAATTCAAACATTGTGAATACTGCGATGGCGATTGATAGAGATGTAAGGAAGAAGAAAGCAGACAAATAAATTGGCATAAGGACAGAAAGATGAAATGATAACGTTTAAAAGATTGTACATACTTGGACATTTATTGATGGGTATGCAAATATTATATTTATTCCTAGCGTATCCCTCTTCACAGTAGCACATGGGGATGCATTTGATATTTTTATTGGGACAGTTGGTCTGGTTCTGTTTGTATAAGGTTGAACATACATTGTCACATGCACTGCCACAAGAGAAGTACTCGTGGGGACCTTTGCATTTCACTAAAAATACAAAGTAAAAATTAGAATGTTTTGTAACAAAACAAGTTGGATCAAAATCCTTACTTTCGATGAAACAGAATTTCATCTCTTCATAAAGTTTTACTTACAGCAATCCCTTTTTCGTATACATTCTCCTTTTTTGTTTCTGAAGTATCCCTTAACACATCGACAGGCTCCCTTACAAACTGCAGCAGTTATAGGACACTTGTACCTTCTTCCGATGCTCTCGCAGGTTTGTGGTGGACATGATAGAGCACAAGGGTCGTAATATTCGTGGGGTTTGTTGCAATCTAAAAGAAAATAGGGTTTTAGATGGGCAAATGAAATTCTTATTTTTGTGGGAAATTAACAGGTAAACCTAATTTTAAGTTTATGAATGTAAAATATAAGTAGGTTGAGATATAGTTTTAAGAAGGATAAGTCGAATCGAAGGACCGGAGAGATCAAAGAAAGGACCAGAACTAATAATCGAGAACAAAAGGATACACATTATAGAAAAGTATAGAATGCTGGTGTATATGTATGTAGATAATACTCACTGTCACATTTTTCCACCGGAACACAAGTACCATTCTTTGCCCGTAAATATCCTTCTTCGCAAACACAACCTTTGATACAAGATTTGGGATCCAATTTTACACAAGGCACAGGATTTCCTAATTGAGAACAATTTCTAGCTTGACATTCACCGTTGGTACATTCGGAATATACTTCTTGTTTTTTACATATTGGTGCTAGAAAACAACATCATTTATGAGTATTTTGTCTCCAATATTTACTAACAAATGTAATATTATTTTTGTATCCCATATTTATAAACGTTGCTTTAATACTTATGTATAGTGATTAACCATATATTTAATGACGTTTAATAATAAGGGGGTATGATTACTTACTGCAATGTTTGGGGAGAACACATTTATTTATGTTTTGATCGAATACGTAGTCTTTTTTGCAGTTGCAAGCGTTTTGTTTACAGATCCTAGGACATGGTACTGGTCCTTTATCGTAATTGGAGCAAAGTCTTCCACAGTTTAAGCCGCAACCTGCTTCGGCATTCGGATCACCTCCACAGGATGCTGTAAATAATTCAACTCTTAGATTAACTTACTTTTAAATCATCCATTACCTTCATCAGATATGAGCAGTTCATTGTCGTCGTTGACCTTCTCAATTGCACGTCATTTAAATTGATCCTCAGATCATCTCATCCAGCTGCTATCAGTTACCATACAACATACAACATTTCATAGTGAACATACAACTAAGTTACTGTATTATTAAATATATACAGGATGAAATTGAATACATGCGACAAATCGAAATGGGAGATTGTACTCATCATTATGAACAACTTTTACTATGGGACCAAACCTGAAATCGCGAAAAAAAAAACAGCTGTTCCCTACATTTTGACGAGTTATGCGAACATAAATGTAGGAAACAGCAGATTTTTTTTTTGCGATTTCAGGTTTGGTCCCATAGTAAAAGTTGTTCATAATGATGAGTAGAATCACCCATTTCGATTTGTCGCATGTTTTCAATTTCATCCTGTATATATAATGTAACTTTAGAATTTATACTTACGACATTCTTTTTCTGGGATACATTTTCCATTTTCATCTCTGACATAGTTATAGTCGCAGACGCATCCCGGTGGCCCGGGGCAGGGTGAATTTTCTGCATTAACACAAGCTCTTTCGAAGCCCAAATCTTTGCATGACTGCGGCGAGCAAAGCCTTGCTGGACACTTTTCCCATCGTTCGTTTTTACGGCATTTCCCTATGATACAAAATAATATAGTAGGGGGTAGATCAATAAACGATGGATGTATAGTGTGAAAGATGTTGAGATAATGAATGATAAAGAATAATGAAAGACCAAGAACTGCAGTACCAACCCGAAATTGGGGTTTGGACACTATTACACCACTAGACGTTTTAAGCAGAGTTATTTGCAATGCGCATGAATCAGTTGTGTATGTGTCATGTTTGGAAGACTTACAGATTTCATAATATTTACAAAACAGCTGGCACATAAATTTTCTTCAAAATCATAATTTGTCCTTGATGACACTGACTCCGATGAAATCATGGCTGTGATGAACTCACTACGATCTAATGCCTCAACTGGATGGGATGATATATCAGCTTCATTTTTAAAGAGATATTCTAGTATAGGTCACTAATTCTATGCCACTTAATTAATACTTGCTTCAAAACTGCAGCCTTTCTCACTGCTTTCTAAATTTTTACAATTAGTTTGCAATTCTATACCAATTGACTTAGACAATGCTATTAAAAGCAGTTTTATCATCTCTTATTTCAAGATAGTACTCATTCTGAAGGTTATACTTACGTGGACATTTGTCTTTTGGTATGCATTTACCCTTAGTGTCTCTCAGGAAACCTTCAGCACATAGACATCCTGGTTTACATTTAGCAGGTTTAACACATGGGACTGATTCCCCTATCTGTGAACAGTTCTTGGGTTGACATCCATCATTAACACAAGGAGAGAATACCTCATTCTTGCCACAAACTTGTGCTGTGAATGATAAAAATATCTTTGAGATAAATAGTTTATTATCGACTTCAAGTGTCTTTTTGGATTTCTGAAGCTGTCTATCATTTGATCAAGAACTATCACCTCCTTAGGAAACAGTATCTAAAACTTTAACTGAGCAGAAATTACATAATTATTTGGGAACAGAAAGGATTTAATAAAAAAATACTTACTGCAGTCTTTGGGCAGGACACATCTATCTGTATTTTCATCCTTTACAAATCCTTTTCTACAATCGCAAGCATTGTCACGGCATTCAGTTATACAGGACACATTTTCTGCATTTTTGTAGTTTGAACAAAGTCTTCCACAGTTTATACCACAACCTGCCACTGCGTTTGGATCACCACCGCATTCAGCTATATCAACAAAATA
Source organism: Gortyna flavago (assembly GCA_963669345.1). Taxonomy (NCBI): domain Eukaryota; kingdom Metazoa; phylum Arthropoda; class Insecta; order Lepidoptera; family Noctuidae; genus Gortyna; species Gortyna flavago. The sequence goes on along the minus strand of OY770131.1, from coordinate 13,027,635 downwards.
ATCTATGTATTTAAAATTTTGTCATAACTGTATTTAATTTCAATCGTATTGAATGTTACTGCCAAATCTTCAAAGGCACCATAGGATAGAAAGTACGCAATATTAGTTACAGTACTTACTAATTTTTTTAAATGTATTTTATATTCTAATATTTAAAAATATAATTTATATGTATATAATGATGAAATAAAGGAAATAATAATAAATTTAATTGACATAAAAAGGTACACAGATACAGAGGACAATTTAAGCGTGCGAATAGCCTGGTACAAAATAAATGATCAATGACCCCCATGTTAGGCAAAACCTGTGTTACAGGGGTCCATTCTGGATATTATATTA